>JAUDYJ010000001.1:90014623-92414623 GCA_030761175.1 Masticophis lateralis
ATTATAAATCAGTACAGGAGGCTTTAGCACAAAACAGTAAGCTAAAATATTGAGTGGGTCATTTTACAGAAAAAAATCTAGATTTATCCATCATTGACTTATCCCCCCCTTCCCTCTTTCTTTAATCAGCTTGTCCTATTCTAGCAGCTTTCTCTGTGTATCAGTTATTGTTTCCTTCCCAAACATTAATGTGTGACTCAGCTCCCATCGCTGCATGTTTTCCAACTTCTAAATATATTTGGCTTTCCATTTATAGAGGAAATGTGTTTTTATTCATGTTGTACCTCTACTTCTTCTCATTTGGTCGGCAAGGTAAAGACCAGGTCATTGTCCAGGGTGGATGTAGGCAGGTCAGCAAGAGCAAGAAATGGGCCAAGAAAGTCATTTTATTTTGGTGAATATGTAGGCAGGAGGTGTAAATCAAGAAATTTGGCATGGAGAAGATTAGAGAGCATTAATGTTCTGCAGAACCTTCCACCATGAAGTAAGCAACAACCTTTTTATGGCCAAAAAGTTATTACATATGGGGTTATTGAAGGCTAGATAGATGGGGACCATGTCATGAACAGGGATAATTTCATACATTTAGTAACCTTTCATTTTTAATCCTTATATTCCCATTTTAGAGTTTAGACTACAATTTTCATGCATTTCCTCTTCAAAATAGGTAGAAATCAGACCACTGGTTTTAAGCCACTGGATTCTAGGACCACAAAAAAAGAAGAGTTAGGCTGCCTGTAGCTCTGAGGCTGCAGATTATCTGCCCCTGACATGTTCAGCTTTTGTTCTCTACATCCTTTTAGTTTATATAGTGCTAACTAAAGGCTTGATAATCAAATACTGTACACTGAGGAAGTGGATAAGAACTGTTGATTGAAAAATAGATGACATGTACTGGTTGATGTAACAATGGCAACCATTTTCATGGAAGCTCAAATCTACATTGTAATTCTTATAACTGAGAATAATTTTAAAATAGTAAATGTTATGCAGGATTTCATCACATTTAAATGGAAACCTGTGAAATTACTTGACTGCTGTATTAATCCAACGTTAATGATTGTTTTGAAAAGCAGAGGTATAGAGCTTGCAAGAGTTCAGTAACAGGTGATTTGAAAGACCACTATTCAGGACCCTTCTCTGGTTGTCAAAGAAGATAATATAGGCTGTATAGATAATTTCTTTGACCTGATATAGGCATAGTTGTATATTATTTTGATTTACCTTTAGTTCTGAATTATCGTTCTGCACAGACATGTAATCCCTGGCACAGGTTGAGGTGTTTGTCATGTTAAGACTTGATGATGCTAATTTAAGTACAGTTCCCACTTGTAAACACACTGAATTGGTTGATCCAAGTAATATTCCTTTTTCTGTTCCTCTCTTGCATTCATTATATGTTCTGTGGAAAAGGTGTGTCAGTATATAACAGCTTCTCCGTTTTTTTAAAAATTATTTGTACTGTGATGTGCATACTGTGTCTGTTGTCTGTTTTTATGTCTGTGTGTTTTCATTATTTTCTCTTCGTCACTCATTTGCTTTCTTTTTCTCTCTCACCCAACAGTCTAGTCTGTTAGACTGCCTCCCTCAGTCTTGCTTAAGTGCCTGCTGTTGTTTGATGTCATGGACGATCAAGGTATCAAGCCCCCTCCAGAATCATCCAGCTGTAATATCCGCAGCCTGATGCTGTTGTCACATTAGAGTATCCTCTTCTTAACAGTGCTCTTATTTTAAAAATTAGTCCTGCTGCTTTATTTCATGTCACAGGGAAAACACTGGGCAGTAACTCTAAATTCTCTAATCCTTTTTAAAATATTATTTCATTTCTTGGCAAATTTGAACCTTTTTTTTTTTTTTTTTGCTGTCCTGTTTTTTTCCGTTTTCTAAATGGGCATTGTGGAAAGTTACTAACTTTCAGAAAGCATTGTACATTTTGTCATAAAATTGAATTTCCAAACTAATTTAAGTTCAGAACTTTCTTAAAACCTTTCATGTAAGAATGAACAGTGACAAATACTTAGGGTCTTGCTAATTCACACATCTTACAAAAGGACCTTATGCAGTTTCCAAATCTCCTTTTTGGCAATCCCTGAATCTTTCTCTGAATGTGATTGTAAGAAATCAAAATATTTGTATGTTGTTTTGAGACTTGAATGGCTCAGTTTTTATAAGTACAGGATATAGATAGGGAGAGGAAGAGAGAGAGAGAGAGAGAGAGAGAGAGAGAGAGAGAGAGAGAGAGAGACAAATATAAAGTCTGACATCTTTAGTCATCCAAGGTTCAGCCTGACTTCTGACCATCAAAAGGATGTCAATCCATATCTAAGAATTCCACCACAAATAACTGGCTTCCTACAGTGTAATGGTAACATGAAAACCAAATGTTATTGTTGTTTTATATAGTTCTTGTGATGTAATTGTAGATTTCAAAAAGGAAAAGGTAATCAGAAAGCTGTTGCTTGAATATTTTCTAAATTGATATTTTCTAAGAAAAATGCTGGTGATAGTGATAGCAACAATAGCCCTGTTAGATTAGCTCAATGCTCATCCTAATCCATAATTATGTTTCACATTGTCAACTGTAGGATGTTCATACCAGAAGATGGAGAATCTTCTGATAGATGTCTTCTATCATTGTTCCCCTGCAATTATTTTGAAGTATACTACCACCTTTCAGTGAAAAATATACTGCCCTCATTAAATCTTAAGACCAATAGTCTTTGATAGACACATCCTCCATTAATTTATTCAGTCCCCCTTAAAGTCAATCTTTCAATTCTGTGATAATGAATGAAGAAGCAGAAGAAGAAGACCAACCATCTGGATTCATGACTGATTAACAGTTAGGTTCCTCCTAAATCTTTTAAAATAGTCAAACTTTTGGTGTTCCTTGGAATAGATTTTTGTTTAAATGAGTAGCTTTACATTCTGAAAAAGAACACAGTACTGCTTAAAAGTTTGTGAACTCTTTTGAATTTTCAATATTTATAAATCAACGTGACATCTCTTTATTTACCTGTAGTTTTAGAACTTGTTTGGAGAGCAGATCACATTTTAGGTCATATTTATGCAGGATTATTGAAAATTCAAAAGTTCATAACTTTTAAACATCATTGTACAAAGATTAAATAGGACTTTGATATATGTGTGACATATGTGTTATTGATACGCCTGCATTATGTAATGAACTTTGCATCAGAGAAATTTTGATTTATATAGATCCCCAATTAAAATATAGTTCTATGTGCTGCAACATCATCCTTTCTTTCATAAGACTATGTAAGACAGATACACTTGGAAATGTGTATCAGGAAAAAAAATATTAATATATAGGATCATAAAAACATCAGATTAGGAGCACAATTCTGCAAGGCACAGTTCCTGAATCTATTTTGACAGTCCAAGTAGATTTCTTGATTATGGAATTGGTTTGTTATTCTCTTCTGGAAAAATGTTCAGTTTCCCAGTGTAGCATAAAGCCATGGGATTTCCTGGTTGTTTTCCATCCAAATATTAAACATACTTGATGCTGTTTATCTTTTTTAGATTTGCCTACTTTAACTAGGTATTTTAGATAAAAATGCATGTTGTATATGCTCCAATTAAATGTGCATAGCATTGCTCTGTAAGGGAATTAAGTTATTAACTATACAGTGTGAAACTGAATAAATGCAAAATATACATTTTTTTCTCAATAGAAAGGCTTTACTTTTGCATTTTCTTTAGTTTCTGGAATTTCTCTACCCATTAATGTGTAGAATTTTTAGGTAATGGTTATGGACATCTTCCTATTAAATTAGCTTAGTTGGAAACTTCCCTCATTTAGTGAGTAGTGGTTTGATTGACTGATGATTGATTGATTGATTGATTGATTACATGTCCCTGGAGACAGAAGATAAATGTACATTAGGCTTCTTCTTCTTTGCATTGATCCTACAGAAGAATTCCTAATACCAAAAAATTCCTTTTTATAGTTTTATTTGTTCCAATAATCTCATATTGGATTTAAATTTCACTCTCCCAAAATATTAAGAATTCTAGAATTGAAATTTTATGACATTTAGTAATAGATAGCATTAGTGCATTACTTCAGTTGCTACAAGCCATCCATGTTTACATTTCTTTATCAGTTGCGATAACACTGACACTGTTTTTCAGCAACATTCAGATTGGAATGACCTAGAAAAATACCTTTCCTATTAGGTAATGTTAGGACCCATAGTGGGATTTGGTGCACTAAAAGTAGCGGCTGAATCAAAATACTTTACTGCACTAAAATATTGAGAAAATTTTAAAACAGTTTTTTACTGGAATAGATCAATTCTTGTTTAACTGTTTGATAGCAATAATCAAATGAGAAATTCATTTTTTTTTCCTGCTGGTAAATATCTTGGTATTTTGTTCTGTGGATCCATCATAGATTTTCCACTTTGTCAGCAATCTTGTTGTAGTAAATGTTATAAGTGCTCTTAAACAGTGTTTATTTATAGCTATAAATAGTCCCCTTTCCCAACAAAAATATAGTTTACTATTTAATATATGTAATTTTATTTCTTTTCATATTTGAAAAAAAAATAAGTTCAGGGTCATCATCTTGTGACAGCAACAATTTTGGGATTGTTAATCAGTATGTTCATGGTTATATTGAAATATGTTGTTTTGGCTTACCACACAGCACCACCATTCTTGAAGTATTATTCCATTCTCAGTGAACCCAAGAGAGAAGGAACATCCCCTTTGGCTATTATTGCATAATAAATAAAAATCCATTCTGCTATTTCTATCTTGCACTCAAAAAGAATAGTTTTCTTATTCTTATATATTATGTATTCTTTTCTTCTAGTTATATAATTTCAAAACTAGCTCTGACCTGGGAATTTTTTTAAAAAAAACATAAGTTGATTATAAGGCTATCCTGGAAGTAAACAGTAATTCATGATTTATTGTTAAGTTATTTGTATGACTAAGATTGCTTTGCTTTAGTGCAGCTTCATAATGTGTACTTTTTTTCCTCCACCAAGGCATGTGTCATATTTCAGAAAAACACACACTTCTAAGAGATGAAACAAATGGATATAGCATTTATTGTACAAATGGTCCTCACTTAATTACAATAATTGGGACCAGAATTTTCATCGCTAAAAGATGTGAACATAAAACACAATATCATGTCACTGCATTGTTTAGAGATTGCAATCGCGACTATTCCCCAGTTGCCATCATTAAGAGAGGACCTCACACAATCACGACTTTTGACTTGCTACTAGCTTTCCTATTGACTTTGCTTGTGGGAAGCTGGCAGATCATTTGATTGCGGGACACCATGATGGTCAGAAATCTCATTGGGAATTTATGGAAACTGCCATATATATATTAGTTTGATGTTTATTTGAGCATCACAGTTGTGATGATTTATGATGAAATATTCATAAATAGGCAAGACTCTAAGAGGCTATTAAGTATTTATGTTCTCACTGAAGTCATTCTCAACTTTTGGCAGAGTTTTAACCCAAACTGACATAATAACCTGCATTCCTTGATTTGTAGTTTGTCCATTTTTTAAAAAAATTCGATTTATATGCTGCCCTTCTCCGGAGACTCAGGGCGGCTTACAATGCGTTAAGCAATAGCCTTCATACTTTCGTATATTTTATACAACGTCAGCTTATTGCCCCCACAAACTGGCTCCTCAATTTACCTACCTTAGAAAGGATGGAAGGCTGAGTCAACCTTGAGCCTGGGGAGATTCGAACTTACAGTAATTGCAGAAAGCTGGTGTTAATCACAATGCTTTTTTTAGTCTGCAGAGCTACCCAGGCTCCAGTTTGCATTTATTATAAAAAATTCCTATAAAAGTAACCATGTTAACGTAATTTTGAGACAGACTTTGATCTATTTTCAGTTTTCTTATATAACAAAATGCTGTCATTTAGTCAAATTAATGTTGCAATAGACATTTTATCAAAATTTAAGAATATATTAACTGTTGGGAGTATAAAGGTTGCATAGTAGTTTCAATACCTTCTCAAGTGTTCATAATCTGTGACACTCTGCAACTTCCTATCTCCCAGGATACTTTGTTGTTGTGAGAAAAAAATGGAGTATGCGATTCCATGATGAAATCCAAAACCATCGCTTTTCTAACATATCACTATTGCTAAAGTTAAAGCTAATCAAATTTTTAAAAATATAAGAAAGCCCCAAATGGGTTTGCATTAGAATACGTTCCAGAAAGTGAAAATATTGCAGAAAAACTAACCTATTGCTTATAGATTAATAGACTTACAGTTGTTGTCTTTAAGAACAAATATACTAATGGAATGAATCATTACATATTTGATTACTTTCTTATTAAATTCTTTAGTAAGGAATTGAACCGTGGATTACTCTTGTTTTGGCTATTAAAAATCATCTGCAAAACTCGTAAGAAATTGAGTCAATTTTGAAAGAAATTTCAAATTCTGTCACAATGTCTTGTTCACAGGAGAAATGCTTTATTTAAAATAAGGTAATATATAGCTGGAAAAATGTATAATTTATCTTTTGCTGCAATTTTTTAAAACAAATTTTATAAAATCCCTACAATTAATGATATACTGTTTTTTTTATAGTGTTCAACTCATTCTCCCGAAGAGGAGAAACTTATTCCTGTCAAAAGACCCAAAACACCAACTCCTGATGAATTATCTGACATCAACACTCAGACAAATTGGACCAAATCACTTCCACTGCCAACGCCAGAGGAAAAGATGCGACAACAGGCTCAGGCAGTCCCAACTGATGTTATCCCTATTAATGTAACAGGTAGACTTTTAATTTTATGGATTTATGGCATCTCTTTATGATATTTAGAGCAAAATCATACCTTTATAGAAAGTAGTAATTATGTTAAATAATGATAACAGATGATAAACATCAGGGCCTTTAAATATTAGAATATCAGAACTCTCTCCCTTTCAAAACTGAATGATTAAATATTCTGAAAAATGCTGAAATGTTATACTTCTGAACTTTCTGTAGGGTAATCTTTGTTCTTTAATGACTTGTTTCATAATAATGTTTCTGCTAGTTTTTAAAGAAGTTTATTTTAAAAATGTGTAGCTCATTTCATTCACTATCAAATGTGTTTTCTAGTATCATATGTGTTGTTATGGAATAATATTTTTGCTACATAAAAGGATGAGTAGGGTTTAATGACCTAAAATAAAATTGACTGAGACCACTGGCCTATAATAAAAGAATTTAAATTGGAAGTAAGGTTGTTCTCTAAGGAAGACAGAGCAGAATAATTAGCAAGCTTTCATTTTTGCCAGAATTATTAAGCAAGAGGGAAAGCAGGGAGAAGGAAAAAATTGACCAGCGAAAGCCCTAAAACCTGTTCATCAAGAATCTGAAAAAGACTATAGGAGATTGGAAGCATAGCTGAATTAGGCTTTTTTTTCTGGATATAATGATAGGTTAGGTCATAATTCAGGAAAACAAGCAATCATTATTTCTGGTTTTCTGTATAGCCTGTAGCTATATAGGGATGTTTCTGATCCTTAGAAAACATGAAGCTTCCTTCTCAGAGGCACAAGAAGAGAAGCACAACTGAAAGATTGAAAACCTGAATTCTTGGTCCTTTACAAGGGCCATCATTCTTAATCCATCTGGGTTTTGTTCTTTCCTGCTTAAAAAGGAGTGTCAGACTCAAGGCACTATTTTTGAACTGCAATCACATGCTAATCTACAAGATCAGTTAAACCAACTGACTTCTTTCATTAATAATCAATTAACACAGGTGCTTTCTTTTTCCAATGTGGTGACTAATATCTGCTTAACTATATTATTAGTCTTACCTTCTGAGAGAATTTTAATATAACTCAGCGATCAGGGTTCAGTAAAAAAAATATGAAAAGAAGAAATAGATAAAACAGAAATCCGTGTACCCTAGAAGAGCCCCCCCCCCAAATGTTTGTGGAAATTAAATTGTTGAAAACTAATCAATGGGAGTTTTCACCCCTTATTTTCTGCCTTCTTAAAAATGTATGGTTGTATTCAGTTGGAGTTTCTTTGTTAATATAGTCTTGCCCTCCACTGAATTGGTTTCTCCTCAGTTCTGCAGTCTCTGCATGCCTTCCAGATCTGGTGGATGTAGAGATCCTTCCAGATTTGATATTAGAGCACATGATATCAAGAGGATAAAGGAAGTGGGGACAGTCCTGTTATGTTAGCAGAAGTATCTTCCCACTAGCGTGGGTACAAACAAGATAAAAAAGTACATGTAAGTCAAAAACATTTAATAGGGAAGATGCCAATTGTTTAATCTTATTTGACCCACAAAAGATAGACACAGGGATTTTAAAAAATGGATCAGAGAGTAATGTGATCCTAAAGCAGAAAGACATCAACTCTGCTAAAGTGTTCATTTTTCATGCTTTATGGCTATTTATATCTGAGTAAATACACAAAGATTCCACTATAAATCTGTCCTCCCAAATATTTGCTTTCTAGATAACATATTCTTTTCAGGTAAGAAAATAAATATATCATTAAATATATGTCTCTGGTCTGTGTGAGGCAAGAGGACTAGGTCATAAGAATTCATTGTTTCTTCTTCCATAGAAATATTATTTATGACAGTCTAGGCCAGCCACAGTGGATTTTATTACAATAAAATATTAATATTACTGAACTAATATTACCTTTAAATGTCCTATTTAAAAATTAAAAGCCTGTAAAATAAAATTAATTAATAATGGACATGATATTTCACTTGTCTGCAAGGTCGTAATGCCTTCCCACCTTTAGTTTCATCTGTCAATGCTCTTCTAGTAAGATAAATTCTAGTACTAAAACTTGATATGAATATACTGAAGACTTAAGAGGACAACTGCTGAGTTGTTATCAATTTTGGGAGTGAATTTAGTCTCATGAATTAGCAGGAATTTAACTTGCTTTGAGCATGATATACAATATGGGATATATAAGATGTAGTACACTTTTCCAGAGACCAGCTACTTTTTCTTTTCTTAATGCTGTTGTGTGTCTCTGGATGTGGTTTTACCCAAATACTTGGAAAGGGAGTAGTAGATATTACTTGGTGATTGTTGTCTCAAGTAAAAGATAAAAGCCTTTATTGGCTTACATATAACTAGCTTCATTGGGTTGTTTCTCAATTAGCAAGTGAAATTTAAACAGTTCTGTATAAATGTAAATTACAGCAAAAAAAAAAAAGTGGCTCAGAAATTCATATGAAAAAATCGTGGTGTGCAAATTTAAGATAACAATTTTCCACAGAGGTTTAATTTAGAGGTGTGCTAGACAAGCTCAAGCAGTACCTTACTAATCTGCATAAACATTTTATAAAATGGCCACTTATAACACTGTTCTAATTGGTGATAGGAAATTGAAGACTGAATAAGAACTCTAGTGAAAAAAGGATCAGTAAAATGAGTCTTCTAAGTGTGAATATACACAGCTATTATCTAATTCTCAGAACATTCTGTCTGGTTTGCAAAGTCTGATACTGATATAAATTGGGATGAGATGTAGACAACTGTAGTACTACTTTTATAGAATAGAGAGGCTTTTGGCACTTCTTCCAAGAGCCAATTTAATGACTAACAACAGTGGCACATCTGAGGAATTTTCTTCTGTAGTTTTTGCAGTACTGCTGTTCAAATAAAAGCAATAATGTAAGAGGCTCCCTGGTATGTTGAACAGAGCAGAGTTGATGGTCTGAAACTCTTAATTTGTTCAACTGCAAATGCTCCTTCACTCCTAACATTAGAGATGTTTCATCTAACACGAACAGGATATCTTTGGGCTTACATACAACATCATCTTCTCAAACTCCCAAATTTTTGTCCATGCAACTGAAGACAAAACAGTTACCTTTAGTCTGGATTATAGTGTTGCTATAATCCAGAACATATTCATGTGTAAAGTTAAAAAAAAAAAATCTTTTAAATCATTTGCATATCCCATGTTTTCCTTAAAACTGATCTGATGAATTGACCTGATCTTGGGAGGATCCATAAACAGCACATTCTAGCATATGCTAAAGATACTTTTCAGTGAGAAATAACTTGGCTAGCCAGAAATATAAAGTATGGAACAATTCAAATATCTGTAATTTTTTTTCCCTTTGCTACGGTGAAGACAAGATGAAAGAACTTAATCTATTTTCTGAAACTTTTAAATCAAATATTTTGTGAATACAAACAAAAACCAAAATGTGAAGTATATTTGATTTGTAATCTATCTGAAAGAATAAAAACAAGAGCAGAATATAAATGTGGCTATTGACAAGTAGTCAACTTATTAACTCACTGAAAAAAAAATGAAAATGTCTATAACTATCTGACCTGGAAAACTGCTGTTGGGTCCATTATGATGCAGCACATAGTTAATTATAAGGCTTGCTTCTGTTACATGCAACATGAATCATCTTAAATTACTTAAACCTCATTTTGATTCAAAGGGTTCAGCAAATGTAGCATCCAGTGGTGATAGATTAAACATAGTTGAGATTTCAAGTGGAAAAGCAGTTCATTATAATTAGTTTGTTTATCCAGTAATGCTATGACTTAGTATGCTTTTTGTGAATGATCAGAATGAAATGGAGTATATTATCTTTTGGACCAGAGGTAGCCGATTTAAATAAAAAATATTCCTAATTCCATGATTAGGCAAACACACACAGACACACAGACACACACACACACATATATTTAAGACTTACAGAATCATACAGATATAAATAAGTCATTTTTTGCAACATACAGTCATAATACTGTATATTTTGATGTCATATGTAACAGTATGTACATGTATCTCAGATGTTTTCCAAAACCATTTTCACTTGAAAGCCTATTTTTGGTTGTGCTGATTAGGACTTAATTTGACTTAGGTTATGTAAACACTATCATTTACATGTCTATATTTATGATTTACAGTGTTTTGTGAATCCAACACATTTTAACATATTCTACTAAATATAATTAGTAGAAGAGTCAGCAACGTTTTCTAGTGCTGGCGCCTGATAACCCAGGCTAACCCCAGATCATCCAAAATCACAGGATCAAATCACCAAGAAGGCATTTATTTATTTATTTATTTTACATTTTAAGCCTTATAGTTGCAGAGTGCTGTATCTGTTCCTGCTTTGTATGACCGTGCTAACATCATATATTAATGCCTTTTCTTCATTCCTACTATAAGCAAGTGGAAGAAAGTGCATGATGTCAGTGTGCTTGAAAATAATGGTGCTTTGCTTGTTCTACTGTACATCAGGGGAGAATTTTGACCGCCAAGCCAGCATACGGAGGTCTTTGATTTACACAGACACTGTGGTAAGGCGGCCGAAGAAAATGAAAAGGAGAAAGACTATTACAGGAGTCCCTGACAACATCCAAAGAGAGCTAGGTATGGCTCATCAGAACTGTATTCCATTTCAATTAATTGCTGATCGTAACTAAACTCATAACATTTAATTGCGCTTTTGGAAACCAATACAGTCTGATAGCCTCTTAAAAGTTCCAAATGAATGTATGGTTGGTCACTAAGAAAGAATAGTGAGTGTGTTCTTTGTGTTTTAAGCTCATCTGGACCCTTAGCCCACTTATAACTTTCCAAAATCAACATTCTGTTTATTTATTAAAAACATATAGCTGCCCATCTTCTAACCGACTCTGAGCGGTTCCCAATCTAATTTTAAAACAGCGTATCAAATCATATTAAAACTGAAAATTAAATAGATCAAAATATTAAAAACATTATCACATGACCATGGGGATGGGCATGGTGCAAATGTTTGCAATGACTGAAAGTGCTTACAGCCCATAAAGCAGGGGTGAAATCCAGCAGGTTCTGACAGGTTCTGGAGAACCGGTAGCGGAAATTTTGAGTAGTTCGGAGAACCGGCAAATACCACCTCTGGTTGGCCCCAGAGTGAGGTGGGAATGGAGATTTTGCAGTATCCTTCCCCTGGAGTAGGATGGAAATGGAGATTTTGCAGTATCCTTCCTCTGCCATGCCCACCAAGCCACACTACACCCACCAAGCCACACCCACAGAACTGGTAGTAAAAAAATTTGGATTTCACCACTGCCAAAAAGCATTTTTTCTGAGGCTATTGTGGTTCCCAATTATCGTTAAAAGAAATGGTCATAAGATGAGGACTACCTCATTGAATGATGTCAACGGGGAAGTTGGATATAATCAGAGTTCTCATATAAAAAATTAATTTAAAATCTTTGTAGATGATAAAGCATTATGTGATTTGGGGTCTCAGACTAATCTTTGCAGTGGCTTTATGCATCATGCAAAGAACATCTGCACATATATCAAAACTGGAATTTCTAACAATTAAAAAAAATAAGAGAAGGTTCTTATGATTGTGTGTTTAGAAGAAATCCATGCTAAATAAAGGTGAATATGACCAAACAACTTAAACATAGGGTAATTTGAATAACATCTACAGCTTCCTCCAAATTGTGCACAATTGGAATTTTACTTCTCTTTATCTCTCTCTTGAGACAGATCCTCATGCAGCATCATATTTCATTTTTAAAGTGCTTCTAATTTCAAGAGAGATAAGAGGAACTAAAGTTCATGGAATCCAATCCTCCTTTCACGCACAGTTAGCCACAGTGATTTTATAAATGAGAGCCTGTGATCCTCATGTAGAATTCTGAATGTGAAACACTACCTTTTTATTATTCTCTTCCTCTTCTGTTTACTTTCTCTGTGCTAGCAACTGTTCAATTTTCTGATGACCACTTACTTCTAACCCATTTATAATATGCCTTGCATATTGCATTGGAGAAAAGATAGCTTGTCTTTTTCAAGATATAGAAACCCATGGTCCTTCCACAACTTCCAAGACATACCACAATGAAAGCCGAGCAGGGCTTTTTAAAGCAATTTTTTAAAATTACACAAGGTTATATAATTATATTTTCCATGTGTGTATATGTCTTCATCCTGTTTGTATTGCCAATGGAAAGGGACTTCTGGAGGAGGATAAAATTATTAGAACCAAGAAGTTACTTTCAAATTTATTTAAAAATAAATGTAAGAAACTCAAATTAAATGGAGTTTATTTGGGAAAATGAATGTTAAAGAAAGAGAAAATAAATGCACAAACATAATAGAGGTATCTTAGACTTAATCATCTGGAATCAGTACTTGTATGGCATATAAGAAAGGAACTCTATGCATGCGTTGCCTAGAGAGTGATTAACAGCAAATTATAGTGAATATAATTTCTTGTTCAGTCAAGAGGACAATTTATTAATGTAGAAAGTGAGAATGGGATTCAATCCTCAGATTGCGAGGAAAAAAAAATCTAAATCCATACACTAATAAAAATCCATACACTAACTAAACAGTTATTGTAATTATTCACTTCAGAAATAAGATCTTATCTCCTAAGTTATAGCAATGGCGAGTTACTATTATTTTTGCTGGTCATCATATGTTATTCAAGTTTTTCATATTACATTCCTATCATCAGCCAGCTTTTACTATGGAAAATTCTATAGAAATGTTCAAAAATGTTCCTATTTGGAATCTATATATGACAACAGTTTCAGGAATGAGTGGAATATTTCTTTATTTCTTTATTAGATTTATTTACCACATGTCTTATTTCAAAGCGATTCTGGGCAGCTCACAGCATTAAGAGCATTAAAACCATAAAAGCTAAAAATGTCTAAAATGATAAAAAATGTTATGACAGTCAAAGATAAAATTATAGCTAAAAGTTGGGGAGAGAGGAAGCAGGATGTATTATGGGGTGGAGGTGGGATTTCCTCTTACTTTATCAATCCCTTTCCAGTATGAAACTTCCCCACTTGGGCTCCAAGCCATCTGGGAGAAGCAGGTCTTCAGGCCCTTAAAGAAGGTCAGAAGGTAGAAACCAATTTCACCTTAGGGATTAAGATGTTCCAAAGTGCAGGAGCCATGACAGAGAAAGTCTCCCTCCTGCACCCTGCCAGCCAAAATTCCTTGACTGATGGGCCTGTAGCATGCCTCCTCTGCCAGGGCTGGCCAGTTCCAAAGTTCAGGTTCCTCCAATAACCTGGACTCATGCCATGCAGGACTTTAAATGCAGTTAAAGTCCCAGATCTTGAAGCTCCATGCACCCAAAACCATTCAGTCTTGCCTGAACGGGTTCAGCCAAGGTTCAGCCAAAGCCTGTTGCCCCTCATCCAGGGCCCCCCACTGCCTCCACGTACTGTGAGAGGGCATCACTTGGATTACCAGCACACTTGGATACTCAATTATAAAGTTGAGTATCATTAGCATACTGATGATACTTCAACCCCTGATGGCGAGTGATCTCATTCAGTGGCTTCATGTAGATGTTAAAAATGGTGGATGAATATTGACCCCACTGCACAAAGGAGCAGCTGTAGGCTGCATTCAACAATAGTGCCAGCTGATATGGTTTAAAATATATTTGAATTGAAGCACACAAGGAACCTACTAGCCTGCTGTTGGTTGTCTTCATGCGTTTTCATCTATTTTTGTCTTTTTTTAAAAAAAATCCTAATATATCACATTTGCAATATATAGTGCAAATATAAACATGCCAAGAGTCTTTCATTAGGAATATCTGAACATATTGGAGCCTGTATGTAAATTTGAGTTCTATATAAACTTTTTATTAACGGTCACATTTTAAAATGCAATTATAACAGTGCTGTATATTTATTTTTCTAACAGTTTTGTTTTAATATCTACAGTTGGCAATGGCAAATATGACATCCGTGGCCATTCATTATGTGTCCCTGATCATTATTCTACACTTGGAAGACTTGAGAGCTGTCAGTCTTCTATGCAGCAGTGTGGCACCAAAGACTCCAGCTGTCAGACAGAAGAAGTTAAAGTGGTGCCACCTTCAGTTAGGCGAATACGTGCACAGAAGGGTCAAGGAATTGCAGCTCAGATGTCACAGCTTTCCAGTTCTTCTGGAAACATGTCTGTGATGAGTGATTCTGCTGGAGTCATGTCTACTTCTCGCCTAACTAATGACCTGGGCTTTCACAGTCTACCTCGGACTGCAGCAAGAGTGTCCCTACAGTTACTTGAACGTAGGCACAGCCTCTCCAAGTCAACAGAAAGTGGACCTTTGTTACATCATGTAGGTGTGTGGCAAGGGAGTGAAAGAATAGATGATATGAGAAATGGCTGTGGGATAAATGGGCTACAGAGGCCAAAATCTCAAGAATTAAACTCTGAGAATGGAAAAACAGAAGGCACAGCATGTAGGAGCTCTCCACATGTTGCATATTCTACCATCATCACACCAAAACCTTCCCTATCATCCTCTTCAGACGTTAAGAATAACAACCCAGGGGAGAATTCTGAGACAATAGAAAGGAAAATGGTGAACTCTTCTTTGTATCTAAAGTCTAGAGACAATCTTGTTGGCAGTGGTACAATAAATGCAAAAGAGCGATGTCACTCTTCTAATGGCACCTGGAGTGACACCAGCTCAACACATCACTCACATTCCTCAGACACCACTATCTCATCCAACGGTGTAATGGTATTTGTATCCTTTTGTGATACAGGAACTACAGAAAGTATCCCCCAAAGTGTGACTTATAATTTTAGGAACAATCACCATTCGTCAAGCCATTCTCACGACATCAGTGGTAGAAGTGAATCAAGTTACACTGTGGACAACATACAGGACAAAGTTAAACAAAATGCAAAGCACTGTGGATTCAAACATTGTGGAAATGACACCACCACCTTATGCATGTCAAAATGTGCCATTCCAGGTTGCTCCAGCTCTGACACCCTTGAAAGAGTCTTAGCCAAAGAAGACTCACACTCTTTATATTCTGTGGACAGTGATGTCTGTTACTCTTCTATGCATGTGGATTCAGATGTCCAGTCTGTTAAAAGTTGCAGTGAAAATGGCTTTGCAAATCCCAGGCATAGTGTCATTAATGTGTTTGCTGGAACTGAGAAGAAATCTCTGGAAGATTTTGCAGGTTCCAATGACAAGTCACTCACACGTAACATTTCCTTAAAAAAGGCAAAAAAACCACCTCTCCCACCATCCAGAACAGATTCTCTTCGAAGAATCCCCAAGAATAAGCCTCAGTCCAGCGGACAAGTACTGGATGATAAGCTGATAGCTAGCCTTCAACATTCCTTGCAACTGAACCTCCAGTGCAAAAATGGCAGCTCACCGTCGCAAAGTCCCTGCAGTGATTATGATGATCCTTGGGTGCTGCGGTCTCGTAGCCAGAGCACTGTAAGTGCCAGT
The DNA here is from genome assembly GCA_030761175.1 of Masticophis lateralis. NCBI lineage: Eukaryota > Metazoa > Chordata > Lepidosauria > Squamata > Colubridae > Masticophis > Masticophis lateralis. Next base: position 90,030,897 of record JAUDYJ010000001.1, read on the forward strand.
AGCAGCATGATGTCTGCCACAGGACTGAACATGTATTCCATCTGTGCAGTCACCCCAGCCCAGAGTGACACAAGTAGCATCAAATCAGAATACACTGACCAGTGGTGTTACTACAGTGATTATCCTGGGACTCCAGATGACCATTTAAAATCCACATCAATTCATTCCTCTAATACTGTACCAAAGTTAATTGATTATAATGTTAGTCACCTTAGTGATGGGTCAAGGGCTTCTATACCACAAGTGCCCTCTGGAGTGGCCAAAACAAAAGCTATTTCTCCAGAAAAATCACAGAGAGTTACATCGCCATCTAGTGGGTATTCTAGCCAGTCCAACACACCCACAGCACTTACACCAGTGCCTGTCATTCTAAAGTCTATGTCAACAGGAAATGCAAAGTCCAAGATGAAGCCTAGAGTGCCTGAAAGAAAATCAAGTCTGCTGTCTTCAGTTTCAGTTTCTTCCTCTTCCACCTCTCTGTCATCAAATACATCTGCTGAAGGAACTATGAAGAAACCTGATCCTACCCTGAGCTTCCCTCCAGTTACATCATCTTCACTACTATCTTCAGATTCCAATGACCCTCTTCTTCCTCCCCCACCACCTCCCCTAACAGATGTTACTGATCTTCCCCAGTCACCTGAATCACCAAATTTTCCACCACCTCCCCCAGATGTTGTCACAAACTCTTCTTTTCCTCAGAATATTGAATGGTTTAAAAATCAAGATACTTCAAATCATTCTTCTCATTCATTACTTCCTGATTCTTCTCAACACCTCCTACCCACTTTTCCAACTTCAGCTCCTCCCCCAGCCCCACCCTTGGATCCCAAATTCATGAGAGATGGCCATAAACCTGTACCATACTCTCTCAAGAAACGTAATTTGGACGGTTCTTGCAACAATGCAAAACAGCCCTTCAATAAGGATGATGTCCCAAGGCCTGCAATGCCACTAATAACTACTGAAGCTCTCCAGATGGTACAGCTGAGGTCAGTGAAGAAAGCTATGAAGTCAGAGGTTGAGCAGTCAGATGAATCTGCTTCCAGAGCAAGTCCTCAGGAAAAAAAACAGGATTCTTTTCCTACTGAGTTGCCTTTCAAATCACATTTGTCAGGAGGATACAGTGACATGCTGGATGCAGTTGGGGGTGAAGCCCAGAGAGCTTCTGTTTGTTGCCCAAATAGCAGAAGGTCTGAACCTATCAATGCTGAAATGCCCAGAAATGCAATAAGCATAATTAACTCATTTGCCAGAGAGTCACAACCAGACAAAGCTGGAGAAGCTTTGGTGCAGAACCAAGACTCTCATAGTAATCTTGCATGTTCATCCCTTCAGGAACAATCTGGATTTCTCAGCAAGCCTCAGGATATATTGCCAAACAAGAAGCCACCGCCTGTTTCAAAGAAACCCAAACTGTTCCTGATTGTGCCACCCCCACAGCCTGATGTTACAACAGAGAAAATAGCTGTGGGTGAAACAGCAAAAAGCATTCCAAGTACAACTACGAAGGATGCTGAAATTGCACAGTACTGCCAGGTTAACAATTATCCTACGGATGGATTCGGTTCCTATGAAATGGAGTCTAACAGTCTTGTCTCAGAAGGAGGAGCTGCGAGTCCTATCTCCTGTGAAACCAGGGTCTCTATTCTGCAGCCCCAGCAGGAGGAGACGGCTTCCTCATGTGAACGAAGCAGTCCAGACAGAAATGTAGACAGCATCTCTGGAGCAGAGAAGCAGTTTTCTCAAGAGGATGAAAGTTGTAAGTTTTTTTTCCACTGTGTTTTGTCTTTTCACCTAGTCTATTAGTCACCAATCACATCTGGAATTATGGAGAATCACATCATAAGAACAGTAAAGATTTTTACTTTGTATATGGTAAGGATTACCATATGTTGTCTATATAATTTCATACTAGTCTTAAGGAAAACCAGAAAGCTTGGGTTACTGTGGGTATAATAAAATTATTACCTAATTCTTTTATTTAAAAAAAAACCTTATTAGATAGGATTTTATTAGCTTTATCCCTATTCAAAAAAAATTCCTGGGGCTAAAATACAGGTTCTAAATTAAGGTGATGATGATTTCTTTATTGGGGGAAGGGTTCCATTTTGATTCCATCCAAAAACTTTCACCAGGGTTTAATTTTCTTCATAAACCAGTAAAAGTCTCTCATGGACACCAGTTACTGAGAACGTTATTAAAAGATAGATCCGATTGTTGCAGAGTTTGTGAGAAATGTACAGACTGTATTTGTTCATTTGTCATTCCGTTAACTATTGCAATAGATTACATTTTTGCTTGGGTTTTTTTTTTCCATCCTCGTATTTTAGCTGAAGCAATTGAAGCAGATGCAGCAGCCAGCTTTTTGCTACAGAGCCCAAGCTATGGGGAAGGCAGTGAGATAATGGCAGTGCCAAGTCGACCAAGGACGACTGAGGATCTTTTTGCAGCCATTCACAGGTACTGCTTAAATTATTTTTATAAGGTTACTTCATTGGGTGTTCTTTGTAGTTTCCTTAGTATATTTCTTCTATCATAACGTTTGTGCTTTCCAATTTTCATTAATTAATATATCCATGTCCCACATCCTTTGTATGTAGGGGTAATACCTTTCATTGCTTTACAATAATGTTTCGTTCATTTTAAAATTTAACTCCCCTACTGACAAAATCATGCTTTATTACATGATCAGCCATGGTCTCTTCTTGGTGCCAGGTGGCTCCTTCTTTGATTGTACTCTTGTCTCAGTCTACATGATTTAACATATACTATTGCTTTTTCTGTGTATCTTGTTCCTTCTCTTCATCCCCTCCATCTCTCTCTCTCTTTTATTTTTTTTACTCCTGGTGCAGTTTGGGACAGAGGCTCAACTCTAATGCTTCATGGCAAGCTTGGCTTAAACTGGCAAGTAAACACAATATAACCATCATAAGGGAAAAACATGCGACAATAGCCAGAATAGAGATTGCCATAATCTAATTAAAGATGACATGCTGCTTTATCAACTGAAACGTGCAATACCGACAAACCCTACCCTAATCCAATTCTTTCTTAATTTAAAAAGGGAAAATGATTATAGGTACACATTTCAAGTACTTTAGCTTCACCCAAATGATTTGAATTATGAACATCTTTTGAGGGAGTTATTGTCCAATGCATCCGCAGAGCTTCAGGTTCAGGAAGGCTGGGTGAAGTCAGTGTAAACTTTTTTTTTACAAGAAGGTTCTTTGGTGATAAATTTTTAGAAGCCAACACCCTCTAAAAATGCTTCAGGAGAATTCAATAGAGAAAGTACCATATTAACGATTTGTGTGTATCTAGCATGAAGGATTGGTTCCATCTAGTGGTCATTTATTGCCATTTATTGAGCTGGTTTCAAAGTAAAATTGAAAGTGACTACCCAACACACACCAAGATATTGCCTGCTTTTATTCATATGCACAGGAACTACAACACTTCAGTTACTCGAGGCACAAAGATTTTCTTGCTATGTCCCAGTGTGGTAGAATGTTCTATTGACTTTCAAAGGGTAGGAACCATTGTAAAGATGACTTCAAATCATGTCCAACTTATATTTTGCAATCAGCAGTGTCTTGTGTCTGCATGGGGAAGGGTAGTCATGGGTCGTTCGATGACCGCAATGTCATCGTGCAAGGCCCACCCTTTTACACATGCATCATGTCATCACTTGCAGAGCCCACGAAGGTAAAGTTTTAGCACAGACCTACCAACCAGCTTTCATTAATCCAGTAACAACTGCAAGGCCCTGCAATGTTAAAGCAGGACCTTGACAGCAAGAACAGTTTTGCTGCTGGGGCTACGCTATTTCATGACAGTTATTTGGGTTAAATTTGGGATAATTGACACAATTGTCAATTTTAATTCTGTAAAAGAGAATTTTTGTTAGTGTAGTGAAAAAATTGAGGATGGTTTCCTAAGAGGGAGGGAGGGAGGAGGGGAAGGGGAAGGAGGAGGAGGAAGAGGAGGGGCTAAAAACAAATAAAAAATTCCCTTTGACATTAAAAAAAATTAGGTATATAAAATAAATGGGTATAACCAGAGTAGCAGTCAACCTCATGACAAGAACAAGACCAGAAATGCATCCAGTTTGGTCTAGCAGTTAAGGCACCAGGCTAGAAAGTGGGAGGCTCTTGAGTTCTAGTTCTGCCTTAGGCATGAAACCCGGCTGGCTGACTTTGGTCAAGCATTCTCTCTTAGCCCAGTCTACTTCACAGAGTTGTAGTTTTGAGGAAAATAGGAGAAAGAAGGAGTATTATGTATAGGTTCTCTGCCTTGAGCTATTTATAAAGTAATAAAGGTGGGATAAAATTTTAATAAATAAATAGAGAAAAAACTATATGTGAGAGAATATCATAATAAAGTGAGTTTGCTTTTCTATCACCATTGCATATTCCAAAGTGTTATTGTATAGGCGCCTTCATATTACATATTGTATATCCATAAGTTACCATATATTAACTAATACCATAATATCAATTAAGATCAGTTATCTTATACATGTTATCATTCTGATAGTCACAGACTTTACATGCTTGTCAGAGGAGGCTTCTTGTCAGGCAAGACAGAAAGAACGATACATAATAGAGGCCTTAGGAAAAAAACTACATTTGCATAAATGAAATTTTAAATTGCATAGTTTTGTATTCTTAATTTTTTTTAATTTTTTTGGATGATACTCTTTAAGGGGGGGTCTGTATTGCACAGTTATATAAAACAACAGGTGCTTGTGTTTTTGTGTCAGGCAGAAATAGAGAACGGCAGTTTGCATTACTGCTGATCTTCATATTACAACACAGTGTAATGTGAATGTATCACCACTCAATTTGCTACAGTGATACAACAGTGATACAATCTGCATTCCCAATCTTTTCTGATTTTGTATTAACAAATTGTTCTTCCTGTCAAACTGAATATGGAAAAAGAACATTTTCCATTGTTCTTAACATTTCTTGCTGATGTGAACTACTGCAAGTACATAAAAATATACAACCTAATTTTTGTTTTAGGGGCAGAATATATCATCAGAAATATGCTGGTTAGAACCTATAATTATAGTATTATGTTTCCAGAAACCATAGTACAGTTTTCCTCTCCACCACTCTGCCCCATCACTCCCCTCCCTCCTTTTTTATCTGGAGGCTTAGCCATTTTGAATTGGTACCCTCCTCTTCTGCGATGGGTATTGCTTCCAGAGATGGAATTATATTGATGGGGCTGCCTTATACTGTGTCTAATTAAATGCAAACTATAATTCAAGTCTACTGCAGCAGAGACCAGAAATTATGCCATACTTATTCCAATAATTATTTCTGAGTTACTTTAAAGAATGTTGTTGTACTTGGACAAACATGCTTGGTATTAAGAGTTTGTATTGGAATGCAATTCAGATGATCACATGTTTGTTCCCTGTTTTAAACTATATATTCCGGTTTTCCCTTCCATGTATATCCTTGTTGTTGCTTTAATGAATATCCTGTTCATCGTATGACCATAAATGTAGCTAGTTGAGTGCTGTTGCTAAATAGTGAAACACTGTGCCCAATTTGCTAATTGCTGTTTAATAGGAAAGTGAAGTGCTTGCTGGATTGGTAGTTTCCCACAGAGCTTATAAATTTTATTTTGATTTCATTAATTCCATTCCCTTGGCAATTTCATTGGGAAATACATATTTGTGCACATTTTGTAAATTGGAAGAGATGATTAGATTGGAAGAGATGATTAGATTGGAAATATGTGTTCATTAAAAGTAATGTTTAGCAAGTTTCAAATATTTGTTTTACAAAATAAACGACAACAAAAAATTTAAATTACATTCACAATATTCGGTTTAGGTGTGTGCCCGGGAATTAAAAACACTTTTATGTCTGAAATATGGCATACAATTCCATTTTTGCCAAAATTACACTTCCAGTAAGTTCAGCAACAGTAGTTACTGTATTCATATATTTCCTTCTTAACAAGTATAGATAGTCCTCATTTAGTGACCACAAGTGGGACCAACAATTTGATTATCAAGTAAGGTGGTCATAAAATGAAAGCATAACTGTGCTTACGAATTTACTTCAGCTTATTCTTGTTTTATGTAAGAGCTTACTCTTGTGAAGGTTGTAAATATGAGGACTGGTCATAAAATTGTTCATCATTGTTGTAATTGTGGTCACTATCTGAGGCAGTCACTAAATGAAGACTACTTTATTATCTTTTTCGTATTGGGATGCAAAATAAGTCCTTAGATGAGAGGCTAATAACTTTCTTTTCTGTTTTTTCCAACTCACAATCACAGATCCAAAAGGAAAGTCCTTGGCCGCAAAGATTCTGAGGAAGATCACGCTGTAAATCATTCTCCATCGCCCCCAGTTACACCTACTAGTTCGTCCCCAAACCTGCTTTCCCTGAGGCAGGCGGGGTCAATTCAGAGAAATATTCGCAAGAGCAGCACCAGCAATGACAACTTCAAAGCGCTCCTTCTTAAAAAGGGGAGCCGCTCCGACACCAGTTCTCGTATGTCCGCAGCAGAGATGCTAAAGAATACAGACCCAAGATTTCAAAGAGCTAAAGTAGATTCTATCGGAGATCTGAGTGAGAGCATAGTGGGTTCCCCAACCAAGACCAAAAGGCCCCAGGAGGAATGGGCCAAGAGTGAAGGCCTGATGCCAAGGAGTCTGTCTCTATCCAGCACAAGATATAGCAGATCTCGAACCCCACCCTCTGCTGCAAGTAGCAAGTATAGTGCTCGAAACCGGATCCAGAGTAGCCCTATGACTGTTATCAGTGAGGGTGATGTAGAAGTAGTGGAATCTGCAGAAAACAGAACTCGCAGGTTTTCAGAAGAGGAACCACCCGATGTATTTGAGAATGATGATACGGATATTAATGAAAATAGAGACTCTGCTGAGGATGACAATATGCTCAAGGACTTATTATCTTAATATGTAACAGAATGCGCCCCCCTTTTTTTAATATTAGTATTTAAACTTTAAAAAAAAGTTTAAATGAGGTTTAAGAGGCTAGACTTTCATATGTAACAAGTAAGGCACCGAGTCTAAGTACAATTTAGGGTGAATTTGTGTATGGGATACTGTATAGATGATGCAGTACACTGATATTTTGTTCAACTCAATTGGACTGACTTTTTTGTTGGGAAGAAACTAGTAACCAGATCTCTGCATTCAAGCCTTAATAACAATAATAATAGTAATGATGTTCTTGGATTCTAGTTTGAGCATGCTTTTTTTTCTTTTTTCTTTTTTGAGGGTGTAAAAATCTAAGTAAGTCTGCAAAAGCAACAACAACGGGAAGCTTCTGTGGTACAGGTGGCAGTTACTTTTTAAGTATTATATTTATAAAATCTAGTAAACTCACTGCAGGGACTATTTGAAAGAAATGTGCAGCCTATTAGTTAGCAGTACAAGGCATTGTCCCACTGCTGCTTCTGATGTGATCTAGTCTCCTCTTATGAGCTAACCATGTCTTAATAATATAACAAGGGTTTGGTTTAAATTTTGAAAATGACATCTGGAAAAGAAAAAAAAAACCACTTGTGATACAGAAGTGACTGCTGTGCAGCCACATTACAATCCATCTGCTTGGACTTTAGAAGCCATTTATTCTGTGTGGTTTCTCTGAATAAACTTTGAGGTATCCTTTTGGAGACCTGAAATAGTTGCAGGCTTATAATAGGGATGTAGATATATATTCAGGGGAAACATAATAAGCAGCCATTAATGTTTTGGTTTTAAAGTAAATGCAACATTGGAGAACTTACACCATAGAACTGTGAAGAATATGTTTTCCTTTTCTATTAAACTGTATTGTTAGCGTTTGTTTGTCGAAAAGGGAGAAGAGCTTTGAATAACATATCACTTGAAAGTTTCAACAGTAACTGTCTTTTTGTTACCAAAGAGTGCACTACAATTACTTTTACTTTTTAGGAATAGCCAGCATTTCCTCGTTCTGAGGAAATAACATTGCTCATTTAGAAGACTTTAATGTTTATTAAGAATTTATCATTGATTTTAAAAAAAATAAAACATTTTCTTCCTTGTAAAGAAAACTACAGACAAAATAACTGCAGTTTTTGCTCACAGTTTTGTAAAGAAGCTTTTAATTTTTGAAAAGGAATTTTGCATAAGTTGATAGTCTGTAAGGTTTTTATAATATTTGTACATAATGGAAGTTCTTAAGGTAATTCTTGTTTTCTCAGAGTTTGGAATTTCTACATTTTTAGATGTTAAGAGAAATCCTTGTATGTAGATAATTTATTTTGATGAAAAACACTTGACTCCTTTTTTGCCCTCCATCTCTATATTGTTAATACTGTATATTTCAGGGGTCTTCATTCAACTGAAGAAGATGGAGACAATGCTGTGATTCTGCTTTAATAAACAAGGCTGCCATTTGTCATCTTGCGACTCGAGTTAATGACGATTCTGTTCCCATGCATCATCTTCTTAAATGAACATTAGCAAAAGATCATATTGGGAAATCCAGATGCTATCATTAAAATGTATTTATTAAATGGTGCTTATCTCTTATATGTTTGATTTTCCTCCTAAGAATGATAATCCACATAATTGGAAAGATCCAAAAGAAAAAAGGAGAACATTCCATATATTTTACTTTTTTTATGGGGAGAGTAGTTTTGACATTTGCAGTAATGCCTATCATTCTTGAAAACACAGTGGTTGCTGTGAGGGTACATCAGCATGGTATGGTTTTTTTTAAAAAACCATACCATGCTGATGTACCCTTTTGGAGGCTGGGGACATTTTTTGCTGTCCCCAGCCTCCAGAACCTCTCTAGGAGTCTCTAGAGGCTGGGGACAGCAAAAAAGTCACTTCCTGTCATACCTGGAGTTGGGAAATGGGCCCTTTCAGCCGCCATAGAGCCTCCAAGCGAGTGGGAAAGGCTGTTTTCACGCTTCCCAGATAAATAGAGAAGGTCTGGAGCCAGGTAAGAAAGAAAAACAGGCCTTCCCCACCCCCCACCCCTGCCCTCCAGAGGCAGGAAACAGCCCGTTTCCCTACTTCTGGTGGGCCTAGAAGGCCCAAAAATCAGCTGGCCGGCACACTAATGCGCCCCAGAGCTGAGCTGGTGTGCCCACTAATATGGCTCCGTGGGCCACCTGTGGCATGTGTGCCATAGGTTCGCCATCTCGGCCCTACAACATTTCAGAGAAATGACTGTCCAGCCTTTTCTTAAAAACCTCCAGTGATTAATGTCTATGGAGATTTTTAGTCATCCAGATCATGATTGTCCCAAAGGTGTTTTTTCAGGAGGCAACAAGTCCAGTTGCCTCTTGAAAAAGCATCTTTGGGACTCATCCAAGAGAAGCAAAATCTCTTCAAAGAGAAATCAGAACAGTCCAGTTGCCTCTTGAAAAAGCACCTTTGGGACTCCAGCACCCACAACTTCTGATGGCAAGCTGTTCCACTGGTTAATTGTTCTCACAGTTATGAAGTTTCTCCTTAATTCCAAGTTGCTTCTCTCCTTAATTAGCTTCCATCCATTGTTTCTTGTCTTGCCCTCTGGTGCTTTGGAAAATAAGTTGACCCCCTCCTCTTTGTGGCAACCTCCCAAATACTGGAATACTATCATGTCCCCCCAATCCTTATCTCTAGACTAGCCAAACCCAAATCCTGCAATCATTATTCATGTTTGTCTCCAAAGACATATTTAATCAGTTGCTCTTCTTTGCACTTTTTCCAAAATCTCAACATCTTTTTTGTAATGTGATGACCAAAACTGGATGCAGTATTCCAGATATGGCCTTACTAAAACTTTACAAAATAGTACTAACACTCCATGATTTTGATTCTACGCCTCTGTTTATACAACCAAGGATTGTATTAGCTTTTTGGGTTGCTGTCGCACACTGCTGCCTTATATTTAAATGATCGTCCACTAGGACTCCAAAGTCCCACAGTTACTGTTTTTGAGCCAGGTTTCGCCTAATATTGTGTTCAAACTCAGTAATGTGTACTCAACTCTTAGAATGTTTAGAAATGTTGAGAAAAATCTAGCTACAGTACTTGTTCTCAAACCAGGGAGTTTGAAGCAAGCAGTGAAGAGGGAGAAAGCTGATATTGAAGTAAGCAGAAAGTATGTAGCAGCTGTGAAATGCACTTACCTTCGCTATTGGATCAGAAATGTGAGCGCTCTCTCTTGCTACACTTGTGCCTCTTCTGCACGTACGCAGAGGGTAAAAAACGGGACGTAATAAAGCGGGGGGTGGGGGGGTGGAGCCTCTCATCACCGGCCCTACCAGCTCGCGCAAGCCAGATAGATCCAGCCAGATTTCACTGCTGGTATGTAGGCCATCATGCTTCACTCATTCGTATCAAAGGGATGAGTTCCCAATAAACAATGTTAAAAGGAATAAATTGTGTAGATTCTATGTCATGTTACCAATAATAGGAAAATATAATCCAAGACAAGGCTCACAGGCTTAGAAATTATTGTACTGAAACCCAGCCTATGGTAATGACAGTTCTCTGTGTTTAACAAACACAATACAGGTAGGACCAGAGGATTTGGTGGTTCAGCAGGTTTAGCAAGCTTTGTATGTATGTGTATATTTGCATCCATTATGTGTGGCTGTGTTCGCATCCATGTGTACGTGGGTGTGTAAGCGCACAAACACACCTATGAATGAAGTGAGGTTCTTGGTCTCAATAGAATAAGCAAAGATAATAAAAACAAAAATTTCTCAATTCTAAGTATAAGTATGTATTGAAAAGACTCAATTGTTCTTGAATGTATGTATGTGCAAAATGTTATTACAGAAACAGAACATTCCAGGAAACTCCAGAATGTTCTCTTCTTCCTCCAAACCATGGAGGAATTGTCCTGACATTTCAGTTCTTCACAAACCACTTAATATGCTGATAGATTTACTTCAGGAATACTGCTGGATTCCCTTAGAACATTTGGATCAGCCTGGTGTGGGGAAAACTAACACTGGAATTCTGTGGAATGTTCTTCAAAACATTTTTAATATACTTACTTGCACATATATCAGCCATATACAGATATGTTTATTTTCATTAATTGTTTTTTTTGTGCTTCAACCAATGTATTTGTGCAATACCTATTAAACCAAGATGTTTTTACAAAGTAGCATACTTGCCAAATAAGGATTTGTTCCCAAAAGCAAATATAATTAATTTGAAAACGTTATATATGTTTTTAGTAAAGCTATAACTATAGTATTTGATTTTAAATACTGTGGGCCGCATTAATTGCTTATAACCATTTAATTGCTTATAAACATTGTCTAATTTTAGACTTGCCTCTTCTGTTTAGTACTAAAAACACTTTTAATGTTTGGTATGATCAAGCTAACTGTAAGAAGACATGAAATTTTAAAAGTGAGAGTTTTTATGTCTTGCTACAGTTTAGAGCAGAGGTCTTCAAACTTGGCAGCTTTAAGACTTGTGGACTTCAACTCCCAGAAGCATAGCTGGCTGGAGAATTCTGGGAGTTGAAGTCCACAAGTCTTAAAGCTGCCAAGTTTGAAGACCTCTGGTTTGGAGATTAATATGTACAAAGAAATATTTCCTCTTTCTATTAATTATGGCACAAAATACGTATATTTTGTATCTTTCAGTTTGCTATTCCCTGTTATACAGATAGTTCTTAACTTATGACTGTAATTGAGCCCAGACTTATGGTAGTAAATCATGCCAGTTGTTAAATGGTTCACTATGTGACCATCCCCAATTTTACAACTGTTTTGCAGTGGTCATTAAGTTATTCACCATGAATAACTAACACCATGGTCCTTAAGTGAAACCATTATTCACAATGGGCATTTTTTGCTGGAAACCCCAAGTTAACACTGGTTTCTGGCCAAAAAAAAAAAAAAGGCATAATTTGTGGTCACATGACTGTGGGATGCTGCAAATAGCCATAAAGATAGGTTGGTTGCTAAACACCCAAAATACAACCATGTGATGGAAGTAGCCGTTAGAACTTTAAGTCTGAGTTGTAAGTAGCCCTAGGGAGTATAACTTCAAAGAGTCACTAAACTACTGTCACAAAAAAGAGGAAGAAACAGTATACAATACAATTTCATTTAGAAGCAACAATACAATTAGTAGTTTTCCACATTAATTATACTGAATAAAATACAGGATAACTGGGAGATCTATGATAAGTATTTTAGCTGAAGTACCAGGACTGAATTTACATTAATCCTTTTTTTTTAAAGATCTATAGCACCTTACAAACCTTCAGGAATACAAATAACACATAATGCAGTAAAAGTGGGAATCATACATTAATAATGCATTAATGTAGGAGTTTGGAAGGCCCATTGTTATCTGGCCAAATTACACTACTTTTCATTATAGCAACATGGATTGGCAATATTGCAGGTTTCCATGGTAGAAAAACTCATGGTAGAAAACCCCTGCATGCTATATAGAAGACAATAGCATTGAACTCTAGTGAGCCAGTTTGCTAATTTCCCTCCACTATAGGGTTTCAAGGGTTCACAAATATTTTCACCCAAAAGCAAAGCACAAACTAATGTCAGTTGAATCTAAGCATAATCAACTCTTTCAGGCATTAATATTTTAAAATATTTATAGCTTGTGAATGATAATTTACATACATTGTGGCATCTAAGTGTAACTACCAACTGGAACCTGGTTTTCCAATTAAGGCTATCTCTTTTTAAGGACAAGTAGTCTTCATTCAGCAACTGCCTCAAACAGTGACCATTTGCAGTTATAACTGTTGGAAATGTAATTGCGACTAATGCCTGCATTTATGACCTTCGCAGTGTTTCTATCAAGTCATGTGCTTGTCACAACGGTCAGTCAGCACTATACTGCTTTGTCCTTTGGCTGACTTGTTTTTTTTCCCTTCCTTGCCCCATTGCAGATTGCTTAAACAAGCTATATTTCCTGAACTGCTTTTGTTCACACACACAACTCCCCTCAAAGTCCTAACTACAAGTAAACAAGGTCAGCTCTGTGACCTTAATAATTCGATTAGGACAGTCCGGCCCACTAGCCTTGCTATCTGAAACTGACAAGATCCTAATCAGTTTCACATTGAAGGCTTTTCTTCGCCTCCTAAGCAGTTGCAAGCACAACAGCCAACCTACTGCATTCCTTTCAATGTCTATTGCCTATTGTGTGCCTGCTTACTCTTCTCTAATGAATGTAAATACAAATTACATTCTAGTTAATTATTCTAGCACTGGGATGAGTATTAGAAAAGGTGGAGTGAGGGGTAAAGGAAAGTTGAAGTAAAATCATAAGCAATTACATGATTTTCACATAGCAACCACTTCACTTAATAACTGAGTTGCTGGAACCAATTGCTAAACAACTACCTATATATTCAATAATTATTCAGAAGAAGGATTGGCAAAGTTCAAAGAATTAAAGAATTGCTCTTTGAAGCAAGCTGCTCTCAATCTCACCCTAAAAACTGTCCCCTAAACAGGTCACAAGTGCCTCCCAAATTCAGCAACCCCTGATTTACAGGACACAGGAAGTGTTTAAAAATCCTCAGACCAGTATTTGATTTAAAAGGAAGCTGGGGGATTGGCGTTAACATTCTTACCTTTTAGGTAACATTTCCAAAAGGGCTAAAGGGAAGCAGATAGGATCTCCCGGCTTACCTCAGTAATCTTTCTTGGCCAGCTCAAGAGTTTTGCCTTTTAATTTTTCCCCCACAAGGGATATGGTAATGCAAGAGGGATGTAACTTTCTGTCCCTTTTCCTTTCGCTGTGGAAGTGGGACATTTGAGATGGCTTTTGATTTATTTAGTACCTCAAGACTATCAAAGGTCATTATGCTTGATTTTGCAGCAAAGATCAGCAGCAAAATAATGCAATTTAGCAATTTGCCTCCTAATGAAGAAAAACAAAACTCTAGAAACCACTGTGAGATTCATGGGAGATTCTAGGTTGCTTTACCTGCACTTCCTATCTCCCCAGATTAAGCCTCCAATTTGGTGAAAAAGGCTTAAGCATTACTGTTTTTGTAGAAAGTTGAGTTAATTTCCTACAAAACAGAATTCATCATACTTTCAAGGATTATAAATATTATAAAATAATTATTAGCATTACTCTATTAGCCATATTTTAGCAAAAAAAGAGAGATCAATTTTATATCAGCATAGAAATTTAGGCAATGGTAAAAGCGAAGAAATTCGTTAGAAAAATATACAAAAACCCAGGTTTCATATATAAGGAAAACCCCTCCCTTTTAAATTAAGCATTTAAAAGTTAATACTTATAATCTGTATTGCTGTACAAAGATTTTAACTTCTTTTGATAAGCCAAACTTCATTATGCCTGTTTAACAACTTAAATGGACTGTCATAACCAGCAGTATAATAGACCTTTTCTTGAAATGTTCTTCCATCCCGCTTTAAAGATTCAGCAAGGGCCTGTATTTCATCTTGATTTCTTTTAGCTTTAGCAAATCCTCCAAATGATCTGTTAAGAACAGACATGCATATTTTGACAAAGCAGTACCGAGACCAAACATATGAAGTCAAAACTCAAGATTAGTGTTAAATGAAATACTTCCCCCAGAATTTAAGCATTGCTATATATTATTCTTAGCCGTCTATCATCTATCCTTCATTTAATTTGCTCACAAAGGGAATCCATCCATATAAAAGCAGCAAACTAATATACCCTCGTGATGTTTTCATATGCGCATGAAATGCTGAACAAACATAAATCAGCTCTGAATACAACGAACAATGAGATTTGTGGATTTTTAAAAAATAACATAGGAGCCAATTCCAAAGACTGTTTTAAGAGAAAGAAGAAATGAGACGGTGCAAATGTAGATTCCTGTAATGGCATATAAAATATCTTTCACAGAATACAGATTTCATCCATAGAATACTTGTGTTCATCATCTAATTTCTTTTTAGTATTATTATTATTTGTAGAACTGTTAGATCTTAAGCAAAGATGCTCAGAAATTGAAAAACTGTATATTTAGTAAGTTATGATTACTAAAGTATCTGAGAACATCTGACAACTTTTGATTTTAGCAGGCTTTTTAAAAATCCCAGAATATTTTAAATGTATACAATGTATTTTATCCACCACAAGGTGGCAGTCAACAGTTATTAATAATTATAAATAGCTTTTAGCTCTGATATATCCATTCTAAACAAGTAGCTGTTGTATACAAGAGTTATCTTTCACCTTAACAGATTAAACATTAAGATCTCTAGAAAGGGGGAGAGGGGAACCTTTCTCTCACAAATACCAACTGGCTAGTTAGTAATATGCACCAGATAGTAATATGTAGATATTTTAAAGAGGGACTGTGTTACCTGTATAGTTTTTTTTAAAAAAACCTATTAAACTTCAAAAACATTGCTATCAACTTGTCCTTTAAATATAAGTGATATACCGAGACCCAGTCTAGTCCAGACATGAAGCACTAACCAATGCGTACTAACACTTTTATTGTAAGATTACAATACCTTGTATGTCTGAACATAACATCTCTATCTACACCTCCCTTGCCTTTACAGTCCAATAAGCCAGAGGTCAATATTTACCTGACAAAGACCGTAATTGCTGGCTTAGTTTCGATGAAGACATCTGCTTCTGAAGGCTTGGGTGGATTTGCCTGGTACTGAGATGGCAAATAAAAGGCAACTGTTGTGATGGACTCGGAGAACGGGCCAGCTCCTGGCTGGACATAGCATGTCACTGGAGCTGTCATAGCTATCTTTGTTCCTGCAAAAGGCAGGAAAAGTCATGTCATTAGCCTGACCAAGAAGCAAATTAAACACGCTGCTAAACTTTAAGGATTAAGTCTTTAAATTAGGATGCTAAAATCCTGAAATCTGTCATACATTAAATAATACTAACATCAGCCACAAACAATGATTAAAATAATTTCATTCTGGGTAAACATACAGCAGAGTATTAAACTGCGAACAAAATAAATATAATCAAATGACTAAGCTTAAGCCAACTCAGTCAAACACCAAATATACCTACTATGCTTTCTGGACAGAAATCCAGTTAAATCTACAAATAAGGTAACTTTAGTAATATTTTAAAATGCACCTGACTACTACAGAAGAAAATTGGTTCCAATGCAATTATTAAAACACTTTTTGCAATTTAAAAAAAAATTAGAAATAAGAGACAATTTGACCGCACAATCATTGGTAAAATGAATGTCCTCAGGATTATTATTTTTCTAATAACTTTAAGACCTTATCTTTATCCATGTTTTGAAATATCTATTAAAATATTTGTATGTGCCTTTAGCCAAAAAATAGAGAACAGCTTCCAATAAAGGATTTTAGAGTATGCATGTAAGACATTTAGAAAAGCAACACTTTTTGGGAAATGATGAAATATGTCTGTGTGACATGAATTTTTCTATGTGAAAAAAGAGGAACAATTTCAAAAAAATAGGATACATAATTAGTGCCCAAATACTCTGTATATTACCTTTTTCATTCTTGCCTTTAATATAGTTAAAGAGCTTCATGAAGCCAGCATTGATGGCTGCATCCCAGTCTATGGTTTTAAGAGATGTACACACCCATTTGGCAGGTTCATATTGTCGAATTTCATAATCGGATGCCTTTAAAAAAAAGTTCAGGTCACAGATCATGACATTGTTACTAAATAATTTGCATATCATAAACTCTGAAGGAATTCACTGAAATACCAATGAAACACAAATTAAACTATGGTTTGTTAAGTTACAAATGTTACTGAGTTAGCTTAGGTTAGGGCAGACCCACATTTAACCATAAAGCTCATTCAGTAACCCAAAGATGCATCTCAAAAGGCAACTGGACTTTTTGTTTGTTTCTCCTTGAATATGTTTTGCTTCTCATCCAAGAAACCTCTTCAGTTCTTTTTGGAACTTCAGTATCTTCTTGTATGAGAAGCGAAACATATTCAAGGAGGAAAAATCTCAAGAAAGTCCAGTTGCCTTTTAAAAATCACCTTTGGGACAACCACAACCTGGATGATTTAGAATCTCCATTCATTCAGTAACTTTACAACAGCCATACCTGAATCACCTTGTGTTGTGAGACTAGAAGGGTTGGCTAGAGCTCATTGGAAGAAAAGTAGGACGAGCCTGGATAGCTCAACAGACTAAAAGCCTGTTATTAACATTCAGCTGTCTGCAATTATTGCAAGTTCAAATCTCCCCAGGCTCAAGGTTGATCAGCCTTCCATCCTTTCTAAGGTAGGTAAATTGAGGACCCAGTTTGTGGGGACAATAAGCTGACTTTGTATAAAATATACAAAAGTATGAAGGCTATTGCTTAACGCATTGTAAGCCACCCTGACAAACAATAAAGGAATAAAGGATAGAATACCTTCAAACAGGAGGCATTGTACTGACAGAAGGATTGTTTAAAACACATTTTTCCAACTTTATTT
This sequence comes from Masticophis lateralis, assembly GCA_030761175.1. NCBI lineage: Eukaryota > Metazoa > Chordata > Lepidosauria > Squamata > Colubridae > Masticophis > Masticophis lateralis. The sequence continues at coordinate 90,048,332 of JAUDYJ010000001.1, forward strand.
AAAAATACTGGCATCCTACATCTTATAGCACACCCAGCCCAATTAGGTACAATTGCTATGCACGCTTCAAAAAGTATTTGAAAAAAAGTGCTTGACATATGCTCTGAACATATGCACAGTACATCTCTGTAGTCATTAAAGCAGCCCAAATTTTTCCAGACTTCTGCCCAAGGCTGAAAAAGAGCAGTTTCAAGAAATTCTGTACTGGCTCTACATAGAAAAACTTGCAGTTTTCATGAGTCACATGTACTAGTAACTAGGCTCAAAGTGTTTTCAAATGTGTGAATGACCCTATTGGAGAATATTCACAGATGCATTTAATGTTGTGATAGTTTAAAAATTAGAAGTAGCCATGGAAGGGTTGTGAAGTGATTCAAGCAAAGAATTAAGGATGAGCTACTTAGCTCCCTCTTAGTCATTTCCTCAGTCAAATTTCCACCTATCTGCATCACATGCTTCAAAGGAAAACCACATTTTTCTTTATGGTAGAAATGTTTAGAAAAAATACGTTGAGTGCAAAATATTACTAAAGAATTAAGTATTAAAGATAGATAAGATCTATCCTCTTCCATCCCAGTGTCAAATGTCTAGTTTTTATTTCAAAGAAAAAATGGGCTTTATATAGATTTACTCTCTATTTTGATAGTAATTCCAAGTAACATTTACGAAGTTGAAACAACATATTTAGGCCATAATTCCTATAATAACTTGATGATAACAAGGCTATCCATGCTGAGATTCTGGGTTTTGGCCTCCATATACCTGACAGGTGTCAGGTTAGGACAGGCTAATCTCCTGGCAGATATCATAAAATAGCCCTTGCTTTATGGCTATTTGTTCAGTTAGAATAGAACTGAATTGAATAACAGTTGGGAGGGACCTTGGAGGTCTTTTAGTGACTAGTCCAGCCCCCTGCTCAGGCAGGAAACCCTATCCCATTACAGACAAATGGTTGTCCAATCTCTTCTTAAAACGTTCCAGTGTTGGAGCATTCACACTTCAGAAGGCAAGTTGTTCCACTGATTAATTGTTCTAACTGCAGGAAATTTCTCCTTAGTTCTAGGTTGCTTGATTAGTTTCCATCCATTGCTTCTTTTCCTGCGTTCAGGTGCTTTAGAGAATAGCTTGATTCCCTCTTCTTTGTGGCAAACTCCTGAGATATTGGAACGCTGTTATCATGGCACCCCAAGTCCTTCCTTTCATTAAACTATACCAGGGTGTCAAATTGGCAGCCCATGAGCCGGATGCATCACATGCAGGCCACACCCATCCCAGCTGTGTGAAGGGGAAAACGTCACGAAATGTCAAGTGACAGCAATGTGATGCGGCGAGTTTGACACCCATGAACTAGACAGTTGACTGCTCAAATTTATGGAATTGCTAGAAAAAATTGATGTACAGATAATCCTTGACTTGTAAACACAATGGAGACCAGAATCTTGCTTTTTGAGCAAAGTGGTTCTTAATTCACTATTTTTAAATCTTTCAGTGTTAATTTGAGTCAAGTTGAATGGCAAATTTGACTGATCACAAGTTGATGAAACTAGCAGTTGAATTGCCCTTCTGTAAGAATAACAGACTGCCTTTCAAACCAAGAATAGGGCAGAACAAGCACGCAATTTGAACACTCAGCACTTTGCTCCTCCTGCTCATGCATCATATGAACAGATTAAGATAGCTGCCCTTTTATTATCATCTCAACTACAGACTTGGTCTGTCATCTCAAACAAGGACACGGTCAATCTATCTTTGAAGGAAAGTTTATTTATTTGTTTGTTTGTTTGTTTGTTTGTTTGTTTGTTACATTTATACACCACCCATCTCACTAGTGAGGTGACTTCCATGAGGACATAGCACAATCAATATGCAAGGACTGCTGTTGCACAAGTCCTCATTCAAGATGGAGTTTATTAGGAGTATCCTAGAGTTTCCTATCTATGGAGACCACCTTGTACTACTTAATTATAGGGCTGCTCCCAAGGAGAATCTAACTTATGCATTGCATAATGTCAATACATACAAAAGAGAGGAGGGCAACAGTATAGGATGTGGAATATCACAGAAGGGGGAAAGGAGCCAAGAAAACAGAGACAATGATGATTACATAAACAAAGCAATTTTCATGCTGGCGAACAATGGAAGCATGTGAGAGAAGCTCAGGTTGCCTCCTTCCTAATTCTGCCTCCTAACTTGGCCAAGCTCAAAGAATAGACAAGGAGTAGGGGCCATATTATTATTATTATTATTATTATTATTATTATTATTATTATTATTATTATTATTATTTATTAGTCCAATTTATATGCCTTTTTCCGTAGACTCAGGGTGGTTTACAACGCATTATAGCAATAGCCTGTATACTTTTATGTATATACCTGCTTATTAGGGCTTTCGCCCCCCCCCCCCAAGCGGTGTTGTTCTATACAAAGCTGGCTTATTGCCCCCACAATCCGGGTCCTCAATTTACCTACCTCGAAAGGATGGAAGGCTGAGTCAACCTTGAGCCTGGTGAGATTTGAACTCGCACTAATTGCAGGCAGCTGGCAGCTAAGTGCTAGCACTTAACAGCACTTAGTCCGCTGCACCACTGAGGCTCTTGCTTATGAAATTAAGTTGGAAATTCACATTATCCCTTTAATATTGTTTTTTCTGGGAGAGTCACATCTACAACAGCATATATGTAGTTTAACAACTTATGCAAAATTAGTACTAGTGATGCACATTTTATGGCATGGCTAGAGGCAATTATGGCAGAAAACTTTTTATTGTTTTACTGCATTTTATTACTATAAAACCTAAGTAATACATTATATTATTTAGGCATAAAAGTATGCATATGGTATTGACCAGAAATTATTGACATTAATATTTAGATAACTTAAAAATTGAAAAAAAGATATTTATATCAATATTAACTGTGATTATTAAAATTAACTCATAAGGTTATTTAACATTTACATCCAGAGATAAAAGTGGCATTAATAAACTGCAATGTACACAAAATTATTTATTATACAATAAAGGTTTCCATTTAAGCTTACTATTTAATACTAAGATCTCCACTGCATTATTATTGTTTGTGCATATTAAAGAAAAAAGAAAAACAGACAAAATAACAATAGCAAAAAGTAAAAAAGAAACCCAGCTATTTGGTTTTCAACTTTCCCCTTTTAGTGCCTCCAATGATTTATAGTGTGTATATGCATCTAGGCCCCCCTAGAAGCATGTCAGGAAATTCCTGCCATGTAATGTTCGAACCCACACACTATGGATTTAGCCTCTACAATCTCGTTGGGTTAATTTGGGTTAATATAATCTGGATCCTTTGTAGTCTGTAAATTTGAGCTGTGGTGGCGCAGTTGTTAGAATGCAGTATTGCAGCCTAATTCTGCTGACTGCTGATTGCCAGCAATTTGGTGGTTTGATTCTCACCAGCTCAAGGTTGACTCAGCCTTCCATCCTTCTGAGGTCGGTAAAAGGAGAATCCAGATTATTGAGGGCAATATACTGACTCTGTAAACCGCTTAGAGAGAGCTGTAAAGCACTGTGACGTGGTATATAAGTCTAAGTGCTATTGCTATTGCTAAGTCTCTCAAGATAACTTAAAGAATCAATTCCATTACTTGTTGAATGGGCTAATCTAAGGCTGAAAATGAAAACATAGGTCACCTGATTTGGTAATGCAGTCCATTTAGGCATCTCCAAGCCAGAAGAAAAAAGGGCTTGTTTTATAGTCTTCAACATCCTATGTAAACAAAAGGAACAAAGTTATAGCTCTTATATATTCTGGGTTAAACCTACAAGTTCATAAAGTTCAATCCTTTTGAAAGAGAATCTGCAAAGGATTTTAGCTTGTAGGTTTTTAACAACTACAACATAAAGCAAACATTTTATCTTTTCATCTCTTCAACTTCTTAAGTTGATGAGAGGAAGAAAAACTATGGCTAAGAGAACAAGGAAAAGAACTGAGTAACAAAACTAAGCAAATATGTTTGCAGAAATCACTAAATTGACTTGTTTGATTAAGGATCAGTTACTTTTATAAAAATGGAAAACCTTTATGGCTGCATTTGCTGAAAATGGATAGAATGAATTGGTGATTTTGGAATTTATTGATTAAAAAGGCTTGTTAAAAAAAGAAAAGCGTATATAGTTTGGGAGTGTGGAGATGTAATTAGTGTAACAGCTGCAAAGTTGAAAAGCTGCCTCTTTACATTTTCTCTTTTCCTTCTTGTTATCTTTCACCTTATCTTTACATCTTCTTTTTTTACTTTTTCCTTTCTGTAGTTTTTAAGCCTATATACAAATCTCTAACAGTAAAAAATTAATTAAAAAAAGAGACTGTAAACACAGATATGGCCTATAAAACAACTTCCTGGGTACAAGTTTGCTCTGAAACACCCTGTTCTTTTAACTGGGTTTGTATAGTTGTCCTCCACAGCACCCTGTTGATCAATTTGGTAGAACTTTCAAGGCTGGAGTAGGTAGAATTAGTAGAATCCTCAAGGCTGAAGTCCTTCTCCTATATTCACCATTCCTTAAGTTGATAACTCTTGCATTCCTCCAAGAAGCACTTCGGGATTGCACTGCTTCCAAATGTGTGCCTTAATACCATTTATTCTGCATGCCACCGGTCAGCTGGGCTCCTTTGGATTTGTTGTGCCTCTCTATCCAAAGAATAAAGCTCCCAATTCAGGAACCGTCACCGCCACTGCATCGCCTGGCATATCCTGCCCGATTCGCTTCGTTTATTCAGCAAAGGGCTAAAAACCTGAACCCCGTTCAGATTTCGAAGAGTTCAACTGGGACAGTGCTTTTCCAAGAAGGGGGGGGGGGGGAGAAGGCCTATGCGATGTGTAGTTCAAAACGTAACTTTTATTTTATTTATTTTATTTCGTCAAGCATGCATTTTATGACAGATACAAGGGTAAACATAATTATAAATACGTGAAAAGGCTACGAATAAAAGAAAACGTTGGAACAGGGACGGGAGGCACGCTGGTGCGCTTATGCACGCCCCTTTAAAAACTTACCAACTTAAGTTTTAAAAACTTTTAAACCTTATCAAAACAAAACTTAGCCCTGCCTTTCGATTAAACTCACCTTTCGGTTAGGCTCTTCACTGGTCCCCCAAAGCAGGAACTTTTGCAAAAGGCAACAGGGTTTGGGGGAGGAAGGGGGGGGGCATAATATTTCTAGCCTCGAGAGTCGTGGGGCGGGGCTGCCCAACTCAGGATGGAGAGAATAATTATTCTCCTCTCCCCTCCCCCGAAAATAGCAGAAAGAAACTGCTGGTCAACGCGGAGGGGGGGGAGCATACGGAGAATTCGGTTTTCTGATTGGTTGCGAATGGGCGGCATAGTCTACGCCCATGGGGGGGTGGGGGGTATTTTAAGGGAGACTCGACCGGCTGTTTTGCCGGAGGGAGAGATAAAAGGGGCGGGGGAGGGAAAGAAAGCTTCTGCTTTTGGTGGCGTTTGGTGTGGGACGCCGCTTGTTGTGGTGTGGCACGGTCTCTCGGGGAAAGAAGGAGTGAGCTCATGGCCTCCTGTCAGATGCCCAGAGGAGGAGGAGAGGGGGAGATGAAAAGGGCTCTTTGAAGCAGAAGGCATTCGTGTTTATCTCGCCCGCTCACTCCCACAGCGCTGCATTTCTCTTCGCTGAGGGCATTGCTTGCCTTTTGGACGGGGCGCTGGCTGGCTGGCTTGCTCCGACGACGGGGCTGGGCTTTCGCTTTGGCCAAGGGAAGGGCCGTTTCTGGCACTTGGAGGTGCGGAGGAAAGTTTGGCACTCGAAGTTTGCGCCCTTTCCGTGTTGGAAGTACAAACTGGATGTTCATTTCGCAATCCCACGCCCTCGTTTTGAATATACGGGGTGGGACGCGCGCTTGGCACGGCAAAGCCAAGCAGCAAGCAAGGGAGGTTTCGCTGTTAGGGTTTGATGTCCTCTAATGAAATCAAGACTTTTTTTTTTTTTTTTTTGGTAAGAATGCCAAATTCTTCTTACAATAGAATAACAGAGTTGGAAGGGACCTTGGAGGTCTTCTAGTCCAACCCCCTTCTTAGGCAGGAAACCCTACCACCACTTCAGACAAGTGGTTGTCCAACATCTTCTTAAGAACTCCCAGTGTTGGAGCATTCCCAACTTCTGGAGACAAGTTGTTCCACTGATTCATTGTTTGAACTGTCAGGAAATTTCTCCTTTGTTCTAAATTGCTTCTCTCCTTGATTAGTTTCCACCCATTGCTTCTTGTATTATTATTATTATTATTATTATTATTATTATTATTATTATTATTATTATTATTATTATTATTATTTTTCTATACTGCCCTTCTCCCGAAGGACTCAGGGCGGTGTACAGCCTAATTAAAAGCACAAAGACAGACAAAATTTAAAAATTAAAATTATTAAATAGTTTGGCTCAAATATAAAACCCCCAAATTTAAAATCCCATATTTAAAACCAATTAAAATCTTTACATTGATAGCCCAGCCTGGCAGAACAAAAAGGTTTTGAGGGCACAGCGAAATACACGGCGGTATTGTATGATTTGGGGTAAGAACACAGGCAATTTGCAAAACTTTCAGGGTAAGAATAGTGAACCTCCGGCAAGGTTTCAGAGTAAGAGAGCTAAAATCAGTTGGACAGTTGGATGTGCACCCAAATCATTGTGCAAAATAACGCACCTGAAAACGCTGCTCGACTGCAGGTGGTTGGTGTACATTTTTCCATGCGTTTCACTTGCACAAAAGCTCATTATTAGATTAATAATAATTATGTTGCAGCTTCCAATTGCTTCCACATAAATCAATATAAATAGGAAAGTTTCTTATCTGTCCAATTCTCTTCTCCCAAATGTCACAAGAAGTAAGACTAAACTCTCAAGTGAGATTAGTAATACCCTGGTAAGAATGTCCCAAAGATGCTTTTTCAAGAGGCAACTGGACTTTCTGAAAAGTCCAGTTGACTCTTGAAAAAACCCCTTTGGGACAACTATGACCGAGAATCTTCATAGACATTCCTGGTAAGAATGCCATTTCTCATGGCAATGATCTAGCCATCCAATCTAACCTATTGTATGGGAGATCTTATATACTCAGCCTGTTTGAGAACTACATATATGACTGGCCTTTTTAGATATCCTAGCAACAGCAATTAGGAAATATTGTTGACTGCATTAGAATTAAGGATTACCATATCACTAGTTCTCAGGCTTACGTAAATCTCTAATGTTCTTACTGTGAACAACAATATATACATATGTATAGACTTTATTTAACATCCAGAGCCTTCTCTATAATTTCCAATGTTCTTCGAACCCCCTCCTGAGCTTGGAAGTACTCACCTTTGAGCAAGTTTCTAAATATTAATAGTTTTAATGTATTTTCAAAGTACTTAATTCTAATTTGGTTTTATGGATTTATCTTTTTATTGTGAATTGCCAAGAGACCTTGGTAGTCACTGATATATAAAGTAGGGATGGGATAGAAAGTAAACTATTATTAGGCTAAGAAAGTAGAGACAGTCTGAAAACTGTTGGTTTCCAATATTTATTATGTTGATGCAATAATCTGTCCAACTAGAAAGGCAATGTCAGTCAAGTGACTTGAATTTAAAGAAGATTGGCCTGTTTAATCCCAACTTATTTCTTAACAACATCTACTAAAAATAAATAAACAATATAGCTATAATAACAGTATTAGAGAGGTTATACTAATGCAATCATTTAATTAAAAAATGTAGAATGCTAGTTCAGCAAAATGATGTTAATTCATTCCTTAGTGTAGAATGCATTTGTCCTAAAATGTTTATTTGGATGACAACAGGCAATTGCTTTTTGAAATAACTGCTTTTTTGAAATAAATATGAATAAAGCATCCACATCAATTACAGTAGCTATTTATTTACTTATTTACTTAGTATGATGCCCATCTCACCTATAGGCAATTCTAATTTACCAAGAAATTATTTGTTTCTGTTTTTACTGGCCTGTCTATGTAAAATGTTAGTTATCAGTTAAACAGTAAGTTTTCCCCTATTGATGGATATTACTAAAAGCATTACTTTGCCTGTTGACTTATGAAAACTATGCAACTAAACATTCATATAGAAATGTTATTGATCCAAATAGCTGTGATAATTGTTCTCAATTTTCTTTCTTTCTTAGGTTCATATCTAAAACTATGGTGTTGAAATACAGCTAAAAATTCAATGTTTATTTCAAAATATTTATATAGACACCATTGTTATACCAAGCTCCCAATCAAGAATTAAAGAATATTATAATAAAACAACTCAAAACTATAGTAAGACTGTTAAAACCATAAATATGAAAACAGAACAAAAACCTGGCCCCAAGTTAAACTTCTGGCATATAGTCAGACCCTATACCAGCACTTGGTTAAATCTTCAGTGCCTTTTAGAAGGCTAGGAGGATAGAGGTCTACCATACCTCAGAAGAAGAGGGTTCTGGAGGGGCAAGGGATAAGGCACATCTCCTATAAGGTGACAGTGTATAAAGAAAGACATCAAAAGTATTCCTAGCCTATCTACTCAGATAGAACAGTCCTTATGGAAAGGTTGTTCTTGCAAATAGATAGATGATAGAGATAATAGATTAGATAGATAGATAGATAGATAGATAGATAGATAGATAGATAGATAGATAGATAGATAGATAGATAGATAGATAGATAGATAGATGATAGATAGATTTAGGTAGATAGATATGGAGGGAGAGAGGGAGACAGACATAGATAGATTGGATAGAGGGAGGGAGGGATGGATGGACGGACAGACAGACTTTCTAGTGACAGAAATGTAATCTACCTGAAAAGCAAAATAAATAAATAAAAAATGTAAATACTTTATCATTTTCAATGTAGCCATATTTAACTTTATCTTATATATATATATCTTATATATAGAATTAAAAGGTTGCAGGATTTGTTCTATTTAAAAGTAGAAAAAACATGAAATTACTTTGTACACAGTGCAGAAAACCACCGCATTGGTGTATAAGTATCTTATTGTGCCTTCCAATAATTAAATCTCCAAATTTTCCACTTATCTTGAACACTCAAAAGACCGCACATTCATTGTGTGTACCATTCAGAGACCTTACTCTCTGGATACATTTTAAAAGTCATGTATAATCTGTAGTATTTTGATATGTAAACTTGATTATTTGTTGAATTCATAAAATGTCTAAGAAATATTACTGCATTACAAACGTTAAAGCCCTTTCAGTTATTATGTATATGTGTAATTCCAGTCTAGTTGCTTTTCAACACAGCTGTTGCAATCCAACTCACTTCAATTTTACCTTCTAAAACATCTGTATGTCATTTACTCCAGGAATTTCTTAGGCATGGTGTCAAATTAAATCTTTCCTTCACCCAGTCCAGTTGCCTGGTGAACTATTTCAATATCTGTTCCTTTTGAAATCGATGCTGTTAAAATTAATCCCTTGAAGCTCCATTGTGCTTGTACTGATTGCCTTGCTTTGAGTTTTTCTTGCTTTGTTTTCAGAAGTCATAATAGACTGAGAACCCTGACCGAAAGGATTTTTGTGTGCTTATTGTTGTTTGGTCTCTTCGTAAGGAGGCACTGGCTCCTGAAATTGCTGAACATGGTCCTCTTCTATGGACGCCTTCATGGTGGCCTCCTCATATGATGGAGGCAGACATACAGCGAAAAAGGCAGTTTCAGGCAGGAGAGTGGAGTATTGGAACCTCTGCTCATTGTTCCAGGGCAGCACAGAGAGAAAATCTGTCACCTCGTGCTCCGGAAGGGACTCTGGCAAGTCAATGCTGAAGATCTGAGCCTGAGGATTGCGACGTTGGCAACGTCTGTAGAGGAAGAGCAACAGGAATGCCAGGAAGAGCATCACAGTAGCTGGTAATATGATGCATAGGAATGGCTCTATGTCTTCTTTGGTCGAACTTGCTTTATGCTGACTCTAGGAGAAACCAAGACAAGAATGTATATCAGGCCTTTGCCAATTTCATTTTATATGCATCCTGCCTTTCATAAAAACACAATCTCAACGCAGATAAACAGCAGTATTCAAAAAGCCCAAACTTTTTCAGCCCAAACTGAAATAAGCAAATCAATAAAGCATAAACATAGATCTCATAGAAAGTGCTGGTTTCAGAGTGTGCACAACTGACCAATTATACTGCCCAATCAGTCCTCCAAGCAGGTTGTCACTTGCACTTAGAAAATGCCTCCACCTAAGGGCTAATCCATCTCTTCAAGCCTTGGAGACATAAATTGGCATTTGCTACTGTCCCCTATCACTCAGGAAAACCTTACTATGGAAGTTCAGAGGTTGTTTGAAAATAGCAAATGCAAAGGCTCTGTAGTTCCAAAGGTGCTTTTTTCAAGAGGCAACTGGACTTTCTGTTTTTTCTTTGAAGATGTTTCGCTTCTCATCCAAGAAGCTTCTTCAGCTCTGACTGGATGGTGGGTCAGAGCTGAAGAAGCTTCTTGGATGAGAAGCGAAATGTCTTCAAAGAAAAAAACAAAGTCCAGTTGCCTCTTGAAAAAGCATCTTTGAGACAACCATGACCCGAATGACTGAGAATCTCCATAGACAAAGACTCCATAGCCTCCTTTTCCATGCCAACAATTGCTTCCATCAAAACCCAAAATCATTGATTATATCTAATGTTTTCTCCTGCCAATAGGAACAATTCTTGACAGGAGTTTTTTTATTACATCTCAGAAAATGGGAGATTAGAGGGAAGTATCCTACAGCACCACTTCTTATCCCAATTTAGAGCATCCTTGAACATCTACAGTAGCATTTATAGAGTTTGAGGTGTTAAAATGCCCTCTTTGCCCTTATCCCACTGGAAAAGCACCACTGAAACAGAAAGTTTCCCCAGATGGAAGGCAATAAAGATCCCAGATCAGTATGTTTATCTCTCTTATATTGCGTCTACTGCTATCGGTTAGCAATTGTTTCTAAGTTTCCCACTACAGCTATCAGAGGGCTGATTTAGCAACTGGGATTTTTTAAAAACCTGATGTCTTTGTATGTTCCCTTTCCCAAAGGAAGTACAGTGTACTTTTGGCAAACTACTCTTCCCCAATATGATTTCACAACTGACACTTTCCAAATCTATTTAAAATTATGACTGAATCATATAAACATATTATCTTGCAACTTAATTTATCCTCATCCGTGCACTTATCTCACCAAGTAACTATAGTAACTATAACCAAGGGTTTTCCCCATTATTCTAAATTTTTCTTCCCCATTTAAGTACCCTTTTAAACTTTGATAAGGATAAATAGATTTTAAAAAACCCAGACAGGACAGATGACTACTAGTTTTGCAGCCAAATAAATCACAGTTTTTGCTATTTATCCAATGTGATTTTGGTAGGGTGCTTAAATTACTCTTAAATTACCCTTTGGTACTTATTTCTTTTAAATTTATCTACCTGTTCCACTTTAAGAAATTTATACTAATAACCAAAGGAATTTTTTTTTGTTAAATGATAATTTAACAAAATTATTAAAATATTTGTTTATGTAAGGCATACATGGAAATGGGAACCTTTCTAGGCAGAATTGTGGAACTTAATTAAATGGAATAGGATACCATATTTTTGAGAATACAAGCTGACACTTACCTATTTTATTGTTATGTGTTGTCAAAATTATCTAACAATTAAAAAAAATAGTGAATTGCCTTAATAGATTTGTGAAGGATGTATATATTGTTTTTATTTTTCATCTTGTTTTTGTTAAGTTATTATCATTCTTCATACATACATACATACCTAGATTTAATCTTATTTCAAACAACTGCAGAAAACAGAACCCATGGTTTCCTTCTTACTTTATTTGTATTAAAACACATAGGAATTATTATAAATGATGTATGTAAGCATATCACTTTCATGATAAAATCATGTCAGATAGTAAATATTGATTTATATTTATAGACATTGGGGCAAATGACCACACAAACTCAGTCTATTTTACACTTGCATTAAAACATTGGGCATCCACAAGCCTGCTTGAGTTTGCAAAAAAGCACCTGGAGGACCCTCAGATTGTGAGGAAAAAATTCTAAGCTGCTTTCATGCATTTTACACTGAGGAGAGGCTTCTGTCTATCCACTCTGCCATGAAGTCCAGATTGGTGGAGGGCCACAGTGATGGTTGTCCTTCTGGAACTCTGTCCCATCTCCACACAGAATCTCTGGAGCTTAGTCAGAGTGCCCATTGGGTTGTTGGTCACCTCTCTTACTAAGGTCCTTCTCCCCCAATTGCTCAGTTTAATCAGGTGACCAGCTCTTGGAAGAATCCTGGTTGCGTCAAATGTCTTCCATTTGAGAATTATGGAGGCCACTATGCTCTTAGGTACCTTCAGTGCAGCAGAAATTTTATTGTAGCTTTCCCCAGATCTGTGCCTTGCAATAATCCTGTCTCTGAGCTTTGCAGGCAGTTTCTTTGACCTCAAGGCTTTTGCTACAGTATGCATTGTCAGCTGTGACACCTTCTAGAGAGGAGTGTGTGTGACTTTCCAGATCATGTTCAATCAATTTAATTTACCACAGGTGGACTCCATTCAAGGTGTAGAAACATGTCAGCAACGATCAAGAGAAATGGCAGGCAGCAGAACTAAATTTCACATGTTGTTGCAAAGGGTCCGAGTACTTATGCCAATGTGTTATTTCAGTTTTTTCTTTTTAATTAATTTACAGACATTTCTAAAATTGTTTTCACTTTGTCATTATGGGGTACTGAATGTAGATTAAAGCAGGGGTGAAATCGAAAATTTGTTACTACTGGTTCTGTGGGCGTGGTTTAGTGGGGGGGTGTAATGTAACTGGGTGGGCGTGTCCAACTTTTTTTTTTTTACTTTTAAAAGCATTTTTTCTACAACCTCTTCAGCAAAGAGGTTGCAGAAAAAAATGCTTTTAGAAGCCTCTGATGATGAGGCAAGTCAGCTGGGATCACCAGAGGCTTTTAAAGGCATTTTCCCCCTACATCTTCAACTGAAGAAGTTGCAGAAAAAAATACTTTTAGAAGCCTCTGACGATCAGGCAACTCAGCTGGGATTATCAGATCTATGATCCCAGCTGAGCCGCGTGATCATCAGAGGCTTTTTTTTTTTTACTTTTAAAAGCATTTTTTTTGGCCGAAGAGGTTGTAGAAAAAATGCTTTTAAAAGTAAAAAAACAGCCTCTGATAATCGCATGGCTCATCTGGGAATGTGGGGTGGGGGGTGCAGGGATTTTTGCTACCAGTTCTCCGAACCACCTGCCGCCATCGCTACTGGATTGGGTGATCCGGTCCGAACTGGGAGCATTTCATCCCTGGATTAAAGACAAAAAAAATGAATTTCAACAACTGCAGAATCAGGCTATAGCATAACTAAATTGACAACAGTGAAGGTGGTCTGAATACTTCCAGAATGCACTGTAAATGGAGAAATTGTCACTAGGAAGGAAAGGGGAAATTAAAAATTTATATTGTTCTTTAATTGTATACTCAATACATATTTAATGGTATATAATATAGTAGAAAGGATTATGGTGAATATCAAATATTGCAGAGCTACCATTAAAATAAATACTTTGTGAAGAGAAAGTAAACTGCAAACCTTTTATGTTTGATTCTATTTTACTACCACTTGAAGCCTAATGGTATAAGATAAATAGGATGTATTCCAAATTATACTTAAGTGTATCTGGTTTTTATATCTCATGAGGGAATGGATACGTTAATCAATATTTCCAAATGCAACAGCAATGATATCATTTGTTGCAGATTTTTAGTATGAATCATCAGTTGACTTAAGTATTCTGTGCTTTGAACACAATACTAAATGTGCTTTGTAGATATTTAAAACATTGACATTATTTTGAAGTTTTTACAGTATCTGAAGCCTTGAAGGCAGTTTGAAAGAATTATTATACTATAGAGTGCATACTTTTATTCTGTTTGCATACTTTGGTAAACTAATTTTGCAAAATATCTGTCTTTTGCAAAATATCTGTACTGGTTTAATCAATCTGCAAAAGCACATATTTTCCAAATACATTAGGGTTAAATTGTTTGCTTAATTTTCCCTGAATTTTCTTGTATATAACAAACATTATCATTTTATAATGCTCTTTATTTACACCTGCTCATACTGCCTGACTTACATATTTTGGTTGAGAAAACAGAAAAAGAATCAGATATGACTAATACTATTTTTTCAAAAATATGTAGAATTGCTTCATTCATTAATAAATAGGCACAAGAAAAACCTGTTGATTTATACAATGTTCTAACATTTTCCTAACCAGGATTTCAAAATAAATCAATGAGACAATACACATTTATAGCCAAACTTACAAATTCATCACTGCAGAGCAGGGTTTAACAGAATAACAAAATTACTGAGTTGGAAGAGATCTTGGAGGTCTTCTAGTCCAACCCCTTGCTGAAAGAGGAGACACTACACCATTTCACACAAATGGCTATCCAATATCTTCTTAATAAGCTCTAGTGATGGAGCACCCACAACCTCTGAAGGCTAGTAGTTCCACTAGTTAATTGTTCTCGCTGTTGAAAATTTCTCCTTAGTTCTAGGCTGCTTCTCTCTTCAGTGTTTTCCTATGCACTCTTATGAACATATGACTGTACTTTTGAATTTTAAACAAAGGCAGAGGAAAAGCAAAAAAAAATGTGGTTGATTACTGTGAGTGGAGTTTGGCTTATTGTGGTAATGATACATAAACTATAAGCCATTTCACTCATGAAGAGAAAAAAAAATACATACACGTTATATTTAAATATACTGTGTGTAGATATGAATCACCATATGCAGATTCAAAACATGTTGACTTTAGCATCAAATAGTGCTGTGAAGATGTAAATGAGTAATCACAGATTTTCCATCACAGACCAAACTCATTCAGTATTAACTTCAACACTATTTTTTTTTAGTATAGTAATAGTTTAGACATTCAGATGAATGAAATCATATTTTAGGCATAGTCAAACAAAGAAAAAATATGCATTGTGAACAATTCTATGAAATCATGCAAATGTGAAGGATCACATTTATGCTTATGGTAGTTGACATCAACACAAAAAACTCCATTGCAATCATTTATTGTCCATACTACTACTATTACTCTTCTGGTCTTATCACAATAAGTTATTTTGTCTAACTAGGAGACCTAGAAATATTTAGAAGGAATAAGTTCCATTCAATATTCCACTAAATTCAGTTGGATTACTTCAGCGTAGACATGCAGAGAATTACATTACTAGCCTGTTATTAGTTTTATTTTTAACACAGTTCCGCTAGGCTTTTATTTAAAAAACCAGACTAAATTACTTTACAGGTTACTGTAAACAATACTGAGAAAAATAATTCCACATGGCCCTCAAAATCTCTTTTAGATTGTCTTGTCAGGGTAGCCTTTCTGATCTCACAACACTATGAAAAGTAATATAATCTAGGAAACAAAATTTGCTGAATATCACCTATTCTAATATCAGTAAAAGGGTCTGCAGAGAGAAAGACTGAAAATGAAATAGGTTTGAAATGAAATGACAGATTCAAAAGCAGCCAAAATATCCATTTGAAGTTAAGAAGTAAATATTTACATCAGTTTCTGCAAACTTTTTTCCCCCTCAGCCGGTGAAACAAAGGAACAATTGCATGGAGGACAGTGTGCAATTTATGTAAAATAAAGTACTTGCCCCCATATCTATATCACAAACCCTTTGTCATCCTGAAATGAGAAATCTCGAAAGAACAGAAGTAAATTGCAAAGGATATAGATATACAAACCTGTAGCTCAGTTTCCACCAATGGCACACCTTCTTCATTGGTTAACCAGTCATAATTTCCCCTATCGGCATGTCCAAATTTCTTCCAGCTACCACTATCCAGAAGCCAACGCATACTTTCATGGATGTGTGGGTTTGTTCCTCGTTCTTCCTCTTCAGTTGTGGTCTTCTTTTGGATTATTTTTAATATTGTCACCTCCCTCCCCCCCCCCACTCCTGATACTAGGCCTAGCTTGGAATGCCTAAGCTGAAAAACATGCTGATAGTCTCTCCTGATCCTGGCAATGAAGAAGGAAAGGGTAAAGCAGTGACCAAACGAATCTTGGATGCTATTTTGTCTTCTAACTCAATCTCTCTGGATTTGCTTCAGTGGCCTACATTACCAGGGAAGCTGGCATCAGGTATCAGGGAAGAGATAGCCTTCTGATTGGATGTTTGCCTGCATTAGGATTATTAAAGGGGTATTTCCATGACAATCTGAGTTCACATGGTCCTAACTCTGTGGATAAATCATTGTCTATATTTATAGTCCATATACACATAATTTATATATATAAATATATATAAATATATACATAATGTGTTTGTGGAGAAGAAGGGAGCCCTAATGCTATAGAAAGATAACAAAATGCTTACTTCTCCCTAAGGGTTAAGGAAATATTTCCACTTGAATGCAATGTAAATAGCAAAAGCAGTTGCTGTTAGGCAGGCAAGGGCATAGCTGAAAGCTGTTCTGAATTATTTAGAGGTATTAGAATGTAGATGTTAATGATAAATCCGAAAAGAGGCTGCTGCTAGAAAAGGCTTTAGTCACTGAGAATATAGGATTGCTTTCAGTGACACATCTAACGGGCTTAATTCTGCTCTTTAATCTTCCCTGGCTTTTTTTTTTAAACAGATAAGTATCATTATGTTTCAATCATTTAATTTAATTATTCAAAGCAAAAAAGATTCCAAATGGTTTCTATACTCCCGTTACATCAAGACTTGTATTGATAAAGAGTACTAAGATGTCAGCATGATCACTTGGTGGTTCTTATCTTTCTTTTAGTTCCCCCTTGGCTATATTCTGATCTTAACATTGTTTGGGAAACATCTGATAAAATTGTTTAACGACAACATAATGCTCTATTCGTCATTAGGACGCAGAAAGAAAGCCAATCATCTAGTCCCATTGGTATCCATGCAAGGAATTCAAATGTAAAATTGCTAAGTGTTAAAGACTTAGTACAAGTAGTCCTCAATTTACGACAACAGTTGGAACCAGAATTTCCATTGCTAAGCAAGGCCAATTTATTTGCCTTGGCTGTTAAGCAAATAACAATAGCTGTTAAGTGAATCATATGATCATTAAATGAGTTCAGCTTCTCCCATTGACTTTGATGGTTGGAAGCCAGCTGGAAAAATTGCATCTGATGACCACATGACTCCAGGATGCTGCAACTATCATAAATACATGCTGGTTGCCAAGCAACCAAGTTTTGATCACATGACCCTGGTTGTCAGTGTGAAGAACAGTTGTAAATTACTTTTTTCAGTACCATTGTAACTTCAAAATAGTCACTAAACAAATGGCCGCAAGTCAAGGACTACCTGTATATATGATATCTACCATATAACTAACATTAATGCCTGAACCATGAAGACCAGAAATGGCCAGCATAATGCATTTAAAAAGAGGAAGCAGGAATACACATCTTGGGAGACCTGAGAAATTACAAATATCACCTGTTCTAGGTAATCTGGTGGGAAATAATGGAAGCAATGGGTCTCCCGTTGGAGCAGGGGTTTGGACTAGAAGACCACCACAGTCTCTTCTGATTGATTGATTGATTGATTGACTGACTGATTGACAGTCATACAGCAATAACTTTTTTTTCTGGAAATGGATATTGGCTTATCTTTTGGAAAATGTTTATCCAGCCTCAGCAAACTTGGAATTGTTTGAGAATACCAACAAGAATGGGGATGGTGTTAATCCAGTATATATTGTTTACAATATATATGGTGGGCTCTTCACCATCATATTCTCCACCCCTGACTCAACAGCTTGATATTGGCATGTGATGTGATTGTCTTAACTTCACCTTGAAATACAGAAGGAGAATGGAAAGAAATAATTGAGGGGCCCTGTCCCAAGGTACAAATGGCCCTGGAGGAATAGTCACTACCACTGCTGATCTATACAAAAGGGAAAGAAAATATATATATATATATATTTGCACCAATTCATTGTATGTCATGAGAAGGAAACTGGAAATACGCCATGCCAAATTTTCTCTTAAAAGACCTCTGAAATAGTAGCTTGTGGCTGAAACCAGGATCAGGAAGATTAGACTTCCCACAAATGGAAGAATAAACTATCTACCTATTTAAAAATTTGCAAAAGAAAGATTCAATTTCAGTTTCAGATAATAAAGGGGAGCAAAACTAAAAAAGGACAGCTTTTTTGTTGCAGAACCAGCATTACAGATGGTGGCAAAGATTCTGTGAGGTCTCTTTTAAGATTTTTCAATAAATCATTTTGTCACCAATGATTTCCGGCCAAGCTGATACAAGACGTGTATGCTTAGGATTGGCAAATGGTTAAAGAAATAGGCAATAAGAATGAATTATTAGTTCTCCCAAAGGAATTATCTCAATAAACATAATATCATCATTAATTATTATGGATCATTCTAATCTCATGGTCTACTAAAGATGATGTATGCATTTTTATAAATTAGATTTCATACATTTTTTCTTTTGGTTTTATTTTAATAATAAAACCAAAACCAGATTATTTTAATAATAAAACCAAAACCAGATTTTTATTTATCTCTCATGAGATTGATGTCTTTCCCAGTGGGGAAAGGGAAAGCTGAAACCACTGATTATAAACCTACATGCAACAAAGCCGGAGGTTGTATCTTAGACATTATTTTTATATTCTGTTTGCCAAAAGTACAGAATTGTACTCTTGTAATTTAATCTCTTTTAAAAAGCGAGGTTAGGGAAAGGATGCCTAGTGAGATGCTCCCTGGGAGATAAGTAGTGGGAGCAATACAGATAATCAACTTACAACCACAATGGGGCCAATTTTTTCTTTTAAGCAAGAGAATTGTTCAATGAGTTTTGCCCCATTTTATGCCCACAATTGTTAAATAAATCACTACAGTTGTTAAGTAGATCTGGCTTCTCCATTCACTTTGCTTGTCAGAAGGTCGCAAAATGTGATCACATGACTCCAGGACACTGCAACCATCATAAATATGAACCAGCTGTCAAGCATCTGAATTTTGATTATGTGACCAAGAGGATGCTGTAATGGTTGTAGGTATGAAAATGGTCATAAATCACTATTTTCAGTGCCATTGTAACTTTGAACAGTCGAAGTTACACAACAATCACTGAATGAATGATTGTAAATTGAGGACTACCTGTAACTACAAAGTAGCATTGATTTTGATTTGATTTGATTTGATTATATTTCTATGCCACCCTTCTCCCAAAGGACTCAGGGCGGTGTACAGCCATGAGGGGGGCAGAGGTCGACCCCGAGGCCCCTTGTATGTGGGGTGACACAAGGATCAGTCTTCTCGCCCCTTCTGCTCAACATTTATGTGAAGCCGCTGGGCGAGATCACTGTGGTTTTTGGGTGAAGTACCACCAGTACACTGATGACACCCAGCTGTACATCTCCATCCCAGACCACCCCAATGATGCCCTCGAAGTGATGTCCCGGTGGCTGGAGGCCGTACGGATCTGGATGGGGAGGAACAGACTCAGGCTCAACCCTTCCAAGACCAAGTGGCTGTGGTTTCCGACGTCCCGATATAGTCAGCTGGTACCATCACTGACTATTGGGGGCAAGTCACTGGCCCCCACGGATAGGGATTGCAACTTGGGCGTCCTCCTGGACTCACGGCTGTCTTTAGAAGAGCATATGACGGCCGTGGCCGGGAGGACTTTTTATCAGGTCTTCCTGATTCGCCAGTTGTGTCCCTTTCTGGATCACGACTCGTTATGCATGGTCACTCATGCCCTTGTCACCTCACACCTGGACTACTGCAATGCTCTCTACGTGGGGCTCCCCTTGAGGAGCACCCGGAGGATCCAACTGGTCCAGAATGTGGCCGTGTGGGTGGTGATGGGAGCGACGTGGCGCTCCCATGTGACCCCCTCCTGCGTGAGCTGCACTGGCTCCTGGTGGTCTTCTGGGTGCGCTTCAAGGTTTTGGTTACCAGCTTCAGAGCACTCCATGGCTTAGGACCAGGGTACTTACAGGACTGCCTTCTGCCACCAATAGCCTCTCACCGACCAGTTCGCTCTCATAGAGAGGGGCTCCTTAGGGTGCCGTCGGCCAAACAATGTTGACTGGTGGCCCCCAGGGGGAGAGCCTTCTCTGTGGGGGCACCCACCATCTGGAATGAGCTCCCCCCTGAGATAAGGAGGCTTCAGGACTTACGCACTTTCCACCACACCCTAAAAACGTTTTTATTCCAACAGGCTGGCCTAAGTCTCCCCTTTTAAATTGGGTTTTAAAATGTTTTATATAATTGGATGTTTTAAATTTCGTTTCTAAGCCCAAATTATTTAATCTCTTTTAAATAACTTTTAACTTTTATATGTTATTGTATTTTATTTTGGCTGTTCACCGCCCTGAGTCCCTTTTGGGAGTAGGGTGGTATATAAATTGGAATAATAAATAAATAAATAAATAAATAATAAAACAATCTCAGCACAAAAATTAAAAACCATTTAAAATAATTTAAAGGATTTGGCCATAATTAAAACCCTTAGCTAAAACCCCTTTAAAACCATTTAAAACCCATTTAAATTTATTTATTCAGTCAGGCCGGCTTGCTGGAACAAAAAAGTCTTCAGCGCACGACGGAAGGTGCGGAAGTCGGGGATACTTCTTATGTCCAGGGGCAGCTCATTCCATAGGGCAGGAGCCCCCACAGAGAAGGCTCTCCCCCTGTGGGTTGCCAGCCGACATTGTTTAGCCGACGGCACCCTGAGGAGGCCCTCTCTGTGAGAGTGTATCGGGCGGTGGGAGGCATTCAGTGTCAGAAGGCGGTCCTGTAAGTATCCCGGTCCTAAGCCATGGAGTGCTTTGAAGATGGTGACTAGCACCTTGAAACGCACCTGGAGGACCACTGGGAGCCAGTGCAGCTCGCGCAAGAGAAGTGTTACCCAGGAGCAACAAGTCGCTCCCAAAATCATTTGCGCAGCCGCATTCTGGACCAGTTGGAGCCTCCGGGTGCTCCTCAAGGGGAGCCCCATGTAGAGAGCGTTACAGTAGTCCAGACGGCATACTAGAACATAAGGCAGAACATAAGGCAGGTCCAGGTTATGTCAACCCAGTAGGTCTTTTGGAGAAGCCCCAACCATGCTGGTCTGGGGGAAAACATGTCTGTGTTGCCCAATGTAGATGAAGATTTTATGGAATATAAAACATCCATTCATTCTTTCAGGTAAACTCTACACCTGGTTGATGATGACAAGAATTTCAGTAATTATCAATAGTCACAAGCTGCTAACATCACAGGATCCTTTTGTCAGCATAAATAAATGCTGACTTCCAAGCACTTTATCCAATTGCAAAGATGTTTCCTTTTTGTCCCAAATGCGTTAGTTTGCTTTTGTTCCCAGGTTGAATACATTTGGTTAATTCCTGCCATTGATCTAATCTCTTTAGGTCTGTTTCTAATTATTTTACTATGTTTTACTATGTGTACAAGTCTCCCTCTGGGCCTCTATTATGCATGAATTATGTTAGTGAAGCTTTTTAGGTGTTTTTAATGGCAATAATTCATAAAACAGAATGTAACCTTATCCTGACCTCAGTAGGAACCCTGTTTTACAAAGGGATGATTTTTGTTTTATCCAGACATTTATTTATGATTTATTTATTATTAAAATTTATATGCCGCCCTTCTCCCATAGGACATGCTATCCTTTCTATTGTGAAATAGAATAGTAAAGGATATTCACATGCACATTAATTTTCCTCACAACAGAATTTCCTATTTGATTTATCAGATACTTTAATCATGTCCAACTATACTTTAAAAAAAACCATTTCTTTTATATAGACATTTTGGAATCTATAGCTTTAGAATCATCAGTAGGACTTATCACGATGGCTCTGGTATATTGCTAAAAAGATCAACAAAACAATGGAACAAGCAGAGATGGTTAAATTGATTAAACAAATAATAATATCTGGGCTGGAAACCCCTTAATGACTTTTTGCATGAAACAGAAAAAAAGATGTGCTTATGATTTGGGACTTTCTTAGAAAAAAATGTATAATAGAAAAAAGTAAAGGTTTTTGTAAACATAAAGTAATTCTGTAATTGCACATATTTGCTGCAGATGTTTTAAGTGGGCATTTCATCTAGATATGTGTAGCATAAGATATACCTTCCTTTACATAGTAATGCATGGGTTTTGCTATGTGATACTATATCTCTATTGTTTTTATCGGAGAAGTCAGCTTTTATACAATAACATTACTACTGTATTCACTACTGCCTATCCAATCTTTAAAGATAAAAGAAAAAAATATTCCAACACTGTGAATGTGTTTTTCATGTTTTCCTTTTGCAAATAGGCACTCTAATTGCACTCCTGTCCAGAATCTTTACAATTTGAATTGGAACAACAATGGGGTGGGAAGAAGATCTTTGGATTTTATTTCAAAACTATAAAACAGAGGGGTTTTTTTAAACAATAATTTCCTTTCCCCTCTTAAAGACATTATCTGAGATGTATAACCAAATAATTTGTATATTTTAAAAAACAAGATTAGATGGGCTCTTGAGAAATCAGGCATAAGGCTTTCAGAACTGGTCTGCAAAGACTTGGACAGCCTTTTTTGTTTTTGTTTTTTTGGCCAGCTAGGGGTTGTCTGGATTTTTGAAGCTCAAAACTGATAGATCTAATTAGGCTATCAATGGATATTAACCTCCTGAAGAGCTTAACTATCAATTGCTGGGCAGAAGGAGGCCATTCTTCTCTCTTCTAGGCCAGTAAGCTTCCCATATTGCATCCAGCTGGCCATTAGCACTAAGTAGGCTTAGCCCTAATCAGCTTCTAAATGTAAACAGATGGGCCTAGTCCTGCCACCTGCTGGAGCATTTTGTGAATGGCCTCTTCTAATAAGGCCATTCTTAGTAAGTCTTTGCTTCTTTCCTCTTTCATGTTACTGTTTACCATTCCTTTGCTCATGCCACAGAGAAGTCTTCCATACAGTCACTTAACAGTATCACCCAGCCCTCCCTGTGGCAATAAATTATAACTGTAGATAGGCTTTATATTGCCCCTAGACCCATGATGGCGAACCTATGGCATGCGTGCCACAGGTGGCATGTGGAGCCGTATCTGTGGGCACGCGAGCATTGCCCTAGCTCAGCTCCAGCGCGCTGGCCAACTGATTTCCGGGCCTTCCAGGCCCACCGAAGTCAGAAAACAGGCTGTTTCCAGCCTCTGGAGGGCCTCTCGGGGAGTGGGGAAGACTGTATTCACCCTCCCCAGGCTCCAAGAAAATCTCTGGAGCCTGGAGAGGGTGAAAAACGGGCCTTCCGGGAGTTGGGAAATGGGCCATTTCTGGCCTCCGGAGGACCTCTGGGTGGGTGGGGAAGGCCGTTTTCTCCCTCCCCAGGCTCCAAGAAAACCTCTGGAGCCCGAGGAGGGTGAAAAACGGGCCTACTGGGCCCATTGGTAACCTTTTTGCCGTCGCGTGCCAAAAGCGGGGGGAGCACAGGGAAGTCATGCGCGCATGTGCGGGGAAAAAGGGAGGCATTGAATTATGGGTGTGGGCACATGGGCGCGTGACCATCCCGCACTCCCCCCACTTTTGGCACGCAATGGCAAAAAGGTTAGCCATCACTGCCCTAGACAATGAAGGGCCCTAGACACTGCCCATGACCCTGAAGTCAGAGATATCTCATTACTTAAACAGAGAAACAGAATGACCAAGGGCAATAAAGTAGTGAGAGCAGGAGCAACTTCTTGCCAGCTTGACCACAGCTAACCGCCCTCCAGAATCCAATGGGTGGAACCAGTCTACTCGATCTTTAGAAGGCTAGAGTGGGACAAGCCAGTGATATTATTGTAGCAACCACAAATTTGCCAAGATTCAATTCCATGGGAGTTATGAGTCCTGGATTTTGGACACATTCTGTAAGTTAGTCCATTTGAGATCCCTTGTTTCAAAAATGGTTGCCCTGTGAGACACTGTTTTTCCCAGTTAACGATTACAGATACTAGAGTTTTAGTAGTACATGGATAGAGACAGCTGACTGATTACTGGTATGGAGCTGCTTCATGGCTTGATTTATATATTCCTATCTCAGAATAATATCCTACGACTCTGAACTTGACTGCATTTTGCAAGCACTCTCAAACTTTTAAAGGATGCTCAATGATATATCTGGCTGGGTGTATGATGGCTACATCGATTTGGAGAGGATTCTGTGCTTTTGCTAATTTATGCAACAACTTTTTAAAGCCACTAAACTGAAACCTGGCCCTTTAAACTGCTTTGATTAAAAATTAAAAAAAACATATTGATGATGAAAAGGGAAATGGAAGAAAGAAACAAGTGTATTTTCTGACAGATGTCTCCTGCCAACTAAAAACTATTGCCCATCAGAACTTGTATTGCATCCCAGCTATTTATTAACTAAACCAAGCTTACAACACACCAAATAAAGTAATCATTTTTGCTAGGTTTGCAGAACAGCAAACCATAAGCAACAAATTACGTTTTAAGATAATTGTGTTGTGCAAAGCTAGCTACATCCAGCTACTCTATTGCTTTCTCCTTAATGAGATTCATTAGGCATAGCATACCCATTCTGCACAAACCCCAATGATTGCTAGATGGCAGGAAAAAGATGGGTTTTCAGGGTCTCCCTGTAGCTATCTCTTGCCTATCCAGATTTTTACAACGGAGACACAGTAGGGTGATTTTGGGTAGAAGAAAAATAGAAAAGGTGAGAAAACAAAATTACAAGTGGAACACAATGCCTGAATCTCCAGTGAAATTTGTGATCAAAGCAAAGCAAAATAACCTTTCAAACAATGTGTCAAATCTGAGAAAGGACAAAGGTGGGATGAGTACAATATGATACCCGCTGGCTTGAGACTTGATGCCTTGTGAAGGCCTTGTGCTGGCCCTTTGCTCAAACTACTGGAACATCATTTTCTTTCTAAGATCAACGAGGGACAATAAGCATGTGGCCTCTACATCCAAGGGAAAGTTTTTTGAATTGAGATATGCATTATTGAAGAGGGCATTTGTTGTCAGGCTCCTGGAAATTGTAGCTGTTGATTTAATTTAGCAAAATCAAAGGTGGAAAAAATTGGCATGATGCAGAAAACAGGAATGGATATGATCACTTCGGGGGCGAGGGCAGTTCACAACAGTCCACTTTGTCAGGAAAGGTGTCATGGCACTTTGTTTTATATAACTTTCTTTAACCACACTCGTGAGAATCCGATAGTTAGGTAACACAAATGCTTATCATTCAATGATGTTGGGTATATCTTTATGTATATTTAAACTAAATTGTTCTGAATTCAAATGGGGCTAATTCCCAACTAGGATTGCAATTAAGCCTGTCTTGATCTACCCAACTACAACAGCCTGATGTGAAAGTGTGACAAAGTCCCATAGTATTTTCAATTTAGAAATAAACATTTTTTTCCCACTATCTCTTATAAAAGCATAAAAAGAGTGTTTATTACCTCTGATTATTATGATTCCTAACAACTCTATTGAATTTTTTGGCAAAGTAACAAATGGTTTAGATCATAAATTTTCAACCAGGGGCCATATAGTCTTCTGGGAGACTTAGAATATTTCAAGGGGGTTACAAATGAAAAACATGTAATGTGGGGGGCAGTGGTGGGTTGCCCCCGGTTCGCACCGGTTCTATAGAACTGGTAATAAAACCGGTGGGAGGCTCCACCCACCGACCCTGATGTCATCAAAACACTTCTGCGCATGTGCAGAAATTTTGCACTTGCGCGCACACAGCCTCGCTGCAAACCAGTAGTAAAGATAAGTAGAACCCACCCCTGGGGCGGGCAGGGGGCACAGCATAGCAAAATATATTATGTTACAAATACTGTATTGTAGATTATAGAAAACATAGTAGTCATTCCTTGTCTATAACTGGTAATGGGATTTGGATGTGGGGGACACAGGAGACAAGACTGGAAGAGGGCAACGAACAATATAATAATAATTTTTTAAAAAAGGTTGAGAAACAATGTTTAGACCATTTGTATTTTTGACTCCAGTCTGGAAATGACAAAGGTTAGTTTGCAAGCTAACAAAGTCATTTTATTATTTTTTAAAAAATATCATTACATTAATTCCAGTGTAGGTCTCTTTTGTTTTTGGTTGGTTTTTCATAACTTCATCTTCTGGTTATCTGTGTTGTGGCTAATATATGGAAGATAAGAATCATTGTTTTCTCAGTCATCTAATCCCTTATCTAAAACCAACTATGAAGTCATTTTAGATAGAACACATTAATGCACTGCTGTAAACAATCTCCCAAAAGAATGGAATTGTAGATGAGAAGAAAACACTTACAGTATGTTATTTACAGACAGGCAGAGCCCCTCTCTGAGGAAGATGGTAAAGTTAAAAAAATATGAAATATAAATACCCTGTTTCCCCGAAAATAAGACCCCGAAAATAAGTCCTAGCATGATTTTTCAGGATGCTTGTAATATAAACCCTACCCCCAAAATAAGTCCCAGTTAATATTGTCAGCCAGATGGATGCATTTAGTACCCAAAACAAGTCCTAACCAGAAGATAAGCTCTAATGTGTCTTTTGGAGCAAAAATTAATATAAGACCTGGTCTTATTTTTGGGGAAACACGGTATATAAATACATATATCAATATTTCTTGATTTGGGTACCATTCCAATATGTGGACTTCAACTCCCATATAACTCAAGGTCGACTCAGCCTTCCATCCTTTATAAGATGGGTAAATTGAGGACCCAGTTTGTTGGGGGCAATAAGATGACTTTGTATAAATATAAATATACAAAAGTATGAAGACTATTGCTTAATGCAATGTAAGCCGCCCTGAGTCTCCGGAGAAGGGTGGCATATAAATCAAATTAAAAAAAAAAAAAAAACTCCAGCCAGCCTGACCATTAATGAGAAGTCAGGAAGGCTTCTGAAGACAGGATAGGAATCAAAGTAACAGAACATATATATGGAAGTTTTTGTAAGACCTGGGTGTAAATAACACCCAGGTCAAGGCCCCCTTATTAAAAACACAAAACACTTTCCCTTTCTACTTTATAGGGAAGCTCCTCTACTGCATACATGCTTGAGAAATTTGGAGGGTTTAAATATGACTTCAACCACTCATGTGTCCCACCAACATGCCATGGAAGAGATCTCCCCATGGAGTAGGCTGGCAGCCAAGTCTGCAAGTTGCATAATATGATGGTTTTGGTTGGAGGAGAAATGACTCACTGTAGCCCGTGCCACTACCAAGTGTGATGAGCCATCATCACTGTGGAAATTCTATGTGGGTGGAGACCAAAGGAGATCATGATTGCTCTTCTGAATAATGTTTTTCCACAGCTCCACTTGTGGGGAAATTGAGTTGTTATTTTGGTAGTAGAACACTCATATTAGTGCGGGTAGTTTTTCAAAAGATGTAGTTTTAATTTGCTG
The DNA here is from genome assembly GCA_030761175.1 of Masticophis lateralis. Classification (NCBI taxonomy): domain Eukaryota; kingdom Metazoa; phylum Chordata; class Lepidosauria; order Squamata; family Colubridae; genus Masticophis; species Masticophis lateralis. The sequence continues at coordinate 90,075,856 of JAUDYJ010000001.1, forward strand.
CCATTTCCTTTACTAATGACGATATCCAGGGAGAGCAGAGTGTGGTTGCTTTCTTGTTCCCTTGTGAAGTTTATTCCTTTGAAAATGTTGTTTACTGAGATATGGGCCTCTTTGTCTTTTAGTAATTCTTTGTCTTTTTGTATGTACTGCGATCTGTCCCCCAACATTTTAACCTAAGACTGTCTACTATTGACCTCACCCCATTCCCAAGAGGTCCGTAAGGGGTGTGCATAACGCATAGCGTGCCTACCGTCCCTGTCCTAATTTTTCCTCTATTTGTATCTATTTTAGAGCTGAGGTGGCGCAGTGGTGAGTGCAGTACTGCAGCTACTTCAGCTACTAGTTCAGCAGATCAGTGGATCAAGTCTCACCAGCTCAAGGTTGACTCAGCCTTCCATCCTTCCGAGGTGGGTAAAATGAGGACCCAGATTGTTGGGGGCAATATGCTATTTAGTATACTGTGTTTGGTGTAAGCCGCCCAGAGCGCTCGGAGAGTGGGCGGCATAGAAATATGACTAATAAAATAAAATATATAATAAATAAATTTATGTATTCAATTCATGCTTATACTTATATATATTACCTAATACGTTCTTGACAAATAAAATAAAATAAAATAACCATGGTTCAGCCTTTGTCTTTTGATAGGATGATTATGGTTGGTCCTCCTGTAGATTTCTGAGGGCTGCTTCATTCTCTGCTTTGAGTTGGTTCTGATTCTGTGTTCTTCTGATCTGTGCTATGATCGTCAGCCTCTTTTTTGGCCTCTGTGGCAAGTCCTGTAGTTTCTAAGGCTGCTAAGGATTCTAACTGATGAGCATCGTCAATGTTGTAATTGAGTCCTTTCTGTAGGATAATGTGTTCTGTGGTGAAAACAGTGCAGTGTTGTGGTGTTCTATGGCAAAAGACTTTTGTCAGAGGAAGATAGAAAACACCATTTTAATTTCCATGGAAAACCTTGGTTAGCTGGCCTTAGATGCAGGCTGAAGATACAAAGAAAGCCAGCTAACCCTTCAGGAGCAATTAGCCAGACACCCTTAAGCCAAAATTAGATTGATATGTAGCTGTAGCTGTAGCAGGCTAGACAAATATATGGAGAGAAATGCATGGTGGGTTTCAAACTTTTTTACCACCATTTCTGTGGGTGTGGCTTGGTGGGCGTGGCTTGGTGAACCGGTCAGAACCTGCTGAAACCCACCGCTAATGTACTCTCACAATGTTGGACTTATGTGTGGGTTAGGAAGTTGTCGATTACAACTCCAAATAACTGCTAAATACTACAAATAACTGAAATAATGTGGGATGGAGCCATTTCCCATTGGTCAAGTCCTGAGCTTTTCTTCTTCTGCCAAGGAGAAAAGTCCCATAGTTCCTTGCTACTATATCCACCCCAGCCATGAGTGACTCAAGTAGGGTGGACGGAAAAGGGTAGCAGGGCTCTCTCCTGCTTAGTTCATTGTCATGACTTTGATTGTTTACACCTTGCAGTGCAAGGAGAACAAGGATACCAACAGAGTAGGGGGACTATTTTTCCATAATGGGTGCTAAGGATAGTGGCTTCGTTGTGATGATCATTAGATATGTGTCATTAAAAGACAGTGTATGAAGTAAGCCTTGCTATATTGACCTGAAATAGTAGTAAGTTTTCTTCTTTTATCAAGTAATACAAAATATTGCATTTTCACTCCTGTCCCCCCCCCCCCACTTCTCACCAACCTCTAGCAACTTATTTCACGAGCTCACTGATCCTGCTGAAGGAGACATAACCTTGAAGATTTTATTTTTTTTAGCAAAAGGGGGGAATTTGAACTATTAAATATTTAATGAGTGCTATTTCCATCACAAAACATCTGATCTGAAGCCAGCAAATGAAAAAAATCACAAATGTTCTTTGTTCCTGCTGGACAGGAAACCTGAGACGAGATCTTCTGCTTCACAGACTATGGCTCTGAAAGGGCACCGAGACATCGCCGAGAGGCGAAGAGAGCCACTCCGAGTAGCTTTGGACTTTTAGAGGAGACAACTGGGTAGAAACTGTATCGATTTTGTAACATAAGGCAGCAGACTAGATTATCGTAATTACTTTGGGTCTTGAAAAATAAATGAAGGAGCTGTAAAATAAAATGTAAGGAAGGTCAGCCATTGATTAGGAAATCTGCCAGCCGAAAGTAAAATGTTGTGTCATCTTGCAGCCTTTTCGAGTTGTTCGGTAAGGCAAATTATTTACCAGAAATGATAGTAACCTGCTTTGTGAAAGGGATAAAAAATATAAAAAGGACGACAAACAGGTAACCCCCTCCCTCCCAGCATTGATAACCCCAAATCTTATTTACTTATTGAAAAGAACTATAGAGCACCCAACTTTGTATCATAATCCTGGTGTCTTATAAATAATAACAGAACAAGAAACACAGTCGTGTTCTACCTATAGAGCCTCAAAACAGAAGTCTTGCGGATGCAGTGGGTCAGAACTTCCAAATTTCCCAGAAAATATGGTCAAAGGCTGGACTGGCTAACAGTACCTAGGGCAGTGATGGCTAACCTTTTTGCCGTCGCATGCCAAAAGTGGGGGGAGTGCGGGGGGTCATGGGTGCAGGTGCCCACATCCATAATTCAATGTGTCCTGCCCTCCTGCGCATGTGCCCCCCCGCACTCCCCCCTGCTTTTGGTAGATGATGGCACCGGGGGTCCGTGATCTGTCCCCCCCCTTCAGAGACCCACAAAAACACAGCCAGCCGAGGGTTAAGACTCACTTGGCACACTCTGCAGTTCTTATCTCAACCTTGGCAGCGATATGCACACCGTCTGCCAAGGACTTTATTGGTTTACACAAACAAGAAAATCACCTACGTAGCTTTGCCGTTCATCCAGCTTCCAAGACTACGAGGTTGCTCCGTTTGTTTAGCTGTGCAGTTAGCTTTGTTCGTCACGAACTTCGTGACCCATTGTACTGTCTTAAATAGATATGCTTCTGGGTGTGGTCCAGTGAGTCATGGATCCTATGACTCCAATCCAATGACTCAGGATTTCCTCATACGCCGCAGCTGCAGTACCCTTTTCTCTCGCCTTCTTTGGCGTGCGTCCAGGAATGACGTCTCTCCCTCACTCTCATCTGAGACACCTGTTTCCCCACTACTTGGCTCTCTTTCAGCTGGCACCTGAGCCGGTGCCAGAGGGGGAGGGCTGGGAGATCTGGCTGGCTCCTCTTCCTCCTGCTCAGAGTTGCCTTCCTCCAAAGGGATAGGCTCAGAGGACGGGGCCACAACACTATCCCCCACCGCAGGGCCCTTCCCCCGGGTCTGACGGTCGGGATGGGGTCGGGACGGGAACTGTTCGTGGAAAGTCCGCACCAGGTCAGGGGCCTGAACGGCAGATGCGTCCACCCAGGTGAAATCCTCGGCCCCGTACCCTTTCCAAGCGATGAGGTATTGGAAGCGCCCCTTCAGCCAACGGGAGTCCCGAATACTGTCCACCTCATACGTCGAGGCGTCGTCCTCGTCGGCTGCGGCTGGGGGGGCAGGCGGCGGCGGGCGGCGGAGACGGCTAGTGGGAGTCTCAGGGACCAGGAGGGACCGATGAAAAACGGGGTGGAGCCGCATGGAGCGGGGTAGAGTCAACCGATAGGCCACCGGGTTGATGACCGCCTCGATGGGGAAGGGACCGATAAAGCGGTGGGCCAGTTTCCTCACCGGCTGGTCCGTGGGGAGGTGTTTCGTGGACAGCCACACCCGATCTCCAACTTCCAGCGGTGGCGTCGCCCGGCGGCCGCGATCGGCGAACCGTTTATAGTCCTCTTTCGCCCGGATCAGCTGCCGCCGCACCAGTTGCTGCACCGCCTGCAGCTCCGAGAGGAAGTCCCGGGTCTCAGGAACAGGGGAGTCCATGATGGTCAACGGAAAAAAACGTGGATGGTACCCGACGTTGGCATGGAACGGTGTCATCTGGGTGGAGGTATGTTGGGAGTTGTTAAAAGCGAACTCCGCCAGGGGAAGGTACTCGGCCCAGTTGTCCTGCTGCTGGTTGACAAAACAGCGGAGGTACTGCTCCAGTATGCCAATGACCTTCTCCGTGCCCCCGTCAGTCTCCGGGTGGTGTGATGACGACAGGCACACCTGCACCTCCAGCGCAGCCATCAGGCTTTTCCAGAAGCGGGCCGTGAACTGGGCCCCGCGATCCGAAACCACCCGGTCCGGCAGGCCGTGGAGGCGGAAGATGTGTTGCAGGAACAGGCGAGCCGTGGTACGAGCTGAGGGCAGGCCGCGGCACGGGATGAAATGTGCCATCTTCGTGAGCGCATCCACCACCACGAGGACGGTCGTGAACGTAGCGGACAGGGGCAGGTCAGTCAGGAAGTCCATGGAGATGGCTCCCCACGGTCTCTCCGGTGTCGGCAGCGGCTGGAGGAGTCCAGGAGGGGGGCCGGACGCGGCTTTGGCCTGTCGGCATGGCACACAGGACGTCACGTAGGCGTGCACGTCGTGCCGTACCCGAGGCCACCAAAAAGTCCGCGTCACTAGGTTCAAGGTCTTAAAGAAGCCGAAGTGCCCCGCCGCGGGGTTGTCATGGCACTGGTTCATGACGAGGGCTCGGAGCGGACTTGTGGGCACGTACAGCCGACCCCGGTGCCTGAGCAAGCCCTCCTCCACGGTCCATGGGGACGCGGGGCCGACGTCCGCTCTCCGCTGCTGCGACCAGTCGTCCCGTCGCTGCGCTTCCAGCACCTGAGTCCGCAGGTCCACCGGTTCCTGGACCGCGGCCAAGGAGTCCGCTGGCAGCACCGTCCGGGGGGAAAGGGAGTCCTTTGGGCAAAAGTATTCCGGCTTACGGGATAGCGCGTCCGCCCTCTGGTTGAGGTGGCTCGGAATGTATGTGACGTGGAAGTTGAACCGGGCGAAAAACAACGACCACCGGATCTGCCGCTGGTTCAAATTCCTGGCCGTGGTGAGGTGCTCCAGGTTCCGATGGTCCGTCCGCACCTCCACCTGGTGTCGGGCCCCCTCGAGGTGATGTCGCCAAGCCTCGAACGCGGCCTTGATAGCCAGCAACTCCTTTTCCCAGATGGTGTAGTTGCGCTCGGAAGGAGTGAGTTTCCGGGAGTAGTAAGCGCAGGGAAAAAGAGTGCCACCATCCACCGGAGCCTGTAGCAGCACCGCTCCAATCGCCACGTTGGACGCGTCTGTCTCAACCACGAACGGACGGTGTGGATCGGGGTGCCTCAGGACCGGCTCCGTGACAAAGGCCTGCTTGAGAACCTCGAAGGCCTGCTGCTGCGGGGGCCCCCACTGGAACGGAACCTTCTTCCGAAGGAGCTGGGTCAACGGCACGGTCAGGGTGGCAAAGCCCGGGATGAAGGTCCGGTAGTAGTTGGCGAATCCCAACAGACGCTGGACGTCCTTCACCCGACGCGGGGGTTCCCAACTGCGCAAGGCCGCCACCTTGTGTGGGTCCATCGCGATGCCCTCGGGGGTGATGATGTGCCCGAGGAACTCTATGGAAGTCTGGAAGAAGTAACATTTCTCCAACTTCGCATAGAGCTGGTGCTCCCGCAGGCGCTGCAGGACCTGGCAGACATGCTGGAGGTGACTCTCCGGGGTCCGGGAATAGATCAAAATATCATCCAGGTAGATCACCACGAACCGATCCAGCATGTCCCGGAACACGTCGTTCATCAAGTGCTGGAAGACCGCGGGGGCGTTGGTCAACCCGAACGGCATGACGGTATATTCAAAGTGTCCGTATCGGGTGCCAAATGCCGTCTTCCACTCGTCCCCCTCTCGCATCCGCACCAGGTTGTAGGCTCCCCGGAGGTCGAGCTTGGTGAAAATCGAGGCCTCCCGCAACCTCTCCATCAGCTCCGGGATCAGCGGCAGGGGATAGCGATTCCGTACCGTGATGGCATTCAAGCGCCGGTAGTCGCAACACAGGCGCAAGTCCCCCGTCTTCTTTTTCACGAAGAGGACTGGGGCCGAGAGCGGGGAGGTCGAAGGCCGGATGAACCCACGGGCCAGGTTCTTGTCCAGAAAGTCCCGTAAGGCGGCCAGCTCGGGCTCCGACATGGAGTACAGGCGTCCCGAGGGCAGGGGCGCGTTGGGCATCAAGTCCACCGCGCAGTCGTAGGGTCGGTGCGGGGGCAAGCGATCCGCCTCCTTCTCGCTGAACACGTCGGCGAAGGATGTCAGCTCCGGAGGCAAGGAGACGTTCGGGGCAGAGACGTCCTGGCCGGCACAGGTGTGGCGAAGGTGGTCGACACACTGCAGGCTGGGGAACGAGATGGCATTTCTCGACCACGCCACCTGAGGGTCGTGCGCCCGAAGCCAGGCCATCCCCAGGACCAAGGGGAAGTGCAGGTCCGCCGTCACATAAAACTGGATCGCCTCCTCATGGTTCCCAATGGCAAGGCGCAAGGGCTGAGTAGCGAAGTTGATGGGCCCCGCCACAAGTTCCCGCCCATCAATAGTTTCGACCCTCAACGGAGGGTCCACTGGAACCAAGGGAACCTTGTAATGGGCCACAAAGGCCTGGTCCATAAAGTTCGTGGTGGCCCCCGAGTCCACCAGCGCGTGCGCCTGGAGCCCCTCCGACCGGTTAGCCAACAACACCCGGGTGTTCAAAATCAGGTGCCGAGGGGGCTCACAGTCCACAGCCGCCGCCTCCGGCGGGGCATGGTCACCTGCCTGACCCAGAGTTTCCCCTAGGCCAGGCCTGACCCGTTTCCCGGCTGGTCACGCCGAGGCTCCGGAACAGGCTTGAGCGATCCACTCCGCTTCCGGGGACACGAGGCGGCGAAATGTCCAGCCTCGCCGCAATAGAGGCACAACCCCCCTTGGCGTCTCCGCATCCGCTCCTGGGCCGTCAGTTGAGGTCTGGCTGCTCCGAGCTCCATGGGCTCCTCAGCCGTCGCCACCAAACGCGGTACGGTCCGGGGCGCTGTTGGTACGAAACGCGGGGGTGCCGGCACTGTCGGTGGTTCCGGAAGAGCCCTACGGGGCCGTCGCCGTTGTAGGCGGGCATCGATGCGCAGGCATTGGGTCACCAGCGTGTCCAGGGTCTGTGGCGCCTCCACCCGAACCAGCTCGTCCTGCATCTCATCGCAGAGGCCGTCCTGGAAGGCATCCATCAGCGCCGCCTCATTCCAGGCCGAATCCTGGCCTAGCAATCGGAACTCCGCAATATAGTCCTGCAGGGGGCGCTTGCCTTGGCGGAGGTCTTTGATGCGCCTCGCTGCCGTCTGCACCCGGAGGGGGTCCTCAAACATGGTGCGCAGGTGTTGCAAAAAGCCCTGATAGTCCAGAAGCAAGGGGCTGTCTTGCAGCAACAGGGGCGTGGCCCATCGGGCGGCAGTGCCAGAGAGGGAGCTGATAATAAAAGCCACCCGAACCCGGTCATCCGGAAAATCCTCCGGCCGCATTGCCATGTACAGCTGGCACTGTCCCAAGAAGGCCGGGAACATTTCCTGCTGTCCAGAAAACTTATCTGGCATGTTCACTGGGCATCTTGGACGGGGAAGGGGAGCAGGTGGAGCTGCTACAGGAGCATTTCCCAAAGCAAGTTGTGCAGTTAGCTGTGCTACTTGCTGTTGCAGAAGTTGATTGGCCTCCAGCATCTGCTGTACCTGCTGCTGCAGCTGTTGGTCCATCGTGGGTTAACGATGGAGTTTTGGGTGACGAACAAGATGATCTGTCCCCCCCCTTCAGAGACCCACAAAAACACAGCCAGCCGAGGGTTAAGACTCACTTGGCACACTCTGCAGTTCTTATCTCAACCTTGGCAGCGATATGCACACCGTCTGCCAAGGACTTTATTGGTTTACACAAACAAGAAAATCACCTACGTAGCTTTGCCGTTCATCCAGCTTCCAAGACTACGAGGTTGCTCCGTTTGTTTAGCTGTGCAGTTAGCTTTGTTCGTCACGAACTTCGTGACCCATTGTACTGTCTTAAATAGATATGCTTCTGGGTGTGGTCCAGTGAGTCATGGATCCTATGACTCCAATCCAATGACTCAGGATTTCCTCATACGCCGCAGCTGCAGTACCCTTTTCTCTCGCCTTCTTTGGCGTGCGTCCAGGAATGACGTCTCTCCCTCACTCTCATCTGAGACACCTGTTTCCCCACTACTTGGCTCTCTTTCAGCTGGCACCTGAGCCGGTGCCAGAGGGGGAGGGCTGGGAGATCTGGCTGGCTCCTCTTCCTCCTGCTCAGAGTTGCCTTCCTCCAAAGGGATAGGCTCAGAGGACGGGGCCACAACAGTCCGGTAGGCCCATTTTTCACCCTCCCCAGGCTCCAGAGGTTTTCTAGGAGCCTGGGGACAGCAAAAACAGCCTTCCCCATCCCCCCGAAGGCCCTCCAGAGGCTGGAAACAGCCAGTTTCCTGACTTCCGGTGGGACCAGAAGGCCTGAAAATCAGTTGGCTGGTGCGCGCATGCATGCTGGAGCTGAGCTAGGGCAACACTTGCGTGCCCACCAATATGGCTCTGCGTGCCACAGGTGGCACGCGTGCCATAAGTTCACCACCACGGACCTAGGGATTGTTGGCAAATGCCTCAGAAAGTTGCCAGGTGGAGGATGCTATTATAAGTAATGCTTTATTCAGAGTAAAATTATTTATGTTTTAGCTTTGAATGCAATACATGAAAAACACAACAGCTGGCCCAGAGAGTGGATATTAACATTTAGTCCCCACTACAGGCCTGAGTGGAAATGACCCTAATAAGGAAACTTCTTAACTTATATCAAGAGCAACATTGTGGTGGGGACAAAGAGGTTTATGTGTTACTCGCCTCCACTAATACCATGATTGTAATCTGACTTGGGCCCACTTCTGCATTCTATTTATTCTTTAAAAAAAAAATGATTTGCTTTTTATCCCAGGCTACAAAGGGGCATCATTTCACATCCAGAGTGGTTCATTCTATCATATAAAGTAACTGGTTTGACTTTAGCTTAGTGAACTGCATACACCAAGCTTAGAGGTGGGTTTCAGCAGGTTCTGACCAGTTCTGGAGAACTGGTAGTGGAAATTTTGAGTAGTTCAGAGAACCAGTAGTAAAAATTCTGACTGGCCCCACCCCCACCTATTCTCTGCCTCCCAAGTCCCAGCTGATCGGGAGGAAATGGGGATTTTGCAGTAACCTTCCCCTGAACTGGGGAGGGAATGGAGATTTTACAGTATCCTTTCCCTACCATGCCCACCAAGCCATGCCACTCCCACCAAGCCAGACCCACAGAACCGGTAGTAAAAATTTTTGAAACCCAGCGCTGACCAAGCTATTATACATTGTAAATTATGATTTATGGCTTATCACTTTATGAATCTAAATTAGCTAACTGTGGTTCAGTAAATGAATAGTGATTAACAATGTCATGGTATGATTTATGAACTCTGACTCACTTTTGGTCTAAATGACCAAAATACACTAACCCTAATCCTCCCTCCCTCCCTCCCTCCCTCCCTCTCTCTCTCTCTCACACACACACACACACACTCTCTCACAAGAGATAGTCACATGCCCTGAATATTTTTTTAAAATGAAATTTAAAATTACCTCTCTCACGTTGAATTCTACACTTATGCCTAACAAAAGGTTAACAATATAATAATACAAGACTTCAGGGAGTCATGGCAAATTGAAGATGTTCTTGAAAAACAGACATGAAATTTGGGGCTGGATGCAGGATCCGGGCCAGTGAAAATTCTCTGGAGACAAGCAGAGATGTTGAGATTTGCCACAGACACTCCAGACAGCTTTCAGTAAACCACAGGAACTAATGCTTTTGTGCGTTAGGGAGCGTAGCAGCTGGGATTTGAGAAAAGTTTCCATCTAAACACATAGGCTTAATGCAGCCTCTTTGGACTCAAAATTCTGCCAATTTTCATTTCTTAATCACTTTGGAATAGAATACTTTTTAAATATTGAGAACCGCCAGAGTGGCAAATTTTATGACTTTCACTGGATAAGTTTGTTTCAATCAAAATAAGATTTCAGTACGAGTTGAAGAGCTTATGGAAAAAAATAAGACTTTTTAAAATTGACATGACAAGGATGATTGAAGTTTTTTTAAAAAAGAAAGTTATACAGGGATTACAGGTTCAGATGGATTTAATATAAATGCATTTAAATAATATGATAATGGGACTTTAAAAGACATCAGATGCAAACAAAACAATGGATGTATTGTGTGAACAAATAATTCCGAAATTACTTTCAAATATTTCTATTATTGATAAAATAGATGATGCTATGGAAGAGGTATAAGTTTTATTGAACAAAAATGATATTGACTCAAATATTGATTTAAGGATGACCAACTACTGACTACAGAAGGATATTGAACAAGATGAAACATAAAATTTACAGAAATCAGCTGAGTTTTTAATTTTATTTTTTTATTAAATTTTTAGGCTGCCCACCTCCCCTACTAAGTTAATAGTTTAAAAAGGCATACAAATAATAGACCAGAAGAGCATCTTAGATAACTTTTCTATTTTGGATTTACAAAAAGGATTTGGACTAAAGACTCCCCAGGGTTACCAATATTCTCTATTATCAACAGTTATTATTCATATAATATTGCTAAAGGAGCTAGGCAAAGCAGAAAGGTGGAAATTCAATTATATTTATTATGAGAAGTCAGCATTATTATATTCTCGTTTGCCTCCCCCCTCCTTATAATAAACTCCAAATCTGTTTCTAGAAGTCTCCACATCTGCCCACTTAATTTCCTTTAAGAGAATAGTTTATGGGTCAAGTTAGAAAGGACTAGAGTGGGTTGTAGAACATATTCATTATATCCCTTCTGGGCAAGTAGACAGCATGCGAATCACATTGAGGAGTTGGGGGCTATAGTTAAGTGTTGCCTGGCCAGTATATTCTATGCTTTCAGGCTTTAACCATGAGCTTTGTCAGAGTGCCTAGAATTCTTTTACCGCAGCAAAGAACAATGATCAGAATGCAAATATCGAACACTATAAAAGGATCGTAGCCATAAAGGAGAGACAATTTAAACTCTTCCTCTCTAGTTTCAACCTCTAATGCATGAAAGGACCACTGTGCAGCCATCTCAAGATCACGCCACTGCAGTTCAATCATGGGAATTGACTAATGACAGTTTTCATTACTTGTAATCAATAGATTCAGCTCATTACTCTAGAAATCCATTTGATAAACTCTAATAGGTACAACGGACATTTTATTGTAATTTGTTTCTTGGGCAGGACTGTCAGGCAATGATCGCAAAGTCACTTCATAATTGGCTCAACTAAAGTCTTCAGAGCAATGCAGACAATAGGAAAAAGGATGTCCTATAGCAGGGATCCTCAAACTTGGCAGCTTTAAGACTTGTGGACTTCAACTCCCAGAATTCTCCAGCCAGCCATCCTATGCTGGCTGGAGAATTCTGGGAGTTGAAGTCCACAAGACTTAAAGCTGCCATGTTTGAAGACCTCTGCCCTATAGCCAGTGGTGGGTTTCAAATTTTTTTACTACCGGTTCTGTGGGTCTGGCTTGGTGGGAGTGGCATGGCTTGGTGGGCGTGGCAGGGGAAGGATATTGTAAAATCTCCATTCCCTCCCCAATCCAGGGGAAGGTTACTGCAAAATCCCCATTTCCTCCCAATCAGCTGGGACTTGGGAGACAGAGAATAGATGAGGCAGGGCCAGTCAGAATTTTTACTACCGGTTCTCCAAACTATTCAAAATTTCCACTACCAGTTCTCCAGAACTGGTCAGAACCTGCTGAAACCCACTTCTGTCTATAGCAACATCTTCTAGGTTTAGTCAACACACAGCACTGTAGCACCACAGGGCCAGAGAAAGTCAAGTAAAACTGTCTGCTGTGCAGCACCTGATGACTAAAGAAGGACTACTAAAATAGCTGCCATGCCACTATCTGACAGCTGCCAGTGGGCTGAGTGGGCCATAATGTATTTAAGGATCTGCCACCTGCAGAGACATAGCAGAGACATAGCAAAGACAGCCTTTTGTTCTGTCCCAAGTCGGATCTCTGAGAATTCACAGCCAAGTACCAGAAGGAACAGGGATGAAAAGATTCTTGGACCCAGTTCTTCACTGAAACATTTCTTACAAGTTCAATTATTACAGTACTGGAAAGTCTGAGACTCTAAATGGATTAAGAAGGATAAGTTCCAGTGGTGGGTTCCTCCCGGTTCCACCAAGCCAGTAACGGTGATGATATGACATCACCGAACCAGTTCTGCCCCACACCCCGCGTTATTCTTACCTTTTATTTGGCCCCACCCCCAATCTATTGCTGCCTCCTAAGTCCCAGCTGATGGGCTATAAAGAAAAAAAAAACTGTTTAAACTTTTGCCATGGGGCTTCAAAGGGCCGCCTTACAGCTGATCACTGATAAAAGGCAGTTTGGTGGTAGACCGGTGCCTCCAAAAATACATGAGTAGACCGATGCCTGCAAAAATAAATGGGTAGACCAGTGCCTGCAAAAATACATGAGTAGACCAGTGCCTGCAAAAATAAATGGGTAGACCAGTGGCTGCAAAAATACAAGCGTAGACCAATGCCTGCAAAAATAAATGGGTAGACCAGTGCCTGCAAAAATAAATGGGTAGACAAGTACCTGCAAAAATACATGAGTAGACCACTGCCTGCAAAAATAAATGGGTAGACCAGTGCCTGCAAAAATACATGAATAGACCAGAGCCTGCAAAAATAAATGGGTAGACCAGTACAGCTCTGCAAGCAGTTAAAAGCCTGGTAGATCAGTACCTCTGCAAAATCCTAAAGAATTGTCACATGACCATCAAGCCACGCCCACAAAATAAGCCACGCCCACAGAACCGGTAGAAAAAATTTTTAGAACCCACCCCTGATATGTTCCTATATGGAGTCTCTCAGACAAGGGTCATTAATGAAAATAAAATTGCTCATTAGTGCAGCTGGAACACTCACGCTTGAAATGTTTACAAGTCTTTAAAGATGAATTAAGGAAAATAACAGAATAATTACTCGCCAACAATTTTCTGTTAACCTTTAGATTTGGCATGATCGTATTTTCAGAATGACAACTGCGGGTATTCAAGTCACTTGTCTTAACAGGACAAAAAAGATAATTATTCCAAAATTAAGGGGACACAACTAATTATCGTATTCAGTAGCATTTTTGTTCTGTGCTACTGAACTTTCCAAATAAAATTATTTCATTTAAATAAATAAAAGTTCCACACTTGCTTTACTTTTTTTGGTAGTTTTTTTATTCTATAACACCAGCAACACAAATAATTATGATTCATTTTAAAATATCCTCCTTTAAGAATTCCCTCTGAACAAAATATACACAAAATACATTTTGCAAAGTGGCTTACAACGAACTGTTCTTAAACATACACACGAGAGAAATGGTTCAGGGATTTCCCTTCCTCTCCCCTCCTCACATATACCAATAGAAGAAGAAGGTTTAGGGGAGTTATTTTTAAGAGCAGAAGGAAAGCTATGGCAGGATCCAGACTTTTTGTCAACAGATATTCCTTATAAGCTTTCATCGGCCACCATAAAACAAATCCAAAGACAACAAACTGTGAAGACCCTTTGAGGGGCTCAATACATCCTGGCGTCATAGTTCTTTATACCCAACCTTCTTCCAAATATACAAGTGCTTAGAGAATTGCATATCTTGACCAAAGACTATGCACATCCAAGAGTAAAGGTTGGCTGGAAAGGGGCCCCAAATGTCTTTGTCCCCTTCAAAATAGTTTTGATTCCTGTCTTTTCACGTCTACCTAGTGATACAAGCCCAATTGTGGCAAGCATCACTATTTTTCTTTTCTTTTTTTTAACAAATTGGATCTTTGGTATAAGAGAGAAGATGCTCCTTTGGGGGTTGCATTTCACTGTTTGGCATAGGATCTGTCTGGGGAAAGTAATAATTGTAGGACCTGGTTAATCAATAAATTGCTTGAAGACTGAAGTTCCTCTTTCATTTTGGTAGAGCAACTTTGCTTTTAGTTAAGGCAGAGCATTTCTCCGCCACAGAATGTTACGGTACGAAACAAAACTTGCCAGCTGCCATTGCAGACAACAACTCTGCACATACATAACAGCATTGTGTGAAAGTTCTAACTCCTACACTTTCTGTCACTGCTGTCAGCGTTTGTTTTTCTACTTCTGCCTCCAAATCATGGGCAGCTGTTAGGAGGGGAATATTTAGAATATGGAAATCAGGGTCCACTATAAATTGCTTTTGCACTATGGACACAAACAAATAAAATGGATCCAGAGCAACTACATTCTGTGACTGCCCTCTGATTCCTTGAATGTGCAAATTCCATCTTAGATCCCATAATCACGACCCAAACTTTGCATAGTGAAAAAGGGTGCAAACTTCTGCCCTGAAGAATGTCCTTTCCCATGCCCATTCGTCATTCTGAGACGTGTGGAGACCAAGTCATTGAGTGTATGACTGCCTGATTTTGCAGGCACTACTGGAGAAGTGCAATTCCCTGACCCAGGAGGGCCTTTGAAGGATCAACATGCAAGCATGAGCTCTGGGCTCACAAGAGCTTGGTCATTTAGAAAATGGAAAGGGCAGATAGATTGGCACACACATGAAGTCTAATGGCTCTCTCCACAAACCCATGGCTTGCTTGCAAGGCCAAAAGCAGCATAGGCAAATGTGCCTCCCAGTTTTATGGCATGTGTTTCCATAAAAAGTCTATAGAAGTTGGAAACCATGAAAAATAAAACTTGTCCTCCCACTCAGTGATTTTCCATTAAATATCAAACTAATTCTCTAGTTTCCTCCCTTGACATTATCTACCTATCCTCAGAATGAGGCACATTCTCCCTTTTCTGCCCAGTGAATGTTTTTCTTTAAGTTTGGCTGAACTTTCAGCTAACTTATATTTTAGAGTTACGTAATACTTTCAGTCACCCTGAATAAATAAATAAATAATATTATGATCTTCACCAGGAACTGTTGTGTATCTACCGCTTGCCCTTGTGGTTTACAATCTGAAATGGTTTACAATCAATAGTCATTCTTGGTAGTGGCAGGAATGTGTAATACTTTCCTTCTTTGAAATAAATAATAATAAATTGTTGCCTGCTTTTGTAATAGCAGCCCTACAAGTTTGTTACACTTTGTTATTCCACTTTTTACATACAAAATGTTAGCATTTTGTCATTCCACGTGCAGCATGTACAAGTAATCTATACCCAACAGCACGGAACTGAAAAGCAACACTTGAAATCCAAACATTTTTTTTCAGCATTCAGGAGAACAGATGAAAAAAATCTTGAGTAGGGTGATTCTGTCTCTCTGCTCAAATTACCATGTAGGCAACAGATGCTTCAAAGTGACAAACTAGAGTACGTGTATAAGATCTCACTAACAAACAATGTAGGTGTACACCATGTGAAAATGTTCCCCGAAAACAATTCCCTCTTCACAAAGAACCATAGAAACACAGCATTATTTAAACCTTAAAGAACAAACAAATAAAAGAATCAAACAATCATCTCAGGGCATAGCACTGACAAAGAATTCCATAATTCATAATAGACAATCACTAGAGTTCAGCAGCAGCTGACACAACTTGTACATTCAAAGTCTTCTGTTAACTGAACGAGAAAGCGGGGAAGCAAAGGAAACAGGGCTGTTTGCTGTTCAAGCAAGCTGCAAGGCATCCTAGAGCAGGCCAATTAAGGCTCTTCCACTCAATCAGTTCGATGCCTGTGGCTGAAAATGAAGGCTAGCACAACAGGCAATGCTGCACTGCTCATAAGGTTGATCCCAACTGTATCCCAACGTGGCACACAGAATACTTTGCTGTGTCTCTAACACTTGCTGATACAAGAGCTACTGCTCTCATTTGGGCATATTCCAACAATGACTTAACAAAGAGAGAGAAGGCAGATGCAGAGTTTGATCACATTCATGTAAGACAAGAGGAAAGTGTGTGGGCTCACATACTACATATCGTTTTTGGAGCAGTGAAACGTGACCGCCAGTTGTTCAGTTTTAGCAATAGTTCAAAAGTGAGCTCCCCTTTATTGGTGTAGCTGGGATTCATTCTTCACCAGCTGCCTGTAGGCACTTTCCCACCAGAGTCCTGAATTCCTCTGGCATCAGCTCCACACCAGACTGATCCAAAGAAGCTTAATC
Source organism: Masticophis lateralis (assembly GCA_030761175.1). Taxonomy (NCBI): domain Eukaryota; kingdom Metazoa; phylum Chordata; class Lepidosauria; order Squamata; family Colubridae; genus Masticophis; species Masticophis lateralis. The sequence goes on from JAUDYJ010000001.1 coordinate 90,091,991, forward strand.
ATTATCTCTGCAGATCTTGTGGGTTGTTGGTTTTCCCACTGATTAAAAAATCTCATGCCTCCTCTGCCATCTGCCCCTGAACTCCTCTGCCACCCATTGTATCTTGAGCCATAAGTTTCCAATATTTAGTATTTATCTTCCTTTACTCTTGCATACCAACCAGGATCATTAAGCCCTGGTCACAGTTGCAAGGAAAAATAGCTGATGGAAAAATTGTCAGCAATAAGAAGTGATTTCACGTGTACAATCCATACTCGTGTCTGAGTGTACGAAAGGATTGATGTTGAATTGGCTGAGAAACCATCAGAGGATATTAGTGGTTTGTTTGCATTTTTCCAATCAACCTCACCTCATATAGCTTCCCATCAGAGCAACTTCTCAGCGGGATTTGGAGTTTATATTTCTGTATGCTAATTACAGAGTAATTGGGTAAGTGGGTGGAGTTCTAGTCATTCTGCTATTGGTCAAATAGAGGGACAGAAAACACCATCATGTTCTCTGAGCCTTCTACATTTCCAGAGTTAAGACAATTGTGGCCAATTTCAGTGTGAGAAGTTGTCAGGGTGCAAATGCTATTATGAAGGCAAGATGAGGTGACAGCTGCCTTTCCCAAGTTCCCTTACTAGAATTAACACCTAACTGGCTGCTCTTCCCTTCCATTCACAACCATACCAGGCAGCTACCTCCATCACCTCAGTTTCCCACAAATTAGATACTGATTTTTCTCTTTTTTTCATCTACATGAACTGTCTTTTATGTAATGGCCACATTATATAAACTTGTGTATTTTCCCTTCCTTGTGTATACTTTTCTCAATTGTAACTAGCCTGTTAAATTATACACTAATATTTAAAGTTATGCTTTACCCTCTGTAAGAAAACATAGAGAAAGCATTTATACACTTTGTATAAATGTAGTAAATAAATAGATGTGGTGACTCAATCTGTCCCATAATTAACATAACGTTTCTTATATTTCTTTATTTTCAGCTATGGATGCCACCCAGCTTAGCTTAAGAAAAGAATGATGAGTGAACAATATTTCTGCTTGGCCATAAAACTACAACGGTCACTCAATATCTCTGAGAGTGGACTAGTTTACAGATTTGTTGTAAGGGCAAAAATTTGATAACTCTACATATTCTAGTCACGTGCCTAATTTTCAGATTCTTTTGTCCTGACAGAGAAGCCAGGCAATACAAATGGAAAGCCTGAAAACAGAAAACCTGCGACACACTCCACAGCATTTGTTAACACCCAGTGAAGGGATGAGCAAAAATATAGAACCAGAAAACCTAAGTAGCATTTGCAATTTACACAACAGAGAAAATACATTTTTGGTCTTGGATTTGCACCAAAAAAAGAAAAATGACTTAAACTTATTTCTCAAATGAGCATTGGACAATTCTACCAATTTTTAGACAAACACCTTATATCAGTATGAAATAATTCATGGCGCCTGTATAGTACTTCCAAGATGGTAAGTACTTCTCTCTGAAAACCTGTTATAATCACATTGAAATATAGTCACTTCCTAAGTCTGGAGGCCTAGTTTTCATGGCCAAGATGTTTTATAAAGATTAGAATAAATGGGCTCCTCTGTTCATTGGTACAATTATTGTTTTAAATTTAGATGGCTTAAGGATCAGATGCCTCATTAAAGACGTAAGAGAAATCTGTACTAGACATTTCAGCAATCATTACATTTTCAATGGTCAATTCTGGCAAAGTCTATTACATGACTGTGTTCATTCCTCATTATTTTCCTTGCTTCACAATCTTCTTTGCTACCTTCTTGTGAAAGAGACTTTTTTTCCTCTTTAAAAAATATGCAGTATCAAACAAACTGAGCCTGTCAGCCTGTCTGAGTACCAGCCTATCTGAATACCTACTTCAAATTTAATACAAAGGCTCTTTCTATCATACTCTGCTATATTACATTCTCTGGTGTTATGAGTATGACTGCACTGTGCTCTTAAGATTTAACAGCATGGATAGAGCTTGCTAGTTATTACTGACTAGCAGATGGGCAGATGTACATCTTTCTACCATTTTTTTAACAGACAAGTTTTCAACAAATGCACTTTATTTCTGTTCCTTGAAGTATCTTAGATTCAGTCTCTCTTTGATAAGGCAACTAAAGTCTTCTACACAATGATGTCATAAACCCTGCCCACTCTTCCTAGCCATTCTCTCAGAGCCTGACGAACCCGGATATCTGTCACATGGCAAGTCAATTGACTGATGCAGGGAAATACCGCTGGTTGTAAAGCGATGAAGATCTGGTCTGGTAGGGACTGAATCTGATTAAGAACTGTCAGAACCATGTTGGTCCATGCCTAAAACAATGCAAAGAGAGAGGGGGGGGGGAGGGGAAAAAAGGGAACAAGTAAATCTATAAATTAGGACAATGCAAAAGACAAATGGAAGAACATAGAACAGTAGGGAAAATAGGAGGTACAACTTTAGAAGAAATGCAGTATCAGTGTTAAGTAAGAACATAAGGCAGTTCAAAAGTGTTCTCCTAGGGTTGAGTAATAGGGCTATCAGTGTAAACTACCCAAGAAAGGAGAATAATCTATTTAAATAAGGGACACTTAGAAACCCCTTTTCTATCTTCCAGTACTATATCTACTTGATTCAAGCCAAGATGCATAAAAATGCTGACTTGACAAACATGCCAGAAATGAAAAACTAAAAGGAAATAACTATTGCAATGTGCTTTGCATGGAATTTACCTTGAAGATTCAACTGGTCTAGAATGCAGCAGCATAAGCAGTGATTGGCGTGCCACACTAGGTCCCTGTGTCTCCTCTGCTTCCTGAGCTGCATGGACTACTGGTATGCTTCTGGATACAATGCAAGGTGCTGGTTATGACCTATAAAACTCTATATGGCATACGGCCTGACTACTTGAGGAATCACCTATCTCCTGTGGTATCATCCCAACCTGTTTGATCCAGCATGGCTGGCATGCTCTGAGTCCCTTCAATTAAATGTCATCTATTGGGAACTGGAAGCATGCCTTCTGTTGGGATACCTGTGTTCTGCCTCAGCTACGGACCCCAAAGAAGGCAGCACACACAAACTCTACTACAAACTTATTTTACTCAAATAACTTAGTCTTCATCAACCAAAGGCTGTTAATCCTGTTTTAACAGCCTATCAGAATTCTAAAATAAGGTAACCACAGTCTTACAAGAATTGGCAGAAAGCCCAGAAGCAATTTTGCAGACACGAAAGAGAGTGAACGAAAGTTGTTCTCTATAGCTTGTTGCAAGCGGTGTTCCTTTTAAATAGGCTAAGGGAGTGGCCAATTAGTCCCAAGCCTTACTCTCGAGAAGCCCTCCTCCTGAGGAACCACTCCTGCCTTTTGGCAGCTCTGCGCGCCCATGCATTGAGAAGAGGCTCCTCCTCTTTGTTCTCTTCACTTAAAAGAGCTTCTGGAGGTTCTGAAGGTCCTGGCTGATTTCCTGCCTCTGGCACCAGACCTTCTCCAGCCTGACTCAAGCGCCAACTGTATAGGCTGCTGGCGCAGCACACCAGCCTCCTCGTTGTCGGAATCTGCTACAATCTGCACAGGCTGCTGACGGGCCACAACAACCTGCTCTCTGGAATCAGATTACCCCACCCCTAATATCTGTGTGATTCCCAGCCTGATGGCATTCTGGAAAAGCTTAAATATATTCTCCCAGGACTTGGGGTAGAGTGGTTCATACCCTGCCAAATTGTGCCTAGGTCTGGATAGCTGGATCTGCTGCTGGTTCTTGTTTCTTTCTTTATCTTTTCATATTTCTTACGTTCAATTTTATTCTGTTGGTTTTATTCTACGTCACCCAGAGTTGGTTTGGAAACAGCTGGTGACTACACAGAACGAATTAAACTAAGCGGAATCAGAAAATATTGGATATCAACTTATTCTGGGAAGGTTCACGAGGATCTTGTTGACATCTGAATTAATCACAAAAAATTCCGAGCTACAGAAGAAACTTAGATGATTGTCAAGAGTGTTCATGTGGAGATAAGTTGGAATAAGACACTTTTGACAAGAAGCTGCATATATACACTTTATATGTAGGTGTATATCTTCATGTATATAACAACACCTGAACATTTTGCTAAAAATGCCATATGCTTAAGACTCATTGTGTAGTCACAAGCATCTCACATTTTATATTATCGTAGGCCTATGTTTAAAAACCAATTAGGAAACCAAGTGCCCCAATATGAAAGGCAAAAGCAGGTCTCCCAAATTTAAAGTTTTTCCCCTTCATTTCCTCTCTTCTCCTCTTTTCTTACCTGTATTTGTGCTTCTCCATCCCGGACCGATATACTGAATGAGCTGGCAGTCGACCCGGAGCGTGGCCTCTTTTCTTGCCTCAGAATCTCTGGCCCTGCACTAAAGGAATGCCTCATCTGGCCTTGATCGATCAGATTTTGTGGCCGTTGGAGGAGAGGTGAATCTGGCCCTCTTGTGCCGAGCGGATCTCCTTTCTTGTCAGCTTTCATCTCTTTGGAGAAATTAGCCAAATTATGCTGCTGCTGTTTTCTTTTTTTATATTCCGTCATTAGTTTTGATATTGTTTTATCTGTTGCTATGCTGTAAATTTTGTTGCTAGCACTCTCCCACCATTCTTTTTTCCTGCCTTGGTCTTTCTTCTCCATTTTGGGGCTCAAAGGTGGAAGAAGCATCATATCTGTATTTCCCTTAGGAGAGAGGTTTTCGGTGAGGGAGTCCCTAATCTGGCTTCTATCATCTTCTGAAGGGGTGTTTTTTCCGGAAAGTGATCCAGTAGATGGTATGGACATTTCTGATTGAAAGGTTGGAAGGATTAAGACAGGATCTCCCCTGAAGACAGGGAACTCATCGGCACTATTTTCCAAATCCAAATGCATCTGAATGTAGTTATTACATAACTCCATGCAGAGTTTGTGGAGCCTTTTGATTAGCCAAGCCCAGTCGGCGCTGCTCACGGGCTGAACACTCAAAGATGGCAACCTGGCCCTCCACTGCCTCTTCTCTTTCCCCCTAGGTGGGCTGACTTGAGCAGTCTCTTCAAAAATGTCTTCGTCTTCTGAAGAGCATTGTTGGGATGAATCCGTGCTCCTTTCATCATCTTCAAAAAGGATTTTCTTCACTTGTTCCGCAGTGATATTTTCCTGATTGGTCACAATAGCACAGATCAAGGCATGGAAATAGATATTGAAGCTCATAGCCGACTGGCGGTACAAATTGGCGGCCCCACCAATGCCAGATACCTTTTTGAGCAAGCACTTCAGCCCAGTCCTTGTATCAAACTCTCTGGCTGTTCGGTAGGAGTCCAATAGTAAATCAAAGATGACAGCCAAGTTCTGCATAGAAATGTACCTGAGGAAACCAGAGAGTTTGGTTTCTGGCAATTGGTGTATTACCTTCTCTTCCGTGTGTGAGGGCCCTTTCACAAATTCTTCCAACAAAATATCGTATAAATTCTGCAGCAGCACTTGATGGGAAAGCAGGCTCACTACAATTGTTCTGAAAGGGATACTTCGTGTAGCAGAAAAAGAAAGAGAGAGAATTTAGAACCTCATGAATGTTTCTCAAATTGCTCAATTATATTAGTCTCTTTTTCCAAGAAACCTCCGGTGATAAGGTAATAACATCTCAGAATAATTATAATTTTTTTGCTGTAAACATTATCATTAACTAATGCTGCTTATCATCTGCAACTTGTTCTTGCAGTGTGTGGGCTTTGTTAATTGCTGTTGTGTTTATAGTGCTTTCATTGTGTTTTAACACTCTCTGGTGGTGGACTACTGGCATTCGTTTTCTGGCACCAAAGAAAATTGTGGCTTTCTGAGGAATGCTAGATAAAAGACTAGCCAAAATGCACATTTCAGTTTGGAGTAAAAGTGGCGGGGATATTTTCTCTTGTGGCATGCGTGCAAGTTTTACAGTGAGGTATCACAATGTGCCAGAAATTGTGCATGGACAGAAGTTGTTGTCCTTGGTAACACATTCATTACTACCATAGCAAAGTAGCAAATGTCTCACCATGGCATATTTGAACACCGCAGTGTGGCAAAAGGGAAGGGTGGAATATACACAGGAACTTTCAAGGGTTTCATTTTAATAATGCATTTTGTAAATGCATCTGACAGAGGTTGCAATTCACCCAAGAACTGAAATTGTAACTGTATTGGCCTTCTTCCTTGCTGAATTAGTCTTTAAAATATAGGAAGGCATCTCCCTTTTAAACTAGATAGTTAGGGAATAGCAGTTCATTTTAAATATCTATTTCAATTTCTTCAATAGCTAAGGGGGATACTTTTTGTGGATAAATATCTGTATCTCAAATGCCATTTAAGAAAATACATGATTTGGATGTTGGCTTGAAATTGCACTGAAGGAAAGAAACTCTGTCTTACCCAAGTTTCCTGTGTATTGGTTGCAGCATTATAAAGGAAAATCAGACAGAAAAAAGAGAAACTCGACTAAGTGAAAACAAAACTGAAAAAAACACTTCTGGATTGACATGCAAGAGAATATAAAATAAGCAAGCAGCAAACCCACTGTTGTAGCAAGTCTTGTAAAGAGGGACATTTGTATCCCTGCTAAAAAAAAATTTTAAGGAATGAGCTCCCAATCAGAATAGGTCGAGAAACGGGACAGCATGAATGTCCTTTATTATATTCCTACAATGAATACACAGTTTGTACAATGCTCACAATTAACCCAGAAATCTGGATTTAGGGGCTGTTGGCTTTCTGCCAAATCTTTTGAAAAAAAATTCATCGGGCTATACACATGTTCCCCTTTCTCTCTCACATACTTTGGCTATCTCAGCATTAAAGGTGCAAATCTATGATTTGCTGGGAGGGCCTGCATCTTAAGCATGCACTAATGGTGCCAAGGATATTTGATGAAGTTCAACACCACACTCTTATTCTGAGGCAAGACCGCATGTGATGCTGGACTTCTCAAACTGTAAATCAGCACTACGTTGGGGTCATCAGCAACTCAGAAAGAGAATCACCATTTTAAAAAATATAATAAAATCTTGCACTATCAACATTTGCTGCAGTCTATGTTCCTTATTCTATTGCAAAGCTTGAACATGCCAAAGTGCAAAGAGTAAAATTTAAAGACAAAAAGATCTATTTATTTCTTTTTCAACCCCATTCATTCTGTTTACACATATTTATTTATTATTTAAGGGACTCAGAACAGAGTTTGGAAACCTCTGATCTATTGAATTACCCAACTACCTTTTATTTTCCATGGTAAGGCACTAAACTATCCAAATAGGAATATGAGTATAAAGTGCCTTTTATCTGTCTCATTTTGCTTGGTGCTTAATATTAGAAATCTGTTTCTTACCTTTTCTGTGAGTGGCCATTGGACTTCTTATCAGGAGGCAGCTCAATAATAAGCAGACAAGACTGAGCATGCTCAAATCCTTCCTTGTTATTTGGTGTCTTTGGGGAGCACTGGGTGTCCAACATGAACACCTGTGGGGAAAAAAATCATACCAATGTGCTATTGCCTTATTGATATTTGGGAACCGCAGGCAAGTCAGCACCAGAGCAAGCAATTTGGAATTAAAATGAGACAATCTGAGTATTCACTTAAACCATCTCATGTAGAGGACTTCAGCAAGACTAAAGGAACTATCATGCGGAATATTCCACAAGCACTTTTTTTTTGGTTGGCTTAATGGCTTCACTTAGCTCAAGGCAGTTTCTTCTCGATCTGCACTGCAAATGGAATTGTTCAATGGGCAAAATCAGCCCAGCAGAATAACTGATATTTCCTCCCCCAACACTCATTGAATTAGTTTTTTTTTTCATTTCAAAAGGTTTCTTGTTCTTGCCTACCTAAACTTATTCAACTCAGTGAAGATATCAATGTGCAGGGAACATTCCCTTGAATCAGAAGGGTGAAACTTTAAACATAAACAGATAAATAAAATTGTACAGTTATATGTCAGGGTAATTAACATTAGATAACTGAAGTCAGTTACACTACCAGGGGTGGGCTGCTGGGGGTTTGCAGGGGTTCGGGAGAACCTCTAGCTAAGATTCTGTGCAATTTGGAGAACCCCCAAATCTCACTCCTGGCTGGCCCCACTCTGCCCCTCCCAGGAGTCCCCACATGGCCAGTTTTGGATGCAGATAAGTGCAGGGCATGTCCGGAGGCTCGGGGAGGGTGAAAAACGGGCCTACTAGAAGTTCGGGAAGACGGCCTCCTAGGGAGGCTGTTTTTGCCCTCCTGGAGGCTCAAAAAGCCTCCGGAGCCCGGGGAGGGCAAAAACGCTCCTCCCCACCGTGGTGCAGGAGGCTGACTAGGCCATGCCCACCATGGCCATGCCCACCCAGCAACTGGCCAGAGAACCCCTTGCTACAATTTTTGAAGCCCACCCCTATGTAAAAAAACCATCTTTACAGACCTGATAACATAAAATCAACTCAAGAGCATGGTTAAAATGCTCCAAATGAATTCCCAATTAATCTAGTCAAACCTAAGCACTGATTTTATCGGAAGTGTTAAGACAACTTAAGAACGCATCCGTGCACAGACCAGTTAAGTATGGAATAAAGTTGTTTACTTGTTGGGCCATCGCCCTTATTCTCCAGTATTCAGCTTCGGCACTTGGGGAGAGGGAAGGAGCTGCCATTTTCATCTCACAGGCATCACCGCTCAGATTTTCAGAGCCACTGTGGAAATAGCCCAACAGATTCTACAGAGAGGCAAAATGTTATCGGTATAGTAAACTAATCTTAAGCAACATGCAAAGCTGAATAGTTCCTTCTTATATTACACTACAGTATTGTTATTCATACTTTTCTGTTTTTTTCAATATAAACCTGAAGGTACAGTTAATTTTGGCTCATATCATAGATGATATTGAGCTGGTATGTTTTGTAAGATGGGACAACCAAGATTCACAAACTAAACATGGTTTGCTGTGCCATGCAACTAATGTTCACTAACATCCACTGTAATGGGAAGTACAGTAGTTCTTGATTTACCACCATAACTGATCTTGGCAATTATAGTCATAATCGTGATGGTCGTAAGGCAGGTCAACATATAGATTGACCCAATTTTATAAACCTTTTTGCAGCAATTGTAACTATAGTCATTAAGTGAACCCATCGTTTACTATGGGTCAGTTTTTACTGGAAACTGTAAAGAAATGCCGGTTTCTGGCAAAACCATTGTAAATGTGACCACAGTGTGCTCTAAACCAGGGGTTTCCAACCTTGGCAACTTTAAGACTTGTGGACTTCAATTCCCAGAGTTCCTCAGCCAGCAGTCCACAAGTCTTAAAGTTGCCAAGGTTGGAGATCCCTGCTGTAAACAGCTATAAATGCTGGTCAGTTGCTGAGCACCCAAAATGTGATCATATGATCACGTGACTGCAGGGGAAGGTGTTTTCTGATGTTGGAATTTTGAAACCGTGTAAGTAGTTTTGAATGGGGGGAGGATGTCCATCATAACTTCAATAAACGGTCACTAAGCAATTGGTTGTAAGTCAAGGACTGACTGTAAAGCAATTAAGCAACAGAGCCAAAGGATATGCTAATGTAAATCGTGCTGATGATCTTATAGTTATCGTTAATAATCATGTAATGTCATTACGAAAGGTTACTGAAGTCAACGGCAACATGGCTTATACTCTGGTTATACTATTAACTGGAAGATGTAAAAGGAAGCTGAGTCAGGGGAAAGAGTCAAATGAGCAATTAGTCTGGAATCTGTACATGGGCACAAGAGGGTGAAGTCTGATTTTCCTTGAATGCCACCAAACCTTATCTAGTGACACCCAGGTGCAAACCATCAATCTGAAAAGATTCCTGTGTATAGGCTTGAGCAATAAAACAGTTAATTGAACTCTTCACAAGTGGATTTGGTTGCTTGCGCCTGACAAGTCTAATTGGTGCCTTTGGATTCTGTTGTAACTACAGATTACTCTTCAACAGTAGAATTCCCCCTTTGAATAGATTCTATAAAAAGGAATACAAAGAAATCTGACTATCTTTGAGGAAGTTTGGTTATACGCACCACTGGAAAGAGAATTGCGGTACACTGAGAGAGTGCAAATCTATTAGTGGTTCAGATATCATGGATTAGTGGATTTAATTTATCCATTTTTGAAAAAAACATTTTTATAGTTTAAAAATATTTTCTTTTTGTCATAGGTTTCATAATCTTTTATAAGAATATACAATTGTATGTGTATATTTGATATTTTGTTATGAAATAACATGATATATTTTAGGTCACTCAAATTTCATTTAATTTTATGTATTAATATTATTTCTTAGGGCTTTTTGTTTCTATTTTAATTGTAAATAATATACTTCATAATTTAATATCAATTAGATGGAACAATATTATCTTTTAAAAACAATTCTTTGTGTGTGTGTGGGTGGGTTTTTTTGGCCATAAATTATTTTCTGTGTATTTTTTTTTTTTATAAATATTGGTCATATGTAAAAAATAATTAAAAATAGAAGAATTGAATTAATTTTATGTTGTTATTTATAATAACATAAAGCATTTTTTATCCACCGGGTTTTCTGTCTTTTATGTTTTTGTTAATCATTGTAAGATATCTAGGTTTTTTTTTTAATTGTATAAACTTATATAGAGTCCCCCCTTTTGGAGACTCCTGAGCATGGCTTCTAGTGAAAAGAGGGCCCACATTTGTACATTATGGTGATCCCAAAAGCAGCCCTATCTCTGTGAAATTGTGAGTTCAAAGAAACAATGCTGCCATATCAGTATTCATAAAATTCTGTATGTGGGAAGAAATAATGAGTGTATGAATAAATAATTGTGTGCACACATATGCATATACAAGCACACCCGAAAGAACCCATTTAAGAAAATGATAACTGCTAAAATCAGTTTTAATCATATATAGGCTATACCTTCACTGGTTCAAGAGTAGTTGAAAAAGCATCCTCTAAGGCACAACATGCCAGACGCCACATTTCTTCAGTAAAAACAGGACCAGCTGTCACTAGTACATATCTGTAGAGAAGGCACAAGATGGTGGAAGATACAGAAATCTGATTATCATTGGGTATGATCTAATGATCAGTGGAATCTGCTTGTACTCTTTCAACGAGACTCTAGAAAAAGTGCAGAGAAGAGCAACCAAAATGATTAGGGGTCTGGAGACTAAAACATAAGAAGAACGGTTTCAGGAACTGGGCATGGCTAGTCTAGTGAAGAGAAGGACCAGGGCAGACATCATAGCAGTGTTCCAATATTTGAGGGGCTGCCACAGAAAGGAAGCGGTCAAGCTATTTTCCAAGGCACCCGCAGGCCAGACAAGGAATAATGGATGGAAACTGATCAAGGAGAGATTCAACCTAGAAATAAGGAGAAATTTTCTTGACAGTGAGAACAATCAACCAATGGACCAGCTTGCCTTTGGAAGTTGTCATCACATCACTTTCAAGAAGAGATTAGACTGCCATTTGTCAGAAATGGTGTAGGGTCTCCTGCTTGGGCAGGGGGTTGGAGTAGATGACCTACAAGATCCCTTCCAACTCTGTTAACTTCTCCTCTCTTCACACCATTAAGGGAGTTCCCCACCTCTTCAGAACAGTTGTACAGAAGATGTACCAAGTCTACACAGGCAAAAGGTGGCCTTCTCATACCAATTGTTGAATTATTCAGTTATTAGAAGACGATTCAGTCGACAATCAGATGACAGGCGTTATTGAACTGCCAGCTAGGTCAGAGAATTGTGAAGAGATTTATGTGCTATCGAAGTATTGAGTCTATTTGCATTTGATTTTCATGTCTATGTCACCCAGGAAAGGTTCACAGAAATAATACTCATTTAGGCAGTGATAAATTTACCGTGTACAATCAGGAAGTTATGTAGGGAAAACGTATCACAGAATGAAAGCAAAGAACAACAATAAAAAGAGCAGTATAACTTCCATTCTTTCTTGACCTTTCATTTAATGATCTGTTTGGATAGGAAACAAACAGGATTTTTAGGTACTCGAAGAATACAAATATTTGCTTACTTCACTCTCAGTTGAACAATTACGGAAAGAAAATCTGTAACTACCTGATACAAGAGCACCCGACTCTTGAGATAGTCTCTGTGGTTTCCGCTACACAAGCTACAAGTAACTTGAAAAGATCTTTGAGCATCGTGTTGATCATATTTTCATAGCCAACATCTAAAAGAGAAAGAAAAGTATTACTAAAAGAAAAGCCGTCATTTATTTCTTGTTGAGCTTAGGGAAGAGCTATATTATAGAGCTATATTATTTTTTTTGAAAACAGGTATAGAACAGCTCCACTTCATCCAAATCATTTACCAGTTAATTATAGCCAGTTTGGTCTAGTGAGTTCTAAATTTTTTTACTACCTGTTCTGTGGGTGTGGCTTATTTTGTGGGTGTGGCTTGATGGTCATGTGACAATTATTTAGGATTTAGCAGAGGTACTTGTCTACCAGGCTTTTAACTGCTTGTAGAGCTATACCGATCTTCCTATTTATTTTTGCAGGCACTGATCTACTCATGTATTTTTGCAGGCACTGGTCTACCCATTTATTTTTGCAGGCACTGATCTACTCATGTATTTTTACAGGCACTGGTCTACCCATTTATTTTTGCAGGCACCGGTCTACTTATTTGTTTTCTTTTAACACTGATCAGCTGTAGAGCAGCCCTTTGAAGCCCACCCTCTAGCCATCAGCTGGGACTCAGGAGGCAGCAATAGATTGGGGGTGGGGCCAAATAAAAGATAAGCATAACACGGGGTGTGTGTGTGAGGAGGGGGCAGAACCAGTTCGGTGATGTCATATCGTCACCGCTACCGGCTCGGCGGAACTGGGCTGAACTGGAAGGAACCCACCACTGGTCTAGTGGTTAAGGCACCAGGCTAGAAAGCAAGTGACCATGAGTTCAAATCCTGCCTTAGCCATGAAAGCCAGCTGGGTAACCTTGGGCCAGTCACTTGCTCTCTCAATCCAATCCACCTCAAAGGGCAGCTGTTGTAGGGAAAATACATTTGTAAAAATAAAAAATATGAAATCCGAACAAATACCTAAATAAAAAAAATAAAATAAAACCATTTCTGGTTTCCTATCCAAGTGCTTTAACAGTAACAGAGTTGGAAGGGGCCTTGGAGGTCATCTAGTCCAACCCCCTGCTCATGCAGGAGACCTGTACTAGGGATTCAAACTGCCGAACTGCTGATCTTTCTGATGGACAAGCTCAGTGTCTTAGCCAGTTCAAATACTTAGGTTTTTGAGATTAACCAAGTTACTGCCATGTGTATTAGAGTTTTGGTATTGATTTATAGGTAACCAAATTATGATATGCAAGAACAATTTGTGAACCATCAGAAATTTTGCTTTGGAGCACAATTTGCTATTTTGGCAGAAGGTTTTGTTTAAGCTTGATAAAAAAAAACAACAGCCCAATATTCTAACTAGAAGCATCTAGTGAGGCTTGCATGCCTGGAATCTATGTTCTACTATGCAGTAGAATGTCTATGGAGCTCCTCAGTCATCCAGGTCATGGTTATCCCAAAGGTGCTTTCAGAGCTGAAGAAGCTTCTTGGATGAGAAGTGAAACGTTTTCAAAGAAAAACCAGAAAGTCCAGTTCCCTCTTGAAAAAGCACCTTTGGGACACCACCACTGATGGTATCACATTGAGAGTGGGTACAGTTTTGATACTTTGGGGTCATCATTTTCTCATTTTTTTCTGCTTGCCCCACCAGATTCAATAAAGTGGACATGGGGTGTCAAACTGGCGGCTCCCAGTCCGGATGTGTCACACGCAGGCCATACCCACCCCAGCTCCACGAAGGGAAAAAACATCACATGACGGCAACGTGATGTGATGAATTTGACACCCGTGTTCTAGGCTCCTCCTTTCTATTAAATAGTGTTATCTTACAGGACCCAGGAGATGTGCCTTCTGTTAAGGATATTGTTGTTGTGTTAGCAACCAGCAGAGTATAGTGCACAGAGAAACGTTGCTGAGAGCAATGAAATAAGAGATATGTGCAAACTGGTTTATCAAAAGTTTTCTTTATAGTGGAAAATAAACAATCTCGTAGTCTTTTAAACAGTCCAAGTCTTTGCCAGTTAAATACAAAAAGCTTCTTACCACACAAACAGTAGTTGGTTAGAATAACAAGCCCACTCTGGTTCACAAACCACGATGGTAGCAGATCCACACACATACACGATGATAGCACAATGGCAGCTTATCATCAATTGAATACATTACAGTACCTTTCTTAAATACGTTTACAACTAATTACAGCATGACTCAGCATTATAATGATGCATCATTAAAACTTAAAGTCACAGAACACATATATTGCCTGGACAATCTGTTAGATGCAAACCATATCCTAACACCTTCTCTACCTTCATGATGCCTGTCTTGGAGATCCAGATGATTCTGATCCTGTTGGTGTTGTCTATGACATTAAAAATCTGCATTTTCTCTCAAGCACTAAGGCTAGGTAGTTAGAAGAGGCCACCAAAGGAGAGTTATTTAGTACCCAATGGTACACAATATATTGATTGATTGATTATAATTGTTTAAACTGTTTTGAACTGCTCTTGTTTTTGTTTTACTATTTTCAGTAGACCAGAGTTTTCAGTGAGCCAGTTGGCTATATAAAAATGTATGCATGCATGTATAAATAAGTAGGTTTCAATTACTTTTTGAAATCTCTGAACAAATAACTTTCAATTTCAATTCAATTTTTGGAATGTCATTACAAACTGAAGAAATTTGACCTGAATTATTCCATTTTCTCCTTATCTGCTGAAATAGAAATCAGCAATAAATATAAAACTATATAGAGAAAGTAAACCAGTTTTACTTTAATATGGCCTCTTTCTCATTTCAATGGTTAATTCACATGCTTCTGATTACGTTGCATGAACCTACAATGGTCTTGTTTATTTGTCACCAGGTTAACAAATGAGATGTGCTTTACTCACCTGAATGTATGAAACTTTGAATATGTTCCACCACTAATTCGCAGGAAAGGCCAATGGCATGTTTGAAATTAGCGGATGCCCCATCCCAATAAGAATGATCACCGTGGCTGCGATGAAGCCAAAGAGACATTGTAGGGAGAAGGAGGTGTACAACTGCATAAATACCAAATCCTGGGCCTAAAAGATGAAAAACAGCAGGATAAAGAATCTCCTCCCCTTTCAAATATAGGCTTAGGTTAATTCATGACCTTACTCTGGGTGCTATATCTCAAGAAAGCAGAGAAGAGGAATTTTTGATAGACTACATTAGAGAGGAACTATGGACTTCCAGCTGTTGTTGAACTCTAATTCCTAGCAGTCTCAGCTAAGATGGACCATGGGAAGTATGCTAAGTTAAGCTACACAACATCTCAAGAACTACAGCTTGCCTATTGAGGACCAGGAAATAAAAAGGGACAGGAAAGAGATGATGGAGCTATTCTTAGCTGAGCATTTCTAGCCATCTTCCTTGCATTTGTTTTTTGTATCAGGAAGACATAAGATACAGACATAATTTTGTAAAATATCTAGACTAGGGGTGTTAAACTAGTGGCCCATGGGTTGGATGTGTCATGCACAGGACACACCCACCCAGCTCCGTGAAGGGGAAAACTGTTGTGGTACGTCATGTGACGGCAACGTGATGCTGCAAGTTTGACACCCATGATCTAGAGCTTCTGGAATGAAATGTTTTATGAATGTTTTAAAACAGTGAATAAATAAAATTCACATATATTTCTAAGTTTAGTGTGACAACCAACTTTTATATGATTTCTCTGAGATAAACATGTATTTTTTCTGATCCTGAGTATAGTCCCATTAAAGAAATACAGTCTGAAAATAGTATTTTACTGATAATAGAGTTGTAAAATGACTTTAAATAGCTTTATTTATGAATCTGTATCTCTTTTATGAATTTATATCCCAATTGCCTATAATTAAAGATTTCCCCTGGGCAGCTATGTCCGACTCTCATCTCCATTTCTTACTTGAGGGAGCCAGCGTTGTTTGAAAACATTTCCATGGTCATGTGGCCAGAATGTCAATACTCCAAAGGTGCACTGAACATCTGTTATCTTCCACCTAATGGTACCTATTTATCTACTCACATTTGCATGCTTTTGAACTACTAGGTGGGCAGGAGCTGTGGCAAGTAATGGGAGTTCACCCTGTCGCACAGCGCTTAAGTCTCAAACCTGGACTGTCAATTTTCCAGTGACAAGCTCAGGATCTTTAACAGTTTTCTTGCTTATAATTAAATAACCTATGCTGACCACGAAAGAGAGCAAGCTGTGAGAAAATGGTAATTTGGGGGGAGAGTGTCAGAATTTTGGAGTTGTTTTCCCCCTATTTTAAAAGGTTTTTAATTTAATAATGAGCTAAGCCAATTGACAAAATACACACACACACACTCATGTTAGCATTATTTGTTTGCCACTGACTTTTGCAGTATATTCATAGAAATTTCAAGGGATTGCAAAGTGACTCCCTTTGGCACTATCTATTTCTATTTTAAACCAGTTCTGTTAACTTTAAATGTTTTAATTTGGGGTCCAAAGAAGTACAGTAGCATTTGATCAATATATTCCTATTTAAATTACCAACTATCATGCAAAATATAAATATACCAGCATGAACCAGTTTTAATAATACTATAAAATATGGAGTACAAATGAAAACTGCAAGACAATGGTGCCCTTGGGTGTGCTTTTCTTCTCAATTTTTGATCCTCCATTTTGTTTGTATCACAGCAGTTAGACTTAATTAACACAGCATGCTCTCAGAAAATGTTCTGCAATTTTTTTTCCACAAAAAGCCTTTGAAGTAGATTTATCTGAGATACAGTGGCATCAAACCCTCTCTGGATGCAGATGTGGAAATCAGTGGCAGTGGTGGGATGTACCTGTAAGTATGTCAAAATCTAGAAAATGGAGGTGTATATATATAATATATATATATAATATAAGCCCCACTGCTTTGGGGGCAAGGCTTCTTTTGAGATGCCATGACTTGCAGATTTTGACCCCCGTTGTGGAAATTAGATGTGCTTTTAATTTTTTTACATTGCAACTCGGTTAATTACCTGGTGTTTTGGTAACATCTCTTAGTAGTTCGAAGAGCAGATCCAGAGTAGGAGGTTGGTGTTGCCGAGGACAATTAGATATGGCAGTGGTTAGCTCTTCTAGCAGAAGGATCCAGACATTAATGAGGCCTAAGGAAACAAAATCTTATGTAAAAGGATATGGATAATATATGATAAACTTTCTGTGTTTTCCCCAGATTCATACTTTTTTATTCCAATTATGTCTGTTTTTATTTTATTACAGCCTGCATGTAAGAGGCTCAATTAATTTTATTACAGTCTGCAATTGCTGAATTCTGTCTTCCTGGCTTCCAGTAAAGGCTAATTAAATGCCAAATGCCAGGCTTGTCAGAAAAGAAATTCTCCATATGAGCATCTGCTATCTGAATTGTTCTTCTCTTATCCTTTTGCCCATATTTGACTGCCAAATCATTTGCTTTTTTCATGCAATACACCACAATCAAAGTACGTGTTCATATTTTCTTCTACTCTGATATAACAGCATATTCAAAGGGGCAGCCTTTTAAAAACAAGAAATCCATAACCAATGAGGAACACAACCTGGTTCGAACCTTCCTCCAAAGTAGGATTATCCACTTTGTGAAAAAGAAAAGGACAAATTGTTTGATCAGCTTGAAAAACTACACACAGCCCATTTGTACCTCTGATATCCACTTAGCCTACTTCCATTCAGAAAGTAATTAGCACCACTCTGCTGTTTTTTCATACTGCCTTTCTCTTGTTAACATATTTATTTTCAGTGAGGGAAAAAACTCCTAGATGACGCAAGTAATAGGAAAGTAGAGGACTGTAACAAAAGGGGCATGAGAACAAGCCACTTTGATTATTGATATAAGCAGAAATGTGAGCTAGAATAGATATTTTTTAAAGAAATAGAATAAAAATCCAGGTCCGTTGTAAAATAGGGTATTGTTCTGACCTAGGCTTCCTTAGAAAATAAACAGCACAAACTTAGTCCCAGCAAACCTCTTTAATTCATATGGCTGTAAATTACTTTCATTTACAGTCCGCAAGGCTTGATAAACAATCTTTCAGAGGAGGGTTTACAAACACTCACCTTATCTCCCTTGGAATGCTGCCAGAGAACTAATTGCCAAACGTAGGACAAGCCCAAATTTAGCACAGAGTCAAGCAGAGCTTTTCCCCAGATGAACTAATTGCTTCTTGCAGAAGCTCACGTCCCGTTCGCTTCTCTTTTATGTCTTATGGGAGGGGCCAATCATCTCCAAGCCTTACTCCCAAGTCTGTTTCCTTAATTGTTCTTGTCTCCTGGCAGCTCTGCGCATGCGCACACTGGGAACAGGCTCACGCTGTTCTTCTGCCTCACTGATGTCAGACTCCAGAGACTCCGGAGGCAGCAAAAAACTACCAGATGGCCTTGGCTCCCTTTCTGCCTCCAACTCAGAGCCATCGTCCGAGTCTTCCCCAGACTTCAGAACTGGTCCACATTCCTCCCCAACCTCCTCACTGTCTGGCCACTGGCGGGCCACAACAGGTATATACAAACAGCAAATCTACGATATTGACTAAAAATGGCTCCAGCTGAGGACAGAGCCAGAAAGATATATGTAGCTCTCTGCTGAATGAAGGCATTATATTGTGATGTACATTGTACATACATTCAAAAATAGCATCGTGAAATAATGATGCTTGCAGAAATACTGCTGTTCTCTTTAAATCAGCGATCTGTTTGTTCTCAGACGCAGATCATATTGTTATAGTCATGCAGAAATGAGGAATGGAGAGAAACTGAGAATTTGGCAAATAATCAAATAGACAACGAGTTTCCAATGGAAATTCCTTAGACAATATTTTAGAGGACGTTCTCTAAACCAGAGGTTATAGCAACTGCAGGTTTTACAGCAGATCTGGCCCTTTATAGTAGCTGAATTGCATTTCCCTATCTGGAACAGACCAGAGATTGGATTTGGAACTGACTAGAAATCAGATTTGGAGACGTTTTCTTTTCCCACAATGGCTAGGCTCCAGCTTGCATTTGCACATTAAAGGCTGTAATATAACAGGGAAGAAATTTATGCAAGCAGATTTGCTTTGCACAGTGAGCGTGCCTAATCAGATGGAACGAGGGGAATTATAATTAGACAGAACCCTGAAGGACATATATTTATTCCTCATGGCTACAGGAAATCTTCTGAAGCACTTAGGATACCTGATAATAACCAAGTGCTGAAGATGATGTCATGAAGATAATTAGCTCTCTTAGCTCTGTGTTAACAGTTTAGGCTCCCCCCAAAAAGTTCTCTGGGCAATTAATATCAAAGAGAAATTTAAGCCTTCATCTCTTTTCTTTAAAACTTTTATGGTTGCATCTTTTCCCTTCTAGCAAATTATCTCCATGACAAATGGAAATGATGTCAAATTCTGATTCGAATCCTTGGGTGCTATATATATATGCATATTCAATGAATCAATTTTAATCTATCTGTTGAACTTCATATGGCCTAGCTAAGGAACCACATTTTTAGTATGTGATATTGAAGTTCATTTTTCATTAGATAAGCCATATTTGCTTACCTGTGCCATCGTCAAACTCAGAAAGGACACATTCAATGCCCTCCTCGCTGCTCGCTGATCGTTCCTGGATCCTTTGGGGTAAGTTAGCAAATTTCCCACTGAGAAAAATAGGCTTCAAGGGCATTTTGTAGATTTTGGCAAGTAGCTAAAAAGGGACAGACATAGTACGATTGATTTGGGATTTCCATTGGCATATCATGACATTAAGGTAGATATTTAAAAAAAAACCACTGCTAAATTATTTTTTTACTTTTTGATAGGTCAGAACAAATTGCAGCAATGATTAGGTGGCATAGAAGAAACTGATGCTAAATATGAGAATGGAGAATATGGACCATCACATAACTTTGAAACAATATCCTTCATTGTGATTTTAATTTCACTGGCCGTTTTCTGACCATGTGCTTTCAATTGTTAACACTGATTAGTTGGAAATTTAACAGTAATTGTGACAAACATAACTTAAATGTTAAACTCCTCTGCCACGTCACACATCTAGGAGTGAACAATGTGACATTATAATAAAAACAATAGACGAAGCCACCAATCCCTACGTTATTTCAGTCTAGAATGTATCACTTGAGGTTTAAAATATGTAGCCCTCTTCACTAAGCCAGGTCTTTAATGCACATGAAAGGCTCACTGTATGTAAGAGCCTCTGATTAGGAACTAATTTAAGTGCCTTGATGGAATGATAGCTGAATTTGTGCGGCTTCATTCCGCCCACCTGGGAACACTTCCTGAGATAATCAAGTGCAGGAAGGCACAAATCTGTAGATGGGTATCCTGATGTACAGTCACCAATATCCTTGCAGTCTGCTTCCCCTGTGAGGAGAGAAAGAAAAAGGTGAGACATGATAGATTAAAAGACTATTGCTGTTATGAACTGTGTGTCAATCAAATCCAGAAAGGTTGAATTCAGGCACAGAAATAAAACAGGGTTTCAAAGGATTAACAGGTAGGGAGAGGCAGAAATAGAGCTTGGGAGTATACACAGAAATCGTTGGCTTGGTTCAGGGATCAAATATAATGCTGGAGGGCCCATGTATCTCTAGCTTTTCCTCAGGGTTCAACTGCTGGTAGTAAACATACTACACTATGTCCTTACTCCAAGGATTGCTTTCCTGGGCTTCAGTTCCACCACTAAGAAGGATTTTGCCACCCATCTCACAGCAAGGCACAGAAGAGCTAGGAGACAAAATGGACCAGGGAGGAGTTGAGCTCTCCTGCCTGTTGTTGTTATATGTAGGAACATAATTCATTTTGATTGTAGCCAATCATGAGAAGCCAGAGTGTGCCCTTCTATTACATTTTTATTTCTATAATAAAAGGCTTTTTAAAAAATGCTGATTTTGAAAAAAAATTGGAACTTCGATGTTATATATCAGGGCTGTCAAACTCCTGGCCCATGGGCCAGATGCGTCACACGCCGCCCACGCCCACACCCGGTTTAGTGAAGGGGAAAATAGTCACCATATGTCATGTGCCGCCGTCGTGAGGATGTGAGTTTGATATCCCTGTTATATATGTTGACGGCAGCAAGACTACCCTATGCACAGAAGTGGAAGGATATTTCGATTCCTACAATGGACAGATGGCTGCAAAAGTTGATGGAATTAGCAGAGATGGCTAAACTGACTATTTTGATCAAAGAAAAGAATACAAGTATTTTTGTTTCTATTTGGAAACCACTTCTGGACTTGGTGCTTGAGGTGGAAGAAACTTTGATTTTGGGTTTTATTGATTATATAGATTTGTTATAGAAGTGGCTAGTTTATACTATCATGCAAAAGTAAAAAGTTGAGGTTTGGTGTTAATGTCTTATTCTACTCTACTAGAGGGAGTTGGAAGTCTACACCTTTTTTCTTTTTTCTCTTCTTTTCTACAGTTCTCTTTTCTCCTTTTCCTCCCTACTATTTGCTTTTGTACTTTTGTATTTTGTACTATAAACTAAAGCTGTTAAAACTAAAAAAATAATATGCTGACCATCTTATTAATCTTCAGCACCAATTGTCTGCACTCCTGGGTTTTAGAGTCTGGCTAATTTCTGAGTTTAGAGCACTAGCAAAGCTGCATAAAACTCTTCTACAGTTGTTAATGAATGCTAATTGATGGCATAATATGGAAAATGCTAGTCTCCAGAAAATAACAAAAGAGCTATCTAAATTACAATGAAAATGTTCTCCAGCATTCTTGGAAAGTTATGGGGTAGGAATGGATGGCCACAGAACATCATAAAAGTTCCATATGGGTCCACTTCTATAAATCATGTAGCTGGTATTTCCGCATTCATTAAAAGAAAATCACAAATTGTTGTTGTTTTAACTGCATCCAGAAATAGTTCTTGGTGTTGGCTGTTCTCCAGTACACACTGCTTGCCATCTCTTTCAACAAACATGAATCCTCACACGACATAAAATTTGCCCATTTTTTTTCCTGAAAAAAAAAAAAGTTTTACCCAATCCTTTGACAAACTTCATAAGACATATGATGTAACTGGTGGCTGCATTTGCAAAGACTTGGATGTTGTCGGTATTTAGAAAAGCTTCGAAGACATCAAACACTGGAGCCTGGCATTTTCCTAAGAGACAAAGAAAATATTTAAGAAAATGTTCCGTTTTCTAGAAGCCGAATGGCTTCAGAGCACATAATATGATTTGTTGTGGGCTTATTTTGAAGTATATTCTCTGCATCTTAAAATTACATTTTAAAGTTAAGCCCCAAGCAGGTTTATGCAAAGATAGGTGTACTTCAGCACAAGGTGATGTTTCCAATGCCAAATTAAACCAAGAGAAATTAATCAAAAATTCACGTGTCTATGCTGAACAAAACAGGAACTTTGAATTCTGATTGCAACACTAATATTTAGGGTGGTATTAGAAGGTCATATATTTAATCCTTGGAACTTTTATATGAAATAATTCCAAGTCAGCCTTGTAGAACCTGCTAATAACTGTTGATAAAGGGGACGCCAATGGTCTAATTTAGCATGAAGCAGCTTCCTATAAAAACATTCATTCATGTAGAAGAATAACATATCTGGACTGAAAAAACAATCCAAGTAAATAGTCATTAGCATTAGAAAGCATGAGTTCTTGTAATCTTCATGTTGCTGCTTCATGTTCCTCTGATAAAGCTGATAAAGCCCTAGCATAGGGAGATCGGCTATAAAACGGTTAAATAAAAGTACTACACATCTTCATCAGATTATGCAACTGCATAATTAATTGTGTAATCTCAAAATAATCATGGATCCCTACTGATTGAACTGTTCAGTTTGGAAGCAGAAGAAACTAGAAGAATGTCCATCCTGCCTCAGTTAAGCACCTGCCTGGAACTTTGACTATCAATTGGATAGCTGTTAATTATTAAATGCCTGGAGGGATGAATACTTTCAGAGAAAAAAATGGTTGCTAGGTCAGCAAATTTCACATCAGTTCAGTTTGCAAAGTTTGTTGGTTGTAGTTTGGTGTTTTTGCTTTTGTTTTGGATTTCTGTAATATTTGAGTGGTGGCCTAGTGGTAAAGACACTTGCCTCTCACTTGGAAGATTGAGAGTTCAATCCTAGGAGAAGCAGATGTTTCTCTCCTAGGGCACAAAGAAAAAAAATATCTGCTGCAAACTCCGTGTGGCATCGGGAAGGGCATCTGTCCAGTAAATGCTCAGTACCAGATAGCTACCCTGACTCTAACCCGAATTAAGGGATTATA
This sequence comes from Masticophis lateralis, assembly GCA_030761175.1. Taxonomy (NCBI): domain Eukaryota; kingdom Metazoa; phylum Chordata; class Lepidosauria; order Squamata; family Colubridae; genus Masticophis; species Masticophis lateralis. Next base: position 90,115,368 of record JAUDYJ010000001.1, read on the forward strand.
GGGATTATAAAAAGGGAGTTAATTCTTCCTGGAACAGCAATGTAATTGGGCAAAAGAAAACAAGAAATTTATGACCAGACCAGAATTAACACACCCAAACTTTTAAAAAGAAAAACTAATCACGTAATAGGTTATTTTAGTCAGGATATGCTGAAAGTTTAGTCTCATTTTTAAAAAAGTTATTCTCCCCGAGGTTCAGTCTCTACTTGTGGGTGTGCAGCTCTAATAGTGAGAGATTACACTAAACTAATGATGTGCATGCTCCTGCTGATTAGCTACAGTGAACAGTAGGCATGGCATTCCCTGTGGAATATACCACATGGTATATACCTAACACCTTGAGGTCACCAGGAACAAAGATAAACACAGATTATTTTCATGCTGAAATTGAGAGGTATTGAGGACTAAAAACAGTACTGCGTGGAAATGGTTGTCAACATTTGCTAACTTTAAAGACAGTTATCATATGGATTGTTTAAATGGCTTTATGTGTAGCTTCGAAAATCAAGCACAAAGGTAATAGAGATTTCTTAAAAATCAGTCAGTGGTGGGTTGCTCCCAGTTCTGTCTGGTTCTGTAGAACCAGTAGTAAAACTGGTGGGAGACTCCACCCACCTGCTCTGATGTCATCAAGGGCAATCTGGGCATGTGCAGAAGTTTCTGCACATGCGCAGAAGTGCATGCACGCTCCCGTTGCAAACCAGTAGCAAAGGTAAGTAGAACCCACCCCTGAAATCAGTGCTATGTTACCCTAAATCATTAGATTTTTCCTGAAATATGCTAAAACTGAAGCAATAAAAATCAAGGTTTATTTATCAAATAGAAATATTTGATTATTTTTAATATTTTGCAAGAAAGTTTTGTATTAGCTTTAATTTACCAGGTGAGTCAGTATTTTTCAGTATTTTGTAACAGATCGGTTTTCAGAAATTAATTCATAAAGCAGGGGGAGGGGGAAGAGAGAATTAGAGAACCTCACCCATCAAATACTCCCCAACAAGATACTCTTTAACTTCTGACTTGCTGCTGCTGCTGCGCACAGTTTCTAAAGCACTGAACAATGGTCTCCAGCCTGATTGAATTCGAGTTGAGCACACCTCCACCAGTTCTCCTATAGATGTGACCACCTGGTATAATTGAAGCACCAAAGCATTACAAAGTAAACAACCAACATAAAGAAAATGATAAGCTGGATCTAGACTAAGCTGGGCTCAGAACACACTCACTGGGATCAAGGAAATGAATGACAGTCATTGGGACTGGCAACTAGGCTTATGAGTAACCGTGCTTGTGGCTTATTTCAACTTTGCTTTACAAACTGGTGAAGGTTATAAATGTGAGGATAGATCAAAGTTAGTTTTTCATCGCTGTCATAACTGCAAGCAACCATGTATGAGGTAATTGCTAATAAAGACAACATATAGTTCAGGCTCACAAGGTCCACTAACTTTGGTGAATTTCTGGACATATGATGAAATTTGTGTTCGGTTATGTAGTACATGAATTCATATACTACAGTAGTGTAGAAGACAACATGGGAAATATGAGGAATATGAACATCAGAACTGAGTTGAGGAGCACCTGAAAAACAAAAGCCCTAAATTCTGGAATGTTCTAAACATGACACTATACCTTCACGGATCTTCATATGTGTACATCAAATAAACCAGGATGTGGATTACTATGATCAACTTCTTTATCAGCTATATATACACTGCTCAAACAAATAAAGGGAACACAAGCAGAATACATCTGAGATCTGAATGAATGAAATAGCCTTATTAAATATTTCATTCGTTACATACAGTAGTTTTGTGTTCCCTTTAGTTGTTTGAGCAGTGTATAAACTACTGTATGTAAAGAACAAAGTATTTAATAAGGCTATTTCATTCATTCAGATCTCGGATGTCTTCTGCTTGTGTTCCCTTTATTTTTTTGAGTAGTATATTTCTAATCATAGCATTAAAAATATCTGTCCTGTGATGGGCGGAATACAAGTTTAATAAATAATAACATAATAAAATAAAATAAGATAAGATAAAATAAAATAAGATAAATTAGCAAAACAAAACAAAATTTTGTGCGGGACATCTCTATCCTGATACAATGTGATACAATGAACTGATCAATGTTTCTGTTTCAGCTATTCCCAATAATTTTGTTGGGAACTGGAAGTAAATGCTGGAAAAACAGCACAACTGTTACAAATTGTGGTTGCGTGACTGCGAGACACTGCAAATTGTCATAAAGAATGAGCCAGCTGCCAAGAGCCCAAAATGGGATCATGTGACCACACAGCTTGTGTGAACCCATCATAATTTCTAAAGCAGGTGGTAAGTAGTTTTGGAGAGATCTGTGGTAACTTCAAACAGTCCACGACTACCTCTATAAACAAATGCAAAACTGCATCCTCTAGGCATATAATAATTTTTTTTAAAAAAATCAAAACTTAAAAACCTGAGGTCAGATCCTCCTTACTTAACCAAAATCTAGCTTGCCTGGTCCTGAATGTCCTCATCACAAAGTTCAAGCTGCATGATGCGCTCAAAGGGACGGAAAAGTGCCTCGTTGAAGTGAAAATGAGGTGGCTCGTTCCAGACTGTCAGAACCTCTGTTAGGATGTCATGGATAAAAGAAACAGCCTTCCGAGAAACATGAGTTTCTTTATGGCAGGCGGCCTGCAGCAAGAGAATTAGAAGTAAAATGTATAATATTTTTGTTAATAAGAAAATGTTTTGATCAAGAAAACTTAGGAAAACATAGACCTTCTGATAGGAATCTAAGCTTAAGGAAGGTTGCATTATCTATAAACCAAAGCATTTAATTATTTGATTACTGTATTTTTGTTTTGGCTTCTTTTATTCCCCACATATAATTTGCCTATTGTATATCAAATTCAACTTGAGGACAAAAGTATTTATGTTTAGAAAAAAAATAATTGTAAGATGCACCAAATACATGGGAAACTATAGCTGAACTGATAACTATATACAAAAACAGGCAAGTAAAGTAGATTCATTAAACACCAAAAAGCCAATTATATAAGAATATAGAAAATGATAACAGTACAGGTCACCTCACATGGTTTCCTCAGGAACTGTTGTCTTCCAAATCCTAACATGCCCATTCAGCATTTGTATTAACAAATGCGTCCTCTCCCATTTTGTGGCTGCAGAAACTATAGGCCAATATATCTGGAAGGCACCAAGTTAGAGAAATATCCCCTAGAGCAGGGTTGTGGAATTATGGCTTCTTTATGGCTAGCTTGAGAATTCTGGGAGTTGAAGTCCACAGGTCATAAAGAGACCTTAGTTCCACACCCCTGTCCTAGAGCATTATCTTTTTTTACATAATTTCATTTACTTTCACAGCTTTTTTTAATGCACCTTAACTAGATGTTCTGAAGATGGTTCCCCCAATCTCTACATCTGGAATACTGCAATTTGCTCTACACGGGACTAGGTCATTTGGAAACTTTAATTAATACAAAGTATGATTGCTTATATGCTTACAATACAGTCACGATATTGCCACATTATGCTGCTGTAATAGGTGTTGTATTGGGTGCTGGCTGGTTTCCAAGTGCAATTTAGGATGCTGATGATTACCTAGAAAGCTCTGTATCTTTTGGGAGGTGGTTATCTTAGACTTCCACCTTATCCAAGTGAATGGAGAGCACTTGGTAATTCCCTCCTATCAGGAAGCCAAATGGAAGAGAATTTGGACTCAGATGTTCTTAGTGGCGGCTTCTTTCCTTCCTTTGGAACAACTTAAATGTGAAGGCAAAATGGCCCCACTCATATGGCCTTACAGAGAATAGTTAGAATAGGGCTATTCCAGAAGGCCTCTGGTAATAAAACAGGTCCATTAATCTTTCTTTTTTTTTTAAATGTAAGAACATTGTTCCTTGTACAATATTGTATTTTGATTTAATATACGTCCTACAATAGGGTTGTCTAACCTTGGCAACATGAAGACTTACGGACTTCAACTTCCAGCATGTGAATTCTGGAAGCTGAAGTCCACAAATGTTAAAGTTGCCAAGGTTGGACACTCTTGCCTTAGAACTGTGATGGCGAACCTATGGCATGCATGGCAGAGGTGGCACGCAGAGCCCTCTCTGTGGGCACGCGAGCGGTCACCCCAGTTCAGCTCTGCTGCGCATACATGCATGCCTCCCCCTGGCCAGCTGGTCTTCGGCTCTCTGCTGTGCATCTGGGGGGGGGGGGAGCAGATTGCATGTGGGAGAGCCGCACCCGCATTGCATTTTGGGAGTGCAAACATGCATGCATGCATTTGTGCACGCATGAGCACTTTGGGCACTCGGTCCGGAAAAGAATCTCTGAAATGAGGCAGTTTTTCATTCATCTAAATAAAATAAAATAAAAATAATTGCAATGTGAAAATAGTATAAACTCTATATTTTTTCCCCTCTACCCACCCCCAATTTCACTCACTTCCACTAAGTGAGGAGCCACTAGGTGCCAACAGCGCATAAGATGGAGCAAAGGCCGTTTTCTACTCCTCACAATTCGGAGCATGGCTCCTCCTAGACGGAACAAGTGAAGGGCACTTCTTCTTTCTTGGGTGGATTTTATTTCTCCTACAAGAATGAGTAGAATTATCTTGTAATATGAATTAAAGATTAAACTAATGCAATACACACACACACACACACACACACACACACACACACACACACATCCAACTTCTTCATTGTTCCTTGCTATTCATTATATTTACATCTTGAAAACAACCCTTCAAAACCAAGTTTGTACCAGTGTGACTTATAGCACAATAAAATACAAACCGTGCAATTCTAAAAACTACTATAATGTACAATAAAACACAGTAATCAAGTAATTAAAGTATAAAACACTAAAAAAGTAAAAGCAGTGGGCAAAATAATTAAAAAGTTACTAAGCACCATATATGTTTAAAATTAGCAGACTGACTGATTAAATGCCTAAAAGAATTAAAAAAATATTTTCAGGTGTCAAAAAGACAATAAAGTCAGTGCCTCATTAGGATATTCTAGGATGTTACAGACTGGAGGCAAGGGTTGGGGAAGGTACCACTGAAAAGTCCTGGTTCACAAGTATCTATTTTTTGCACCATTTCTTGCATTCAGTGAAGATAAATGTCTATGGAGTTTCTCAGTCATTCAGATCATGGTTGTCCCAAAGGTGCTTTTTCAAGAGGCAGCTGGACTTTGTTGTTGTTTTTTCTTTGAAGACATTTCACTTCTCAACCAAGAAGCTTCTTCAGTTCTGACTTGTATTTGTACATCCACTTGTACTAGTCAGGTAACCCTGAGGACATAGACAAACCGCCAAGTGGCATCAACGACTCCCTAAAATAATGCAAATGACCAACTGTCTGCAAAAAAAAAAAAAATCCTTCCATTCCTCACCATCCAGTCAGAGTTGAAGAAGCTTCTTGGATGAGAAGTGAAACACCTTCAAAGGAAAACAAAAAAGTCCAGCTGCCTCTTGAAAAAGCCCCTTTGGGTCAGTGAAGATAACTTTTTTGAGAAAAGACAATGTGATTATAGAAAATTTCAAAACTCAGATAAAAAACTGATTAAACCAGTGGTGAAATCCAAATTTTTTTACTACCGGTTCTGGGGGCGTGGCTTGGTGGGCATGGCAGAGGAAGGATACTGCAAAATCTCCATTCCCTCCCCACTCCAGGAGAAGGATATTGCAAAATCTCCATTCCCACCCCATTCTGGGGCCAGCCAGAGGTAGTATTTGCCGGTTCTCTGAACTACTCAAAATTTCCATTACCGGTTCTCCAAACTGCTCAAAATTTCCACTACTGGTTCTCCAGAATCTGTCAGAACCTGCTGGATTTCACCCCTGGATTAAACCGATCTTAACAGTGAAATACGTGGTTTATTTAGAAAGAATGAATGGTGGATGAAAATACAACTCATCTGTTGAACATTTAAAACCTTCTACTAGTAATTGTAATAAGGCAGGTTAAAGAGATATTGACCTCTTTTCAAAATCAAACTTGGGGACTAACCTCAGCTTTGAAGAAATAACATCTCACAGCTTGGGAGGCGATACTTGCAAGTTAGCAAGTATGGGCAGCCCTTTTGAAATATCTTAATAACCAAGACAGCTGAGTCTTCAGACATATGGGTTCCAGACTGAGGAAAACTTTGACGGTTATGGCCAGCTTCTTAAACTGAATCCCCACAAGAACAAGCACCTGTCCAGATCCTTCAGCATTAACGTTCTTAAACAAGTATTGTTAATAGCCTTGCATCCATAATTAGAATAAAAGAAAGAAGTTTATGATACCTGTTCTAGAAGCATACCTGGCATGGCCAAAGAGTAATCGACTGTGTCTGTAACTGACTGGAAGAGTTGGGACTGGGAGGCTTTTTTTAGCTGGTACAGGAAACCTCCCAAAGCCATCAGATTCAATTTGTCCACAGCATCTTCAAAAAGCCTTCATGGAAAGAGGCATGAAAGAAGGTATCGTTCCTTATCAAATCTTTCTCTCAAAGCTTTTCATATAAGCAACTAAGCAGACCTGAGTTACCCTATATTCTTTCTCCTTTACGGGTAAGACAGTTAGCATACAGACAGTTAGCACACAGATATAACAGTAAGAAATACAAAACAGTGACAGTTCAATCAACAAGGAATGAGATATTTCTGAATCCTAATATAACCAGCAAGGACTATTCTGATTTTGTTTACCTTGAGTAACTCAACTTTTGATCAGTTCGATGACCAACAAAACACAGCGGGGAAATTGAAAATGGAGGCAGAATTTGAACCTGTCACTTTCTTTTTCCAAAACACTTTACAATGTTATCAGACAATATTAATCATAATTAGATTCAAGCAAACCAACTTTTAACCACAATAATCAAGCATAGGATAACTTAACTGGCTGCAGCATTTATTCCTGACAATGCAAGTTAAAGAGAGCAATATGAAGTGTCCATTTATTTCTTTATGTATCTAACTTTACAACAATTATAGACGACTTCCTCTTCCCCTTCAGAGTTTCTTATGACATGTTCCATTGTTATTTTTGGCAGTTTGCATCTAAATTTCACAGAGCAATTTTCTTGGCCCCAGGGAGCTACAAAAATGGAATGTGGTGGGGTGGCATATCTAGATTTCTCATCGCTAAATTAGAAGACTAGTTGATTACAAGTTATGGACTCTTCTGCCTTTCATGTATCTGTTGTTATGTTCATGCATAGGGATTTCAAAATGGAAAGATACTGAATAAGAACAATGACCCAAGAATTGTCTGTCTGCCTATCTGTTTATCATCTGTTTAACATCAGTCTGTCATATTTGTTGGCTACCCATCTCACATGAGCATAAATTTCAATGTTCCCTAATACCAGTGGTGAAATTTAAGTTTTTTTATTACTGGTTTGGTGGGCATGGCTTGGTGGGCGTGGTGTGGCTTGGTGGGCGTGGCAAAGGAAGGATACTGCAAAATCTCCATTCCCACCCCACTCCAGGGGAAAGGATACTGCAAAATATCCATTCCCACTCCACTCCAGGGGAAGGATACTGCAAAATTCCCATTCCCCCGCCCCTCCTAGAGGAAGGATATTGCAAAATCTCCATTCCCACCCTACTCTGGGGCCAGCCAGAGATGGTATTTGCCGGTTCTCCGAACTACTCAAAATTTCCGCTACCAGTACTCCAGGACCTATTAGAACCTGCTGGAATTCACCCCTGCCTAATACATATCTTAAAACAGTGGCTACACACACACACACACACACACACGCACGCACACACACACACACACAATTCTGGACATTTATTAAACTGACCCAGGTTGTGAAAATGGCAACAGTTCCCCCACTGTTGGATATTAAATAAATCCAAAACTTAATCCAATATGTTGCTGCTAATACCTGTCAGCTTGATTAGAGAGGGTGAGGATAGCCTTGGCAGCACTGCTTCCGGTCATCAGGCTGCCTCCCCGAAAATCAAAAGCTCTTCCCTTACTGCTTTCTTTGATGAGATCCTGAATGGATACTGGTTGGATGACAGGGTTGTTCCTCAGGGCTGCCTCTTGCTCCAGAATCAATTCCTGGGGAAAGTCTGTAGCCTGAACTTCACCCTGAAGTGCTACTGCCCCCTGTTGGGCTTGGGTGATAGTTACAGGTGGCTGAGAAGTGCCATCACTGAAATGGGCATGTTCCAGAGTGCTGATGTATTCACATACTCTGAAAATAAAAGTGGGAAAGTAACCATAGCATGGATGGTTCTGCTAGTTTATTCTCTCAAATCTCATTGGTTATATCAAACATTTTATCCTTTAAAGGTCATCGTCAGTTATTTCAAGAATACGAACAACCAAGGGGCCACCGTAGGGACCAATTCAACAGCAATTAGTAAATCTGTAAACACAAGAAGCATATATACTAATTACAAATTAAAATGATAATCTGAGCTACAATCAGTACATCTTCATTAATAATACTCTGCTAGTCACAGCAGCTCTAGCGAGATGGTTAAATAAACAGAATTAAACAAAATTTAACTGGGCAAATGAAGTTTTACACTTAAGCTTATTTGTGTAAGAATGCTTTTACATGGAGAGAAAGTTAGAAATACCTACTCTTCTACCCAGTTAGAGATAAATGTCAAATAAGCAGGGGGAACCTCTTAATAATCTTTCAAGAACCAATCTTCGGATAATTTTGACAGTATTCAATATTTTTACAAATATCAAGTACTGTATAAAATGTGTGACAGATAATAATTATGAAGCCTAGCACTGGTTAAACAATGTTAATGAATCCTGAAATGTAACTTTAAAGTTAAGGCTTATTGGTTATTATTTTGAATTCTTAAAAGGCAAAGCAAATGAGTAGAATTTAATTGAAGCAAGGGAAAACCACAATCTATATAAATAAAAATGTAAATGTTCGTTTGTTCAAAATCTTAAATCTCCGAAAGTTCTTCACTGATTGCTTTGAAATTTTGACACAATGTTGCATTCGAATACGCACATGTTTTTATATACCTACTATATATAGATGTCATAGGTAAAAACGGTAAAAACATGTTTTTTTCAAAACCAGTGCCATCTGTTTAACGTAAAAGCAACACACCCTATACTAAATATTTTACTATTCCATTTCAATGTTTCCGATTGCATTGTTAAATTGAATTTTCATAGATTTTGATTTATTTTCATTTTGGTTTAATTTAATTATTTCGTGCGACATTGCGTTGGAATTGAGCTGTGTCGTATCCCTCTGTAGCTCAGGTCACGCCTACTTTGCCTCCGTCCTACCAGTCTTTTCACTTGGTTGATTGGATTCAGACCTGAGTTGCCTTTCTCTACGTTCCTTTTTGGACTTTAATGTCGCAGCACCACAATGGCAGGCGCGAGCTGGGTCTTTTCCCCTCAGCGCCACAGCCGCCAAACCCACAAGCAAAATGGTGGGAAATGTCAACTGCCACGAAGCATCCTCCCGACTAATGGATTATGCTGTACCTTTGGCAGGGACCCCGATGCTGCCTGTGGTGCGGAGAGCTGCTAAGGTGAAGGCGGTTATACCGGTAAGCCGGGAAACCAGCTCTTACACCCACGGCAAAGTATTCCTGGAGGCGTCCAAAGACAAACCTCCGGATGGCTGCTGGCTTCAAATTATTTGTCAGTGGCCAGCATCCTGGAGCCCCAGGAACGCAAACTCACCGACGGCAGCCCAAGTGGAGGCCTCCGCCAATCCCATGATGTGCAGCTCTCCCAATACAAACACCAGATAGGTAAAAGTCCAATAAATTAATTGATTAAACAATGTTAAAGTCCAAAAAGAAACATACAGAAAGGCAACTCAGGTGTGAATCCAATCGACCAAGTGAAAACACTGGTCGATTGGATTCACTGGACGGAGGCAAAGTAGGCATGACTTGAGCTACAGAGGAAAATTATTGGCACTCGGTCAAAAAATATTGTACACTAACAAGACTGGGCCACAGCAACGTGTGGTTGGATACAGCTAGTTTATATATGAAATTTGTAAGTGGAAAGTACAGAAGCAAAATAAAGATGAGAAAGTTTCCCACTCCTTCTCCTCCCTTTGATTCTACTACTGTACGTTCCTATCTGGGAACATGCAAATTCCTGGTTCTTGTTGTCAGTTCCTGACCAAATGTTTCAGCTGGAATTTAGCAGAATGATCAAGAATTCTTAATATAAGAATTCTTAATATATATAACCCATGGGATTTTGAAAATTAAGCTCTGGAACAGGTGAGATAAAAAAAAATAGGTTGGTCAGAGATAACTTGAGAGAAGTCACAATGTTAGAGAGAGGGAGGGAGGGAGGGAGAGGGAGAGGGAGAGGGAGGGGGAGAGAGAGAGAGTGTTGCTAATGCAGGGGTGGGCAATTAATTTGCCCAAGGCGTCACATGAGAAACTGGGACTTTTATGGAGGGCTGCTGCCCTGCACCCTGCCAATTCCCTCCGCCCCCCCCCCCCCCCCACTGGAGACACTGCCATGGGTCAGACAGGGACAACTGAAGGGGCGTAAAATGCCCAGGTCTTATGCTAGTGAATGATACAGCATTAATACTGAAGGCTTCTGAGGTGATAAAACAAATAACATTCACCTCTCCTCCTCTCTGGTTCTAGAGCTAGCAGGAAACTATGCTGCCCTAAATATTACTGCATCCAGTAATATTACTGTACTCTTATGTTCAATTGGGATACATATGGCTTTAAAAACGCACTATTCTGAGGCCCATGACTGGCCCTTTTTTCAGCTGAAATTCTAGTCCTATCCAACATCATCCACCGTTAAAACCTCCTCCGATTGGTATACATAATACCCTGGTTACTCCATATATGGCACTTCCCCCTTTTTATTATTTAGTGATTGACTTCAAACAAAAACAAAACTCCTTAAAGCTATGGAACACTGTTTCACTTGTTGAGCACTAGGTGACAGCAAAGAACATTGAGTTTATGTATATTGTAGCTGCCATCTTGTGGTCATCTGGGTATGTGCAGCTGTCTGGTAAATGAAGTTTAAGGATTGGAGTTAGACCAGAGGTGTCAAATTCGTGGCTCGAGGGCCAGATGCGTCACACACTGGCTACCCCCATCCCTGGTTTAGCGAAGGGTGTGGGGGGGAGGAAAAATTTGCAATAGGTCACTTGACGACAACGTGATGCTGTGAGTTTGATACCCAAGTTAGACAAAGGGCTTTAAACTGTGAGGATTGGCAAGTACCTGAAGAACTCTTAAAACCTTTATGTGAGAATGGAATCAGGGCTCCTGGGAGCAACAGCTATAGGAAAAGGAATTCAGAAATTGCAATTATGTAGAGTAAAACTGCAAATTCTGAAATGCATAGAGCAAAATATGAAAATGCAATATTGCATTCCTGCTTAATTAATATAAAATCTTCCATAAAGCGTTTTTTTAATAAAGGGATGGATAATATTTTGTGTTTTTTAAAGGAGTCAGAATAATTTACAGCAAAGCAGCTGATAATAACTTAAGCAATCTGCGAGGTATCAAGTTCATTTTGGAAAAAGCTGTCTTTAAGCAATTTAGACATTACAGTCTAATTTGGCTCAACCAAAGCGTTTCCTTACCTAAACACGTGAGGCCAACAGTCTGGATTGTGGCTTCCCATCTCTAATCCCACAGCGAGAACAGCATCCATGCATAAAACATGAGCGGTGTGGAGGCAGACACCTTGCGCCTTCCCCATCTGCTCCAGTTTCTGCTCCACTTTCTGTTTTACTGTATCATTATATATTCAGACAGAAAAGAATATCTTTTAAAAGCCTATCGAGTTTCAGTGCAATATATAAAATACCCGGGAGCCTTTTTATAGCTTTCCAGCAAATTAAAGCAAAAATGGTCTGAGATAAGCCCCCGAAGGACCCTGAGTGAGATGGGTGGGTTAAAAATGTAATTTCTTAATTTTGTTGTGGTGGATTGGAGGTATTTAATATGTGGAGAGTATGGAAGCACCACTCCCTCCTCTCGATTGAGCTATTTTTCCCCCTCCTTTGTAAGTGAAGAGTCAAAATGGTTGCCGTTAGGTGCTGGAATGTTTAAGGAAAATTGTTTTGCCCATTCCAGTGTCATCACGCAAGACCCCATGCAGAAGAAAAAGAAGTTCCCAGTTTAAAAAAACCACATCGCCCCTTCCTACATTAAACAGTGGAGAGGAAAGGAAGGAAACAGTCCCGCTGGCACTGTCCCAAACCTTCAGATATTCAGCAAAACAGGTAAAAAAAAAAATGTTGAATACAGATAGGTTAAATGGGCAATTTTTCTGATAGCCAGCAAGTGTGTGTGCAAGTATGTGGACCAAAAACAACTTGAACTTACAGGTTGGGCAGAATCAGAAGGTTCAAATCCATTTCCCTTTCTGTATATTTGTGTCTATTACAAAGAAGTAAAACGGGCCTGAAAACAGCAGCAAATAGGAAATAACCTCACTCTCGTATACCACCATAGTGGTGGTTTGCACCGGTTCTATAGGATCGTTAGTAAAACCGACGGGAGACTCCGCCCACCGACCCCGACATCCCCAGAATGCTTCTGTGCATGCGCAGAAGAGTGTATGCGGCCCCATTGCGAATCGGTAGTAAAGATAAATAGAACCCACTCCTGTACCACCAGCTATAGTTAGTTACTTTATTCATAGGATTCTTCGTTGCAACTCCAGTCAAACCTTATTGGAATAAAATAAAAGTCTCCCTTGAGTCATGTTCCACTTATGTTTATTACTTTGATACATTCATATTATTTTCTTGACAATGTACAGAAGTGGTCCGCCATCATCTACTTTGAGAATCTTTTTTTTCCCAACTGAGTCAAATTTAATAGTCTGAGATTATCTCCCATCAAGTATGAATGGGATCCAACCCTGCTAAGCCTTTTCACAATTGGAAAAGTCAACTGCATATTGGAGCCTATTGTGACAATACTATGCCATAATAAAATCTATTTCTAAAGGGACTGTATATATAAAAATTCTATTCTTGTTTTATGCAATGGGATTCTGCCCATTTTAAATCTGTAAAAGCTTTTCTTTCTTTGCTTGAAGAAAGCATTCTTGATCTTTCAGAAGATACTCGTCCACAGTGAGGGGGTAAAAAATGAGCAATACGGAGATCATGAATATCTTGACTGAAAGCCATTGAGCATCTGAGAAGTCATACCTTGAGCAATGGCATCACTGGGCTCTTGGGCATCTCTTTCCTCTTTCTCCTCTTGAACACACGAGGCAGCTGCCATCTGAGCAAGGGCTGATGCACAATTAGCAGCAACTCCTACAATCAGGAGGAAAACATCTGATGAATTATAGTTCATTCCAGGAGCCATTAACCATGCATTTGCTAAACATCTGGTAGCCCAGAAGGAGAAAAATCACAAAGCTTATTATTCTCCTTTCTTGAAGCTTCCTTATTGGATACTGAAAGAGTGCACAGATTTGTCTAAACATGAAAACTATGCCAATGAATACAGTCTACCTAAAGCACAACTCAGCCGAGCTGCCTTCCTTAGCCCATCTAAACTCATGCAGATGGCATCCTTCTCCTTTTGGTTCTGCTCCTTGATGCCTTCAGCCCCAAGAATGAATGCTAATCCTTTGGAGCTCCCTGCCATGCGGCCAGTCAGAGGTGTTGATAAGGTATCAATCAAATTCTTCCAGCAACCAATTAAAAGGTATCGGGCGAAAGCGACTCCTGAAGCAAAGAAAAATGAAAGACAGTCTTACGAATTACTCTAACCAGGGGTGAAATCCAGCAGGTTCTGACAGGTTCTGGAGAACCGGTAGTGGAAATTTTGAGTAGTTGGGAGAACCGGCAAATACCACCTCTGGCAGGCCCCAGAGTGGGTGGGAATGGAGATTTTGCAATATCCTTCCCCCAGGAGTGGGGAGGGAATGGGGATTTTGCAGTATCCTTCCCCTGCCACACCCATCAAGCCACGCCCACAGAACCGGTAGTAAAAAAATTTGGATTTCACCACTAATTCTAACTATGCTAAATATTTAATCAGAAGTTACATCTAGGGATGGGAGGGGAACAGTAATTTTCTCCCATTATGATCCTGATGGAAATTCTCTCCATCATATTGACATTAGCCCAGAAAAATAGCTTTCACAGATGTTTATGGGATCATATCCCCTTCCTTGGAGCTAATAGAAGGGCAGAGAGGAGATTTTCATAAGACAAGGACAAGGTGAGGCCAAGGTTGAGAAAGAAATAGAAAGAAAATGAAAAATTATTTTAAAGGATGTGAATTATTCCAAAAGTAAGCACACATTTCCCTCCACAATGTATATTTTAATGAACCATAGCATTAATGATGTCTGTGAAATGCCCCATATGGAAGAGAAAAAAAAAGCTTAGTTCACTGTCATAAGTAAAAGCTGGAACCAGATTTTAAATGCGATTTGTATCATACAGGCAGATATAGAAGACACCGAAAAGAAAACATTTCCCTTTCAATCAACAGCTAAATCTCTAGCCTAAACTATGACACTGATATATGACGTGTGAGCCATGCTGCTCACTGTGCACATCCCTTCACCTGCCATCAATGTATCATCTGGTTTCCAGGTCTGGGATAGAGGAGATTGTTTGGAAGCCGAAGCCATCAGTTGCCCACCTATTGTACTGCTTCCCAAGCCATCAATGTCTGCAAAGGAAAACATCTGTATAAATCATCTGTGATGCATCACTCTTATTCTTTCTTTCATCTCAGCGGCACTGGTAAAGTCATGAAAGTCAACTTGAAATAATTAAGCCTAATAGCTCACCCACCAATTATTTTAGGAAAAGGAGGCAATATCAAATGGATCCCCATAATATTTAATATATTAAAAACACACTTATGTTCGTGTTAGCACACATGCCTCTTTTTATATAGGACTCAAAGGGCAACACTGTTATGGAACCAACCTGTCAGCATACTGATGAGTGGAAGGCTATGCTCTTCAGGATTTCCCCAATAACCAGCTTCCCCCAGAAGATTTTTCTCCAATACTTGATGGTAAAGTTCTTCGACCCAGGCCTGAGAAAATACCGTCAAGACTCCACTGGACTGGACCTGTTTCATGAATTCCTTCTGCAGAATGAAAGAGCGTTCATTTAGCTAGATGTATTGTTTCTTAAGGAATTTTACACATACAAATGTGACATACAGCACACAACAGAGATAAAAGCATTGCTATGTTTACAAAGGGAGCCTCAGCATCTCTCTCTCCCTCCCCCCCCCCGCCTTCCTCCCTCCCTCTCTCTCTCTCCATTTTGAGGCAATATTGAATTATACATGAGCACTCTGAGTCTTTGGTTTGTGTGCTCCCCTCTTTCATTTTATCTTACTGAACCATTATTTCCTTTTCTTTAACTTTCTTAGCAATTTAGTGTTTGACTGAACTGAGGGCACTATGAGCTGCTGTACATCAAAAATGGAATGGCCTTAATGTCCCTTTCCCTGTGTTTGAATCAGGGGGGAAAGGTTGCCTTCATTTTTAATTGTGGATTTGTTTCCTGAGTAATGCTTTTCAAAAGGGTGGTTTAAAAATCTAAACCCTAAATCACTGAAACAGAGGAAATAGACATCTTAATCTCTGCAGTATTTCATGCATCCCTCTTCTTCAAATTCATGCAGCTTTTTTTCTGTGTTTCAGTAACTGATCTCTGATACAGCAACTGTGATTATTCTGTTCATACTCTTGAGCCGAAGAAAGGTTAAATCTGATCACTGAACTGGAGATTTATAGAACGGGATGTGGTCAAGTGCAAAATGTTCATCACTGTAGGGGTCAAAGCAGGCTTTGACCTCACCAATAATACAGGGGACTGGGCAGGTTTCTTCCGATAGTATTCTGCGTTTGACAGCTTCAGGTTGAGCAGGAGTATGTAGTGAGAGACTGCATAGAGGCTATCTGCGTTCATCAGGTTCTGGAAGTTAAAGCTGACACTCCCTTCAATTCCTGGAGAAAGCATCATGTCTAATAAATATAGAGAGATGGGAATTATGCACAAGAACCAAGTTTCAGTCATTTTTAATTCATAGAAAATAATGATAACTTACACTGTTGAAACCACCTAGAAAACAATAGCATGGTTGGAATAATGGCTACAGTGCTGCATTGGGTAACTTTGGTTTAATGATAGTTTTCTGGGTAATCTTAGATATGGCCCTGTTTCTCTCAGCCAATCCCCCACTACCACTGGAATCCCTGTTCAGTTTTGAAGAAGCTCTGAAAATCAATATGATGAATAAAATCAAAATAAATAATTGTACTGACTTCGAATACTACCTACAGATATGATTTGTATCATAATATAGCTGAATCAGATTTGGTTATGCAAAAAAAAAAAAGTATTAAATGGATTTTTTAGGACAATTAAAACACTGGAATAACCTCTCATTCATAGGGTTTTCCTAAAAAAGAAGTCCACAAGGAGTCAGATGTTCCTTTAGCTAAAGTAAAAAGAGATACACACACACACACACACACAAACAAACACATGGAGAAACCGGTAGGCTAGTAGGTAAGTAGGCTCATAGTCCCCCCATGCCCCGTTTTGGCTGCCAGAGGCACCGCAGGCCGGTCCTTTGCTATGTCCAAGCAGGCCCCACGGGCCAGATTTAAGTACCCCATGGGCCGCATCCAGCTCACAGGCCTTGAGTTTGAGACTCCTGTTCTAATACAATAACAGAACATTAATGGGAAAGTAAGTGAGCAGCTTACAAACCTGTACAAAAACTTGAAGAAAAGTTCTGGAGAGCCGAATCCACCTCTTCTACTGTAGCAAAAGCTATAAGATGAGGAAGGAGAGCTTCAAGAGACTGAATAAACAATCTGGCACTCTGCTGATCTGCTTCCTGGTTCTTAAGTAGCTTCAAAGAAAGGGCAGCAGTTCGTAAAGACTTGTGACCAGGACAATCTCGTGGCGTCTGTTCTTCATCAGCTAAAGAACAGTTATCCGAACCTATATCTGACACATCTGACCTGCCAGAGTCTTTTTCTGCTGCCATGGAATATTGGTCACATGAATCAAATTCAGTTCTGGAAAGATCCTGGTCTTCAACACTGAAATTACTCTCGCTGTATCTAGATCCACACGAACGGGCCTTGCAATCAACAGAAAGGAAATTAGTTATATCTGGATAGACAACATTATGGCTCCGTTGAACTACATCCGGTTGGTCAATTGTTTCTGATTCTGGCTCTTTATAATGAATTTCTTTGCCTGCTTGTCCAGCTGGGGATTGCAAAGAATTTTTACGAATGTCAGAATCTGGTGTCGTCTGTCCCATATCTCCTTCTAGGGTTGTCTGGCCAGTATCTGTGGTAACACTAATGCTAATGTCAGGACTCTTTTCATGGCCTGGCTCCCAGGGGGCATGTTCTGATGACAGGATACGTCTTTGCCACCTAAAATCAGCATCGTTGATCTCCATGGAATCTCTACTGGTCTCAGACCCCTCTTTTAACTCGTCCAGCCGTCGGAGAAGCAGATGCACTTGCTCCTGATCAAGACCCTTTCCTTGACTTAACTCATCCAGAGTTCCAAGTAGGGCGCAGGCACAGGAAACTGAGGCATAACAGGCTTCAATGCCACCTTTTACGCAGGCTTCAGTCATCCCATCCAAGATTCTACAATGTGAAGAAAAATAAGACACTCTTTATTATTATGCCCAGTGGTGGGCTGCTGGGGGTTCGCAGGGGTTTGGGAGAACTTCTAACTAAGATTCTGTGCAGTTCGGAGAACCCCCAAATCCCACTCCTGGCTGGCCCCTCCTATCCCACCCTGACCCTCCCAAGAGTCCTCACATGGCCTGTCTTGGATGCAGGTAAGTGAGCAGAGCGAAAAACAGGCCTACCAGAAGTTCAGGAAGGCCCGAAATGGGCTCATTTCTGGCCTCCAAATGGACTTCGGAGCCTGGGGAGGTTGTTTTTGCCCTCCCGGAGGCTTGACAAAAGCCTCCGGAGCCCATGGAGGGCACAAATGCCTCCCCCACCCGCCATGGTGCTAGAAGCCGACTAGGTCATGCCCACCATGGCCATGCCCACACAGCAACCGTGCAGAGAACCTCTTGCTAAAATTTTTGAAGCCCACCCCTGGTTATGCCTCCTAAGTCAATTATACAATGGATAAAGAATTTATACTGTAAAAAAGAGGGATGGTTTCATCTCTTTGGTAATGAGCGAGCAGTTGATTAACTGGATCCACGTGATTAATTAATAAAGGCATCATCTGATAAAGCAAATTCTTGCCTCTGATTGTATTCCAGTCATTGATTGTATTCCAAAGGAGAAATCCTACAGATGTTGTAATTTTACTTTTTTCCTATTGTGTCAGAATGTCTATGATGCATACCTGCATATTTTAGACCCAAAGGTCTTTATTCTGAACTGAAGAAGCTTCTTGGATGAGAAGCAAATGTATTCAAGGAAAAAACAAAGAAAGTCCAGTTGTATTTTTAAAAAGCAACTTTGGGACAAACATGACCCGAGAATCTCCATTAGACATTTTGCTCATTTTAGAATTATTTATCTTAGGCTTTTAGGTCTGCACACTCAGTTGAAGAAGAAGACTCCTAATTAGAATGATGGAAAGCCTACTGAATGAAATATTGTCAAAGAAGAAAATATTTTGTTCCAGCAATCAAGCTATCCAGTTATCAAATATTTTAAAACAATGGGGTACATACAGTTTAAGAAGGTCCAGATGGGATTTTCTTTTTGAAATGGATCTCTTTCTTGATTCTGGTTCTGTGGTGCAGGGACCTGCTAAATCACAAAGCCGTCGAGGACTTCCAAGTATCTAAATATAATGCAATTTAGCAACATGCAATAAATACACTATTTTAAAGTCACCTTGAGATGGGCAGCGTATAAATTTAATAAAGAAATAAACTTCTTCCAGTTAATCTTGAAATCACTTGTCAGTTGTCAAAATTTATTCAGGAATTCATGCAAGGAAGAACATTATTATTGATTGTATAACAACAGCTTCTTTTATCACAGTTATTGTTTTCTAAACTTTATTATTGAACACAAACACATAAGGTAAAGGTAAAAGTTCCCCTCGCACATCTGTGCTAGTTGTTCCCAACTCTGGGGGCGGTGCTGATCTCCGTTACAAAGCCAAAGAGCCAGTGCTGTCCAAAGACACCTCCGTGGTCATGTGGCCGGCATGACTAAATGCCAAAGGCGCATGGAACACTGTTACCTTCCCACCAAAGGTGGTCCCTATTTTTCTACTTGCATTTTTTATGTGCTTCCGAACTGCTAAATTGGCTGAAGCTGGGACAAGTAATGGGAGCTCACTCCATTACGCGGCACTAGGGATTCAAACCGCTTAACTGCCGATTTTCGAACGACAAGCTCAGTGTCTTAGCCACTGAGCCACAGCATCCAAACACATAGGATAAGACAAAGAGGTAAGACAAAGGCATAAGGCATTGCATGCCGAAACAACTAGACACAAAGATAATTTTTCCCTCCATGCTATCACTGTTTAACACAGAATTCCCACAGCACTATCTTATGCCTAAATATATTTACCCATATAGTAGGGCTAAATTGCTTTTATCTTTCTCATCTTCCCTACTATCTTCTCCTATTACAATTTTATGATTTATTACTCATTGTTTGTATCTTTTATCATTGTATTTTATGATTTATGTTCCATGACTTATCACTCTGAAGTTTGTATGTACACTGAGAGCTTATGCACCAGAGACAAATTTCTTGTGTGTCTAATCACACTTGGCCAATAAAGAATATTCCAATATTCCGAAGAGTTTGCAACTTGTAATTTAATCGCAATTTAAGTTGACAAATTTAAAAATCAACCAGGGAGTGTAAATTCACCTCTTTCATGATCTTGATAGCTTCTACTCGGTGCTGGGGTGGAGGATACAGAAGCATCCGATGGTAGAGAGATTGCAGAACAGGCTTCATGGACTCCACTGAGCCCACCAACCGAACAAGCTCCGCTGCAATGTAGTAGATAGTCCGTGCAACAGGACTACTAAGGGCAGGGGCAGTTGTAGAGCAGCCTGATCCTCGGCCATGGTCAGAGACTCCGGAAGAAGGAGAATCAGCTTCATGACTGGTGTTACTGTGAGCAGATGTGATCGTTTTGTCATGAAGCGGATTGCCCAAGATTACTATCAGGGCTGGACACAACTGTTTCCTGGAAAAAAATAAAGAAATAGTGTGGGAAAAGGAGTGAATGATACAGTGTCTGAAGAGTTAGTTAAAATAGTTATTTTGGAAAAGAAAGTACAGTTCTATCAAAAAAAAAAAAAGAATAATAAAAAATAACTGAATCACAGAATGATTCACTTAGAAACAGAATTAAGGCTTTGGTATTTAGTCCACCAACCCTTTATCCCCCTTCATGTATGTGCCTTAATTTGCACTGGTCTTTGACTGATTTTTGTCCCTATTTCATACTCATACACTTTAGGTATGGAAAGTGAGTAAATGCTGGACTAGGAAAAAAAAAGATTACAGGTAGTCCTTGAGATATGGAGCAGGACTGCTATTAAACAAAATGGCCTCACTTAATGCCCCCGCCCCTTGATGCAAACCTTAAATGAATATAAATGTTTGTTAAATAGAGCACTTGGTGCCTCAGGGGTAGAGGAAGCCCTTGGAGGCCTACACAGATCCAGGGCCACTTGCCCCAGTCTCCCAAGGCTACTCCCACATCTTGAGCTCTGTTTCTTGCTCTTCGAGATCCCCATAGTCATTCAGCCTCCCTTCCACCCAGCAAGCAAGGGGAGAACAGGCCAGCAGAAGTTTTCAAACTTCAGTGCACAAAGGGAGATCAGGCCGGGAACTAAAACAACAAATTTACCTTTCATCTAACTTATATTCAAGTCCGTGTTCAATCTATGAGCTATTTTGAGATCTTCTTGAATAACTTTTTCTGCTATTTACTCTGTTTCTTCTTGGATGCTTCCAACTCATTCTATAGCTTCATGGGAATGGGAATGACATTCTCTGTAGGCATCTTAATATTTATTTTGTCCAGATGATACCCTGTCTTCTTTAAAAGCAATATTCTAATTCAAATTTTCATCAATTTTCTGAACCCCTTGTGAGGTTTGTTTTCTTCAGCATATGAGCATTAGAGAAAGCTACCAGCCATAGATGATAGACATACGATTCTCAGAAAAGGAACATCTGCATTGACGAGTTGCAGCTAGGTGCTACATGAGCATTGCCTGATGTCCTTGCCTACTCCAGAGTGCTGTAAAGTCTCAGGTTGTAGCACTGAAGTACTGGAGAAGGACCGATCCCAGTTCAAATCTTTTCTTGACCAAAAGACTGACTGGGGGATTATGGACTCGTTATTCTTTCTTAACATACCTCACAGGGTTATAGGGGTAAATTAAGATGCCAATATATACCCTCTTGAGCTCAGTGAGAAAAAACAAGAAGATATCAATGCAATTGTTCACTCCATTCAATTTGTGTGCTCTCTAATAACTCTTTTTCTCCTGGTTAAGAGAAAGAGGTTTGCATTAAGTCCTCCCACTGTGAAAGGCACAAGTTCATTCATGAAATCCAACTTTAGTGTAAGATTCCAGTTTTCTCTGCTTCAGTTTCAATGGGGAGAAGCATTGTTTCTAACTGGTATTCTTCTGAAAGACAGATGTGGCTTCTGATGTGCAGCATAAAAGACCAAAAGACTGTTGGTCACAAAGCAATTTCAGACTCACGTTGATTGAATTCCCTAAGTATTCCCTCCCCCTTTTAATATAAACATATATTAAAGGTAAAAGTAAAGTTCCCCTTGCACATATGTGTTAGTTGTTCCCGACTCTAGGAGGCGGTACTCATCTCTGTTTCAAAGCCAAAGAGCCAGCGCTGTCCAAAGATGTCTCCGTGGTCATGTGGCCGGCATGATTAAATGCCAAAGGCGCATGGAGCGCTGTTACCTTCCCACCAAAGGTGGTACCTATTTTTCTACTTGCATTTTTTATATGCTTTCGAACTGCTAGGTTGGCAGAAGCTGGGACAAGTAACGGGAGCTCACCCCATTACACGGCACTAGGGATTCGAACCGCTGAACTGCCGACCTTTTGATCGACAAGCTCAGTGTCTTAGCCACTGAGCCACCGTGTCCTTAGGCAGATATTACTTCAGCTCAAATATACAGGCCAAAAAGATTTCTACAAGGCTGACACTTTGTCCCTGGCATCATTCAAAGCACCTCTACTTACCAGATGAGGTCAGTGAACCCTTTATGGTGGTGCATACCAGAAGAGAAGCTATTCAGCATGGAAAGAACGCATTCGAGGTAGAGAAGCTGCAACTGCTGATTCTCACTGAAAAATGGAAGCACAAAGCATAGCAGGTTCACTTCCACAGAGATAATGAAAAAAGCAAGCGCTGCATACTTTCCCATGAGCCAGAGAAAAAGAAGTCCTCTCCAAGGGCATGGCAAGAAAAAGCAGCTGTATGCAATTATGGGGGTCAAAACTATACCTAGTGCTGTTACTTGTGAAAATGAAAGAAGAAACATTGCTGAAAATATTCACAAACTTAGCAGTTAAGTATTTGGGTGCAATAAAAAGGACATGTTCCTTCAACTGATTTGATATAATAATATTGTGAGAATGACTTTCAGAAACTAGGCCCAGAAGCACTGTCGAGGCGCAGAGGTGTCAAACCCTTGGTGGCTAAAGTGCTGTCAGCTGCCAGCAATTATTGCGAGTTCAACTCTCACCAGGCTCAAGGTTGACTCAGCCTTCCATCATTTCAAGGTAGGTAAAATGAGGACCCAGATTGTGGGGGCAATAAACTGACTTTGTATAAAAAAGAACACCACTTAGGAGGGGCCAAAAGCCCTACTAAGCAGGTATTTACAAAAGTATGAAGGCTATTGCTTAATGCATTGTAAGCCATCCTGAGTCTTCGGAGAAGGGTGGCATATAAATCGAACCAATAAATAAATAAATAAGCTGGTGGGCCAGATGCGTCACGGGCAGGCCACGCCCACCCCAGCTCTGCGAATGGGAAAAACGTCACGTGACGGCAACATGCCGCTGTGAGTTTTTCACCCGTGGTCTAGGGAATGGTCAGATGAGAAACGCCATAGCCTGCAGCTGGATATTGGGTGGAGGAAGTGGCTCAGAAAAGTCCCTCCCTAATTTCTCAGAAGTAAAGGAGAATTGGTAAGAGAATTGAACTTCCACATCTGTGAGATTCTGTTAATGTAATCTTACAATAAAGTAGAATTTGCTAATCTGATCATATTTCCTGTCTAGTGTAAGGCTGACATTTCAGTAAGAAAGAGGTACAAGAAGTCCTTGATTTACAACAGTTCATTTAGTGACCATTCAGTTACAACAGCACTGAAAAAAGTGACTTATGACCATTTTTCACACTTACACTAGTGGCCAAAATTGTGGAAACCTTTTGGGAAAAGTGTATCTTTGAGATTTGATGGCTAATAACACCACTTTTTTTGGAGTTTCAGGATAATCATATTCCACTGCTGGAACGGCCTGGGAATTGCCCAGATGTTAATCCAATTGAAAATCTATGGAGCCGACTAAAGAAACTTGTTAGTCAGAAGCAGCCCAGCAATAAAACCCAGTTAATAGAAGCAATCATTCAATCTTGGTTTCACATTATAACAGCTGCAGAACTAAAAGACGTGGTTCGCTCCATGGGAAGACGTTGTAAGGCCATAATCCATGCTAAAGGTTACCCAACTAAGTATTAACTGACATGGTGATAATTTTTGTATACATGTATCTTGTTTTTTCTATGGTGATAATTTTCGTATATCTCGTTTTTCTGTGAACTCAATTGTGTTCTAATCATAGGCAATTAGTTTATATATCCTCACTGTATAGTTTTAGAAGGGTATTTGCGTTATTGCATATATCCTGCCCATTTACTGAATGCTGGGTGAATATCTTACTATTATGAACATGGCACCCAGTCATATGTGTGGCTCTATATTTTGTGTACAGAAGACTGTTCCTATGCATGACTTCTTCCTTAAGAGCTGAGACATTTTTGTCAGGTTGCTATTATTATTATCAATATATCCCAATATATCTGCCCAAATAAAAATATGTAAAGTGACAGCATTTAGACTTTTATGCTGCTTCATAGGGCTTTACAGCCCTCTCTAAGCGGTTTAAAGAGTCAGCATATTGCCCCCAACAATCTGGGTCCTCATTTTACAGACCTCGGAAGGATGGAAGGCTGAGTCAACCTTGAGCTGGTGAGAATTGAACTGCCAAATTGCTGGCAGCCGGCAGTCAGCAGAAATAAGACTGCATGATTGCATTCTAAACACTGTGCCAATGTGGTATACAAATACAAGTAAAATGAAAAGGTTCCAGTTGCAACGAACATTTTATTTATCATTAAAAGGCAGCAACATGGGGCTAATTAGAGTTCCCTAATGAGGGAATTTTATATGAAATGGTGTGACTAGGAAGTCTCAGTTTTATATCACTGCCCCATGTGATCACAAGAAGGGCCTTCACCAACCAGGCAACCTGGTACTCCAGGAGATAATCGTTTAAGTATTTTGATCTAAGTCACTAGATCAAGTACCAAATTATATGCAAGTACCAAATTATGAAGCATATTAATCTTCTCTAATTTTTCTTCTGCTCAACAATTTCACTTTGCTCACAAATAACCCAGCAAGAGAGAATAGAGATAATAACAATCTAGTTAAATACTATACCAAGTGGAAAATAATGAAGAAAACCTCTATCTTACTGCCTTTGGTGAATTTCACTGCCTCGTGTTTTTTTCTTTTTTAAAGACAATGGTATTGTTGGAGAAATGGAAATCTCTCTTAGCTTGATGCCCTGCTTCATCCATATGTCTCCGGGCACAAACACATTATGTTTTGAACATTAATTTAAAGAAATCTAAACCGCAAACTTGCAAATACATACCTTGTTTAGATATGGAGGCATAATAATGCATGCCTAAAGGGTTGTTAATATTTTAAGATACATTTCTCTATGCTTGTTTCTGATCTAGCTACTTGGGTAGCAGACAAATGTATGTTTCTATTCTTCAAACAACCTGCCAAGGTGTACTATCCCAATGATACAGTATCAGTAATGTATCAGAATCATATATAAGGAGACAGACAGACAGACAGATTTCCTATGAGATGGCAATTAGAAGAAACGAAGCACTACAGGAGAAGAGTGTAATGAATTATTCTACATGCACAGCCCTGAAGGAAAGCAGAGCTGGCTGGATTTAGGCTTTCTATTAAAGATATGGGGCATGGATATTGCTTCCTGCTAAGATTGCTCATTCTCAAGGGAAGAAAAGAAAAAGGGAAATACTGTCCCTACAATACCCTCCCAGGTTCTTGGTTGGTACCCTTAGAAAAAGAAAAACGAAAATGTTTTGTTTCTGTTTATGCTTTGGAGTCTCACTTAGAATTTCAGTGCTTTTTCTTTCCTCCAGGATTTTTAAAATTTTCTCTACATTTACTGGCAGCTAATCTCCTTTTCTTAAATTCTGCTATACATGCTGGCTGAGTGATTCTAGAACAAACTTTTTTGCTGTTGCGTGCCAAAAGCGAGGTGAGTGCGGGGGGGTCACACGTGCATGTGCCCACACCCATAATTAATGCACCCCGCCCCCCCACACTCCCCCCACTTTTGGCACACGATGGCACAGTGGGCCCGGTAGGCCTGTTTTTCACTCACCCCAGGCTCCAGAGGTTTCTTGGAGCCTGGGAAGGGCGAAAACAGCCTTCCCCTCCGCACCTGAGGCCCTCCAGAGGTAGAAACAGCCCATTTCCTGACTTCCGGTGGGCCCAGAAGGCTAAAAAATCAGCTGGCTGGCGTGCTCATGCACACTGGAGCTAAACTAGAGCAAAGCTTGCGTGCCCACAAATATGGCTCCAAGTGCCACCTGTGGCATGCGTGCCATAGGTTCGCCATCATGATTGTAGACGATGTTATAGGATTCTAACAGGGAAATAATCATAGACTTATAGTATTAAGACCAGAACAGACCAGATTTCTATGTTAAGCAATCATAGTTTAATGGCCATGCTTGAAAGAGGCCGCTTCAATGGTTATCTCCATCAGTATTCTAGAAATTATCTGGTGTTCCCACCTAGTCTTTCCAACTCCCAGAAAGCTTTTACTACTAAGAGTGGGACAGATCATAGGAGTTGCCTTCTTTTTTGTATTTATTTTTCAGTTTTTATTTAAGTAAAGTAAAGTAAATCAAGTCCTGGTAAATCCATAGAGTCATCAATGTAGTTTTTGAAGCTACAATATATAAAATTTATTTATTTATTTATTTATTATTCATATTTCTATGCTGCCCAACTCTCCAGGGACTCTGAGCGGCTTACAACAAAGACAGTATAAACAATATACAATAAGAGACGTTAAAAACCATACACATGATTTTGTGACACTCTTTATTCAAGGTGATTTTTTTTTCCACGTCCCTGTTTAATTTACAACCTTTGTAAGTCCTTAAGATCCTTCAATCCTGCTTATCTTGTATTTTCAAACATAGTCAAGCAGATACTCTCACTGCTGAGACTTTACAATTGTTCATCTTTATCATGATGTTTTTTGAGTATTCTTAAAAGATGGGATGTTATTTATTGTAATAAAGAAATAATAGACAATAATAATAAACCACTCTTACAAAAGCACTGTCGAAATAATTAAAAACATACCCATCAATGCAATAAACTTCTCTAATAAATTGCATTCAATTAAAAAGTAATTAGATATAACTTGCAAATAATTATAGTTATTTAGGTGTACAAGTAATTACAGTTCCTAAACTTATAGAAATTTACATACCATTACATAAATTATAATAATAATTACTGGAGGCAATAATTGTCTGTTCCTCCAGCTACATAATCTGTAGTTGTCCAATCCAATATACAATTAATTTTCTACAATGAAGCTCATGTACTACAATGTAGCACATCAAGAACTAATTTGCCAAAATGTGTTCTATCACCTAAGGAAGTTTGTTTACTGCTAACCACTTATATTACAGAGCATTCTTTATGGTAACAGTGCAAAAATGAGGGCTTCTCTTTTAAATATTCAAAACACAATAGAAATTAATATCTCAAACGGGGAGTACATGAACAAAATCAAAACTAATACTGCAAGGATCTGCCTGAAAGATTGCACATGGCAGAGCAACTATCTGCCACTGAAAAATTTGTTTTTGTAATACGTTCTGCATTATGCTGATATATACAAAATTTGTTTTTCATAGTTTTACTGCTGATGGAAAACATAGGATGTAGGTGTTTAGGAACAGAGTGTGTGCTGGATAGAGAAAAAAGCTATGGCTCTGAATATCTCTTAGAATTTCCAGGTACTTCTCTTAGAATAACAGAGTTGGAAGGGACCTTGGAGGTCTTCTAGTCCAACCCCCTGGTTAGGTAGGAAACCCTACACCACTTCAGACAAATGGTTACCTAATCTCGTCTTAAAAACTTCCAGAGTTGGAACATTTACAACTTCTGGAGGCAAGTTGTTCCACTGATTAATTGTTCTAACTGTCAGGAAATTTCTCCTTGGTTCTAAGTTGCTTCTCTCCTTGATTAGTTTTCACCCATTGCTTCTTGTCCTGCCCTCAGGTGCTTTGGAGAATAGCTTGACTCCCTCTTCTTTGTGGCAGCCCCTATCATCAGGCTAGTGTTATGCTTGTCAAATTAATCATCAACTAGTACAAATTTAAACTTGATTCAATAGGACAGATAAGGAACCGAACCAAGAACAGGACTCCATTTATATTTAGAAACACTCACTTACCTGATTGCTGTCTGAAGTTTTTCACAAAAGACCGTGAAGACAGAGACAACATCATCACAGAATGATTCAGTGGTGGAATCTCCAAAGTAAATAAAAGGCATGTATTAGCAGCTTCAGATAAAGGTAAAGGTAAAGATTCCCCTTGCACATATGTGCTAGTCATTCCCGACTCTAGAGAGTGGTGCTCATCTCCGTTTCAAAGCTGAAGAGCCAGCACTGTCCAAAGATGTCTCCGTGGTCATGTGGCTAAACGCCGAACGTGCACGGAACACTGTTACCTTCCCACCAAAGGTGGTCCCTATTTTTCTACCTGCATTTTTTATGTGATTTCGAACTGCTAGGTTGGCAGAAGCTGGGACAAGTAATGGGAGCTCACCCCGTTATGCAGCACTAGGAATTTGAACTGCTGAACTGCCAACCTTTTGGTCAATAAGCTCAATGTCTTAGCCACTGAGCCCCCGTGTCCCTTTTCAGATATATACTACATCAAAATTAGGCACATGGAATATCTTCAACCTTGGCAACAGGACTCATCACATAGAAGTCGTGGATGACTGGGATATTATATTGCAAGAAAAACTAGAGCCATTCTATTAAAAATCTTACCAGCTCACAAATCAAATAAGTGACTATTCTGAATGCATAATCGACTGAGTGTGAATTCTGCAAATTTCTCTGTAGAGCCTATCAATTCTAGTGATCATGTTAGCATATTGTACAGTTATACAGGACACAATTATGAGCTGACTCATAACAAATCTATTGGGATTTCAGATGTACCATATCAACAGATATTTGACCTGTTTCAACCTATGCCAAACCTTTTTAAAAAAGATAAAACCAAGAGCTGATATTTTCTTGGTATACATAATTTCTACCTTCTAATTGCTCAGTCATTAGTTATGTGAAACTGCTAGAAGCTACTCATATTCACTACAGACTTGTATGCTATAATTATGCTAGAATCCAACTCATAGGATTCCCAATCAGCTTGGCTACCTTATACTTCCCATCTCCCCTGACCAATGAAATAGTAGTCTAAGCTACAACATGCAAAAGATACTGTCGTATTTTGACAAAACTGATATAAAATAGGAGTACACACAAACTAAATATTGGAGCAGGGTCCCCAACCCCCGGGCCACAGCCCACTACTGGGCTGTGGCCCTTTCAGAACTGGATTACACAAGCTGTATATATCAGAGACAGGAAATGTCTTTGTTCATGTCCTTTCAAATGTTGTCCT
Source organism: Masticophis lateralis (assembly GCA_030761175.1). Taxonomy (NCBI): domain Eukaryota; kingdom Metazoa; phylum Chordata; class Lepidosauria; order Squamata; family Colubridae; genus Masticophis; species Masticophis lateralis. The sequence continues at coordinate 90,144,438 of JAUDYJ010000001.1, forward strand.
CAAACTCTTTTGCCACTGACTGAGAAGCTGATGGAAATTAAAACAGAGTATAGGTAATCCTCAAATAAATAAATCATTTTGTAAAATTAATTAACTGATACCTGAATTCCTGAAACCTTGAAGAACTCCTTGGTTTTCGGTCATCTATCAAAGAAGAATAGATGTATTGTCAATACACAGACAAAACGAAAGTCAGAATGTTACTCTAGAGTCTAGACAAATCTCTTACTTTACAATTTGTAGAAATTTGCTCCTGAAGCAGAAAAAAGTCCATATTTGTCTAGCTCAGATAAAACTTGATCCAGAGGAAAATGTCAGAGCCTGTAAAAATTACTTTGACTTTTTTTTAGCTAGGCTTTAATATTTTGTAAAAACCTATTTATAAATTCAGTTTTGGGAGCATTACACCAACTCTAATTTAAGCGTAAGTAGCAAAGACCAGTCCCATTACAAATGCCTGAGTGACTCACTGTATTTTCTTGTTTTTGCCGTAACTGTAAAATCAAATCACTCAACATCTGGCTGAGGGTTGCCCGTACAGCTGTATTAATACTCCGCTGGTGATAACTGGAAATATAAGTTTCAATACAAACCTGTTTGGGAAAAAGAAAAAGATACAATACTGTAATAGCAATACAATTATACTGGTTAGAAGATAATGTACAGGAGGTCCTCAACTTACAACCACAATTCAGCCCAAAATTTCTGTTGCTAAGTGATACATTTGTTAAGTGAGCTTTGCCCTGTTTTATGACCTTTTTTTTTCTATAGTTGTTAAGTGAATCACTGCAGTTTCTAAGTCAGTCACATGGCTGTTAAGTGAATCTGGCTTCCCCATTGACTTGGCTTGTCGTAAGGTTGCAAAGGTTGATCATATGACTCTAGGATACAGCAATCGTCATAAATGTGAGTCAGCTGCCAAGCATCTGAATGTAAACCACATGACTGTGGAGATGTGGCAATGGTCATAAATGTGAAAAATGGTTATAAGTCACTTTTTTCCAGTGCTGTTGTAACTTCGAATGGTCATTAAGCGAAATGTTGTAAGTTGAGGACTACCTATATTAAACATGAATCACTATTCCAGATATCTATCATACATATTAGTATCTCTCTCTCTCTCTTTTATCTTATTATACAGCTGAGTACTGATTTCATTGTAATATATATAAAACAGAAAACTAATAGCAGTCACATTTTGGTATCTAGGTCTTTTTAAAAAAAAAGTTTGATAGATACTGCTTGCTTGGAAGAGTTCAAGAGAGTGAGAAGGGAATAACAAAGTCTCCCAAAGCAATTATGTGCATTAGAGATACATGACTGACATAAATCTAACATTGTGAATGAACACCCCCCACCCCCCATCATCTAACGGGAAGCACATTGTTTTATTAAACAGCTCAAGTTTCATTTCCAACTGACAGAGGATACTCACTTCAGCAATCTTAAGTACAGAACTGCCATTCAACTCAAACGTTGGGGTGTATGTTATGCAGAGCAATACCTAGAGTTAAACAAATACAGCACATTTTTTTTTTTTTTTTAGAATGGAGGGTTCCCTCAATTAAAAACATGTTAATGATCAAAAGTGATGAACATCAATCTGGAAGCAAGTCTACAGCATGTTTGTTTCTTATCTGGCCGCAAAATCATACAACACATAGAGGATCATAATGTTAAAGCCAGAATAGAACCCCACAAATAATGCAATGCATTGCAGTGTAATGCAGTGCAATGCAACACAACACAATACAATAATAATAAATAATAAAAATAATACAATCCAAACAAAGGCAGACCATCATTCAAAGATCTCTGAGTAGTTCAAGGATCTTGACATTAATTGTACCAGTCTTTTATAAGATTTTTATATACTGGCTAGCGATTATGCAAACTGTTGCCTAGCACATCCAGAAACTATTAGCATGAAAAAGTTTATAGTGCCAAGAATAAAATTATGAATATTTTAGGACCATCCTGATCCAACCTCTATTGGGGAGAGATCTACAGTGGCAACCAGGAATATTAACTATATCTGCTAAAACAGTATATCTACCACACTATGAATTAAATTTATAGGGCAAAAACAGTTTTGTAGCACTATAAATCAATGAAATGAGCTACAAAGGACAAATACGACAAATGTCTTGTTTTGCAAGGCTACTGAATGGCTGCGCTGTAGAAATCTGAGAAAATTAAGAATGCCTCTGCATGTAGGAAGTGAAAATGTAGATCCTATTCAAGCTTGCTCTTGGAAGGAGACAAATGGAATAGAAAAAAAAATTCTCTCCATCATAAAAAAGGAATTAATTTCAATGGCATCCATTGGCATGATTTGTGGCACTTACTACCACTTTCCTGAATGAAAATTCTAACAATGGCTGAATGAATATCAAATACTTTGGATGATATTGTCAATTTTAATCGACCTAACAAGTGTCAGCTAGCTGTGCATTTGGCATTTCATAAAGAATGTACAAAATGTGTGAAATCAAAATCCTCACACAAAAATGGTTATATATTGATTATGATTCAGAGTTATTTATAATTGCCCTGCTTAGAAATCTAAATGTCACTGCAGGAATTGATAGTGAAATTCTCAAGCCCCAGGACACAATCCAAGGGAACATATAATGAGTTGTTATTCATTCATTCATCATATTATATGGCTATCATTTCACAAATAGTGACTCTGGGTGGTGTACAATAATAAAAAAACCTGTAACACAGCAATGTAAAAAACAGATATCAATTAACAATATTAACATTATGATTAAAAGGCAAGGAGAGATCAACAAATATTAACAACAATGGGACTATTTCTTCCCTTGGGATCCCCAGGCCTCTTGATATAACCATGTTTCGAGGGACTTACAGAAAGTTAACAGGGAAGGGGCTAACCTCTCTACACTATAGAGGTGAATGATGGCATGCTTGTTTAAATTGTCTTATTATTCACTGACAGTCCTGGAAGGTCAGTGAGTGACTTTGGGCAAGCTGCTGTCAATCTCTCTAACCTACCCCAAAGGCTATTCTATAAAAAGCTGAAGAATGCTACGTACATCACCGTTAGCTCCTGGAAGAAAGGCGGGGAATAAATCTAACAAACAAAGACATAAATAAAACACACTGCTCATCGTTCTCCTTAAAACAACAGCTAAGATTCAGTAAAGCAGTGAAAACATGATCCTAACATTAGGCAGTAAATGACAAAATCTGAAGAGGGTAAATATTTCTTTCATTCATCCTGAATAGTTGCAGAATTTATATTCCTGACTAAATAGAAAGATGTTGAGATATGTCCTAAAACTCAAAGTGAAGCTGCCTCTTCATCTCCTTAAAAGAGACTGATTTCCATTATCAATTAACAACATAAAAACCTACTCTGCACAATTTAAATCTGAATATTTGAAATGACAAGATGCCTATATAAGGTCATTGCATTATTGGGCTTCATGGAGAATAAAATAGATGCTTACACACTGGGAACAGAATGGAAGTTACTTGAAGTAACTTTCCTTAAAATATGGTCAGTTAAACCCTGTTTTGTTTTAAGTAAACAACTTGGATTCTTGTCTTGCACATGCTCGTAAGAAAGTTCCCGCCAGTACTGAATGGCCATGATAACACTGTAGATTTTAATCACAGCTGGAGAGCTTTCTGATATAAAAGAGGAAAATATTGTTTTTGCCTTCCAAGAAAATTAATATTACCCTGGTGGGTTCTACAAATCAATAAGAGAAAAAAAATCTGATTTTATTAAATAGAAAGTAACTTGCAGTCTCAAGAAATTATTAAAGTCCTCAGATTAAAATGGTAGGATTTGTATTCTTGTTATTTTCAAAATAGCCTGTCCTGGAATAAAGCATTCTGTATCTGCAAAGCTGCCAATCTTCCAATTTATTCAATCTGGAATCACAGTTATTTTTAGAAACCTTGGAGGGAGAGGAGATTAATAGCCTAACATTGGCCAAACTACAATTTTAAGAAATCTCTACCACATGAAAATCTGTTATAGGAGAACATATTGCTCAAAAGCATATGAAGTTTTAATACTCTTGCAAAATTTATTGCAATTCCTAATTCTTTTCCCTGTATTTATCTGATTATCTGTTGCAGTGATGAGCAGCTAATATGAATTCAGTACTGCTAAATGAAATAGTTAACTACAAAGTAACAGACCATATATTATCTAACTACTACTTCTTCCTCTTCCTCTTCCTCTTCCTCTTCTTCTTCTTTCTTCATCATATTTCTATGCTGCCCACTCTCCAAGGACTCTGGGCGGCTTACAACAATCGACAGTATACTAAATAGCATATTACCCCCAACAATCTGGGTCCTCATTTTACCCACCTTGGAAGGATGGAAGGCTGAGTCAACCTTGAGCCAGTGAGATTTGATCTGCTGAACTAGCAGTCAGATGAAGTAGCTGCAGTAAAACACTCTAACCACTGCGCCACCTCAGCTCTTTTTACATCTACTCAGAATAAATATTTTTCTAGTGCCAGGAAGCTATGACAATTCACATTCAGTGGGACATGGATAAAATACTGTTGCAATAATTTGATGTAATGGTATATGAGAAAGACCCTGATAAAGGGAGTACAGAGATATGCATAGGAAATGGTCAGATAAGAGGGGACACAGCCTGCAATTGCATAATGGGCTCAGAAGAAATCTTCTCTAACTTCTCGGACAGTAAAAGAGACAACAGGAGATTTGTACCTGCACACTTGCCAGAGTGAGTTAGCCTTCTCAGGTAAACCAGACAGGAAACATGGCCAGATGATCTACTTTATTGTATGGTTACATTAACAGAATCTTGCAAATCTGAAAATACAAATCTCCCATTGTCTCTTTTACAGCTTAAGAAGTTAGGGAGAGTCCCAGTGGTGGGCTGCTGCAGATTCGGACCGGTTCGGGTGAACCAGTAGTTCTGACGATCAGCTGACCCTGCCCACCCGCTCCACCCTATCCTGTCCTATATTTCCTTCTTTCTGGCTCAGCTGATTCACGTAGCACAGCTGATTTCCATGCCTCCGCTGTTCTACTTACTGGGGTTGTCTTTAGAAGGTAAGCAGCTGAGCTTCAAATTGCTGTATTTTGAACGCTGTATACAAGAACATTAGGCACGTGCAGGCGCAAAGCACACGCTCACCGAACCGGTTGTTAAACCAGTTGCAGCCCACCACTGGAGGGTCCCTTCTGAACTTCTTTTTTCTGCCCATTGTGCACCTGTGGACTATGTCTCTTCTTATCTGATCATTCCCTAGGCAACATCTCTTGCTCTGTTTTATATACTAACACATATAAATGGAAAAAAATATACCAAGAATGGATAAGAACTGGGTCTCTTTCTCTTTCCCTGCCTCCTTCTTCAGTTCTGATTACAGTTGATATTGTAATTGTAATCTCCCAGCATTTTGATTTTGCTCTGACTTGCATCTATGGGATGCAAGTCAGCCACATTATTAAGAGGCTTCTCCCACTGTTTACAAATACTATTTTTAATCCTATATATGCTGTATGCAACAAACCACTTTCATCTGCTGGATGGATGTACTGGATGGAATGGAGAGCAATTTTAATTTTTTATTTTCTGGCATACTTCCATATGTTATTTCCAAGGATCTCTAATCTGATATATTTACAGATAATGTATTGATCAAAGTCTAGAAAAGGCAATATGTTTTAACAATAGATTTATTAAAATTAGATTCAGTCCTCTGATTGAAACACATCTGTGCCACCCACTAAAAAAAGCAAAATAAACTGGGAAATATGTATACATTTAGAAGGGTTAAATACTCCTTCAGTGTACACAGCATGGTATGTTTAATTATGAAGAGGATGAACACAGAGCTTTCTATTAAGCACTGGAGCTGTGAAATGGTTTTTCCAGTGATTAGAAACAATTACTCAGAGTGATGGATGCTTAAACGTTTAGACAAACTCTTATACAGGCATGGAATAACTGTAAAGCATGTGATCTATTGGATGTTTCCTAAAGAAGGAATGCATTAATCCACTGGGCTAAGACAGATATCAGCCTAAAGCAAGAAAAATGTCTGCTTAGGAATAGCAGAAAGAAGATAATATTCATCCCTTACTCTGGATATAAAATTCCTTATTCAGTGTTAAAGGTAAAGGTTCCCTTCGCATATATGTGCTAGTCATTCCTGACTCTGGTGGGTGGTGCTCATCTTCGTTTCAAAGCTGAGGCCTACATGGTCACGTGGCTGGCAAAGGCGCACAGAACGCTGTTACTTTTCCACCAAAGGTGGTCCCTATTTTTCTACTTGCATTTTTTATATGCTTTCACACTGCTAGGTTGGCAGAAGCTGAGACATGTAATGGGAGCTCACTCCGTTACACGGCACTAGGGATTCAAACCGCTGAACTGCTGACCCGTCGATCGACAAGCTTAGTGTCTTAGCCACTGAGCCACCACGCCCCTCCATTTACCTTTTAACCCTTAAAAATGGTTAAAGAACTACCGCAACTGGGAATAAGCACACTCTCCGCATGAGTAATCTAAGTGTCAAAATGGCACTTGGAGCAGCATTACTGAACGCCGCAATTTGGATATCTATGTGCTATCAAGGCATGTAAAAAAAAGACAACTGTGTTACTGTGTTCTGCCATTTTGACTCTTCTGTCCCTCCCCACCTGGTAAATGCTACTGAACATTAGCCAATCAGAACTTCTTTTCTTTCATGAATGGCACTATTGTTGTTAGCAGATTTGCTATTCCTGATCTGGATTAATCAAATTGATTACTCAATATAAAGCTAGTTTGGTTCTGCAGTGGGAAATTGCCTCAGAGGGGACATTTATACATCTTCTCTGAATGCAATATATTCATATTTTTCAAATGCCCAAATGAATATATCCCCTTTAAATACTAGATTCAGGATTGTGGAATTTCAAGGAGCACTTTTAAACAGGGACTTGGGAAATGCCAAATCTTTTACAACAGCGATTTAGAGTGACTAAAAATACTTTAGCTCCTGTTCTGCCAGTCTGACAGAACAAGGAAGTAATTATAAATGACATTTGACATTTCCAGAGCAAACACTGTAATGAGTAGGAGAGGAGATTTGCAAACACCGAATGGCCTACCTTGCAGAAACAGAAACAGTCTTTCACTACTGCAAAGCCAGTTTTAACTACCCTGAAGTATCTTAAACCTCATCAAAAGCATTTGAAGCTATACAAAGAAAATAAGAAATATGAGCTTAAATGCGGCTTAATAGAGCTTTTACTTCATTTCCCATCACAATCTGATACACATATAATAGATATACTATTGTTCTCAAGGCTACTTTTTACCAAAATTCACTGCAGTTAAGTACTTGATATATTAACATGCTATTATTTTTTGAATATTATATTTTGAATTGGTGAGGGGGTTAGAAGAGAGAGGGAAATCTTACTGAACATACCAGTATTATTTATATCTAAACAGGCAAAGATAGGATCAGGATGTATTCATCACAGCAAAGTTGAATCTATGAAAAGATTTACGTGGAAGAAAATCCAATATAATCTGTTTCATTGTAATGTAGTTAAATTTCACTGAGTATGAAAAGTGACTGAACAATTCCAGTCCAATAAATAACATGAGAATCCTAGTCAACACAGAAAATCAATAACAGTGCATCTCTACTTCCATTCGGTTAAGGAAAGATTAATGTTTCTTGAAAGGGACAAGCAACTAACACACCCATCAAATAAATGCAGGTATTGATTGATTTATGTGCCATCAAGTTATTTTCAACTCCTGGCGATCACATAGATAGATTTTCTCCATGAAAATGCAGATATAAACCATTCTTATTTTATCCTACTCCTGTCTAGGTAACTGTTTATTCATTTGGTAATGGAATCTTTATTCCATATCTGCATGACACACGAGACCTACTAAATTTATGAAGATTAATTATTCTAGAGTCAGGGTAAAAAAACAAAGAACCGTTTATCAGTGTATATAGTCATCATCTCAGTCCAGAGATTCTTTATCACTTTAATTAACAGTAAAGAAGTAATAGCTCATAAATACTAGAAAAGGTCACTCCTGACATTGGTTCTGGGAAATAGTTGAGCAGGGATTAATTAGTTATTTTCATCTTTCTTTGCATGCAGCTGCTTTCTCAGCACTTTTACCTTTGAGGATAATGAGGAAAGTTGGAACAAGCCAAATCAAGGAAAAAAGATACCCAGTCAAATCTCTTCTCTACCAGAAAATTGCCAATTTTCTTGTCTCCTAGAAGAATGCTTCCATGTTCACAATTTAGCAGTTTTACAGCTAGGTTGATAAAGGGAGCTGGAAAGTTTATGAGCAAAATTACTGTCTACTGAGCAATTTTTGCAGACATCTCACAGCCCAAAGCTGATAATATTAACATAAAATGAATAGATTTCAAAAAGAAATTGTAAATCTAGCCAAGTGATTATAGCAAATCCTAAGCAGAGCTTTCATATCAATCTTTTTGACTCAGTAACACATCTAGAATTTTGAGAAGTTTATTAGGGACACTGTTACCCAATGAACACTGCAAGAAGAAATGACATTTTGAATCATAAAAAATCTGCTGTGATGGACACAGCCACACAACACCAATGTCAAATAAAAACTAAAGGAGCGAGTGTATGACAGTGTTGACACCTTAACTCCAAAATACACATTCTGTTTCAGATTAACCCCAATATAGGAGCCTATATTGGGAGTGGGTTTCAGCAGGTTCTGACCAGTTCTGGAGAAGTAGCAGAAATTTTGACTATTTTGGAGAACTGGTAAATACCACCTCTGACTGGCCCTGCTCCCATCTATTCTCTGCCTACCGAGTCCCAGTTGATTGGGAGGAAATGGGGATTTTGCAGTAACCTTCCCCTGGAGTGGGGTGGGAATGGAGATTTTACAGTATCCTTCCCCTGCCATGCCCACCAAGCCACACCTACAGAACCAGTAGTAAAAAATTTTGAAACCCACCACTGCTACAAATCTAATTCCTGGAATGTAAAAAATAAGTGCCTTAGTCACTCATTGTTTTTTCAGTCAAGATTAATTGCCCACAAACACACTTTTCTTCTGGACCTTCTTTTCAAAATAATGTGAAAGAGTCACATTTATTGACCTGTTTTCCCAAATTCCTGAAAGGTAGCCCATAGACCTTCCTCATTTCTTTCATACTGGTTTATGCGTACATCACTATCTCAGCCCTAGCTTCGCTTTTTTCTCTTTCACTTCATGGACCACACCCAGAAGACTTCTAGTCCCACAACGGTTCTACTTCCAGTAACTAGATGTTATTTGGTTTTTCAGGTATACACTTTTGAAGAAGCATGGCATTCATAGAATTCATCAGACCTGGCCTATCCAAAGAACAGCTGAAGTGCCTTGGAATTCTCTGCAGGAATTGGCATTTGTTACCGATAACATTCCTCAGTAATAATCAAAGGACACCTTGAATAATTAGAACTATACTCTCAAATGCTCCACTGTTTTGAAAAGCTACAGCTTAATTGTGAATTGTATAGTAGACAAGGAATATTAGATTTAAGCTCTCTATCTATGAAGTTTTCTGGATATCCTTACTTTTTAAATTTAAAAATATTAGAAATAAGAAATATTTAAGAATTTAAGCAAAATTCAATAAATTTTCATTTGAAAACACTGACTTTGAAAAGAGCAGAAAAGAATACTATTGTGGTTGAAGGGTTCTAAAGCCCTAATAAGTAAAAAACCAGGTCCTCATTGCTTGTGGCTACGTACTAGGGTTCTAGGCTGATCCCACTTTTAACTCTGCTCACAGGTTCTGCCACTCCTTTTCCAGCATAATGATTCACAATATCTAATATGTTGGTAGCTTCTGGAATGATAGAAGGGAATGACAACCTCTTCAATTATTTTATCTTTAAAAATGTTATTTCAGTTCAATTCTTTTCAACCATCCTCTCTTTAACCTCAAAACCAAAGTTAAACTATGAAAAAAATAAAAATAGGAAGCAGAATATCAAGACAGCTTACTATAATATAATTGTACTGCATTCAAACACCTAAAAGAATGTGAAGTGAACATAATTGTGATCTATCAATGTAAAAACCACTACATGTGTGAAAGGTAACATTTGTACATGCTTCAAACATGATTCAGAGAAGTGCTTTGGAAGATACGAGAGCACAAATTCATTCTCTTTTTCAAAACTTATATATTCTCGATAGGTAGAATGATATAACATATCCTATAGAACGGAAGTACACTATTATAATTTTATTTTTCTCCAGACATACAGTCTTCCAGCAAGGAACTGCCATGGTAACAGTCAGCAGAACAAGGTTATATTGATATTTTTCTCATTTCCAATGCATATGGCTGCGTGCCAGGTCAGCACTACCACTAATTTAATTCACAGTAATGAAACTGTACGTCTAGAAGTAGCAGAGTGCATTCAATATTCAACGTATTTACAATTTGCACATATAGATTCAGGTGCAGAACTTTGACAGAGATTTGGAACTAAACATTTCTTCCACAAAAGTGAAGGACTTTTGAAGAGCCCAATAAATTTTCTTGTTCTCTTTTTTAGGGAGATACACTATACCATAAGGGACAGTGATGATTCTGATTGTCTCTTCCATTGGCAAGCAACAGAATAGGACTTCAGAGTAATTTATGGCTCCAGAGGTTGGGGGAAAGTCCACTTTATTTCTCCCTCATATCTGAGTGCCGTCTGAAAACAACAGTACCTAGAATGACTTATGTGGATACACTGCCTTGATTTCAGGACTCATCTGAAATTATAAACTTCATGATTTTCAATGTCTAGCCCAGTTTTTAAAATTTTTTCCTTGTTCCCCATTTTTAAGTAACAGAAAAGAGGAGAGTTCCAAAACTTTCAACACCTTCACAATTTTTGTGCTATAATAGTCTTAATAAAGGTCATCATCTGGATATGATTTGCTTGGATTTGGTTTATCTGTTGCACTCTCTCCTAGCCAGAAGATAGTAGTTGTGCTTAGTAAGCCAAGATTGGTTTGAATTTAAATAATGGTGTATACCTGTGATGGCGAATCTATAGCATGGATGCCACAGGTGGCATGCGTAGCCATATCAGTGGGCATGCCAATTCAGCTCCGGCATGCGCCAGCTGATTTTTAGGCCTTCTGGGCCCACCAGAAGTAGAGAAACAGGTTGTTTCCTGTCTCCGGATGGCCTCGGGGGGTGGTGGGGAAGGCCCATTTTTCTCTCTCACCTGGCTCCAGAGCCTCTCTAGGAGTCAGGGGAGGGTGAAAACGGCCTTCCCCACCCCTCTTGAGGACCTCCGGGGGTGGGTGGGAGGGTGGGGAAGGCCATTTTTACCCTCCCCAGACTCCTAGAGAGGCTCTGGAGGCTGGGTACAGCAAGAAACGGGCCTTCCGGTCCCACCTGAAGTTGGCAAACGGGTCGTTTTTGGCCTCTGGAGGATCCTTGATGGGGGGAGGTGATTTTCACCCTCCCCAGACTTCTAGAGAGGCTCTGGAGCCAGGTGAGAAAGAAAAATGGGTCTACCGGGCCATTGCGTGCCAGGAATGAGGGGGGTGGTGGTTTGCGCACGCATGCGCAGGGCGCATAGAATTATGGGTGTGGTCATGCGCATGACTCCCCCGCCCCCTCCTTCCTGGCACGCGATGACAAAAAGATTAGCCATCACCGGTGTAAACAATTATTCTGTTAGCAAAAGGCACTTAGCTTTGTTTGTTCAGTCATCAACATGCATGAAGTTCTGCCTTGAGCTGTACCTGCCTATAGACTTTCAACTAAAGAAAGATTACCTTTTACATGAATAAAAAATAATACAGATGATGTCCTGCAGATCCAGGCATACAATAATAAAGAATAATCCAACTGTGTCACAAGCGCAAGAGCTAGCTTTGTACTGTGGCATAAAATAAACCAATTAAGGGTCACAACCGCCTCCAGAACGGCAGAGCTGAGTCAGATAGGAAGCCTGTCCTGCGAACAAGCAAATACTGACGTCTGTAAAACACTAACCTTCATCACTTCTACCTGCAGGTCCTCATTGAGAGATGGAGTCACTCTGATTGCGTTCAGCATTTGATTAAGCAACTGCTTGTCATCAGAGTCAGTTTCCATGGATACAAATCGCTCATCAGACAGTAGCTTCTGCAAAGAAAAAATGGAACTATTTAATTCCATTTGGTTCTCCCATAATGTTGTTAGAAAAATAATATTTACTAGCAAATTACCTTGCTTTCCAAACTATATAACAGGGAGCAAGCTTTGGTGGAATAGTAAAATCTATTTAACGCATGCAATGCCTATCACAAGATGCAATAAGCCTCACAATTCCTCAAGGAAGAGTGAAGAGGAAAAGCAGTGATGGGATTCAGCCAGTTCGCATCACTTCGGGAGAACCGGTTGTTAACTTTCTGAGCAGTTTGGCAAACTGGTTGTTGGAAGAAATCATTAGGGCAGAGAGCCGGTTGTTAAATTACTTGAATCCCACCACTGAGGAAAAGCCTTTATATTTCAGATAAAGCAAATAAAATTAGAAGATGAGTTCTAGCTTGGAGATGGGGAGACATTTTCACGATCATCCAAACTAGAAGATTCAACCTTGCCAACAAGAATTAAGGATAAGTTAGTTTGCTAACCAACTGATAGAAAAATGGCAAATCTTAAATGCAAGTGCAGCATTTAATTTTGCCCTTGGAATGTACACCAATCCACTCATTCAATACTGGTCAGACTTGCATTCTGGACTTTTCTCAAAAAAGATGAATTGCTAAGTTTCTCCTCTCTTTCATGCATTAAGGGGTAGGGTTCTTTTCATCTTAAAAGCGCCATAGCAATAATCGTCCCAAGATGGACCATCTGTAACCATACCTTGGGGTACCAAGGGCTTTTGTTTAAAGGATTCATTAGAGAAGCATATGAGGCCTACAGCACTTACCAGAGATGTCCTTTTGTGTAGGCTTCACAAAGTTAACCTTTCATTTAGTGAGATGAAAGACTCCTTATTGCTCCATAAATATTCACTGCAGCATTGTTCCCCAACTGGGAGTGTGTCAGTATACAACTCCCAAGAGAGCTGGCTGAGAATGCTTTAAGCAGATATATTTTGAGAGCATCAAATTCTGAGGAAGATTATATTATAGCCAGGGGATACGATGGCTCAGTGATTACGACACTGGAGCTCCAGTTTGAGACCTGAGCATCATGCAACGGGGTGAGCTCCTGGTACTTGCTAAAGCTAGCAGTTCGAAAACATGCAAATGTGACTAGATAAATAGGTACTACTTTGGTGGGAAAGTAGCAGTATTCTGTGCCCTTTGGCATATAGTCATGATGGCCACATGATAACAAAATTGTCTTCAGACATCGCTGGCTCCCTTGGCTAGGAAATGGAGATGAACATCACTTCCTAGAGTTGGACACGACTGCACAGGAGAAACCTTTACCTTTACTTTATATTCCCCTGTAAAGGTTTTGCACAGGATTAACCCTAATGCATAGTGTTCTGACCCGGCTCTCAAATATGATAAGCACGCTGTTTTTAACTAAACGTTCTCTTTATTAGGAGCGCCAGCAGCCACAGCCAAGAGTCTTTCCCTCTCTCACAGCAGTCTCTAAGTGTCTGTGGAAAGCGAAGCTCGCTCCCTTTCCCCCTGAAATGGCCCCAATATACCAGGAGTCTCTCTTTCTACCCACACTCATAAAGGAAGTCCTGGACTTCCTCACTCTTATCCAGCAGCAGACACACTCACACATGGTCCGAAGGCGCGCCCAACTCTCATGCCGCAGATTCCAAGAAAAAATTCCAATTAAGTTCCCGACAGAATTCAGAAGTTCAGAATATCAGTGGCTGACTGATAGGGAGATGAATAGTTGTCTGCCACACCTATTCATCTCTGCCCCGTGCCGTTTATCCCCAGAGCTAGGGTGGGGACTTAACTAGCAGTGGTGGCTCTTCTGTACTGAGGACCGGCCCATCTCCTCTGCCTTTTGAGTATCCATGTGCCAGCCACCAGACCCAGCTGTTCCCCCTCTTCCTCATCAGCCACCTCTGGATCTGGGGGCTGTTGCCTCTCCATCTGGGGGCTGGTGGTCGGTCAAGGCTCTGTCTCTATCTCTGACAGCTCCATTCCTTCTTCCCTTTCGGAACTCTCCAATTGCCTTGATGCTAGTCCTGGCTCCCACTCCGCCTCCTCATCTGATTTGGTAGCTGGAGGGGCCAGCGGCCGGCAGGCCACAACACTAGTCCTGCTTATCTTCCATATTATTTTATGGGCCTGCATGCTTTTAAAGTGTATAATTAAGTTTTCATATCATTCACTTTTCCTGTCAACTTCTTATTTCACTCAATAACTCCAAATCTGGTCAAACCTTAGCCACCTACCTGCATTCCTGCTAGAGCTTGCTGTGCCAGTTTCATATTCTTGCTCTCCAAAGCCAGTTGCAGTGGGTGGAGACATTTCTCCCTAGTGGAAGAGAGGTTTCTTCAGAACTCAGAATCAAGTAGCTTATATTTTTATAATTTCTCAAAGTTGATTTTACTTGTACTTACCCACATTTAATTCATACATGACAAAAGGAGCGGATGCAGTTATGTTGTTAGCAATCTCTTCACTGTGATCATTTGTTCAATCATAGGCAACAAAATTATACAATTCCTACAATTATTTTCCTCTTTTCTTCTCTTTTTCTTTGATTGATATCAAGGAATAGATCAATAACCCATCTTAACTATGATTCAGCACGACAAAGTTTGAACCAGGATTTAAAGCTGAACAGAACATTTTGACAAAGAAATAAAATATCTATCTATAGTTACAGCCCCAAAATGGGTGTGCCAGAAGAACACTGTTTGTTACACTTGAGTAGAACAGTTTTATAATACATTTTAGAAAATTAAGCGATTTTTTTAACCCAATGGGGTCTTCTGACTTCAAAGCTGTTGTTCTCTTCAATTACAAAGAGAAATGATCTCCTCACCAAAATTCCATGTAGCCAGTAATTTCTGCAAAGTTCTTGAACTCTGTATAGTAATATGGAATTTCTCTGTCAACATTTGGATAGGATTTTTTTTTAATGCTTTTGCACAACACAAAAACTGTCTTGGATGATGCCCACTTTTAGCTTATCAAAACAACCCTTTTAAGAGTTAGATTCCAGCTTGATATGAATACACTGCAAAAACAGCAATCGATGTATAATAATCAAATGGAATTTTGCTCCAGCATCCTGATAGTCTGTTAAGCGTATGGATAGGATATTAATTCAATTTATATTTCAGTAAAGTCAAATTTAATTCTAATTTTTAAAGTCTGATCGTGATCAGAATTCAAATAAAGTATAGTTTTCATACTTCCTAAAAGTTGGAAATAGTTTTTTTTTTAAAGTCATGTATTAAGGGAAAGTACAGATTAGAATGCACACAATCTTGGCCTGTTTTTTTTTCTTAATACACTCATTTGTTATATACATATGAAGAATGATATATTTATCAGGAAAGTGCATATCAAAATAATTTGTAGAAATATAACAAAAGCATTTATTAGAAAATTAATAAACTTTTACCTTGTATTTTACTAAAACATTTACTAATATACAAAATGGGATGGAACAATTTTGTATTTCAATAAATGTGAAAGCTAAAGCAAACTGATTTGGAGAATGGGAATTTATCCATTCTTATTTTCAACATCAACATCAACATCAACAAACCTGGATTACTCAGGGAAAAACCAAAAGACCCAGCATTCAAACCTCTACCCCTACTACTACAAACTTTAATACCCTAACATCTGATTTGTGATGCTGGTAAATCTCTTAGATATTAAAGTCTATGGGTTGGGATCAAAAGAATAATATGAGAAGATGATTTCTGAACCCATTCGTCCTTGCTTTTATATCGAATATAAAAGCAAAACAAAGCAACGAAGCAAAAGCAAAAAAAGGACATTCTGAACATGTTTGGGAATTATAGCTTGATTCTGCTATATTTATTGTGCCCTTAGAAATGAAAATCTCTGTTGCCACTATTATTACTGTATGGCTATCATCTAGACATCCACCTGGAACAAGTAAATTCTAGTAAAACTGATGTGGTGCATTACAACTAAAATCCACAAATACATTGATTGCAGAAGACCCTTCAGGTACAGATACAACATTTTAACGGATAAAACTGGTTTATTGGTAAACTATAGAACTAGTTAGATTTGAAAAATCTTGAAGACTATTAGATGGAAACAAAGTGATAGAGGAAACTTTATTTTCTTGTTACCATCTAGTGGACATCTGAAATGTTTGCCCCTATTTGGACAGTATTATAGTGAAATAGATTAAAAAGCACAACCTAATTCAATTAGTTAACCTCTTAGCAGAAAAGATTTTAGCTGAAGCTCTGATTAATGTTATGGGACTTTCTTAATTCCCATCACAGCATTTAGCAACATTAAATACCAATTAGATACTTCTTGTCCTTATCAGCTAAAGTTTTATCACTAGAATCCCTTCATTCTACAATTTGACCCATCCGATGGTTCAACTAGCTCCAAAATGCTAGAGTTTGAATTTTAACACTGCAATGGAGAATAAAAAACTAAACCAAACAACTCTAAAGTAGACAAATGAATTATAACTGTAAAATAGTTTGGAACTGTAAAATGGGCAAATGAATAAAATTTCTAAAATCCCAGCCTAGTGGTGCGTCGGATCGGGCAAACAGGTAGCGACGATGGCAGGAGGCTCCACCCACCTGTCTGGGAGCTTCTGTGCATACACAGAAGCGTTGCGCGTGCGTGTGAGTGCGCGTGTGCCAACAAGCGAACCAGTAGTAACGGGTTTTGAAACCCGCCCCTGTCTGAGTCCACTTCAATTGACATACAGAATACAAGTCTAAGAACATATTTGGAAATGTCCATTCCTTTGAATACAATCCAATTGTAGTAGTTATTATATCTTCAAAGCAGTGAACAATTATTTCATTCTTCTTACTGAATAAGCATCTTATTTATCATTGTGGCTATATGTGCTAGGAGCAAGGAGACTCAGGTTCTACTCTACATTTAGCCATAGATGTTCGTAGGGTAACTTTCGGCCAGATGCTTTTTCTCAGCTCAGCTTACCTCGCAAAGTTGCTGCTAGGAGGAAAAATAGGAGAAAAGATGCTATGGATGCTACCTTGAGCCTTTTTAAGGTAAAGAGAGATATAACTCTAATAAACAATATGTAAAGGATTGTCCGAATTAGTCGGATTATCTAAAGTCAAATTACTTAAAGCTTCAAACCAGTTAAAGTATTTGGAATTAAGAAAGTAGAAACTGAAACAAACTTAGCAAAAATTATTTTAATGGAAGGCTAACAAAGATTACCAAATTGTCTTGGTAAATGTTAAAGCAATTGAATGGAAGCCATTGTTGATGCATGAAGTAAGGACGTGGGGAAAAGCACTTCTAGATGCACAATCCTGGCAGAAACCCAGGACAAAAAACATTAAAAAACTAAAAGGGAAGGAAGAAAATCAAATTGCCTTCCTATTTTTTAACAACCTGAACCAATTTTACAAAAGTTGCACGCAACTCCCATGGCCTTTACCCTTCTGCAAAAGCTCAGGCAATCCTTAAAATTGTGTATCCTACCTATTAGAGCAGAAAGATAGTTCTAAACTTAGCTTTTATTGTACAACATAACCTGCATATGTAAACCAAAGCAAAAGCAACTACTGACATCTCTTTTTTTAAAAAAAAAATTAGGTAATCTAGAACTACAGTATTAGAAAATGTTGTGCAAATCTAAAGGGAATGACACAACATTTCAGAACATGATTTTTTTCATAAGGAACAAATGCCATATGGCTAACAATTATAAGACAAATTCACCACGTAACTGTGGTGTGATAGAGAAAAAAAAATCAGATTTCTTTCTCTTTTTTTTAATCTATTAGAGCCACAGCTAAAAGGTCAAGAAATAAACTCATACAGAAAATAAGAAATATTGAAGTCAGTTCTGCTCTCACACAAAATGGTTATATTTTTATCAGCACAATACTTCCTAGAGAAGAAAATTTCAAATGACTTAGAAGTTATTACCAGTTATGAAGTAAGCTCTCCCTTGATTCTGTTTTAATATTGATATAATAAATTCACCTACGTAGAGAGTCAGTTTCATGCAGTGGTTAAGACACCAGGCTAGAAACTGGAAGACTGTGTGTTTTAGTCCTGCCTTAGGCACAGAGCCAGCCAGAGCTGGGTGACCTTGAGCCAGTCAGTTTCTCTGAGCCCTAAGAAGGAGGCAATGGCAAACTTCTTCTAAAGAATTTTGAAAGAAAACTGCAGGGACTATCCAGGCAGCCTCTGAGAATAGGACACAACTGAACAGAAGAGATAGATAGATAGATAGATAGATAGATAGATAGATAGATAGATAGATAGATAGATAGATAGATAGATAGATAGATAGACAGACAGACAGACATGCAGTTCATCTCCCATAAACGCTAATAAGTAGCCACTTAAGCTGGACTTTTATCAAAATAGCCTTCTAATCATCAGAAATATGTCAAAGATATGAGTCTGAAGACAAAAATATATCTAGAACTTCATGACAGATCTCTAATGTTTGCTCCACTGCTTCTACAATCTTAATCTTGCCACTGTTATTATCTAATAACATTTTCATGTTTCCCAAAGCTTGTACATCACTTAAATTCATGCATGATGCATCATTATCTATAACACTATTATCATCATTGTCAATAACACTATTGATCTGTTTATGGCTACAACATATGTGTTGTATGAACCCAGTTACTGTGACTGAAGGCTATGGTTTATGAATAAGCCTGGCCAACAATGGTTCATTCCACACATGATATTAAACAATATATTAACCAAGTCATTTTTTCCTAAGCAAGAATGAAGCATTGGTGTCTACTTTCAAACAATTTATTAGAAAGAGTGGTATAATTCATAATCTCTTCTGAGCTTTTAATTTTATCCATTTCCATTTCTTTACATATTTTGTGGCCTTTATAGACATTCACAAGATTTGGACCATGGGGATTTTGTAGAATTGTTCTTCTCTAATTATGGAATTACTATTACCAAAACAAGCAATAACAATGTGAATTAACAATGGCAGCACTAATTGGGATAGCACTGTAATGCACTTCACAAGGGCACTTTAAAAGCTTCTAAGTTAATACCTTCATTTCTTTTCTCCTTCCCCCATTACAATAGATATGATGTTCTTGTTGATTTTGGGGGCTGAGGTTTTACAGAATTTGGGGGATAGGAAAAAAATGCCCTGGCAACTACAAACACAGTTCATCATATTTCAAGCAATCTATGTACCCAAGCATTGTTGAGCATCTCAGAATCACAAATACATAATGATGAGAAAATGAAAAACCTGGCCAATGGGATAATTTGCTTTTATCTTTAGTTCATGGCAGTGCTACACTGACTTCAAGAGTCAGCAAACATAAAACAGAAAAGACTTTCACTCTTTCATTTCAAATGTCACTCATAAGCAAAGAATTTTTTAAAAATGTATTCCTTACCTTAACTGATAAGGAGGGATCTTGGTAGTATCATCCAGAGATTCTAATGTTTCTGGGTAGAAAAGGGAGAAGGAATTATTTCAGAAAGCATCTAGCGTAGAGTTGAAAAGATACATCATTATATATAGTTTTATGCAACTTGAAGTCCCATCTTGCTAAATCAGGATTATCCCATATTAAAATTGTTCAAGTTGTACGCTGCAAATGCACATATATGTAGATTGACACGGGCAGGTATTGAAGTGTTCAGAACTAAATTATACACCTTTTCCTCAATAAATTATTTTTATAGGTTCTGTTCTTCTTCTTTAGGCCTGTTTTTTTCTTGGTAAATTCCCATTCCATATGGTACAATAAGATATCTCAAATCTTGTCTCTTTATCTTAAATAACACCATTCCCTAACTTCTAAATGAATTTATTATGCTTATGTAACTCAAAACTTAAAATAAATAAAAGTACAGCTTTATGATCCAAGCATAGTTACTTTTTATTGTTTGAATCAGAAGGTTTTACAAATACTAATTTAATCTGTACTGAATGGTATCCATTATTTAAAGCCCTCCCTACCCTATTTTTCTCCGACTGCTAAGTGAAAATATAATAATCCATCCTATGGATAACCCCATTCCTAGCTCTGGAAAAAAAAAGTGCATTATTTTAGCACAAGTTGATGTAAGGATACTTAATTTATTTTAAAACCCAAATAATGTACACTTCTTAAATATATTTCAAGGAATACTTTAAAAAGACTATTACTCTATGTATGAATAGCAAAAGCAAAACTATCGACCATTTAAAGTTATAAAAATAGTGAATCAGCCTAGCATAGATCCATACCTGACTCTGGTTTCTTCCCCAAATCCCCAAAACGTTAACCTTAGACTGTCTACTGTAGACTTCACCCTGTTCCTAAGAGGTCTGTCCTAATGTTTTCTTTTATTTGTATCCTTTTCAAGTATTTTTAATTATGTTTACACGTGTATCTGTCATAAAATACATGCCTGACAAAATAAATAAATAAAATAAATAAAAATGACATGCACATTTATATAGCATACCAAATTTATGTCGTCACTAAAGAAAGCATATATTGATAAAAAGGTGGGAACCTCTTTAACCTACATTGTAATATCTTGTTGGATAATTTTCTAATCAGAATGTCTTGTGTTGCAGATTAGTAGAGGCCTGTGTATGTATGTAAAATGCATGTTAAAAGGGGAGCAGGGCTTTGATTGACATTTTAATTTCTTCCTTGCAGATATCATCAGGAAATAGCTTAAATAAAGCTGTTGGCAGAATAATAAATTGCTAGGCCCTCACAGGAGATTAAGCCAGTGACTTTATAATCCTAATCTATTATTGTTACCGTTTTCCTTCTAATATTCATTACCTGCACATATGCAGATTGCAGTAACATTCCTGCTTGGTTTATTGTAAAGTGTCACTTATAGATCACCACACAAGAAAAATGGATTAAAAACAAACAATCCCAAAGGGACTGTAGCAATAGATTAAGTGTATGTTTCATTAAAGGAGAAAAAAATATACAGTATGTTGCTACAGCTAGAAGACAATGGCTGATTGTTTGCCAGGCTGGCTTGCTGCCAGATGCCAATTATTAATAGGCCCTGCTACTGCCATTCTACAGGGTTTTGACGTGTCAAGAGGTCTTGGACAACCTTTGAATTATAAAAATTGCCCTCAAAAAGTCCTCTGTGATAGTTATTTCATCAGAAAACTGATTCTTGCAAGGGAGGGTACATGGATACTCTGAGTACCCCAACACTTGTGACTGGCTAAATTAAATCAGCATATAGGTAGTCCTCAATTTATCAGCATATAGGTAGCCCTCAGTACCATTTGTTTAGGGATTATTTAAAGTTATGATGGTGCTGAAAAAAAGTGATTTATGACTAGTCCTCACACTTACAGTCATGGCAGTATCACCTGACTGTAAACCAGGATCTTGGCAACCGGCTTGCATTTACCATGGTAGCAGCTTCCTGGGGTCCTGTGATGGCTATTTGTGATCTTCCGAGTTGGCTTTCAACGAACAAAGTCAATGAGTAAGCCAGCAGGGAAAGTCACAAGAAAGTCATGTGATGTCTCACTTAACAACCTTGACAGAAAAGGTTATAAAACTAGATGCAATCACATGATTGCTTAGCAATAAATTTTCCTGTCCCTACTGTGGTCATAAGTCAAGGGCAACTTGTAACATTTTTCTGTTTTTATCACTTTCCTACGAGCGCGTGACAACTTCTGCATCTTAGGAGCAGAGCCAGTTAGGCCTAATGGTTAAAGCCATGCATTAGGAGCAGGGACACCCAAGTTCTAGCCCTGCCTTACGCATGGAAAGCAACTGGGTGATAGACTTGTTGCCCAGAATTTTAGAAGTAACAATTGACTCCAAAACAAAACAACAACAACAACAACAACCCAGCTTTAGAATAAAGAGCTTTTAAAAGAGCTAAAGGAATAAATCTTAACACAATCTGAGTACATGGGAATTTACTGCAGCCGTGGAGGTGACTGTAAAAATATACCAGAGTATTTTTCAAGAGGCAACTGGACTTTCCGGTTTTTCTTTGAAGACCTTTAGCTTCTCACCCAACAAGCTGCTTCAGAGCTGAAGAAGCTTTTTGGATGAGAAGCAAACGCTTTCTTGAAAATAAAAAGCACCTTTGGGACAGCCATGACCTGGATAGCTGAGAATCTCCGTAAACATATGGTGGAGTAAATACACCGGAGATGTGGGCGGAGGGGAGCCCATCGCCAGGAGAGCGGAGCGAAGAGATGGAAACGACGCAAAAGCGCAATCACAAACCGCACAAAAACATCCCAGCCCCGGGTTCTTAAAGGCAGGTTGGCCGATAACGGGGGGAAGATGCAGCTGGCGCAGAAGGCATCGGAAAGGCAGCCGAGGAACAGCGGCTTTCCTTTCTGGCGCGGAGGAGGAGAAGGGAGGAAGAAGAGGGAAGGTGCCTGCCGCCCGCCGCCCGCTTCCTTACCGCTGGCCCAGGTGCAACTCTCCTTGATCGCCTTGTATTTGCTCCCCGACGCTTCCTTCTGCAGCTTCTTTAGGATTTCTTCCATCTTGCCTGCCTTTTCCCTCTGTGTCCAAAGGGAAAGGGAAAGTCTCCGGCCAGGGGGGGTTCGGCGAGAGGATCGGCGCTCAAGCGCTACATCGGGGTTGCGCGCAGCATCTTAGCAGCAGCTGTTGATGAATCATGCTAAGCTCCGGGATCGGGGGGGGGGGGGGACACGTCACTCGGCGTGCTTCTGCCCCTCCTCGCCCGGCAGAGGGCAGGCGGTGACGGCAGCTCCCAGACCTCCAGCCGCAGCGCCACCAGCGGGAGGGTGGGGCGGACGGGTCGCCGAGGGGCAGGACGGGGAAGCCGGCGTGCGCTTTCCTGACATGGGGGACCCAGCCGTTCAGTTTTATGTAGCAAACGGTGCTAGGTGAATCAGATTTGCTATGGTCCTCTCTAATCCAGACATCATTTCCCCCCAGTATTAACAGCGTCATGGTGAATTGCTGTCGCCTCAGAATAAAAAGAGCGTCGCGGATCCAGAATACTGCAGCAGAAATCTTTCTCTCTCTCTTTCTCATTTTGGCAAAAACAATGGTGGCTTATATTCCCAGGGGCAAATAGAAGGCATGGGGACATGCTTAGGAACACACTTGACCCTAAACGGAGAGAACCAAGAGAATTAAATAATAATCTAAATAATCTAAAATTATCCTGTTATAATGGGAAAGCTTGCCAAACTATGCAAGGGTAGTTTTAAGCGATTGGCGATAGACTCATTTGATGAATAAACAAGTTTTTGAGAATGGAAGAGAGGAATAGAAATAGAAGGTCCATGCAATAAAAAAGGCATCCTGTCACCTCATAACCTGAACCATAATATGGAAAGGTTGGATGAGCATCTAAGAGTTAATTCGTTGCCCAATGTAGGAAAATGCATACAATATTATCTAGAACTACACAGAATCCAAATGAAACCACTAAGACCCAATTCTTCCAGCTGTACTCCATACGTTCTCACTATTCAATGAGATGTTTTTCCTCAGATAAAATAGATCATTTTTTAGAGATTTATAGTGTAGGGAAAGCAACTAGGAGGAAAATATTGGCCTGATTGATATATCTCACTAAGTCACAACTGTTCTGGCTTAATAAGCTTTGTGTACCCGGTGTTGGCCTTTTTGCAAATCATACAGTTGAGCAAATCCAGCCATCTGTGATTTCTTCAAAAGGGAGGGAGCATCCAGGCCTTACGTCTGCTTCTGTAGAGCTACTGAAAGATGGGTGAATATATCTTTGTTTATTGGGAGAGGTTTGCTTATGATGAATACTTAACACAGTGGATGCAACCTCCAAATTTAACCAAGAGTACATTGAAATCTACCAAGTAGATATTAAGCATGCAAGAATATAAAGCCTCTTGAAGAATATGAGTGGTCACAGTCTAGTAGCAAAACTGAGTTGGATATTCTGATCTAATATGACTATTGGCTCATTATTAAAATAGATTTAAAAAATTTATTGTGTGTCACAGTGATTTGGCATTCTAATCCACCACTGAGAGCATAGTTCTAGTTTGCAGCAGCCCTTTATCAATATACAGGTGCTGCATCCAGTACTTAAAAATACAGAATGAGTGTTACTAAATTTCAGGATATGTCCAGTTTTGTGTTTTTAATAGCTGGAACAAATTGGCAGCAGTTGGTCAGAAGCAGCCTAATTTCCTGGGTCCATTTTAGCATCTCCACCTCCATATTAGCTATGCATACATTCACAACAATATCTGCTAACATTTTATATAAAATATAATAATCTTAAAAGAATCAAACCAAAGAACTGGTCTATGGATAATTAAGAACCTGGATATCCTAAATATTAGTTCCAAGACCAAGTAATCAGAGGTACCTTAAGGTGCAATTTTCCTTTCTTGATTAATAGAATTATTCTCCATTCATTTTCAAAGTCTTGTGCATGTTTCCACTGACTTCAATAGGGCTTATTCCCAATAAATGTATTCAAGCCATGCCCTTAAAAAGGCAATATGATTATGATGCCCATTAATACTTCTTGAAGTAATTAATTCCCTTGTTTGATTGTGTGCTATATAAAAAGTACAATTTCTGAACTGAACCTCCCATTGATTTCTTTAAATCGATTTAAATGATGAATATGTGCTATTTAAGAAATCTTACACAAAAATAGCCAAGCAGAAGAGAGGTTAAATTTCATAGTGGTTGCATTTATAGTATTGCCCGTAACAGCATCATAGATTCAGATAGATTAAAAAGGCCATTGGGTCAAACCTCCTGTTCAGCACAGGAATCAGATTAATGCATCCCAGACAGATGGCAATCTAGCTTCTCCTTGAATACTTCTAATGAAAAGAAGCACAGAACCTCTCTGGATAATTGCTTCCACTGTCATCGGCTCTCATTGTTAGAATTTCCCCGCTAACATTCCATCAGAATCCATTTTCCTGTAACTAAAGCCCATTGTTCTGTGTCCTGCAGTCTGGAATGAGAGATAACTTCTTCACCTTCTTCTATGTGAAGTACTTCCAGTTGCTTGGACAGTAATATTCAAATTCAAATTCAAAATAAAATTGGTATCAAATACTACTTAGAGCAGGGCTGTCAAACTCATGGCCTGTGGGCCAGATGTGTCATGCAGTGGCCATGTCCACACATGGTTTAGCTAAGGGGGAAAATGTCATGGAACGTCATGAGTGATGATGCAAGTTTGACACCCCTGACTTAGAGCCAGTTTGATCAAATGGTTATGGCATCTGTCTGTAAACCAGGAGTTGGTGAGTTCTAGTCCCCATTTAGCCATGAAAAAACCAACTGGGTGACTTTGGATTATCCATTTTCCTCTCTCAACCCAACCCACCTCACAGAATAGCAATAGCAATCGCACTTAGACTTACAGCCCTCTCCAAGCAGTTTACAGAGTCAGAATGGTGGTTGTGAGATAAATAGGAGGAGTAAGGTGTATTAGGTATGTTTGCCACATTGAGTTTTTTAAAAATAGTAAAACAGATATAAAATAAATATATTTATATTCCATAAAATGGAAGAGGAAACGGTGAAAGATACGATGATCAAATGAGCCCAAAATTTTAATTATCCGATAGAGTTGGAGAAGTGGGAGAAGAGGTGGAAAACAAATTTGAAATTAACAATCTCAGCTGCATACAAGGAAAACCAGATGAAAATGCTTCACAGATGGCACCTTCCACCAGCAAGAATAGCGAAAATGTTTCCCAGCAACTCGCCGAAATGCTGGAAGTGTAAGACTGGTTATGGAACTTTTTATCATCAATGGTGGACATGCCTGGTGACGAAAAACTTCTGGAAGAAAATTAAAAACTGGATTGAAGAAATAATTAAGAATTCAATAGAGTGGAAACCTGAACAGTTTTTATTAGGGATGTCAATAGAAAATTATACCAAAGAAACACAGTATCTCATACTACATATATTGACTGCAGCACTTATTATATACGCGCAATAGTGAAGAAAGAAGAAGTACCACTAGATAAGGATATAATTAAAAAGATTTTGGAATGCGCAGAACTAGATAAACTAACTAAAGGAAGAGGAAAACAAATATTACAAGGTGGAATAATTGGTATGAATGGTTGAAGAATAAGGAAATAAATTAGAGGAATGAAGAAGGGAAGGAAGATAATGTGATAGATCATTTAGTGTGTTAGTAGAATTGAAATATAATAGGAGAAAAAGACTGAATAAGTTAACATTATAATATCTGTAAATATTTAATATTTAGTAAGAAATGGATCACTGTTAAGAAGCAGAAGAAGAAACTATGATTTTTGTATATGTTATATGTTGTATGTCTATGTATGTCTTTTTTTAAATTATGCTTAAAATAATATATATATATATATCTTATTCATCTTTTCTTAAAATAAATTCTCTCCATAAGGTTCAGTTTTATAGATCTGAGCATCTCTACTGCCTTTCTGTGAACTTATTTCAATTTCTCTGAATAAAAGTGGGGTGCTCAGAACTATTGGTCATATACTCAAGGACTGGGCTGAACCAAAGCTGATTCAAGTGGAACAATTATTTCTCATGATTTGGAAATTATATTTCTGTTGATGTTGCCCAAAATTTTATTATCTTCTTTGCAGCCGTATCATACTAAATGGCTATATGGCCGTTTATTATTATTTATATTTGTTTTACTTTTGCGAATAATCAAATGCCTGCAAGAAAATTGTCCAAATCTCTTGACTATCTAAACATATTAGATGCAACCTATATCATTTGGATAAATGGCTCCTATCATATTTCAGTGAGTAATTTTAATGATTCAGTTGTTTATAATTTTGAGTCTGAAAAGGAAAACAACCAGAAAAAAATATATCTTTATTCATTTAGGACATGTGCATTCTCCAAGGTATTTATTGCGCAAGAAGTACTTCAGCAAATAGTAGGGATAAACCATCTTCACAACTTATAAGAATATTGCTCAGCTGTACCTCTTAAAATAATTCAGCATTTTAACCCTCCCATTCCCTCATATTTGTATGTTCTGCCCTCTAGTGGTTACATATTGATATTTATTCTATTTCTCAGCAATGTAAACTTAGGATAGTGAAGATGCAAGTAGTGTAATTGGATAAAAAGACAAATTACTATATAAAGGCTAGTCAGTTATATTGAAAAGGAATAAATCATCAATACATCCAGAAAAAAACACACCCTCACCAAGAAAATAGCAGAATTTGTCTAGGCATTCTCCAACAGTCAGACATGATTGAATGCGGGGTGGGGAGGAATAGTTACAGGCAATAAGGAAATGAAGTTAAGTGAGTGCAGTCATACAGCTGAGAAGCCAAGGCCTCTGTTTCTCCTATGCATGTAACAGAGAAACCCAAAAAATTGCTAGTCATTGAAGTCACCTCTTCATCATCCAGCATCAGAGATTTGCCAGGAAGACTACCTGTACTGAAGCACCACAAGTAGCTTTGACATTGGTGGAGACATTTACTGCACCTCCTTGGTTGCCCAGCCCTGTGTTTTTCACCTTGGATACCTTCCAGAAGTTTAGTGTTTAAGGAATATTTTTGTTTGCCAATATAGAAGGGGAAGATAAAGGCATATAAAAATTCAAGAATGTCCTGTCATGATTATCTGACTAGCAAGGACAGGATATAGCAAATGTCTTTCAAAGATAATAGGAATAAGTTGCATGAATTCTGCCACCCATGTAATAATGGCAGGAGGTGGAAGGTGTGCTATTTCTATACCATAATTTTAAAGTAATGTGAAATTGCAAATTCTAGAATATCTGGATGATACAATAGGTGAATCTTGTTGTACACTAATTCATGTGGACATCTCCTACAGTTGTAAGCTTGGTGGAAGAAAAATGAGAACCTCAAATAGTGTGTTGGAGAAGGTTATATAGTAATTACAGTTCTTGGCTAGAACATGACAAAGCACTGATTTACTTATGGGTTTTATTTAAAACATTTATACAGCCACCCATCTTAAAACAACTCTGGGCGGCTTAAAACAATAAAAATAAAAACTAGAGAACCTAGTGCCACAGCCACACTTCTCTAATGTACCTGCATTCTCATCCCACCCTGGCCTCACCCAATCACCACACCTGTGGGAAGAGCTAGGTTTTAAAGTCTTCTTTAGAAAGATTGAAGGATAGGGCCTATTGAATCTCAGGGAGAGGCTAAAGCCACATTTCTGAACTCCACAAGATGGCAATATTTAAGGAAAGAGACCTGAAGAGTACCCACCCTATTGGGGTGACAAATCTCCTCAGGTAAGGCAGTCCTGCAGATAACCTGATCTCTGTAGGAACCAGCACCTTGAATTCCACCAGAGGTAGGTTTCAGCAGGTTCTCACCAGTTCTGGAGAACTGATAGTGGAAATTTTTAGTTCGGAGAACTGGTAGTAAAAATTCTGACTGGCCCTGCCCCCATCTATTCTCTGCCTCCCAAGTCCCAGTTGATTGGGAGGAAATGGGGATTTTGCAGTAACTGTTGTGGCCCGCCAGCAGCCTGCGCGGATCATGGTTGAGGAGGCTGGTGTGGTGTTGCGCCAGCAGCCTTTGCAGCTGGTGCTCACGTCGGACAGCGAGGAGGCCGAAGAGGATGTGATGCCAGAGGCAGAGACTCAGCCAGGGCCTTCAGGACCTCCAGGGCCTCCTTCCAGTGGAGAGAGCGAAGTGGAGGAGCCTTTCCTCAATGCTTGGGCACACAGGGCTGCCAAAAGGCAGGAGTGACTACTCAGGAGGAGGAGGTATACTCAAGGGTAGGGCTTGAGGATAATTGGCCACTCCCTTAGCCTATTTAAATCACACGCAGCTAGTGCTTTTTTGCTAGAAACAACATCTCAACATCTTATTACTACAGAGCATCTTGGAGAGCAAGCGACTTCTCATATTTAGTTTTCTGGGCTGATTGCCAATCTTTGTCGGACTTTGTTCTTAACAACTTTGATATTAACTTTGATATTAACTTAATAACTTTGATATTAACAGGATTCTGGGTAGGTTGAGCTCTGCCACATGTTTATTGGACCCGTGTCCCTCCTGGTTGGTGCTCGCCTCCTGGGCGGTTACACAAATCTGGCTCCAGATGATTTTTAACGCTTCTTTGAGTGAGGGTTTCCTCCTCTCCACCCTGAAAGAGGCAGTGGTGAGGCCCCTTCTCAAGAAGCCATCTCTGGACCCGGCTATATTAGTGAATTATCGTCCAGTCTCCAACCTTCGTTTCGTGGTGAAGGTTGTTGAGAGTGTGATGGCGCAGCAACTCTCCCAGTACCTGGATGAAGCTGTATATCTAGATCCATTCCAGTCAGGCTTCAGGCCAGGATACAGCATGGAAACAGCATTGATCGCATTGGTTGATGATCTCTGGAGAGCTCGGGACAGGGGTTGTTCCTCTATCCTAGTCCTATTGGACCTCTCAGCGGCTTTTGATACCATCGACCATGCTATCATGCTGCGCTGGCTGGAGGGGTTAGGAGTCGGGGGCACCGTGCTGCGGTGGTTCTCCTCCTTCCTCTCCGGCTGGATGGGTGATTATGGGAGCGACTAGACACACTCACGTGACACCTCTCCTGCGCGAGCTGCACTGGCTTCCAGTGGTCTTCCGGGTGCGGTTCAAGGTGCTGGTTACCATCTTCAAAGTGCTCCATAGCTTAGGACCCAGATACTTACAGGATTGCCTTCTGCCACCGATAGCTTCCCACCAACCAACACAGTCCCACAGAGAGGGACTCCTCAGGATGCCATCAGTTAGACAATGTAGACTGGCGACCCCCAGGGGGAGAGCCTTCTCTGTGGGGGCACCCGCCCTCTGGAATGAATTGCCCCCAGGGATACATATGATTCTCGACCTGCATACCTTTTGCCGTGCCCTTAAGACTCTGTTATTCCAACAGCCTGGACTGGCTTAACAAGAAATTGGATAGGGTGTTTTAAATTTGTGGTTTTTAACTGAAGGGCCAAAATATTTAATTTGTTTTAAATTGTTTTCAAATTTTGTACCTTATATTGTTTTATTGTAGCTGTACACTGCCCTGAGTCCTTCGGGAGAAGGGCGGTATAAAAATTCATTCATTCAATCAATCAATAAGGACACTTTGCATGGGAAGCCTGCTTTCTTGAAAGGGGTTTGTTTGGAATTAAACAGTGTTTGCGAAGCTTGGTGTGTGTCACATTCTCTGGGAATCCGAAGCTGGGGCAGAATAGTAATCTTCCCCTGGATTGCATTGGGAATGGAGATATTATAGTATCCTTCCCCACGCTCACCAAGCCACACCATGCCCACCAAGCCATGCCCACAGAATCAGTAGTAAAAAAATTTGAAACCCACCACTGAATTGCACCCAGAAAACAGGGAGATAGCTGCAAGAGGTTGTAAAATGGACAAACCTAGGGACTCCCAATACTGCATTCTGGACCAGTTGTAACTTCTGGGTGATCTTCAAGGGAAGTGCCATGTAAAGTGCATTGCAGTAATCCATATCTTCATGTTCTTCCAATTACAGCCTACAAGGTGATACAATTTTGTTTTGTTCCCATAATCTTCAGGGTTCAAACTAGAACTTCTCTGAGTTTTATGGATAGGATAATCAACCATAATAAGATACTTTAACAAGTGCTTTAAGATATTTGTTAAAGGTGGAGCTAATTTGACTAAGTAGTTGGAGCATTTATTAAAATCAGGATCATATTCAGGATAACCTATTATAATATTTAATCGTTTGCAAGCTGCTGACTGGCTAAAAATATTGGTCAAATTCCTCAAACATAGTCACACCCATTTAAACACACTGAATCACAAAGGGTGTGTAGGAAAGATTCAGGTTGAGTCCATTTCAAAGGTCTCCCTGTCATTCATTTAGAAGGGAATCGTATCACCAAAGCAATTATGATTTTAAAAAGCTATTGGTTCTTGTATTGACCTACTTAGAGCTACCAGATCTCAACTGCAAAAAATCTGGGTGCCCCTTAGAAGGCAGAAAAAAAGATACAGAAAAATCTTATTTTTTGCAGATGAGATCTGGTTACCTTAAAATTCTTTGTATGAAAAACAGAGCACAGCTTTTTACTGTATTTTTCGCACTATAAGACATATTTGCCACCCAAAAAAAGTGGGTGGAAATGTCTGTGCATCTTATAGAGTGAATATTGCGGTGGGAGGAGGGGGGCTGCCATCTGCCGCTGCCGGGGAATGCTGGAGCCTTTGCCGTTCACTGCTGCTGCTTGTTGCAGCGATCAGTGGCAGCAGCAAACTGTAGTTGTAAACAGCAATCGGCAATAGGTGGCGGCGGTGATCCCCGCTGCCTAGAACAGCTGATCGGCAGTGTTCTAGGAGGCTGATCCAACCGCCAATCAGCTGCTCAGCAGCAAAAGCTCCAGCATTTCCCGGCAGCAGCAGCTCAGCTCATTTGACCGGTGGAGGGGGCAACGAAGTGGAGCCCTGACAAGCCAGGTGCTGGGGCTGCAATAACGTACTGAAGCTGACCAGACTGTTTGCTCTTTGCTGCAAGGATGCTAGCCAGATGAATACCAGATGGATGCTGGGAGGCAGAGGCAGATTGTTTTTTTCTTGTTTTCTTCCTCTAAAGCTAATGTGCGTTATGGTCTGATGCATCTTATAGTGCAAAAAATACGGTAATTCTAACTCAGTTCTGTGCTTCACTCTATCCACAATTGCTTTTAGGACTTTTTGTGTTTGTTTCTGATGCTGAAGATGAATTGGAAACAGAATAAAATGCTTGGGCTGACTGGAGCAACTAGATGGCAAAGGATTAAAGAGAGTGGGAGGTTTCCATGCTCTTTTCCACACCCTGGTTTTATTTTCAATCATTCCTTATCCTGACATTATACAAGAATGACTATATGAATGGGATCGGATAGTCACATCATTTCTGCCAAATTTAATTTAGCCCACTAGCAGAACAAAAGCTTTTCTGATTGTCGCATTTTCAACTGAGGGGGCTACAAATTTAGATGTGTACATTAATACATACATGTATATTGCATTTATGAAGAAAAGGGTAGGAAATAAACATAAGCATAATATGATTTTTAGCAAACCCTAGAACAAAGGAAGGTAAATCGTTTCTGACTATGATGCAAAACTAAGATGCAAAAATGCTCCAAGGAGCACGGTAAAGAATGGGTGAGGAGGAGGTATGGTGGTGCAGTGTTTAGAATGTAGTATTGCAGGTTAATTCAGATCACTGCCAGCAGTTCAATCCTGACCGGCTCAAGGTTGACACAGTCTTCCATCTTTCCAAGGTCAGTAAAATGAGGACCCAGATTGTTGGAGGCAATATGCTGCCTCTATAAACCACTTAGAGAGGGCTGTAAAGCACTGTGAAGTGGTATATAAGTCTAAGTGCTTTTGTTTTGTTGGGTTTCTGCATTGTGTGGCTCTTATACTGAGATTTTAGAGTGGTCTGCTAGCCCAGCTCAATGGCTGGCTCAGTAGCTTTGCCAGGACTAAAGCCGGTACTTAATGGGCGTGTGTTGGAGACTGTGTGAGTGAATAATAGTGAGTTCTTCTGTGGTTGCTGGTGGGAGGAGTGTGGGAACATGATAGTGAGTGGGACTGGCATGTTGAGAATGATGGCAAGCTTCCAATTGTGACAGACCAAGGGAGATAAAGCAAATGCTATTGGGTGTGTCATTTCAGAAAAGGAAGTCTGATAATTTATTATTGAGCTCAGCTTCAGACTTGGCAGCCCCACTCTGAGTCCTGGTGGTTGGATTGTTGGTAAACCTGGCTTTAAGATGATGCTGATCAGCCACAGATCGGTTGTAATAAGACCATCTTCATTCATAAGTTGAGTTGATGAACCTGGCAGCTATAGTATTATCAAACCCCAAATAGGCAGAGTCAGTAAGGCTGAGTTGGAGGTATCAAGAAGATTCATGATTTATTTTCTGTGACCATGGTTGCTTGTTTCTGATAATGACTCCGATTTTGTATTTGAAGTATATTGTATACAAAGAAAATTAATAATAATTTTCTTTACTGTTATTTTTGGTGGATCTGTATAAAATCTCTCCAACAGCATTTTACAGATTGATTTTGAAGATGCCATTTATGATTTTTATCAGTGCTGTAGTCCTTACTTCATCCACCCAAATCTGATTTTGGATGTGATGACCTAAAGTTAGAACAAAGTTCTTTTTTTCTTAATTTTAATCTAATTTAATTTTCTATTTATAAATTAGGCTCTTGTGGTTTCCAGCGTCTTAAAAGGAAGCAAGCAGCAGTTTTCTCTGGTAGCATTTTTCAAAGCTATGAGCACCATGAGGGGGTAGTAGAGTTCATATAATTACAGGTAGTCCTTGATTTACAACAGTTCATTTAGTGATGGTTCAAAGTTACAACGGCACTGAAAAAAGTGACTTTTGACTGTTTTTCACACAACTAAGTCACACGATCAAAATTCAGATTCTTGGCAACTGGTTCATATTTATGGCAGTTGCAATGTCCTAGGATTTGTTCAGCTTTTGTGAACTTCTTGACAAGCAAAATCAATAGGGAAGCCAGATTCACACAACTATGTTACTAACTCACCACCCTGATTCCCTTGGGAGAAGGGCGGTATATAAATTAAACAAATAAATAAATAAACAAACTTAACAATTTCCGTGATTCACTTAACAACTGGCAAAATTCATTTAACAAATGCTTCATTTAGCAACATAAATTTTGGGCTAAATTATGGTCATAATTCAAGGATTACTTGCAATTAATTCATATTGCTGTACTGGCAAGTCAACCATAGGCAGTAAAAGTCCCATCATTTTCATACAGCAGGGCTGTGAGGAAGAAGTGGGTAAAGGTATTTTCTAAGATAGTGAGTGTCAGCTCTACAAGGCAGGCCAGACCAAGAAATAGACACCATGTAGGCCTAAAACTACTTTTATTAAGATTCCCTTCCTCCTTTTTTTAATATCCATGTAAATTGCGGGTATATGTGCCTATCTGACATGTTTTCTTAACCCTCCCTCCTCATCTGGGTTTCTCCAATGTTTATCTCCATTGCCTTGGCAATGGATGTTTCCTCATCTCCATCAAGGTTATCTTTACTTTCTGCATTGAAGAAACTAACAGTTGGGCCTAGGTTGGAAGATGAGGGAACTTTGAGTTGAGACTGCCCATCTTTCAGTCTGGAAGTTCAGCCCTGTCCCTGAATTCATTATTCACATTTCTTAACTGTTTTGTTTGGAGAAACAAGTATGTAGAGCACTAATTTAGAACTGTCACCTCATTCAGGTAACTGGTGAATCACCTCCAGCTCTGAAAAACTTCAGACTAATCCAAACACTGAGTGAGTAACCATCCGAGTAAACATACTGTCAGCCTTGCAAGACAGAACTAGTAGAGCTGCATCTTGTCCACAGGCAAGACTGGTAAGAGAGCAAGACTTCCTTGTCTTCTGGTACTTTATGGAAAACATTGTGAATATGGC
This sequence comes from Masticophis lateralis, assembly GCA_030761175.1. NCBI lineage: Eukaryota > Metazoa > Chordata > Lepidosauria > Squamata > Colubridae > Masticophis > Masticophis lateralis. The sequence goes on from JAUDYJ010000001.1 coordinate 90,179,041, forward strand.
ATGGAGGTGGCATATGGTGTAACATCAGATACATTATCACCAAGTCAAATAATGGGGGATCGTGCCATTGTCTTTCCATCATCGTGGCTGTAGATCTTTGGAGCAGCAGTTAATTAGCATAAGAACTTGATTATTCATTTGTCCATATGGTAATGATAATTTCAAAAGAATAGGACATTTGTGGAGAAAAGGAGCGGGAGAATTTCTTCAGCAGCATCTAGAAGACATGATTGTCTTGAAAGAAGATTGCAAGTGAGATCACTGTTGTATTTCCTTCAGAATTTAATGTACCGTAGCTAACTAGGTGACAGGTTTTGCTTTTCCCTAAATTGAATTTCATGCAAATAAAAAAACCCTTTGGTTTTTTGGTTATAAAAGCTGCTCCATGAATACATCAGTTCTCGCATACTGTAGCACAGTAATTACACTCCTAAAAATGCTTATGCTGTGTTACACTGGGCAGTATATTTAGCAAAGTGTGAAAAAATAAAACTAGAGGTAGACAATTTAAGAATAAAAACACATTCATAACCAAAATATTTTTGAAATATTAAACACAATAAATACATCTAACAAAGCAGTTACACAGTTCTTTCAGAATGCTCAGCTATTTTTCTTTGTATATTGCCAACACCTTCTTTTATTGTGAGAAAATTGCCCCTTATCTCTTCTTCATCAGATCTTAACCCAAACACTTAATGGATGTTCCATCTCTTTCAGCTTTTTATGTGTTGCTGCAATAGACTTTGTGGCATCTTTGCTACACCCTGCTAAATAAACCTTGCTTTTATTTTCTCACAATTGCTTCTGATTTGTCCATAACATCACTTCATTTAAACTAGTAGCATGCACAATGTCATAGGCCAGTGGTGTTGAACCTTTTACTCACCGAGTGCCAAACGGGTATTTATTATTTATTTATTTATTTATTTATTTATTTGTTTATTAAATTTATATACCGCCCCACTCCCAGATGGGACTCAAGGCCAGCCAGAATAAGATACAATAAATACAAAAGTTAAAAAATCATATTAAAACAAATTAAATAATTTGGCTCAACAGTTTAAAAATCCAATTATAATTATAAAAATTTAAAAACCCAAAATAAAGGAGGTTAGGCCAGCCCAGCTTGTTCAAATAAAAATGTTTTTACGGCGCGGCGAAAAGTACACAGGTCATGTAACCTCCTTATCTCAGGGGGGAGCTCGTTCCAGATGGTAGGTACCCCCACAGAGAAGACTCTCCCCCTGGGGGCCGCCAGTCAACACTGTTTGACCGACGGCATCCTAAGGAGACCCTCTCTATGGGGGCAGACTGGTCACTGAGAGGCTGTTTGTGGCAGAAGGCGGTCCCGAAGATACCCTGGTCCTAAGCCATGGAGCGCTTTGAAGATGGTAACCAAAACCTTGAACCGCACCCGGAAGACCACTGGGAGCCAGTGCAGCTTGCGCAGGAGGGGGGTCACATGGGAGCGCCACATCGCTCCCATCACCACCCGCGCAACTGCATTCTGGACCAGTTATACACTTTGTGCGTGCGTGTGCTATCTGAGCTAACGTGTGGCTCCTTCCACCTTGCGCTGCATGTGCAACCACACCATCTGCGCATGCACGCAGCTTTTGTGCAGCTCCCATGCACTGCACACACAATAGCACCATCTGCGCATGCACATGCACACAGATTTCACGTGGCTCCATGCTCTGCATGCACAATCGCACCATCTGTGCATACATGCGGTTTTCATGCACTCAATGCACATGCGCAAACACTGCATGTACTCACACGTGCATGCACAAACACATGAGCATGTGCAGGAGAGCTCCGAAGACCAGCTGGGTCCCCTGAATTGCTTGCATGGGCACCAGAGGCCCAAACATCAGCCGGGCTGCATGTGCATGCACAGCTGCAGGTGAGTTGGGCGACAGCTCGCATGCCCAGAAAGATGGCTCTGCATGTCACCTTGGGCACATGTGCCATAGGTTCGCCATCACGGTCATAGGCCTGTTGCTTCGATACCTACACTTGAAAATTTCAAACTTCCTCAATCAATAGCGTAGGGGGCTAATGCCTCCTACTAAAGGCAATAATTAACACCAGCTCCCTGTAATTTCTGTGAGTTCAATCCTAGCCAGGCTCAAGGTCGACTCAGCCTTCCATCCTTTCTAAGGAGGGTAAATTGAGGACCCAGTTTGTTGGGGGCAATAAGCTGACTTTGTATAAATATACAAAAGTATGAAGGCTATTGCTTAACACATTGTAAGCCGCCCTGAGTCTCCGGAGAAGGGCGGCATATAAATCAAATTAAAAAAAATAAAATAAAATAAAGCTTCTATCTTCTTTGGCCCTTTCTTTTCAATTACTCTGCTCATTATTATTATTATTATTATTATTATTATTATTATTATTATTATTATTATTATTATTATTATTTTGAGGAAAAGTACACTTAAGTAGCACTAAATCAACTGGGCGATAACAAAGCAGCAAGCCCTCATCTTCATTTGGGTGGTGCTTCCCTGCTATTTTGCGTTTATGCAAAGTTGAAACTCAGGAAAATGATGCATCAGCAAGCTTTCTGCTATAGAGTCATTGTTTTGTTTTTGCTTCAGATTTGGTGCATGGCTTTCTCTGAAATGTCTGCTTTGCTTTTATGTGAAGCAGAAAACGGGTCCAGATGGTTTTTGGGGGTAGAATATAAAAATGACACTGGATATTTATAAAGTCCATTAAAAATATTTTTTTCAACATTATGAAAATATATTGCCCGGCTGATTAACAGTTTAGTTAATAAAAATGTTAATCTATTTGCATTTTATGGTAACTTAAATTAATTGCTAAAAGTACTGCTCCTTTAATGTTTTGAACAGGAAGCATTTGTTGCTGTTGCTTATTTTAGTATTTATCCCAATTTCTAACCTGCTCCATTGGAGCTTTGTTTTTGCCTCTAGGCCTGTAGCAATTTATATTATGCACATTCTTAGAGAGCCTCGTTATCTTGCAAATGCAGACTGAACACGTATTTCAAGAGGTGATTGAACAGCAATCACAGAAGCTCTTAAGAGTAAATGGATAACCTGGATCTATTTCAGACTGGCTTCAGACTGGGATACGGAGAGAGCTGGTCACAATTGTTAAACTCTGGTGGATCTGGGGGGTGGGGGTGGCAGTGTAATAAATCCATCCTTTGCTCCTTGATCTCTTAGTAGTTTTCAATATCATCAACCATGATATCCTTCTGGACTTGTAGGGGCTGGGAGCAAGAGGGTGTGTGCTGTGGTAGCTCACCTCCTTCCTCAGTGGCTGGTTCCAGTTGGGACTGATGGAGAGAGATTATGTCCGTCATCACTCATGATGTAGCTCAGAGGTTGACATTTTCCCCTCTCCTGTTTAACAACTACATGAAACTGTAGGTGAGGTCATCTGTTGGTTCAGTATCTGAGAATAACCAGCTTTACATCTCTATGCTGGGCTGCACAAATGAAGATTTTGAGGTATTGACTCAACATCTGGAAACTGTTTAGGTCTGCATGGGGAGGAACAGAATTTGGTTCAATCCTGACAAGACTGAGTTGTTGTGGTGATTCTTCTTCCTCAAAAAGTGGAAATGTTTCCATTGTTGGTCTTGAATATGGCTGCTCTACCCCATTCAAGCTTTGTGTTCTCCAGAACTGACAGTTATTGCTGAATCTATTAGCCTTTACAAAGGTACATCTTGTGCTTCAATTGTGCCCTTTCCTTGACTAGGTGGCCCTGCAGATAGTCACTCATGCCATGGTAACCTCACAACTGGACTACTGCTATGTGCTTTACACAAGATCACCTTGGAGAACATCTGGAGAGCTTCCATCTGGAAGCTGATTCAAAGGTAAGCAGTAATAGGCATTTCTCATTGTGCCTATGTGTCACATTATTACTATATGAGCTGCACTGACTACCAGCTGGCTTCCAGGTGCATTGCAAGGTGCTGATTGTTACCTTGAAAGATCTTCATGCATAGAACCTGGTTATTTGAGGGACTGCTTCTCTGATTTGGGCAGAATAGATGTGCTCTTGGTCCCTTTTATTAAATGTTGCCATCTTCCAAGACCTAGGAAGTAAGCCTTCTCTGTGGCAGTCCCCACCCTCTGGAAAGCATCCCTTCAGAGGTACGAAGGGCACTCACTCTCCTGGGATTCTAAAATGCTCTTAAAACCTGGCTTTGGGCCCAGGCCACAGAATATTTGGAGGCACCATGTCACTTGGTGTTTTAAAGGCTCGTTTTAGTCTGGGATGTTTTAATCTTCTAATTGTTTTAACTTGGTCCTAGATTTTATGAGCTGCCTAGAGTGGGGAGTTGGGAGTGGGTGGTTAGAATAAAATAAAATTAAATTAAATAAACAAACTGCACTGTATCTCATCAAGGCCCATTCTCTATTATCCAAGGTTCTTCATTAGTATAAGATTATTAATTTCCTATTAACCCTCATATGTTCTGATACTTCATGACAATATGTTTCATTACAAAAGCTTTGTTTCCCTACAATCACAAATATCTTTTCTAAATTTCATGCCATACATCACAATCCTACCTTTGCAGTTTTCCCATATCCATATGATTTCTTCACAGTCTCCTGGGTCCTAAATAGGTAAAGAGCATCACTATCAAAACATATCATTCTGGGAGATCTGCTATGATTACCCGTTTCTAGAATCACTTCAAAGTGAATATGATTTAATTCTGTCTATCCAGGAGATTGCCTGTCTCATTATGAACTGGCCTAGTTAGTACGTAGAGAGAGGCCCTTTTAAGGACACAAGTGTTGCAAAGGCCCATTTGTCAATGAACACATTTCAGAGGAATTATGGCTTCTGATTTGACAAGCCTCATACTTAGAAAACAGGACAGCCTGTACTAATTATCAAAGGTATAATCAGAAACAGAACAAATCTTCTATACTATTCCACATGTTCCTCACTTGAAGTTGTATCTTAGGAACGAATATTAAGTAGCTGTGAGATGTGCAAAACTGGTAAAATCTGCTGGGGCAAGAATTTGTTCTTCTCCAGACTAATTTTTCTCTGTTGAGTCATTGATCTGAAGACCTGTTCAGATTCACTCACAGTTGTAACAGAGTAACTGACATGCTATGACAAGGTGTGCATAATGTATGTACCATGGAAAATCACAGCAATATGCATACAACTTGCAGTTTAAATTCGCATTTGCACAATTTGGAATGGAAAATCCAGAAGAAATGTTAAGGAAATTATAGGCTCTAACACATGCTGAAATCATCTATATGTTGCTTGGGAAAGGTAATGCACATACATAGTTCTTAGTGCCACTACATCCAATCTGACTTATTGTTTTAATTAAAAATAGTGTAAAATTGGTATGTTATAACTGTGTCATCTTCCAATCTCATCTTTATTTTCAAGAATACCTGTCATCTTCAAATGAATACAATATTCTTAGAAAATATAAATGTGGGACCAATAATCCAAAGCTTAAAGAATCCCATATGTTAAGGGTAGGACTGCAGTTTTGGAATAAATCTAATTAGTTACCTTTTCCATAGTTTTGGGAACACAAAAGCCATCCACAGCAATCTTTTGCAGGATTATCATCAAGACATTTCCAAATGTCAAAGGTACACAACCTAAAAAAGATCTAAGACAGTCCAGATGAATAGAACAAGCCTATTGTATCTATCAAGAAATGCATCAGCCAAGCAAAATTTTGACTAAGGCCATGCTAACAATAATCATGTTCCAGAATGAATCAGCAAACTGGCTGAAAAATATAGGATGTTGTAATCCATGTATCTAAGGATAAGAATGCATTACTTGCTTGTATTCACACACTAAATTTATCTTGTGTGACTAGAAGGGTCAACCATTAGATAGCTATGACAACTAGTTCAATGAACCAGAAAAGGAGATCACCATAGATACCACCAGCTAAAATGACACCAATATTTTTGCACGTCCGTGTTTTGTCAGTCGGACATTGGAATTATGGAACATGACAAAATTTCATAGCTTAAAGTAACCTAGAAAAATGTGTGTACCTAAGGAGCCCAAGGAAACCAATGCATGTCTTTTATCCAAGCTTTCAATTATAATAATAGTACGTTAGTGATCTTACATAAGCTACCTGTTCTTCTCGTAATAAGTAGACTGAAGATTAAACTATTTATGGCTGTAAAAGTTCTCAGATCACGCTCACTATATTTTTTTGAAATATGAAATTGTAGTCCATGTAAAGTAGAACTGTGGCTTTGGGAAAATTTGAGGTTTTGTTTTTTGTCGTTGCAAAACATTGCCCTTTCTGTTTCATTGGTCTCAACTTGAATCCGCTGAGTTGCTACTGGTTGCATGTGATTAAATCAGTTATTCTCCAATTATGGATCTCCAAAAAATAACAGATTCTCATAGGATGTTGTTTCCTTCAGAGATCTTTTCAAAACCACTAGCAAATCTAGACTTCTGCCATTTTGTCCCCTGGCTGAGACAATCCTTATAAATATATTCATCACTCATATACGTAGATAACTGAACAAATACACAGACCCAGGCTGAGAAATCTGTGAATGGCTTTCTTCTATATAAAGATCAACACAAGAAGAAAACTAGCTAAGCAGGGCTTATTCCATTTCTTCACCATCATAATTAAAACCAGAGTCCTTTTTAATTTAAAGAATAACTTGAGACTTTCAAAATATATATTTTTCACTTCTAGTTTTCAGTGATGTAATTCTATGATTTCACAGCCAAATGATAGGCTGACTTTATTTGCATGATATATAATTATATCTTAATTTTCTATTGGATAAAAATCTCTGATCATTTCAGTTGTACTAACTAGAAGATGTATACTTGTTGAGTAAAACTGTAGCCAACCGAACAATAATGCCATTCAGTAAGTGTAATATATAAGGAGTGTCTGCCTCTTCATTCTTTTCCATGCATCTACACCCCTGCTGGAATAAAAGTCTAAAATGTGATATCTGATAAGTAAAGGTCTTCTTATAGTATCACATTTGAGCAGGGGTATAGACCAGTGGTGAAATCCAATTTTTTTTACTACCAGTTCTGTGGGTGTGGCTTGGTGGGTGTGGCTTGGTGAGGATATTGCAAAATCTCCATTTCCTCCCCACTCTGGGGCCAACCAGAGATAGTATTTGCCAGTTCTCTGAACTACTCATTCTGCTACCGGTTCTCCAGAACTTGTCAGAACCTGCTGGATTTCACCCTTGGAATAGACTGGATGAAGTGGACTAGATTATATTCTTTGGTTAAAGGCATAAACAGTAAGAGAGATTCCTGAAAACTGTTAAGATGCTTGATCACTGACAGATCCCTGGCACTTTTATTCTCACTGGTTGTAAAACTGAGAGCAAGGTCTCTTCACGTTTTACTTAGTCAAATAAATAAATTGTACATTCCAAAGAAGTGTACAAGAAGGTAGCTTTAGATCTTGTAGGAAGAAATATCCTTCTGGGTTCTGCTCCAATTGGGGAAAAAGACACTGGAAACATGGAGACTGCTTGGAAAGATGGTTTAATGGTGGATAGGATCACACGAGTTCCTTAACAGAAAAGGGCAGATACAGTGAGTCCCTGGGTTTTTATGCTCTCCCTAGTTCTGAACTTCCTGGGGCCCCGAAAGAGTATCCTGATTGGTTGTCAGACTCCCAGGGGGTGGGGGTTTTAACTAGCCTTGCTGGTTGATGTAATCTTTCCAGGTGCCATGTGATGAGTTTCTGTCTCTATTGTGTTGCAGATGGATCCATTGACAAAAGATTGAGTTTCTGCCTCTGACCCATTAACAAAGGGGGTGGGGGCAAGAAGGTGGGAGCGGTTTTAAAACCTGCTTCTCCATTTCTCATACAGGAAAACATAATATTCTGCCTTTTTAATATTTCCCAAAATATTTCATTTTCCAGGAAAGGGATGGGTGCCAACTTCCTACAATCTCTTACAGCAGTCTTCTCAACCTGGTGGCGTCCAACCCAGAGTTGCAAATCCCTGAATTCCGGCTTGGGAATTTTACAAACTGCTGGAGTCCAAACCATCTGGGACGTTTGAAAGTTTGGACTGAAATGACCAACGTTTTAAAACAAAACAAAAACAGTGATTTAAAAGAAAGCGAAGGAACGCATCTGGAAAGCAGTTCCTAAGATAACACCATTTACAACCCGTTTTTAAGCACGTGGCTTTAGAAATTCCTACTAATTGCCTATACTTACTGCTTTACCTACGGATACTCCAGGATAACTATTCACTGACAAGCGTATCTGTTGGGAGTTATCGCTGCTCGCTTTTCATGAGCAGCAGCCTAACAGAACCGCACCTCAGGATACGCATGCTACCTCCCCGTGCAGAAAGAGTTAAAAGCCTGGGAGGTTGCTTGGAATCCAGGTTTGTTTATCATCAGTTTCTCTCTCGCTCGACAGGTTCTTCCAGCAGCAACAGCCGCTCTCCGCGCCCGGAATCTAGGCGGGGCCGTCCTTCGAACCTTGCCCGCCGCTTAAAAAGCGCAGCGCCTTTTCCGCCGCCTTCTCCCAGGCTCAAAACCTGGCCGGAGGATATTGGCCTTAAAGGGGAACCTCAAACCACGCTTCCTGCTTTCTCTCTTAATTCCTCGTCTGAAATCAGTCCGGGCAAAATGTTCAGGTGCGGCCTGGCCTGCTGGAGGTGCAGATGGATCTTGCCCCTTCTCTTGGGGATAGCCATCATCTTTGGCATCATTGCCTTGGCTGGCAAAGGGTGGCTGGAGTCGGCCGAAGCCCCCTACGTGCGTAAAGCCTGGTTGTGGTGGGACTGTCACAAAAACAAGCCCGACGATGCGAACTGGCTCTGCAATTCTATCATGGACTACAGTAAGTCTTGGCGGCAAGCGGCGTGCATTCTTAAACCTACAGGGAGTTTTCTCAAGTCTCGCTTTATTCAGTCAGGGCGGGGAGGAGGGCTACGATGGTGAAAAGGTAGGAATTACAGTAAATCGAAAAATGTATCCGGGAAGAAACTTACCCGGGAGACAACAATTTACAAAGGGCACACCGGTTCACATTCAAGGATATAATACAGGCCTTGCTTGGAAACAAATTACGTATATGGCGTCAGTCTCGCCTTTATGCAAAACTAGTAGCCCGGTGAGAAACGGGTAGTGAGGAGCAGAAACTGGCCAAAAGAGAAGAAGGGTTAAATCATGCATCTCCAAACTTGGCAACTTTAAAATTTGTGGACTTCAACTCCCAGAATTTCCCAACCAGCCAGCCAGGCTAGAGAATTCTGGGGGTTGAAGTCTTTAAGTCTTAAAGTTGCCAAGACCCCTGGGTGAAATCCTAAAGCGAGTGGTAGTGGGAGATAGTGTAGTAACAGGCAGGCGACGAGGCTCTGAGATAGATTGCTCTTTGAAGGATTTTAAGACGCAATAAGTCGAATTGCAATATCAGTCGAAAATTATTCATTGAAACTAGTTTGAAAGGCTCTGGATCAAACTGCCACACCTTGTACTCATCCAAACTTGACGAGCTTTGGTCATCGCTCAATGCACAGAAGGCGAGTCTTTCGACTGTATTTCTGCTCTTCATCACAAATCCTAACCTTCCGGTCAGAGCTGGAGAAGCAAATGCCCTTTGTGCTTTCAGAAGGGGTGGGAGAGCAACTATCTCTTTGCCCTGACTTGCTGGTTGTAACTTGATACCAAATCAGCGAGTAATCTGTTTTTTTAGACAGAGCTGGAATTGAATTATGGCCAAATAGGGGAAGATCTGCAGCACTTTGCAAGTCTTTTGTAGTTAAGGGGGAAAAACATACCCAGAAGTTAACATTAGTCTTCGTGTGATACATTAACTTAGATTTCCTCGGGTTGGTGCCTCCAGAAATGTTGGGGTGGCAATTACGAAGATTTTCAGGCAGTAAAGTATACTTGGGATCCCAAAACATCTGGAGGGTGCCAATTAAAGAAGATTGAGTGTGTATAAAATGGTGCCTTGAGAATTAATGGAATAACAAAACATATTGGAGTTGTAGAAGAACAACTTAGGTGCTGCCAAGCCATATCCTTTAGAGATGTTTTTTTAAAACTGTTGGTAGTCACTGTTTTTTCCCTTTAATTGGAAAAGTCAAAGGATAATTGCATTTGTTCCTTTATATAAAGAATAGGTATAATTTGTACTTCAAATGCAAGCTATTTCACTTGTAATTTTTTAAAAAATGCAATAGAAATAAATGTTCTTTTTAATTCTTAACTATTGTTTTGACCCCCCAAAAAGATGTTATTTAAGCATATAAATTACATAAACTGAGGAATCTTAACATTTACAGTTCGGTCTACTAAAGGAAATAATTTTCCCACGAAGTCATTAAAAATGGGTTTCTCTAGGGAAGGAGAATAATCTTGTGGACTAACCACACTGACAAGGATGGGATTTAGGCCAGTCATTCTTGGACAGCTGAGTCTACCTCATATACTTGTTTTTAAGATAAAATAGAGAGAGAGAGACTTCTACAGAAGCCAGTTTAAATGTCTGGTGGAAAGTTGAGATAACATATATTAGTCATAGTTGATAATTTTGTGAGGAGTGTCTAAAAATTCTGGAATGAACCCAAGTGTTCCTTTTATCCTTTCCAAACAAGTTGTCGGCTGCATAGAACTTCCTGGAATCAAATTTGTCTTAACTGAAATCATGTAAAGCAAAATAAAACACAAAAGTTTTGATGTAAAGATCGATGCATGAAAATACAGGCAAACAAAAATTACTATCCCAACTTCTTTTGCAACACTTGTGTTCAAGGTAGATTTGATAATTGAAATTATGATAGTAAATTCTGCCCTAACTTAGATGTGTTTAAAAGTACAGTTTAACTGCGTAACAAGTTGTGTATGTTTGGGCTTTCTAAACATAATTAGCTATCAAATACGGATAATGGGGAAAATCTAGGATTTAGAATCCAGAGGTTCAGTGATTCAATTTGGAAACAAAAAAATTAAAGAGATTTTGTATACTTGGGTATACATGGAAAATATTTGAACATAGATTTATTTGTTTATTTAAATTTAGATTTTTATGAGGGAAGCCAAACTGCTATTTCAGTTGTCAATTTTTTTTAAAGACACAGTGCTTAAACTTTGTCCTTTCTTACATATACTTTTTGTATGTGTTTTTAAAGAATATTTAGATAGAAAGATGATGATACATTAAACATGCACTGGGTATGGAATGGACATTAAATCTTTGTATTCTGGTGTTTGCTGCATGCAAGCTAGCTAAAATTAATGTGTCACAATAAATTAGTTAATTGGTAAGGTTATTGCAAAATTTCAGCAACTACTTGAATGAAGAACTTGCTTACAATTTGTATCATGATTTCTTTTCTTAAAAAATGTAAGAGGAAGACTTAATACCTATAATGATGTTACTCAGATTAAAAATTGCAGGTTATTCATATATTGATCTTATTCCAGCCTTTTGCTTAAAATGAAGCTACCTTGGAGAAAGATCACTTGTTAATGGCAGATTTGCATCGGGCACAAATTCTTATTCAAGATTGTACTTGTTAAGTATTAATGTTGCACAGAATACAGAAAAGAGCCACTCCCTATTCATTGGGGGAGGAAGGTATTCTTTGTTTGGAATGATAATTAAATTGCAGAGTTTGTAATTCAGATTTGCTTCAAGATTAAACTGGATGTAACATGGAGTCCTATATCTTTTCCCATTTTTTTTGCATTAAAGAATAGCTCCTTCCCAAAAGCTGTTTATCACAGAAATTAAAATGTAGGAAGACTGAATACATGAGGGATAAACCTTTTATTTTTAATACTGTGGCTGCCCTCTCCAGCTGGAAAATAGAAAAAACTACAATCACTTTTCCACATAGAATGAAAGGGATATAGATTTGTAATGGTTATCTCACCCCATCCCATTGATCACTTTCCAGGCACAAGATAGGTAAAGAAAGCCATGCTTATTCATTTCTCCTTCTGCTTCTCTGCTCTTCCACAAATCTAAGGAAATGTCCCCTAATCCTCTAGAGCAGATTTGTTTGGAAAAAATGAAAAGTTATGGCCCTTATATGGCTTTTCCCTCAAATAAAACAGGTTCCATACAAAACCACCTCTTCTTTCCATCTTTTAACAATTGTCAAAAATTTCATCAACAATACTAATTGCTAATTGAGGGGTCCTTGGCGCTCTTTGAGTTTAGTTGTTTTCTGATGGTGCACTGATGATGTTACTTAGGTTTTTGTAATGAAACATCTGCAAGAAAACTACCAAGCTCAGAGAGCACCAAGGACCCCTCATTTCAAACCTGAGCTGTAAATATTCTCCTCTATTGCTAATTGCTTTTTAAAATGTGCAAGTGTCAGAGTGGCATTAGAACCCTATAGCAACACAACTGAAATCCAGTATGAAAAGGTGAGTCCCATCAGCAAAGTCAGATTATAAAATGAAATTGTAATTAACTGTTGACTGAATTTTACAGGAGAGATGTCACCATAAACTTTTCTAATCACCTTTTCTGATCAAAGTCAGGCCTGCATAATCTGACTTGCTGTATCTTTTACCCTTAAAAAATAGTTTGTTGGAGTCATTAGCTGTATGTAGCTGTAAATAATGATTCCTCAGCCAACAATCATAGGTAAAGGATTAAGAGTAAACTACGGGATCTCTCTCTCTCTCTATTACGGTATGGTTTTTCTTCCTCTTTCCATACCGGATAATACTTATCTTTAATTTTAATTCTGAATTTAAAAATTGCTTTCTTTTTTCCTTTAATGTGCAAAACTTTTGAACCATTGAATGACAAAGGGGGTCAAATATAATTAAAAGAGGATTTTTCACTGCAAAAAGTATAGGTATGACAAAACTAACATTTTCATTAAGAATTTAGGGATTTATGATAGAGATGACAACAGATTAAATTCTACTTAGTAAAATGGAAGAAATGATTTAAATAAATTAGATATGGTGACCTGAGAAAATATTAAGATTGGTCCCTCAAGAAATGGGAATGAGCAAGTATGGCACCAAATAAAGGGTATGTTTGACACTGAGATAATCAAGTGGTTAAAACAGTGGATTTAAGATTCATAATCAGGTGAATTCAAATACTTTTGGTCAACAAGTAAATACTGTGTCCACTTTTGGTTGCTACAGGTCAAAAAGGATAGTGACATTTTTTCTCATATGGAGGATAGTAAGCAGTGGGTTAATCCAAGAATCTATAATCAGATGAGTACTATGATTTATTCATAAATGTTTTGGAAGTGACTAAATCACTTCAAGGAGAGAAACTAGAAAATCCCAAAAGAATGTCTTCAAATCTGGAGGGTGAACAAATGTAATCTAGTGTAAAGTATTACATATGGAAGGTTTGAAAAATGTTACATTTACATTTGTAAGGTTGTAAGCAAGGATCACTAACAGAGAGGTTTCTTGGGATTATGATGGATAAAAATATTGATTTAGTGCAGTCTTCCACAATGTGTCCAATCTGACATGAAGAGTTCTGAGAATTATTCTAAATTCTCTGCTATAATGAAGAAAGCTGGGAAATTCTAGGCATTGACGTCTACTTGTCTAGAAAATGATGGGGTTATGATTGCTGTGGAAAGTAAAGTCCATATTGGGAATTGTAGGGGAAAGAACCAGTATACAATTTTAATGCATTTGTGCTAATCAGAAGTATAACCTAGAGCTGTAATGTAAAGTTTTTATTCATTGACTATGGAAACTATTTGGAATATTGCACAGTGCTGTATGAACACCATTTCTGATTTCTGAGATACAAGACTAGGTCTTAACTATGAAAGTTAGCTTGTTTTGTATACTTATCTAATTGTATCTTATTCAATAAAATATAGTTAAATAAATCATGTCTTGGCATTAGGCCATAGGAGAAAAAAAAGCAAGAGCAGAAGCAATATATTTAGCTGGAAAGAATATATTATTTAGGCTCTTTAATTTAGCGAAAAGTCTGATTGAAAAGAGAAATTAGAGACACATCAAGCTAAACTGTGCTAGTATGGTTGAGATGCTGGACTTGGGCTATATCTCAACTATTCTAGCAGTTTAGCTTGATGTGTCTCTAATTTCACGTCCCTTTTGACCAGCTTCTTTTAAAAATGCAGTGGGGGGTGGGATGTCTTGAACAGGGAGAGAAAAAGCTGTTAATAGAAGATAACAGGCACACCTGTTATCAAAACTGTTGATTCTTTGTAGACATTTGCAGTTGTGTCAGATGAAAAGAAGGAACATAAAATTTAATAGATAATGCCTTTAACAATAAAAGCCAGATTCTACTCAGTTCCTTTAATCAATATTTTTCTAAGCTTACATTTAACTTATACAAAATGTATATATTTAGATATAAGGTATATATATTTATCTCTCTCTCTTTTTTCAAAGGTTGGGGCAGAGCTGCTGCAGCTACATATCTTGTTGGTTTTGTCATCCTCTGCATCTGTTTCTGCTTAGCAGTCATAGCATTTTCCATTGATATATTACGGTTTAACTTTGTTCGAGGAATTGGTGGCTTGCTGTTCGTTGTTGGTAAGCCTGTAAATAAGACAACTGATTTTCTGACCAAGTATAATTGTGACTTTCCCAAATTATGTTTCTCTCTAGAATATGTTAAAAACATTTTTTTTCTTAGCTCTTTCCTCCTCTTGTACAACTTTTCTTAGATTTCATATTAGCAACAAACAACTGTCCAGACTTAATCAGGTCTCAATCAGCTTTCTTAATTGAAGCTAGCCAGCATTAAGCCATCATTTAGTTTCTAATTTGTCTCCCCAATTTTATTTTTTAATAGGGAAGTATCTTCATTTTTGGAAAAACTTTTATATATTTATTATTTATTTATTTATTAATCGAATTTCTATACCGCCCTTCTCCTACCGGACTCAGGGCGGTGAACAGCCAGTTTAAAACCAATAACAATATAGTAAGTTAAAATGTTCTAAAAGTCCATATAAATTTAGGCTGAAAATATATCAATAAAACACTAAAGCTCTAAAAATTTAAATAATTTAAAATAATTTAAAATTTAAAATATTTAAAAATATTTAAAAATAGGAGGGATCAGGCAAGTCCGGCAAGTTGGAAGAAATGAGTCTTCAACGCCCGACGAAAGGTCCGGAGGTCAGCAATAGTTCTCAGATCTGGAGGGAGATCGTTCCAGAGGGTGGGGGCTACTACAGAGAATGCTCTCCCCCTGGGGGTCGCCAGCCGGCACTGTCTGGCTGACGGCACCCTGAGGAGGCCCTCTCTGTGGGAGCGAACCGGCCGGTGGGAGGCAATAGGTGGCAGAAGGCGGTCCCGTAAGTACCCTGGTCCTAAGCCATGGAGCGCTTTAAAGGTGATTACCAACACCTTGAAACGCACCCGGAAATCAACCGGCAACCAATGCAGCTCACGCAGGAGAGGTGTCACGTGGGAGCGCCCTGTCGCTCCCATAATCCCCCGCGCGGCCGCATTCTGTACCAGTTGAAGCCTCCGGATGCATCCCAAGGGGAGCCCCATGTAGAGAGCATTACAGTAGTCCAAGCGAGACGTGACGAGCGCCTGAGTGACTGTGCGCAGGGAGTCCCGATCTAGAAAGGGGCGCAACTGGCGTATCAGGCGGACCTGATAAAAAGCCCCCCTGGCCACAGCCGTCGTATGATCCTCTAATGACAGCCGTGGATCCAGGAGGACGCCCAAGTTGCGCACCCTTTCCGTGGGGGCCAATGATTCGCCCCCAATAACCAACGATGGAGTCAGTTGGCTATATCGGGACGCCGGCATCCACAGCCACTCAGTCTTGGAGGGGTTGAGTCGAAGCCTGTTTCTCCCCATCCAGACCCGCACAGCTTCAAGGCACTGGGACATCACTTCCACGGCATCATTGGGGTGGTCTGGGGTGGAAATGTACAGCTGAGTATCATCAGCGTACTGATGGAATTCCACCCCAAAACCACGGATGAGCTCACCCAGCGGCTTTACATAAATGTTGAACAGAAGGGGCGAGAGGACCGACCCTTGTGGCACCCCACACACTAGGCGCCTCGGGGTCGACCGCTGCCCCCCTGTCAACACCGATTGCAACCGGTCGGAGAGGTAGGAGGAGAACCACCGCAGAACGGTGCCCCCCACCCCCAATCCCTCCAACCGGCGCAACATGATACCATGGTCGATGGTATCAAAAGCCGCTGAGAGGTCTAACAGCACCAGGATAGAGGAGTACCCCCTACCCCGGGCCCTCCAGAGATCATCCACCAACGTGACCAATGCCGTTTCGGTGCTGTAACCAGACCTGAAGCCGGACTGGAGCGGGTCTAAATAGACAGCTTCATCCAGGTACCGGGGGAGCTGCCGCGCCACCACACTCTCAACAACCTTCGCTAAAAAGGGAAGGTTGGAGACAGGACGATAATTTACCAAAACAGCCGGGTCCAGGGAGGGCTTCTATATATGTTTAGAACATTACTGTATTATTATACATATATTATTAAAGATATTCCACATGAATTTTTATTTGAATAAATAAGCAATTGCATTAATTTGCAAAAATATATTTAATACATAAATATATTCCCTTCTATATTGTGGACATAATATAACTTAATCTCTTCAAAATATTTAACAAACAAGCTCCTAGGATTATATGTAGCAAGTTGGTTATGGTTGAGCCACAGCTAGCTTGAGAATCATTTATAAAACTTCATACAATTTGGTTTCTATAGTTTGGGTTTATTGTCTTGCATGAATTTAGGGTGATTTGTGAAGCATAGTTTATAGATTACTGTACTATGAAATTTTATCCAATCATGATTTATTACACTCAGAAACCATGAGGGTAGTGCAGAAACTCAACTAGACCCTTCATCTGGGTCTCACACCCTTCAGTATTTTTATTAATGATTTGGGGGAGGTGGTGGAAGGAATGCCAGCCAGACGTGCTGAAGATAGAATTAGACATGACTTAGTATCCTTAAAGATGAAAGCACAAATCAAAATTATTTTACAGTCGAGGAGGGTAGGTTTTCTGTCTTATTTTGGCATGTATGGGGCATTAAGAGTGGGAATGGGAAAGGCAAAACACTGCTATTCCCACATTTTGCCCTCCCTCCAAACACAACATCCAAAATTATGTCTCACAGTCTTGAAGAACTGCCCATGGATTGCCACCCCCCCCCCCCCCCGGGTAGAAAACGGAGTTGAAAAAAAAAAGAATAAAATTAAGCAGAGGCAAATGCAGTTTGTCACAAGAAAAAAAATCAGATGTGCGCAGGAGAAACCTGGTTTAGTAATATTGTATGCAAAAAAAAATAAAATCAAAATTGCAGTTGATCATGCTTAGAATATGCATGGTTTCAGAGTGTCAAACATGGTTTTAAGTTGCATTAATAGAAACATATTTTCCAAATCATACGTTATGAGTTCCACCCTATTCTACATTAGTCATAACCATTCTTGAACATCTGGCCAGTTTTGGGTTCCGTAATTGAAGAAGAAGATTCAGATAAATTTTCGCAATTACAAAGAAGGTGAACATGATCATGCAATTGAACATTTCAGTGAGAAAACACATGAAACACTAAATATATTAACCTCTGCAACAATAGCAGAAGGTTTCCAAATGTATTTGGAGGATTTTTTTAGCAATCATCAAGTAATATCTGAGAATATTACATAGCAAATAGTCATGATTTTTATTATCCCAAAATGTAAGATGTTTAACAATGCTCTGAAGTTATAGAGAGGCAGGTTCCAATGGAAAGTTAGGGAAAAACTTCTTAAAAGAAGTGATTGGACAGTGAATTTTAGTTGTGCTAGATTCTTGTTTTGACAAGAAGTATGTCTAATGGCTCCTAATTCTGTGATGATGGGTATAACAGGTGTGAGTATCACATTAATATTCATTTGTCTGATTACTATACACAATAACATAGGGATGCCTCATACATTGTGTGTGATGGATGTTTTCCCATGATTAAGGGATTTTTTTACAAGTAATTATCAACAGTCTTTGTGTTGATAGCAAATAAAGTCAATACTATAAAAATTTTCCAAGTGTTTGGCAAACAGATTTGAAAAATCTTAATTATCATATGTTATAATTACCAATAATTGGTCTTACCAATAGAGAAGAATGTTGAAATTTAGAGATTTAATTAGGAAATTTAATATATATGTATATAAATGATTATAATTACGGTAGATACTCTAGTGTCTTGTACTATATCAACAATACCTCATTATTCAATCAATCAATTTGTAAAGCCACCTATCGCAGTAAGTGATTGGGCAACAAATATATGAAATAAAAAATACAATTGCAACGTATTGTTACAATGTAATAATTAAAATGCATGGCAGCCAAGCAAATAATCAAGTCAACAAACTCTAATGCAGCAGGAATATGAATCCCTTCATACACTTGAGACCCCAATTCTGGGCACAGAGACAAGTCTTTAGGACCTTACAAAAGGTTGGGACCATGCTAATCTCTTCTAATGTAAATACAGTTTGCTGCAAATTTCTGTGTGGTGTGAGATTTTATTTAATGCCTTTCTTTCCTCTTTGTTTCCATCCAGCTGCTTTCCAGATTTTAGGCTTGGTCATCTACCCAGTGAAATACACCGAAGATATTCCGTTGACGGGAAGCAACATGTTCAGCTGGGCTTATGGTTTTGGTTGGGCAAGTACAGTGATTGCGATAGGTTGTGCCTTCTTTTTCTGCTGTCTTCCTAATTGGGAAGATGAAGTCCTGGGTAACATAAAACCCTATAGGCATGATGGCATTTAACCGGTTTGATGTGGACTTTATAGAAGATACTTTTAGGAAATAAAGCAATATTGTTTCTGACATAGGTTTATTTGTTCATTTGTTTGAATAACAGTTTATTTTTAGACATTTCCATTTTCAGACTTACTTTATTAAAAAAAGGGAGATTGCATTCTGAATTTTGTTAACCAATAATAATTCCTTTCGGGAATTAATTGTTTTTAGTAAAGGACAGGAGCTTTGGTGAGGTGATTTATTCTAAGATAATATTTTACTGAATAAATATATAAGGGCTTTTTTAAAACTGTCAAACAATTTTAAGCTTTTGTTTTTAGACTGTGGTTCAAAATCCTTATCCAAATATGTATTAATAAAAGAAAGTTTGAAAATATAGTTATTTATACATTCAATATGCAATCTGTATGCAATCTTCTAAGCATTAGATTCTGTTAATATTATTTTACTGGCATTTCTGTTATAGTAATGCTTCACAGCTTACTTGATACTAAATGAATTAACACTATAGTATTCTGCGTGTGTAGGTTTCCCATGTTAAAGAATTTATATGACAGCTTCCCTGCCCCCCCCCCCCCAATCATTATTGGATGCTTCTAGACAATGTTAGGTCTGCTCCAATCAGGTAATTAGGGTAGAGTAGTTAGCTATTTTGTATTTTTTCTGATCCTCCACTCTCATTAAAGAAATCTCTTTGAGAGAGAATGCATAAATGCCGTTGGTAATAATGCCCAGAATCTTCCATCTGCATACTTTACCTGCAAACTTCTTAACATTTGTATATTGAATATGTATCATAGACTTAAATTAAGGAGAAGGTAAAACTTTAGAGTTATACTTTTAAATTCCCTTTTTCCTCAATATCTGGCAACTTTATTCTCAGTATATAGATTTAAAGCAAAAAAAAACCCAAAAAACAAAAAAAACCCAACAAGCCCCAAAACCAAATAACTATTAGATGGCAAACATATTAGGCAAAAAAACACAGCTGGTTTATTGGATAGTTGCCGTTAGAAAGTGCTTCTCTGCTGCCGATCTTCTCATCCCATTTTATGATGACTACACCCCATATGCGTATTTTGGATTCAAATGGTACTGAATCAAAGGATGGATAAAGATAACACCATGTATGGTTGATTTTTCAAGGTAGTTAAACTTTTGGATAAGGTTCTGCAGGATTAGTTACTTGGTAGTGGAATAATAATGTAGACTTGCCTTTCCAAATTTAAGCATATATACAGCGTAGCTCATAGATAGTCAGTGTGATGTCTGTGGGTGCAGGGAACCTTATGACAACTCCAGTGGGACTAGTCAGGCTTCTACAGCATTGGACTTTATTTTTTTAACTAAAATATATGGAATGCTTGCATGCTGTAAAACAAAATGCCAGTCCGTGACATATTTATTTACAAGAATACCTATGGATCTCACATAGAATCCCCAGAGTGTTCCAAAATAAAAGTGGTACTTGGGTGTAAGTTTAGCAAGAGAAAGATTATGAAAAATTGCAGCAGTGCAAAGCATTGGTGAAATGGGTTAGGGCAGGAATCAACAACCTGCAGCTCTGGACCGCATGTGGTTCTTTCACCCCTCTGCTGCAGCTTCCTGTCACTCAAAATATGCGTCACAACCACCAATGTGCAACACCCACCGGCACACAATTTATTGAGCTTTTCAACCCCCGTAGGCCAACCATAGATAAATCGAAGAAAAGAAAAGTTTCAGAAGAAAACAGAACCTTTTATTCAACTACATATGCTAGTTTTGTGTCCGCTCAAGAAATAGTCAAGCACAGGAAGGGTTTTGTGGCTCCCAGTGTTTTCTTTTCTGTGGGAAACGGGTCCAAATGGCTCTTAGAGTGTTAAAGGTTGCAGATCCCTGGGTTAGGGAGTTAGGTGAAATAATTATGTCACATTGCCTTTTTAAAAGATTTTCTGTGAGTTGCTGCCTAGTTGTCAACACACACTGTGGTAGCCATTGTGTAAACAGATATAGCTTTGGCAGTCAGAATGTCCAGATTCCTACAGTACACATTCAGAATCCCAACACTTGTTGATGTTTAGTCAACAACAGGACACAGACTTCTATCATTTTAATCTTAAATAAACATAGAGAAAATTGCAGAGAATTTAATATCAGTAATCTCAGTAGGAAAATTAAACAATCACCGAAAATATTGGATAGAATCTGTGACTGGAATATGTGAAAACTTTAATTTACATTAAGATATTTTAATATCATTAAATCCATTGTTAACCTAACAGACTTCTGAATGTATGTTACTTTTTTAAAAAAGGTTATATACCATATATTTTGTATCTTTTGGTAGAAGCTTATTTTGTATTTGCGGAAATATTGTATATTCTAATGTATAATTTCAGATATGACTGTTTTTGTATGTTTACAATTATTCACAAAGGTTATTTGCCCACTACTGCATGAATTAATTAATAAAAGTTGCTTAAGGTACAGAAGAAATTTTCATGTTGAATCCACATTGTTTAAAGTTGTGTTGTATTTTATACTGTATTGGATTGTGATAGAACATTGGTCTTATGAAATATTGCCTATGTGCTCTGTAAATATTGCAGTCTACAATTGAAGACAGAAATCTTCCATCCATTTTTATGGAAATAAGTCCATTACCTTTAATAGAATTTGCTTTTTCTGGATAAATAAAAGTAGATTTGTTTTGCTAACAATGAGAAGTTTTTAAAGAAACTAATAGAATAAACAGTGTAACCAATTTAATAAGTATTTAATCCATACACCTGAAGTTCCTTAAACTCATGTTTACTTGTATCATCAGCTAAAGGCAGAATCCATCTATTATTAATATTCTATCATTTTGTGAATAATAAATAAATAGCAAACATTAGTTCAAAGGACCATGTTTACATTTTGCTAGAATAAGTAGTGTTTTGTAATGTTCCAGCATCCAAGAAGACAAAGTCAAAATTCTTAATACCGTGTTTCCCCGAAAATAAGACCCTGTCTTATATTTTTTTGAACCCTGAAATAAGCACTTGGCCTTATTGCCATGCGCTCAAAAACCCAGTTGGGTTTATCATCAGGGGATGTCTTATTTTGGGGGGAAAAGGGTAAGTGTGTACATATATTCCAACATTTTGAAGTCATATATTTAAATAGGCATTTGAATTCTACATGTTTCATCTCTATAATAAAAAAATATATAGATAAATTATATTGAGAATACATTGGTGAAAAATTTTAATTGTTTGGAGCATTAGTTATAGGTTTGTGTTTTAGCCTATTACAAGTGGGATTGGATAGACTGCCTTACCCAGGTTTGTCAAGAAATTATAAATCTACTTCAGCAACCTTCCTACTGAATAAAAGGAGATTGTAATTAAATTGTTTTAAGTGGGATTTTATTATAATCCCCTTTTAAAAAAAGAAAATACACATTGCTGCTTAGTGGCATGACAACTTATTTCCTGAGAGAAGATGACAAATCCCTTAGTTAAAGTACAATATTTCCATAAAATATGTGTTCAAATTCTGAATTACTAGACATTACCTAGTAGTACTTTCAAAAATCACATTCATTACTCCAGCTGTGCAGACTTTCAATTATAGAATGTAATCCAGCCAGGTAGGTTTTTATTTTACTGATAATAGAAAAATAACTAGTATTTAAATCTCTCAAATTTATTACCTGTCTTTATAGCCTTCCTTTCTTCAGTGGATCTGAGAACACACATTTCTTCCATATTATGTGATGTATTAAACACTTGAATAATCAATGTTATCCATGGCTGAACAGAGATTTTAATTTCAATCAATATTCAGATCTTTATTTCATACCAGGTCTTGGTTAAAAATATACTAACGTTTCAAATATATTTTAATTTTCATTCCATTGGAGCTTCCATTCAGGTTGGTATGATTAAAGCTGTAACCCAAGCCCCCTATGGAAAGGGTGTGACATGGAATCTGCCTTCTTGCTCACCATAGTTTTTGCTCAAAACAGCTTTTGGTGTTTGGTATTATTTTTAACAATAAAGATGGGATCATGTACTTGGAGCAAAGTGTAAATAAATGAAGTCCTCGACTTATGACCACAATTGAACCCAAAATTTATGTTCCTAAGTGAGATGTTTGTTAAGTGAGTTTTGCACCATTTCATGATCATTTTTGCAGCAGTTATGTGAATCCCTGCAGTTGTGAAGTTAGTAACATGGTTGTTTAGTGAATCTGGCTTCTGCTTTGACTTTGCTTGTCAGAAGGTTGCAAAAGCTGATCACATGTCTGGGAAACTGCAACCATCATAAATATGAACCAGTTGCCCAAGCATCCAGATTTTCATCACGTGCTCGTAAGGATGCTGCAAGATCGTAAGTGTGAAAAACAGTCATAAGTGCCGGTCACTAAGTGAACTGTCACTAAACAAACTTGTAAATCAAGGTGATTAAATGAACTGTTGTAAATCAAGGACTGCCTGTATATGGAGAATAAAATATTAGACCATGCGCAGCTTACAGCCCTGAACTGTTAACAGGGAGAGATGGAGGCCACACAGAAACAAGAGGGAAGTGTATAGAAAATGGCTTTGTGCCCTTGTTCATTCATGCAGACGCAATGACAGTTAAACATTTGGAAAGTAGGTCTCAGGCTAGCATCCTTTTATTAAGGGGGGCAGGAATTGTGTGGGGTGCTGATGATCTTAAGAGAATGTGGGATGCCATTGGCTTTATGCATCATTTACAAGCAGCTTCTGATAATTCGCCATAGCAGAAGCAGTTTCGAAAGAAGCAGTTGGGCTCGTTAGTCTGATCATGCAGTAATTATATGAACCCTTAGATTTCCTTGACCAAACTCTGCCAAGAATATGTAACTGACTGCACCACATTTAATTAGTTCTTTGCAGATGAAGTCTACCTTCTTGGCTGGCATAGTGCCGCAGTCCAGCCAACCATACAAGATTATATTTGATCAGTTTCGGTTTGTGACTCCTTGGGATGCGAATATACTTTTTAAAACAGTATGACTTAACAGCTGTTCTTTCATTGACTTCATCATGCAAGGAGGCCATTGTGATTGGCCTAGTTCAGGGGTCTCCAACTATGGCAACTTTAAGACCTGCGGACGTCAACTCTAAGAGTTCCTCAGCCAGCAAAGCAAAGCTGGCTGAGGAACTCTGAGTTGAAGTCCACAATTTTAATGTTGCCAAGATTGGAGACCCCTGGCCTAATTAGTATCAATGCTTCACTAAAATAGGAAAGATCATAACATTAGATGTTCAAGAAAGCTATAAATACTGGTCTTTTCAGCCTTCTGTAACTATGAATGGCTTTTAAATGGATTTTATAACTGATCTTATTTTCTTTATTCAAATGATCTAAATTGCATACAAAATTGTGCTGAGGCATCTGGGGACAGTCGTAGAGAAATGAAATGTTCTGAAGTTCAGCATTAACAAAAGTTTATTTCAATATCAAGAAAGCAAACTCTTTTAAGAAAAACACATCCTTGCTAATTATTTTGCTGAATGAAAACAAGTCTCACAAGTCAAATACCTTTGAACACACAGGTTTCAATTAGCAACTCTTATTGCAACAATTGTTTGTTGATGACCTATTGTTTGATTTTGGAAAAACATTTCATCCACTGCTATCACAAGGACACCTCATGCCCGGTATAGCATAGGCAATCATTAGCTAGATAAAATCTAAATAACCTCCTTTGTGTATATCTAATTGAGGCCTTCCTACAAGAAATGGGCTGTGTGGCTAAAATCCTTTTCACTACCATAAACATGAATCTAGGATTCATTTCCCTCTTCACCTGTCCCTATTGCAGCCCAAAGTGTCCCAAGTACAAAATGGGAGAACCTTATCTGTTTTACGCTTGCAACGTAATTTTACTATATGCCTGAAAAAAAGTCATAGGTATCCCTCCTAAAACCCCTTAATCATAAACCTTTCGCAGAGTAAATTTAGTAGTATGAGAATAGGTTGAAAAGGAGAAATAACTATAGATATAACCAAAAAGGAAAAGGAATTGGTCTCCATTTTCTGATCATCTGTGTTATTTTGTCATCATTTTGTCTTGCTCCCGATACTGCTCAAGGCACTACTATTATGAACAGCATGCTAAACTTCACATCAGATTATATATTTTACGCTGTTGCTTGCCAGTCCCTACAGAAGTTAATCTTGTAGTCGAAAGCCAAGGGATTGAAAAGGAAAAGTACATATTAAAATAATAAAGTAAAAGATTATAGTCTGTGTTTATGTTGCTTGAAAGACAACTGGTAGACTGGTGGAATGAATGAAGAAAAAGTTGATGGAAAGAAGCTCTCTGATCAGCCTTCTTGGCTTCTGCCCCAGGCTGAAAGAGGATGAATTACACTTATATGATTCATAACTATCCTCATAGCGTCTATGGATGGAGCAACATGGTTTTTGAGAATATCATTCTATATCTCCTGGATGAAAACATCAATCCAAAAGAGAATTAAGGAACTACGAAGTCAATTATTTTTCATTCAATCCATTCCTACAGATTCTTATTCACACTTTATCAAGGGATTGGGCTTCGATTTCATGATTGTGGTCACTATTTTGACTCTTGGGGCTCCATCCTGGGGATACAGTTAACATTTTTATATTTTTATATGTTTTCATAAATTGTGCTATTATCCCAAAGCATTTTATAATTTTTCAACTTAGTGACAAAGGTGTTAGGCCTTACATTAACTTCGATATTTCATCAAAAGCATTTTTAAAAACCCTGGAATCTGCCAAGTTGGCCACCATTACCTGTTTTTAAGCTCAACAACTATTGCCTAGGCTCTAGGGTCAGATTTTTAAAGGGTAAATATCCCAATCAGGCAAATAATTTTGACTACCATAACAAGGCTGATCAGTAGCCAAGTTGCACCCTTGTGAATACAGCTTAGGCCTTGTTTCTGAAAGACATAAATGAATAGTGTTGTCTTTGATCCACCACCAGCCTACCATAAACACAATCTTCTCTTTCTTCTCTACTTCAAAACTACTGTTTTCCAACACACATATTTAAAACTAAGAGCAAATAGATGAATTTGTGTACCTTGTTACAATGGCAAAATGAATGAAGGTATTTGAAGACTTGCAAATACCAGTAGAAGTAAAAATTCTTCTGTCCTTTGTCTTATATGGAACCAAGAGGTGGATTTGCAAGAAAGAAGAGCATAGTTACCACAGAATTAGAAGGAAGATTAGAAGGCATTTAGTCAGTATTCCCTATAGCCATGATGGCGAACCTATGGCACGGGTGCCACAGGTGGCACGCGGAGCCATATCGGTGGGCACGCGAGCTCAGCTCCGGCACGCATGCGTGCACCAGCCAGCTGATTTTTAGGCCTTCTGGGCCCACCAGAAGTCAGGAAACACACTGTTTCTGGCCTTCGGAGGGCCTTGAGGGGGTGTGGGGAAGGCTGTTTTTGCCCTCCCCAGGCTCCTAGAAAGGCTCTGGAGCCTGGGGTGAGCAAAAAACGGGCCTACTGTGCCCACCATCACGTGCCAAAAGCGGGGGGAGCACAGGGGTGGGGTGGGGTGCATAGAATGATGGATGTGGGCACGCGTCTGTGTTACCCCACCACACTCCCCCCGCTTTTGGCACGCGATGGCAAAAAGGTTAGCCATCACTGCCCTATAGCATTTTGAAGAGCTGACCATTTAGCTACTGTTAGAAGACCTCTATTGAAAGAAAATGCATTACTTTGCATAGCATCCTGGACCAGTTAGGAAGCTCTTCCTTGTATCCAGCCTGAACCTCCCCAGGATAGCTTGGCAGCCTGGCATTCAGAGAGAAAATGGCCGGGGTGGGGGGTGGGGCTGTGGCCAGTGGCTAGTGGGAAAGAGGCATTCCATTGCAGGCACAAAAGCTAATTGAAGGAGACACAGTGGTAAAAAGGAATGAAATGGAATAGATGGACTACAAATTCATCTAGTTGCCTTGATTTCACCTATTATGGATATCTTGCAATCATCCACTCCAGTTTGTCTGTCAAACACACTTCATTGGTCTTTGGTACATTAATTTTCTAGTACATTAATGTCAGACCTTTGCTTTTCACTGCATCATAAAGTCCTGACAAATCATTTGACTTCTTATCTAACAACATAACATCCTCAATGTAATATCCTCTGTACATATAAAAGTATCATACATATTATTCACATTTCCAACCATTCCAACCATGTCATCCTAAATATACAGTGCATTTATCCACAAATATAATAAACAACTCCTGGCAAATAGATGGGGAAGAAATGGAGGTAGTGACAGATTTTATTTTCCTGGGCTCCAAGATCACTGCAAATAGGGACTGCAGCCAATAAATTAAAAGACGCTTGCTCCTGAGAAGGAAAGCTATGACAAATCTACTGTGGAATTTGCAGAGCAACCCTTGAGCGCATGAAAAGCGATTGACAGTAGTTAGGAAATAACATAGCCAACCCACAGATACACTGAGTTGTGTTTACTTTCAGGAAATAGTAATAAGGCACAGTCCAATAAACAGCCCAGGTCATACATGTATAAAGCAGTAGATAGTAAAACAATAGTCCAGGGATATTCCAATAACAAAGTCTTCTTACCAGTCATTGTAGTCATACACAATAAACAGTTGCAAACAGTAGCAAAAAGCACACAGCAAAACAGCAAAGATATTAGCAAAAGAAGCAAAGAGAAACAAACCAGGTTTCTAGCTCCCTTTTAAGGCCATTGGCTACAGATCTAACCAATCAGGACACAGTATGATGCAATACAGCAACACAGTAGTCTTAAAGCAATATTGATGGTTTATATATTGCCAACCCAACAAGTTAGGTAATAATCATTTCCTAACAAAATCTAGACAGCATACTAAAAAGCAGAGACATCACCCCGCCAACAAAAGTGCGTATAGTCAAGGCTATGGTTTTCCCAGTTGCAATGCATAGCTGTGAAAGTTGGACCATAAGAAAGGCTGAGCACCAAAGAATTGAGGCCTTTGAACTATGGTGCTGGAGAAGACTCCTGCAAGTCCCTTGGGCTGTAAGGCGATCAGACTGGTCAGTCCTAGAGGGGATCAACCCTGACTGCTCTTTAGAAGGCCAGATCCTAAAGATGAAACTTAGATACTTTGGCCATCTAATGAGAAGGAAGGGCTCACTGGAGAAGAGCCTAATGCTGGGAAAGATTGAGGGCAAAAGAAGGGGATGACAGAGAATGAAGTGGCTGGATGGAGTCACTGAAGCAGTCGGTGTGAGCTTAAATGTATTCCAAAGGACAGTGGAGGACAGGAAGGCCTGGAGGAACGTTGTCCATAGTGTTGCGATGGGTCAGACATGACTTTGCAACTAACAACAAAAACAACAACATATTAAACAACATTGATGGGTATCACACAACTTTGTTTTATGGCCTGTTCAATGTCCTTAAGGATTCCATTTATCGTCATGCCTTCTTTATTTTTCTCATAAACCATACATTATATTTAGCATCCAACCTTTAGTTCCATATTCATGCAACATATTCCATAATTTATTCACTTTATTATATACTTTCTCTTTATTCATTTTATTGTGTACTTTAAAAAAAATGTATATACAACTAACTTGAGAGCTAGCTTGGTGTACTAGTAAAGGCACCAGATAGAAAGTAGGAGACCATGAGTTCTAGTCCTACCTTAGCCATGAAAGCCAGCTGGGTGACCTTGAGTCAGTTAGTTTCTCCCAGCCCAACTCACCTCACAGGGTTGTTGTTATTGTGGGAAAAATAGGAGGAGGAAAGTGTCACCACAGTGAGTTTTTGTAA
The DNA here is from genome assembly GCA_030761175.1 of Masticophis lateralis. Lineage (NCBI taxonomy): Eukaryota > Metazoa > Chordata > Lepidosauria > Squamata > Colubridae > Masticophis > Masticophis lateralis. The sequence goes on from JAUDYJ010000001.1 coordinate 90,207,629, forward strand.
AAATAGTATACAGATAAACTGAAGGCTAAAACATATAAAGAACAGTTGCTGGATTTGGGTATATCTAGTTTAATGAAAGGAAGGACTAGGGGGTTTCCACAAAGAAGGAGTCAGCTTATTCTCCAAGGCACCTGAGGGCAGGACAAGAAGCAATGGGTGGAAACTAATCAAGAGAAGCAACTTAGAACTAAGGAGAAATTTCCTGACAGTTAGAACAATTAATCAGTGGAATGACTTGCCTCCAGAAGTTGTGAATGCTCCAACAATGGAAATTTTTAAGAAGAGATTGGACAACCATTTGTCTGAAATGATATAGGATTTCCTGCCTGATCAGGGGGTTGGACTAGAAGACCTCCAAGGTCCCTTCCAACTCTGCTTTCTATTCTAAATAACTTTCTCACATTCAGAAATTTCTCAATGAATTTCTGAAAAGTAGAAGCCTGATCAGAGACTTCAGATTGCAAACAGATGCAATATTTACAAACTTGCACAAACATTCTTTAAACCAAATCTCTGACATATCACTATCATTCCTTCCAGCACACTGTATTCTCAGTTAGTTTCATCTTTTAATAAAGTAGGCCAAAGTGATCCCATTTTGAGGCTACAGCAAAATCTAAATAATCAATTGTGATGGTAGGAAAACTGATATGATGACTGTGAATTAGCCAAGCCATTATTAGATGTTTTCTACTTGAAAATTAATAATTTGTTATCACAGTAGACTTTGTATCAGCACCAAGGAGTATGCAAATAGGCATGGAACTCTATAATCCAAGGCATACTAAACATTCAGTGTGCTGAAAAATGGCTTGCTGGAAGACCCCTTAATGTGCACCCTTTCACCTTGCTACCTGGCTTTTATCCAATAATTCATGAATAAGTTTGGTAAACCTGGTGGGGAGGGCTGATGGGATATACATGAAGAGTGAGTGCATTTTTTTGCTGATTTGCTTGGAATCAATAAAGCTTTGCTTGCAATAGAGTTGCTGAATGTTGATATTGTCCATATTCTCTCATTGCAAAAGATCTGGTTATTTCTCCCTAGAAGGCAGCTTCTCCATTGTGCCACGTAGATAGAAGTTATTAATCTGTTCATAAAAGACGTACCAGTTCAAGCCATACATCTGTTGTGCATGCATGCGACCCTAATAAAGTAAAAAGGGATAGGCCATATTTTGTCAGACCAAAGTTCCTGAATGCACTCTGGTGTCAGCTTTGGAAGCCATATTAGGCCGGAAGCTTCCATGCTGCCACCTTCTCATGAGTGGGAAAGTAGGAGGGGGGATTTTGTAGAGGGGTTGTCTGTAGACTAATAGCATTCTTCCTGTTGGTCAAAGTCAAGGTGATCCTGGAGAAGGAGTGGTAGGAGTGATATCTTGAGATGGGACAGTGGTTGATTGGAGCATGTGATCAACTGAAGAATGAGGGGATGGTTTTGGGGTTTTTGATTTACTGAGGGAAACCTGGACCTCTCAGATTCGGGTTTTTTCCAGATGTACCAGTTTACCTATTCTAGTAAATAGAACTCTGAAAAATGCTTGCTTCAAAGTCTTTACTTGGAGTTGGGGTTTTTTCTGGAACGCTGACACCTGGGGCTAGATTCTGATGATCACAAATTTCCATTCTTGATTTGGGAAATGCATGAAAATTAGAATATTGTCTTTCGTTTTAAACTGAAACAAGCAAACCTAGTCACATCTACTTTGTGGCTCTCAGCCAAACTCCCAAAATGCACATGTAGCCCTCTCGATGAGTAAATAACAACTCAGGGATGCAAAACTCTGGACAATCACTGGATAGCAAAAAAAGAACTAGAATTTTCTGTCTTCTGAATTTTTGGAGCCTAGGTATGATAGCTTTTGCTTATTTTCACCTTTTCCAATTTTGTACCCTCCCACTGAGTTGGAACTACAACTCCAAGCATGGCCAATTCTACCTAGGGGTTCTGGGAATTATAGTTCCAGGGCTTAAGAAAATGGCCCTATGCCTCTCACAAGATGTTGGAAACCATGAAATCCCTATCACTGGATGTTTCCTAGAGGCCCATTTATGTTGCTAAAAAGGATTAGGGATATGGTACAATCTGATGTCACATAATCATGCAACATAAGAAGCTACACCTTTTCTGCTAATACAGCTCTTAGTTGTCATTGGAGAATATATGACTATTCAAAATTAGAACTTTTTTGCTTTGCAATAAAAATCACTTCATGGTACCAGATGCCCAGTTAGGTCTTTCGTACTGGATTTTTCTGTTCAGACTCCTAGAGTTAAGCAGTGAAAAATCTCAACAATTTATTCAACATATTGTTTTTAAAGTCTGGGACTAGTTTATTCACCAAAAAAATGTGCTCTTAACTTTCATTGCTCTCTTCATAAACACTTCAGCACTGTTTGTTGTGAAATGCTACTGCCATGAAAAGATTAAATATTAATGGCAATAGCATATAATCTGTACTTATCTTAATTAGTAGCTGACAAAGAAGGAGGAGACAGGTTCTAAAATGAGCCTAGCCCCAACCCTGAATTTTCTTTCCAGATCAACAGGTTGTTGTAGTGACTTGCTCATAGAAATTTAGGTGGAGTTTTCTTTAGGGCCTTGGATCACAAAGCTGCGCTCTCTCCTCTCTGCTTTCCTTTCTTTCTTTTTCTCTTTTCCATTCACACACATTTTATTTATCCCCTGGTTTTTTTCCTCAGACTACAAAAGCCATAGCAGGAAGACCTTTTTGCTTAGCATTTAAAGTGACTGGAAAAGACCCAACAGCAAGATGGTTCAGTATGGTCTGGATTATACCCGCTGCAGATGGATCTTGCCACTTCTGCTGGGCTTAGCAATGATCTTTGGCATTATTTCACTAGCTGGTTGGGGTTGGGTAACCTCACAAACTTTTCCGTTTGTGAGTGAAGGCTCATTATGGAAGTTATGCTCTTTGGAAGATAATTGGCGATGTACATCTCTCATGGATTTTGGTAAGGATCTCAGTGATGGAGGCGCTGTTTGGCAATTTATGTGTGTGTGTGTGTGAGATGCAAATTACAGTAAGGATTTAGGGGCATCATATGCTTTATAACATTTTTGCACATGTAACTCCAAGTAGTTCTTCTTACAGTTATTATTACTTCATTTTTTTCCCTCCAAATTAGAAATGCTTAGCAATGTGTGTATTTTTTTTTTAAAAAAGAAGGAATTGATTGTCATACAGCACAATTGTGCAAATAGATGCTATAAAGACATACCTTCCTTTTTTCTGGTTTATTTGTATTCTCAGGTTAGGGAATTTGTGGCTGTTATTCTTGCCTTGGTCAGTAGAAAACATAACAACTTAAAATTTTGAAAATGATGATTTTGATTTATTTCTTCTATTGGTGCCAGTCTTAAAGTCTAAGAAAATATTTGGGTGGATGTATACAGTGACATAATAGGGTTAAATGATTACACCCAATGGATCTGTGTAGTGTTCAGTATTTCTGAATGTATTGATATCAATGTTTTCAGCAAACACATTTTGGAAGCATATTAAATATGTTTTTCTTTTTTGGAAATAGTGTTATGTCATGAACACTTTTATTTTCTGGCTGCTCTTCAGAACAAAATATTTGAAAGCTGCACTGATTATGTAGGGAGCAAGCCAAATAAAGTGAAATGAAGGATTTTAAAAAACCTTCGGGAATGAAAGGTTTAAAATGCCGGCAGTGAAAGATATTCTGTTTATACTATGTAATAAGATTCAATCATTTTTGTGTAATAAGTTGTAATCATTTTTATAGAGTCATATATTTTCATGTGTAGAAAATGTAAAATCCTCTAAGGAATCCTTAAGTAGTTTATTTATTCTAGATTGGTAGGTGAAATCTGAGGAATATACCCAGGAATGTTTAAAATGCCATTCCAAGCAAAAATGCTGCACAAATAAAAGTGGAATATTTATCTTGTATGCCTTGTACTCTTTTCACAAAGCCATGGAATATATCTCTTGAATTTGGGTCTCTAAATCCCAATTAACTCCCACCATTCATTACCCACAGCATGATCTTCTCAGCTTTAATATCTTTGTATAAAGATTTCTACTCTTTTACAAATGCTTTTATAAATTCTGAGCCGACTATTCTTAGCAAAAATTTTTGATATTTGACATGCCAAGATCTTTCCTGGATTTAATCTTGTGTAGAGCAATTCAGTATTATATGAGCATCTCAGTTGAAACAAATAAATAAAAAAAATACTCCTAAGTGTTTAGATGGTTAAGATTTAGATTCTACTATATTCCTTTCTCTGTTGCATTCTCAAGTTATTCCTGCTTTTATTGTATTTTTCGGTCCAAAGAGATCAATGTCACTGTGGTTGTCAATTCTGCACTAATGGCAAGACATGAAAGAGATTTTATGACAACCAGAATTAATTTGGTTATATCTCCCACAGTCATTCCTGTTCAAACAGGTTATTGAAATACTAAAATAACCCAGAAAGCCTTATTTAACAAAGATATGGTGCCTAACAGCAACAGTAGTGATCCCTTTATCATATCTACCCTGTTTCTCCCAAAATAAGACATCCCCTGATAATAAGCCCAACTGGACTTTTGAGCGCATGGCAGTAAGGCCAAGTGCTGATTTCAGGGTTCAAAAAAATATAAGACAGGGTCTTATTTTCAGGGAAACACGGTATTTGCCTGGAAAAAATGAATGCCTACCACTGGCTTACTATAAAACTGTAGCTGCTTTAAAATCAAAGAACCCGTTCCATGAAATAATTACCCCCTCCTCCAATTATTATGGATGTAATAATTGGTGTTCACAAAGCATTTTGACCCATTTGATTTAGTTTAGCAGATCATGGAAATCCAGCTATTATATTTGGTAAGCCATGGCAAATGCCTTACTGCTGTATATGAACCCATCCAATTGTGGTTTATTTGATAAGCCATTATTACATAAAACACGGATAAATGGATGTACTATGTATACCTTACCATATCTTCTTGAATGACTGAATGGTATTTTAAAGCTGTATCTTGCCAGGACGAGGCAAAAAAGGATGGAACCATTGTTTTCTGTTTTTTATTTCCAGCTTGGGGTAGAGGTGCAGCTGGTACCTTCTTAGTTGGATTTGTACTCGTCTGCATCTGCTTTGCCTTGTCCATCATCGCCTTTGCCATCCCAACACTTCGCTTCAACTTCATTAGAGGCATAGGAGGCTTGTGTTTTGTCGCTGGTAAGGCTACGTATCCAACGCAAAAGAAGTATGGGTAGAATATTGTAGAATATGGCAGAGCAGATTTGGTTTGGAGAGACACTAGCTATTTCTATGGCGGTAAGAAAATAACAGCGTAAGTATGAAGAAAAGATTTACAGATACAGATTAGCAGAGTTGGAAGGGATCTTATAGGTCATCTAGTCCAGCCTCCTGCCCAGGAGACTTGATTTGTGCCATTTCACATTTCCTCAGGAAACTCAATAGAACAGCAGTATAGAAAGACCTCAATTTACAACCACATTTGTTAATTGAGTCAGGGCTCCAATTTTATAAACATTTTTGCCACAGTTTTTAAGCAAATCACTGCGGTTTTTAAGTGGATCATGCAGTCGTTAAGCGAATCTGCTTCCCTCCCCCCCCCCCCCCTTGACTCAGCTTGTCAGAAGCTGGCTGGGAAGGTCACAAATGATGATCATATGACCCCAGGACAGTACAATTGTCATAAATACACTGACAATTGAAAAAGAGCCTGAGTAGCGTATGGGGCTAATGCCTCCTACAAAGGCAGCATTTAAGATCCAGCTGCTGCAATTACTTGTGAGTTCAATCCCAGGCAGGCTCAAGGTCAACTCAGCCTTCCATCCTTTATAAGGTGGGTAAATTGAGGACCCAGTTTGTTGGGGGCAATAAGCTGACTTTGTATAAATATAAATATACAAAAAGTATGAACGCTATTGCTTAACGCATTGTAAGCCGCCCTGAGTCTCCGGAGAAGGGCGGCATATAAATCAAATTAAAAAAAAAAATACACGCCAGTTGACAAGCACCCACATTTTGGACACATGACCATGGGGATGCTGCAGTAATCATAAAGGTGCGAACTGGTCATTTTATTCAAAGTTACAAGTGCCATTGTAACTTTGAACAGTCACTAAATGAATGGTTGTAAGTCAAGGACTACCTGTATTTCATAAAAGCTGGCTAATAGTGATGATACTCTGTTATAATCAATGGAGAAAATAATAGCATTATTTTTTTTAAAAAAGCACAAGCATTGTCTATTTCATTTTAAACTGGGGAACAAGACAATATCTATATCCTGAAATAGAGGACAGGGGAGGAGAATCTAAAAAGAGCTTTTCCTAAATTCTTCTGAATTCATCACCAGTCTCCTTATTTTTCTGATATATATATATGACATTCTAGAACCCGGGCCCTTAATTTATTTTATTTTAGTTGATTTAAAAGCATTCTAAATTTCTGTTCACCCTGTGAGTAATTCTACATAAACATGACTCAAAAGTTACCTGTCATACATCATCTTTAGTGCTGAATAATGAAGGTAAACATACTCAATTGTATGTTTACCTTCATTATTTTTGTGTAAAATTTGATTCACATCACATCACCATTTCGGTGATATTTCTCATCAGAGCTTCAAACCTAGGGAAAAGACTGCAGCTTAATGATAAAGAACATGCTTCGCTTCCAATTAACCCATAGCCTCTTTACCTAAAAATGGTCTCACGTTACAAGGCTGGATCTTATGATGCTGCCAAATACTGGACTGCATAAGTCATCTGTGAAATCTAAAATTTGTTACTACCGGTTCTGTGGGCGTGGCTTGGTGGGGAGGGGTAATGTGACTGGATGGGCGTGGCCATTTTAAAAAAACTTTTAAAACCATTTTTTCTACAACCTCTTCCATGAAGAGGTTGTAAAAAATGCTTTCAAAAGGCTCTGATGATCCCAGCTGAGTTGCCTGATCGGCAGAGGCTTTTTTTCTTTTAAAAGCCTCTGCCAATCAGGCAACTCAGCTGGGGATCGTCAGAGGCATTTAAAAGAAAAAAAAAAGCCTCTGCTGATCAGGCAACTCAGCTTAGATCGTCAGAGGCTTTGACGATCCCAGCTGAGCCATGCAATCATCAGAGGCTTTTTTTTTTTACTTTTAAAAGCATTTTTTCTACAAAGTCTTTGGACGAAAAAATGCTTTTAAAAATTAAAAAAAAAGCCTCTGATGATTGCACGGCTCAGCTGGACATGGGGAGGGGGGCGCGCAGGAATTTTTGCTACTGGTTCTCCAAACCACCCGCCTCCATCGCTACTGGATCGAGTGATCCGATCCGAACCAGGAGCATTTCACCCCTGATATCTAATCTAATCTAATCTAATCTAATCTAATCTAATCTAATCTAATCTAATCTAATCTAATCTAATCTAGAGCAAATAGAATACAAACTATTATAGGAGTAGGATGCTGACAGGGCTCAGAATTCTCCCAAGGCCATTTTTAAAAACATACAATCCATTCTGTTCTGTTACAGTTTTCATGTGTTAGTAACTAATTTTTAATCTTTTTGTTTTTTTGCAGCCATATTCTCATTAATGGGCCTTGTCATCTATGCTGTAATGATTTCAACACGTGTGGCTTTCCCACTAAATACCGTGCACGTGTTTGATTGGAGCTACGGATTCGGGTGGACCATGTGTATCATGTCAATAGGTCTTGGATTCTTCTTTTGTTGTCTTCCCCTCTATGAAGATCATATTTTGGGAAACATCAAACCTGAATTTTATTAAAATTTCCTATAAAGAGCAGCAGGGTCATCATAGGGAGTCCCTGACTGTTTGGGGTCCAAAGAAGCATACAGACATACCTACCAGCTCAAGTCCAATATGCAAGAATATTAGAATATATAGAGGTTTAGCAACTCAAAAAAAAAAAGTATTAATGAGAATTGCTCTCAATTCTTGTTAATGTGGATTTGTTATTTTTTTTAAAAAAACCTTTTTTTTAACCATTAGTTTTTACAGGGAAATAATAACTGAACTGGCCTTAATTAAACATTCACCAATTTACAGTGTTTGTTTATAATCAGTATTGACTGCCTCCTGTGACCCCCACTATTCTGCAGGCTGCTCCCAACCTTTTGGGGGCACACTTTTAGGGGCAGGGGTTCAAAAGCCTGCAGAGGGTAAGATGAATTAATGACAACAGCTACTCTGCCTCATTCCTTAGTGTGAGAGAAATCCTGCTAAAGCCTGTTTATATTCAATCCACTAGATAGATATACCACCAGGAAACAAATGTTTTTTTTTTAAAAAAAGAACCTTCTTGATTGCATTATTGTATAAGTTAGTATGTATAAGCTTGTCTTCTCCATCCTGTCAACTGCAGATGTGTTGGGATTGCAACTCTCAGAATTGGATGTTTAATTATGGTGACTGAAAATTTTTGGGATCTGCGTTCTAATGAAACATCAGCATTGAAGCACATGCTTTGTTTGCAAAAAAATATATATCCAAATTTAGGCTATAACATCTTTATTAACAAGAATGGGAAAGTTGAAGCCAACATGGAAAACTTTTATATACCTGAAAGCATTATTAGCCAGAACAGACTGCATGAACTGCACAAATTGTTTAGTTAGGAAGAGGTTGGGAAGAAATTATGTTCCCACCCTAACTGAGAAAACCCAACACCAACCTAATTTCTCCTAGTTTTAACAAAAATATTTGGCCTGCACATTTTAAAGGCAACTCTATGACATTCCAAACTTGTTTAAAATAAACAGTAATCTCTTATTAGATGTTCTCAGATCTGCAAGCTGACCTTCAGAAGAGTTTGCTGAAGTTCCAGTTGTACTTTTGTATTAGTATATCTTAGTTTTGCCTACTTGTTTTAAAGTGTAAATACATAGCCTTTTGTAATGCATGGGTGTATAATTGCCAAAATATGTTCATTATTTTTTTTACGGGGGCAATTCTTTTGTAATATTTTGTTTATGTTCAGATGATGAAAGGAACCCAATCCGTCATAACACTGAAAGGACAATGGTGCTTCATAGGCGTAGAGAGGTCAGAAAATGTACATATATACATTATCTATTATATTAAGGGTCATCTGGTACTCATTTCTTTTGCCATATATTCTGACTTCTTACAGCAAGTGTGAACAACTATGGCAACTTGATGACTTGTGGACTTCAACTCCCAGAATTCCTCAGCCAACTGGCTTAATGTCCAGTTAAAGTCCACAGGTCATCAAGTCGCCATAGTTACCCATCCCTGCCCTATAGACTTGTTACTTAATTCAAACCTTATTCCCATGTAAAAATACATAAAGCTATCATCTTAGACTGTAAGCTGTAGGAATTGTGTAGTTTCCATGTTCTGCATAATGCTCAAGGTTTAATTAAAAGTTAAATCAATAGTTACTGTGGCAAGTTGGACTCAAAATCACCTATTGTGCTTTAGCATAATTTTCCATGTTTCTTAACTGCATGCTCAAAAGAATGTGATATTATTAAAATTAATTAAAAAAACATTTTTGTCTGTTGCTTAATGAATAAAAGTATCGGTAGGCTTGGTATTAAATTTTATTAAATGGCTTAAAAATAAAAATAAACAACACAAATAACTTAAGTATGTGTGAACATACTGCCCTGATCAAATGACAGATGCAAATTTGTTGAAAATTGAGAAAATGGATTGGTACACAGAGGCTATAATTACTGTTAAAAATTCAGCCATTGCAAAAATGTTTTAGTATACTGGGCAGTTCCCTAGCAGAGCTCTAAACATTGACTGCTTAATGCAAGACTGCGAAACCTGTGGGCCTTCACGGGAGTTGAATTTTAACAGTGTCTTAAATATAGCTCAGACCTGGGATCCCCCCTTCCCTTAGGAGATGAATAAAGAACAATTTAAAGCAGCAAAGAAGTATCTTTTGGCAAAACTCAGTATTGTTGCCAGTACTACCGGTATCAGAAAATTAAGGGAAGGTGAATATTATTTCAAGGAGGGACTCCCAAAACAGGTGGTTGGTAGCTGCATTCACTCTGTAAATCCTGATCCTAGTTTCTTAAATCGATTTATAGCCTATAGGTAGATGCAGATTAGTTCTTTCTAAAGAACCAATTTTGCCCAATATCAGTAGATACTGGATGGTTGGGTGTACTTAAATCTAGCCATCAAAACCTTTGTTGTCCTGTAAGCTGCAAAAAACGTTGAAGATGTCTTTTCTGAGAAGAATCATGGGCTATAAGGCATTCCTTTTACCTGCATTGCATCCAAGCCCCACCTGTTCCTTTCGTCAGCCTGTGAATTGCAGACTCTAACCCTGGAAACTATGCAGAGGATTTACAGGCTGCACTCAATCTCTACTGGGGAAAATATGTCTACCCAACAGGTTGCCCAATGACAGGGTTCACTAATGGGAATTTAAAAGCCTTAGTCTTGAGCCTAAGAAACAAAATATGCTAACAAATAAGCTGTAGGACAAAACAAAAGACTTTTGAATGATGTTTTGATATTTGGAAAAAATACACAGCATGGCTGTAGGATATATGTGTGTGCTATTTATATACATATACATACATACACACACATGTATGTATGTATGTATGTATGTATCTGTCTATCTATCTATCTATCTATCTATCTATCTATCTATCTATCTATCTATCTATCTATCTATCTATCTATATGAAAGGGAAATTGATAGCAAGCAAACAGTATAGGGGCCTTGAAGAAAAAACAACAACAATAAGGGACACAACAGAACTAGGTTCTATATATTTAAGGTACTCTAGAGAATTCCAAGAAACTTTTTCCTCCTAGGAACTGGTGAGCACACACGACATAGCAAAGAGTATCGTGTTTCCCTGAAAATAAGACCCTGTCTTATATTTTTTTGAACCCTGAAATAAGTGCTTGACCTTATTGCCATGCACTCAAAAGCCCAATTGGGCTTATTATCAGAGGATGTCTTATTTTGGGGGAAACAGGGTAGCTTCTGCAGGATCTTACTGCTTTCATCAAAATTACAGAGTAAGTCAGCACTGGGAAGAGAAACAGAATTTTTTTTTCTCTGATGAGTGACATAGAACTAGCTCAGTGGCACTTCAATCTGGTCTAGCTCATCACTTGCAAATCAGGCAATAAGGGATATGAGTAGCTAGAACGATTTTCATGGTCCTTTTGTTTTTCCTAATGTACCCACCCTTTTCAGCTGCATCTCACATGCTAATGTGACAGTGATGATTAGACAGAGTAGGGCTTGAAGAGTGTGGGAGTTTCTTTCCAGTTGAGTTGAGCCATCGCAGCACCACCCTTTGGGTGAGTAGCACTCCATAGTTATGTAGATCTCTGAAGAGAAATCGCTGCAGAACCATTAGGGGTACATAATACTTTGAAGTCATATTTATATGATCACCAAATGTAGTACATTGTATGGTCACTGACAGAGAGTTGCATTGTACAAAAGGTAGCAGATGGAAATATGATCAGCTTGGTTTAAATCCACTGGGAGTTCAGTCTGATTAAACTTAAAAACGTCCCCTAAATTATATGCAGGCACACGTGGACATAATTTTAGAACAGTGTGTTATAATTGGAATGCCATTTCTCTTCATATTATCTTTGAGGTGATTGGAGTGGGATAGAATAAAATTCTATATAAACTAAGAATAATAGTTAGAATGAAATGATATAAACTAAGGTTAATAATGAAAAGCCATTATTTCACCAATTAAAATTCAGATAATTATTTTGAAAGTAAAAGAAATAAACGCCGATAACATCTCCTGCTGGGATAATAGTGTTTTGCAGGGAAAGACGATACAATTTTTTAAAATAAAAAAGATAGATCAAACAAATCAAGTGTCCTGCAGTATAAAGCAATAAAGAAGGGGAAGATGCTGTAAGCTGGGATAGGTTTTTCTATGTGAACAAAGTGGTATGATGTATCTGCCCAGGCATGTATGTCAACTCTCCCATAGACACTCCTAAGGTGTGGCATTTATTCATCTAAAGCCTGAGCCAAATGAAACACATTCAATTTTTGTACCACATAACCAGTCAGAATAGTTGCATTTGTGAAGCTGCAGTTTACAGACACAGTACTGTATAGAATAGAATAGAATAGAATAGAATAGAATAGAATAGAATAGAATAGAATAGAATAGAATAGAATAGAATAGAATTTTTCATTGGCCAAGTGTGATTGGACACACAAGGAATTTGTCTTGGTGCATATGCTCTCAGTGTAAGTAAACAGTAAAAGGCTGTTAAACCTACAGTAGATAGTTACAACTGAGAGTGGGTTTACTTAGGTCTAGAGGCAAGTGACAAATGGAGAAAAGCAATACAATTTTGATGAGGAATTCAGTCACAGAAATGCTGAAGTCATTTCTTTCTTTCCTTCCTTGGCTAACCAGGATCTTAAGGCACCAAGATGAAACATGAGCAGAACAAGGGTGGGGCGAGGGATTGAGCAGGGCTGAGATAAAGAAGAGGATAATGCGGAAAAGAAACATGAGGGATGACTAAAGACTCACTTAAGAGAAACATGCTGTAATACACTCTATTGCAATCTACTACGCTACAGTACACCTCTTTTACGTTCTTGTGCTGTACTTATTAGGGCTAACACTACACTGTATTGGAGCATATTGTATGGTGATTTAGAAGATTATAGCAGATCATATTTTCATTTGTTATCTTTTGGACAATGAAACTCTTGTCAGTGACCATATAATATGCTACATTTGGTGATGTATACATTTGGTGATCATACATGTTTATTTATTTAAAACTTATATAACTTGGGCAATTATTTCCCCTTCCCCATTCTATTATTTATTTTAAAAGAGTTTAGAAAATAGTGCATGGTGAAAGCCAAATATTAAAGACTTGAATCAGCATTAAAAGTTTCTAGAAGAGATGTTAAAACTTGCTGTGTGCTTTTGCCTTAAGCTAGGGCTGGAGGAAGCCACACCTCGGTGGATGAGACTTCCAACAAGCAACACTTACCGTGTACTTGGAAGCTATTCTCTGAAACTGCTGGGAGGCACTAAAAAAATTGCAAGGGAAGCCATGCCAGCGTAGAAATCAAAGTTACAGGACTCTTTCCCATGATAGAACAACAATGTTTTAGAAGCTGTGTAATTACGTATAAGAACCACACCCTGTTTGGGGCCTGTTTTTCAGTTAGTGAGCAAACTTTCCCAACTGGTTATTACATAAACCTATACAACATGAGTTAGATTTATTCTGGGGCAGATGATCAGGGGGTGGGGATCAGGGTTTGAAACACCCTGTTGGTCTAATGCAGTGTTTCTCAACTTCAGCAATTTTAAGGTGTGGACTTCAGCTCCCAGAATTCCCCAGTCAGCATGCTGACTAGAGAATTCTGGGAATTGAAGTCCATACAACTTAAATGGCTGACATTGAGAAACACTAATGTGAGGCCATGTGGGCAAGAGGAACAATAACAATAATAAAGCAGATGATAGTCATAAAAAAGTGTCAAAAACCCTGGAGGCTATATATTCACAATTTGAAATAGATCAAATGTTTTGACGCTATGGTACTAGGAAATTAATAATAAATATGGATTACTGAGATGTTTTATGTTGCAATTAACTAATTTTATTTAAACTTAAAGTGATATAGACAGCCTCTTTGGTATAGTAGAAGTAGAATAGTAGTTAAGGCACCAGGCTAGAAACTAGGAGGCCATGAGTTCCAGTCTCCCTTTGGACACAAAACCAGTTGGATGACCTTGGGCCAGTCACTCCCTCTCAGCCCTAGGAAGGAAGGAATGGCAAATCACTTCTGAAAAACCTTGCCAAGAAAACTGCAGAGATTTTTTCAGGCAGTCTTCAAGAATTGGACGCTATTGAACAGAAGATAAAAAATAGTGTGAAGAAAAGAAATGATTGAAATATAAGATTACGCTAATATTCCTATAATGTGAAGGATAGGTAGGACACAACTAAATGGATATCATCCTCATCCTCATCCTCATCCTCATCATCACCACCACCAGCAGCAGCAGCAGCAGCAGCAGCAGCATCAAATAAGCTGGAGAGACCATACTGTTCTTTGCAGCTTCACAAATGCAACTATTCTGTTCTTTGAGATATCCTACTGCAGATTTATTTTTTCATTACAGGGCTGAAGCAAAAAGTAATGTCTAAATCAATTGTGAGGTTGCATTCCTCACTGAATCCTACTCTTACTGAACTACTTCTTCAAGCTCTATCTTCCATCTTCATTTCAGAGATAATGAATTTATCTGACTTCTGCACTGAACTTAGTGACTCATAGCCCTACCCACATGGGTGCTTGAGATGAGTAAGTTTGGAGAGATGGGTGTGATTATTATCTGGCTTTTAGCTGATTAAAATGTTTCTTGCTTACATCAGCAAGATGTAATGGATAATAGTACTCAGCCTTTTAAATTGGTAAAAAAGTAGGGTCTTCTTTTCCTGCAAAGGGCCAAAAGAAGCAACAGCATTTGCTTGCTGTTGCTGTGAGTAAGCCCTTGGTTAGACTCTGGTCACTGCCAGGTAGCAATACTGCCAGTTGCAGATTTAGTTCAACCTGGTTTACTGGTTCTTTATCTTGGAATCACATCAGAATGTACAATGAGACCTAAGATAAGGGTTGTTTATTTATTTATTTAACCACCCTTTGAAAAGACTCATGGCCAACAGTAGAAAGTAAGCGATTGAAAGTATCACTCCCATTCTTTAAAACCGGCTAATCGATAATTTCTTAAAATGCTAAGGTCACCCAAATCTTTGCCAGCTGTCAAATGGCTGCTTAAGGAGAATGGTTCACCAGGCTCAAGGTTGACTCAGCCTTCCATCCTTCTGAGGTAGGTAAAATGAGGACTCAGATTGTGGGGGCAATAAGCTGACTTTATATAAAAAAGGACACCGCTTGGGGGGGGGGGCAAAAGCCCTACTAAGCAGGTATATACAAAAGTATGAAGGCTATTGGTTAATGCATTGTAAGCCCCCCTGAGTCTCCGGAGAAGGGCGGCGTATAAATCGAACCAATAAATAAATAAACAAATTTTAAAACATTACAGAATGCCAGAAGTGTAGGAACCAAACACATCTAGAGCAGGGGTTGCTACCGGTTCTCCCCAGTTCTTGCGAACCGATAGTGGAAATTTTGAGTAGTTCGGAGAACCGGTAAATATCACCTCTGCCTGGCCCCATCCCCAATCTATTCGCTGCCTCCCGAATCCCAGCTGATCGACTAGAAGGAAAAAAAATCAGGGCTCACCTGACAAAGAAGAGAAAAACAAAACAAAACAAAACACCTTAGCTTTAAATTGAGAAGCCAAGAAGCCTCCCAACTGATCGGCTAGAACCGATCTGCTCCTTGTAAACTGCTCAGTGGTGGTAGATTGGCAATTGAGGCTAAGCTGTCTGAAAGCGGTTTCTGATGCTCTCGGTGGTGGCAGCGCAGCCAAAAACTGTTTAAACTCTTGCCGGCGCTTCAAAGGACCACCCTACAGCTGATCAGCAGTAAAGGGCAGTGTAGACCAGTGTGCTCCAAAAACAAATAGATAGACCGGAACACTCCAAAAACAAATGGTTAGACCGGTATGCTCCAAAATCAAATGGGTAGATCAGTACGGCTCTACAAGCAGTTAAAAGCCTGGTAGACCAGTACCTCTGGTAAATCCTAAACAGTCCTAAAGAATTGTTTGTCACATGACCATCAAACCATGCCCACAAAATAAGCCACGCCCACAGAACCAGTAGTAAAATTTTTTAGAACCCACCCCTCATCCAGAGGATATTATATTCTATAAAATAGGGCCTACCGAAGAGATGACCTGCCAGATGACCCATTCCCTCTGATCTTTTGAGGGGCAGGACCTTGAATATACCACACACAGATGTTCCTCATTGTGTTTGTTTTCTTGTTTTCTTACTTTCCACAGGAAGACAGAAAGCAGATGCTTAAGTCATTTTATCTCATCTGGAGCTTCAGAGATTCATTGCTAATTGAAGTCTCTTAAAAGCAAAGTAATCATTAACCAGTGGTGACTGTAATATAGAAGAGTTGTGAATCATAATATTTATGAAGAGTTTTGAGTTGCAAATGAGAGTGGTTTTAAACCATTGCTGGCCACAAAAGATGACAACCAATTATTGAAACCAGTAGTTTTCTAGAAGCCACTGCACCCATCTTATTAAAAACTACCCATTGACTGAGTGCAACTGGGCAAAAAGTATCTATTGAAAGATATGGCTAAAATAACATCCATGACATTGAAAAGGAAATGACACATAATTAAACCACATTTCATTCAGGGCAGACATGATCAGAGTAACAGCAAAAGAAGAAAATTGGAACATGTTGTTATAGGTTTTTAAAAGCAGTATCAGATAAATAAGACTGAAAACTGATGCAGATTTTTGTATAGCCTAGATTTATATACAATGCAAAAGAAACAGATTAACTCAAAGAAGCATTCCTTTAGATCTGAAAGAATCTACACTATCTATATGCAGCACATTCATTATAGATTCTAATCTGTTTTATAAGAACTACTGCTCCTCAAGTTTCCCAAGGCAATGGTGGGTGATATCAAAGAAATTATGTTAAGCCAATCTAAATAGATATAGCCTTACTGGGCTACATTTCCACAGGAAATTAAGGGATCATTAATGAGTTTTGGGAAAGTATCACACTGGACATTTATTTGAACATTCATACATCTTCACTCAAGTTTATTTAGCATTTATATCCTTATATAGAACAGAACCAGATAATGTTGAATGGATTATGCATTAAATAATGTATTCTTTTTCCTCTGAACAAATTCCACTCAATAAATCTTCATGCTGGATAACTGCCAAAGAATATCCCAAATAAATCATTATTGTTTCAGTTTCAGTTTTATTGCATTTATATACCGCCCTTCTCCCCGAGGGGACTCAGGGCGGTTTACAGCCATATTAAAACAGTCACGTATAAAAATTAAAACTAATAAAATAATTAAACTATTTGGCCGTAAAATTTAAAACCCCTAAAAACCCCTATTAAAATTAACACAAATTTAAGTCAGACCGGCTTGATGAAATAGTAGGGTCTTCAGGGCTCGTCGGAAGGCACGGAGGTCAGGAATCTTTCTTATATCTGGGGGTAGTTCATTCCATAGGGCTGGGGCTCCCACAGAGAATGCTCTCCCCTGGGGGCCGCCCGTCGGCATTGTCTGGCAGATGGCATTCTGTGGAGGCCCTCTCTGTGAGAGCGTATCGGGCGGTGGGAGGTATTCATTGGCAGAAGGCGGTCCTGTAAATATCCTGGTCCTAAGCCATGGAGCGCTTTGAAGATGGTAACTAACACCTTGAAACGCACCCGGAAGACCACCGGAAGCCAGTGCAGCTCGCGCAAGAGGGGAGTTACCAGGGAGCGACGAGTCGCTTCCATAACCACTTGCGCGGCCGCATTCTGGACTATGTGCTTCATTATAGCTTCAATTGGGTTGAAACCTTTGAAAGTATTTGGGAATCTCAGAACATTTTATTGCACTCATGAAAGATTGATATATAGGTTAGGAAGCCACAGTATGGGGAAAATATGGTGCATGCCTGGGTGTTTTAAGGCAGAACTAGTGAAGTGCACCAAGACAGTATCCCAACTGCCCAACTAAAGGGAAGGCAATTGGGATACAAGCTGGCTGTGTTGGAAAGTAGTAGGGAGGTGGACTCCCAGGAGGGTGGAGAGGTGGAGCATTCCAGAGGCGTAAGAAGTATTATCAGTCCCGATATTATGTGTCAGAGAAAGAGGGTGAAGGCAGCCCCTCCCTAATAGTCCACAGAGTATATAGTAGATGGAGATATTGTAGATGGAGAATGCTCAGTCTGTCAAGATTTTGTCTATAGGTGTGAACAATAAAGAACTCAGCTTGGTAGAATCACCACATGTTGTTCTTTGGTTTGGAGGTTGACGAGACACAATGCGCAGTGGTTAAAATGTAGTATTGCAGGCTATGTCTGCTGACTACAGTTCGGCAGTTCGATTCTCACCGGCTCAAGGTTGACTCATCCTTCCATCCTTCCGAGGTTGGTAAAATGAGGACCCAGATTGTTGGGGGAAAATATGCTGACTCTGTAACTGCTTAGAGAGGGCTGAAAGCACTGTGAAGCAGTATATAACTGCTATTGCTATAGCATGTAGCAGCAATATAGGAAGGTGCTGGAGGGGTGAGTTGCTGTAATGGATTTGGGATAAATAAATGGTCTCAAAGTTAATGGATTCTCCCCTTCCCACTCCCTGTGAACTAAAATCCGTTTCAGTGTCCTCATGTAGAGACCCAAAGGTTTTGTGTCTAACAAAAACACATAGCCATAGATACATAAAATTGCAGAAATATTAAGTAATAGAGGATGAGATTTGGGGCATTCCTGGAGTTTTATTTCTTTTTTGATATGAATTGATAATACTTTCTGCTTCAAGGAAGAGAAACCTATCAAGGAAGAGAAATATACAGTGGGAGACCCAACAACATCAAGGGAGAGATTTGCTGAGCAAAGTAGCTGGTGGAAAAGACTCTAGTTTTCAAGAGTAGGAATCATCTCAGTGAGGACAGCTGGACAAAGGTGATGGAATCCAAGAAGCCTAGAGGAATTTTTCCTCTTCCTGTTCTCCTCCCTAAATTAAAAATGAGCTCAGAAGTGAAAGCAAAGAAAAAAGATACCTGAAGGAATCTGTTTGCTCAGAAGCATCACAATTAAAGTAAGGCATACTACCAGTATATGACATATGACAGTCCACAACCTGTTAGATATCAAGGTCCTCTTCGAACACCATATGATATAAAATACAAAATACAAGGCTAAAATATGTGCAAATTAAACAGATATTGCTCAGAAACTAGCAACATTAATTGTGTTTTGTCGTGCTGCTATGAATTCCTCAAGTGTATACTGATCAGGACACAAGGCAGGTAAACAGAAGTGTTGTTAGCTGCTTGTCAATACAATCACAAACAGCAGAAGCAACTAGATAGCCCCATTTATTCAGAGTGTCTCTGGATCTTGTTGTACCTATGTGTAGTCTATTCAATGATTTCCATACTTTCCAGCTTTCGTCAGACCCAAGTGCCAGCTCCTCTGTTGGTTCCATCCAATGTTGGTTCTTTCCATAGGACAACTCTGTCTTAAGACGTGAGGGAATGAAACAGATACATTAGTATGAACAGCTCCCTTTGAAAGTATTGATATGGTATTGGTATTGGCATAAATATAATTTATTAAGCCAAGGCCACTGTACACATTAAATATCACTGTAAATTGAGGAGAACCATGTGTTCATTTATGGAAAATTCTTGTCTGTTTATCTAACATGATGGATGATCATCTGAATAACAACAAAGGCATTGTTTCCTTCTGCACAGCATAGTAGAAAGAAATGATAAACCACTCCTGTATTTTACCAAGCAAGCAACATGGATAGACAATATAAAATTAAGATATATTGTGGGATGATGTCCCTTCAGGTTGGTTGGTACTCAAGATTTCCTCGAAGAGCTCAGGAGTTATTTGGAATACTGATAGTGTTTATGATAGGGCTGTATGAAAGCTTTCAGGATGTTGATGTTAGCATATTAATAAAAGAAAATCAGAAATGTCAAAGACAGAATTACACGTGAAAGAACACAAAGATGTTTGGAGATGAATATAAGTAGCACAAATATGTGAAAAGTCAAAACAATGAAAAGTGAAGTAAACTGATTATACATTGATATCTTAGGTATCAGCAAATTAAAATGAACTGGAATGGGACACCACTAGTAAATAAAAATCATATTGTTTACTACTCAAGGCATGAAAAATAAAGGACTAGCATTGCTTTCATGGTTAGGAAAGATATAGCAAGGGCAGTACTTGGATACAATGGAATCAATGATTAAATTTTATTAATTAGACTTTGTAAGCAATCCTTTAATTTGATGGTTATCGAAATGCTTCACCCATGAAGCAACAGAAGGAGTTTGAGGAATTTCATGGTCAAGTCCAATCTGAAATTGACAAATGCGCTGCTTGTAATTGAAGTCTAATTGAAAATAAACTGGAAAAAATAAGGAAAAATGTACTATATTTATATAAATGTAGTGTTTATAAATGTAATGGTACTCCAAACAGGAGAATAACTTACCAGTTTCTACCAATTCAATCATTTCTTCATTGCCAATGCCAAAATCTTCAAACCACCACAATGATGCTTTCTGTGAATTGTTGAAGAAGCTTTTATGAGGCAGACTTTGAAGGAAAAGGAGTTTATAAATGGTTAAAGGAGACCAGGAAGAGATTGATTTCAAAAAGCAAGTGGCTTCATAGGCTATTTTACAGGCAATTGCATGTATAAGATTTGTATTCTGAATACTGAGAAAGAAAAAGTACCATTGCTTTAAAATTGGAGGAAGAAACATCAATTGCATGACTTATGCTGAAGACACTACTCTGAGAGCTGAACTATATACAATGCAAGTCACAGTCAAAGAGCACAGTGAATATATTAAATATAAACAAGACGAAACTAATGACAACAGGTGCAGCAAGTGCAGAATTGATAAGGAAGACATTGAAGTGGTAGATTGTATAAGACTGACTATCAATTGAAAAATTACCAGCAGTCAAGAAATACTGGCAATTAGCACTTGCTAGGATAGCAATGAAGGCCTTGAAAAGGTACTCAGATGCTATAATGTCTCTATATCTACAAACAGTGGTGGGGTTCAAATTATTTTTACTACCGGTTCTGTGGGCATGGCTTGGTAGGCGTGGCAGGGGAAGGATGCTGTGAAATCCCCATTTCCTCTTGATCAACTGGGACTTGAGAGGCAGAGAATAGGTAAGAACCTGCTGACTACCACCTCTGCCTACAAAGATCGGGCCCTTGCAAGCAGGGTTTTCCTGTCACATTCTACTGAAGTGAAATTTTGGCTTTGAAGAGCAAGTTAGAAAGAATATTGAGAATGCTTCAACTGCAATAATACATGGGCAAATGATTGATACAATCTCAAGGTAAACTGCTCTAAATTTGATTGCAGAAAATACGACTTCAGCAACAGAGTGGTCAATGCCTGGAATGCTTACAGCCTCAAACCCCCATAGCTTCAACCTCAGACTATCTACTGTGGACCTCACCTCATTCCTAAAAGGGCCGTAAAGGGAGCGTGCATAAGCGCACCAGTGTGCTTACTGTCCCTGTCTTACTGTCCCCATTTATCTATACTTACTTCCTTTGTTTTTGTTTATGTTTATACCTATTATCTGCTATCTTGCACATATTTGACAAAATACATACATACATACATACATACATACATACCATGACAGCCAGAAAAAAAAAGAAGAGATAGATCGTAGACCAATTTAATTCAGAATTCTCCTTTAAGGCACAATGGCCAGGCAATAAACTATTGCACTTCAACCCATTATGGAAAGACCCAGTTCTCTTGAAGTCCACATTACTGAGAAATGTTGAAAAAAAAAAAGAAGAGGGCAGCTAGGAAAGTAGATGGACTAAATTATAATAGCAGCGAATGCACTATTGGGAAACCCCAAACTTAAGTGCCAGATTGAGGACAGATCATTCTGGAGAAAGTCTGCCTAAGTGATCACTAAGAGTTGACATTAAGTTCATGACAGTTAACAATAAAACCTAACCAAGTACATTTTCAGATGCTCTTGGCACATTCTATTTTAGCAGTTACGGAAAATATAGTTTAGTTTACAGTGAGGAACAATTCTTGGGATAATCCCAAGAAATGAGAAAGAAATGAGAAGGTTTCCCTTTGTGTTAGTCCCATATTCTTTTGCTTTGGAGAACTCAGAGAACAGGAAATAAGAATGTGTCAGCAAAAATGTGAGTCTTGCTTGAACCCCAAGATGACGTGGTCACTTCCTGTCAAAATTCCCACTACTTTTATCTGTTCAACCAGATGTTTCATATTGGTTAAGATCATATCTAGGAATCATGATTTCATCTCTCCTTCAATCTTCAGAAAAAACGAAATAGTCAATAAGGCCACTGAAGACTTTTTGAGAATTTTGCAGTCTTAACCAAATTAGTTTTCCCACAAATATCTGGTCAGTTGAAGTTTCCTATTATTACTATGTATTGAATATTTCCCTCTGAATGTTCTGTAATCTAGTCCAGGAAATAATTATCCACTTCTTCTTCCAGGTCTATTTTTCTATAGCACACCTCCACAATGATACCTTTATTTTTCATTTTTTTTACTGTTACTTCTATAAATGCTTTCAAGTGGATGCTTGAATGCTTTATCCTCAGGTTCATGGAACTTCCTTCATATAGTGTCATTTGTCCTCTCTAGCCTATTCTTTTTGAATGTGTTATATTCTTTATTCTTTGCATTTCACTCATGCATTTCATTAAGGCCTACTAAATATGATTTACCTTCCTGTCTTAAAACTTCTACTTCTTTCTCAAAGGATTCTCTTCCAGGAGGGCAATCATCTTTCATTTACAGCATATATACTTCTTGTCATGTTCTGGAAAAAAAAGAAACATGATCTTCAGGTTATGAGATCTGTCTCTTTCTTTCTTTCTTTCTTTCTTTCTTTCTTTCTTTCTTTCTTTCTTTCTTTCTTTCTTTCTTTCTTTCTTTCTTTCTTTCTTTCTTTCTTTCTTTCTTTCTTTCTTTCCATTCCATAAGTTTATTTGACAGAAAAAAAATCTCCTTGCTGTACATATAAAAAAAATTAAATGCTTTTAAGAAATATGAAAAAACTTCTGTTCCCACCCTCCCTGATTTAGGGTTTCTCAGCTTCTTCTCAGCAAAATTTCAGTCACCTTCCCCCTAAAATGCCTGAATGCCCCTGTTCCAGTTCCAAACTTAACCTCTCATGACCTGGCTCAGCTGATCAATATGAAAGAGTCTCCTTTGAGGAAGGAATAAAAAGGAAAAAGAGCACTGCATATTAAATGTATTTTGTTCTGGGAAGGGAGGAGCAGGAATAGTTTAACCCTCAATTTTGCCACCATCAAGAATCAACTCCACTGTTGCAGGCTACTGTCTGTTTCTAAATCACATGCTGAGAGAACATGATTTATTCTGAATGTGGAATAATTGAGGCATGTAAAGCATTGCTTAATTGATTTATTTCTGTTTTTTCACCTTCCTCATCCTAACATTCATTCTCAGATTCTAGAAGGATAGAGCAAACAAAGCAAGGTGTTATTAAGTATGATTACCAAAGCTGTGTTTGCCACTTCAAAGCAATTTATCTCAATAATGAACCAGAGCTAACTGAGTATCAATTTACAGTCATGTATATACTTCACAAAAATCAAAGTATGCTGCAATTCAAAACAAAAACAAAATCTGAAGACGTTGTTTTGCATTCATGTTCTGTCACTGGCCTATTTGGATAGGGATAAGAACCAATTAGAGTTCAGGAGGTTTTTTGTTTTTTAAAACTGCTAATTTTTGTGTTTCATTTATCCTTGTCAAAATATCTGTTCTACTTTTTATCAGGAATCCCAATATAGGTGTTTGGTCTAGTGGTCAAAGCACCAGGCTAGAAACCAGAAGTCTGTGAGTTCTAGTCTTACCTTAGGCATGAAAACCAGTGGGGTGATTTTGTCTGTCTCTCTCCCTTCCCCCCTCTTTCTTTCTCTCTCCAACCCATTTACCTCACGGGGTTGCTGATGGGGGGTGGGGGGAATAGGAGGAGGAAGCAGTATGTTTGCCACCTTGAGTTATTTATTAAAATGATAAAGGGAAGATAGTAAATAAATAAATATTGGGATTACATTTTTACGGAAAGTATTTACTTTTTTGGATGCCTTTATAATTCCTGTCTGCTAAAAAATATAAAGAACTGAATGCAATCCACAGTGTTTTTATTTGGATTTCACTTTAGCGCAGCAATAAGATTTATCTTCCCTATTATAAAAGCAATGGATTGGAATATGTAGCAGGTTGTTACAAAACTAAAAAGTAGCTTTGTGCCTTTAAAAAAAAAAGTCTTGCTCTGGAGCAAAGAAAGAAAAGAAAGGCTCTTATTTTCACTACTAAAATCAACAACCACCCAACTCTAACCACCTAATTCTGCCAAAGATAACTTCCAGGTAAAGGAACTGCCAGAAGTAGCATTTTCTGCAACAGGAAGCCCTTCAGTGAAGAAACACACTTAGCCTCCATACCTCTTAAAAATGCTGCTTGCTCACACAGCCTTGTGCCATAATATATTACGCTGGCTTTTCCCATGTCTTATGTTCTCTCTGGTGTACATTGGTTCTAACACTAGTCCTGGAATCAGAGCAAGCAGTGGTGGTGGAGGTGGGATGTTTCAGCTATTTTCCTTTAAGGAGCAGTGTTTTGGGCAAGGAGGATCTTCATGCATGCGGGACTGTCATCTGCTTTGAGACTACAGCTTCCTTGTGCAGTTGGCCATTGTAAGAATAGGAGTGAGATGACCAACCCAACTATGTAATTATCTTGGACAAATTAGGACAGTTGCCAGGTAGGATGCTCATGACAGATTTGTTTTGACCATTTGGAGAGCATGCAAATTCTGTCCCATTTCCCATTAAACCATAAACAAGGACAACATCTTAAGTGTTCCTGTTGGATTGAGTAGCATCATCTTTCTATTCTGCACAATTCATAAGCCAAAATTCAATCCTCTTTTAAGAATTAGAATCTCTAACTAAGGATTATTGTAATGGTAGGGATATGTATTGTAATGCTATTGTAATGCTAGGGATATGTATGCCACCTGGAGGAAATTTATTACAATGTTTAAGAAGTACAGCTGAAGTAGATACAAAAGCATTCATGTGATGAAAAGGGAGGAAGAATGACTCTAAGGTTGTAATCTTGGACCTCTTTGAGTTAATGCAGCATTCCAACATTGTGTTTCAACAAGTATTAATTAATGACAATATTTCTGCATTTAACAATAAGGAAAAAAGTTGAAAATAGAGTAACAATTTCTCATTTAAAAAAAATAATATAAACCAAGCAGAAATGGAATCCTAAACTGTAAAATATGTCTAACACACACACACACACACACACACACACACACACACACACGGAAGTAAATAAAAATCATGTAAATTATTTAAATCCTTTTTTGGAAACCAGAGACCTGCTTTCATGCAAGATGCTACTGCATCACTGAATTCAGGTAGGAGGAAATAGTTGCACAAAACAAAAAGAATAATTGGGAAAAAAAATTCCAATTATTGCTGAAAAAGAGTTTTTTGTTCTATCGCTCAATACATTTTGAACTGAAATAGTTTTACTTTAGGAATACTACAAGCAACAAAAAAATTGGAACAGGATAAGGAATATAAAAGAAAATTCTTGTTTTAGAAATGCATAACCTCAAAAATAATGTGAGAATACAATCTGCAATATAATCACAGGTGTACACATACATAAAGCAGAATTATTTTATTAATTCATATATATATATGTATATAGTTTTATATACTGTTTACTTCCAAGAATCCTGATTGCTCTTTAGAAGGCCAGGTCCTGAAGATGAAACTCAAATACTTTGGCCACCTAAGGAGAAGCAAGGACTCACTGGAGAAGAGCCTAATGCTGGGAAAGATTGAGGGCAAAAGAAGAAAGGAACGATAGAGAACGAGGTGGCTGGATGGAGTCACTGAAGCAGTAGGTGTGAGCTTAAATGGACTCCAGAGGATGGTAGACAACAGGAAGGCCTGGAGGAACATTGTCCATGGGGTCACGATGAGTCTGACATGACTTCGCAACTAACAAAAACTTCTAAGAACAGTTTACAGTAACACAAGTAGCACAATAAGCCCTCTCTGGAGGGCTCGGGACAGGGGGTTGTTCCTCGGTCCTGGTCCTATTGGATCTCTCAGTGGCTTTTGATACCATCGATCATGGTATCATGCTGTGCCGGTAGGAGGGGTTAGGAATGGGGGGCACTGTGTTGCGGTGGTTCTCCTCCTTCCTCTCTGGCTGCATGCACCAGTCTGTCTTGGCAAGGGGACAGTGGTTGACTTCGAGGCACCTTGTTTGTGGGGTGCCGCAAGGGTCGGTCCTCTCACCTCTCCTGTTCAACATTTATGTGAAGCCGCTGGGTGAGATCATCCGTGGTTTTGGGGTGAAGTTCCATCAGTACGCTGATGATATTCAGCTGTACATTTCCACCCCGGACCACCCAATGATGCCCTTGATGTGATGTCCCATTGCCTGGAGGCTGTGCGGATCTGGATGGGGAGAAACAAGCTCAGACTCAACCCCTCCAAGACCAAGTGGCTGTAGTTTCCAGTATAGCTAGCTGGTTCCATCGCTGACTATTGAAGGTGAGATCTTGGCCCCCTCAGAGTGGGTGTCCTCCTGGAGACACGGCTGTCTTTAGAAGATCACATGACAGCTGTGGCTAGGCAGGCTTTTTATCAGGTTTGCATGATTTACCAGTTGCGTCCCTTTCTGGACCAGGATGCCTTCAGTACGGTCACCCATGCCCTCGTCACTTCCCATCTGGACTACTGTAATGCTCTCTACATGGGGCTCCCCTTGAAGAGCACTTGGAGGCTCCAACCGGTCCAGAATGCAGCCGCACGGGTGATTATGGGGGCGACACGGCGCACTCATGCAACACCTCTCCTGTGCAAGGCTCCCAGTGGTCTTCCGAGTGCAATTCAAGGTGTTGGTTACCATCTTTAAAGCGCTCCATGGCTTAGGACCTGGATATTTATGAGATCGCCTTCTGCCACCAATGGCCTCCCACTGGCCAGTACGCGCCCACAGAGAGGGACTCCTCAGGGTGCCGTTGGTTAAATTATGTCGACTTGTGACCCCCAGGGGGAAAGCCTTCTCTGTGGGGGCTCCCGCCCTATGGAATGAATTGCGCCCAGAGATATGTATGATCCCCACCCTACGTACCTTCCACCGTGCTCTTAAGACCCTATTGTTTCAACAGGCTGGTCTGGCTAAATGGGTGTTTTAGTTTTTGAGTTTTTAATATAGGGCCGAATTATTTAATAAGTTTTAACCTGTTTTTAAATTTTGTGAGATATGTTGTTTTACTATGGCTGTGCACCACCTTGAATCTCTCGGGAGAAGGGCGGTATAAAAATTTAAATAATAAATAAATAAATAAATAAATAAATAAATAAATAAATACAAAAGTATATAAAAAAGGTCTAGCTAAGGAAGGCTCTGTTAGTATTACCACCCAACGTTTTGAAACTGAAGTGCCTTACTGAAGGCCAGGAACATATGGGTGTTTTCTGATATAACTTCATTTTGGGTATCATTTGATTCAATATTTTGTCTCCCTTTCTCTGATCTTTATTCTCTGTTCTCTGTATATGTTTTCTGTATATATTGTTCTATTAGTAATTGAAAGAGAGGAAAGACATCCTACAAGTGCTAACAGATACAGATTAAGCCATCAGATGGCGCCATCTAAAGTCAAATGAATAGAAACAAAGACAGAAAACTTCCATCCAACATGATTGCATGGTTAGAACTAGTAAACAAGGCTTTATTCCTTTGAGAAAGGAACTGAAACATGAAACTAGAACAAAATGTACAAAGCTGGAACTATGCATGTAAACAAACACATGTGAGAACCAGCACAGATGCTATTATTTACAGCAGGGTTGTCCAATCTTGGCAACTTTAAGACTTGTGGACTTCAATTGCATGGCTGGCTGGGGAATTCTAAGAGTCGAAGTCCACAAGTCTTAAAGTTGCCAAGGTTGAACACACCTGCCTTACAGAGTATAAAAAGATTCTCTACCCAAAAGGTCATTGGAATCTCCCGATTCCCTTTTCTCGAGTTAAAAAGTGGAGAAGAGCATTCTCTACTTTTCTCCCTTGTTTCTAAATATATCATGTTTATAGGTGTGTGTGTTTCTGTGTGTCCTGTAGAGCATTTCTTCCAATCCTTTCTACAAGGCACAGAACTGTCCCTTGTCCACCAAATGGCCAGAAATGGCATGGACACAATAGCTACAATATTCATCTGTGGTCTTCCAAGCAATCTTCTGATCTTTCATCCAGGTGTGAAATTCAGCTGGTTCTATCTGGCTCTGGTGAACCGGTAGGTGTGGCTGCGGAAGGCTCCGTCCACTCACGCGGATGTCATGACATCACTTTTTGTGACTATTTTAAGCCTCTGCACATGCGCAGAAGTGCATGCGTGGATGCTGCAGTGCGTGAGTAAAGCACGCGCACACATTTGTGAACCGGTAGGAAAGGTAAGTGAATTTCATCCCTGCTTTCATCTCCCCAGTTCTGACTACCTTTCTCAAGTACAGTGGTACCTTGCTACTCGACTGGTTTGGAACTCATCGAATTTGGTACTCAATGCATCTTGACACAAAAATTTTGGCCCGGTACTCATCATTTGCTAAGTACTCAATGCACTAGAACTCGATGTTAGCTGCCTCGGGACTCCCTACATTATTCCTTATGAGAAAAAATTGTTTGGTACTCATGGTTTTTGGTATTCATTGTGCCTCCTGGAATAATGAGTTCCAAGATACCTCTTCTTCCTATTGGAAGGAGAAGATGTACATCTTCTCCTTCCAATAGCCCTGCAAGTAATTGGCACCAATTGGATCTCCAATTCAAATTGCCTTCCAGGTTCTCTTCCATCTCACCACTGACACTCCTCTGCTCTCTAATGATGACCATTCCTCCTTTAGGATAATTTTTAAAGCAGGAAGAATTCTCATTTTTCTTTTCCTTTTTTCTTCTATAAACTGGTAAACGTTCCATGGGGTTTCAGGTCAGTGTTGACTCCTGGGCAAGTCTCTGCAGTGTTCTTGGCAAGGTTTCAGAAGTGGTTTGCCCCAGTGGTAAAATCCAATTTTTTTACTACCAGTGCTGTGGGCATGCCTTGGTGGGTGTTGTGTGGCTTGGTGGGTGTGGCAGGGAAAGGATACTGCAAAATCTCCATTCCCTCCCCACTCCTGGGGGAAGGATATTGCAAAATCTTCATTCCCACCTCACTCTAGGGTGGGGCAAGCCAGAGGTGGTATTTGCTGGTTCTCCGAACTACTCAAAATTTCTGCTACTGGTTCTCCAGAACCTGCTGGATTTCACCCCGGTTTGCCCTTGCTTTCTTTCTAGGACTAAGAAAAAATAACTATCCAAGGCTCGCAGCTGGCTTTATGCTTAAGGCAAGACTAGAATTCATACTTTCCTGATTTATAGCTTGGTAACTTAACCATTACACCAACCTGGCTCTGTTCTCCAGTAGGCATGATTTATTTTAATATAGTTACAGTGAATATCTACAGGGTCAGCTTCAAAAATTAGAGTTTGTCCACAAGATGGCAGTACTAAGCTGGAAAGAGAATTGAAGTGAGTCATAATGTACTGTACAGTATTTCTTGTGCAAAGCATTTATAGTTGTCTATAACTAAAAGTAAGGTAAAGGTTCCCCTCATCAGTCATTCCCAACTCTAGGGGGCGGTGTCATCTCCTTTTCAAAGCTGAAGAGCCAGCGCTGTCTGAAGACGTCTCCGTGGTCATGTGGCCGGCATGACTAAATACCAAGGGCACATGGAACGCTGTTACCTTCCCACCAAAGGTGGTCCCTATTTTCCTGCTTGCATTTTTCGCGTGCTTTCGAACTGCTAGGTTGGCAGAAGCTGGGACAAGTAACGGGAGCTCACTCTGTTACGTGGCACTAGGGATTCGAACTGCTGAACTGCCGACCTTTTGACCGAGAAGCTCAGCGTCTTAGCCACTGAGCTACCGAGTCCCTTGTCTATAACTACACAACATGTTATAGATAGAGACCCACCCAAAAGAAAAAAAATCTGGAAAATAAGCAAATATTGCCATGATGTTTAAGACAAGGAGGGGGATGGAAAACTTTTTGTTTTCCTTTTCCTGGATAGGCTACTGGATCTGTAAGTAGTCATGTGACAAAGAGAAATTTAACAAGGGATACTTTTCCTATTGCGAGTTTCTAGCCTCCAGTATGAAAAGCAACAAAGGAGCTTTATTTTGTCTAGACTTTTATTCCTTCATCTTTTTCTCTTTTCTACTGGGCAGTAGTGATGAAATGCAATTGACTGGTTGATTATGTACTATCTTTGCTATCCTTGTCAGCTCCTGCCAATTACATAGATTTTCTCCACAATGGTTTGGTCCTTCAGCACTTCAAACAGTGCACTCATTGCTATTGTAATCGAGTCTATTGCTCTTGCTGTTAGTCATCCTCTTCTTTTTCCTTCCCCCTTTCCCAGCATTAGAGGGAATTCCCACATTCCCTTCCTCTGTGTCAGAGATGGGTGGTTCACAGGGTTATTGTACTTTAAATATGACCAAACAAATAAACAAATAAATACATAACTCCTTCTTCAGAGAGGTAGGTTACACCATGTGTCTGAAGTAAAATAATTTGAGGAACTTTGAAAACGTGTTCAATTTTGGAGAATTTTTTTTTTAAAGGTGTCAGACAGTTCTTTTTTGATTTCAGCTGGATGGTGGGTTGGGCTGCTTAGCATGACCAACTGTGGCCAAGTTAAGTAGGGGTGTTTTATCTAATTCTTGCTAAAGTTTTGGTTCTTAAGTCTTGAGAT
This sequence comes from Masticophis lateralis, assembly GCA_030761175.1. Classification (NCBI taxonomy): domain Eukaryota; kingdom Metazoa; phylum Chordata; class Lepidosauria; order Squamata; family Colubridae; genus Masticophis; species Masticophis lateralis. The sequence goes on from JAUDYJ010000001.1 coordinate 90,238,215, forward strand.
ATAACAGAAATCTTGTATTTTGCAACATTTGGACTTCCTCTTCTCATGAAATGGCTGTGAACCCTTGGCCCGTGACACCCTTGGTTAGCAAAGCCTTAAGGCCAAAGGGGACTGGAACCCCTGCCTGAGAATGGAGATGAGATTTCTAAAACCCTGAAAATAACTCTTCCATAGGCACTAATGGAAACGTGATGGCGAACCTATGGTACATGTGCCCGAAGTGGCACGTGGAGCCATGTTGCCTGGCATACGCAGGGTTTCTGGTGCGCATGCCTGCGTGACGATCAGCTGGCCTTTTTGCATGCGGCAGTGCTGGAAAATAGAAGAACTGGTCTTCTGTTTTCCTGTGTGAGCATGTGCATCAGCCAGCTGATTGTTGTGCGCACATGAACACCAGAAACCTAGAAGAGTAGCTGGCTCAAATCGGAAGTTCAGTAGATGAAACCGGAAGTTCATTTTCAGGCGCACGCATGTGCCCTAGGCAGCTCCTTTTCCAAGTTGCGGCCAGGTGCGTGCACTCCCTTTTTGGCACTCAGTGCCAAAAAGGTTCGCCATCACTGGACTAAGGCATTGTTTTTCAAGATCTGTAATAACAGATAGAATCTTCACAAGAGCCTGATGGCATCATTTCAGGATTTTAAGTGGAAGAATTCCAAATATGGTGATCAGCCATGTATTTCTGCTCTTTTCCCATAATCATTTTGTATGTACAGTATATGTACTGGCATTTGATTGGAAATTAAATGCTGATACTACATTAACAGCATGATATATCTTTATCATCCCACAAAAGGAAGGAAGTAGGGAAGTTGTTGAAGCCTGACAGTCAAATTACAATATATTTAAGATCATGTATTGCATACTAGAACTGATTCAAGGGTGCAGTGAAGAAGTTTTCAAACATTATAATGGTTTTGTTTTAAATAACTTTTTGTTGCTTCACTGCTTTCTGCCAGTAAACTCCAGTAAAACCCAACTCTAGAAGTGATAGGAACGCCAAGGCATTTCACTTAAACCCTCATTGCTAATAGAGAAAGTGAACTATGCAAATATTACTTCTTAGTGTCACTTGCAAGAAAAAGAAGCACAGAATCTCCAAGGTTATTTCATCTCTATCGAATGTCATTTGTCTTCTGAAAAGACAAGGTGATAGCTGCCTCTTGGGGGAACTTTCAGGAAACTGGTTCATTTTTTTTACTCTTCTCACCCACTATCAATCATCCAAGCATTAATTTTAAATCTCTAAGCATTTCATTTCTAGATTAATAGTCTTCAAACCGGTGTGCCCAAATGTATTGAAATACAAATCTCCTACCAAGCACAGTTAGCCTTAGCATGGCTAATTCTGGCCAATTCAAGTGCTGTAATGATGCTTTATATAATTCTTGCCAAGATGTGGAAAGAAGTGAAAATTAGCAGAGATGATGCCATACATTTGGAGACAAACTACAAGTTTCATTGTACATTTTGTTTTAAAATGTCAGCTATAATCCTGGAAATATGGATGATGATGTTATCCAGACAGTCGTGTCTGACTCTTGACCATTCTATGGGCATGTCTCTCCACATCTTCCAATCTTGCATTACTTCTTTGAGTTTTTCTGTGCTTTGGGCTCTATCGCATGGGAATTTTAATTTTTCTCAAACAGCAAAGCATAGAACAGGAAGTCCTCCACACAGAATGTGCATCTCCACACAACACACAATTATGATTTGGAAGGTGTGCACGTCGGACAATCTGCTTAGCCAGGGTTGGCCTTTGTGGTATAGGTATGTGGCCATATAGGTATGGACAGCTGCAGGCAACTCTAAATCAAGCTTTAGTCTTTCAAATACAAGCTTTGGGAAAAAGTTAGCCCTGCTTTAGCAATAGCACTTATACTGCTACACAGTGCTTTACAGTCCTCTCTAAGAAGTTTACAGGCTCACCATACTGCCCCCAACAATCTGGGCCCTCATTTTACTGGACTTGGAAGGACAGCAAGCTGAGTCAACCTTGAGCTGATGAGAATCGAACTGCTGGCAGTCGGCAGAATTAGCCTGCAATACTGCATTCTAACCACTGCACCATCATGGCTCATTTAAGTTTTAATCTATATATATATAATCTTTAAATTATTTTAATCTGTAATGAACAAGAAATAAGCTAGAAGTAAATGTTGAATATTAAAGCTCATCGCAACAACTCCCTAAACTATGCTTTTATAGATTTTGTATTCAAAGGAGTTAATATCCTTATTAAAATTCAAACATCTCTTCTGCTTCAATTACCCATGTTTCCTCCAGCTTTGGAAAATATTACACTACTATCAGAGAACACTGGAAAGCAATTCATGACCTTATTAGCAATTGTCAGATGTACATGGTGTATATCTGATGATTCCTAATAAGGATGAAACTGGTCAGGTAATGCTCCCGGTACTCAGATTTTAAGTGGAAGAATTCCAAATATACTGATCAACCACTAAAACCTAAACTAAAAGCACCACATAGGATAGATACACTATGCAAAAATGGAAAATTTGTCTGTGATAAGAGGCGTGATGTGGAAGTTACACAAAACCTCATGCTTGGGGCATAACATAATGTAACTTCTCTCTCATTCTGTGAATTTAAGGTAGTGGTGTCAAACACACATTGTCAAGGCGGCATCACGTGACGTATTGGGACTTTTTTCCCCCTTCGCTAAACTGGATGTGGGCATGGCCAGCATGTGACGCACCCAGCATGTGGACCAGGAGTTTGACAACCCTGGCTTAAGGGAAGGTGGACCATTTATACCATTCTGATAGATTTTAATCAAAGGTAAATGGAGATCTTTTCCAGCCTTGGTACACAGATTTAGGTTATAGGGCCTGATTATTTGAGGAACCATCTTATCTCCAATACTTTCTGCTTGCTCTATAAGACTGGGCACAGGTGGCACACTTCCAGTCCTTCAATTCAACAATGTCATTTATTAGGAAGTGCACCTTCTCTGTTGTAGTGTTTACTCTCTGGAATGGCATCAACCCAGAATTATACATGGCTCCACCCTGCAGCTGTTCTACAAGTGTCTGAAAACCAGGGCCTGCTCCCAAGCCTGGGATTAAAGTGACTGTCAAATTAATGTTTGTTTTCTTTGGATGTATTGGGTTGTTTGTTTTGAATGTACTTGTTTTTTCCTTTCATGTTACTGATCCTATTGTTAACATGTAAGCTACCCAGTGTTGCTGGCAGTCAGAGTCAGGCATCAACTCAACTCAACTCAATCAAAAAATCAATGGAGTTTTCCTTAGATCTATTGTTTGTTTTAAAAGTTCTATTTTTTTAAAAAAAACCCTGCAAAGTGTGACAGTATTTTACTTTGTGTACATGACACAAGGTCTCCTCTAGTCAAGGGATATGTACAGTGAATGTCTGAGAAGCAGCTTGCAGCCTGGTCAGCAGGCAACAAAGTTTTTAGTTTTAAAATAGAAAGGCAAACAATTTTGCAAAGAGGTATTGCCGTTCCATTTGTTAGCATGAGATGGGAGCTTCTAAAATAAAGGAAAAAGAGGCAAATTCTCTCTCTCTCTCTCTCTCTCTCTCTCTCTCTCTCTCTCTCTCTCTCTCTCTCTCTCTCTTTATATATATATATATGTATGTATGTATGTATGTATGTATGTCTTTGGTTATTTGGGTGTTCTCCCACGTAGAATTGGATGTGTCTTGGTGACGTTTCGACGTCTCATTTGTCATCTTTAGGCTGGTATTCTCGGCTTCGTGCTTCCAGGAGCAATGATAATACATACATATATATATGTATGTATGTATGTATTTTTTTTTCTTGATGTTTTCTTCATTCTTTTGATTGGTTGATCTGTAGCAAACAATGACAACATTTGACACGCTTGCTATCACCCTGTTCATCTGAAGAGACAAGGGAGCAGGGGTGAAATCCAGCAGCTTCTGATAGGTTCTGGAGAACTGGTAGTGGAAATTTTGTGTAGTTCGGAAAACTGGCAAATACCACCTCTGGCTGGCCCCTGACTGGGGTGGGAATGGGGATTTTGCAGTATTCTCCCCTGTCACGCCTACCAAGCTGCTCCCACCAAGCCACACCACACCACGCCCACCAAGCCACGCCCACAGAATCAGTAGTAAAAAAAATTGAATTTCACCACTGCAAGGGTGGTAAATGAATTACCTTGGTATTCCAGCAGGTGATATTCTGCTCTGAAAACATTCAGAAACTGCATTCCTCATCACCAGTCCTCCTTCACATCTTTGCAGTACTGTCTGTCTTCATCTAGAATAAATCAAATGCAGTCTTTTTTTAAAAAAAGCACTTTGGACTGTCTTCAAAGCCCTTTAATCCTACCAGATCACTAAGCAGATAAGGATTATGTCCCAAAATTATTTACTTAGCTCTAAAATATGTTTTACCCTGCTTCTCATTTATGCAGATCCAAAGGTAAATTAAGAGAATACTCTGGAATAAAACATTCAGTAAAATATTAGCATTTGGAATTAATGATTAGAAAAAGCCAACAGATAGTTTACTATTGTTGTCATTTTCCTCATGACTTATAAATTTCTATCACACAAAAAACTAAATTATGCAGGACCACTGGGTGCTAGTGATCACGAAGATGTTTTCCATTGCTGCTAAACAAGTTTTCTGGCTGACCAAATATGATTGCAGCCACCCAGATATTATTTAATATTGAACTTCAATGAATTGAATCAAGAAGGCCTCAGAGTTCTTAGTCTGTGAGGATACTGAATACATTTGCTCCACTGGGAAAGAAAAACAACTCAGAATGCATGTGGGTCTTTGGCTCAGGGCCTTCTCAACCTTGGCAATGCCACTAGGCAATGTTTGCCCTGGGCTTGCTGTTTATTAATGTGTTACTTTAAGAGACATTTTACCAGTTTAGGTGAATTTTGGACAAGATATCACAGTCCACTGAAGACCAGTAGCCTGGCAATTGGCATGTTGCAAATTTGTACTTAAGTGAGTAAAGAAGGGTGAATAGAATTTAGTTTAGGGTTAGGCTTCAGTACCAACAGTTCAGCATGTTGACTAACCAATTTATATTAGGTTAAATGCCTGAAAACATAGTTGCTGTATACTGGAAAAACATAAATAAATTCTGTAAGGTACAAGAAACTTTCACCCTAAGCATCTTTTCCTTTTGCATCAAGGAGATAGATTAAATACATTATAGGTAGATAGACAGACAGATGATAGATAGATAGATAGATAGATAGATAGATAGATAGATAGATAGATAGACAGACAGACATATGGTTGATAGATGATAGATAAGATAGATAGATAGATAGATAGATAGATAGATAGATAGATAGATAGATAGATACATAGATAGATAGATACATAGATAGATAGATACATAGATAGATGATAGATGATATAGAACAGAACAGAACAGAATAGAATAGATTTTTTTTTATTGGCCAAGTGTGATTGGACACACAAGGAATTTGTCTTGGTGCAAATGCTCTCAGTGTACATAAAAGAAAAGATACGTTCATCAAGAATCATAAGATTAGAGAGATAGAGAAAGAGATAGAGAAATAGAGTGATAGAGAGATATATAAAGAGAGATAAGAGAGAGAGAGAGAGGAAATAAAACTCAAGACTTCAGAAGGGTGAGCTGAGGGTCCAAGTCACACATGGATGGGGGACACAGGAGATAGAAGCAATAGTTTAGTTTGGTTTGTCTAGAAAAGAGAGGGAAAAAAAACAGGAAAGTTAACCTAGAAAGAATTAGCCTAAGCATATAAGAGAATAAGGCAGGGGTGTCAAACTCAAGGCCCACAGGCCGGATGCGACCTGGGGGATGCTTAGATCCGGCCCATGGGGCAGCCTTGTAAACAGCAAAGGACTGGCCTGCAGTTCCTCTGCCAGCATACCAAGCTCTGTTTTCACTTTCAAATTTCCGTTATCGGTTTTCCGGAACTGGTCAGAAACTGGTAAATACCACCTCTGTTCTGAACTTTTGAACCCCTGCCACCGCCACCTGAGGTCTAGCACAACCCTGATGTGGCCCTCGATGAAATCGAGTGGTAAAATGTTTGATACCCCTGGAATAAGGCAAAGGTTTATATTAATAAAAACATTTATCATCATAAAGAAGGAAGTCAGTGCATGAAGCTTTTTTCCTTGCAGCTATCAACAAAAGAGGGGAAGTTGGTTGTTTGCTAAGGAATTTAAATCACCAACTGGCACCTTGGTCAACATATAAAGAAAAAAAGGCTGGCAAGTTTCACTCATGAGGAAATCACCTAGCAGATTGGCAGCGGAAGATTACAGTTTGAGCAGCCAGGATAATAAAAAAGAGAAGAAAAGTGAAATGGAAACTGATCCAGAAGGAGGAATCAAGTGGCCAGAAAACCAACTACATGAAACTTTTCACAGACACAAACATTGGAGGGAGAATTTGCTAAGACGGTGGGAAGAGCTCTTTTGCTTAGGTATGTACTGTGCATCTGAAATTTTCTTCACATTTAAGCAGTACATAAGAAAAAGATTAAATGAAAGCTTTGAGCAAGGCATCAAGATACAGAGAGACTCATTGCACTGAGTTCAATAATTTAGTGTGGTGTAACATTAATATCATATCTATGTTGATACTGACCATGTGACATACACCATTTTAATAATAATTATATATTATATATATATATATAATATATATATATATATATATGTTTTCTGAGGTTTTCGTGAAGCTGAGAACACCAGCCTAAAGATGACGAATGAGACTTCGTCGAAACGTCGCCAAGACACTTCCAATTTTATGCGGGAGAAGACCCGAATAACCAAAGACCTACATACACACACACACACACACACACACACACACACACACACACTTATACTGTGTTTTCTGAAAATAAGACATTATATTTTTATATATGCTTATATTTTTTTGAACACCAAAATAAGCATTTGGCCTTATTTTTGGGGAGGTCTTATTATTTTGGGGAGTGTGGAGCAAGATGGGGCTCCTCTTGCCATTTTACCTGATTTCTAGCTCTGCTTTTAAGTATTTTCGGGGAGGGCTTATTTTCAGGGGGAGGCATATTTTAGCACATGCGCTCAAAAGCCCAATTGGGCTTATTATCAGGGGATGTCTTATTTTTGGGGAAACAGGATACACATTCATACACACACACACACACACACACACACACTGCATATTATATTATTATATAACTTTTAATAACATAAGCACAGGTAGACTTCAACTTACAAACACAATTGAGCCCAAAATTTCTGGTATTAAGTGAAACATTTGTTAAGTGAGTTTTGCCCCATTTCACGACCTTTCCTGTCACAGTTGTTAAGTGACTCACTGCAGTTGATAAGTGCAGTGAGTCACTTAACAACTGTGACAGGAAAGGTTGTGAAATGGGGCAAAACTCACTTAACAAATGTTTCACTTAATACCAGAAATTTTGGGCTCAATTGATAAGTTAGCAACCCGGATGTTAAGTGAATCTGGCTTCTCCGTTGACTTTGCTTGTCAGAAGGTCGCAATAGGGGATCACATAACCCTGGGACACTGCAATGGTCATAAATATGAACCAGTTGCCAAGCATCTGAATTTTGTTCACATGATCATGGGGATGCTGCAAAAGCTGTAACCTTCTGTGAAAGATGGTCACAAGTCACATTTTTCAGGGCCGTTGTAATTTTGAATGATCACTCAACAAACTGCTGAAAGTGAAGGACTATCTGTACATTGGTTTTCTGTTCTTACCCAGAGTTTTAAGTTTTTCCTTACAGGATGTTGCAAAAGAAAAGGAATAATCTCTTCGTCCTGTCCCTACTAGTCAATGATTTAGCATTAGACTTGTTTAAAATAAATTATTCAAGAATTGACAAGGATCCTGCCTGGGAATTTTTGATGGGAATTAGCTCTTTGAGCTCAGAGTCACTTCTGTGTTACTACAAGGGCATCACATTCATGGAGTCACATGATGAGATTTTATGCACCTTAACCCACCCATCCATTTCTTATAGCAAGGGGGAGCATCAGGCAAAATTTGAATTATTAAAAAGTCTCCCCCAAATCTGGTTGTGAACAGGTATGGGTGTGCCAATGGACATTGATGATCTTGAAAAGTGGAGCAGGGAGAGATAGTTGATATCCATGAATATTGTTGAGCAAGAGCTAGAAAAAATAGAAGAAGTGAATAAATGTTTGATTCAGGGTTGATTTTTTCAAAAATGAAGATGAGCAGTGTAAATAGGAGGAGCCTGGATAGCTCAACAGACTAAAAGCCTGTTATTAACATTTAGCTGTCTGCAATTATTGCAAGTTCGAATCTCACCAGGCTCAAGGTTGACTCAGCCTTCCATCCTTTCTAAGGTAGGTAAATTGGGGACCCAGTTTGTGGGGGCAATAAACTGACTTGGTATAAAATATACAAAAGTATGAAGGCTATTTCTTAGCGCATTGTAAGCTCCCTGAGTCTCCGGAGAAGGGTGGCATATAAATCTAATTAAAAAAAAAAAGGGCGAGACTTCCGGTGGCGCCTTCCTCATTGGAGGCAGGCTTTTTATGCCTGCCGGCTTCTCGGCGTGTAAGAGCCGCCGTGCAACAGGCAGGCGGCTCGAAAGACCTGCTCCTTAACGGAGGAGCAGGGAGAGCTGCTGGGGGTGAGGCTGGGCCCCCCTGAGTCGCCCCAGGAATTTTTCCTTTGTCCTGGGGAAGGCTCAGAGGGATGGCTCCCTCCATACCCCCAGGGTATGCTCCGCGCCGAGAGAGTCCTCCGCTAATTAGCGGAGCCAGATGCTGGGAGCAACACCACAATTGAAGTGATAATTGGAGCAAGTTGGAAAAGAAAGAAGATAAGTTAAAGCAAGTATGGATTTTTTCCTATTGACTTTTCGGAGGAGGAGGGAGGGGAAGGGGGAAGGAGAGGAAGAGAAGTGAAAGTCTTTTAAGATGGCGACTGGCTTTGTTTGAAGCAAAGTGAGAGCGGAAATGGAAGTGGAGTCCAGTCCTGAAAGACTTTGAAAGAAATATTCTGTTACAGAAAAAGAATTTAAAGGAACAAGGCTGAGTTAAATAGATTTTTTCTGTTTTTTTTTCCTTTTTTTCTTTCTATTGAAGTAAGAAGGAATTTCGTTGGTTCTTTTTAAAAGTAAAGATGCCTAAACTTAAAGAAAGGGGGGGCTCCCTCTTGAGTCAGATGAATAAAGTTGAAATGACTCATTTGCAGAGACTTACAGAACTGGAATTAAAAGAGTTAATTACAAGGTCCCTAGAGAGTGTGGTAGATAAGATAAAAGGATCACAGAAGGATCTTGAGGAATTGGTTTCTGGAAAATATGATCAACTAAGTCAAATTGTTGCTCAAGTAGCTTCAGATCTTTCAACTGCGGTGGCTGCAATGGGGAAGAAAGTGACTGAGATTAGTAGTAAATTTGAAGCTCAGATACAAGAATTACAAACGAAACTTCTGGAAGCAGAGGCCAAAAACCACAACATTCAGAATGATGTTATTATGCTTCAAATTAAGGCTATGGAACCTGCAATTCGGCTAAGTGGTATAAAAGAAGACAACAGAGAAAATTTAAGAATAACCTGTGCAAAGGCCTTTGCAGAATTATTAAAGATACAAGATGGACTAATTTCGGGTTCTATAGAGAAAGTTTACAGAGTTAATTCGCGTTTGGCTAAACAAAGGAATCTGCCTAGAGATGTCGTTGTTTATTTCACTGATAAAAGACTGAGAGATGATATTTTACAAAAGTCTTATTCTGAGAGAGTGCACGTAGCAGGTACACAAATCAGGATCTTTAAAGAGCTACCATCAAAGGTCTTAAAGGACAGGAAAGATTTTGATTTCTTGGTCAAGGAACTGAAGAGAAGTAATATCCCATTCAGATGGGATTTTCCAGTTGGTATAATTTTTAGATATCATGGTGTGAGACAGTGTCTGAATACTATAGAGAAAGCAGAATATTTTTACCAAAATATTTTTAAGGGAGCACCGGAATATCTCAAGAATAAAATATCCAAAACAGAGTCTACAAAATGTGAACAGAAAGAAGAAAATCAAAGTGTGTTAAAAGTAAAAGGAGAATTTGGTGGTTGTCCAGAGGATTCTACTATGGATTTTTCTGACGAGAAAATTGAACACCTCAATGATCTTGGAGGGGGATCACAGGACCTTGAACTGCTGGAGGAAGATTCAAAAAATAAAGTTTTACTTCGAAATGACCAGCAGCAGAGGTCCAGTACTTATCAAGAAATGGGGGGTGATGCTAATCGACAGGAAGAAGTTAATGAGGAAATCCGACTGGAAACCACAGATGATAAATTTAAGGAGCATCGTGAATCGTTTGATACTGAATTAGAAAGCACTGAAAGATTTGGATAAAATGGATTATAAAAAAATCTTTTAAGACGTATAACAATTTGTTATCAGTTTACTTTGAGTTGGATTAACATTAAACTTATATATTAAAATGGATTACAAAAATTTTACTATGTAGTTTATCCTGGATTGGACATGATATCCTGAGTGTTGATAGATTGCTGCAAAATTAGCAGCGATCACTGGTTACCCAATTATATATTTTTTATGGAACTCATCTAGGAGAAGACTATGTAATTGAAAATACTTTATAACCCGAAGGACATAATTGCAAAGGGTGGCAGGATTTGAAAGAATTTTAAAGGAACATCTGGGAATGCAGCTTCTAGTTGGTTTTTTCTTTTCTTTTTTTTCTTCAAGGTTTGGTTAAGGCTGCGAAAGCCTATTTTTAGGTTTAGCACAAGTTAGTTTGAATGGATCTTCCTAGAGGTGTGAATACCTTCGTGGTTGGATATTATTTATACAAAGTCACTCGGGGGGTTGTGTGGAGAAATGTTTTACTTTGCTGATGGGGGCAGCGGCAAGATGAAGATTATTGATGCAGGATTTATCTGAGGAAATATGTTTGACTCCAATCAAGTTGAAGAGAAGATTGAAAATTGGATTGTAGAGACTGAGAAATGAATTAAACAAAAGATAATTTCTTAATGATATAATTGTATGATTATAATCATATATGCATATATATTTCTTATGTTTTATGTTTTTGGGGGCTTTTCTTTAGTTAAGGGGTGTAGTTAGGATAGAATTATAATGGTTATTAAGGGGTTTTTTTATTTACTACAATATTGTTTATTTTAGAAATATATTAATGTCTGTTTTCTTTTACCTTTCTTTTTCTTCCTTTCCTTCCTTCTCTTTCTCTTCCTCTTTCGAAATTTGTTTAATTTAGAATTTGAATATTTAATAATCCTTTTCTTTTTCCCTTGTTCTAAACCTGGTTTTTTTTTTAAAACTTGTAGCGGAAGTCAGGGGGGGTGGGGAGGGAAGGGATTGGAGTTGAGGGAGGATGGGAGGGGTTGGGGAGGGGGGATAGGGGAGGGGGGGGTGAAAATGGAAAAAATTCTTGTATTGTAAAACTTTTTCAATTAAAAAAAAAAGGGCTTATGCCAATTTTAACAAATTGGGGGGTTTGCTATATAAATTCTACAGTACAGAATTTTGGGACAGGAACTACAGTAAAAGCGGTCTGTGTTGTTTTAAAAAAATCATGTACATTTGAAGAAAAGTACAGAGATTTTTTAAAACAAGAAGGTAAAACTCTCTAGGATGTACTGGGGGAAGATTCCTAGGGAAAACAGTCCATTATTCTCCTGTTGAACTGCTGCAAACAAGGGGGAAGAGAATTTTGAAGCCTTATTATAATGTCCCAGTCGCTGAGAAACTTTCTGTAGGAATATCTCTCCGCAGAGAAGAGTTTGGTCTTAAATGTCAGAGGAGCCAGATGGTGGGGAGAAAAAGAAAATAATTGTGGAATTGTTGATGTAGCCATTTGCCTGGTCTTTTCTCACTCAACCCTGAATCTGTTGGAAGGAATGTATGGGGCAAGAGAAGATGGGATACAGTGTAGGGAAGCCTTATGCTCTAATTATAGGTAGTCCTAGATTGATGATCACAACTGAATCCCAAATTACTGTTGCTAAGTGAGGCAAACTGCTGTTGTTAAGCGAGTCTTGCTGCATTTTACAACCTTTTTGCCACCGTTGTTAAGCAATCACTGTAATTGTTAAATGAATCATTAAGTGAACCTGGCTTTCCCGATTGACCTTGCTTGTCAGAAGCCGACTGGGAAGATTATAAATAGTGATCACATGACCCTGGGACAGTACAACAGTCATGAATACATGCCAGTTGCTAAGCATCCAAATTTTCGTCAAGTGACCATGGGGATGCAGCCACATTCGTAAGTGTGAAAACCGGTCATAAGTCACTTTTTTCAGTGCTGTTGTAACTTGGGACAGCCACAAAACAAATGGTTGTAAGTGGAGGACTTCCTGTATAACAAAACTATATCTAGCAAAGAGCAAGGCAGATCCACTCCTTTTTCTATGCTAATGAAATTAGGGAGGAAAGGGTTAGAGAAACTCTGAGAAGTCTTTTGGGTCTTCCCGAAAGAAATTCCCTATCTGTAGACAAGGAGGAAGTCAAAGCAATGAGTTATCAGTAAGTCTTCCAGTTGAGTAACATCTACTTCTGCTACTATGTCCCTTCTGGAGGAAAAGTGGGGGGTGGGGGGGAGGGGGGGAAGCTGCCATTGCCTTTCAGAGTAAAGAAGAAGCCTGTATGTGAAAAATTTAGGATTTAAAATCCATCTTAAGTTTCTGTTCCAAAGGTGCTTTTTCCAAGAGGCAACTGGACTTTCTTGTTTTTCTTTGAAGACATTTTGCTTCTCATCCAAGAAGCTTCTTCAGCTCCGACTGGATGGTGGGGAATGGAAGGATTTATACTTCTTGCAGACAGCTGAAGAAGCTTCTTGGATGAGAAGCAAAACATCTTCAAACAAAAACAAGAAAGTCCAGTTGCCTCTTGAAAAAGCACCTTTGCGACAACCATGACCTGAATGACTGAGAAACTCCATAGACATCTTAAATTCCTATTCCACACCAGATCTCGTAAGGAAAGGAAGCAGTTGCTCCTGAGGAAAGGAAGCAGGAAGAAACTTTTCTTCTGCCCAGATGTGTGTGTGCGTGTGTGTGTGTGTGTGTGTGTTGCATGGCCTTAACAATTATGGAAAATTGGAAGCCGATGTTGTTAGCATTGTGGACAACCTGGACACTATGCAAGGGGATACCAACCCTTGAGATTTTGTGTGGTAATCCGAAGTAAATCTTCCCTCAAAGATCAGGGAAATACCAGAATACTTAAAATGCTTAATCTGCAATTGATTCAGACTGTACTTTGCATAAGGTACCTCAGCATGATATGAAACACCTTTTGTGAGAGATATGAGTAATAGCTTTGCAAGACTGAGCAGATAAGAATAAAAAATTGATGTGAAGAACAGCGTTGATGTTCTCGTTTTGCTTCAGTTGTAGGTGGCTTTCACAGCTCACTTCTTATTACATTCATATTAGTAATGCCACTCTTCTCCCCCAAGTACCAAAGTAGCAGTGTATGAATCTGGAAATTTCATACGAAGGTCTCTTTAATTTCTCTTAGTATTTTTTCGTAGCTGCTGCAGCCAGTTAGAGGTTTCTTAAGAAAGAAGAATTGCCATCTCTACTTTTATAATCAGTTCTAACAGGAAGAAGAAACACAAATTGGCTTCTTGGGAGTAGTACCTATCGGTTTCATAAACTGCAGAATGCCACTTGAATAAAGAACCCCCACCTCTCCACTTCCACCCCTATGAAAATAATGTAGCTTTTTTTGCCTCTTAGTTTTGAAAATTGATCTCAGGAAGCTATGGCTATGCCTGGCGTCCTCCATTTTACCTCTAAACAAATGCCTACTGCCTGGGAGAGCTAAAAGCCTTTGCTTTATCATCATTCCTTTGAGAATGTAAAGTGGAAGCAGTATTTATAGCAATAGCAATAGCACTTAGACTTATATACTGCTTCATAATGCTTTTACGCCCTCTCTAAGTGGTTTACAGAGTCAGCATATATTGCCCCCAACAATCTGGGTCCACATGTTACCCACCTTGGAAGGATGAAAAGCTGTCAAACTTGAGCCTGGTGAGATTCGAACTGCCAAATTGCAGGCAGCCGGAAGTAAGCAGAAGTAGCCTGCAGTACTGCATTCTAACCACTGTGCCACCACGGCCCTTATAACTATATAAATACTATAAATATAAATTTAATAAATACATTTCTTGATCAATGAGGCTTAATCAAGCTGAAGCTGATGAACGTGATGCTCCTATTACAAAATATTTCTTATGTCATTGATGGTGAAGATCCCTCCAAACAAGCCAGGAGTATGTTTGTTTTCCAACTACAGGTAGTCCTCATTTAGCGACATTCATCAGTCATTAAGGAGCCACTAAGCGAAACCACAAGTGTGCATATGAGCTTATTTCAGCTTTCTTTGCTTTACAGACCTGCGAAGGTCGAAAACGTAAGTATTGGTCATAATGTCACTTATTCATCTCTGTTGTAACTGCAAATGTTGCTAAACAAGGACTATATGCACTTTATTAGAATATATTGTACACCCCACAGCCACACAAATCTGTTCACATTCATACAAAGTAACTATGATAAAGGAAGAAAGTGTGAGTTATCTTTCATTGACCAAATGCATACAAGAAATTGAAATTGAGATTTCAAAACGCTGTGTATGGGAGTATCTCTGCTTTTCCAAAATCCTATTTCCATCTTTTATCCTTATGAAGTATTCGCTCATGATTTCTGTGGTTCTCCCAACAAGTTTTTGGCACTGAGCTTGTGGATCTACTAAATCTAACAGTTTTACAATGACATTAATGTAGTGTCCTTACATTAAAACAGCAGCTTAGCTTTTAGGCAAAGATTATTTTGCCACAAAACTGATAACAATAACTACACAAATAGTGTAAGTAATAAAACTACATAGGCAACAGTGGTGATGACCCTAAAAGGGAAGTGTGAGCTTGGTAGCTGCTCCAGTTGCTAACTGAACCCTCATTTGTCTATTTAAACTGAATTTAAATCCTGCTTGTCTAATTAAAACCCCTGAATGTAGAAAGCATTGGGTACCATATTTACCACAGAGGAAGATGACTCTGAATTTAAAACATCCCATAAAAGGAAGAGACATAGATATATAGATATCTAGCATGTTGGATACTAAAAATCCTATGTAAAGCCCATTTTGGTAAAAAGCAATCATGGACTTCTTCCCTTGCAGTATATATTTGTGAATAAAACACTTGTGTGCATGAGTATATGTTTATATGTGTATGTACAAGCATGCATAGATACCTGGCAAAAGATATACCCCACCCTAAAAAAGGCCCAGCCAAGAAAAATGATCAGAATCAACTGATCCTAACTTATCTCTACAGCCATTCTCTTTGACATTCAAATCACAATTATCCACAGAAACATGGAAGTATATCTCCTTACACGCACAATTTCCCATCTTCTTTCCAATAGAAACAGCAGCAACAACAAAATGGTTAAGAAAGGGATGGAGATGGAGAGAGGGAAGGGATAGGAGAGAATCATTACAAGTCAGGTGGCATACAACTCTGTTTAAAAGGAAGGAAGGAAGGGATGGAGGGAGAGAGGGAGGGAGAGACAGGGAGAGAGGGAGGGAGGGAAGGACTGTGGGAGAGGGAGAGGGAGGGAGGGAGGAAGTAAGTAGACGAAACACTGAGTGTAGACGAGATAGGAGGAGATAACTAGGCATGAAAGGAAACTATAAAAACAGAATTAAAATTCACCAGGCAAGCAACTAACTGGCATGCTGCTTTTATGGCAACTGTTGATTTTATTTGTAAGTCTTGCTCATTCCTTTGCTTTCAGTAGCTGTTTTTATTCTTGAGACATCCACTCCTTCCCCATTTGCGGGGAATTATGTAGACAAAAATATTTCTCTAGGATCCTCCTGTGGTTATAAAAATATCCGTTAACTAGGAATTCAGCTTTAATGGTTTGAAGCATGGATCACTAAACAGATGTTGGTGTTGGGGATCATAAAGACTAGGATCTCTGAGAAAACTCCATAGCAGAGACCCATCACATTTTTGTGATGTTTAAGAGTGGTTTGACAGAAACAGATAAGTGTATTACGATAGAACAGGGGTGTGAAACTCAATTTCTTTGAGGGCCACATCAGGGTTGTGTTTGACCTTGGGGGCCTGAAGTGGATGTGGCCAGGGTGGGCATGGCCAGCTCAATGTCACTCATATCGGAGGCATCTGTGGTGGCCCGAGTGCTCTGCCAGTGAAAATGAGCTCATGAGCTCCATTTTCTGTTTCATCTGAAAAGCTGCAACAGCCTCCTGCTCCCTCTGCCAGCTAAAATGGTACTCAGGAGGATCTTGAGCTCCGTTTTCGCTGGCAGAGGCATTGTGGGCCAGTCCTTCATTGTTTCTAGGGTAGCCCCGCAGGCCAGATCTAAGCACCCCATGGGCCAGATCTGGCCCCTGAGCCTTGAATTTGTGGATGTTTCAAAACCCAACTAAGTAACATCATCAGTGCTAGCGAGTATGGGATTTGCTTCCTGTTTATATACAGTAGCTTGCCCTGCAAGAGTTGGTGGAGGTGAGATTTTCTTCTTTGTGGTTTCTTGATTAGGATATTGTCTTCCGCTTGATTGTTTATCTGATGTTAACCCTGTTTATTTGGGGGCCTCTTATTTGGGTGTCTATTGATGAATAGACACATAATCACATAGAATAGACACATAGAGACAAAGCATTTACACACCATTCAAATGAGACAAAGATAATAAAAAGCTAAGGAGGAAACAAAACCTCCAATGATCTTCTCCTGCAATTAACACCCAATATCTGCAAGCAGTCTGCAAACAAACAACCAAATTTAGAGAACACCAAGGACTCCACATTTATTAATATTTTAAAAAGAGATGGTGATCGAGAAAAGGAAGGGAGGGAGGAATTTGTTCTGGGTTTATTACTGTAAAATGTTGTCTTTTAGCCACTTACTAATTTTGTACATCAGTTTCTTTTAGCCACATATCAATTTTCAGGAGTGCAAGACACTTATTAAGGTCAGTAGGCAGACACAAAGTTGTTTTCACCTTGAAAATAGAAATCTGCCGGAATCTAAATTGCAAGAAAGCTAAAGGAGAACGTATTTGTCCTAATGGAACTGTTCCTAATACTAATGCTCTAGTACTGCTCCCTTTTGATTCTACAAATTAAGAAGTTAGCATTTCCACATATATGGTTTGAGAAGTCTTGCTCTCTAGTTTATAACAACCTAAATCTCCTTTACTCCAAGAAACCAAATGTCAGGAGAAATAACTGCAAATAAAAGTTTTGGCGTGGTTTTGCTTTTAGAATTATAAAAATTAGATTTGCAGATCAGCTCCTGTTGGCCGTAAAAAATAATTTTCAGACTGAATTCTTCATTTGCTTCCTTTTCCTGCTGTCAAGAGGCTTAAGTAGGGATTTGGAGCTATATTACAAAAGGCCAAATAGACTGGAAAAGGAAAGAATTAGAAGAGGCTCAAAAATAACAGAATTAGTACATTTTGATAGCATTATTGTTAATTTGTATGTGAATTAAAAATCAGGCTGGGAGATCAGATACAATGATGAGAGCAGCTAACTTATCAGATGGTACTGAACAGAGAAGAATTACCTTTTAGATTGGCAGATGTGGAGTAAATAAAAATTTATCATGAGTAAAATATTTTATGTTAAAACTATGGACATTAGATGTGATTTAAGAAAATATTGATTTGATTTGGGTCTTAGAAGTAAGGAACATATATGAAATACTGATTGTTAAAATGATAAATGAATATAACGAAGAGCTATCTATAGTTGGAGTTTAAGATTTAGAGTGATATAGCAGAATGCCAAATATTTAGAATAAGATGTTAGATTGAGTGATACAAATTGGGTTTGGATTTCTTTGTGTCTTTTTCTCCCCCCCCCCCCTTTTTTAAAGATGTTAATGGATGACATTTGGAAGGGAGTGTGAGCAATTGTACTTATTTTATACCAGATCAAAACCTTGCTCTAAAAAGATGTATTTTATCTATGTTTTAAAAAAAAAATAAAAAAATTTCAAAAAAAAAATTATCATGGAATCCTGTCCAAAACGAAAAAACTTGTGATGAAAAAGGAACACAAAGATAATAATTTGGATAGAAAGAGCATGTATAGGCTGATTGTTACTTTGGGAAATGTAGAATCACAAAACCACAATGTAAAATGAAATTCCCTGACATTCCCTGATTTTTAAAATTTAATGTAAAATTAGGAGAACCATGTTGTTAACAAAAGTAGATTTAGATCTCCTGGACTAGGGAAAATATAGTTGTCCCTAAAGAATATGTGATGAGAGGATACATCCTTTTTAATTATCTGTGTAATTTGAAGGAAGAGGAGAAAGTAAGTTTTGGTGCAACAGAACATCCACTGGTATTCTTTATTACAAGAAAGAGTGTCATTGGTCTTCATAGACATCTCTGGGTCTTTATTAGGAGACAAACCAGAGGTGGTAGTCAGCAGGTTCTGACCAGTTCTGGAGAACCAGTAGCGGAAATTTTGAGTACTATCTAGAACCGGCATATGCAACCTCTGACTGGTCCCACCCCATTTATTCTCTGCCTTCAGAGTCCTAGCTGATCTGGAGGAAATGGGACTTTTGCGGTAATCTTCCCCTGGAGTGGGTTGGGAATAGAGATTTTACAGTATCCTTTCCCTGCCACGCCCACCACGCCACGCCCACAGAACCGGTTGTAAAAAAAAATTGAATCCCACCACTGAGACAAACAGCCAAACAGCAAATAATTCCCTTTCTGGGAAGCAAGAAGTATAGTGGAGAGGAAAAAAACCTACTATGGAGTGGAAGTCATTTTAGAAGAAAAGCCAAGGAAAAACAGAACAAAAATGAGGGAGGCAGAGCTTCTAAAAAGTGGTATAGAGAGAGCACCCATGGATCTAAAAACTAATAGTTGAAGAAACTAAAGAAACTGTGAAGGATGAAATTTGTAGGGAAACAAGTGGGTGGCAAGGAAAGCATGATGAAGTTCAGGGAAAGGGAAATGCCATAGATAGCTCTTCACTTTGATCATTCCCCCTCCCCCACTCCGCAAGGTACGATTTCAAACAATCACAAGAGTACAATTAAACAAATCTTTAAATAATTTATTTCGGCTGCTGGATTCCCCTTCATTGTCTTCCCATTCTGAATTGACAAGAAGGATTTTTTTTTTTAAAAAGGAGAATGAAATAAAGAGCAAATTATTATATTGGCAATGTGCAAATTTTCAACATTACATTTTTTGAAATAACATAAATATTTAAATACGCCTTCATATTTTACAAAGCTCACAAAATCATACACAGAAATTTGAACAGCAAAGGACTGTGACACTAGCCGTGTTTCTCATAATGGAGATTACATACACATGCAAAATGCAAGCAGTTGGCGCACATGCTTCCCTCCCCCCCCGGCCCCCCGTAATTTTCAGAAAAAGAAAACGAGAGGCATGAAGGCCTTGGGAACAATGGAAGATTTTTGGGTGATTACTCAGAACAATATGCAGTTATGGCAAATAATGCCCCAAGATTGCTAATTTATACTGTGGAAATAAGTAGGATTTCACAGGGGTGGCCACCTTACAAACAACACAGAGCCGCGCCCCCTCACTATTAGATATATCAACAACTCAGATACAGCTGAGGACTGTAGAGATGTGTGAGTGTGGGAAAACAAAAACAAAAAGCAATCCTGTCTACTTTGGGAACTTTATAATTCAGAAGTTAAGACTTAACTGTAAGGACACAGAGACCCACAGAAGATCCTCCTTATTTCTTAGTAAATTCCAAAAGGATTGTAACAGTTCAGCAAACTTGATTAACTGAGGCCAGATCAGTGGTGGGTTGCCCCCGGTTTGCAAGAACCGGTAGTAAAACCGGTGGGAGGCTCCGCCCACTGACTGGGACATCATCAAAGTAGATCTGCGTATGCGCAGAAGAGCGCGTATGGGCGCGAGCAAAGCGAATATGCATGATGCAAACCTGTAGTAAAGGTACCAGACATGAAGAGAAAGCAGATTTGTTGTATCATCTACAATATAGGAAGACTGTGTGGTTAAAAAAAGACTGTTGGTCTTTTTTCTCAATAAACATAAAGTAGGTTCTTTCTAATCTGTCAGTATGCTTCCATGTCAATCAATATACATGAATATTTAGGAACCTTTATTTTTCTCATGATCTCCCTCCCCCACTTTCCCTTCTCAAATGTTATACTTAAAAATACCTATGCTCTTTCACATTCTAAATTACAAGAGGTTTAGCAACTACACCCTCATTCAAACCACACAGAATAGTCAATGGAAAAACATCAGTCAGCGTTCCAAGGCCAAATTTTATGGGTTTATAGCTGCTCTACATGCATAAAACTTTCATTTGGAAACACTGCCAAAAAGAAAAAAAAAACCTACACAAAAGAAATGTAGCAGCAGCCAACAACTTAAAAAAAGGACAAGCAAGCAAAAATGGTAAAAAGTTCTCCCACAACTTCCTAATATTTTGTTCAATCTTAGCTCTACCGTATCAGCATTTTCAGAGCAATCACATACAATTTTGATGACTGTTGTAGAAACTGTTCATTTCAAATTTTCGGCTGGTTTCATTATACACAGAATGCTCACAATTTAGACAGAATGCAAGAGACATATTATCAGAAAAGCATGCAAAGAACAGCATTACCTATTTTTCTCATACAAGTACATATTCAATATCAAACATAATCCAAAAGATTTTGGCGAAGAGGGGTTTTGTAGTCAAGTATAAAATGTCTTGCCATTCACCATCCATGCTGGAAGCAACCTCCTTTACTATCCCAGGATTAACATTCTGGACCTGCGTAGTTCTGCATTTATATATACATACATATATGTCTGTATCTACATATGCACAAAAGAAATCAGCTTATTGTTTTCCCTTCAAAGTCACCTTTTTCACAAGACTGAAGAAGATCAGGTGGATAGCAAGACAATTAAGTGTTTTGAACATAGCACCATTTCTTTTTTGTTTTCTTTTGCAAGGCAAAAAGAAAAAAAAGGCATTTGCTATCCATATATTTGTTTGAATTGATAGCACTCGTTGCAATAGCCATTGCACTTGTTATTACCATAGTGATCACAGGCAGGGGCTCGGCAACGCTGTTTGGGGAGTTCATCGGCTGGAGGTTCAGCCTGAGGTGTTCCGGATTGTCTCCGCTGGCTGACACGCAAGCACTCTTGACACACTTCTTCACTCCGGGAAGCTAAATTATTTCTACACGAAACTTTAGCACATTTGCGTTTTTGAGAGCGTGTAGTTTTCTGGTGTAAATCTTGATGTTGTCCCGTTTGCTGTGAACATTAAAAGCATCTTTTAAATGGAAAGCAGTTAAAGGACTCTCCTTCAATAAACCTGCTACATTTACATTAGACTTCCATTAACTACCATGAATATAAGAGTACTTAATAAAATTTATGTGGAAGCTGAATATCTTTTAATCATTCATTTTTTTAAAAAAGAAAGAAATACACTTGATTTCCTTGAAAACGCTTAATGACTATAACATGGAGAATAACTGAACAACTGTCTGCACGTGAAACAGATTAATTTGGCATATGGCTAATGTAAAACACAAATTTCCTAGTTGTGGTAAACATCAGCTTCCCTCTCCTCCCATTGCAAACAACTACTTCCTTACCCATGTTATTATGATCTAATCCCCATCAATCTACTGACTACTGGGATTTTGTAATAACAAAATGACCCATTATGGAAAGAAACCCCTGTCAAGCAATATTTTTTTGCTAATAAACAAAAGCAGAAAGCTTTCTTCCTTCTTTGCAAGTAGTGGGCAGACGTTTATCATATTACACCATCTCCCAGAATCCTCTGCAATGAGCACCTAAATTCAGTAGAAGGCAATATTTTGCTGATTCTTTCATGGAATCATATAGACTGTTTGGGAAGATAGGTATAAAATTACATTGGGAAGAACGAGTTGCATTTGCGTACTGACCTCCGATTGTCTCACTGTTTTATCTTCAGTTCTTCTGGCTTCATGGAGCCGCTTGCTCTGTGCTTCAATAAAACATTTCTGGCAGTATCCCTCAAGCATGGTGCTCCCTATTGTACCACATTCTCGGCCTGGGCAGGAAACAGTATTCTGATAGACAGCAGCTGAAATTCCAGGATACTCCAAAACAGGAGAAGTCACAGGGGACCTTCGCTGATGAAGCAGGGGAGCCTCTATAATAAAAGGAGAACAGGAGAAAAACAATCACTCTAATGTAAACTCTGAGGAGAGAATGTTAAATGGGCCAAGTTATCTGTTTTACCTCCCTCATTCTACAACTCTGGTATGTATTCAGAAGAAAAGCTGAGGCATATAATTTAGGAAGGCAATTTTTAAAAACTCCCTTGGCCCTTTTGGTAACTGTTTTAAGAAGCTGGTGACATTTTTTTTCTGGCAATGAGATACACGAGGAAAGACAGGTATCAACTTCCTACTTTTACTATACTGTAAAGGATTCTATTTATACCTACTAAACTTACAATTGCTATGAATTTCAATTCCAGATGATTTTCCAAATCAGAAAAGAATGTGAAAATCTAAAGTTCCCCAGTAACAAAAATAAACAGATGTAGTTAAGGTTCTTTTGTGTATCTCAGCAAAATATGAAAACAGTCCTCCAATTATCATTATGGTACATGACTAATGCAAGCCGAGCAAATTCTACTGTGGCTGCATGTGCACAATACAACACTTCAAAGGTTTCAGAACTATGTGCTACACTTGATCTAAGTCGAAAGGCTATTTTGTTATACACCACTTGCATTTATCAGGTGTTCTCTTGCAAATTCAAAATTTAGGCCCTCCCAACTCATTAAGGAAGAGGAAGATAGAATCAAATAATATTCTCTTACTTGCCTCTATTTTCTTGATACTCAAAGTAACACAGGGTACAAAAGCCTTCATTCTGGAGAGTCCCAAAAAAATTACAGCCAGGCTTCCTGCATTTACTGTTTCTCATCCTTGGCTCTGCTCTTTGGGGCTGAACATATGGCTGAACCTTATTGCTGTTGGTTGCCGTATGACAGGAATGCTGCAAAAAGCTTTGTGGTATAGGAATAGGATCAGAACTGGACCTCTGATGGGTTGAAGGCATAGCGCCGGAGCCGGTGTTTGAGGAATGGTCTCTAGTCCGTTTGAAGCAAGTGCTACACATCCCATTGAAGGTTCTGTTGGTGTCCTTAAGGCAGGATGTGCAAGTCACACAATTTGAATGCTGTGGGTCACTTGGAATATTGCAAGGATTGACCTCTGTACAGTTGTAGCAACGTTCACAAAGCCCGTTATATTGCACATTCAGTGTAAAAGGGCAGCCTGGGGTCCTGCATTTCATGGCAGTTGTTTCACTGTATAGAAAAAGACTTGGAGCTGTGGGAGGCGCAGAACGAGATTCTGTGCTAGAATTTTCAGAAGTCCAGGCAGGAAGATGATGGCGTTCATCCTTTGGGTAACTGGACCTATTTACCCGGGGCTTCTCTGAGCCTGACCAGAAGTGCTGCCTCTTTACCAAATTTGCCTTTTGTCTCTGTTCGGAGCACTCATGGCAGAATGGCTGTGTATTCACAGACTTGTAGAAAGGGCAATTGGGAGTTTCACATTTTGTGTCCATAAGCGATAGCTGGGATAACTGCAACTCCAGCCCGTTCCTTGCACTCATTTCCTTCCCAATAAATTCACTGTTTTCTTTCCACCTCTTGTACTCATGTTGCACCAGCTGAAAGTAATCTTCCACCAGATTAATCTCTTTGGGCAAGTTACCTTCATCCAACCTTGAAAAAAGCAATGGGAGAAGGAATTAATATCACTGAAGGGAGAAAAGGCAATGATCTTACACAAGCTGGGAGGAAAGTTGGGAGAATTGTGATTTATATAATCAAGTATAGCATTACAACTGAAAAGCTACACTAATAATATGTTACAGAAGGAAGTGGAATTTTTTAAAAAAGGTGAAATTCCGGGGAAGAGTTTCGTGCATACTTGCAGAGAGAGTTGATAATGACATTTAATGCCTCTTTTAGCATGTTAAGAACATTCCTTCCTGATTACATCATGGACAAGTTGTAAGGTCCAGGTGGCTTATGGGCGCCACTTCTCATTCCAGTTAGATTTCTTCCCTATTAAACAATATGGCTTCTCATCACAACATAGTTTTTTCTGAAACTAATTCTAAATATTACAACAAAAGAGAGTAGTTGGAAGACTAGCTTAGCTTGAATACTAACTATGCCTCCCTTTTCTGGTTCAAGATACCTTTGTTATGCTTTATTTATTTCCATAGAAACATTCAGCCTTGATTTCTGCAATGCTTTATACAATATAACTGTAATGATGTGTGGGGATGACCTTGGGAGATAGGGCAGAGACACAGCCAAGGAAATGATCAGATAAAAGGCAGCTGAGCCTGCATCAGAAGATTTTTTCTGCCTAGTCTACAAGGCCAATAATTCAGGAAATTTAACTTAACACAGTTGCAGGAACAGGAGTGATTTACTCCACTGAAGCAAATATGCAGTTGTAAAGATGTTGCAGCACACAATGGACTCTGGACAAGACGATGGTACTGCTGTTTTAATCAACATGCAGGTCACTTTAAATTGCTACTACCTATCTTGCTGGCAGACGTTTTGAAAGACGCCGCATACAATATTCTTTGGAGGGCATATGGACATGCTTTTCATGGAACTCTTAGCTGATTTCCAAGGATTAAATACAAATTAAAGCTTTTGATCTGCTTGTGAACCAGTTGATTTGCATTTTTTTTTAAAAAAAAATAATTCTGCTCATACTTGTTCCAAATTTGAGAAATTATTTCATGTTATCCCAGAAGACTAACAGAAAAGAGGCAGATTCAACAATCTAATCATGGGAATCTGAGGAACATTATGGTTTACAACACGGAAGCAAATGGCACTGAGCTTCCATAAAGTAAACCTTAATTGAACTTACTTCTTATCCATGATAGTGATTAACTAGAGATGCATAGAAACTTCTCAAACAGTTAAAAAACATGAAAAGGGAACAGCAGAGCTTGAGAGTTTACTATTCAAATATTTTGTGCTGCAGCTATGTTCCCGCCCCTCCCCAACTATAGCAGTGGTATTTCCCTATCTTTATATACTGATATCTGAAGAAAGAGTAGGTCCAGATCTCACTTTACAGAAGGTTTACTCTCCATGTATACATTGGTATGAACGAACCACTTTTTCTCATTGGTGGCAAGGAAGTCTTGCAGGTAAGCATGACGGCTGGGCACACAGACTTCATCAACAATAAGAATGAAAGACTAGTCACACTTCTCCTTGATTTTCCCTCCTCCCCTCTGCATACCCTCATACACAAGGGAAAAAGAAAGGAATAGCATATGGATATCCTTATTGCCCCTCAGACAGATGAATTTCAGAGAGTAAAATAAAATAGTTTCATCTTGGATTGTCATCTTTGCAAGAAGACGGGCAATAAAAAAGCTGTAGACAATATCTTTAAAAAAATAATCTACCAGTTCCTGGTTAAAGATCAGGAACAGGATCTATGTTCACTATTTTTTGTATCTTCCTGAACTAACATCTATGTTTTGCTTAACGTTAACATTGTACATCTTGCAAGAGGGTATTTAACAATATTTTAAAAATATTATCAAATATTAATAATGTTGGAAGGGGACAAGACTTATACTAACTTTGCAGCATTAATGAGATGCGTTGGCCCTGGGTCCCATCCTTGAACAGGAATTTCTATCACCATGAGATAGTCTCTTATCAGTTTTTCTTTCTCTCTTTCTTCAGCGTCAGTTAAAAAATGCACTTTCAAGTCTTCAAATCTTCCTCTTTCACAACTGACTAAAGGAACTGCCTTGATTTCTACAGAAAGAAATAAGAAAAAGGGAATGAATCAAATAGGGTAGAGAAGAGCACAATGCAGCAGAAGTCACTCACAGATCAAGTTTGGCAATCTTCATCCAAACAACCAATGATGTAAACGAAAGTCAAGTAATGGCATTAGTCAGGTATAAGCAAATGATGAAAAATATTGGGAATTCTAAACCAGGCAAATAACCTGTCTAAAGTGACCGTAACAATTCAAAATAGGTTTGGGGCTGTTAGGTTGGAAGGCAGAGGGAACAGGAAAATGGAAGTACAATATAGTCTGGTATTCAAATGCATACCTGGCCCGCTATCCTTCAGAACAACCAAAGGAGTGAAGTGCATACTGTCGTAAGCAAGAACAATAGGATATCGATAACAGTTGTCTGCTGACCAATGGAGAGGCAGGTAAATTCCACCAACGTTCAGAGGGGAAAAGCTGGAACCTGACTGCAAACTTCTGAGCATTTTATCTATAAGAAAAGATAAACAGGTTGAGTTAATATTAGGCTCCTTTATATTAATTTCTAAAGATTCATCAGTACATAAACAACTCAGTGTGACAACAACTTAACACCAGTTGATTTCGGGAGAATGAAGGTTGGAAAGTGAGTAAAGTAATATTGTAAATGGCTGAGTAGGTGGGGGATTTGGTGGATTTTTTTTATGCCTAGTTTAGAACAGATATATAATAATTCTAATGTTTTCCTTAGGAAATCATGCTGGGTTTTTTTTAACCATCAAAGGGGATTCCAAAAGTTGGGGAAAAGAAGCCTGGGACCCACCTCTGGCAACCCTGCTCTAAAACCTTGATTGCACATTGTAGCAATGAATGAATATGGGACAGAGGGAAGAATTGCTGTTGATCCCTTAATGAATGAATATTGAGAAAGAGGAAAGGTTTGGGGTCAAATTATGAAATATCACTTGTCCTTCTTAGGCAATTATTACGTGGAGGGATGATAACACATATACACAAGTGTGAGCACATAAAATGGGGTTTTAGAAGTATTGCTATTATGTCCATCAATTCTTACCTGCAACAACTATGATGGGGCGCCTTAAGATGTTAGCAAGGACAAATATATGAATTTCTTCCAGACAGGTATACTGAAGGCCTGTGTGGGCAACTGACGTTTCTGCAGATGCCATTTTAATAAGATTGTCCCATTCATCATCCCAGTTCTAATGTAGAAAAATAAGATGCATCAGGAATCATCATGCAACACTGAAGCCTTCGCACACCAGAAATACAGTTAAATGTTTTTCTTCTGCTACAAATCAAATCATTTTATAGCACAGTCATGTTGAAGGATTGAAGTATTGATAAATGCATTTTTGAGGGGAAAAATCATTCTTTATTTATAATCAAAACTAATCAAGTGGTCATTTTTACTCTCATTCCCAATCATTTTCTGGAAATTAGTTCTAAACATGAGTCTGAACCTTGGTTTTATTGTTTTTTAATAGTGTTCCTACTACGTTATTTTATATTCTATTCATGTCCCAACAGGATGAATGGGTCTAGCCTACCCCTATAGTTATCTTATGGACCAGCATGACATGATGGTGAAGAAATGTGTCATGCATCATAACGGTACCAGCTCACAACAATCTGGGCAAGAGGTGAGCAGAGACATGATATTCTCCTGTTGCTTGGATCAAGGTATTTCAGCGATCAAGAAAGGGACCTAATTAGCAAAATGTTTTTTAAAAAAAATCTAGGACTGCTCCTTTCAGAGCCCATCACAGACAGAAATAGTACTTGGCACTTCTACATTAATTTCCAGTGAAACAAATGATCAGACTAGTGACTACTTATAAGGATGCCAATTCAGGACTGAACATCATTCTGTCTGCTAGGGGGGGATGGGGCAGCTCAGCTAAGCTACTGCTTCTAGTTAGGCAAACTAGTGATAAAGGAGAGAAAATGCCTAGATAGTCTTAGGAAGATTTGTATGGGTAATCATCAGCAATCTGCACAGAGAAGCTGAAAACAGGATTAAATATTCAGCTGGCACAGACTCTGTGATGGAAGAGGTATGACCATACTGCATATTCCCAAGAGGCAGGAATTAAAATAATAATAATAATAATAATAATAATTGTTTTCGTTTTTCATTTTTACTACTGCAGTAATGGTGTATTTCTCCATAATAGGAAAAACAGACAAACGCCAACTTTGTAAGATGTGGGTGGTCCATGGAAATAACCCAAATTGGGGGAGGTTACTTAGTTTGGAAACTCCACAATAGTGAAACTCTTTGTTAATGAATTGAGCAATCCAGTAAAGTTATAGGATTAAAATGTTTTAACTGGTGGTTGGCTCTGAAATTTTACTTTCTTAATTGTGTCCCATCATGTGTAATTACCACAAGGAATCACAACCTGAGGATATCAAAATTTGAAACATTCTTCCCTTACATAAACTAAATTACCTTACCCTGGTATCATAGCAGAGTCCTGTTGCCACAAATTCCTGTGATTTAAGTGTTTCTCTCTGCCAGCGCAGTTTAAAATTGCATGTATCGACTTCTTTAAGTGCACTAAACAATGTTTTTCTCAGAAGCAGGTCAACATCTTGCACACCCCACATATACTGGGAAGCAGCGTGCATGAGACAATTTCCATCTCCTATAGGAAAATAAACGATTAAGATATTCAAATATACATTACAAAACATAACAAAATCGTATCAATATATGTAATGACAATATTGAACAAGGGACTCTAATGGGATGCTGTAGTGTGCAGCAAACTGTAACAGATTTGTTGCTTTTTCTTTTGATGTACACAGAATCCTGGTTGATAAGCACACATGGTGGGACAGGCAGGCAGTTATAATGCAGCTATTAATCTGAATTATCAGGAAAAAGTGAATTTAGATGCTGATGCAAGCATTAGCTTTCCAAGTATTTTAAAATATTACATCTCTCTTTCAAGATTTGAAAATTAATTTTTGGGTACTTTTTAATGCCTGCTTATTTTGCTACTGTATACAACTATGCTGTAAAAAAATCCTAGATGCCATTTCGTATTTCTTCATATTATAGATTAAATAATAAGAGGAAGGTTTATAAAACCATTTTTAAAGTACTATGTTCAGTAGTAAATAAACTAGTATCTCAGCATTTTCAAAAACCTAATCCGGTTTTTCTCCCCTTCTCTGCTTGTTCAATTTAGGACAATTCACAGAAGGCATTTTCAGTGGTGTAATAAGCTTTTTTCAGTAAGTATATAAAAAGGTTTAAATACAAGAGTAGAAAAAAAAAGAATAATGAATGACTTGAAATGCTGATTTACAGGCTTCTGGCTCTGCAAAGCAGAAAAATATGGCATAGAGTAGGACAATTATTATTACATCCTTTAAAAAAATTCCCTGTGCAAAATCTAGAGCAAAGATAAGAAGTTTTTTCCCTGTGTATGCTTGTTTTCAGTTCTTTATTGAGAACTAGCAGTCCAAAATTCCCTAAGCAACATTTGGAATTCCCCAGTGTTAAGATATTTGACTAGCAATTGAGTAACAGCTATTGTACTTCTTGTTCTGATGTACAGACATTTGAACTGTGAAATACACACTGGACTTTCCAAGTGGGTGTGGTTAGGTTATGCTGGAATGCCTATTCATTAGAGAAGCGAAATTACTAGTTAGTAGATCTTGGAATCTTTTAAAATGATATGCTTTCCTTCAGTCATTGTCTTTTAGATTAACAAACCTGTGTGAGGTATTTGTAGCAACACCCCCATTTCTATGACTGCATTTAATATTTGCACTCCATTTATTAAAACTAACTTTACTACAACTGCAGGAGCATTTATTTTCTTGTTCTCAAAATGAATAGAATTTCCATGCAATAAAAATCCATATAGGCCTGTAAGAATGACAACTTATAGTTACACTGAAGGGGCAAAAACTGCTTTTACAAATCTTGTCATTATCTCCACAGGGAAGAAAATAAGTGTTCATGCCCTTATAGTCTCCTTCATATGCTTTGAGTCCTCAGATATCTTCTGATTCCCCTATCACCTGCATTCTCAATATTCCCCATTCTATATACACTAAAATATGGTCAATATGTTTTGCTTCTGATGTGTAGCATCATTTTCTGCCAATGGTCAAAAAAATGCCCATGATAGGCATCCCAAGGTTAATGCTCTCCAAACATGGACTACAAGTTCCACTTCTCCAATCAAGGGGGCCAGTTTTGTCTAATAGACCACCTGAAGGCATTAGTTGAGAATTAAGCCTTAGAGAGTCAACTGAAAGCATAGGCAACTGAAAGCATAAGAACAGTGTGACTAGGGCAGCAGTATTCATGGAAGAGGGAGTTAGGCCAAAGCAGGCAAGATAGCAGACATAATGTCACACTCCAAACTCCACCCTTTTTATGTGTGTCAATGTTGCATATGCATTCAACAGGACAGTACTATGGCCTCCATCTAAGCTGTTTTAACGTCATGCCTACACTCTTCAGAGACTGCCATGCACAACTCCTTGAATAAAACTTTCAATACAGAAACCTGGAGGAATGTAGATAAGTAACAGAAAGATTTCTATATTGGAATACGTTAGCTAATGAAAAGAGAGTTGCCTTCGTCTGAGATGAATCTGCCAGTTCTAGCACTCTACCTAAAAATGAACCTTTTAAATTTCTTTTTCTAAATTCATCACAACACACAGTATTAATAACAAGTGACCCAATTCATTTTATAAAACTTCAGTCCCATCAAGGGCCCTGATTCTCTAAATAAGACTATACTGTAGACTATACTGGATAAGTCAACAACAGCAAGATAATTTTGGGACAAAAATTGGGAATTTGGGACAAAAATGGTGATTATAGACATTTTAGGAAATGCAAACATGAAGCTAGGTGAACAAAATACAAATACTCTTTTCATGTATTTATTTGCACATATGTCTTTCAAATACTGTCTAGTTCAAACCACTTCCTATGTAATGTTTCAGCCACTTAATTGGACATACAGCTAAAATTTAGAGATTATACTGGAAACACTGAAACTGAGAAAGATATGAGAACACCAATGAAGCTTTCTGACAAAGCATTGATCTGAAATTTGTATTACTTCATAGAAGACATTATCTAATATTTTTGCCCACAGATAAATTTGTTTCAATTAATCCACCTCCTTGTTAAATCTGAACTGCTCTGAGTGGCACCGTGAACAATAATGGAAGAAATGATTGTAAATTAGCATTCATATGCCTTTTGCCTACATTTGGCATGATTGTGGGGAAACTGAGGGTACCTGTGCCTCTAACAAACCTATGATTTTGAGCATAATACTGGATTTCTAAGAAATTAATATAACTTATTCTTAGGAGCCCATTTTATATTAGATATGCATTTTAATTTTAAAAAGAAAAGGAGAAAATGGCTCATTTGTGTACGTTTTAAATGTACTTTCCTTTAAACAGGGCTCATTCAAGGTCCATTGTTGGAATAATTATAGTAAATGCTATCAGTTAGCCACTACTGACTCATCTAGTACCCTTCAGATGCATTGCACCAACCATATGAGAATAGCGACAACTGGGAAGGAACTAACATTTGGGATGGAACGGAATTAAAAATACTACACATTACTTTTACACAGCCAGAACAATTTCAAATTACAGTTATACTATGAACCTGACTTACCATTAGTCTTCAGTGGCATGAGTTTTTTAACTTCTCGACACCAGTTTAACTTCTTTTGGCGTTCCAGTGAGTTTTGGGTTGCTTGGTCAATTAGAGATTTTTGAAGAAGCTTCTGAAAAGGCGGGCAAAAATGACACATCCTGAAGATCTCTATGGTGTATCTATGCATAGTTTTAAAATGCTGGATAATTCCATTGTTGTATTTGACAAGGTCTTCAGACATCAATTCTCTTATCTTCACAGCTTTCAGCATGTTGCTCAAATATAAAGCTTGAGGAATGATCTGCGACCCAGCCATTCTGTAAGAAGAAACCTACAAGAGAACAATACTAGTTATTCATGGCTTGCTTTACCTCACAAAATGTGTCCTAAATGCCCTTTCTAATGAGGCATGTAACAAGCAGTACTGTAGGTCAGTTTTAAATATTTGCATCTTCATGTGGTTTATCATGAATTTTAAGCAAACACTTACTTGCTGTGGGAAAAGAAATCTGTACCTAAGGGATATCCTTAGATGATGTCAATTCTAGAGATACTATGGTTGAGTGTACCTAACACAGCAGAACTGAAGAGCCATAATTATTCAGCTGTAAATCTTTCTGATGACAATGAATTTCCTTTTAGTTTAGAATCCCCCCATATATTTTTTTCCATTCCACATTCTCCCTCACACGGTCTGGTGACCTTGGGGATTTTTTTTTTGGTAGCACATGGCATAGCTTGAATTGCCCATCTTTAATTATATACTGCAGTCTGAAACACTAGACATCATTATTAGGAAGGCATGGGTAATACTGTCCACTATTTGAATAACCAGAACAACTTTAAAGAATACAGGTAGTGCTCAACCTACAATGGTTCGTTTAGTGACCATTTGAAATTACAACGGCACTGAAAAAAGTGAAATGACCACTTATCACACTTACAGCCTTGGCAGAATCCCCATGGTCACATGATTTACATTTAGATGCTTGACAACTGGTTCATATTTATGACAGTTGCAGTGTCTCAGGATCACGTGATCACTTTTTGCGACCTTCTGACAAGCACAGTCAATGGGGAAGCCAGGTTCACTTAACCGTGTTACTAATTTAACAACTTCAGTGATTCACTTAACAAATGTGACAAGAAAAGTCGTAAAATGGGGTAAAACTCACTTAACAAATTTCTCATTTAGCAACATATGTTGGGCTCAATTGTGGTCATACGTTCAGGATTACCTGTATTTCAGGTCACCATCTTAAAAGAAAGACTACTTTTCCATAGATTATTAAAAACGGATATTTCATTGAAATACAGTGGTCTCACATTTGTTCAGCAACACTTAGACTGGAAACATTTGTCCATAAAAGGAAGTATTTGTAATAGATTTTTCTCTAGGATTTTCCTCCTTAGTTTCAAGATTGAATTGCAATTTTAATGCTGTACATGAAGCTTAAAAACTCAGTGACCTACACTTCAGGTTTTTAAAGATTCCCAGAATCTTCTGGTAAAAAATGTGGGTTTAGTTAGCTCTCATCATAACAAAATCAAATCAAAAACAGATATTCTAAGCTGGCCATTATTTGTTCTAAACAGATATTCGAAGTGGCCATTATTTGTTCTAAAGCAAATAAGCATCAAAAGATTACTAATCCTGAATGGTATAGAAGAAATAATTTGTGTTAAATATGTATATGTCTTACAAAAGAAAATATTTTATAAAGGAAACTGTTTACAGCTGCCTTATAAACAATATCTCTATAGGAATTGAAAACAAAATAGTTATTGGATCAACAGAAAACTTGAGATATATAAAAAAGTTTTAATGACACCAGGTTATGATTTTATATAGAAAGCACTGCAGCTAAGCACTCAAGATGAAACCAGATATATTTTCATTAGAGTAGACCCACAGAATCCAATTCTATTGATTTCATTTACCAAAATAAGACAAAATCTGGATTTCATTCTTAATTACACTAGAATAATTAAATACGTTTTTATAAAATCTATTTAAAGCATTGATGGAAATAAATAATTATGCAGAAATCACACAGTGTAATTGTGTTTTAATATTTATTTTATATGAACTATTAATAGGACAAAGTCTAAAATGTGTGAAGACAAAAAGACATCACTGTTCAGTAGAATATGTAGTAATGATTTTCCTCCTTCTTAACAAGATCATTTTTTCCAGAATTGCATGCATATTAAGACATCTAGAATTATAAGAATTATAGTGCCTAAGACAAATATGTTTTCAATTCTAAGTTAACAAGGGCATATAGACAGTTCCCATCTGACAGCTCTCGCAAGTACATAATAGTGGAAGATGGTTTTGAGTCAATGGGAAAGTTGGTATGAATAACAATGATTACCTAAATAAGAAAAGTATGCTTAGGCCTTTAACTGGTTCTTTCCAATATTACATAATAATAAACTATCCAATTAGTTAAGTTCAATTGTGAAGATAATTCACATTCCTGAACTGTTATCAGCAGTTCCCTTTAATGCAATCTTTGTTATGTGATTAAGCACACTGTACATCTTGAGTTTTCCAACCATCCTACTTATATTTAATCCTAGTAATTTCAGTACATTTTATTGATTTACCAATATAAATGTATCTGCAGTTTTACCCTAACAAAGGTTTTAGCCTGGATGATGTCTGTTTTTGTTTTTCTTTCTCTTGACTGCAGAAATCTCACCAATAATTAAAAAAAAAAACATTGCCTCCATATGTCAATGGAGATTCTCAGTCATCCAGGTCATGGTTGTTCAAAGGTGCTCCCCCCCCCCAAAAAAAGCATCCTTCCATCCTCCCCACCATCCAGCCAGACCTGATGAAGTTTCTTGGATGAGAACCAATGTCTTATTCTTCCAAAAAGGGAAAAAAAAAACACAGTCCAATTGCCTTTTGAAAAAAAAAAGCTCCTTGAGACAACCATGACCTAGATGACTGAGAATCTCCATTGACATAATTTTAAATATGACATTTTATGTGGTGAAAAAAATAAAACTACCTTTTAAAAAATAATGGCTATCAAACTTTTTAATACTTAGCAAAGTGAAAGATAGAAGCATATTGTTTCTGACAATGTGGAATCTACCAAATGTGTCAGACTAAAATTCTCATCATACCTTCTCCGGATGGAACAGCATCTTGGTGGATGGAGATGGTGTGAAATCTAGTCAAACCAGGAAAGTACACAACTGGGAAAGGCTAGATTAAGGGATTTCAACTTCTCAATTTACAGGTAGGCTTAAAAATAGAAGAGTGATATAAATATCAATCTTGATATTCATATTAAGCTATTATACTCATTAACCACTGAGCTTGTCAGCTGGAAAGCTGACAGCCTGGGTTTGAGACCCAAACGCTGCACAACGGGGTAAGTTCCCATTACTGGTCCCATCTCCTCCCCATCAGCAGTTTGAAAGCATTTAAATGCGAGTAGATAAATAGGTATTACTTTGGTGGAAAGGTAACAGTGTTCTGTGTGCCTCAGTGTATAGTCATGCTAGCAACATGACCACAAAAGTGCCTTCGGACAATGCTGGCTCCCTTGGAGGTGAGCAATACCCCTTAGAGTCAGAATCAACTTGACAGGGGTAACGTTTATATGTACCTTTAAATAGCACAAGAGAATTCTAGCTTCTAAAATCTAGTAATTGTAGTTATTCATAAAGGAAAATTATAGTAAATTGGACCATTTGTCCAACTCTGGCAGCAGCTTAATCTGGATGAAAATAAAAACTGGAATCAAATCAGAACATATCATGAACCTCTTCATGTCCATTAAGAAATTAGTTCCAAAAAACTCAATGAATTTTATTTTAAAAGGAAGTGACTGACCAAGGTATGATGTAAAAATAGACTGATGAAGCTAAACAGAACTGACTATGATTTGGTCACATTACTTGGCACTTACATATAAGCGTCTAGGTTTCTAGTACTTTAACCAAAGTCTAAGACCACAATTTTGGCTTTCTGAATTCCTACGAGTCAATTCTATTCCACATTTTGGGAAATACTCTCAAACCTCAACCTGTTGAGAGTTTCCTGATTATTGCTGGTAAAAAACTGAAAGAGTAAATAAATAAAGTGCATTTATTGGACTGTCTCAATTGCCTACTGTTAAAGTTCTCACTTCAAATTCTTGATTCTACTGTCTATGTTATCAGTTGCCATCCCTAAGCATCTGTATGATGAGGCTCGCCTTTTAAACAGTAAATATTTGATTATCTTTCCCTGACATATACATATCTACTATTTTCTGTGAAGTTATTGAAACTTATTTCCAGGTAAAAGGCTTAGGATTGCGGTCTGTAGTAAAGCAGCACCAAAAAAAAAATGTTTATACATAAATAAGAAGTTTCTCTATAATTTTCTTCCTGGTCAACTTTTAGGTTTGTTTCTTTTAGATGTAATTCCTGTCTCTCATATATGGGAAATAAATTAGAAAATATCTATTGCTAAAATGGACAGTTGTGACCACCAAACATTACCTGTCAAGATGAGGTACTCTTAGGAATTGGGATGCTAGGGCTAAACCATACCGGGCTGCAAATATTTGAGCAAATTATATTTCTGTATCTCTTTGCTACTGTTTACTGGTTACCTGGAATTTTTGTAGTTCAGTTTTAATAGACCTAGACGATATTTTAATCTTTGAAATTTCCAGGTAGGAGTGGGCAAGATCCCTGTCGAAAGTACATATTCAAAATTACTTAACTTATAAGGAAATTACCTATGTTCCATAGATCATAATTCTGTTATTTGATCTGACAATAATAAAGATAACCCAGCTATTTCCCTAAAAAGTTTTTTTCCAAATCTAATTACGGTAAATATTACAGACTGTACTTCAAACCCAGATATGCAACTAAAACTGTTTTAGTTCTGTGAATTGTATTGGCCTGTATATCCATAGTTTGAAGACTTATTCATAAAACTTCTACAGTCTCATTAGCAGTTATTAGGCAGAATGCATAAGCAACCTTAAGCAGCTAAATTGGCATTAGGCAATTTTTAATATTTATTATTGTATAACTATTATTCAGGGAAAAGAAAAAAATCTTATTTGTGTCAATGTAACTTGACCAACTTTGCATAAAATGAGTATTATATTGGCTGCTCTGTCTCTGGTAGCAAATTATCCTAAATAAATAATTATATAAAGAGTGAACAATCACTGTTAAGGAATCTGAATTTCAGCTAAAATTTGGAGATGCCTCACTATAAAACCTTTTGAAAGGTTTTATGGAATAACTAATGGAATTCCTTCACTTCAATGGGACTTCCTTTCCTATAAGTAGAATTATATGTTTTTGGTTTTTTTGCCACACATTTATCCATTTTTGTAATATAATATAGTATAATAATAGTATAGTTATATGCTATTATACCATTAAACATAATAGTATAATTATCATTAAAAAGATATACCTACATATTGTTACATCTTGTGATATTACACCTTGTAATATCCAAATATAATATGCATTCTTTAAAAAATGCATCCTATTAAAAATAGAGAATACTTGTTTCATAACCATTTGTAGGAGCTGTCATATTCTTATGTAACTTTATAGAACAAACAAGTAGTATAACTTGTACATTTGTAATTCTTGCTGCAAAGGTTTATTTGTACCAGAGTTTAACCCCGTGTTATCTTCAGTACTAAATCCAACTTCTATTATCTATAAACTAATGAAAGTTTCTCTCAGCCTATAAGTTTTATGTTGCCTAAGCCAAAGAGCAATCCACTTTGAATATGACATTTCTTTATGGATGTTTCCATTAAGTCAAAATTGGAAAAACCGGTATGACACTTACCAGATATTTTTAAGTGGGGAGAAGAGTGCATCAACTATATTTATATTTTTCTATAATATAAACACATCTGAGTTTCCCCACTTGACTAAGCACCTGTCTTCAGCAAGCCTGGTCTAGCCTTCTTCATAGTTCAGTTCCCTAACTTTGCAATTATTACATTAGGCTGAATTTTTATTTCTTGGAAGAAAATTGCCTTGAATTCACTGGGAATTGTGTTCTGAGTAGTTTGTTTATTTATTTGAAAAAAGTATTAGCCGCCCATCCAACACAAGGCAACTCAGCACAACTAATACCATTTAGAGATCTCCAAAGCTGAATGAAATAAGGTCCAAGGATCACAACACACCCAGCAACTCTGATGTACACAAAAGATAAGGGAATACTTTGATCATCTTCATAGCTTTTTCCAAAATCCAAACACTTCTGCATTAAATTATAAAGAATGGAGGGAAACAGGCTTCTTCGTTTCTACTTAAGGACTGCCCCATAACGCTAAATTTCATTGATTCCAAAATCTCTCCATCCCCCCAATTGGTAGAAAAGCATCTCCCAAAACCAGACAAGCCAACTCCATTTACGCACTATTGTGCAGCCCCCAGGCTGGAGCCAACCACCCCCCTGTTATTCCTCTCCGACCATCTGGCCGAAGCAGCTCCGGAGAATCGGAACCGGACACAGAACTTACCCGGATCGCTGGGAAGAAAGACCCCGCAATCTAAATACTCCTCAATGTAAACGAGTCAGGCGTTGGGCGATGCAAGTTGGGGAGCCATGAATCCAATCCCGTCCTTTGAGCGCTTTAGGATGATGGCTCCCCTGGCTCAACCGCTCGGCTCCTCCTCTTGCTCTCTGCCACCGCGCTTGTCAAGAGTTGCAAAGAGATTCTGGGTCGTATCTGTTTTTTCTTCTGTTAGTAAGGAGGAAAACGGCAAGTCTCTCCTCCGCCCCCCCTCAAAGTTCCATAATGGGGATTTCCACATCGGCCGCCAAGGGATTTTCCGAGGTGACACCCCTGCCTGGGCAGGAACAACAGCTGCTTGAAAGAGCCGGAGCGGCTTGGCGCGATGCGCTCCGGGAGTCTCCAGGGGGCGCTGGAGACGCGAAAGACGCGGCGCATGAGCAGACCGGCACGTGATGTTCCTGGATTATCGTCATCCGCAGCCGGTCTGACCTGGATAAACCTTTTTCTCTCCGCCTCTCCGGCTGGGTTTCTCCCAGATGCGTCACGGAGTGCCTTTGCCCACCCTTCTCTTTTATTTGAAAGGCGTGTTTAATTGATTTGTAAGGGAGGGGGGAAGCCGTTTTCTTTCCCCCACCCTTCCTCGCTTTATGTTTTAGTGACCCGGAACAGCATTCACACGAACCATATGCCGTAGGAAAATCCCAGAAGGCGTAGGTTGAGGACCTGAGAGCTGCATTGGTCTCAGAGAAGATGGGCTATGTCGTTAAAGCAATAGAAATCGTGGGGTCTCCATCACTGGAGGTTTTTAAGAAGAGACTAGTCAGCCACATATCTGAAATGGTATAGGTTCTCCCGCTTCAGCAGGAGGCTGGACTAGAAGACCTCTAAGGTCCCTTCCAGATTCTATTCTATTCTATTCTATTCTATTCTATTCTATTCTATTCTATTCTATTCTATTCTATTCTATTCTATTCTATTCTATCATTGTTTTACTATCTCTACTTCACTGGAACATGAAAAGGGAGACCACAGAGAGGGGGAGATACCACTGTGGGTCTACGATTCAAAAGCCTGCTGCGTGAATCTGTTATTAAGGTGCAAAAAAAGCAGTGGTTGCTTGATTTTAAGCTATATGCTTTCAATTAAAGTGGCATTTTTGTAAGTTTATGTCTTATTAGTTAGGTAATATACAACTCCACCTAATTAGGTTTAGTAATTGTGGAAAAGGGCAAGTATGGACTACTTGGTGTCCTCCGAGGTTAATTCTTTGCTTGCAGATATTTTATTACTCAGCTTCATACTGTAGCATCGTGCATACACATCAGAAAGCACCAAAGATTCCACAGTTCAGTCCTGAATTATATATATTCACTTCAGTTAGAAAGGCAAGTACGTAATTTTCCAGTTAAAAGTGGAAGAGACAATGCTACTCTGTTTCTGAACTCTAGCATCATCATGAGTGCGGGGCGAGCAGGTGCTATTTAGCTTCCCAATGATTATCCTCAGAAATGACTAAAGATGATCTATCAGAGGCATAATCACACATGATCTGAAAGACATCAAGGGGTGGACTGGGTGACCTACTGTTTCTAAAAATGCTGGAAATCATGAAGTGCTGAGAATATAAGTAAGGATTTCTGCTTATATTCAAAATATGATGGGAAAAAATGTGACCTGCTTAGTCATGGAGTATTGATGTGATGGTAAAGCAACACCCTTCGCGTCTTGTATTCTGCATAACTATTAAACTTCCTTGAACTCTTTAGCACACAGCTTCTTGGCAGTAAAATATTTTACTGTATTCTGAGACTAATAGGATGCAGACTTACATGAAATCAATAGTCCACATATACTGGATAAAAATGCCATTATATTCAGTATCCATACAGATGCATTCTTTTTTTATTTTGTGATTTCATATGTTAATATAAATTAAATTCAGAAAGAAAAAGGTTGTATTAGAATATAAGCACTGTTTCCAAAGCAAATATCTGTGGCAGTTAAATGAATGTCCAGTGTCTGATCATTAACATTAAACAGTGATAACACTTTCAAAATACTTTGTTACACACCTTTGTGCATTTTTGATGACAGACAATAAAGGAACAAAGATAGCCAAACTGCCAGTAAGGAAATGGTTTAAGAACCTTCCACCCACTTCCATTTCCCTGCTTCCCCAAATTTTCAAAAGCAGCTAATAGCGGGCCTATCTTCACTTCTTCCTTCTGTTTTCACTTTTATTTGGAGGTCTGAAAGCACCATGATCTAATCGGTGCTCCGGCCCATTAATAGGAAAAAATAAAAATGTAATTCAATAGCTTATCTGTCAGCTTTGTGAGGTAGTCCAGACAAGAAATACACACAAGAGTGCTAGTTACCATATTTTTCTGTCTGTAAGACGCCCCCATGCATAGGACACCCCCCAATTTTCTTACCCAAAATTCAGAAATCAATATTCTAAACATTAAATAGAAGACACTTATTTTGCAGAGTAAGATATTCGCTTACTGGTTGTTGTTAGTTGTGAAGTCGTGTCCGACCCATTGTGACCCCAGGGACAACGTTCTTCCAGGCCTTCCTGTCCTCTATCATCCTCTGGAGTTCATTTAAACTCATGCCTACAGCATCAGTGACTCCATCCAGCCACCTCATTCTCTGTCGCCCCCTTCTTTTGCCCTTAATCTTTCGTAGCATTAGGCTCTTCTCCAGTGAGTCCTTCTTTCTCCTTAGGTGGCCAAAGTATTTGAGTTCCATCTTCAGGATCTGGCCTTCTAAAGAGCAGTCAGGGTTGATCTCTAGGACTGACCAGTTTGATCGCCTTACAGTCCAAGGGACTCGCAGGAGTCTTCTCCAGCACCATAGTTCAAAGGCCTCAATTCTTTGGCGCTCAGCCTTTCTTATGGTCCAACTTTCACAGCCATACATTGCAAGTGAGAAAACCTTAGCTTTGACTATACTCACTTTTGTTGTATATGCTTACTGGTATATGCTTACTGGTACTTACTATATACTTACTGGTACCGGTATTTATTTTTTTGTTTTCTGACATTTTTATGGGCTCAGAACGCTCTGACATTACCACTCCCTGTCACATCTGGGCACTGGCTATGCGCTCTCCGCAGCATCAGCTGATGTCAGTTACATAAGGCTCATGATTGGAGGAAACCTGCTAGCTTGTCTCTGCAATCAGCAATTTTGCTCATGAGGCTAGTTTGCAGAGATAAGGTACCAGCAGTTTCGCAACTTCGGTTCTCCTCTCAGTCACCCATGTATAGGACGCCCCTCCATTTTTAGCTAAATGTTTTTAAGAAAAAGTATCATCTTATACATGGAAAAATACAATATATCTTTATTGTGAAGTTGCAATTCAATATTGCAAGTGTAAAAATGTCCCTACCATTCTATTCTCCCAAAAACTAGGAAAGCTCCATTCTCAGGCACTTTTGCCACCCTTCTCCTTTGAACTTAGATTTTGTTACCATTGTCTAGGCTGTGGGTCTTCCTCCTGTCTTCCAGGGTCATTCCCACATACTACGGTATTACATTATCTGACTGGAGTAGGAAAAATGCTCATCTCTGCACTACACGGAAAGGAAGGAGATGGAATAAATTGGAATTTTTCTCTCCTTCCTATTTTTACTAAACAAGTTACACTGTCTTTATTTCTCTGACTTTGGTGAAGAATAATCTGAATAAGTAATATAAAGGTGTTAAGACATCAGCACTTCATTGTACAGTATAAAATCCATTGTAAACCATGGTGGCAGATTAACAGCATGTTGGCATCTTTTACAACCAGTGCTTTGTTTCCAATTGCTGCAGCCAGAATGCAGTGGCCTGGTTTGGAAGGGAAAGGGAAGATGAATACTCAAGGACTAGGAACTAAACTTTAGGGGTGAGGATAAAAAACCGATTCAAGAGATAGAATGAGACAAAACTTCTTGGGCACCAGGAAAAAAAAAACCCATCCACAATTTCCATAAAGACATATAGTATTGTTTAAAAGAAATCAATTTTGATTTTGTTTCAGATAAACCAATACAGATCCAGGAAAAGGCTACCTCTGCTCTCCATGTCAATGGCTATGGGACAAATGTACAAGTCTAGAGCTGGCTTTAAGCACTTCAAAGCCCTCTTGTGGAGGTGTCCATACTAAGCAGTAAAAGATAATAGTACCAAACCACCCCAAGTTTCACTAACACTGAATTTGTAGAAGTGCCTAAAACAAGATAATCATAATTATGGCAAACTTGTGGATGCAAACTTAAATAAACATATTTTAAATTTTTAGTACAATGAAAATTAGAACAGAAAGTTCAACTTTTAAAGAGGCTTCTGCCATTAAAAACTTCTTTTCTTTCAGAATTCATTGGGATGGGGGGATAACAATTTCGTCCAGCAGTAGAACTTTCTAGAATAGAATAGAATAGAATAGAATAGAATAGAATAGAATAGAATAGAATAGAATAGAATAGAATAGAATAGAATTGAATTTTATTGGCCAAGTGTGATTGGACACACAAGGAATTTGTCTTGGTGCATATACTCTCAGTGTACATAAAAAAAAAGATATGTTCAAGAGTCATAAGGTACAACACTTAATGATAGTCATACGGTACAAATAAGCAATCAAAACATTAGGAAACAGTCACTGTGACATAGTATCAGTTTACACAGCAATTTCATATGATGAACCCAATTGTATACAAACTAAAATTGATGTAAAAGGGCCATACATGAAAAGTATAGTAACATCTATACTTTCCAAATCAGAAAAATTACATAGTTAACCATCTATCTTCTCTCCCTCCCTGTGTTAAGGCATTATATTGTGTTGTGTATTTATTTGGAAGTAATCCAGTAGAGTCTACATCAGGGGTAGGTTCTACTTACCTTTACTACCGGTTCGCAATGGGGCCGCGCATGATGTACCTTTACTTGCCCCCGGTTCACACTGGTACCTTTACTACTGGTGTGAGCCGGGAGCAACCTACCACTGGTCTACATCCTTGGAAAATACACTTTAGAATGCAAACTGAGAATTAGAGCTACTGAGTTAATCTACCTCATAAAACAATGGATTTCAGCCTTCATTAATTTCTAACCATCTCTCTAATGTGGTCTTCAGTTTCCTTTTATTGTGGCACATTTGATACTTGGAGATATGTGCAAGTTCTTGTACTTGCCTGCAACTATTAGAGTTCTGGCCCAGAATTAATTAAGATTGCCCTTAAATTCCCTTAAAATTGAGTCTCTAGAGACGAGATCAATTTTCAAATGGAATGGCACACATTCCTGATGTTCTTATTCCATGATATAACTATATCTTTTTCTTTTATAATATCAATAATTACCTTATCTGAAATCATTTACCAATTGAATACTTCTGCTCAGTCTTGACTCTTGGTAACTACATGGATGAGTAGTCCATGGGCAACTTTTTTTTAGACATGGTCTGCCCTTGTCATCTTCTTATGGCTAAGAGAGAATGACTAGTCCATCATGACCCAGGTGGATTTGTACTGAAGGCAGGACTAGAGCTCAATATTTTGGTTTCTAGCCTAATTTTTTTAATTGTTACCCAAAACAGTCTCACAAGCTAACTCTACATTATGTAACTGTCCTAAAAGTTACAATGCCATGGGTAAGTTATTCAAAGAAGGGGGACATCCATTAAAACTATTTCAGTTCAGAAGGAGCTACATACCTCGTTTTCCCGAAAATAAGACATCCCCTGATAATAAGCCCAATTGGGCTTTTGAGGGCATGCGCTAAAATAAGCCTTCCCCCAAAAATAAGCCCTCCCCAAAAATATCTAAACACAGAGCTGGAAATCAAATAAGACAGCAAGAGGAGCCCCACCTTGCTCCATGCGGCCAAACGCTTATTTCAGGGTTCAAAAAATATAAGACGGTCTTATTTTCAGGGAAATACAGTAGACTGTTAGTGATGAAGCCAAGTTTAAGATGCTTGTGGTGATGCATAAAATCAGGTACGATTCAGGTAATTAATATATGATATGTTAATATCTTGCATATATATCAACCTGATTTTTAAGGCTTAAGGGGTGACACAGTCTTGTTAATCTGTATTTGACAGGATCTTTCTTTGTAGCTACTTGAGAAGAACATGAACTGGCCTTCAGTTCAGATTCAGGGGTCTCTAAGCCTTATGAACTTTTTAAAAAATGTATTTCCTTATTCGGGTTTTTAGATGAATCTGTTGTTAATATGTCTTGTTACTCTTGTTATTTTA
This sequence comes from Masticophis lateralis, assembly GCA_030761175.1. Taxonomy (NCBI): domain Eukaryota; kingdom Metazoa; phylum Chordata; class Lepidosauria; order Squamata; family Colubridae; genus Masticophis; species Masticophis lateralis. The sequence continues at coordinate 90,282,586 of JAUDYJ010000001.1, forward strand.
ACTTGTTATACTCCAGTAGTTTTAATTCTATTGCGCTCCTGATTATTATATTTAATAATATATTATAATTAAAAAAAGAGCAATGTATTTTAGAAATATATAGATGCATACGTACACTTATATTTTGTACAGCATATGGTGAAAAGTTCATTCAAATCTTTTTTACCCCTTTTTCTACTGAGTTGATAATGCTGACATTATAAGATATTGGGCCATTCTTGTTTCCATTGCCCTGGAGACTAACAATCATGTGCCAGTTTTCCGATATTTAAATGTTCCTGTGGTTGCAGAACCACAGTAGTAAAGAGTAAGAATTACAGTATATGTGGGCTATGGAGATGTTCGTGTATATATACAGTATATTCTTTTCAGCCATTTAGGGAAGTCAAAACAATTTCTTGGAAAATTAGGCATGTTTCACATTACCTCATTTTGCTGATATGCTGATCTTCAATGATGAATCCATATATCATATCAAGGAAAGAACTGGCTCATGGAGGGAAAAGGAAGAAAGAAAATGGATGATTGAATGAATAATATCTTCCTAAGACTCCTAAGCTTGAATTTTCAGTGTTGAGAAACAATCAGCTGATTTTCAATGTAAAATTTTCCAGACATGATTCTTCATTAATTGATCACAGGTGTTATATTAATCCTGTATGGACTGTTGAGAGTCCAATATGAGTTTAGCACAAAAAAGAGCTTTTTTAACATTAAAAAAACCAGACAGGGAAGAAATATCTTCCCCGCTTTTTCCCTTGTAGCCCCCTTGACACATTCTAATAAGGCAGAAAAGTATAGATTAGCCGAAAAGAAGATCTTCCATATAAAAAGTCTGAGCATGAACCCTTCAGTTTGTGCCTAACATGCAGATATTAGCAGAATTCACATGTAAACCATATATTAAGCAATATATACTAAGCAGGGAGATGTTGATCTAATTATTCCCTTCCAAGTCTGTGATTCTATGATTTTTGAGAAAAAAAAAGGAATAAGATTTAATTCTAGCTGAATGTTGAACAAGATCGAATTTTATATATATACCTGTGTGTGTGTATGTGTATGTATATGTATATGTATACGTACGTATAGGTATAAGGTAAAGGTAAAGGTTCCCCTCACACATATGTGCTAGTAGTTCCGTACTCTAGGAGGCAGTGCTCATCTCCGTTTCAAAGCCGAAGAGCCAGAGTTGTCCGAAGACATCTCCGTGGTCATATGGCCGGCATGACTAGTAGGTAGGTATAATATATGTATATATATGTAGGTAGATAGGTACAATATATATAGGTAGGTAGGTAGGTATAATATATATATTATATTAATTCATAGTGGGAGGGTTTTTATCAGCTGAAATGCTCCTGGATCGGACTGGATTGCCTGGTCTGGTAGCGATCTTGGTAGTGATCTGGTAGTGATGGTGGAGCGAAGCTCCACCCACCCACCTGGTTTTAACCAGGAAGTAATGTGTTTTTTACCTTCTGCACATGTATAAGGAAGGTAAGTAGATTTCACCCCTGGTTTTTATGCTAAACAAAAAATGCATGAACTAGATGATGGGCTTGTTTTATGTGAGGTTAGGGCCACTGAATTTCCCGAGGAAATAAAATGTGAACAGTTAAGGTAAAGGTAAAGATTTCCCTTGCCCAGTTGTGTCCAACTATAGGGGACAGTGCTTATCTCAATTTCTTAGCTGAGGGAGCCAGCATTGTCTGAAGACACTTCTGTGATCATGTGGCCAGCATGAGTATACACCGAGGTGCATGGAATGCTGTTATCTTCATACAGAAGTGATACCTATTTTTCTGCTCACATTTGCATGCTTTCAAACTGCTAGGTGGGCGGAAGCTAGGCAGGTACACGAGCTCACTCAGTCGCATGGAACTAGATCTTGAAACTGGACTGTCAGCTTTCTAGCTGACAAGCCTAGTATCTTAACTGCTGAGCCACCGAGCCCTTATCTGAACAATAAACATGGGAATAAGATCAAATGCACACCACTCTTGGTGCAAACCCAATAGAGATTGTAACTCAATTCTATTAGAAAAATGTTAGCCTAAAAAGGAAAAGACTCCTGAAATTTAACAATATGAATATAGTTAAGTTGCTTTTCCTAAACGTGAGACTCATTCTTTGTTATAGTATGATGAATGATAGTTCAGCCATTAACAAATACAGGATTATTATTTAACAGGATGCTTAAATGGAGCCTATACTCCTTACTCAGAATGACTACATGCAGGAAATTCTCTCACATTGTTCTTTTCTATCATGTGTCTGATTACAGGCATGCTGTTTCATCTCATCTTACTTATCTTTTAATTTGTCTTAGCTTTGGCACTTTTTATTTATATTAATTATTCACACTTATTTAGTGTGAATTGTGTTTAGGATGTTCACTAAAATACATTTCCCTAACTCCTAAAACAAATAAAACAAAACAAAATCACAGATACATTCCACTTTCTAGTTGTCTACTTCCTGATTTCTTTAATGGATGGACTTATTAACTGTAGAAAGCAAAAGAAGCTTGGGGTGTGCTAGTTTAGTAAAAAAATCAAGATATTACCAGAGGCAAAAGGAGTAGTAGAATTTGAGCAAGAAGCATCCCTAAATAACTCAATTGTAGTAAAAGTTTCCATGGAATTTTTAGTAGGTCAGAATCTTGTGTTAGTATCTTTCATAAGGCTCCCTCAATTACGTAATTATAGTATGTTACAAGTCATTGTAAGGCACGCTGCCTTGGATCTTAAAAAAAACTGGAGATTTGATCATTGTGTCTGGTGGATTGAGAAACCTGGGTTTCAAATCCCTGATCTGAATTTCTTTTCTTTTTTTTTAACTACCAAATCTAACTGTGAAAAGATTCTGTGGAAATAATTGAACCAAGTGTATAAAAGTTTATTTTTTTAGTCTGTATACATGCGGTAGTGTCAGTGACCTGAAAGGAAATTAACAACCATACATCCCACATGATAAAGAAGAAAATAACATCTTCCAGTAGATCAGAAAGGAAATACAATGAAAAGCAAAAGTTCAAAAGATCAACTTCTGATTGCTAAAATGGTATTGAAGAATTGCAAAAGGTGAAAAGCCAATTTACATATGGTCTGCCTAGATTATAAAAGGTGTTTGATTAACCACTTGGATCATCAAATCTTTGGAATCAACTGTTGTCAGTAAAACATTACAAAACATTACAAAAACATTTTGTACAAAAAAGTCATGTAACAGTGGAAGGCAGAGTTGGTGGTTAGAAATGAAAAGTATGGGCTTTTCAATATTAGGAGAGGCATCTTCCAGGGTGACTCATTATCACCCTAGAATTTAGAAAATGTGTGAATTGACACAATTTCCATCTATCTGTTACAAAAGGCTACTCTGCTTTTATCTGCACATATACAGTAGTGGCCAAAAGTGTGGAAACCTTTCGGGAAAAGTGTATTTTCTAAAACTAGGTAATAACACCACTTTTTTGGGGAGTAGTACCATAAAATTATATATCAATGGAAAGATAATTTAATCAAGAATGTAATGCAATAACTTTTATAAAGGATTTGCTATTAGAATAGCAGTTACAGTATAAAGAAGAAAAGTGAAACACGTAGAAAAAACTAGATATACAAAAATTATCACCATAGAAAAAACGAGATATACAAAAATTATCACATCAGTTAATACTTAGTTGGGTAACCTTTAGCATGAATTACGCCCTTACAACATCTTCCCATGGAGTGAACCAAGTCTTTTAGTTCTGCAGCTGTTATAATGTGAATGATTGCTTCTATTAACTGGGTTTTATTGCTGGGTCACTTCTGACTAACAAGTTTCTTTCGTCAGCTCCACTGATTTTCAATTGGGTTAAGGTCTGGGTTATTCCCAGGCCATTCCAGCAGTGGAATACGATTATCTTGAAACTCCAGAAAAAAAAAAGTTTATTAGCCATCAAACCTCAAAAATACACTTTTCCCAAAAGGTTTCCACAATTTTGGCCACTACTGTACTATGCTGTTACTTTATAACATCCTACATTTTTGGAAAGAAACTGATGCATATGAAGGCTAATATCAGCTAAAGAACTGGCAGCTGTGATTTTACATTGTTGTGAACAGATAATATTAAGACAGTGGGGCTAATTCTGGCTCACAAGACCAAACCTTAAGAACAAATGAATATAAATATAGAATTGAGAAGAAAGCCATAATGAAGTGCCTCTGCAAAGAAGCTGAAGAAACAATGGACCTATTTAGCTGCTGCAAGGCGATTGCACAGATTAACTACAAACAATAGTATGATAAATGAGCAACAATGGTGCATTGAAATGCCTACAAGAAATAACACTTGCCTGCAAGCAAGAACTGGTGGGACTACAAAATAGACAATGTAATAAAAAATAAAGAAGATAAAGTGTTCTAGAATTTTAACATTCAAACACACAAGCACCTGCCATGGAATACTCCAGACTCAACTGTTGATAAGGAAGCCAAAATAGTCTGGATAATGGATGCTGCAGTATGTGGTGAAGGCAGAATAGAAAAGAAAGCAATGGAGAAAAATCACAAAATATAAAGATCTGCAAGTAGAACAATTGTGGCAAATAGTAATAGATGTGCTGGGTGCAATTCCGTGGTGTGTTTCAAAAATGTTTACTACCAGTTCTGTGGGTGTGGCTTGGTGGGTGTGGCATGGCTCAGTGGGCGTGGCAGGGGGAGGATACTGTAAAATCTCTATTCCCATTCCACTCCAGGGGAAGGTTACTGCAAAATTCCCATTTTCTCCCACTAAGCTGGGAATTAGAAGGGAGAGAATAGATGGGGGCAGGGCCAGTCAGAATTTTTACTATCGGCTCTCCGAACTACTCAAAATCTCCACTACCGGTTCTCCAGAACTGGTCAGAACCTGTTGAAACCCACCTCTGGTGCAATTCCAAAACATATGGAACACTACTTACATAATCGGCATTGACAAAACTACCGTCAATTGTAAAAAGTAGTCTTATTTAGAACAGCTTACATTCTGCAATGATATCTTCAAAAACATCAAATAACAATATCTTCCTATCCTAGGTCTTTGGGAATAATTTAATAGAAAGATAAAAGTGCCAAATCCAGGTTAAACATCTGGCTGACTATGTGACCAGTAACAATCATTTATTACATTTATATGCCACTATTGTAGTCTGGGACTTTGGATTGACATGGAAAAAATTAGAAGAAATATTAGGCCATGAGAGTTTTGCAGCATACAGGTTTAATAAATTATTATGATTATAACAGATTGGATTTGCTGATGGTAGCACTGCAAAGTTTCCATGGAGGCCTTTTTTCTTTCCTCCATTCTTGGATCAACACTTGTGCATTTTTCCTCCTTTGTGTAATTACACGTACATGTAGAGACACAATAACTATTTAAATATCCTTTTCATAGGTTTATGCATTCTTATATAGGGATGGTGGCTAAGGAACCTCTCCCTGTCCCGTCCCCCCACCCCACCCCCCAGACAATGAAGAAAAAAATGCCTGTTGAATTATAAAGCTTTCAGTCCTGGGAGAAGGATAATCTACATCCAAACAATCTTGCAGCAAAACAACTGCAGGGTTCAGATTTTGGACAAAGCAGTCTTATATCCTCCCTAATTCAGTAGCAAGAATGAATCATGCTGCTTCCTTGGCAATGAATATAGAAATGACTTGCCACTGTTTTCTTCTGGAATATTTTTAAAATATTCTCCATCTAGTGGAGTATTTTGAAAATATATTTTTAAAATATTCTCCATCTAGTATAGACCTGTGGGATTTCCTTGTCTCTGTTTAGCTTTTTTCCATCTGCAAAAAAGAATATTGATATTGCATCCCTTTTAGTGAGAAGCATTTCAAGAAGATGGCCTTCCCTTATTTTGCTATCTTATCTCATGTTCTCTGACTTAACTTGCTTCTCTACCACTTGCTTGATGTCACCTATCATCATCATCATTATTATCATCATCATCATGATCAACAACATCATCACCATCTTAGCCATTGTCTATTCAATGCTGGGTGAAGGCCTCTGCTGTATGTTTCTAATCAATATGGTCCTGAGGTATTTCTTTCAATGCCACTGGAGTGGATACCATTTCTGGTCAGCAGTTCCAGCATTATTAAGTTGCTGCACCACCACATCCTCTATTTTGTAACTAAAGTGGAAGAATAATACATTCCATACATTAACATATATTCTCTTGTCTTCAGTTTGAATGGAAGAATGATAGGAAAAATGCATTTGTTTTCTGTCTAACATTAGTTTCAGCTGTGATTTCAGTTTTTTCCAAGGATTTAAGTTATATGTAGTCTTCAACTTGCAACTATTTTTTTCAGTAACTATTCAAAGTTAGAATAGTAGTGAACAAAGTGTCTTATGACCAAGTCTCACATTTACGTCTGTTGCAGCATTCCCACAGTAATGCAATCAAAATTCAGGCAATTTGCAACTGGCATCTATTTATGAAGGTTGCAGTGTCCAGGGTCATGTGATTACCATTTGTGACCTGGATAAACAGGATTCTCTTAACTATTGTGTGATTCACTGACAACTGCATTGATTTGCTTACAGTGATGGCAAAAAAAGTTGTAAAATTGGGTGCAACTCACTTAATATATATCTTGCTTACAAATTTTGGTCCCAATTGTGTTTGTACATCAAGGACTACCATACCTATATTAAACTATGGGATGTTTTCTGTTATATCCTTAGATGCTATTGAACACACTGCTGACACTGTTATCCTTATCCTGATCAATGCACAATAATAAATGGAATTCCCATACTAATATAATGACTTCTGATTCACTAGAGGTTGATGATGTACTTTCACATATAAGTATCTTAGCTTCAACTTTAAAACACGTAAATATAAAATAACCCTGAAAGAATTCATATTTAAGGCTTCTTTAAACTGTTAACCGCTGCCCATTTTTAACATATTATTCTAGGTATTAAAACTACTTTTTCCCCACCTGGGAAAGAAAATGATTCTGGAGTTAATTTTAAACAGAAAAATAGCGCTGATAAATAGCATCCCTATGTTTAGAGGTGATTTAAGTTGGAAACTGTGAAGAAAATCACAAACCAATGCAAGAATGTCCTTCCTGCATAGTTCACTCCAAGCCATAGTGCTGGGTGCAAGAAAGATAATACCTATATACACATAAGTATGACTGAAAACTAGTTTGGGGTAGTGATTAAGTTACTGGACTAGGAATGGGGAAACCTGAGTTCTAACCAGTGGTGGGATTCAAGTAATTTAACAACCGGTTCTCTGCCCTAATGATTTCTTTCAACAACCAGTTTGCCAAACTGCTCAGAAAGTTAACAACCGGTTCTCCAGAAGTGGTGCGAACTGGCTGAATCCCACCACTGGTTCTAACCTTAGGCAAAAAGGTGGCTGGATAATTTGGGGCCAATCATTCTCTCTCGGCCCTAGGAAGAAGGCAAGGCCAAATCACTTCTGAAAATGTTGCCAGAAGTCAGGGTTGACTTGAAAGAACATAACAATAGCATCTAGTGGTGAAATCCAAACCGGTTTGGTACCGGTTCTCTGGCCATGTATGTGCACGGTGCGCCAAACGTGCGCTGCATGTGCAGTGCACACCAAGCACGCACTCTGTGTGTGTGCATGTATGCGCAATATGTGCCAAAAGGAGCCTTGGGAATGTAAATAGAAGCGAGGGGGAGATCAGTGTGATGTGAGATTTAGCTTCACTAGAAAGCAGGCTTTCTAGCAAAGCTAAACTGCGCTGCACAGCTGATCCCCTCCCCACTGTTCTACTTACCTTCCCAAGCCTCCTTTTGGTGTGTACTGTGCATATGGGAAGGTAAGTAGAACAGCAAGGGGGGGGGGAATAGCTGTGGCGCGTGATTTAGCTTTGCTAGAAAGCAGGATTTCCTGCTTTCTAGCAAATCTAAACCCCACTGCACAGCTGATCATTGGAAATACTGGTCCGGAGGAACCGGTAGCTTTTTTAAATTACCGTTTCCCCCGAACCGGAGTAAACCAGTAGCATTTCACTTCTGAATAAAAACCAAGCCATATCTATCATGTAGTCCCCATGTTGCAAGCTGTTCAATGCCCATCTTTTGACCACCCCATTCTATTGTATTTTATTTTTCAACATCAATTCTGGGGAGGGGGGAATCTTCTGATATTGCTATTTATCTCTCAGTTCTTTGCGAGAACTCTACACAAAAGAAAAACCAATGCCCCGTACCTCCTTCCTCTATTAAACAGCAATATTTATTTTGGTAAGGAACACTTTATGACAGACAAAAGCAACTGACTTTTTAAAAAAACTTCGGAAATCTGTTAGTGAGGAAATTTTTACATAAGAAACGTGTTGACAGAAGTGTTCTCTTTCTGTTTCCTTTTGTTTATTTAAGATAGGATAGGCCTCATGCATGGCTGAACAGACTCCCAGAACTGAATTTTGCTGGAGCCAAACCTACCAAGATTGAAACGGCCAAAATTTATAAAAAAAACCCTTAATTTCCTATGGTGCAATTTTTAAAACTGTATTGCTTAGCACCATAAACTGGAAAATAGATACAATCCGCTTCCTCACCAACTTCCAATGGGGGAAAAAAAATCACCAAAATATTTGGATCTATCTTCTCTGGTAATTTCTGCCAATACCTCCTGTGGCCCTCAGAGTGAGCTTCATCTGTAAAATTGTCTATCCCTGCCTGGCTCAGAAAAAGAAACTTTTAAGGTGCTATTTTTTTTCTCAAAGAAAAGAGCTAAACAGCGTCTACTTTCCCTTGCTTTTCTCTAGTCCGGGGGTCAGCAACCTGCAGCTCTGGAGCTGCTTGTGGCTCTTTCACCCCTCTGCTGTGGCTCCCTGTCACTCAAAATATGTATCACAACCGCCGATGTGTGATATCCGCTGGCACGCAATTTTTTGAGGTTTTCAACCCCGGTAGGCCAACCATGGATGAATCCAAGAGAAGAAAACAGAACTTTTAATTCAACTACATATGCTAGTTTTGTGGCTGCTCAAGAAACAGTCAGGCACGGGAAGGGTTTTGTGGCTCCTGGTGTTTTCTGTGGGAAATGGGTCCAAATGTCTCTTGGAGTGTTTAAGGTTGCAGACCCCTGCTCTAGATGTTCAATTTTATTAACTGTGGATGGTATGTTGTTACGATAAGATGCTCACATGAAGGGCATTCTTCATATAAGAAGTTAATGATCTCAGATGTTTTGTTTCATAGGTATAATTGATAAAACTGATTAAAAAATTTAACAGTGAGTACAGTATATGCTCCTTAACATATAGAAGAAATAATTTCCCTTCCATTTTATATGAGACTGAGTATCTCTATGAGTTTTTTAAACTGCAGTTTTGTATTAAGATCCTTAGCTTGATGATCAAATACCTAAGGATATTCCATCATAGTTTCAATATCGGTGAGCTGTATTTCATTTCCTGGGTGTTTGCAAAGTGGTTTGTACAGATCATCCCTTTTTAAGCAAATATTGAAACAAAGCAGTAAATAGATAAACAGATTCAGATCGGGATAAAGATAAGTAATATGCAAGCATTTTTGTTACTCCTATTTGTTAAACATAGATACATAAGCAGATAGGCGCATACAGAACATTTCATTTTTTCAAAAGGGGAATGCCAAACTTGTGTAACAAGACCAGGTGACTAAGTTTTTCTTCAAAAGGAAGTCACTAACCATACATTTAAGCAACTCTGAAGGAAGATGGAGTTAACCCTTGAAAATGAGCATGAAAATATTCTGATGTTAAGTTGACATTGCACAATTGTATACTTTCTAGTGGAAGGTTCATAAGCAATTTAAGTTAGTGCAAAGTGATTTCTTTAACTTCTAGGAAATGCAATAATGTACTGAGGGAAATGGGGAGAGCATTTGTACAAATTTGCTTATACTTGATTGATGGGCAGGTAGTCTTCAACTTATGACCACAACTGGGATTGGAATTTTCGTCATAAGCAATGTCATCACATGACCAGACCCTATTTAATTATCATTTTTACTATGGTCACATGATCATTAACCAAATTTGGCTTCCCCCATTGATTTTGCTTGTCAGAAGCCGGCAGCGAAGGTTGCATATGACCACAGGGCACTGTAACCAGTTGTAAACCAGTAGCTAAATGTCCAAACTGCAATCACATAATTGTGGAGAAGGTGTCATGGTCATAATTTCCAGGACAAGTTGTAAATCACTTTCTAATTCCCAATCATCATTAAATGGATAGTTATAAGTTGAGGGCTATCTGTACTATTGCTTTAAGCACACAGACTTGACAAAATCTCTTTTCAACATTCTTGCTTTACATGTTGTGTACTCAAGCATTTCGGTTCATTAAAAAAAATCAGTTTCATCTGAAGCTTAATCATATTTACCCTAATGTTGGATCCATTGAATTCTGTCAAATGAACTAATGGAATGTTATGTTCTTTGTTATAGCTGGGGCTGTGTACTGGATATGCCACTCAAAAGTCTATTATTAAGTATAACATACTGAGAGCAATCATAAACATCAACTGTGGGTAAAAGAAAAAGATAATGATCTTAAGATATATAGTTCTGCTTTTCTGGAATAAAGCAAATTGAAAAGCAGCAAGCTGAGAATCATCTATAAATCTTGGAAGGGTTCCTTTGCTTTGATGAACTTTTGAAGCTTAAAGGTAAAGGTTCCCCTCACACATATGTGCTAGTCATTCCCGACTCTAGGGGGCGGTGCTCATCTCCGTTTCAAAGCCAAAGAGCCAAAGTCTGAAGTTGTCTCCGTGGTCATGTGGCCAGCATAACTAAACGCCAAAGACGCACGGAACGCTGTTACCTTCCCACCAAAGGTGGTCCCTATTTTTCTACTTGCATTTTTTACATGCTTTCGAACTGCAAGATTGGCAGAACCTTGGACAAGTAACGGGAGCTCACCCCGTTACGCAGCACTAGGGATTTGAAACGTTGAATTGCTGACCTTTCAATCGTCAAGCACAATGTCTTAGCCACTGAGACACCGCATCCCTTTTTCGAAGCTTAATGACAGCTTAAGAATGAAAAATATAAAATAATGGAATCTTTCAAATAGGGAATGTCCCCTTTAAATCCTAGAGACAGTAATTGCAAAAGTGATTAACTTCTATAGGAAAGGAATCCCATTCATAAGAATAGGTCTTTAAATAATGTTTTCAATAGCAAATCAGCCAAGAATTGATCAAATTATATAGGAACAAGCCACCAAAAGTTAGAAGTGATTAAATTACCCACCTGACTGTTTAAGCTTCCCTTTTCTTTGCCTGCTTCCTTTTGAAACTGACAAAACGACAGGCTGCAGCAGGAAACTCCTCACAATAATAAGATTAGGAGGGTTTTGCTATGTTGTACTAAATACAACAAATGTTATCATTTTTGTAAACGTGAAACATTTTGTATAAAGGACTGAGCCGACTTTTACTCAGGGTGCTTGATTTGGACCTCTGTCCCAAGTGTGAAGCTCCCAGTTTCTGAGGAAATATACAGCTGAAGTTTGGCTTCTATTCCAGTGTGACTTAATGCCCATTAGCATGAGAACAGAACCCCAGCTGCAACAAAGCTTGCAAAATCATATGGTCTCTTTGAATCTAGTGGGGGGTGGGGGGGAGCCACGCTGCTTTGCTTTGTTCTTCTTGGTAGTCTCTCCTCACCCCTCATTTGCATAAACAATCTTCTGAGTTCATTAAGTTCTAGCGAACCCTCAAAGGATGGAATAAAGTCAAGGTTTTTCTCTTTGCATTGACCAGCACTCAAAAAAGCCCAAAGAAGCTTCTAAGCATTAACAGCAGCTGCGCAAAAGTTTTTCTGGTTTATTGTTGATGGAAGAGGCAAGAGACAATGGGGAAGCTTCCTGGCAACCTTCCTTGAGAATTTCCTTGAACTAAAATGCCATGATGCAAAAATTTTAATTGAGACAACTCAGCAATAAGGAAGGCGAGGAGGGTAGGGGGTTGCATAGGGCAGGAGCAGCCATGAAAATGGCATACTTCCTTTCTTCCATAAGATGGCAGGGTTTAGAGGAAGGGTCTAGGAGTGGTCACACCCTTTCTAACTTTTCAAGATGGGTAGATGCCCATAGGGAAAGGTGGTTCCACAGATAGCCTGGCCCTGTGCCATATGGGACTTTAAAGGTGATATCCAGCACTTTGAATTGCATCTGTAAAGAAACTGAAAGCCAGTGCCACGTTCTGGACTAGATAAAGTTTCTGGGTGATCCCATGTAGAGTGCATTATAGTATTCCAAACAGGAGATGGGCAAGGCATGGGTGACTGTGAACAAGTCCCGGTCCAAGAAAGAGTGCAATTGGCTGTCTTGGCTACCACTGCCACGGTGGTGGCAGTGCTACCTGCTTTTTGAGCAGTTCAGGAGAACTCCCAAGTTGTGTACCAGCTGAGTTTAGGGAAGTGCCATGTCATCCAGAGTGAAGGATGAAATAGTACCTGGACCTGACTGACCAAAAACGCAGTCACTTCATCTGGCCAGGGTTGAGTTGAAGCCAGTTCCTCCCCATCCAGAGCCTTACTACCTCAAAGCATCTGGCCAGCACTTCTACAGCATCAACTGTCCAGTTAGGGGTGGAGATATATAATTGGATATCAGCAGCATAGAGATCCCATACCTACCAATGGCCTCCCCTTGAGAAACGGCAGATCAGTCAACTTGGTTTAGCAAAATATTACTGAAATCTTTGGGAACAGTGTTGAAATTTGATATCTTTCTTTTCCTCATAATCCATTTCTTCTGCCTATTCAGTCTCATTTTAATAATAATGAAAAAAGTTATACTACAGATATTATTCAGCATTTATCTTATTCCCAAGATAAATGGTTGGACTACTCTAACTCTAATAAACCACAAAGTGAACTGGTCATTGTACAACACTAGTAAGCATTGTTAAGCAATGTTATGCAATATTGTGCTTTATTTCCCTAGACATAAAAGATCCTTTAGGGAGGATTTAACAAGTCAATTTCTGGTGACTAGAGAATTTATTTGGTGTTCATGCAATATTTACACATTTAAAGGTTGAGCAGCTGATAACAGTAGTCCCAAAATATCCTCAGGTCAGACTTCAAAGTTCCTAGAAAGCTGCTTCTGCATATTTGTGCAGTTATTCAATTACTCTTTCTTTGGGGAAAAAAAACTATATATTTATATACAGTATCTGCCTATTATCCATCCATCCATCCATCCATCCATCCATCCATCCATCCATCCATCCATCCATCCATCCATTCATCTTACCAGTATTTGTCTAGCAATCAATTTAGATAGGCAGTTTTCCAAAAAGAAACCCTGTTAGCTCTTTTAATATATACAAATCCAAGGTACCCTACAGCACATTAAAACAGCCAGTAAAGAAACTGATAATATTAGAGCATATGAACAAAAACTCAGTAACTCAAGAATAAAATTGGCAGCCTCAACCTCGCCAAATTTAGAAATCTGACTTCCCAGAGAGCAGGTTGAATTCAGTTTCAGATCTCCTCGTGTACAATTAGCCTTAATTTAGTGACTGCCACATATAGTTTGCCCTTGATTTACAACCACAATTTGAACCAGCATCTTGATTGTTGACTAATGAATAAAATGGTCATTAAACAAGATGCTTATATGACTGTTACACTCAACAGCTACAGTCCTGGCATTCCTCTTGGTGGTTATTAAGTGATCTCCCAGTTTGTTAAGCAAAAAGAGCAAAAAAGCAGCCTGCCAAAGGATTTAGGTTCCATAAAACAAGCTCCATAGCGCAATCTCCATAGAGAAAACCTATCAGAGGGTTTCAGCTCTGCTCGGAGCTGAAATCTGCCCAGTAGGCAGCCATTTTACTTTCAAATGTTTCTACAGCCTGCTCAAGATTTTCAAGTGCCCTCCGTACAAAAAGGGAAAATCCTTCATGTATGCCATGATATTTTACAATGGTTGGAAGTCCTCTATGGGCTGTAAAGTGGTCTTTCTGCAGCTGTTGTAACTTTAAATAGTGGTTAAGCAACCGGTTATAGGCTGAGGACTACCGTACAGATTGTTCATAATTAACACAGTGATGAAAAAGTAACAACCACCAACCTTGATGTTTATGACCCTGCAGGTCTGTAAGCAAAAGAGGAAGGAAAGAAGGAAGACTAAGTACAGTCATGATTTCATTCTGTGACTGCTTTACTTAACAACCAAATGGTCAATCCCAGTTGTGGTTATTAAATGAGGACTACCTGCATCACTGAATACTGGATTTGGATGCAACTTGAGTGAGTCATTTATCCAGATAATTTACTTCAAAAATAATTCATCTTAGCCATGGTAACAATATGATAATAGAAGCAGATGTGTTTTTTTATTTGTAATCTTCCTTTGGTGGTGTATCATCTTAAGTTCAGAGTTATCTTTCTTCTGGGCAAATATGAGTAAGAAAATTGACTTCCAGTGTAAGGTGATAGTGGATCAAATCCCAATCAGCCTCACTTCTCTGAATAGTGGGTCACAAGTCATCCTCTAAGCTACAGTGTTTCCAACTTGTGGTTTGAGAATAACAAATTGTTTTGATGTTTGGTTAGCAACGATTAGTAACAAACAAGCAAACAAAATGGACAGAATATATTTACTGTGTTTCTCCGAAAATAAGACCTTGTCTTATATTTTTTTTGAACCCTGAAATAAGTGCTTGGCCTTATTGCCATGTGCTCAAAAGCCCGATTGGGCTTATTATCAGGGGATGTCTTATTTTGGGGGAAACAGGGTAGGTAAATATTAAGGTCTGCAGTGAGAACTCTTCTCAGAATGGTCTGGAGAAGCACATTCTGTGGTGATGTAGAAGGCAAGATTCTGTTTGTTCCTTGTTTTGAAATTCCCTTCTGTTGGACATCAGCTTGGCCCCGACATGATCTGCTTTTTGGTACTAGACCTGATTTTTTTTTCAGGATGTAGCAGTCATAGGAATACTTGGGCGTCCAGGGGATTTTTTTTAAAAAAGTTTAGATACACATAAAAAAGAGATGGTGCCATTATTGTATCTACCATCTTATTTTAATCCCCATGGAAACCCTCGCCTATTGTTCTTCTCTGTTAGCTTCATATATTGGATGATTATTGGTGTTTTAATTAGATTAGTCAATTAGATAATTAAACTGATATTATTGTTTTTGTGGATTGTAATCCGCCATGAGATCCCCTTGTGTAGTGGGAGAGTCTAGAATATTTCAAGTAAAATAATAAATAAATAGTTTTTAAAATATGTGGCCCTGTGTTATAAAGATCATAGAATGTTGCTGAGTTTTTTTGGGGGGTAGAACATAGCTGTCCACATTCAGATCTATTGTAAAGTATGTTGAAGGGAGAGTGAGGTTATGATCAGCTTCTGTCTGAGGGGAGAGGAAAGACTTCACAATGAGAAGGAAGTTTTGCTTCCAGCTAACTAAAATGTGACTGTAATTGAACTATGACTCCTTTCATTCTTATCTCTATTGATATCATTTCCTCTTGTTTACAATGGTGAAGTCCTTCAATGAACAGAACAGTAGAATGTGGCAATAGTAGTGGGATTATACACACAAGGACTTTCCTGTGGACATGGTTGGAAAAAGAGGAAAAATTATACAACAAAGGATGATTTCCATTTGTTTAATCCATTACCAAAGGATAATAGAAGGCAATATTATGGGGGGAAAATTGTCCGTCAGTTAAATTCAACTCATGATAATGGGCAGTTTAAGCTGATTATCAAACAGCAAATGTCAGTCCAAAATTCAGATTAAATATAACTGACTGAAACATATGGCAGTTCTGATATCAACAGAGAAGCTTATGGAACTCAGTATTTGCCATTTCTTATCGTTTTAACACTGGCATCAACCAATACATCTCTGGGAGGCCTTATAATAGACTGCATAGAAGCATTTAATTTTCTATAGTGTTCTGAAATGAATCTCTATTTCTTTTTCCAAAGTCCAAATTAATTTGAATAGATGTTTATGGAGTGACTTATATTTAGGAAGGTATCTTTTTGGAGAAAACAAGTTTAAAATTTATGTTGACCACAAACTCAAATGCAACTATTCATGCAAGCTTAAAATAATCATAGAGATATGTAAGCATGGGTCAGAATCAGTGGTGGGTTGCCCCCGGTTCGCACCGGTTCTGTAGAATTGGTAGTAAAAATGGTTTGAGGCTCCCCCCTCCGACCCCAATGTCATGAAAATGCTTCTGCGCTTGCATGAGCACAGAATTCTTCTTCTTCTTCTTCTTCTTCTTCTTCTTCTTCTTCTTCTTCTTCTTCTTCTTCTTCTTCTTCTTCTTCTTCTTCTTCTCCTCCTCCTCCTCCTCCTCCTCCTCCTCCTCCTCCTCCTCCTCCTCCTCCTCCTCCTTCTTCTTCTTCTTCTTCTTCTTCTTCTTCTTCTTCCTCCTCCTCCTCCTCCTCCTCCTCTTCACCAGGAGTCCTAGCCATTGTCTATCCACTGCAGGATGAAGGCCTTTTCCTCATGTTTCCAACTAATATGGTCCTGAGCATTTTTCCCCCCAATTGGGCCTGCAATATTTGCTGATGTCGTCAATCCATCTTGTTTTAAGTCTAAGCCAATGATTCTTAGCACCCTCAGTCTTCAGACAGGTCTTCCTGCTGCTGTGAGTAGTTGCCCTCAGGCCACCGGGGAAATGACAGCCATTTCTGATATTGTATTGGCATGTGGATTGGAAGGAATAGATCATAATCTGCCATGCTGGTCCAATGCGGGTTGGCAAATGTTTTAGTCTGTGATATGACTAATGGCCTGTTCGCCTTGGGAGATCCTTTTGAACATATACATGTCTGATGACATAGCCCATGATTTCAATTACCCACACAAACCCCTTTGCCTCATCAATCATAGAAGGAGATTATCAGAGAATTACAAAAAAATAAAATAAAATAATAATTCACTGTCAGAGAATTACATTTATTTTTTTATGAATAAAAGTCATATGAGCTCCCCGGATTTGAGATAAAAGTAGCTGAAATGGAACTTTACTGTGTATCTGGAAGAGAGGTTTTTCTTCAGATAATATGCCATTAAAATAAGCAACTTTTTAAAAAAGATTTCTTCAACGTTTATAATAAGAATAGATGAATTTTTTTGCTGACTCTTCCTTTGGAGATGGGCAGTCATCATAAACTCAGGTTCATCTTCCTTTTGGGTACATATAAATAAGCAAAATTTTATTTTCTGAAAAGTAGTAACTAATGCAAATATACATCAACTTCAGCTTCTTCTGTAATAGGCAGTATTGTGGTTGGATCCCTTTGGAAGTATATTATAAATCATCCTCTCAGAGAAACAGCAGGATATAAGTGCAATAAAACAATAACAATAGTGTAATACTAATGCAGTATCAGCAGGTTTCAATTCAATTGTATAGAATGAGAAGGATGTGCGTTTTTGTTTTATTTTTATAGTTTTCGTATATATGATGTACACTGAAGATGACATTTAATTTCGTTGTACAAGGTGCAATGACAATAAAGTAAACTAAACTAAAATAACTCATCCCTTTGTTGACTTCGTCAGAAGCAACTGGTATAAAAATATATGTGTTGGTTGATTGATTGACTGATTGATTGATTGATTGACTGATGATGATGGAGCAGTATCATATTCATAAGGTACTGTATTTTCGAAAATCTCTCAAAATTTTTTCCCCAACTTTTTTTCTTCCAAATGTAGCAAATCTACAGTTCTCAGAATACTTAGCAAATAAAACCCTTTATGGTTCATCAGATCCTAGTCATAATATTTACATTTAAATGAAGGTGTCATTTGCTGTTGTGCCATTGCTTAGAATCAAATTATCTTTTGTGGTTCAGTTACTTGCAACTTTTAGTTTGATAAACCTTAAAAATGTGACTCAATGCTTTTCACATACAAGGTTTTACATTTGATTTCCTTTTCCATACCTCAAAAGATAAATATTCTGAGTGCATTCATTCCTAATCTTCGTGCTGGGTCTATAAACGCTTTGAAGTGTGGGCAATTACATAATGCAGGTTGAGTCATGTGAGCCCATATGTCTTGCTCAATTATTATTAGGGGGTTGGTCTTTCCGAGCAGTTTTAAGAACACATCCAGGGATTTCACAAGAAAAAAAAGAAAACTGAATCACTGGGGAAATAATAGTTCCTGGTTTTCATTTCCTCAGGATTGTATACATGTGTGGCAATTGGCAATTGTGCAAATGCTGAAACAGTTGAAATGTATAAACAAAAGCATGTGTTTCTGGAGAGGAAAAAGCAACGCTGAATAAAGCTGGCTACTCAAATCTGACTTTCTCCAGAGGCGTTGAACTACTATTCCACCATTTTATCCAGTATTTCGTGGTGGATTTAAATGATGGGTTATGTAGTCATCTGGAAGACAAGAAGTGGAAGTAGCCTGTGGCAGGGAGTGGTCATTCATGTGTTGGAGACCTATAACATTTTGTTCTCTCCATATGTTTACACAAGAATAAAAAGCCATGCTAACACATGCAGATTTTGCAATCTACTATGTATTTTGGTGGAGGCAAAGACAATTGGGTATCAGAGAGAGTGAGAAGAAACACAAGGAAACCAGGATGGGCAATGGGAATTCTTTTAAATATTATTGAACTGCGAGTCTGCGACACACGGTTGAAAAGATTATAGTAGCATGGTGTGAAAAGTTTTATATCCAAATATATTTTATTCTTTATTTTGTTTCCATCTTCCCCTTAAAATATTAACAGAATCCACAATGGTCTGAGAATCAGTGTCTCCACTAGATAATTAACAGTCAAGTTGAAACTTAATTAATCAACTAAAATTAGCAAACTTCCTCATATAAATTACCCAGATCTAATCCACATATCAAAGGTTAAGGTCTGCAAACACAGAGTTAATTAAATTAGATCTCCCAGAGAACTACATGTTCATAAGAATAAACACATACACACAAACACACACACACCTCAAGTGTCACCCTAGAATCAGCAAACTCTCCCTATAAGAATCTGCTGCTGTACCCGGGGTGGGCTTCAAAAATTTTAGCAAGGGGTTCTCTGCCTGGTTGCTGGGTGGGCATGGCCATGGTGGGTGTGGCCAGTTGGCCTCCTGCACCATGGGGGAGAGGGTGTTTTTGCCTTCCCTTGGCTCGGAGGCTCTCCTTGAGCCTCTGGGAGGGCAAAAACGGCCTCCCGGGCTTCTAAGGCCCTCTGGAGGCTGGAAATGGCCCTGTTTCTGGCCTTCCTGAACTTCCAGTAGGCCCATTTTTCGCCCTCCCAGAGCCTCCGCATTTACCTGCATCCAAAACGGGTCACGTGGGGACTCCTGGGAGGGGCAGGGTGGGGTGAGGTGGGAGGGGAGGGGCCAGCCAAGAGTGGGATTTGGGGGTTCTCCAAACTTCACAGAATCATAGCTAGAGGTTCTCCCAAACCCCTGTGAACCCCCAGCAGCCCACTCCTGGCTACACCATTTCTCTTCATCTTGCCCCTAAATGCAAGCTGTTTTACTTCTGGGAATAAATATTTCTTCTTTCCTCACAGCTATCAGGATCTCATTTTTATTTATTCTTGCGAAGCCCCCGGCTCAAGTTGGAACCCCAAATTATTCGTCTGACAATAGCCAGTTCTCTTTATGAGAGGGTATTCTGAAAGGATTTCTCCCTTAATCCGAGGCCTTCACAAAACCACACCTAGAACAGTAGGAATTCCTTCCATATACCCAATTGTTTTGCTTCACCAAGATCTGTGTCTGGCCCCTCTGGCCCCCACAAAGTTATTGTTATGTTGTTGCTGTTTAGAACGGGAATTTCAAACTAGGAGGTGTTTCTGATTGGTTACTGGCCAGCAGCCAAACTGTATATAAAGAGGGCTGCTGCCAGCATACAGTTGCTGAAGTCTCACTAGCCTGTCTGTGCTGCTTCATTATTGCCCAGCCACTTCATTTAGCAACGAAGGTGGTATAGCACACAGAAGGCTCAAAAAGAGCTAACGATCCGACACGGTGCCCACCGGGATCGTTGACTTCAGCCATGGCAGTGTACGTTCCGCCAATGCCATTCGATCCTACTCGTGAAAAATGGGGGTCCTACATGACCCGATTCGAGTGCTCGCTCGAAGCGAGTGACATGCACGGGCTCTCCGCAAACCGTAAACGAGCCCTGTTCCTGAGTCATTGTGGACCGGACGTCTTCGGAATGGCTGAGTCGCTGTGCGAGCCAACCCCGGTACAAACGGTACCTTGGGACACACTTCAAGCAACTCTGAGGGCACACTACGCCCCTGCGCTGTCCAAGTTCATCCAGCACTACCAGCTGAGGCAGAGAATCCAGAAAGAGGGAGAACTGGTGACCGCCTATGTAGCAGCGCTCCGCAGGGCTGCGACACACTGTGATTACCGCGACCTGGACGACGCGCTGCTAGAACAATTAATCTGTGACGTACGAGACACCCGGCTTCAGAGACGGCTGCTCGCGAAGCCTGGGCTGACTCTTGCCAGTGCCTTGGACGAGGTCAGGGCACACGAAGCATCGACAAAGGCATTGGAGGCCTAACAGCATCCTCAGCCTGAGAAAAGTGGGTCTAAAGCGGTCCCAGTTCACCGCGAGGAGACGAGAACAAGTTCGGAAGAAGAGTCAGACGAAGACATCTTCTGGACCAAAAAAAGAAAAGGCAAGCCAAGCCCCGTAAAGAGAGCTGCCTGAGTTGCGGTGACCAGCATGAAAGACAAGCCTGCAAATATCACGAGGCTATTTACAGACGCTGCGAGAAAAGAGGTCACTTGGCGTGAGTATGCCGGGCGCAACTTCCGCGTTCTTCCAGACCACATGAGTTGGGCAGCCAATCAGAGCCACCGCTACCTTCAAAACGACCAATCCAGAACAAGGGCGCTGAAAAGCGGCGCAAAATTCAAACTTACAGCACGAGAGTCGGCCAGCACAGCGACTGAAGAAAAAGTCTTCACTACCGTCAAAATCAACGGTCAACCCTGCAGCATGGAGATCGACACCGGATCTGCACTCTCCATCATGTCGTAGGCTACGCTACAGTCCCTGCTTCCGAGCTACAGGAAAAGCCAGCTATTAAAACAACGCGTCCGTCTACTAGACTACCAGGGGAACCGTGTTCCAGTCGAAGGCGTTGACACCTTCACCATTTCCTACAGCGAGTTCGAAGAAAAGCTACCGCTAACCATTGTGAGAGATCCACTACCCAGCCTCCTAGGTCTACGCTGGTTCCGAGCCCTCGGCATGGGCTTCATGGGGGTCCACAGCGTCAGCGGATCATCGTTGAAAGAACAATTCCTGCACGAATTCCGGGACGTTTTTGAAGACAGCTTGGGCAAGTAAGTGGGGACCCCGATTTTGTTTAATTTGGACCCAGGGGTAGCCCCAATTAGGCTTAAGGCAAGGAGAGTCCCTTTTGCACTTAAACCAAAGATCGATGCAGAGCTAGATAAACTGATTAGCCAGGGCATTTTAGTGCCAGTAGACCATGCGAAATGGGAAACCCCAATAGTGACCCCACTTAAGGCAGATGGGTCTATAAGAATTTGCGCTGATTTCAAATGTTCCATCAACAAAGCGTTGCAGCAAAGCGGTTATCCTGTTCCCGTAGTTCACCACTTACTGCACTCCCTAGGTTCAGGAAAAATGTTCGCAAAATTAGATCTTGCACAAGCTTATCAGCAGCTGCCGGTAGACGACGCTACGGCAGAAGCGCAAACAATTGTGACACACAGAGGGGCCTTTAAATGCACTTGGTTGCAATTCGGAGTCAGTATAGCCCCAGGCCTATTCCAAAGTACAATGGAGCGTCTTCTACAAGGCTTCCCCGGAGTCGTCCCGTATTTTGACGATGTTCTAATTAGTGGCCAGAACGAAAAGCAACTGGCAGAACGAATCAGGTCGACCCTGACAAGATTCCGGGAAGCCAGCCTAAAACTTAAATCAAAATGTAAAATTGGGGTTCCCTCAGTGGAGTTCTTAGGTTACAAGATTGATGGGTCAGGGATCCACCCCACCGAAAGCAAAGTGAGAGCCATTAAGAGCGCCCCCACTCCCAAAACCAAGACTGAACTGCAGGCTTTCTTAGGCCTTCTCAATTTCTATACAATGTTTTTGAAAGATAAGGCAACGGTAGCCGAACCCTTACATAGACTCTTGGGAAAGAGCATTCCATGGGTTTGGGGCAAAAGAGAAGTGGCAGCTTTTAATGCGGTGAAGAAGCTTCTCTCCAAGGACAGCTTTCTAATACAATATAACTCTGAGCTGCCGTTGGTCTTAGTTTGCGACGCCTCTCCGTTTGGTGTCGGCGCCGTGCTCAGCCATAGACTACCGAACGGCATAGAGGTGCCAATCACTTACTACTCCCGGACTCTGTCATGTGCAGAGCGCAATCAACTTGACAGGGAAGCCCTAGCCGCCATCGCAGGGGTAAAAAAATTCCATGAGTATCTGTTTGGCTGCTCATTTGACTTAATAACTGACCACCAACCATTACTGGGCCTCCTTGCTGGGGACAGGCCCACCCCTGCCGCACTTTCGCCAAGAATGACTAGGTGGTCGATTTTTTTGGCCGCATACTCCTATAGACTTATTCACCGTCCTGGAAAAGCAATGGGCCATGCAGACACCCTTAGCAGGTGTCCCCTGCCTGACATTTTAGACAACCCAACTCCCGAGGCCCCGATCCTCTTACTGGACGCTGTACCACCAGGGCCTCTGTCTTTGGCCGAGGTGGCCAAAGCTTCCAAGAGAGACTCAACTATACGAACTGTGATGGGTTGGGTCCTGCGAGGCTGTCCCACTCAAACTGTCTCTGCTGTGTTTAAACCCTTTTGTACCAAGTGAAACGAACTTTCAATGCTGGGGGGGGTGTTTGCTGTGAGGAGACCGTGTTGTTGTTCCTGAAAGTTTACGGTATAGAGTTTTAGAAATGCTGCATGTGGGTCACCCGGGCATGGTTAGAATGAAGGGTCTTGCCCGTAATTATGTGTGGTGGCCACATTTGGACCAAGACATTGCTGAGCGGGTGGGGAAGTGTAGGCCCTGCCAGGAATCACGTCCAGATCCCCCGGTCGCCCCAGCTAGAGAATGGGAGAAACCCAGGGGTCCATGGGGGTGACTCCATATAGATTTCACTGGGCCATTCCACAGCCAGTCCTTCCTAATTGTGGTGGACGCATTTTCAAAGTGGTTAGAGGTTTTTCTAATGCCCTCTACTACCTCGGAGGCTGTGATTAGGGTCCTCCGCCGCCTTTTCGCCACCCATGGCCTGCTGGACACATTGGTCTCAGACAACGGCCCGCAATTCACCTCAGTCCAATTTGAGAGTTACCTCGCCGAACTGGGCATTCGGCATGCCCTATCGGCTCCTTTCCATCCGGCTTCGAATGGTCAGGCCGAATGATTTGTGTGGACCACCAAGGAAGCCTTGTCCAGACTAGAGTCTGGTGATTGGCAGGCCAAGATTGACCAATTCTTGGCAGTACAACATGCTATTCCCTGCACAGCCACTGGCCACAGTCCGGCCGAACTCCTAATGGGCCGTAAACTAAGGTGTGTCCTGGATCGTTTGCATCCAAATTATTCAGCCGATAATTTTAAGGGGGAAGAGGGAGGCCTAAGGCATTTCCCAATTGGTACAACAGTCTATTGCAAGAAACTATGCCACTGGTCCATTGTGGGTAGAAGGTATTGTAACAGGGGTGTCTGGACCGAAATCTTACACAGTAGATATCGGTCAAGGGAGAATTTGGAGGCGTCACATTGACCAGCTAAGAAGGAGACTAGTTAGCGAGAACCCAGACACCGAATACAAACCAGTCCCTAACTACCAAGGTCCTCCCAACACAGCTACCTCAACCCGAGTGAGCCGGAATACTCATCTGGCAAGCCGGAGTTCCAGCGCCGCCCCAGCGAGTCACTCCTCCCAGCTGGGGAAAGTCACACCTCTGAAAGAATCCCGGAGGTTCCATTGGCAGAGCCAGGAGAGACGGGAGGTGCCTCTGACCAGCTCGACGCCCCGCCTGGAACTGAACTGCACACGTCAACTCGGACTAAGACACGCCCAGGTCACCTGCGCGACTACGTCTGTAAATATGTTAATAATTGGGGTAATGTGCATTCTGGGAGGGGAGGGGTGTTGTTGCTTTTTAGAGCGGGAATTTCAAATCAGGGGTTGTTTCTGATTGGTCGCTGGCCAGCAGCCGAAGTGTATATAAGAAAGGCTGCTGCCAGCATACAGTTGCTGAAGTCTCACCATACAATAAAGAGCTGTTGTCACTAGCCTGTCTGTGCTGCTTCGTTATTGCCTAGCCACTTCAGTTATGGGCTTGGATTTACAAACTGAGCTGATTCGTGTTCAGTTTAGGTTCTCTTCCAGAGGAAATGCTGCAACAATAGTTCTGCACTATTTCCTCTGAGGCTGAGGAACAGATGGTTTTGCGTTCCTTCCCATTCCTGAAGCTTTTGAGCGCCTCCCTCCTGTGCTTGGTTGTTTTGAGTGATGGCTGCTCCCCTTCATGGTTTGGGGTTGTTCCTTTTTCCGCCCTGTGGAAAGCAAACCCACCAAGGAAAAAATGGGTCCAATGCCAGGATACCACTAGCTGGCAAATTCCAATTGGCTAGGTGAAGGAAGGGCAGCTGGGAAGATATTTGGGAGAGCATGAAAATGCTGCAGAGGATACGAGGAGGAACTGTGGCACCTGTGTGAAGCTTCTCTCTTATAACATATTCTCTTAAGACCTGAATATTTTGCTTTGTGGTTTTATGACTTGCAAAACATTGAGTTTTTTAATACTCCCAAAATTCCAGGATTCCATTGTAGTCTGTTTGTAATAATTGGAATTTTGGCTTTTGCAATTTAGTTGTAAAAACCAACTCAAAGATATATGGAGACAGCATTTAATGCAACCAAATGCTTTATAATCACTCCGGTATGGAGGGAGCAGAGACGGAGGAGAGGCTGATATGGGAGGGAAAAAGCACAGAAATATAAATATATTCTGCTATGACCTATCTTCTGGTATAAACAGGACAGGATTTGCTAAGTTCTTGTGACGGTGAAGAAGAATTTCTCTAAATTCTGTCTTGCTCTAGAAAGTGAAGGTAAATACAGAAAAGAGAGAGAGATGTCTAGACATAGCATTAATCACCAGTACATCCCCTTTAGGATTAAGGAATAAAAAGTACAATGCCGTCAAAGCTGCTTTTCTTTGCCACTGGATTCAGTGGGAAAGATTTAAGAGTGTGCTTCACTTTCTAACTGAAACCAAATTGGATTAAATGTAAATTTGGATGGATTGCATTTACTTGATCTTATTTTTTTTTAAAAAGTCAAACACTGAAGAAGAGAACCTTTTCTTAATTGTTTTGTTGCTACATCCTTCTTTAAAGCCAAATTTCTTTATGTTTGTAATTGTTTTATCTCTTTCAGTTTACCCTTTTGATCAAGAGTTCCTAAACTTTTTGCCATCACGCCTCCCTTTAGTGTTATCTTAATGTACAAACTGCCCCTAAAAATCCTAAAAACCAAAATGGACACAAATAAATAATGAAAACAATGCAATGGAACTTTGGGAAAAGTGGATTTATTAACAACTTGCAACTAAAAGGATTTTCATATCTCTTCACACTCTGCTCCAACGGAGGTACACCTCACAGTTGGGGAAATCATACTTTAGATCCTCTTCTATTATGATTGGGACAGAGCGTTGACTTTTTTCAGTACTCGTGTTCCTGTGCATATCTCTGTATATGGATTTTCACCTTGGTATTTAAAACCGGCTAGTTTCCCCACCTCCCTAACCTGAGCCTGCCCTAGCAACTTCTCCATGTGAAAGGTAAACACCCCTCCTATTGAAGTGCAAAGCACTATTATGTGTCATTAGCTGGGATGGAATTTCCCCTCCTCCCCAGGAGATGGGTCACAATGCAGTGGGAGTATCAGAAATTATATGAGAGGGGTGAGGTGGGAAAACACACTGGAGGTTCTTTGAGAAGAATAAGGTGATTGGTGCTGGTTTTCCCCCAGGTTAAGCACTAAGGATTTGAGTGGGTTGAATTATGTGTGGTTTCAGAGGCATTTTAAAAATAACTGGAGAAGGGTTAGGTGGGCTGGTTGTTGATCTGGAGGAGGTGGTATGGCAGTATGGAGTGTCTGATTCTGAACTTTTCCTTAAAATTAAAATAACTGTTCATTTTCATATATTGCTAAATATTCTGGTTTACTATATTATTTCCCATTTCTGATTTAATGTCCAATTGCATGAGCATGTTGTAAAAAGTTGGCGGATGTATGATATACTATACTAAGTTTAATATATTAATATTACATGGTCCCATAGTACAAATATATCATTTCTAACAACAACATTTCTAAAAACATGGTAACAGACATTTTTCCTATTTTTTTAATTAATTCATCATCTGAACAATAAAACATATTATACAACTTTAATGGAACACCCAGGAAGAATATAGTAAACATGATACTTAGGTACAATGCAGAGAGCAAATAATTTTAATTAGGTTTCATGGACAACCCTGACAGTAAACCAAGTTTATGCTCTAGCCACTGATGCAGAAGAATCAGAAGCTGATAGGATACTTTTATTGTCAAGTTCAATCTGAAATCAATAGAGCATACAGGTGAAACTCGAAAAATTAGAATATCATGCAAAAGATCATTTATTTCAGTAATGCAACTTAAAAGGTGAAACTAATATATGAGATAGACTCATTACATGCAAAGCGAGATAGTTCAAGTCTTGATTTGTCATAATTTTGATGATTATGGCTTACAGCTCATGAAAACCCAAAATTCACAATCTCAGTAAATTAAATATTACATGAAATCAATAAAACAAGAATTGTACATACAACAGTATCAGACCTCTGAAAAGTATAAGCATGCATATGTACTCAATACTTGGTTTGGGCCCCTTTTGCATCAATTACTGCCTCAATGCGGCATGGCATGGATGATATCAGCCTGTGGCACTGCTGAGGTGTTATGGAAGACCAGGATGCTTCAATAGCAGCCTTCAGCTCTTCTGCATTGTTCGGTCTTGTGTCTCTCATCTTTCTCTTGGCAATGCCCCATAGATTCTCTATGGGGTTCAGGTCAGGCGAGTTTGCTGGCCAATCAAGCACAGTAATCCCATGTTCATTGAACCAGGTTTTGGTACTTTTGGCAGTGTGGGTAGGTGCCAAGTCCTGCTGGAAAATGACATCAGCATTCCCATAAAGCTTGTCTGTGGAAGGAAGCATGAAGTACTCGGAAATCTCCTGGTAGACGGCTGCGTTGAACCTGGACTTAATGAAGCACAGTGGATCAACACCAGCAGATGACATGGCTCCCCAAATCAACACAGACTGTGGAAACTTCACACTGGACTTCAAGCATCTTGAAGTGTGTTCCTCTCCATTCTTCCTCCAGACTCTGGGTCCTTGGTTTCCAAATGAGATGCAAAAGTTGCTCTCATCAGAAAAGAGGACTTTGGACCACTGAGCAACAGACCAGTTCTTTTTGTCTTTAGCCTAGGTAAGACACTTCTGACGTTGTTTGTTGTTCAGGAGTGGCTTGAGAAGAGGAATACAACACTTGAAGCTCATGTCCAGGATCCATCTATGTGTGGTGGCTCTTGATGCACTGACTCCAGCCTAAGTCCACTCCTTTTCCTGACAATCCTCTCCAGGCTGCGGTCATCCCTGCTGCTTGTGCACCTTTTTCTTCCACACTTTTCTCTTTCACATAACTTTCTATTAATGTGCTTTGATAAAGCACTTTGGAAACATCCAACTTCTTTTGCAATTACCTTTTGAGGCTTTCCCTTCTTATGGAGGGTGTCAATGATGGTTTTCTGCACAACTGTCAGGTCAACAGTCTTTCCCATGATTCTGATTCCTACTAAACCAGACTGAGAGACCATTTAAAGGCTTAGGAACCCTTTGCAGGTGTTATGGCTTAATTAGCTATTAGAGTGGGACACTTTGAGCCTAGAATATTGAACCTTTTCACAATATTCTAATTTTCTGAGATTGTGAATTTGGGATTTTCATGAGCTGTAAGCCATAATCATCAAAAGTATGACAAATCAAGGCTTGAACTATCTTGCTTTGCATGTAATGAGTCTATCTCATATATTTGTATCATCTTTTAGGTTGCATTATTGAAATAAATGACATTTTGCACGATATTCTAATTTTTTGAGTTTCACCTATATATGCAAGATGTGCTGTTGTGATTGGAGATTGGAAATGATAAGGAAGAAAATGGACCACATGGTCTAGGAAACTGGATTGAAGTAGGAGAATGAGTTATCAATTTCTGTCAAACCAATTATTTTCCCTTTGCCGATATCATCTTCAAACAGCCAGAATGACACTGATATTCAAGAAGAGCTAGAGTACAAAAAATTAAGGTGAACTATATATAGATAAAAGGAGGTGAAAGAGATCAGTACTAACAGCAAAGACATAGCCAGAGTTTGATTGTGGAAGACATTATGAACCACTTATACAGTAGAACCTCTGGTCACGAACACTTCTGACCACAACCCAATCGGATTCCAACCAAAAAATTCACAATTTTTTTCCCTCAACCGATTTCCCATTCTGTGCCTTTTTTTTTTTTTTTTTTTTTTTGGTAAGTGCCAAATTTCCAAAATTAGCTTTGGGTCACAACCAAATCAATTTGCAACCAAAATTATGGAACAAATTATGGTCATGTGTAATTTCAAATCAAGGTAAAGCAGAAGAAAACCAGCTTCCATGATATGATAGTGAATGTATGTTCACCATTTTCAAAGAGAACATCAGTAATTGCTTTAAATTCCTGAATCCCATTGATAGGAAAGCCAGAGGAATAGCTGTAGTGAAACAAAGAAGTTATTAAAAGATAAATGTTTGGTAGTTTTTTAAACTACCAAAGAACATAAGAAGAAAGGAAACTAGAAATCAGGATGAACAGTGGAAATGGGCAAGGAGAAGAGAGGAGAGGAGAGGAGAGGAGAGGAGAGGAGAGGAGGAGAGGAGAGGAGAGGAATACAAAGATCTCAGAAAAAATCAACAAAGAATTTCGAGAGTAATTAGAAGTTATAAAAGTCAACATCAGCTTGATTGTACATAATCAATCAGTGGCACAAGGAAGAGATTAGCAGTCACGATTCTTAGGGTATGAAGCAACCTTATTGTAAGACTTTTTTTAACCTAGTTATTGAAAACTAGCTAATATAGCATTTCCATTTCTGATGCGGAAAAAAAGCATGGAAGATATTTGGTATCAAAATCTATATCTTCCAGGCTAAAGAACTTTATTATTGGCACAGTTAATCCTATGTATCTCTTTCATTTCATTGACACAATTGTTGGAAGCAATCAACTTTTTTTTTAAAAAATGTGACAGAATTTCTCTGAAGATTGCTTGCTGGCCCAGGGTCTTTAGTCAAGTATTTTACTCACAATTATTATATCCTTGCAACAGTATTTCATCATGGGTACTCTAACACATATAGTACCAGTAGCTATTTGCCAAAAAACTATTGTTACCTTCCAGGATATTTCTTAATAGCTTATCTCTCTGGCCAATGTCCAGTGTACGTTATTTTACTGAGATGGTTTTGAAGGCAGTGATGATAGCAGCATGAGTCATTCATTCATTAAAACGTCTTGAGTTTAAAAATTCCTGATATTCTTAAAATGTGTTGAACTACTTTCTGTTTTGTTCTTATTATGAAGGTCTGCAGTATTAGTTCATTGAAGTTTTTTTAAAATAACATTTTATGAATGGGGCAGAAGGTAAAATATGTCTGTTCTCCCCCCACCTCCTGCTTCTTAGGATAATTTCTATCGTTGGTTCCTCTGTCTGCTTTAGTAAGTAATTCAGCACCAGCTGACTGTCTCCTCTACAGGAAGTACATGGCCATGACAAACCGGGAAAGTACAGAGTGAAAATGTACACAGAACTGGCAGCATGTGTGCTAGTGCATGTGTGCATATGTGTGTGTTTGTCATAAGATCAGAAAACCCATCAACGTTCAGTGTTTTTTACACAATAAAATAGGCAGTCATTCTGGTGTTCTTCCTGAATAGTTTACAGTATAAGGAAAAGTGCAATGATTCATGCAATGGTATAATAACTTTGACATTTAAATACAAGACTCATACCGTAAGAATGCTTCTTATTCTAAAACTTTGCCAATCTATTCAGTACTGCAACTAACCCTAATTGCAAAACTATCTTCAGAAAGTCCTCATTTTCAAAATTTTAATCTGACAGAAAAGGTTCCGTTGGCTTTGAAATGTAGTTCTTTTTTCACTTCATTTTGAAGAAGCATGGTCCTATAACCAAGGTTATATGCAAAATTGATCTGTGTAAATGTTTTTATATTCCAATTTTTATTGTTTTAAACAAAATAGCTTATAAATTGGTGAACACAATAGGTATAGTCTTTTAAAGGATTTTTTTTTTCTTTCCTGAAGAACAAGTTTGTATATATGAGTCAATCATTTAATCCTCTGGGACAAAATCTCTTTTTTCCCCCATCTGAAAATAGGAAAACAAAAGAACTGGAAGATTTACTTGGAGATGCTGTAACTAAGTCTCCAAGTTTAGATGGGATTTAAAAGAATAATTTATTCGAGGCCATTTAGGAATTTAAAATTCACCCCAACCCTTTTATTTAAGTTGGAAATGAACAGCTGACCTATATATCCTAATTGGTGTAGGATAGTGGTGGGTTTCTCCCGGTTTGCCCCAGTTCGGGTGAAGTGGTAGTGGTGGCGGTGGGAGGCACCGCCCATCTGCAGGTCACCATGGATGCTCTGCCATGGGCAGAAGGTTCTGTGTATGCACAGAAGCACCCTGCGCATGCTCGCAGTTCTGAACCGGTAGCGAAGGTAAGTGGAAACCACTACTGGTGTAGGGTATATCTGAAGCGTGGTCACCTTGCTTCTACCTGCAGTTTAGTTGCACTTTGAATCACCTGGAATGTTCCAGGTTATACTTCACACCACTTCTGTGTAGAGTATTAGAATAATCTAACCTCTGTGTAATGAGCGCAGGAGTGACTGAAACTAGATCCATTTTCACAAAATAGGACAGGACAATAAATTCAGACCATTTTAAGAGATAACGTTTATGCAAGTCAAACAAAAACTCAAACTGTATTTTTAGTTTTTCAGAAAAGGTGCAAATCTCTCCCAAACAGACTGTACACCAGTGGTGGGTTCCTCCCGGTTCGGTCCAGTTCCACCGGGCTGGTAACGGTGATGATATGATGTCACTGAACCGGTTCTGCCTATTTTGGGCTAGGGCATATGCATTTTTACATATGCATTAGGTGTATATGTAAAAATCAAGTGAGGGCTTATTTTCAGGATAGGTCTTATTTTTTGAGAAATATCCTGAGGCTTATTCACCAGTTGTTCAGGCAGAGTACAGATAGTCCTCAACTTACAACAGTTCATTGAGTGACTCTTTGAAGTTATAACATCACTGAAAAAAGTGACTTAAGACCATTTTTGAGCATCCCCATGGTCACATGATCAAAATTCAGACGCTTGGCAAACGATTCCTATTTGTGATGGTTGCAGTGTCCTAGGGATCAACATGATCCTCTTTTGTGACCTTCTGGCAAGCAAAGTCAATGAGGGAAGTCAGATTCGCTTAACAACTGTGTTACTAAATTAACAGCCACAGTGATTCACTTAACAACTGTGGCAAGAAAAGTTGCAAAATGGGGCAAAATTCACTTAAACATCATCTCACTTAGCAACATGAATTTTGGACTCAGTTGTGGTCGTGAGTCAAGGACCACCTGTATTCTTTGGCATGTAGCAAAGCTTACCTATTAATGCCATCTAGGCCTGTTGCTGTTAAGGTAAACTCTATAAAGCAGGTGCAATGCAGGATGTGGCTTGGAATATTTTTGCCTAAAGGATTTCCTGTGGGTTTGTAGGCTATGCACCTTTAAGAAAATCTCCAATCTACAAGCTAGAAGATACATCAAAACATGCCTTGGAGGAAAACCCCTTGAGTTAACTGCACACTTCCCCTTTGAGCCTCATTATCAGTGCATCAGAGAGACCAAAGCTAGCAACTGCCATTCTGCTGCATTACAAAGTGGGTATAATTTTAAAGCACTTTGTCTTACAACAGTTTGATGCACCTTCTCTAGAATGATGCTCAGATCACTCAGGACTACAAGGAATTTAGAAAGGTGAATGTCACATCTGTTAAAAAATTCACATATTAAACATAAACCTCTGTTGTAGAATACCTAGGACAACTATCTGGAAAGCCCCAGATTAAAATCTCACTTCAATCAAGAAGCGACAATTTGTGGGCTGAAGTCCAACCAGTATCCTTTCAGTCTCAATCATCATGCTAAATTACCATTTGACCTAACTTAAAAGATCCTTTCAAGAATTCCAGGCTTTTAATAGATGTATAGGTAGCTTCCCCTTTCTACCAAATTTCAGGTCTCTTTCATATCTTGTAATTGAAAGTACACTTCAAACATTTATTTGACTAAGCCTTTAAAAAGAATTGGTAGTCCAACAGAATTACTTTCATAACATATAAGTAGGATGTTCAGCTATTGACCATACGTTGTCATGAAAATTAATGGGTATTTTTAGACTACTTGTGGTGGAACAATGGATATATATTATTATTTTTACTATCCAAAGATTGCATCAGGTAAACAAAAGGTTTTTAAAAATTAAATTGGGTTTGCAAACCACTAGGCTTGGGTAGTTAATAAAGGTAAATTTAGTTGGGTTCAATTGTAAAAGCCAAGTATTTGTCCAATCCCAATATTTATTGAAAACATAATGGAACTAACTTGTTTATTAAGCTTATTAAATTCTATGCATTGACTGTCTGCTTCTAATTGGATGTTTGACCCTACCACTCTTCATATTCACTTTGTTTTGGGATTGCTGCTTTTCTTTATTCTCCTTGTATTTGCACTTTTTTCACTCTGAATTATTCAGAGACTTTTTGGCTGTTTTCCCTTTCTCTCCCTTTGCATTTATATCCTAATTTTTATTTTGAGTGTTCAAAGCATCATGTGTTGGGGGTCTCTCCTAATTTTACTCTCACAACAACTTTTTATCAGGTTGGTCTTAACCAGGGGTGGGTTCTATTACCTTTACTACTGGTTCACAATGGAATCGTTGCGAACCGGAGGCATCAGGGCTGCTCCCTAACGATATCCAGGGCAGTGGGCGGGGCTTCATGCCGGTTTTACTACCGGTTCTTGCAAACCGGTGCGAACCGGGGGCAACCCACCACTGGTCTTAACCAGGGTGTTCTGTGGTCAATAGGAACTTGAAACTGAGTCTCTCAAGCCACAACCAATGCCTTTACCACTATAACATTCAGCTATCTTTAAGGAAAATGTAGTTTAGATCTCAGTTATTGGAGTTGATGGTCTGAAACTGATTAACTGGAGAATGGAACACATATACACATCATATACATGTTGTGATTTCCCCTTTACGATAATCAGTGGTGGGTTGCCCCTGGTTCGCACCGGTTCTATAGAACCAGTAGTAAAACTAGTGGAAGGCTCCGCCCACCGACCCCAATGTCACCAAAACGCTTCTGCGCATGCGCAGAAGAGCGTGCACATGAGTGAAGTGAGCCCACATGCGTGGCCCCGCTGCGAACCGGTAGTAAAGGTAAGTAGAACCCATTCCTGTCCTGACCATAATCCTTGGTATGGGTGCATGATTTGTAGCACGAACATAATAAATAGACCAACCAGCCAACCAAATGCAACCTATTATGCTCCTCAGCATTCATAAGGCATCGATCATTTTTACAAGAAATAAAATGGGAAGCTATCAGTTTGCCTTTAAGTTTACTATTCACATAAATGAGAAGGGTAATAAGACAACAGTTACATAAAGGACAAAGTTCAGATGCTATATGTAATTTAGTAAATACCTGTAAAGAAATAAATTAGCTTTCTACAGCCTGGAACCCTTGAAATGAGTTGAGACTCCAGAATTTTTAGACAGCTTTGAGAAATATAGCCTCAGTGTACTTGGAGGGCAGCAAATTATAGAGGACACAGATTATAATGGCAAAATATTGATGATAAATAAGTCAATGCACTCCTGGATTATATCAGAATGAAATTCAGGCATAAATGCCATTTCAGTTCATTTTTTTGAAAGTCTGGACATTTTTCTCCACTCTTGGCTGCGCCCTTCCCTTCATATCCACTATCTACTGAAAAGAAAATGAAAAGCCAATGTTTGCTATGAAGAGGGGAGAAGGTAGTGACAGCAAGCAAAATTAGCACTTGCCTTATAAGTGAAAAGATTGAAAGATTGAAACAATTGAGAGAATTATTCCAAATATGAGGAAGGGAGTACCAAAGTGGGGACATGCAATTCCTATCTACATTAACAAATTCTACATAAAAAAAAAAGCATACATCCACATGAGACTCAAGGTTTTTAAGAGAGTCCAGTTCTTTGAAATGGCTTCCATTTATCTCTTTTTGTAAACTAGAGAATAATTAACATTTCCTTTTTAAAGAAAGAGCAATGAAGTGATTTTAATCTAGATCTCTGGGTTGTGTGTGTATGGTTGCTTTTCTTTATCATTAATTTTTGAGCATTTGAGTACTATAGGAACTAAATATTTTTTAAAAAGAAAGAAAGTTTGTGTGCACACAAATTCTCTTGCTCAGTTTGCTTCAGCCTCTGAGGAACATATAAGGATGTCTTATGTTGTTTCGTTTATGCATTAGACCAAAAGGGAATTGCAGAATTTGGGATCCCAATTTTAAAGATATCAAGATTTAGGATGGTGGGAGATGAAGATATTGAGTTCACAGAATATGAGTCAGACATAGAGCTATTGAGTCAGGTCTCTACTTACAGCCTATTGTCTGATCTTCATAAATCTAATGATTTAACTCTGGTCCTCTAAGATTTTAAGTTGTTGGTAAACACCAAGTTTGGCTGGTTGGAAAGCTAAAACATGTGTGCCTTAACCCTGAAAAATGTGCAACTTGATGTGTATAATTGAAACCTTGGTGGATGATCTGAGAGGTGTGAAGTTTTCCTAGATATGCAAATTATAGCTTAGTGCTATAAAGTGAACCCAGGCTGATATCTCTCTGGTCAAATTGTTTATTTAACCATAGTTAGATTTGAACATCTATGCCAGAAACTTGAAAGAGTCTAGAGATTTGGTTGGTAGCCCATCTTCTGTGCTAAGTGTCCCCCTGTTTGAGCTGAGTGAGATGATTTCAGAGAGGGCTTTGAAGAATCTGACGTCTATGGTCTTGAGAATTTTCAACCTGAAACTGTTTGAGAGAGTACAAAATTTTATAGCTGCTGAAACAACCAAAAGTCTCTTATAATTTGTAACAAAAGCACCTAACAGAACATAGATTGTACTGTACTTGATTTTCTGTATTAATTTAAGAAACAATAATCAAAGGTAGAACAGACAATTTTCAGTTCTGGGTTATTAAGTAGACTACTTCAAAGTAATCCAGGCAAGAAGCACACCCAGGAATACCAGCTCAATCTTTAGTGAAAGTTACATTAGCAGAATCTTGCAAGCCTTAAACTACATATCTCCACTCTCGATTTTACAGTCCAAGAAACTAGGGAGGGTCCCTGCTTAGATGTTTGCCATGCCCCTATTCGTCTGTAGGCACAGCAGCCTCTTAACTGACTATTGCCTAGTTTGCAGGTCTTCCTTCTGTCTCCCAAGGTTATTTCCATATACCCAGTGGTGGGATTCAGCTGGTTCTTTCCGAATCGCACGAATCTGTAGCGGCGACTGCGGGAGGCTCTGCCCACTCGCCCAGATGTAATGCGTGAGTACTGTGCATGCACAGAAGGCCATGCACATGCGTGCGCACTCATATTTGCAAACCGGTAGGGGAGGTAAGTGAACCCCACCTCCACATATACCATTATAATAGTCTTAATTATCAAAGGCAGTGGTCTAATTTTAAGAATCTTTCTTGGAAGCTGATGGATCCAAATGGTTTCCTGAAATCTCTTGCAATATTTTAAGCAATATTTAACATCTATTCTTCTAAGAACTACTCCCAACTTTCAGCCAGAACGGCATTTGTCTTGGAATTATGGAAACTCTGCTCACAATCATATTTCAAAAGTTTTAAAAACTTAACATATTTTTATTTCAACAGGAATTGATGGGATAAAATAGCATTCCTGTTTTCCAAAAATTGCTTTGTATAGCAATTATTGTATTTGGGATTTATTTAATTATACAGTAGAAAAGATGCTCAATCCACTGGTTGCTTGCAAAGTTTTTCCTTAGCTTAATGCAAGCTTAATGCAGGATTGCCTTTGGATTTTTCCTTCTATAATTTACAGAAGTATTGTTCCTTTTTTGTGCTGCTTTCATTTTAAGTATTTGTGCTTTTCATTTCTCTTTCTTTCCTAACTCAGAATATATTTAGAAAAACCTTTACTTTTAGTTTCAGATGTTATCTTAAAATGGACATGGATTTTTCTGAAGCATAGTCTATATATGGGTAAAGGAATATTTTTTTTGTTTTTCTCACTAATTGGTACATTCCAAACCAAGCTAATAAGTAGTGTTATATTCATTATTCCAGTAAGTGAGGATTGAATAGGATAAAGAGAAAAATTGAAGATATATTAGATAGTATTGCCAGATAATATTGCTAGGGTGATAATTTTATTAAAAGTTTTAGATAGAACAATAAAAGTTAATACAAACCGAAAAGAAAGGAAAATGGTGCAAGAAAGCACCATCTGTGTGTGTATGCGGGTGTCTGTATACCCTTACCCCAGAAAATGACTTCCTATCTCAAGATGATAAGTATAAAAAATTTCATAATCTGTTCCTCTCTTCTTAACTAACTAATATAAAACTCTTTACCCCATAGTCCATTATTTAACAATAAGCAAATCAAGTAACACCTTCCCCAACTCAATTATCAGCAAATAGTCCAAACAGAGCTCTAAAATATTAGCATTAATTAACATATATAAATTCAACTTTCCACATCTCAACTCTGAGATATAAACAAAATCCCATTTAAATGCATAAAAATGGTCCTGATATCATGTAAACAAAATAAAAGAAAACCAAAGATTAACATAACAGAAACCAAATCTTCTTTACAAAAAGCAAGCTCCAATATATATTTTTCCCATCTCAAATACCAACAATTCCAAAGAAACTCACCCCAAATAACAATTTATGCCATTTAAATAAAGAGTACATATCTGAAGTATAAGCTATAAACACATTCACACTTCATACATATGAAATAATCTCAGTATCCTGATATAAATAAAAGACTAAAATTTAGCATAAAAATAATTTCTCCTTTAAAAAGACAAGGTCACCAAACTTACTTATTAGAGTAAAAACACAATTAGATGCAAAGACAGTTTGAGTACTATAAAGTTAGGATACATAAAGGAATTGTTGGAGAAAGAACTACAACACCTTATTATATATAAGCAAAACCAATAAACTACATTTTATCAGCAAATTAAGCACACATACAAAACCAACCAGCCAACCAGCCAACCAAACCCTTCCAGAATAGCAATATGTTCACTTTTATCCCTGGTCAAATCATCCAACTTTGTATTCCTTTTTTTTTCCTGTACAGAACAATATTTCTCTGGAATCCATTCAAATGTTTGTTGACCCTTGTTACAAATTTCAATAATTTAAATAGGCTCTTTTATTAATTCAACAAAAATAAATTATTCCAATTGCTCACTGGGATTGTGAGCAATTTTTGAATTGAATGAAATTTTTATTTCTTCCTTGATTTTTAAAGCCACATCCAGCTTCCTCTTTATATCTGATGACAAGCTCTTATTCAGGATCTTGTTTATATTTTTCTTTTGCTGCATATTTTGTTCTGTAACATCCTGTTCTAGGAACAGATTGTTCCCAAGAAGTCATGACATAGCTGGCATAATTGAATCAAATTCCCAATATTGGGGAATCCTGTGCAGTTCTTCGAAGATATCTCTGAAACCTATTATAAGTTACTTGTTACGCCTTCAATCTACAGAAACATTTTTCTTTCCCACAAGCATGCAATTATTCTTGATAAATAAGTTCAAAGCTTTAATGTTCAAAATCCAATTTCCAATGTTTTCTGAATCCTTAATCAATTTAAAACTTTATGTAGCCAAAACATTGTTTAGCTGTTTTGCTTTCTATTTTAAATTATTAAGAGTTATTAAAATATTCTTATATTAAGGATTTATAATCACCTGGTATTTCCAGCCGTATCACTTTGAAGGAGTCTAGCTACTTTGAAGCACCTAATAGACACTTCCAAAGGAACATAGTGTCCTTTGAAAAGGCTCAGTTTGGAGCTGGAATGACTATTTCCTTGTCTCTCAATTTTCCCTCCTGCAAAGATCACTGTTTTGCAGTCACTTCATGAGGAGCAACCACAAAGAGAACAGCTTGGGTGATCTTGCATGCTCTCCTTTTGCAGAGAGGACTGTAGGAGCTGATCTACCATCAATTTCCGTATTCATCCCTACAAATATTGATCCCGCATTCAGAAAATGATATCTTGGGTCTGCCAACTTCCCTGGAAGTCTACTTCACATTGCAAAGTCTCATCTGCAGTTCCTCCTCCTCCTCCTCCTTGGTTCGATCAAAAAAAAAAAAAAAGCTCTCCTTCTGGGGGCCACCAGCCGACACTGTTTGGCCGACGGCACCCGGAGGAGGCCAACTCTGTGGGAGCGCACAGGACGATGGGAGGAAGGCAAGAGATAGTCCTGTAAGTACCCCGGGCCTAAGCCATGGTTTGATAAGCAAGTCCCATCAAGAACAGTAGACAAAGCAAGACTAAGACTTCTTTAAAGAGTCTTACTTTTATGGCCCTTCAGAGACCAAAAAAAAATTCTTTTCTTAATGCTATCTCTGCATTAAGGACATGGGAAATGTTACATCAAGGTTTCTGTACTTGCTTCAAGACGACTTCAATGGCTCTCTTATAGGATAAGAAGAAGCAGAACTTCCCGTGTCTGGTGTCTGATATGCTGGTAGCCCCTGTGCAATCACCCAGAACTGATGCTTTCCTTAAACCCCCTTTTAAGCAAAATTGCCAAGAATTTGGCTCTAGTCTTATTTACATGGTAAGAGCCTTAGAACATTGTCAGCTCATCAGCAGAGCAACTCTCCCAAAATTCTAATGGGACCATATTTGGTTTATGAGGAAAATCTGGCAAATGAAACATAAAATACAAAAATGGGTCAGATGTGGCTAGGGGTTCTGGAGGAAAAAAAATATTCTAGAGAAAAAAATCTTCCAAAGCAATTGGGCAACAGTTCAGAATATTGGCAACAATTTCATTCTAAGTCTTCCTCCTCTTTCGTTTCTTCCCACAGTAGCATATTTCCTTCAAGATAATCTTCCGTGCTCTTCACTGCTTCCCCTACTTTTTAAAATAGTTCAGCTTGCAGCAGAGCAAAGTAATATTTGGCAAGACTATGGGAAATTGGCAATAAGAGCCAGTCACTTGCCGCCAATGGAATGCTGCTGCCACCATAATAGACCCACTGGAACTCAATGATGGAGAAGGAAGTTCACACAAGACTCCCTTAAAACTGCTCTTCAAGCATGCATACATGCTTGATCATCTCCAGATTAATAGAATAACAGAATTGGAAGGGACCTTGGAGGTCTTCTAGTCCAACCCTCTTCTAAGGCAGGAAACCCTATACCATTTCAGACAAATGATTGCCCAATCTCTTCTTAAAAACTCCCAGTACTGGAGCATTCACAACTTCTGGAGGCAAGTCATTCCACTGATTAATTGTTCTAACTGTCAGGAAATTTCTCCTTAGTTCTAGTTTGCTTCTCTCCTTGATTGGTTTCCATCCATTGCTTCTTCTTCTGCCTTCAGGTGCTTTGGAGAATAGCTTGATTCCCTCTTCTTTGTATCAACCTTGAGATATTGGAACATTGCTATAATGTCACCCCTGGTCCTTTTTTTCATTAAACGAGACGTACCCAATTCCAGGAATTGTTCTTTATATGTTTTAGCCTCCAGTTCCCTAATCATCAGATTGAAAGGCATAATTTTGCCTCTTTCATCTCAGCTCCAGAGGACTGAATGAAATGATATAGCCCAGCGATGGTGAACCTTTTTGGCACCAAGTGCCCACACCAGAATGCGCAGCCCCGAAAATTTGAAGACTAGCTCCATGTGCACTGGAACGCACATGCGCACCAGCCACCTGGTTTTCTGGTTTCCTGTGCATGTATGTGCACCGGCCAGCTGGTCTTTGCCCATGCCAGAGTGCTGGAAACCTGAAGACCAGGTGGCTAGCACAAATGCCCATAGAGAGGGCCCTGTGTGCCACCTCTGGCAGTCGTTCCATAGGTTCTCCATCACGGATTTAGC
Source organism: Masticophis lateralis (assembly GCA_030761175.1). Taxonomy (NCBI): domain Eukaryota; kingdom Metazoa; phylum Chordata; class Lepidosauria; order Squamata; family Colubridae; genus Masticophis; species Masticophis lateralis. The sequence continues at coordinate 90,323,045 of JAUDYJ010000001.1, forward strand.
CAGATAAAAGACACAAAATCATGTCAACAGTGGATATCTGCTGTTGCATATCAATTTCAGTAACACCTGCAGCATTTGGTTCTTTTCCCTGTTCCTCTATAATGCTTCATCCATTTCCCCTTTTAACCAATTTTTCATCCTCCATGACTCAGTCAGCATCAGTGACCGCCAAATAAGTTTAATTCTTAAGAACTGTCTCTCTTCCCTTAATTTTTTCAAACACATATGGCAAGTGTTTGACAGGAATCGTAACAATAGCATCAATAGCAGTAGAATCAAAAAAGAAATGTGAATTTTCTTGAATTCTTAACGAGCACAGAGTAATGACCAAGAATGAGCCAGTAGTTTTCTAGATTTCTGTAAGGTTTAACTCTTGGTTTTTCCCCAGATTCAGACCAAAATCAAGATTAGTCTACAAATGTCGTTATCACGGGAATTTTTAAACCACATTTCTGTATGTTTTATTTTCTTCTGCTTTTATGCTTTGGAAAATTTAAGTGATTAAATCTTGTCATTATTTCGCTGGGGTTTTTTATTTGTTGGGTTTTTTTTAAAGATGGGCATGAGTAGATATTTGGCTATCATTTGAGGATTTCTGTCTTTAAGTCAAGGACTGTGCATAACCAACTTTTACTTGTTTTTATTTGACCACTTAACTGAATGCTGTAAAATACTGTATTTGTTTGTCCTTAGTCAAAACATTTTCCTTCCATTTCTACTTAGTCAAACATTAATTGGTTAAAATGCTGCCATCTATTGGCAATTGACTAGAAATGACAAATGATGTTTGCAGATCTTTACATATAGCCCTCGGCTTACAACAGTTCATTTAGTGACCATTCAAAGTTGCAACAGTACTGGAAAAAGTGACTTATGACCATTTTTCACAGTTACAACCCATGATCATGTGATCAAAATTTAGATGCTTGGCAACTTATGACCATTGCTGGGTCCCAAGGTTATGTGATCACCTTATACAAGCTTTTGACAAACAAGTCAATGGGGAAACCAGATTCACTTAACAACCGGATTACTAATTTTTCAACTGCAGTGATTCACTTAACAATTGTGGCAAGAAAAGTCATATAATGGGGCAAAACTTACTTAACATATGTCTCACTTAACTTTGGGCTCAATTGTGGTCATAAGTCAAGGACTACCTCTATTGGATAACAGTTTATTAAAAAAGCTAATTGTAATGGGATGCCAAAATAATAACAGGACTGATTGATAGTGCTGCATGATTTCAGAGTATATCTAAAGCAATTTTTTTCAATTTAAAAAAGTTAACCGTTGAGGAAGAGGCTAAAATTCTAAATAGAATGTAAGGGCTTGCTCCTGTTCTTTCCAGATTTTTCAGATCTTGTGCTAGTACAATGCTGCCTTTCCTGATAATCTGTAGGTATTCCATTTTAGAACATCTCCTCCTGAAAAGAATAGTTCACACATTTAGTGACATTTTGTGGAATTACTTGAAGTTGTCCCACTCGTTTTAGCTAAAATAGATTGATGCTAGATTTCATGCCGGTGGTCTGATTCCATGTATGTTTAAATATGAAGTTGTGTATTTGGACAGAATGGTATTTCAGTTCAAGACTAGTTTGTCGTTTTCATTTGTTGTGAAGTATTTGGTCAGCATGAGCAAAAATAAAACTGTCCCGACTTGCTGTAGTGTCATGTTAGCCCAGAGTATTGAGTAATTTGTCACGTTCCGGCAGTCAGCAAGGAATTCAGACAGAGCCAAAGGTGGTTAACTGACAAACTTATCCAAGAAGCTATAACAACTGGCACAGAGTGACGAACAGGAAATAGGCAAAGTCAGTGCTACCATGATTAATCTCTCCACCTTTTAAATAGTGTCTGATCCAGGGGTGAAATACAGCAGGTTCTGACAGATTCTGGAGAACCGGTAGCGGAAATTTTGAGCAGTTCAGAAAATTGGTAGCGGAAATTTTGAGTGGTTTGGGGAACTGGCAAATACCACTTCTGGCTGGCCCAGAGTGGGGTGGGAATGGAAATTTTGCAATATCCTTCCCCTGGAATGGGGTGGGAATGGAGATTTTGCAGTATCATCACCAAGCCACACCCACCAGGCCACACCATGCCCACCAAGCCACACCCACAGAACTGGTAGTAAAAAAATTTGGATTTCAGCACTGGTCTATACCCCTGCTCAAATGCGATACTCTCAGAAGACCTTCACTTGTCAGATATCACATTATATTTTTGCAATATCCTTCCCCAAGGAGTGGGGTAGGAATGGAGATTTTGCAGTATCCTTCCCCCAGGGGTGGGAGGGAATGGAGATTTTGCAGTATCCTTCCCTGCCACTCCCACCAAGCCACACCACGCCCACCAAGCCACATCCACAGAACCGGTAGTAAAAAAAATTAGATTTCACCACAGGTCTGATCCACCCCATAGCTTCACCCCTGAGGCCCGCCCCTAAAACCCCCCACCCCTCACGTAGTATCCTCCAGTGATGATGATACAGCCCAACGTGCAGGCCATGCACATTGCAGACGCACTACGCGGTCTCACCGCCCATCCAACTGTGGCAGGCTATGTAAATTATATTGTTTGGAGGTACCTTTTATATAGTGGAATCCTTGGTGCACTCTGGTTGTTTGCTTTCAGACATTCCATTACCTAACTAGGTAGTATCATCAATGCACATGCAGAGCATGTGGAGAACCCTAATGATGTTGCCTAGTTGGGTCATGAAATGTTTTCAAGAAAACAACCAGGCTCAGAGAGAATCAAAGACTGCACAGTTCAACCTGGAGTTACCCGTGTTCTCATCTATGGAAATCTTTTAAATTTTTCCACTCATACCCATCCAGTTGCTCTGAGGTAACTGGTATCTCAAGTAACCCTCGAGTAACCCTTTAGATGGGTAACCCTCTGGATTCCAACTCTTGTCATTTCTAGTTGAAATGATCAGTGATACAGAATTATACTTCAGCAGCATTTGCATGACCTCAGATTCTGCTTACCTGCTTTGGATGACTGACAGCTCTTTGGCATGGCTTGCTTTTCAGAACCCTTTGTTGAAAATTTCATACTGGAAAAGTTTATTTCCTAAGCTTGTGGAATCATGCAGAATTCTTCTGGATATACTGTAGGTAGTCCTTGACTTATGACCAGTTATGATAACCCTTCCAAAAGCTACTTACGACTATTCTGAGTTCCAATGGCTGGAGAGAGAGAGAGAGAGAGAGGGAGGGAGGGAGCGAGAGGGAGGGAGGAGAGGAAGGGAGGAGGGAGGGAGGGAGAGACATGATCACATTATGGGATGCTTGGCAACTGGCTCACTTTTATGACCTGTTGCAACATCGTATGGTTATGTGATCACGATTTACTTTTTTTTTTTTTTTTTTGCCAGTTTTTGGCTTTTGGGACTATTTTTGACAAAAACAGGCCATAGGATTATATTGATTCACTTAACAATTTCTGCAACCTAGTTGTCAAAAGTTGTAAAATTGGGTCCAATTTACGACTGTCATGATTTACAATGGACATTCTGGGCTCCATTATGGTCATAAGTCAAGGACTATCTGTATTTGAAAAAAATTATGTTTTTGAACTATACACAATTCTTTTTAGGGATGTGACGGAAAGAAGAAAAGCTTGACCTCACCATTTGGTTCGGTATCCTTGAGTATAGGATTTTCCATTATAAAACAGAGGATGGGAATATTCAAGTCTTTAGTAGACCTCAAGCCTTCAAGAAAAAAAAACTTCAAGTCTTTAGTCTTTCAGCTGTTCCAAGAAGGTTCCACACCCATTTGCACCACTCAGGTGACCCTGACGACATAAACCTCCAGGTGGCCTCAACGACTCTCTAAAAGAATGCAAATGGCCAGCTGCCTGCAAGGAGTATAAATCCTTCCATTCCCCACCATCCAGTCAGAGCTGAAGAAGCTTCTTGGATGAGAAGCGAAACCTCTCCAAAGAAAACCCAGAAAATCCAGTTGCCTCTTGAAAAAACACCTTTGGGGTGTCTTTAGTACTACTTTATGAGTCTTGGGAGTGAGATATTTTCTGTGCTAAATCTGTTTGGAAGGATTGTAATATTAAGTAGGGGATTGGATTAGAAGTTCTCCAAGGTCCCTTCCAACTCTGTTATTCTATTCTATTCTATTCTATTCTATTCTATTCTATTCTATTCTATTCTATTCTATTCTATTCTATTCTATTCTATTCTATTCTGGTAAATAATGAAGTCAGGTTCCACAAAGGCTTCGGTAGGCAGAGGACAATGAAAAGCAAGATGTTAACATGTGCAAAGAAATCATATAGGCTTTTGAACCAGCTGAACAATCCTGGCTTGGTATTTTGTGAGTATAGCCCAACACATGTAAAAATGGCAGATGGAGAAAGCTGAGTCGGTGTTCCTCTTCAGCCTAGTTGGCTGGCAAACCAGTCTCACCTGATTTCATTGCTGTATATTGGTGAGAGTATTCCATCTATCTGATCAGGAAGAATGTTAATTTGTCTTTTGGCATATCAACTTTCTTGAGCAAAGGCACCAGATACTCCTCTACCTATAATGGTTTCATGACCCACAGCTGTATTCTTCCCATTATTAACAAGGATATTAATCAGTAACCTGCCCATAATTAGATTAATTAGTAATCTTTTCATTATGCATTATGTATGGCAGACTCTAAAGGGTTATTGAGCAAGAAGAACAGGCTCTGAATATAGTCCAGGGCTGAAGAAGAACTTGTGTCAATTAAATTAACTTTATAATCTTTCTTTTTTCAAGAAAGTTTTTTAGATGAAATAATTCAGGAATGACGTCTCCCTGCTCAACACTATCATTTTACTCTCTAAAAATTCTTGGCTGCTGTTTGTTTTATCTAAAAAGTACTTGGAAAAAGGAATGTTAGAAAAAGAGATTAAGCTGTTTGATTTTTGACGACCTTGTGCTGATATTTTGGCCTTTCCTCTTCCAGTTTTCTTTTCTAGTATTTCACCTGCATATCAATTTTCTGTGGTTAATTAGAAAATTTCAAACACATAATATGATTGGCTAGCCGTAATATTTTATTATTATATATTATTATATATATTATATTATTATTATATAATAATTATTATATAATAATTATTATATAATAATTATGTAAACAATTATATAATAATTATTATATAATAATTATCATACTATTATGATCTTCTCCCACTTATGACTGTATGACTGTAACTTTGATGCTTGTATCCTTACGATTTATATTGATTCCTCCTAGTATGATTTGATTGCTTATTTGTACCCTATGACTATCATTAAGTGTTGTACCCAGGGGTGGGATTCAGCCAGTTCGCACCACTTCGGGACAACCGTTTGTTAACTTTCTGAGCAGTTTGGCAAACTGGTTGTTGGAAGAAATCATTAGGGCAGAGAACCGGTTGTTAAATTATTGGAATCCAGCCACTGGTTGTAACTTATGATTCTTGACGAATGTATCTTTTCTTTTTATGTACACTGAGAGCATATGCACCAAAGACAAATTCCTTGTGTATCCAATCACACTTGGCTAATAAAGAATTCTATTCTATGCTATGCTATGCTATGCTATGCTATGCTGTGCTATGCTGTGCTATGCTATGCTATGCTATGCTATGCTATGCTATGCTATGCTATGCTATGCTATGCTATTCTTTATTTTTAATTTATTAATTAATATTTATATGGAATATGACACTTTCTAATATATAGGAATATATCTTTCACCTGTAATAATCTTATTTTTATTGGGGAAGGCTCTATGACATAGGATTTTGATGCTATTAATGACATGATATTCCTCTTCTTGAGCAGTAAAGCTGATTTTTTTAAACTTCTGGACCAGTTGTAGTGCAGCTTGATGCAGCTTGCCGTGGTGTTTGAGCAGTTTTAACAGTTCTTTCCATCTGTAAGAACTGTATCCTTACCTGGCATAAAACCCTCTGAACTCAAGAGGTTTGGAATATAATCAGACTCAACCCCTCCAAGACCGAGTGACTGTGGTTCCCGGTGTCCCGGTATAGCCAGCTGGTTCCATCGCTGACTACTGGGCGTGAGATCTTGGCCCCCTCAGGGAGAGTTCGCAATTTGGGTGTTCTCCTGGATACACAGCTATCTTTAGAAGATCACATAACGGCTGTGGCCAGGGGGGCTTTTTATCAGGTTCGCCTGATTTACCAGTTGCGTCCCTTTCTGGACCGGGACACCTTGTGCACGGTCACCCATGCCCTCGTCACCTCCTGTCTGGACTACTCTAATGCTCTCTACATGGGGCTTTCCTTGAAGAGCACTTGGAGGCTCCAACTGGTCCAGAATGCGGCCATGCAGGTGATTATGGGAGCGACATGGTGGTCTTCCGGGTGCGATTCAAGGTGTTGGTCACCATCTTTAAAGCGCTCCATGGCTTTGGACCCGGATACTTATGAGATCGCCTTCTGCCACCAATGGTCTCCCACTGGCCAATACGCTTCCACAGAGAGGGACTCCTCAGGGTGCCGTCGGTCAAACAATGTTGACTGGCAGCCCCCAGGGGGAGAGCCTTCTCTGTGGGGGCTCCCGCTCTCTGGAATGAATTGCCCCCGGAGATACATATGATCCCCGACCTACGTACCTTTCGCCGTGCCCTCAAGACCTTACTGTCTTGACTGTTTTAATATAGGGCCAAATTATGTAATAGATTTTTAACTGTTTTTACATTTTTTGATATATGTTGTTTTATTGTGGCTGTGCACCGCCCTGAGTCCCTCAGGAGAAGGGTATAAAAATTTAATAAATAAATAAATAATAAATAAATCTCTGGAATATTTCACAGATAACTTTATAAGCAAACTTAGTATTCATGCCCTTAGTCAGATTCTAATCTGTTTCGCAATCTCTTGCTTAATCCAAGTTCCAAGTCTTTGTTCTTGGATTGAGTCTTCAACTCAATTTTGACTGCCTGAACTAGTCCCTGCAGTTTTCTTGGCATGGGTTTTCAGATATGACTTGCCCTTGCCTGCTCACAGGACTGAGAAGGAGTGACTAATCTCTTTGCAAGAGTGATTAAGCCTTTGGCTTAAGTAAATCAGGGGTCCCCAACCCCAGTCCATGCCAGAAACCAGGCCATACAAACACGCAAAGCCCCATCTGTGGGATGCAGGCATCACCCAAAACCATGCACACTCTGGCCTGTGGAAAAGCCTTTCTCCACGGAACCAGTCCCTGTTGCCCAAAAGGTTGGGGGTTGCTGACGTAAATCATCTGTCACTCTCCTAACATACACAGATACTATTTAACGAGCCTATAACTAGGTTTTAATTGTTGGGAATAGACTACAGCCATCTAGCATATTTATTGCAGGAAAAATAATGCCCAGGTGGCTTCTACTTGTATCAATAGCTCAGAGATTGGACAACCACTTGTCCAGAATGGTGTAAGGTCTCCTGCTTGGACAGGAGGTTGCGAAGATGTCCAAAATTCCTACCAACTCTGTTATTCTGTATTTTGTAAAAAACAAAACAAAAAACAACTAATCAAAGTTCAGCAAAACGTTTGTCTGCGGACAGTGTTTTTTTTAAATAGTATATTAGGACTTTGCATTTAACTGTGGCACAGAGTTTTTGTAATGGGCATCATCAGTGGTGATATTCAAGTCATTTAACAACCGGTTCTCTGCCCTAATGATTTATTCCAACAGCCAGTTTGCCAAACTGCTCAGAAAGTTAACAACCGGTTTTCCCAGTTCAGTGAACTGGCTGAATCCCACCACTGGGCATCATGTAATACTATGAGTATATACATGAAACTGCGAAGTCTAGGGGTGGACATGCAATCAGGAGACACACACGATTAGATTGGCAATATGAGGGGTGTGCAATTTTTGAATTGCACAGCCAGTTTAGCACAACTGGTATGAAAACTGATCCACTTGTGAACTTGTTGGCATCATAAATCTATCAAACTTCCCTCTGTAGTAGATTGACTAAGGCAATTTTGCACAAAGGCATCTTTACTTTCACAAGACTAGCAAAAGAATTTTCAGAGCCATGTAGGAATTTCCTTGGTTGAGACATGAGCACTTCTGCGAAAAGCTAAGTGAATGTAGAGAGACAGACATGCTGCAATCGGGTATTATGGGAGAAGCGTAGAAACCTGACTAGAACCTGTGTAATTATTATTCCAATTAAGCTGAATATACATCTATTGCTCAATGCATTTGATTTTCATATGGTGAGATATAGCTTACATTACAGCAGAGTCATCTTTACCTGTAAATCCTTTATTGAAGTCACAAAGATCAGGAATTTCCAAGCCACACTAACTGAAAAACATATGTCAAGTTTTTGTAAATTGAAAGAAGTTACTGAAGACCTGTGTATGTGCACCTTTTTCTTATCTGATAAATAATTGTCTGATTTATAATTTCAGCTTGTCCCTCTTCTCTCAGGTTTAAACAACTTTCAAAGATATTGATTACTTCCTTGGAGTTAGGAGGCAGGAAATAATAAAACTGAATATCATCAAGATATAGTATGGTGACACTCTACTCAAAAGTTCTGAAAGACCTCATTGATTTCATGTAGATGTTAGATTGTCCGGGGGTCAAGACTGAGTCCTTTTGGACACTGTCTAAATGTCAAGCAGTATTTGCCCACTACCATTTTCTTAACTGACCTGACAAGAAGGACTAAAATCTCTGCAAAACAATTCCCCAAATTCCCAAAGAATACTATGGTCAGTAGTAAGAGCTGCTGGGAGGTTCCCACCATCTGGCTTCTGATGTAGGCCATCTATCATAGTAGTCTCAGTGTATCTGAGTAACATCCCGGTTGAAATGGAGCCAGAAAAAAAATGGTTTTATCTAGGTGCATCTGGAGTGGCAAGGCCACCATTTACACAGTCACCTTACTGAAGGATAGAACAACTGAGGCTGGCCTGTAATTAGAAAGAACTTCTGAATCAACAAAGGTTTTTATGAACTTCTGCTTTGAAGCACATGGTGGGACACAGTTCATTTCAAAGAGGCATATATCATCTCCTTCCTTAACCCTGGGATCAGTCAGTCCTAACCTGGTCATTTTTATTAGAGAGGAAGAACACCAAGCAAACAAGTGGTGACCTTCTGTTCTCCAACTCCCTGAGTTTTACAGACTGTAAACAATTTGTGTGAATCTGATAAGTACTTGCCAGGAGGTTTTTACCAACCTGGTCTTGAAAAGAGGTCAAGAGAAGCATTCTTTGCTTTTCCCCCAAAGTTGCTGTAATGGGCATCATTCTTTGTCAATTTAACTTTGTCCCCAGAGGTGAAATGTAAAATTTGTTACTACCGGTTCTGTGGGCATGGCTTGGGGGGTAGTGGTGGTGGTAGTGGTAATGTGACTGGATGGGCATGGCCAACTTTTTTTTTTTTTTACTTTTAAAAGCATTTTTTCTGCATTTTTTCTACAACCTCTTAAGGTTGTAGAAAAAATGCAGGAAAAAATGCTTTTAAAAGCCTCTGATGATCGGGGAACTCAGCTTTTAAGAGCATTTTTTCTTTCAGCCGAAGAGGCTGCAGGGGAAAAAAAATGCCTTTTTTTTCTACTTGAGCCGCGCGATCATCAGAGGCTTTTTTTTTTTACTTTTAAAAGCATTTTTTCAGCCAAAGAGGTTGTAGAAAAAATGCTTTTAAAAGTAAAAAAAAAAGCCTCTGATGATCACGCAGCTCAGCTGGGCATGGGGGGGGGGCGGCGCAGGGATTTTTGCTACCGGTTCTCCTAACCACCCGCTGTCATCGCTACTGGATAGGGCAATCCGGTCCGAACCGGGAGCATTTCACCCCTGTTTGTCCCTTCCCTTGAAATTAAATATCTAGAGAGGGTTTTATTTGTCTTTTGTCTTAGCTCTTCCTAGGAGTAGGACAGTTAAAAGGTGACATAAAAATCTAATAATAATATAGTTGAAAAAGTAGTCAAAAAATAGCAGGTTATAAATTATTGTGAGATTTCTGAATACAAAGTGATAAAAATCTTGGCTCATAACAGACCATATTTAACTAACTTAAAGAAGAAAGTGTGAATTTAACTGATGTGGCAATACCCGAAGTAGTAGTAGAGACAAAGAATTGGAGAAAATCACAAAGTATCAAGATCTGAAAATCAGAGGTGAAAGATTATGGCATAAACCATCTGTGGTGGTCCCAGTGATTAACAACACCCTGGGTGGCACACCAAAAAATCTTGAATGGCATTTACAAAATCTACACATTTACAAAATTTCCATCTGTCAATTACAAAAGGCCATATTGCTTGTATCTGCACATCTACTAAGTATGGTAATACATTACGACATCCTAGGTCCTTGGGAAGTACTGAGTGCATATGAAGGCCAATACCAGCTATGCTGCTATGCTACATGCAGCTATGATTTCACTGCTAAATATATAATATTTTTAAATGTCTCAAGGTGCTTTTTTTTTCAAGAGACAACTGAACTTTCTTGTTTTTTCTTTGAACATGTTTCACTTCTCGTCCAAGAAGCTTCTTCAGCTCTGACAGGATACTGGGGAATGGAAGGATTTATATTCCTTGCAGAGAGCTAGTAATTTGCATCTTTTTAGAGGGTCATTGAAGCACTTGAAGGTTTATCAGGGTCACTTGAGTAGTGTTCCTGGTTTCTGTAGTCTGCAATTTTTTTCTCTGAAAATCCATTCCTGCTCCCACATCATTCAAAGGGTGTTCATACCAAATTGTAGAGCTAAACGTCTGTAGAAATTCTCAGTCATCCAGGTCATGCTTTTTTTTTTCAGGAAGCAAGTGGCATTTCTTGTTTTTTCTTTGAAATATTTTCAAATGTTTGTAGTTTTAATAGATTTGTCTTAGCTTGTCCTAGGAAAAGGACAGTTAATTTGACTGATAGTCTAATTGTTGATTGGGAGCTACCCAGAGTTCAATATCTATATTAATGTTTTTAAATAAAACAAATTATAGTAGGAAAGCGGGGGCTTAAGGTTGTGGAATGAGAATTTTCCAGGACTTAAGAAAAGATCACATTCAGGCTGGTGAGAGAAGTGAATAAGCAGAGTGTATCAGGATTGTTCTACATGGCTGTGTTGAGGTTCTTGAATTAGCAGAAAAATAAGATGGTATAAATTGTGTGGCTTATCTATTATTCTGCAATAATAGTGAGATTGGCAAAAGCTGCTGTCATTCCAAAGCAAGCTAAAAAGAGTGATTGATTGACTACGCCAGGTTTTTTTCCCGTACTTGCAAACAGTAAAATAACCACCAAGAGGAGCTGGGACATTTGGAAACCCATGAATAAATGAAAAAAAATGATGAGATGATTTTGGATGAAAGAGAAGTGAAGTAATGCTTTAGACATTTGTATGATAATAATAGTGGTAGGTAGAAGAGTGGAATGGGAAATCAGTTTCAACAGATGTTAATACCCCCAGGGAAAATGATGAAAAATAACAATAAATGCTATAAGAATATTATAAAAAATAGTAAGTCTGTGCGAATAGATGGTGTAATTGGGGAAATATTAAAATACAGATGGGAATTCTTTAAAGAGTGGCTGTGTGATTTGTTTGTGTGAAAAATGCTGTTATTGTTCACTTGTGTAAAAGGAAGGGAATCATGAATGCAGAAAAACTGAAGGGGATTCATTGGTTTAGTAGGCTTGAGGAAATCTTTAAGAAAACTCTGACAGAAAAGTTTTGAGAAGTGACAATGAGGATAATTTGGGAAATGTAATGTGGTTTAATGCAAGGAAGAAGTCTACAGATTTTTGCTCTCCAGCAAGATATTGAGAGATGTGAAGATGTTTACTGTATATTGATTTTGGTACCTTTCTAGAATGTTTACTAATGTTGGAGAATTGGATGGAGAAGATTTAAGATATCCAATGCTGAAATAAATGTAATGGGTCGTACGTACATCCATTGTGGTGAATGAATGCTTATTGAAAGAAGCAAAAATGACTATGCATAACAGCAGCTTTCTGCCCTCTTATATGGAAATGAGACTAGGGCATGAAAGGAGAAACATAAAATTAATTTCAACGAGAATAAGTAACTTTAAAAAATGTGTATGAGAAAATAAGAACCACTATAGTAATCAGTGATAAATAAACATGAACTGAATACAGAAGAGAATGCCCACACTCTAAGTCAGAGGCGTCAAATTGGATTTCTTTGAGGGCCAAATTAGCACTATAGTTGTCCTCCACGGGCCAGCAGGTGTGGGGGATGAATGGCAGATGGGTTTTGGCTGGCAGAGTGCTGCAGGAGGCCATCCAGGCTGAAAATGGGACGCAGGGGGGCCAAGTGTGACCCCTTGTGCCCCATTTTGGCTGGCAGGGTCCTGCAGGAGGCCATCCAAACCAAAAATGGGGCACAGGGGGATGCACGTGTTTTCTCTAGTATAGGCACTGCAGGCCAGACCTTTGCTATTTCCAAGCCGGGATCGCGGGCCAGATCCAGCCTGTGGGCCTTGAGTTTGACACCCCTGCTCTAAGTGAAAACAACAGTAAGTGGCTGAAATACATTCAGATGATTTGGTCAGATGGAAATGCACTGGAATTCAATCAAAAAAATAATGTAGGAAGAAAGAGTGAATGGGATAAGGGGAAGGAGTTGTTATTGAATGGAATTATAAATGAGATGAGACATTTCAGGAAAGTATGAAAGAATGAAAAGGCATGGTGGAAGCAAGAATTATTTGCTAAGGTAGGAAGGCAAGAAATAGCAGTATGATGGTAAGATAAAATAGATTTATCTAAGTTTATTGTTCTTATCTCATGTCTTTCATTTCTTTTGCTTATTGTTTCTTAATCTTTTTCTGAGCTTTGCACTGTATTATTTACCCGGTAAATAATATAATGCAAATGATAGGATAAATATGTATGCGTGTTATGCAGTGTCTTCTAGAAGTATATAAGTATGTAAGCAAGAACTTACAAGGGAAGGGACTCTAGAGTGGTTAATATTTGGATATTTGCATCAAGAATTTATAATTTACCTTCAAAAAGATTTCTCTAGCAGGTTTCAAATGAGGAAATAAATGTTTTCCTTCAATCACATGCACATTGATTTTGAACAATTCTGCTTCTTCCACTTGTGGGGGAAAAAAACTCCATAGAATTATGAATTTTAGCTAGAGGTACAGAAAATCCTTTGTCACCTTCTTTGAAGGGATCCTTACTCATGAAGTTGGGTTATACATCTCAACACATTTTTAGCTAACAGGATGCTCCCATTTTTAGCAGCCCACTTTGATTGAGAAACAGGAATGATTCAGAATGTTGTCAAACCCAGCCCAGGCTGCACATCCATTGGAGAGGATGCTAGGAGAGGATTTCCCACTCCATCTTGCCATGGCAAGAAAATGGCATAACTTCATAATGGGCTCAAGAAGGAAGCCATCTTGCACGAAACTAAGTGCAGAACAAAGCAAACGTATTTGTTGGCAGACAACCATTAATGTGCTGAGTTTTTCTAAGTCAGAAAAGGTAAACTCTGACTGCCAGTTGGTTTTTGTACATAATCTTGAACAGGGGTGAAATCCAGCAGGTTCTGACAGATTCTGGAGAACTGGTAGTGGAAATTTTGAGTAGATCAGAGAGCCAGCAAATACCACCTCTGGCTGGCCCCAGAATGGGGTGGGAATGGAGATTTTACAGTATCCTCCCCCTGCCACGCCCACTAAGCCACGTCCACAGAACCAGTAGTAAAAAAATTTGAATTTCACCACTGATCTTGGGGGAGAGACATCTTGTCCTTTACCTCAAACTGTAATGTCTTCGGTTGGCCTTGACCTTCAATGTAAATAATAATATTTTTTTAAAAATAACATCTGTTTTATGCTCATTGTATTTCATCAAAATGTCTATGCAGAAGTGCAGCTTATATGATTGAAGGACTTTTGCTTATACACGAAGCTTTTGAATGGGAAGAAGACAAATATGACCAGGATTTATTTTTTAAGGAGAAAACTACATCCCAAGATAAACTTCTCTCCTGGCCTGACCTCAAAGTCCCTAATCATTCAGAAGTATTCATTAAAGAAGCAAGCATTCTCCTTATTCTTAAAGTGGTCATGGCCAATTTTTAACCTCTAAGTGCTCATGACCTGAACAGAAACTAAAGGCAAGTCAATAAACATTTTAGCACAGAGACAGAACTTCCCTCAGGGAAGCAGTTCATGGAGTTCAGAAGAGAGGAAAAGAGTGACCCGCTCCAGGCCTTCCTTTTTCTCTGACAAAAACATGCCCGCAGCTCAACCTTCTCATCTGATTCTACTCTTTAAACTTACAGGAACATTTTGAGTTGTCTCTATAAATATTGGAGGATTTATAGCTGACATTTCCCAAAAAATATGGAGCCTACTGGTATTTGTTTCTCCCTCATCAACATTGAGACTCAGGGTTGGGATAGGGTACTCATATTTAAAGGACACCATAGGGACATGGTGGCTCAGTAGCTAAGACACTGAGCTTGTCAATCAAAAGGTCGGCAGTTCAGCGGTTCAAATCCCTAGTGCCGTGTAACGGGGTGAGCTCCCATTAATTGTCCCAGCTTCTGCCAACTTAGCAGTTTGAAAGCACATAAAAAAATGCAAATAGAAAAATAGGGACCACCTTTGGTGGGAAGTAACAGCGTTTTTCTGTGTTTATATGATAGATACTGAGGCAACTCACACAGCGAGGTAACACAATGTCTTTAATAACTCCTCTCATGAACAGAACAGAACATGCTGGCCACATGACCATGGAGACGTCTTTGGACAGCCCTGGCTCTTCGGCTTTGAAACGAAGATGAGCGCTGCCCCCTAGAATCGGGAATGACTAGCACATATGTGCGAGGGGAACCTTTACCTTTACCTTACTCATACTTACAACTCTCCCTTTGTGTAGCCTCTTGAAGGTAATTAAACCAGCACCAAAGTGAGTGGCATGCTTATGTAACTGAAGGAAGTATGGCTGGCAGGAATGCAGGAAAAGTCCCTGTCAGGTTGCTACACCTGGGCTGTGAAACAACTGACCTTTAAACAAAAATGCATAAGTTGCCTAAGATGTCCTCCATACTCAAAGACTGGGAAGCAGCCAACATATCTCCAATTTTTTTAAAAGGACTGAACAGAATTCAGGAAATTATAGGCCAAGCAGTATAGCATCTGCTGCAAATAAATTGATAAAAATAACCCATTTATCAAGTAATGAAGAACAATCTTGATTTCTGTCCTAAAGATGTTTTAAAGTTGAGTGGGGGGGGGGTGTAAATAAACCTGTCAAAAGAAGGTGTTGTTATGTTCTTAAACCATACAAATACTTTTGGGAAATTGTTCTTAATACATTTATCAGTCACAACAGAAGAAGTTTTCTTATGATGAAGGTGAGTAACAATTTTGGTCTATAAGGCTGCCATCCATTGGTATACCAGCTAGTGGTGGGTTGCAAACAGACCGTTGTCCACATAACTTTATTCACATACTCAGACACAGATACACTTCATTCACTTGTCTAATGTTCTTGAGAAGAGCAGCCATAGGAAGAATAGGAAACAACTTATTTCCCTAGATACAGAGAACCTTCTATTGCTCACAGATTTTCTGTATAACTCCACTATTTCAAGCAGAGTCACTGGAGATGTGGACTTCTCCATTAGCACTGAGAAATCAGCCATGTGTTTTGATCAGACTGATTAACTGAACAGAAAGAAAAGTTTACCCAAAAAAGGTAAATGTATTAAGGAGCCTTCCATGGCTACACAGACCACATTTTTATTTTTATTTCATTTTTTGAGGTCAAATCAGGGGTGAAATTCAGCAGGTTCTAACAGGTTCTGGAGAACCGGTAGCAGAAATTTTGAGTAGTTTGGAGAACCAACAAATACCACCTCTGGCTGGCCCCAGAGTGGGGTGGAAATGGAAATTTTGCAATATCCTTCCCCTGCCATGCCCACCAAGCCACGCCCACAGAAACGGTAGGAAAAAATTTTGGATTTCACCCCTGGGTCAAATCCATATATGGTCTGATTACCAACCATCCCATATGGATTACCAACCATCCCATATGGATTAATAATCGACTTTTTTATTTAAAAAGCCACACAACTTGGAAGCAGAAGATAGGAGTCAATATCAGTTCACACAATGGCAGATTGCTGATGTGAAACTAGTCTTTTAAAACTTGTCTGTAAGTTTTCTGATTAACGCTAAATTATTCAGAGTAATATAAATTAACAAGGAATTTAAATGTTTTATGTTTGATTACTTTCAAATGTTGATGTGGGCTGTGGTGGGTATTTTTTTCTTTAAAATAGGAAAAGCAGATAGAAATATTCTAATCAATTAATAATTACCACAGAAAATGGTTCATTAGTTTGGTCAGAAGCAGATTCCTAATTAAATCTTACACGCTGTAGTAGTTTATTACTTAACTTTAGGACTGGAATTCTGAAATTGATCTAGGGGAATGAATAAAAAATGTTTCATTGAAAGAAGGCATAAGAATAAGTTAGTTTATGAAATGTGGCAATTTAATTTAATGGTGTCTTGCTCCCTCCATCAACTGAAATGAGTAAATGATATCAAGTCCATTATATGGTGACTATTAAAAATATCAGGGAGAAGGGAGAAGTTGCTTGAGCTGTCATGAATTATATCACAAAAATCTAGTAAATACCAATGACTCTTACATAACAATGTTCTATGCAGTAATTGCAGAAGTTTGCTTCTTTGTAACTGAAGCAAAGTAGTGAACCTATGCTGAACCTATGAACTTCATTTAAGGCTCATTAAATGTTACTCAAAGACCTGAAAAACCAGGTTAGCATGGAGAAACAATGGTTTGTCTATATGATTGGTCCAGGAGTAAAAAAAAAAAAGACTTGATAGCACTTGATAGCACATAATAGAGTCAGTCAGTCAGTCACATATTACTCAAATGTATAACAGAGCAAATGACATGGGCACTTCCTCCAGGAAGTTATTTTCTCTTTTATCTTCACTCTGTCATCATTACACTATATTTTAAATACCATTTTACAGTTTTTTAAAAAATAATAATAATAAAATAAATTGCTATACATTGGACAAGTAAATTGTAAATGGCAGAATTTATCTGACATGTGTGATCTGAAACTTAGATGACATCCTACAAATTTAAATGGCTTCAGTCTATGCAGGGGGTTTCTAGAGAGTGGGAGATGTGTACACATGTGTCAAAAAAGGTAAGGTACAAAAAAACTACTGCCACACAATTGCAACACTGCCCCCTTTGTATGCATGTTGTACATTAAAAGGGATGGAACCTTAATCACATGATCATGGTTGCCATCTTGGCAGGGTTTCCTCCCTATAGGAGAAAGAGAGGTAGAGCCTGGGGGCAGAGTTATGAAAGGTAATCAGACTGGAGTTGTTATAGTGTTTCCTCGAAAGTAAGACCCAACCAGAAAGTAAGCCCTAGCATAATTTTTTTCAGGATGTTCATAATATAAACCCTACCCTAAAAATAATCTCCAGTTAAGATTGTCAGCTAGACGGTATTTAATACCATATTTCCCCCAAAATAAGACCTAACCGGAAAATAAGCCTAATGTGTATTTTGGAGCAAAAATTAATATAAGACCCTGTCTTATTTTTGGGAAAACATGATACATTTCCACAGGTGATCCAAGATATAAATCAATTTTTTTTAAGAAAAGTCCAGCCCTCCTTGAATTCAGTTAACTCTTATCTAGTGCCACTTTAGTACTAACCATTAGTTGACTAATTTCTTGTGAATTGATTTCAGCAATAAATCTTCTTAACTGGAACTAATGTGTGGTCCTAATTCTTTGCGCCTGAGCCTCTCCCACAAACATCTTAAGTCTCCTCCTGCTGCTCCTCCCCTTCCCTCTCCCCTTCCTCCATTTCACCTCAAGGGTTTAGTCATGCAAAGTTCTCTTCAGCATGGAGTGGGAATTTTTCTCCCATTCTGTTCTCTCAAGTCTGTCTTTTGTAACATCTTGCCTGCAGTTTGTGCACACAAAGTCATTGCTCAGCCAACATTTGTAAAATTATTTATAATTTGCATGTGTTGCTCATTCCTTTAATAACACTGGGAAAGTAGACCAAGAGCAATTTATAAAAGCATTAGACATAAATAATATGAAACACAAAAGCTAAAATCTCAACATTAAACAACAGTTTTACATTTATTTTTGAAGGAACAAATCAAACAGCTATGGAAAGCGGGGAGAAAAAGCTACCCTGCAGTTATTTTCTATATTTCATGTTATATACCAAAAGCTCTGTTTAGAGGATTAAAAGAAGTGAAGGAGATTAATGGCTGCTTATATCTATAGTATTTTAATATTTTCCCAACTGTTTGAAACCGCATGACATTAATTAATTGAAACCAATTTTCTTTTTAGCTGTAATTCATTGTAGGAAGAGTTATGTTAATCTAGGGCAGTAAAAGTGGAAAGGATAGTAGCACCTTCTCTGACTAAAAAATTTTATTAAAAGACATAATTAATAGGAAAAGATTCCTGATGTAAAAATTCAGAATTCTTCTGAGAAACCCAGCTCCTGCCATTATATTTGACAGTGACCAGAAGAGGGCAATATAGGACAGCAAAGTCAGCTGATTTTTTATTTTTTTGGAGGGGGCTAGTTTGGTCTGCTGAGAATACTGCAAGTTCACAATTCACCCAGGACTTATAGATTCTATTTACAGTGGATTTTTATTTTAAAAAATAAAATGAAATGGGAACCTTTCAGAGTAACTGTGGCCATTTACCTACCAATATTTGAAAACAGTGAAAATTTATGTGGGCTTAGCCTTATAAACCTTTATACAATGCACAAGTTTTCTTCAAAATAGCACAAACTTTGAACATGTGCAGAGAATCTTGTTTTCTCTATTAACAATATCCAAATCATACAATTAGGGATCCCGTGGGAGAAAACTGACTTCCACAATGTCTTATTTCTTTGCAACTATTCTTTAGGAAGGATTGTCTTGCTAAACTTAAGAATCTCCGAATGGATCCTTCTACAATTCCTGTCATTCTCAACCAGCATGGCCATTAAATGATCCATTGAATCATTTTGGAGGCCATCAAATCTGGAGGACGCTGCATGAGAATTTAGACCAACACTGAATCACATGCTTTTGCCAAAAAGCTTTTTACGCTTATTATTTGTTTTATTTTATTTATGCTTCCGATTTAAAGTCTTGATTTATATTGTTGTATTTCTGTTACAGGTAGTTCTCCTTCGATGACTGTTTGCTGTTACAATGGTGATGAAGAAGCACATTTGCAATCAGTCCCTCCATTTATGACCTATAAAGCAAAGCAAAGCTGAGATAAGAACACTAAGTGGTTTCTCGTAGCAACTGTTTTGCTTAATAACTGAGTCTGAATGCTCGGTCTTAATTGTGGTCACTAAATGAGGATTGTCTGTACTCTTCTCTAATTTGGGAATGGGCAGAAATATTTTCTAAAATAAGTGAATAAAAAAAAGCATCTCAGAAGTAAATCTAGAAGTCAACGGGCTGGCTTTATATGAACAAGTTTAAAAGGTTAAATTGCTGAACTAGCATTGAGATTGTTAGTGAGAATCAATACATGTATTCACACTCAGCACTAATTTATAGCATTATTGTTGACAAAGCCACATGTGCTCACTTGAGCCTCAAGATAAAAGGGGGAAGATAGATGTAATTAATTTATCAATAATAGAAATACACAGTCTTCTTATGGGCATTTTGAGATGCTATAATTCACCTTTATTTTGTGATTTTAGTTTATTGCTACAGAAAAACAGACATTTGCAGGAGAAAATTATAGGTGTGTACAATGATAGCACACTTATCTTTTATTATGGAGATATGGAACCAACTTTCTAAAAAAAAGAAAGAGCAAAGGAAAAAATATCTCAGCATAGACATGCTTAACATGCATTATGTACCTGTATCTGAAATGTTATATGCAAAATGAAATAGGGGGGAAATATGCACAAACACATAGCTCTCATATGCTAATCAAAACTAGCTTTGTGTAAATCATGGTATTTTGTACAACACAATTTATTTATCAAAAGAGAAAAATGGAAATTTAAGCATGTTGATTGCTGTAGACTGATTCCTTAAAATGTTTTAGCTGCCTGTTTTATCAGTGATGAAGAGGTGACTCGCCTAGTCTATATGACTGACCGTTAGATGATATATAGAATTGAAGACACGGATTCTTGTTCAATGGAAGTGGATAGTTTTGGTGACTTTCAATTATAGGTATGGGGGGCGGGGCAGAGTTATTGATCCACATTAATGCCAATAAGCTAGAAATGTGACAATAGCACCCCAGAATTACTCTTCCGACTATAGGTGGCCACTTTGTTATTCAGATATATCCTTCTCAAATATCCTTTTATTATGTTATAAAAATGCAAAATACAAAAGTAAATAGAAGAGCAGTGAGGGGGGAGGGGAAAGGGGAAAGAGAAGTGAGTAAAGGTAGGAAAAAGAAAAGAAAAAGAAGCATTGACTTCCGACTGTCTCTGCTGCAGTAGAATAAGGCACTGACATCAAATCACAGCTTTTTGTTTTTCCATAATAATATGAGCAAGTCATTTCAATAAAGATCTATCAATCTAATCTATAAAACCCAAAGTCAAAGTTACATTCTTTTCCACATCAAGCACGAAATTCAGAAGCGGTTTCCAGGGGAAACAAAAAGTACTCATGTTCTTTTCTTTAATCA
Organism: Masticophis lateralis; assembly: GCA_030761175.1. NCBI lineage: Eukaryota > Metazoa > Chordata > Lepidosauria > Squamata > Colubridae > Masticophis > Masticophis lateralis. The sequence goes on from JAUDYJ010000001.1 coordinate 90,343,768, forward strand.
GGGTAGGTGGTTTTGCCATTTCAGCCAACTCCATCAACTCCTGCATCCATTCTTCCATGGTAGGTATCAAAGTGTCTTTCTATTTTTGTGCATACAATAGTCTTGCTGATGTCAACATATATTAGTAACAAAGTTCCAATTTTTTTTTCCAGTTCTTTTTCCATTAGACCCAAAAGGAAAAGTTCTGGTTTCATTTCTATCTCCATTTTCAGGATTTTTTGTGTTAGAATTCTGTGTTAGTGTGAATCATACTCTCAAATTTTTTTGCTTTATCACACGTCCACCATAGATGATTAAAAAGTCCCTTCTTTATTTTTACACTTCCAACATTCATTTGACATGCCTTTATACATCTTAGATAGCTTATCTGGTGTTAAATATATTCTTATTATAACATGCAAATGTATTACAATTTATAAAATCCTGACACAGAACAAAGCTAGGTATGAAATGGCAAAGGGTGGATCTGAGCCTGAATCTACTTAGATTTTATAGCATTATTGTTGACAAAGCTACATGTGCTTACTTGAGGCCCAAGATAAAAGGGGGAAACATAATTAATCAATCAATAATAGAAGTTAGCAGTCTTCTTTAGGGCATTTTAAGGTGCTGTCATTCACCTTTATTTTGTGGTTTTAGTTTGTTGTAACACAAAAACAGACATTGGCATGGAAACAATATAATGTGTACAATGGTAGCACACTTATCTTTTATTCTGGACACTTGGAACCAATTTTCTAACAAAAAGAAAGAGCAAAGAAAAAAAAACTCTCTCAGCATAGACATGTAGCAGCTGTTTAACATGAATCATGTACCTGTATCTGTACATTATTCTGTACATGGTGGGATGCAGTGGCTCAGTGGCTAAAATGCTGAGCTTGTCGATCAAAAGGCCGGCAGTTCAGCAGTTCGAATCCCTAGTGCCGCGTAGCGTAGTGGGGTGAGCTCCAGACAAGGGAGGTAAGGTACAAAGTGATACAGATACTATTGTTAAAAAACAAGGAATGCCCGACCATAGCTGGTGGAAGAGGCTTCTTGATATGAATTTAACACTTTTTGGAACTCTTTAACTCTTTCTGTAATGCCTAAAGAGAGCTACCGTCTCTTCTTTTCAATCTTTTCCCTTTCCAGTTATCTCCCTTCCTTCATCTCCATTCTGCTGTGTTTCTACTTTTATCTTTCCTCCCCACCTGTAATTTCCCCCCACGTTCCTTTGACTGCTTCTTCTGGATGGATGGATGGTGCATGTGTGTGCATGTATCCATACAAGTGAAGACCCTGGGATTCTGCTTTTCTATGTGACAGTGATGTGTGTACATGAGAGAGAATGGTATATACAGATGGAAGATCAAATAATTTTATAAATGGGGCATTTTGTTTGGCAGGCAATTCATTTTAATCAGTCATTCAGTTGATTCAATTAACTGAGGGTTTTTTTGGAGGTGGTTGGGTTCTGGTCCTGCCTTTTGGGGGAATGTGGATTCTGTACACACCAAGAAATGTGACACAGGCACAATTCACTATTGTGAAGAAGGAAAAATCTTCAGGATTAGTTTCAGCTATATGTTTTCTAGGCTGACAAAGCAAGGAAATTGGGCAGTGTAGATTATGGATTATGGAAAGTTTGTTTTTATTACTGTTAGAACCATGGATGACTAGATAATATTTAAAAAGCTGTAAGTCACAGATATGGAATATTAACAGAATCTGTTTGCTTCCCTCTGAAGGCAAATAGCACCATGGTTCCTAAGGTCAGCACAGAAATACTGCTGGATTCAGAAGAGTTATACCACAGTCTTTCTCCATCCTTCTTGGCCTTCATATTCCCACATCTTCAACTAACACCCCGGCTGAAATGCAGTGTTAAATTCCAATCCTTGCCTGCAAAAATCCAAGAATTACAATAGTTGCAGTTATGGGGTTTTCTGTTTGTCTTTGCTGCCATCTAATGGCCAACTGGATACTGCAGACCAGCTCTGTTAGGCTTACTGTAGAGCTGGGGAATGCCCATCTGGAGTACACCAACTTGGAGAATGTTGCATTGCAACAACCGAGTCCAGATGTGCATTTTCAAACTTGCAATTTTCCCATTTACCCAAATGGGGGGAAAAAAAGTAATTAGACAAGCAGTTCAAATCTTTCAAGTTACTGAACTGTCATTTACGTGAAGCAAATACAGTAGGTACTTCCCATCCACCTCCCTCCCTGAAATGGAGCTTGCCAACAAGACGACAATGAACCCAAGATATTCAATGTTCTAATAAAATAGTAATGCTGCAAGCTCAGCGTCTCATAAAACATTTACAATCTGTAGCTAATAAAGTGTAAACAAGAGACTTAAGTCCTGCTGCTGCTTAGGCTGATAAGAAAGAAGTTTGGAGATTAGTGGAAAGATTATTCCACACAGGTTACATTGAGGTTCATTAAATGCCTATCTGTCTTCTCATTTGTTCCTGAAAACTTGGAGGGATATGGAATTGGACCCTTGGAAAGAAGCCTGTCTCTTAACAAATGTTACCGCCATCCTGTCAGGAGCGAGTTGCCAAGCAGCAGAGGGATGTTATAATCAATGAACCCAAAGAAAGGGACTTGCCAAGGAAAGACATCATTTAGAACATACAGTAAGAGCTTTGCTGGATTCAGCCAAGGATCCAACATCCTGTTCCCTACAGCAGCCAGTCAGAAGCCTCAGCACAGATGATATGAGGGTTAGGAGCTTCCTTCCCTGCCTTCAAAAGCATTAGCACATACAAACAGGAGAAACGGCTTTGTGACATGCTGTTGCTTCTACCAGGGTTCTCAAGACTGCCTAACAAGGTTTTTTTTTTTAAGGGAGTGGTGTGAAGATTCAGTTAAAGGAGAGCTAAACCAAATCTCCAAATTGGATTGTTCTTTTGGATTGAATCCTCAATCCTCATCAGATTTAAGATTAGATTGACTTTTGCACATCCATTTGGTTTTTCTGAATGGGATGGAGTTTTTGAATCTGATTTCACAATCCGGTTCAGAATCGTTTGACCATCTGATTCAGAATTCTAAATTGGACCGGATCTCCCAACTCATTTAGAGACAATCTCATAAATCTGGATTAAGATTTATTTGATTTACATACAGCCTACTTTCCAGGCTTTCGAACCAGAACTTTTCTGTCTTCCTTGGAGATGCTGCAGACTAAATCTTGGGCCTTCTGCAAGGTAAATCAGGAGCTGTATCACTAAGCTATGACCCTCTTTCAATCCACTCTCAAAGAGCTAAGAAAGATGGAGAAGGGCACAAATGACTCTAATCCTTGCTATCCCTATAAAGAGTGGGTGTGTTAGTCTGCTATGTATATGCTCCATATGCAATCAATATTGTTTGTTTCCAGTGATGCCCACCTGATTGGCATTAAACATTGGGCCAGATACCATGCATGTTCCAGAATTGACAATGAGAACATAATAAGTCATTATTGTCTTCTTCTTCTTCTTCTTCTTCTTCTTCTTCTTCTTCTTCTTCTTCTTCTTCTTCTTCTTCTTCTTCTTCTTCTTCTTCTCCTCCTCCTCCTCCTCCTCCTCCTCCTCCTCCTCCTCCTCCTCCTCCTCCTCCTCCTCCTCCTCCTCCTCCCATCTCTCTCTTCTCCCTAAGCATCACTAGCCTCTGTTGAATTGTTATAAATCCAAGAGCAGTCACTAACACTCCAGTTAATCCCCATCCCTGCCAGCAGTGCTCAGGATGATGCCATTCTCTTGCAGAGATTTGCATGTTTAGTGCAGGACAGAAGCCTTTGGATGAACAATTGCACGTAAGTGATTCCTGGAATCATGGCTCATGCAGAAGCCAATGCATATTGAATGCACACCCAGCAGGCCAATATCATTTCAGAAACATCAGGTTATTGAGAGCTTAAAGGGGACTTATCCAGAGCACCCACATAATCAACACTCTGATTTTAGCAAACCATGAGCAAGCTTTTTTTAAAAAAGAAGAAGTGTCATATCACAAAGCATCAGCTTTACACATTGTTTATCCTGAACATGAGATAAAGATGGATGATCAGTCTCCAAACAGAAACTTACTCATCCTTTCTTATTTAGAACCACTCTCCTCATCTAGAAAAACCACAATTGTTTGCATGATTCATAAAGGCCAGTAGGTGCGTATACAGTGGTGGGTTGCTACTGGTTCGCCCCGGATCGGGAAAACCGGTAGTGGCTGTGGCGGGAGGCTCCACCCACCCACCCGGATGTCTCTGCGCATGCGCAGAAGCATTGTGCGCACACATGAGCATGCGCGCGCCCACGAGTGAACCAGTGGTGGCCAAAATTGAAACCCACTACTGTGCACATGAATGCTTTCCTTTGAAGCGTTGCTCACCAAAAAAACCCACAAAAACATCAATTAAATTTTTTTTCAAGGCTTTTTAGTGATCTACCTGTACATAATTGCTTGCACTGTTCATTTATATTTTTTCTTTTTCAATTAATTAAATAAATGGACGTTTTATCTTTTTTAAAAAAGCACACAAACAACAACCGGGGGAGAAATGATGCTAGGATGTTCTGTCTGTCTGCTTTCATCTGGGTCTTCTGCCAGTTTGCATGTGTGATTTGCTTTTTTCTTTGTGCAAATGGCCGTTTTGCCTTCTGTGAAGTTGGCATTTTGTTGTACCGTACAAGGACAAACGTCTGATTGGAACTGTAGCTTACACTCTTCGTTGCCTGAACCCATTTTTATGGCCAAGTTAATTTTCACTGACTTTCATCGGTTTGACTTTTGATATTGCAAGCAGAAAAGAGATTCCGTTTGTATTCTATGATACAGAAGTTACCATTCCTTTGTATTTAAGTAAAAAAAATGTGATTTTTCAGTTCTTTGCCTCCTGGTTTGTGTATTGTCATTTCCACCATGATTGTCATTTTTCTGAAATGCAGAGCCCTCCCAGTAGTTGAGCATGCCTGCGATATATTCTTTTTAATATTTTGATACACTAATATTGTAAGATTGTTTTATACATGGACAAGTTAATTGCTTTGTATCAGTACTTTGGGTCATTTTAAACAATGAAACAGAAAGAACCTTTGAAATGTTTAATTGTGACCATAATTACTTTCAATATTGTTGTACTTCAGTTTGGCTTATTAATGAAAAGTTGACTTTGATAGTCTGGTCTATTAGTCAAGTGTTCACTTTTTAAATTATATTGCAACCTGCCATCTGAGGAAGAAATATGTTGGCTCGGTAAAATCCCAACATCTTCAGGATAAACCACATTTTCAATACATCATAAAAGTTTTTAAATTTCTGTTCTTTCCATTTCTTTCATGATCAATTCTAACAATTTTTTCAGATATGCAAAAATGCCAGAAATAAAGAATGAGCAGATTATAATTTGAAGAGATTCTATTATATTAAAAGTGATATTTTTTTTTTAAAAGGAGGGGGAAATCCCAAATGATGGTGAAGAAGTCCCCTTTGTTTTGGAGACTCATCTCTGTACTCTGTAAATGGCTTAATGGTTGAGCGCTGCTACACATTAATTAAGGGACATGGTGGCACAGTGGCTAAGATGCTGAGCTTGTCGATCAGAAGGTCGGCAGTTCAGCAGTTCGAATCCCTAATGCCGCATAATGGGGTGATTTGTCCCAGCTTCTGCCAACCTAGCAGTTCGAAAGCATGTGGAAAATGCAAATAGAAAAATAAGGACCACTTTAGTGAGAAGATAACAGCATTCCGTGTGCCTTTGACATTTTAGTCATGCCGGTCACACGACCACGGAGACTTCTTCAGACAACACTCATCTCTTTGGCTTAGAAACGGAGATGAGCACCTGCCCTAGAGCTGGAAGTAACTAGTATGCATATGCAGAGGAACCTTTACCTTTACACATTAATTTCTGTTTGTTTGTTTCTCCCAAGCTTTAAACATTTTATTAGACTATAGAATAAAATACAAAAGCAAACAGGACGACATGGTGGGGAGGAGAAGGGGAAAGAAAAGTGAGAGGGGAAGGAGAAAAGAATAGAAAAGAAAAAGCATTGACTTTGACTCTGTTGCAGTAGAATAAAACATTAACCCGGAAACTCTACTTTTCCCTAATAGTATAAACTAACCATTTCTATAACAATACATCAATCTAATCAGTAAAACCTAAAATCAAAGTTTCCTTTATTTCCACCTCAAGCACAAAGTCCAGAAGCGGTCAAAAGTAGCAACAAAAGTACTTATATTTTTTTCTTTGATCAAAACGGTCACTTTAGCCATCTCTGCCAACTCCATCAACTTCTGTAGCCATTCGTCCATGGTGGGAATCAAAACCTCCTTCCATTTTTGTACGTACACTCAACCTATATAGGATCAAAGTTCCAATTCCACCCCCCCCCCCAAATCTTTTTCCATTAACCTCAAAAGAAAAGTTTCTGGTTTCATCTTTACCTTCATTTTAAGAATTTTCTGTATTAAAATATGAAACTTACTCTAAAATGTCTTTACTTCATCACATATCTACCATAAATGATAAAAAATCTCTTCTTTACTTTTACATTTCCAATATTCATTTGAATGCTACACATTCATTTCTGTAATAAGGTTCACATTATTCTCTCTCTCTCTCCAAGTTTTTCTGATTTTGTTAATCAGATTGCATAAATTTCCTAGGTTTTAAATAGATAAAAAGTAGCTTTTGTCCAAAATAAAATATCCAGGTCGTACAATCCAATAATAGAGAATCTCTCTCTCTCTCTCTCTCTCTCCCTCTCTCTCTGTCTCTCTCTCTCTGTCTCATTGGATTGTACAACCTGGGTCATTTTATTTTGGGCAAAAGCTACTTTTTACCTATTTAAAACCTAGGAAATTTATGCATTCTGGTCTTAACAAAATGAGAAAGACCTGCTTCCACATACATCTGTGTAGAATTGGGCTACAATCGTGCAGTTGTGCCTATGGAAATGTAGTTGAGCTATACCGTGTGGTATATGATATAGTCATAAGTAAATCTTGGATTCTTCATAGCTGGTTTTGCAGTGCATGAGTTCGCATATTGAAAATGAGATTTTATTTCAGAACTCAAACTGATATCTGGCGTATGCATTACTTAGCTGTGGGAGAAAGAGTTTGGGTCACCGTCCTAGGGAAAGGGAGGTATTGCTTGTTCCTGCATGGATAACTGATAAGGAGGCATAAGGGAATAAGAGCAAGGCAACAGGCTGAAGTTTTGCTACCAAGGATTTTGCAGTAAGACAATAGACTTCAGGCAATATTAAAAATCTACCATTTCCTGACAATTCAACTTTTTCTTTGGCTAGATCCATTTATAAGGGAGCATAACCAGTTTATCTTGTTTAACCATGGCTAAACCAGGCTAAAATCACGACTAACCATGGCTAAACTAAAAAAGGACAATCAGGCAAGGTAAAAACATAGAATCTTTTAATGAGGCAGCACTGAAATCATTGTCATAAAATAATTTACATTGCTGTAGAGATGCAATTAACCTGAAATAGCTGGATAATCATTGTTAGAAAGGAGTTACATTAGTAAGGAGATGCCACTTTACAGCACAGCAGAGAGATAGAAGATGTGAAAAGTATGTCAGTGGAACAAAATCCAAAAAAGAAGTGTTTGGTGGGAGGGAAGGGCTTTACCTCATTATTGGCAGACCAATTGAGTTTCCATCCTGCCTAAATTCTTATTAGTTGACATTGAACAAAGAAGAGACTAGATATCCTCCCTGCCACTCCTTGACCTTAGTAGAATAGGAAATTTCAACACATGAAAACTTGCATATCGCACGATTATGTTACCTAGTTTGGGTAATGAAACATCTCCAAGAAAACAACCAAGCTCAGAGAGCATCAAGGACCCCACATTTCAATCCTGAACTACAAATATTCTACTCTACTCTACTCTACTCTACTCTACTCTACTCTACTCTACTCTACTCTACTCTACTCTACTCTAATTTCACCACAGCTTCACAACGTGCATGACAAAGGAACTGATGAAACAACCTTGGCAAGCAACGTCAAGCTTCAGATAGCACCAGTGATGGACATGAAAGAAGTGATGGATTAAGTTACAAAATTAAGTGGCATCTTAACATCTTTTAAAGCAGCCATCCCCATGTTAGTATCCATCCAGAATTATGTGCAGGGCAGCAATCTATTGGGGAAGTTTGATTTGGATTCTTGCCTGGAGTACTGCTTTGACCAGAAGGTTAAAACAGCCCTTACCAATTCTGATTCTCTATTTTCTATTTTTGTAGCAATCTCTCCTCTCTATAGCAATCCCACAGAAAACGGAACTTTTTATGGTCAAATGCTACATTTGACATTTCAGTGACATTTCATGGGCCACATTTCATAAAGTAGTGTGCTGAGCCAGTATAAAAACTAAATTTCATTTCAACGGCACAGTTTAAATTAATGCAATCAATATGGTGACCTTCCTCCAGTCACGTTTTTCTTTATTTCCCCCATCTATTGTAATAAATTCTGGAAAAGAAACAGTCTTTTAAAGCTGCAAGTAGCCTTGGGTTCTTTGCTCATGTACTCTGCTCTAGAAGGATCTTTGACATCCAGTGTGGCCCATGGTTTCCTCCACCTACCCAATTAGCAATCCTGATTATTGTATATAAAATAATGTAGGACAAATAAAGATACAAGGACCCAGTCCTTCCTTCCAGCTCATTATATCCTTGTGACCTTTTTGAGCTCTTTCCATCTTTCCTATCCCAATGAGATGGCAATGGTTATGGTAATAATTTCAGATAGGTGATGGATCAGGCCCAAATATGTTCCCCTCCTGCTTTGCTTAATGTAGACAGTCATCATGTGGGATTGCTATAATCGCTGCTAGCTACTGGGCAGCTACCTGTAATTATTTCTTTTTTAGTGAGGATGCATAAAACTTTCTGACTGCATTTAATTCCACACAAAACAATTTCTATATTTCATGTCGTGGTCCCGAATGAAATGGAGATAGTTCATCAATGCTGATGTGTGGTATAAAAAGAGCTGAGCAGCTCAGGGGTATGAGAGTGCATAAAAATGTTTTGTGTCCTGACCAGTACATTGCTTTAAACATTTTTACAATCAGCCCCAATTGTTCATTCTTCCCATGCAGAAGATACTCACATATTCATTTTTAAAAGGGCAAATCAACCATAATTCAGTTTATAAACTGTGGAGCCGGTTGTGAATGTCTGGATGAATATTCATTAGAATCTCTTAATCTGCCATCGATGGTGATTCATTAGGCATATGTAAATATCATTCACTTTAATTGCTCCTAAACTGACTTAACATAATATTGTCATTAGCAAATTATTAGTTATTTGTGTAACTAATGGTACATTATGGTGCACACGTTAAATGGTCAAATATATGATTCTAATTATGAAGATATTTTATGTTGGGTGTTTTCTACACTGTTTGATGAAATACAAAGGAGTTGAAGTAAATGTGGCATGTTAATAGGGAAGTTGCAGAACTTCATTATTGTTGTCAGTCGGCACCTTTGTGCAATAGACAAGCCATTTATTGAGGCCAAGGCTTTGATTGGTTATATATTGCTGTCCCTTTTCTTCCCATATCAAAGGCCTTGGAGAATTTCAAATAGATGCCAACCTGTTTTTAACTGATGAAATCAGTCATCAGTTAATTATTGGTAGAGCTCCAATAATATGACCTTTTAACTGGGCAATTGTAAGATAGGGAGGGGTGGGGAAAGTAATGGAGAGGGTGAAAGGTATCTATCTAAGATTAGATCTCAATGCCACCTAAACCACTGTCTGCCCGAAATACAGCATTTGGGTGTTTTTTCTTTAGATTGTAATAAATAAAGATGTTTAGAAATATAATTACAGTAGGGTTTAACAATTATCCTGAATCAGCTGAACTTCATATTTTGGTTTTATTTGATTTATAGTGCAATCATACCCCAAAGTATCTCATCAATTTCTATTGTTTATTCCTAGGTAAGTGCTGTGTAGAGCTACAATCTGAAACTTCTATTTGATATAGGTTTATTTTGCTTGTTTGTTCTATACTTCTCCCCTTCCTCTTACTGTCCTTTTTTTTAAAATTGGGTTTCCATACTTAAAATGTCTTTGATTAGTTTTTGTCACTATATATATATATATATATATATGTATATGTGTATGTATATATATATATATATATATATATATATATATATATATATATATATATATATACTCTCCACAATTTTCTAAATTTTTCCAGGAAAGGAGTTAAAAAAAATTGTGTCCATGCCTTGTTTTTTTTTTAGTATAAACATTTGTGGGTTTCCTATGACAATCATTTACTTATCTTTAAACACCAACTCAGTGAAATGATACCTTATAGATAAATTGATAAAATAGTTTAATATCTGTTTAGATTGATGTAAGAATTTCCAGGTATATTTTGGAAATCCTACATTTCAAGTTTGTTAGTTTATTTTCTGATTGTACACAGTAATTCTTAATGTTTACTGACATCTTTCTTACATTTATTCTTCAATGGGACTTATTTTTTTAAATGAGAAATGGTACTCTAATGGGAATAGATAGATTGAGAAAGAAATCTTGAAGTTGCATATCACATTAAGATAGAAATCATGCCTTACTCTTTGCTTGGTTTAATTGACATAGTAAGGTAAAACCAAAAAAACAAAAATATTGCTCATATTTATGGATAATATTATTATAAACCAAAGCAATGTAGTACTTGTTTCATACAAACGAATCAATAGTCCGGCTCAAGGCAAGGCAGGTTCTTAACCTCTTTCAACTGGTTGCCATGTAATATAAAATGCAACGTCCATTTACAATCATCCTAATTAATGTGGCAATTATGTGAATGAAAACCAACATGTTTGGAAAGAATCAGCTTGGGAAGGCTGTACTTCCTTTTTCCATTTTGTATACACACACACACACACACACACACACACACACATTTACACATAGCAATAGTGTTTAGATTTATATACCACCCCATAGTGCTTTACAGCATTCTTTGGGGAGTTTACAATGTAAGCGTTATTAGCATATTGCCCCCAACAATCTGGGTCCTCCTTTTACTGGCCTCAGAAAGAATGCAGGTTGAGTCAACCTTGATGAGTCAAGATTATATCTCCTAATAATAAATACATAAAGAATTTCCACAAATGCAAGGAAGAGAACAACAAAATCGGGGGAGCAACAATTTGCCTATGGCAGTTTCAGAAAATGGGGGACATTTAAACATGGAGATTTCGAGTCTCTGAAAAGCCAGATAGCTGAATTAGCAATAAAATGCTTCTGTCTGAGAAGACACCAAAGGTTGACATATGCCGTATTTCTCCATTAGGATTATATGCTCTTTGATGGGTACACATCTGTGTACTCTGATACACAATAATGGGAAACTTCTTGCAAGGAGATTTAAAGCATAAGGGCATTGCCTTCATCCATAAGGGTATCCTCCTTTGGGAGATTGGGGAGATCCATTCATATTCTATTCATTTCAGATGTATTACCACTTCTTCAGATGTATTACCTCTTTTTCCATATGTCACTCAGTCTTAGACCCTGGTCTCCCTTGCATTTAACTATATAAAATCTACTTTCCTCCCTATGCAAAATATCTTTTTCTCTTTTGCCCCCAAAGGAATTGTCCTTTTCTTACCTTCAATCATTAGGACATCATTAGCTATAATTGTATACTAGCTATTTCCCTCTTATTCTGACACCCTACGAAAATAGCCTCAAGATGTGTAGAACCTGCTATTCTTCACAACCAGTTGTCTTGAAGGGGAAATCAAGTGACATTTTGTAGCCATGATCAGAAATATATTTTGGAAATGTTGACAGAGCCCTCCCTCTGGTTACTACCTACCCTACAAAATAGCCATTTTCTTTATTCATTTATAAAAAATATAGTTCGGGTCCCATGAAAGCCAGCTGGTTGACTTGGGCCATTCATACTCTCAACCCACGGCCTACAAGGTTGTTGCTGTTATGAGGGAAATAGGAGGATGATATATTTGCTGCTGTATTGTATTAATTGTAAAATTAATAAAGGCAGGCAGGCAGGCAATAGGTAGGTAGGTAGGTAGGTAGATAGGTAGGTAGGTAGGTAGATAGATAGATAGATAGATAGATAGATAGATAGATAGATAGATAGATAGATAGATAGATAAAAAATGTAGCCATCCATCCCACAAAATGTGGGTGGCATATAGCAAAAATAACAAAAACAATACACATGTCAAACTTTTTTCCCCCTCACAGCTTTTTCCTTCTTCATTTCTAAATTGCTTCCTGAACTCTTTTGATATCCACCATGTCTCCCCTGTGTTTTGATATCAACTTTGCTCCAGGCTTCCAATAAGATAGAGAAGATCAAATCTCCACCAAGGAGGGAACACGTTTTACTACCCTGCTCCAGTGGTAAAATCCAATTTTTTTTTCTATTGGGTTCTATGAGCGTGGCTTGGTGGGCGTGGTGTGGCTTGGTGGGTGTGGCTTGGTGGCCATGGTAGGGGAAGGATACTGCAAAATTCCCATTCCTTCCCCACTCCTTGGGGAAGGATATTGCAAAATCTCCATTCCCACCTCACTCCAGGGAAACAATACTGCAAAATCCCCATTCCCTCCCCACTCCTGGGGGAAGGATATTGCAAAATCTCCATTCCCACCCCACTCTGGGGCCAGGCAGAGGTGGTATTTGCTGGTTCTCAGAACTATTCAAAAATTCCGCTACCGGTTCTCCTAACTGCTCAAAATTTCCACTACCGATTCACCAAAACCTGTCAGAACCTGCTGGATTTCACCCCTGCCCTGCTTTAACATATTGTAAAATAGACCTTATCTTTAGGTACAACAACTTTTGTTCTATTTGAAAAATAATGAAAGATTTTCAGCTATGATTCTATTGTTTGTTGGCCAATTTTTCTATATTTGTCTTTCAATCCCTACTGTTTCCCTCATCATGAAATAAGAAAGTGGTTGTCATCAGCTAATTGCCTTTGATCCTCCTATGGAGTAGAACCTAGCTACATGTACAATCATGACAGAATCAGCCTCTCTAAGATACTGTCCTCTCTTAGGTCTTCTGATTCATTTTCTGTATTTTAATCTAGGATAATCCTAAACTGAGGGGGGGGGGTGTTAGATTAAACAATTTAGGAAACAGAGTGCTGTTCCTGCTGTATAATCCTTCTTGATATATGCCTTCCCTGCTAACTGATAATATGCTGAAAAGAGTTGTTATCAATTAAGAGAAAATAATTCTTATTGCTAATAACTAATGGTGCCCTCAAAATATAACATTGTTTGGATTAAAATGGTGGGTTTCCTTCGGAAGAAGAAGAAGCCATCTCTTAGTCCTTAGACAACTAGCAGCTGATCAGTGGTGGGATTCAAAACATTTTACTACCGGTTCTGTGGGCATGGCATGGCTTGGTGGGTGTGGTAGGGGAAGGATACTGTAAAATCCCCATTTCCTCCCAATCAGCTGGGGCTAGGGAAGCAGAGAATAGATGGGGATGGGGCCAGTCAGAGGTGGTATTTACCGGCTCTCTGAACTACTCAAAATTTCTGCTATCAATTCTCCAAAACCTGCTGAATACCACCTCTGCAGCTGATGTCCCCCACCTTCCCTTCCTTTAGAGACCTACTGCAGTCAGAATTCAGGCCTGGATGTGGGACTGATAGAGTACTGGTTGCCTTTGGGGCAGAGGTGGGTTTCAGCAATTTCTGACCAGTTCTGGAGAACCAGTAGCGGAAATTTTGAGTAGTTTGGAGAACCAGTAGTAAAAATTCTGACTGGCCCCGCCCCCATCTATTCTCTGCCTCCCAAGTTCCAGCTGATCGGGATTGGGGAGGGAATGGAGATTTTACAGTATCCTTCCCTTGCCACACCCACCAAGCCACACCCACCAAGCCATGCCACATCCACCAAGCCACACCCACAGAACCAGTAGTAAAAAAATTTGAAACTCACCACTGCTTTAGGGTGACCTTTTTGTTGGGACTTGGATGGAGGTAGGGAAGCAATCCTGGTCTTTTAAAACTTTTCATTCCCTTCGCTAGCACCGACCATGACATCTCTGTGAACTGCCTACAAGAGTTTGAGCTTGGAGGCACTGAATTGCAATGATTCTGTTTTTTTTTTTCCCTAAAGGGATCACTTCCAGTTTATATGCGTAAAGGAAGAGTGGTAATGCACATAGTGACTTCAAAATGGAATTTGATTGGGCTTGGTTCCCACTTCCCCTGGGTTGTTTAACATTGACATGAAGCTTCTGGAGGAGATCTTCTGTCACTTTGGGGGTGAGATTTTAATACACTGATGATACCCAGTTGTACATCTGCATCCCAGACCAGATCAGAGATGCTGTGTGGTGATGCTAACCTAATGCCTGGAAAATATAAGGATCTGGAAGGGTCAAAACAAGCACAGATTAAATCCTTGCAAGACACAGTTGCTTTTTGTTGATGATCACTTTGTCTGGCTTGATGCCAGCTCCATCTTCATCTTTTAAAGGAATTACAGTACTGTACACACTTTCTGAAGGTGAAGATTCATGAGTTGGGGGCAGGTAAGAGGTTTCCATTAGAGACAGCAAATTTGGTGGCCTGTTCTGTACCAACTCAAAAATGGGAGATAATATTTTAACCCAGAGTGTTGAAAAGCCTTTCAGAATATTTACAAGGTAAATTTTATATGTGTGAATTCAAGGAATTAAAATAGCATAGAGTTATAACCGTAACGTACAGTACCATGTATTTATTCAGAAACCTTTTTCACTGGAACTTCTGTAGAACTACAGTTGCACAACCCAATTCTATAGAAATATATTCAGCATAAGAGTGCTAGAGATAATTTAATGGACATTTTACACCCCTATCCCTATCCAACCCACATGGATTGCTTTTATTTTGAAGGTGGCTGCTATTTTTTAAAATTTACATATGTGCGTGCGTGCACACCTAGGTACTTCCACAGCCGCCTATTGGTTCAGCCCTCCATAACAGTCCTGGTTTTTCCTGTGCCCCCTTGGGAAAATTAATTGCCCACCCTAGATCTAAACCAGCCTAAGGTTTAGTGCAGAAATCTACTATTATAGCATGTTCCACTGCTTTGGAGACATTTACTCCACATTGGACTGTAAATAGCCTTTATATATTCAAGGGTGGGTATATGAATTTTGCTGTGAGTCGATGTTGTGGACCTTTTGATGAACTCTTATTCTCATTTATCTCCAAAGTAGATCTCCTGCTGGTATCACATAAGTATTTGGTTTTGCTTCCCTCCCCCCACCCAGCCCCTCCTCCCATTCTAATTCATATTCCTCTAAGCCAGCTGCTGAGCACAGGAGAGAAACAAGGGAGTTTCCATTCTGAAAATACAAGCTGGACAGTATCAAGTATACATCATTTACTGCTTGGGGCACAAAAACCAAATATAAAGACGGGCTTTTAATAGATTTGAGGAGCTTCTCTTTGCTAAACATTTTGAGAAAGTGGGAAAAAAAGGGCTGAATTGAAAGTAATTCAGTCAAAGATATCCCTATACTTGTTAGTTGTGAGACCTTTCATATTTTGACAAACACAAATAAACACGATTAAAATATCACCCCAGAACTAGGATGTAATAACAAGCTTGTTGCCCATAATGACTATAATTAAGAAGTGGCATTCTGTCTGCCTCTCTCTCTACCAAAATCCCGGAAGGGATTGTAAGTTCATGGATAGTAAATCACATGAAACTAAACAAATCTGAATTGCAATAGTATTTAAAACCCATCATTGTCACTGATTAGAATTCAGTCCAGGACTATGCATGAGGTTGAGAGTGGTAAACCCTTTTCCTAAGATGTTCAGGTGTGATTGTTGAGGCCCGGTAACAAACCCCAAATGTCACTTCCAAATAGAATGACATCTCTGATATGCAAAGTTTTACAGCAGAGCAATTAAGCCGTTTAGGTTTTTATAACAATGTTTGAGCTCTGTGCAACCACCAGAAAGGGGCCGGAGAAAGGCCAGTGATGGATGGTCCAATCCTCACTGGAAAATATACCCTGCAATCTAGCAGAGTCAATGCCTTATGGATTGTATTGTGATTATTGGTTGTTCATCCCCTCCTCATTTTGCTATGTTCTCTTCCCCACCCCCTACCCCCTTGATGGATAAAAAAAGAAAAAGAAAAAAACGACATGGCTGCCACATTGTTGAGGACACGAGCCTTGGATGCAGATGGAAAAGTTCAGCCCTTGCAATCTGCTCTGCGTAAGGACGGCGGTGAAAGGGGGCTGCAGCTAGGCCGCCTGTCAGCAGGGGACAGAACTGGGGGCCATATGCCTCTCTTCTTCTCCCTTCTGTCGCCAAGTCTGCTGCCTTGTCCTTCTGTCAAGGGACACTTTAATGATGAACATGTTTTAAACAGTTTTGTTTACCTAGCAGCGGCCTTAATTAGACACCTTAAAGCGGATTTTTTTTTTTAGCTTGGATTTGTGCCTGTGAGAGTGAGAACCACTCAGCGTCTGGTTCCCTCCCTCAGTTTTGCTTCCTCCAATGCAACAAACTATTTCTCATTTTCTTTTTCAGAGTGTCAGGAAGTATTTATGGAAACAAACTACACAGTGCGACACAACACTGAGCAGAAGAAACCCTAGTGCCATCCCTTTCTCGCACACGTACACACACACACAGAGAGAGAGAGAGAGAGAGAGAGAGAGAGAGAGAGAGAGAGAGAGAGAGAGAGAGAGAGAGAGAGAGAGAGAGAGAGAGAGAGAGAGACAACCAGACACACACACATACACATACACACACACACACACACGGGCAGTGGGAGGGGTGCTTTGTTATTCTCAGAGTATCAGGATGCGGACAGAAAAGGTTGCCTTTGAATTCAGTGGCTTGGTTGCGGGAAACAGACATAGGATGATAATTAGAGATGTACAATATAGTTTGTTCTACAGAACAACAAGTCCCGGCAAAACAGCAACAATTATGTATTTTATTATCTACCGCTCTTCATTAGTTTCACTAACTACTAAAAGAAAAGAGTATGCATAATAGTTTCTAATGCAATATATTTGCATGATTTTTGTTCTTGGTGAAAGGAAACCTTTAAATAACAATACTGAATATGGATGGAATGATGAATTTTTCCACATTGATAAAAATATATATAGTTTTCCTAAATTCTCTCTCTTCCTCTCTCTCTTTCTCTCTCCTATGTGTTTACATCTATCCAATAATCTATCCTTCATGTAGTTAATATATATTTATAGTGAATAATATTTTAATATTGTTTTGCTGAATAAAACCGTATTGCACGTTACTCTTAACACTTTACATATATCTCCAAAAACAAATGGCTGTATCTTTATGTTCTCTGTGATGTAAGTGTAGAAAACTTTTGTTTCTGTAATTTCATCGGAAACCTGACAGAAAAACAGTGTTTAAATCCCTTGGGTATCTGGCTGCCTTTAAAATGCCACAGCAGGCAACCAGTGTTGGGGGGCGGGAGGGAGAGAGGGCAGGCGGGGATTGTCATTTCATTTATCGAAGAAGCAGTCTGTACATTTCAGGAAAGAATCTCTCCGTCTGTTAACTCATAAAGCAGACTGTAGTACAATAATATTAAAGTCTTTAATTTGTTTTTCATGATTTGGGTGGTTTGTTAGTTGTTTTAAATATCAAAACAAAACAATTCAGTTTTATGCTTTTGGGGGGGGGCGTTATTTCTGTGAAGCACTTATTTTGGCTGTCACACACTGGCCCGCTGCCAGAGTGAATATGTGTCAGCTGGGACAGGGGAACGTTTGTTAAGTAAGCTTGTTTAATTCCAAGTACATAAAAAGGGCTCCACATCTTTTCTTATGCCTGGAAAGGAAAGAGATAGGACTTGCTCTACAAAGAGGTGTATATATAGAAAAATTGAGGTGGGACATTTCCCGATACTATAATTTTTCTCAAGAAAATAGCACACACCCTTAGCAATACATGGTTTCACAAAATTATTTAGCAGCATAATAAATTAATCTAAGCTGTATCTGCTAAGTGGAATGAGCAGAATTCTGGATGAATCTAAAATTAAAATTGGAACTATATTTCTTAGATGACAATATCTAGGAATCCAGTACTGGTGGATATTTTTTTCAATTAAAATAAGCATATTAAAAACGTTGGCAGCATAGCTTCTAAATAACATAAAGTGCATGCCATCATGTACTCGTATCTTAAATGACTTGGACAGATTTTTTTATTATTCTAGTTTAAAAATAATTGCCAGATAAAGCTCTGAATTTGTAAAGCTTTTCAATTTAAATTGCACATTTCTCCTACTCCCCTATTTCACATAATTTGTTACTAACATTTAAAAACATCTATGTGTGTCTGGGTTTATTGACTGATTATATACCATCAAGGTGATGTCAGCTCTTAGTGACCACATATATACTGGTAGATCTTCTCCAAGATGAATGTGTACACATGAAGAGAAGCCGTATTTAGGGATTGCAAAATTATCAAATTAATTTTATTCACTACAAGAAATAAGTTCATCAGATGTGATTAAGTGTTGCCTTTAGTTTACAATCCTCCCATTTCTCCCCAATACTTTCATTTTTTTTTCTTAATAGAGAAATTTAGCATCTTGATTAACTGCATGTTCTAGAATCATCAAAGCATCATTGTGTTGCAATGAAAATAATGAAGATGGGATTTATGTTGTTCAATAATGACTGAGTTATGCTGACTAGAAAATGCTATCCATCACTAAATGGGGATTCTGCAGAATGAAAGAACAGCAGCTAACCAATGCTTCTAGAATGGAAAATATCCTAAGTCCAATATGCTAAACTAATTTTCAATTACTTTGCTTACTCTTTAATTCAAAATTTTGTGGAAAGTCCACAACATTAGATCGACTGGGCACACTTCAGGTTTCATGAAACTGGGCAACAAGCAAACCTGTCTCAGCACTCATGCAGACATATAGATCAAAATGTAAGTCAGGTTTCAAAACAAACGTTTAAGCAAAAAAGACAACCCTTGATTCATGCAATGGTTAACATAGAAGTTAATATTCTGGAATCAACACTTTACCACACAACTTTCTGGAGTGTGTGTTTAATAAACATTGGGATGTTCAAGAACCTGAGATTTATCAGGGGAAGTCACTTTGCATGAATATGTAGGTGGTCACATAACCCACAAATTTTCAGCCAATTTTGTATTAGACAATCTACTAGGAGGTTTGTGCAAATCGGCATAATACTCAGGTGAAAGAAACCTGTTCTAAATCAGGGCTTGGCAACATTTTTTCTACCATGGATCATATTTCCCCAGAGACAATCCGTTTAGAGGTAGTATCTTGAGACTGAGAGAGCGATGGTGGACAACCAAGAATCAATGGTGGAATTCAGCCAGTTCGCACCACTTTGGGAGAACTGGTTGTTAACTTTCTGAGCAGTTTGACAAACTAGTTGTTGGAAGAAATCATTAGGGCAGAGAACCGGTTGTTAAATTACTTGGATCCCACCACTGCCAAGAATCTATGTATTGTCACCTTATCCAACACCAAAATGAAACACCATTTGAAGGCATCAATGTCTCCACTCCGCTCTAGTGATAGTAAAATAATTAGTAGCTGCATCTGGATATTACAGATGAACAAATAAGAAAACAAACTAAAAACAAGATAAAACGAATCCCTTACTCTCCTGTTTTCTTTCCCATCATCATCTTCAGCCATCACCATATTCTCAATTAACCCACTTTTGCTTTTTCAGAAGCAGCTGGCACACTTCAAAACAAAGTGCCCAGCTGCAGCTAACTTCCATTTTATTTTGAAAGAATGCCTCTGGAGCGTAAGGCATAAGACTTTGTTCCTTGACTTGAATATTCTAGTAAACTAGATACTGTATAATCTTTCGCCTTTAATGTCATTTGCCCAAGAAAGTTTATTACTTTTTGTTAGTTGGGGGAGGGTTGATTCATTTAAAATGTGAATATTTTAATGTCTAGTGAATATTCAATATATTATCATGGGAAGAAAAAGGGATCAACTGTTACTTATATACAGATGTTAATGCATCTCAAAGTCCAAGTCAACTTTCCCAACTTTAAAGAGTGTAAGGAAGAAAATGAACCTTGATATATCATTGGCCAATGGTCATAACATTAAACAGAAGTCTGCAAGAATCAGCTTCTGAAATCTCACTTGTAAGAAAGTTGGGAACACTTCACAAAAGCACCTCCAAAATCCTGTCACTTAGGCATCTCAGGCAAAAAGGGCCAACACAATGAACATCTTACAGTTCTGCAATCTAGTTCCCAACATAATCCATTCATCAAAACGATCAAAGCATTTAATTTCATAAACTCTCTGAAGCCCAGTTGAAATGGAACTAGAGTTCTAGACAGTCCATATTATCTGAACTTCTTATAATTGAGAAGTTACCACATGCTCCAGCACTTTGAACAAGAATGAAATATTAGAGATGGTCTAGGAATTATTTAATATTTGTAGGATTCAAAGAGACTTAAAATAACCACACAGCTTAGCTGATGCTTCTTTACAAAATGAAGAAATCATATTTAATTGCATAGAAATGTTCCCCATTAGATTTATTTTCCTAACTAAATGTAACTGCACCCTTCTTTTGTAATTTTCATGCATTTCCTACATTTGCGCTCTTAATTAAGTTGTGCTGATTTTCAAATTGTTTTTATTGACTGTTGGTTGTCTTGAGAGCATATTACAACAGGACAGGCTATACATATTTAAACAAACTAGCAAACAAGACACTGCATGACACATTAAATGGCAAAACCAACACATTAATTGGTGTTAACCACTGAATTAACACCACTTGGTGCGACCATCATTGGCTGCTAAATCAACCACTTAGAGTAAACAGATCTCAAAGTAACAGAAGTTGTGTTATCAGTTGGACTTTATTTTGCCTTTCAACAATCCGCTGGACTGTTAACTTAAAGTTTACATCCTTCTGCACAAAAATTAATTTCTATTTCACAAGTTCCACTCAGATTTTGTGGCTAATAAAATCAAGAATGTAAATACTATTAAATACCAAACAGCCTGCAGCATAACTGTTTCCAAGCAAATTACAGATTATATCAAGCTCATTCCTTGTACAGAAACTGTATTTTTTTTTTTTCCAAGACAGTGTAGTTCCCCATACCTTGGAATTTTATTAGGCTAAGAATTTCATTCACCATATGTTATAGTATGAGACTAGCTGCAATTGAACAAACAACTTTCTGATATATAAGTGAATGATAACCTGATTTTAAATGTGTTTATCTAATGAGATAGTAACGTTAATTTACAGCAAATATAAAAACTCCCACTGTTACACTTGGTGCACCTTTTTGGATAAAAAGGGTGATGCAGTGAGATATGCTAATGAATATGTCTTGGTTTTTTCCAAGTCAGTAATAAAATTTGCATGTGATATTGTGCACAGTAAACTGGGTTATTAGCTTTGAAAATGAGTCTCATAAAATTTAAATATAGGCTTAAATCATGTTAACTGTCCTGTAGAATTTCTGAGAGGCTTTAAAGCATTGTGTTTTGTTTCCATAGCAGTGAGACTACAGATGTCATGGATTTTTTTGGAGGGTGGGTATCCCAAAATGATAGTGGGGATTTTTATGGGGCGGGGGGAGTGGGAGATTCAAAAGTAAACAGCAAAGATCTTCATCTAACTTCAATTTACAAAAACTGCTGGGCCACAGGCTAGATAAAACATAGACATAGAAATCCATATTTTGTAGTACAAATCACTACAACTAACATAGGGGAATACTAGCAACGCCTTCTAGACAATTAGTAATCTGTGAGAAGATTATTAATCCAGTTAAATTCTGTTGGAAGAAATTTCCGTCTGGTTCAGTTCGAAGCCGGGAGAAAGACACCGGAAACGTGGAGGCTGGTTGGAAAGATGGTTTAATGATGAAGCAGAATGTGAGGTGACAAGGGCATGAGTGACTGTGAGGAGAGCCTCCCGATCCAAGTAGGGTCGCAATTGGTGCACCAGGCAAACCTGTGCAAAGATCCCCCTAGCCACAGCTGTCAGATGTTGCTCTATTCTTAGATGTGAGTCTAGGAGGACACCCAAATTGCGAGCACTGAAGGGTCATGTCTTAATCCCATCACCCTGGAGCTGAAGGTCTTTTGTTTTGTAGATAGGCTAGCCCAGTCTTTCTCAATGGGCAAAAAATATTGGGGGGGGGCTCTGAGTTCCTGTCTCCCTTAAGATTTTTATTTCTCTTTTAGGGGAAATATTTTATCCTGCCTTTTTAAATATTTCTCAAAATATTTCATTCTTCTAGGAGGGTGGGGTAGCTTCTCATAGTTCCGTGAAAAAAATTAAACAATTCATTTATCTTGTATTTGTGTATCTACAATATATACTATCATCCATTCAGTTGTTCCTTGACTTCCAGTTAAAACTACTAAGCTTGTGTAGGAAGTTAGCACCCACCTCTCTCCTAGGAAAATGAGATATTTTAGGAAATATTAAAAGGGCAGAATATTTCCCTACAAGGGAGGCAGAAACTCAGCCTCCCCCCACCTTTGTCAATGGGCCATTAAGGCCTGGGCCAGTCTATTCTACATAACAAAGATTTACCTCCTTCAGGCAGAGCCATAGTAGGAATTGCCCAAAGCCCTTTCATTACTTCATCACCCAGCAAGAGTCAACCAAGCCTGGGATTCAAAAGACAACCTACAAGGTTATCCCTGCATGGCCCCATGGGAGTCTGACAACCAATCAGAACACAAGCTCAAATTCAAAGCCCAACAGAGGGCATAAAAGCCAGGCACTCTCAGCATCTGTGCCCCTTTTGCACAGGATCTCAAGCCGTGTGATCCTGTTCATCAATAAACCTTCTTTCCAAGCAACTTCCATGAATCTAGTATCTTTTTCCCCATTTGGAATTGCAGCCCAATGGACATTTCTTCCAACACTTGCTTATTGTTTTAATACAAACACAACTTCAAAATCATGTGAAGTCTGGCAAAGAGTTTTTGTTTTCCTTGTTAGTAAGGTGACCAACTATTTTACAATGAGAAGGAGGACATGTGTGTGTGTGCCCTGTCATGTTATGGTAAGAAGTAAACAAAGCCACTTGTGCATGGCGCATTCTTGCATGCAGCACATTCTCTCAAAACAATTCTCCTGTACGGAGCGCATGCCTCTCATAATTGCATCTTGGCATGCTGTACCGAGCCTTGATGAATCGTCATGTCAAATACAAATATGTCACATCACATGCAACGGATCGGATTGGCATCGATCGAATACAGAGATTTACAGATTAGTCTTCAAATATCGAAAAGGAGGACATGTAGGAGGACACTTTTTGAGAGAGGACAGAACTTTCAAAAGAAGGACTGTCCTCCCTAAAGGAGGATGATTGGTCACTTTATTGTTAGGTGCTCAGAGAACTGGAATGGTAAAGAGCACCTATTCTCCCGTGAAGCTGAATGAGAAAAGGAGAAATATGTTTTTAAAAACAAAGCAGCTTCCTGCAGCTCCCTACCCTTCCTTCACCTCCAGGGTGATAGGATTAAGCCATGGCCCTCAGGACATGATAGGATTAGCCCTCTACCCATCTCATCACATGGCACCTAGGAAGATTACATCACCCAGCAAAGCTCAACCAAACCTGGGACTCAAGACTGCCTACAGAGTTGCCCCTGCATGGACCCTTGGGAGTCTGGCAACCAATCAGAATACAAGCTCAAATTCAAAAGCCCATGGAGGGTATAAAACTCAGGCACTCTCAGCATCTCTTGCCTTTTTTTCTTCACCCAACATCATCAAGGCATGTGATCCCGCCCATCATTAAAAACCACCTTTCAAACAGTCTCCGTGTTTCCAGTGCCTTTTTCCCCACTTGGAACTGAACCCAGATGGACATTTTTTCCAACACTATCTTTTCAGTTATACCGTATATTGTTGGATTTGCTTTAAAGAAAAAAGAAATTGAAGTTAATGTCTTATACAATATTTTATCCATGTACTCATCCATCGTAGAGATCATTGCATTTATAGTTTCTATGAAGAATGAGGGCTGGGAGATGGGGATCAGGGCTATATTTAGTCACAATGTTGTTCCAGGGCTGCAATTCCCCCATCCACCCCCAAAAAAGGAAAAATGCAACAAAGAACTGTGGGAGCAAATTTTTTTTTTATGGAATGGAATATAATTTAAATTAATCTACCACAATCTTTAGAATAAGTATGTTTATTAAACAATTCTTTAATTGTATAAGACATAGATATGATTTCTCCTATCTATCACATTGAAAATAACAGATTGGTGATACTTTGTGGAACAGCTCTGGGAATCACAGCTATGGATCTGATGGCCAAATATGGCCCTAAAATCTCATGGTACACAGGTTAAGTCCTCGTTTAAGAACCGGCTCATTTAGCAACCATTCGCAGTTACAATGGGGGTGAAAAAATAGTTGTACAACTATTTTAGTTGTACATTTAAAACTTCACAACTAAATAAAGAAAAGGAAAGCTGAACTAGATCATAAACTCAGTTGGGGTTTCACTTAGTGACCACTTTGCTTAGCAACTGAGTCGCCGATCCCAATTTTGTTCACTAATTCTGGTGTAAAGAAAGATGGTTTCGAGTGCAGAAGTTTTAGGGCTAAGAAAGAAATGTTGATGCTCATTCAAAATGAATCTCCCCAAATACTTGCAAAGAAGGACCAATTCTACAGGAATTTGAAACCCTGGCAGACAAATTGTATTCTTTCTGTTCCCATTAGCCTTTTCTGACCAGCAGTACCAAAGAAACCTTTGCAAGTTTCAGTCTGCAACTGTGTGACCAGGTGTGAAGGCAAAACCTCCCTAAAACAGATTTTAAGAGAAGAAGAACGAGCAGAAAGAGTCATTTCAGCATCAACAACCAAATTGAGCAAACATTAAAGTCACTCAGTCCCAGGCTTCTTCATTACTTATTTATTTATTTTATTCATAAAATTTATTCATAAAATTTATACTTCTGCCCATCTCACAAAAATGCCAATGTGGGCAGCGTACAAGATATAAAACAATTAACATATAGAAACAATTATTACTATTTTAAAAAATTAAAAACACATATTTTATTCATTCATCAAATTTATCCCATACTTTATTTATTCATTATGAAATACACTGCATTGATAAATGATAAATATATTCCTAAATGGTAAATATATTGCTAAATTACAAACTCTCTAAATTAGGATCTACAATGGTTATGTTAACTGTATTGCTTTAGGTGTAAGTGCAAAGATGTACCTGGCTGTTTTTTTAAAAAAATTGTGACCCTTTTCTAATTTTTTTTGCTCCCAGTGAACTATCCCACCTACCAACTGTCCAACCTTTCTGATTTTTCACCAACCTGGATGTGTCATGCAAGGAATCCTGTCATCTTTTTCATGCAATGTAAATGCTTAGAGTGACACTGAATTATAGCACTAGGCTGAAGCTGACATAATGAAAGATGAAGCTGGCACATCAGCAGAGAGGACCAAAAGCCAGGAATCTTGTCTAAAAGATCCCTAAAAGAAGAGAACAAGTCATTAAAGAAACAAAAGAAAATGTTACCTGCACATGGATGAAAAAACCCCAATCTCAGTCATTTAACAAACTCAAGACCTTCTTGAGTCAATCTTGGATCCTGACTTGATAGCTTCCATCCCTGTAGGCAGTGCAGCTTAGATGAGGATGTAAGTAAATGTGGAAGAGAGAGAGAGAGAGAGAGAGAGAGAGAGAGAGATTATAACTGATAAAGTTTTCCTGTTATTTTAAATTCACCGGGTCTCTGTGTATTCCAAAGTACTTGTTGCATCCCAGTATTTGGTTGGAGTGTGTGTCCCCAATTGTGTGTGTTGACCAGGCTGTGTGTTTTGTCTGTGCTAAGCACACCTCTTTGGAAAAAGGAGGCTTACAAAATCTGCATGCCTCAACAGGGTGTAAGTCTGAGTGGCCATAAGCCAGACTTGGGAACGTGTGTAACAGCACCTCCAATAAATAAATCAGTCCCCTCATATTAAGAACTTAAATGTGTGTACTGCCTCATAAGGGATCTAAGTGATGCTGTCACTGGGCTCCTTTATTCCAGAACTTTCTTGCAGGGGTGAAATCTAAAATTTTTTGCTACTGGTTCTGTGGGCAAGGCTTAATTAGTGGGTGGAGCTTGGTGGTAAGGTGACTGGATGGGCATGGCCAAGTCAATGTCACTTCTTTGCCCTTTTTTAACCTACAAAACACAACACAACACAACAGGCTCACCCACAATGTAAAAGCAGCTGTGCTAGATCCAAAATGGCCCCTGCAACAAGCAGGAACCTCACACAGCCACAAAAAGCCCCTCCAAAAAAAAAAACAACTTTCACACTTTACACACACACAACACAACACAACACATCTGGCTCACCCACAATGTAAAAGCAGCTGTGCTAGACCCAAAATGGCCCCTGCAACAAGCAGAGATCTCACACAGCCACAAAAAGCCCACAAAAACAACTTTCACACTTTACACACACAAAATTCCACAGCTTTGTGAGATTTTGTGTGTTTGTGTAGTTAGAGTGAAACACTACAGAAACACACTAAATCTCAGAAAGCTGCACAAATATTATTTTATTTTTATTTATTTTTATTTTTATATAAAAGCAGCTAAATTTAAAACTTCCTAAACTTTAAATGGCTAGGTCTAAAAAAAGAACAGCTAAAAAGAACCTCAATTAACTATTTTTTTAAAAGCTCCCAAAGGGGGAAAAAACTTACCCAATAGAACAGAGGTCTCCAACCTTGGCAGCTTTAAGACTTGTGGACTTTAACTCCCAGAATTCCTCAGCCAGCTTTGCTGGGAGTTGAAGTCCACAAATCTTAAATTTGCCAAGGTTGGAAACCCCTGCAATAGAAGTGGAAGGCAGGCAGGCAGATAGAGCTACTCACCAATGAGCTTGATTGCAGGCAGGGAAATTCAGTTGCTTTCTGATGCAATGGATTGCAGGTATTACAGCAAGCGAAGCAAGGCAGGCGTTGGGACCAGCAGCTAAGGTAACTCAGCTGGGATCGTCAGAGCTTGGCTTGTCAGAGCCATTTAAAAGGAAAAAAAGGCTCTGATGATCTCACAGCTCAGCTGGGCATGGGGGGCAGGGATTTTTGCTACTGGTTCTCTGAACTGCCCACCGCCATCTCTACCTACTCGCCCGAGCCGGTCTGAACCGGGAGCATTTCACCCCTGCTTTCTTGTCTTCGTTAGTTCCTTGAATAGTTTCTGTTTCCACATAAAAGTCTATCTCACTATCTGAGAATTGACAAGGAATGTGGATGGATGGATGGATGAATGGATAGATGGACATATGAGTGAAAGAGTTTCACTTGTGCTGCCAAAAGGCAGAACTCCATCTGGAACAGAATGATAGAAACCTTGTACTCCCTAATCACTTAAGGTATTATTAGGGAAATTTAAAATCTAATTTCTTTTATAAGAAATATTGAACTAAATGCTTCAGAACTCCTCAAAAGGCTAAGATAACAAATGGCCGTTTCCTTCTTCTTTTTCAAAAGGCATCCTTAAGCTATTTTTACTTTGGTCCAATAAATGTCATCCAGATGTAAAGAGAGAGACACTTGTCTCACTTCTTTTTGCATGCTGAGCAAACACAGTTAACATAAGCATCAGGGCCCAGGGATTCTTCATTTGGTTAGGCTGGCTGCCAAGAATACATTTTGATTAAAAGTACTAGAATTGCAAGACATAGGGAACCGAAAGCATCTTCTCTGGGCTTTTAAATGGGGATGTTTTTGGCTGGTGGCTTTAGCAACACCCAGTATAATTCTAATCAGCACCAACACTTAATCAGTGGCACATATACTATAAAACAAACTACTGTATCAGAGGAATCAAGATTCTTTCATATCATTGTTTAAGGAGGGAGCTCAGAGCATCTCCACAATGTGGTCTTTTAG
Organism: Masticophis lateralis; assembly: GCA_030761175.1. Taxonomy (NCBI): domain Eukaryota; kingdom Metazoa; phylum Chordata; class Lepidosauria; order Squamata; family Colubridae; genus Masticophis; species Masticophis lateralis. The sequence goes on from JAUDYJ010000001.1 coordinate 90,371,767, forward strand.
AGTGTTACGTCTTTTATGGTTTTTATATAAATTACCCAGAATGATTTGGATTCAATAACTTATACCATTTCTAAATAAATAAGTCTTACACATAAATCAGTTTGAGGTATGGCACCTGGAATGCAGTAGTGTGGAAGTGAAAAAATATAGATGTATGTAGATCCGAATACCTTAGGAGCTTTCCTATCACTCTACATAAAGCAAAGGACAAACCATGGAGAATGTAATAATTTATCTGAAGAAACTAATATTTCAGCAGGATCAACTGTATGTCATTTTAAGCCAAAGTGGAAAAGTGAAGATATTTTTAAAGATTGGCAGATCAATCACAAATGTTGCCATCAAGAGTGTCCTTTGTTAAAAGCATATACATTTCTCTTGCTATGCATTTTCTTTAATAAAATGATGCCTTCTTAATTTATTTTAAAACCAAAACAATTCATCTATGGTTATTCTGTTCTGTTCTGTTCCGTTCCGTTCCGTTCCGTCCCGTCCCGTCCCGTCCCGTCCCATCCCATCCCATCCCATCCCATCCCATCCCATCCCATCCCATCCCATCTCTCTTTAGGTAAGGAAATATGTCTGAAAGGATGACCCAACCTGTATGGGTGTCTAGTAGAACCCTAATAATGTAAGTTCTATACCACCCTTTACTAGCTGTGCAAAAGAAGAAATGCTAGATGTAAAAGAAGAGGATAAATTATTGAAAAGGCAATGGAGTTCCAAAAAGCTATCTGTTTGTCTTTCTTTATTATAGTAAAATTTTTTGAATAAGTAAACCACAACAAATTGTGAAAAGTCCTTAAAAACATGAGAGTTACCAGTTTACCATATCTGCTTTCACCTAGGCATGAAAAAAGGAAGTAAGAAGAAAAAAAGTAGAAGAAACTACTAATGCAGAAACAACTAATGTCAACATTCTGAAGGATATTTTTTAAATCCCATGGTCTGATTATCCTGCTGTGAAATTGTAAGTTTCACACAGCATTTTCCTTCCTTCCTTCCTTCCTTCCTTCCTCCCTCCCTCAGCAGTGGAGGGCTAAGGCAAGCCTGACTTAACCCGGTATTAAAGGCCTTCAGAGAGGCAGCCTAGAGTTGCCGCCTAGCCACGTTTGGCCCAAGCTGCGGAGAGGCAGGAGCTGTGATTGCAAAGAAGTCTGCTGCCTGCCACGGTTGGACCATTAGTATGGAAATGAGGCAGGCATGTGACAGGTGGCCTTACAACCAACACAATTAACTTTCTTCATTAGCTGACGTACTGACAAAACAGATGCAGCATCAATAAGCAAGAGGGGAAAAAGGGGGGGGGGAACCCCACAAACATTGAATAGAAATGACATTTTGTACATCCCTATTATTTACAAGGCGTAACAGCTAGTGCACATTAGTTAATAGTGATATTTTTAAAAAAATAAATAAAATAGGGTTAGTTTACAGTACTATTCTATTAATAGTTCTATTGGGAGATGACAATGCAATAAAATATGGTTTGCCTCAGCTGTTCAAAACCATCCTGGCACATTTTAATTATCCAAACAATTGGTCACTTCATCTGGATCAATTCAAGAATTTAGAAGTCTGAAAATGGAAATTCAGGTTGCAGTGCAGGAACCCAGAAGTTATCCAAGAACCTTATGTAAAGAAAATAAGTATTGATACAATGAATGATCCATCTAGCCTAACTTTTCCCAACTGTAGTCCAATTTAACTTGTAGACACCAAAGTAGGGAAGGCCTTTGTTATGTCCTTATAAGGACATCCGCCGGGGGATTGGTCGATCCCACCGGCGGGAGGTTTAAACTGTTGTCATTGGCCGGAGGGCATGCCTGAGCAGGATATAAGGAGGCTCGGCAGCCCAGCCGGCAGTTCAGTTTGCACTCTAAATAAAGGTTCTGAACGAACAGCTGAGTCGCGTTTCTTTCCGGCGCCGAGCCAACACTGGCGACGAAGGACTGAAGAAGAACCGACGAACAACAGCACGACCGCTACCGCCATCCAAGAGCTGAAGCACTTGAGCAAAGTCACTGAACCATGTCTGGACCCCAAATTTCTCTGGCTCCATTCAATCCAAGCCAGGAAAAATGGAAGTCCTTCATGGTGCGATTCCGACAATTCCTGGCGGGCAGCGGCTTCACCGACTTGGACGACAACAGGAAGAGGGCTCTCTTCCTGGCCCACTGCGGATCCGAAGTTCTGGAGATGGCGATGGACCTCGTGGCACCCAGAGACATCGAACAGATGCCATGGTCCGAGCTCCAAGACGTCCTCCAGGAACACTATGCGCCCACGAGCACTCCCCTAGCCAACCGCTTCGAATTCCATCAACGGAATCAGCATGAAGGGGAAACTTTCAAGGAGTTCGTATCGGCGCTCCGGAAGATCGCGGCCAGCTGCGAGTTCGAAAATGTGGACATCCAGCTGAGAGACCGGATCGTCTTCGGCATGAGGGACTGTTCAGTCCAAAAGAAGTTCCTCAGCCGGAAAAAGATCTCCCTCAAGGACGTTATCGAAGAAGCAACCGCGGCGGAAACGTCCGACAGAGCGGCAGCAGCGATGCGACGATCGAAAGGGATCCACAAGATCCACAGAGACCAACCACAGTCATCCGAGGACATCTCCACGTGCTCTGAGTCGGATGGAGAAATGGCCGTCCATAAGGTCACGAGGCCCCAAAGGCGGGAAAACCAACAAGATGGCAACTGAGAGGACAGATGCGCCAGCTGCAAAGGAGACCACCCTCGCGCCAGATGTCACTGGCGAGACGCAACATGCCGCCGATGCGGACGGAAGGGCCACATCGCCGAGGCCTGCAGAGCGGCAGAACCAACATTCGAGCGGCAAAGACCTGCAGACCGCGATTACCAAAGGTCATCTAGACGATCCCAACAGCCGAGGCGGAACGACGAGCGGCGATCCAACGGCCGGCAAGTCAACAAGACCATCGCCCACACCACAGCTGAAGGATCCGAAAAATTCCACGTGACCGTCCACGTGGAAGGGGCACCATGCCCCATGGAGATAGACTCTGGCTCACCTTTCTCAATCATCGCCTGGCATAACCTAAAGAAGCTCCAGCCTAATATCTCCAAGGGACAATTGAAGCCGATCCAGGCGAAGCTGGTAGATTTCGGTGGCCACCCCATTGGCATCCTGGGACGCACAAACATCAGGGTGCAATACAAAGAATTCAACGGAGACCTCCCCATCGCCGTCGTCAAGGACGCCCGACCGACCCTACTTGGAGTGGAGTGGTTCAGGCCACTAGGGCTCACCATTGGCGGAATAAACCAAATCAGGACTAGCCAACTCGACAAACTCCTAGAAGACTTCCAGGACGTCTTCGACGGGAGCTTAGGTAAATTCCTGGGGAAACCCATTTCACTAAATTTAGACCCCCAAATCAACCCAATTCGGCTAAAGCCCCGCAGAGTCCCGTTTGCCCTTAGACCAAAAGTGGATGCACAATTGGATAAACTAATCGCCCAGGGCATCCTCGAACCGATCGATCACGCTGCATGGGAGACTCCCATTGTGACCCCCATGAAGCCAGATGGATCAGTGCGCATCTGCGCTGATTATAAGTGCACAATCAACCGTGCGTTGCAGCAGAGCGCATATTCGGTGCCAGTAGTGCAACATCTGTTGCACTCACTAGGCAAAGGATCAATTTTCGCCAAACTGGACCTGGCGCAGGCGTATCAGCAGCTGCCAGTGGACCAGACAACTGCGGAGGCGCAAACGATTGTCACACACCGGGGCGCCTTTAAATGCAACAGGCTCCAATTCGGAGTCAGTGCCGCCCCGGGGATCTTTCAATCGATGATGGAACGCCTTCTCCAAGGCATTCCAGGGGTAGTGCCCTACTTTGATGACGTCCTAGTCTCAGGGTCATCGGAATCCCAACTAATGGAACGGCTCAGGCTTGCCCTGCAGCGGTTCCAGGCGAAGGGACTACGGGTCCGACGGGACAAGTGCGTGATCGGAGTCAGGGAAGTCGAGTTCCTGGGCTATTTAATTGATAGCCAGGGCATCCACCCCACTAAAAACAAGGTGAGGGCTATACGCGAGGCTCCAGCCCCCAAAAATAAAACGGAGCTTCAGGCTTTTCTGGGACTACTTAATTTCTATAGTGTGTTCTTACGACAGAAAGCCACCGTTGCTGAACCACTACACCGACTCCTAGGGAAGGCGGCACCTTGGAAGTGGGGGAGCGAAGAAGAGGAAGCTTTCCAGAAAGCCAAAAGACTCCTATCCTCCGACAGCCTCCTCATCCAGTACAACGGAGAGCTACCGTTAACCTTGACCTGCGACGCCTCACCCTACGGGGTCGGGGCCGTCCTAAGCCACCAACTACCGAATGGAACAGAAGCACCAATTGCATTCTTCTCCAAGACTATGTCACCAGCCGAGAGGAACTATGGCCAGATCGACAAGGAGGCGCTAGCGATGGTGGCGGGCGTAAAGCGATTCCATGAGTACGTATATGGAAGAACTTTTACAATCGTCACCGACCACAAACCCTTGCTAGGCCTCCTCGCAGGGAACAAACCCACCCCAACCTTCATGTCACCCAGGATGACACGCTGGGCCATCTTCCTGTCGGGCTACAACTACCGCCTGGTCCACCGGCCCGGAAAAATCATCGGAAACGCCGACGGCCTCAGCAGGTGCCCGCTGAAAGAGCAGATCGAGGATCCAGCACCCACACTCGGCCTCCACCACATCGACGATGACCAGTCCAGCCCGGTGTCCTCATCCACGGTGGCACAGCACACCGCAAAAGACAGGATCCTCAGGCAAGTTTTATCCTGGGTTCTGCGGGGCTGGCCAGAAGAAGCCCAGAAGGAAGAACTTGCCCCATACCAGAGAAGGCAACAAGAACTCACCACAATGCAGGGCTGCCTCCTCTGGGGCGACCGAGTGGTCATCCCCCCCTCATTACAAACACGGACTTTGCAAACCCTCCACTGCGGCCACCCGGGGATCGTCAGAATGAAGGCCCTAGCACGAAGTTACGTCTGGTGGCCCGCCTTAGACAAAGACATTGAGGCGTGGATTGCCAGATGTGACCCGTGCCAGGCAACGAGACCAGCACCCCCGCAAGCACAGCCGACTGGGAACAACCATCCGGACCGTGGTCGCGAATCCACATCGATTTCGCCGGGCCGATGAATGGGAAATCCCTCCTGATCGTGGTCGACGCATTCTCGAAGTGGCTCGAAGTTATAGCCATGCCCTCCACAACGACGGAAGCCACCATCAGAGCCCTACGACGACTCTTCGCCACGCACGGCCTTCCGGACACCCTCGTCTCCGACAACGGGCCTCAGCTGACAGCGAAGGCGATGGAAGAGTTCCTGGCCGGCCACGGAATCAGGCACGCACTCATCGCCCCTTACAGACCAGCCGGAAACGGACAGGCCGAAAAAATGGTGAGGCTAACTAAAGAGACACTGACCAGAATGGGAAATGGGGACTGGCAGGAACAAATCGACCAGTTCCTCTTGACCCAACACATCACTCCCCACACCACAACAAAGAAAAGCCCGGCAGAGCTACTGATGGGGAGGAAGCTGCGCTCACCGCTAGATCGCCTGCACCCGATGTACAACCCGAAAGACAAGCCGAACAAACCACCGCCGTCAAGAAGCTTCGCATGCGGAGATTTGATTTTCGCGCTAAACTTTCAGGCCGATCCGAAGTGGCTCAAGGGTCAGATCGTGAGGGTGACCGGCCCAAGGTCCTACGAGGTCGAGCTGGACGACGGCCGCACCTGCCGGTGACACATCGACCAGCTCCGGAAAAGGTGGAGGGGAATCGAGGAGGTCGAGGAAAACCACCCCGACGAGGTAGGCCTGCCTCACCCCGACGAGGTAGGCCCGCACCGACCAGAGGTAGACCTACTCCACCCCAACGAGGTAGGCCAGCCACGACCCCGCGGGGTAGACCTACCGCACCCAGAAGACGAGGGCCGACTACACCCCAGCCTGGAGGGACGCCGCCACCCCGGCAGGGTAGGACAACAACAACCCCAAAAGGGAGTCTTACCCTACCCCGGCGAGGCAGACCGACCAGGAGAGGCCAAGATGGGACCGTCGCAACCACCCCCACCCGGGGGTCAACCCACGGGGACAACCGCCGCACCCCCTGACCTGGGGGCACCCTGGACACCAGACGAGGACCCGGGAACCGTACCGAGGTTCAGACGACCGTCTCCCGACTGCGGAAACTGGAACAGCCCGGAGGGCCACCGGACCTACGGCGGCGCAACCCGGGGACAGCATGTGGAGTCCGGAGATTCACGAACGGGGGAGCCGGAGCCAGCAGGGGCTCGACCCGTCCGGAGCAACATCAACCCACCGACTGGGCCGCGCAGGTCCGGCAGAACCGTCAGGCGTCCCGCCTACCTGCGCGAGTATGTGATCGCGCACACGGACTGATGGACTAAGGACTAGGAGGGGAGGGGTGTTATGTCCTTATAAGGACATCCGCCGGGGGATTGGTCGATCCCACCGGCGGGAGGTTTAAACTGTTGTCATTGGCCGGAGGGCATGCCTGAGCAGGATATAAGGAGGCTCGGCAGCCCAGCCGGCAGTTCAGTTTGCACTCTAAATAAAGGTTCTGAACGAACAGCTGAGTCGCGTTTCTTTCCGGCGCCGAGCCAACAGCCTTGTTGGTGGAACTCTTTGCTATTGCTTACCGTGGCTCAAGTATGAGGACCCAGTTTGTGGGGGCAATAAGCTGACTTTGTATAAAAAAATATACAAAAGTATGAAGGCTATTGCTTAACACATTGTAAGCCTCCTGAGTCTCCGGAGAAGAGCGACATATAAATCTAATTTTAAAAAAAGGTAGTCAAATGTGAGAAAAGGATGGAGGAAGAGGAAGCAATCTACTGGAGTGTTCCTGGAAATTTTTTAAAAGATAGCTTAGATTCACAGTTAGGTTATGTTCAGTGGCAGCATAACTTCCTGAGAAAAAAGTATTCAGGGCTAAACTGTATGAGAGTCAGGGATGAAAAATAAGCATAATTAGAAAGCAAAGGAAAAGACTAACCAATAAAGCTTATGTTCTTTAAGTCAATCTGGATCAAAGGAAGCTACACTCTTCCTTGTCTCAAAGAATCCAATGGCCAGCTTCAATGGAGGACTGGAAGATCTTTTTCTGAGAAATGTATGTGTGATCTCAGCACAAGGTCCATGTTAAAATGAATGCCAAATGGCTTTATAATCCGAGCTGTCAGGCCATTTTCTGGCATAATTTTCTGGCATAATCCAGTAAAGGTTTAAAAGCAGGATTATTAGACTTGTAAGAATTTATGGACAAGTCCAAATCTATTCATAAGAGAAGCACATAGTTATATAAATATCTACATAAAAACGCATCTTTAGAAATAATTATTGTAAGCTTAAAATGCAATTAATCTTCGTGTGGTAAAGAATAGCAGATGACTGTGTGTCTGCTAAGTTTGCTGATGAGGTATCAGAAATACTGTGGGAAAGGGTAAGAAAATATAAACCTTGTGGTTGTATTTTAGATATATTGCTCATGTGAATCATTTAAAAAGAGGGTGGGGTCTGAAACTTCAATCATATGGCCATAGCAATCATCTAAACTTTTTTGACCTCCCTGCAGATGCTCCAGCTAGTTATTAACTAGATAAATACACTTAGAGCCCCTGTTTTCATTGCACCTTTAAACTGGGATTGCACTAGACTCAAATGTAATACATACTTCAGATGCAGGACACTTTGAAATGGGGCAATGATCTCGGTAAAATAAAGTAGTACAGACTATAGAATATTTCTCTTCATAAAAAGACAATATAAAACTCTGAATGTTTGGGAGTCTGTTTTGAAGCAACATAGAGAAGCAATTAGAAATAAATTAAAATAAATTCATTTTAGAGTCCTGCATCACCAGTAGTGTAGGATATTTGCAGCCTTTGGAGTTCAGCTTCTCAAGAAATTTAAGAGAACTATTCAGGTTGCTTTTTTTTTCTTTAGCAGTTTTAGGAGCTATGATGTTTTGCTCTTGTTGTCTAAATATAAGCTAGGAGAGATTCAGTTCAGAGTAAATAGGGACAGAAAGAACAACAGGTGAATGCCTGCCATTTTTTTAAAAAAAATTGATTTATATGCCGCCCTTGTCCAGAGACTCAGGGCGGCTTACAATGCGTTAAGCAATAGCCTTCATACTTTTGTATATTTTTGTATATTTTATACAAAGTCAGCTTATTGCCCGCACAAACTGGGTCCTCAATTTACCTACCTTAGAAATGATGGAAGGCTGAGTCAACCTTGAGCCTGGTGAGATTCAAACTTACAGTAATTGCAGACAGCTGGAGTTAATAACAATGCATTAGTCTGCTGAGCTATCCAGGCTCCTGGATATTTGCCATTGCTTAGAACATGTGCCACTGAGGTCTCACTATGGGCGAGTCATGACTTCAGCTGAATTATAAGAGATCCTTCAATAAAGCTAGATGTTGATGTAGCTGCATTGCCCGAGAAGATGGCTCCTTTATCAAATTATTTCCTTATGGTTTTGCAGTGTGAAAATTCTTATCCTGCACAGCTTCTAAGACAAATCATCTTTAGACTAAAGTGGTCAGTAAACTGCTGATGGAAACCTCACAAACTGTTTATAAGGGCAATAATCTATTTATGCTGTTTTTTCCTAACAGATGCTATCTAGAGCAGGCATCTCCAACCTTGGCAACTTTAAGACTAGTGGATTTCAACTCCCAGAATCCCACACCCAGCAAAGCTGGCTGAGAAATTCTGGGAGTTGAAGTCCACAAGTCTTAAAGTTGCAACAGTTGGAGACCCCTGATCTAGAGACTCCCTCTGATTCTGCAGGTAATATTAGTTTGTATGATTGGTAGCCATCAATACCTTTCCCGTTCATAAGTTTTTCTAACCCTTCTTTAGAACTCTTATCACCTCTTGTGACAGGAAATCCCATAAATTAACTCTGCAGCATTTTGGAAAGTACAGATTTTCCAGTTGGCCATTCAGCTTCACCTGCAACACTTTCTTCAGAGATTTTTACCCTTTTATCTTGACCTTTTTACCCTTTTATCTTGTCCCTACTTAATCCTTTCCAAACAAATAACATTTCCATTTTCCCTTAGAGCAGAGGTCCAACCAGCTTTGCTGGATGGGGAATTCTGGGAGTTGAAGTCCGCCAGGCTTAAAGTTGCCAAGGTTGGAGACCTCTGCCTTAGAGCTTCATAATAATGGTAATTGCCTTTATGTGCCTTTTCCAATTTTCCAGGATATTTTTGATAACGTGGTAACCAAGATCGTTACCTAGCATTTTAGATGCAATTGTGCCACACATTTCTATAATGTGATTAAGTTTGGCTGACTCACCACAAAATATGTACTCAAATATTTTTATAAGCAACCAAAGAAATGCATTTGGCATGTACATGGAAGTTGACACTGGTATATTTTGGGGCTCAAGGGAAGATTTGTTACTTCAAGAACTGCAGCAGCTGAGTGGATTTGAGTCTCTCAATTTTTTATTTTATTTTTTTTGGAATTTTTTTAAAAAAAATTTTAAAACACATAAATAAACATACAATACATCTTTTCGGAACAGAGCATTGATTCGGTCATAAATTTGTTCAACTTTTTGTTCATCTTTAACAAAATTTCATATATTCTATTTTTGCCATAACACTTATCACATATCTCAACTATTACCATCTTATAGAAAGCTAACTCATATTAACTTAATCAAAGAAATTACCCTTCTATTAATCCACCTTAAATCTTAATTCAATTAATACCTCATAATACATTTCACAATTCTTACCCCAAATACTCACTATTAAAAATACCATTCAAACATGTTTATATTTCTAAATTTTATTTCCATTTCTAGAACTTCCTTACATTTTATTATTACTTCCTATAATATTCATTAAGTCTTTATTTAATTATTACATCATCAAATGTAAGTCTTATCTCTAATCTTGAAAATATACCAATTTAACATTTAAACAAAGTTCTTAATTCAAATAACACAACATAATACAATTCACAATTGTTTCCCTAAATTCTGTCCATTTAACAATTGAGCCTCTCAATTTTGCATTCTTCTCTTCATCAGATGGAGGAAGCCCAGTTTGGTTCATGATGGTTTATGCCTGTTCTCAGTATTTTAAGGCCTGCAGAAGTTAACTCCTTCTGAAGACCTGAAGAATAAGAACAGTGTTGATGATATCGAAGCACTTTAAATTTTATCATCTTATTGACCCAGTTTGGGGGAAAAAATCCTCCAGAATGCTTCTTGCTTTTACGTCTCCTGTTTATTTTATTAGACAAATCCATAAATTTGGCCAACATTCTGGTCACTCGATGTATGAGCTCTCATTCAAATAAATATAAAAAGCAACCACTCCAGTAAAGCCTTTTCTCCTCTTTCAGATACTTAGTATTCCACAATTAGGTGATAGTTCCTGCTTGAAGCTGGAAAAAAGAACAAGAAAAATGAAAAGATATAAGTAAAATTGGCTTGAGGAAGAGTACAGATTTCCTGTTTAAACCATAATCTAACTGCAACTACACTTTTAAAAAGAGATGGAAGTAAATTTCTGTAACAGATTTAAGGCTATGGCTACTTACTTAAATTAGTGATAGAGAGTGTGCAAAATAAGTAATATGCTATCTCTAAAAAAATGAGAACAGTTGAGGTTGCAGTTATTTATTTGGCAGTAAGTCATCCTGAACTGAAGAAGTGAAGGAGACTAACTTCTGAGTAGACAGTATTTGAAACACATTCCATATTATTTGTTTCTTCCTAATTCATTGGAAATACTTTCCATTAATGTCAAATATTTCTCATGAAAGTTTCCAGGAATACCTGAAGCTCAAAGCCACAAGTAAAAAATAGTTCTGTATTACGTTTTGTCTTAATGTCTGGAATATTGCAAGTAAGCAAATTCCACAAGTCACAGTTACAAAGGGTTATAATCAGTGGTGTTATTTAGAGCAGAGAAGCCAACATTTTTCCTCTGTAGCATCGTAAGAGCTCTTAAAACAGCAGTGAGACCATTCAAACATTGTGTAGGTCTTGCTGCTCTGAATAACTTTTTGCAGAAAGAGAACTTGTATTTTCATTTTTATTTTTAAAAAGGGCCTAAAGAGATGTGCTTGGCATAAGGAGGAACAGAATATATCCTTACATAGATAATAAATATTCTAATACATATTTATTGAAATTATTTTATATTCTTGACTAAAAAAATGAGGGAAACATTTCCAAAATTCACAATGCCTTAACAGTAATAGCGTGAAACTGTTTGTGTATCTCGGAATAAATTCTGCCAAATAACCATGGCAGATATCTATCATGGAAATGTAGCTTCAACTGCATAGTTCCTCGATATGAGTTTAGCTGTAGCTTTTGAATCTGAACAGATTGATTGGTGAGGTGCTTTTGAAATTTAATTCTACAAAGAACCCACAGGAAATGGGTTCTTTGTAGAGCCTGGATAGTTCAACAGACTAAATAGCCTGTTATTAACATTCAGCTGTCTGCAATTATTGCAAAGTTCGAGGCTCAAGGTTGACTCAGCCTTCCATCCTTTCTAAGGTAGGTAAATTGAGGACCCAGTTTGTGGGGGCAATGAAATATACAAAAGTATGAAGGCTATTGCTTAACGCATTGTAAACCATCCTGAGTCTCCGGAGAAGAGCAGGATATAAATCTAATTAAAATTAAATTTTAAAAAAAGAATGCAGAATTAATAAAAACATTCCCGAGTGCTTTATACACATCACTCCATTGATATAAGAGAGTAGGGGCAAAAATGATTGGAAAATCTAACTACAGATAATATTGAAGTTGAAATGGTTCTCAACATGCTTGTGACTCCAGCAAAGGAATTCCCCAACATCATCAGTGCAGTTCATTATAGGCTTTGTCCACAAAAAGTACTCTTGGATCGATTGCCTCTTCAACACCAAATGAACATCAATACACTTAAGGCTGGAACAATGGGTCTCCCCAGTACAAAGGCTGCCAAAGGACTGCGGCAGTTGTTGAAACATGTTCTTCTCCCTTTTCTTCTTAAATGACTCAGCGGCTAAATGAAGAGAGATCTTAGGAAAGGAAGGAGATCCATTCATGTCTTTATGGAGTTTCTTGCAGGAAGTGAACAAAAGGTCACTTCTCTACATTGATTTTTTAAGTAAGCAGAATTACCTGAGTGGGGAAGATGAAAAGAATCAGGTAGACTCTTAAGAAGGCTGCTCAGGCCTGACCCACATCCTGCAAACAGAAGGAAGGACAGAGAGTCTTATGAGAGGAACCCATCCAGAAAACACAACTTTGTTTGTTGGAGCTTTGCTTTATAGGGATTTTCAGATGCACCTGTTGCTGCACATAGCACTTCTTCCCTCCTGAGGGCTTGATGCTTTAGAAGGTATAATATGACACGCAATTATCCTTGGCAGCTAAATATCACATTAATGTTCTAAGACCATATGACACGGAGGGCTACTTAGAAAATTTTTTCCCAATCCTGATGCCTTCTAATTTAAAGCAACACAAACAGCAGCACTTGGGAGCCTAATTACCGAGGCAGAACTGGGGTCGCTTGTCAGAGCAGTAAATGCTACATGTGAATCATATTTGAGTTGTTTGAGTTTGAGTGGCCATGTTGCAGAAGTCAACCGACCATGATTTTTAAAAGTTATGCAGGTTGTGACCCCAGACAGAGCCCAAGGCAGATGTTTCTGTCTCTGTGTTGGAACCTGTGTGCATTGTTATTATCCTGGCCCTAAGAATCAGGGCTGGGTAGCAGTTCAGACTGGAAGACAAAAGAGTGCTTCAGAAGGCCCAAGTACACGCGCTCCTTAAGCCCCAAATGCTGTCTCCTGAGTCAGTTCTGAGGGTTCTGAGCAAAGAAATTCTCCAACATCATCAGTGCAATGAGAAATGCACCAAAAATGAAAAAGCTGAACCTGACAAACCACTTACTGTAAGCAGAACTTTATTTTTATTTTTATTTTTAATTTGGTTTGTCAAACATGTATGAGATAACAGGCATAAGTATAAACATAGACATGAGCACAGGCAATGAGTACAAATAAATGGGACAGTGGGACAGGGACAGTCGGCAATTATGCACGCCCCCTTTATGGATCTCTTAGGAATGGGGTGAGGTCCAGGGTAGACAGTCTAAGGTTGAAGCTATGGGGGTTTGAGGATGTAACAACGGAGTCGGGTAAAGCATTCCAGGCATTGACCACTCTGTTGCTGAAGTGGTATTTTCTACTATCAAGTTTAGAGCGGTTTCTCTTGAGTTTGTATCGGTTGTTTGCCCATGTATTATTGTGGTTGAAGCTGAAGTAGTCGTTGACAGGTAGGACGTTGTAGCAGACAATGTTGTGTTCTTAAAAAGTTCTTAAAAAGATGGTACCAGCCCTTCTTCTTTCTTCCAAAGCTGGATAAGAGGGGCATGTTGGCAGGAGGGCTGGGAGCGGAGATCAAGATTGGTCCTGGTTTTACTGCAAGCCTCCTGTTTTCACAGTTCAGAGGCTGTTAGGCCATAAAACTAATTCCACAGTTAATTCTGAATGGGTCACCAGGAGATGCTTTCAGAAGGAGGAACTCTCCTCTCCTGATGGGGCTTCTTGCTAATGCAGCATGCAGTACCAGTACCTGGATCAGTTGTCTGTTTTATGTCTGCCCAGCCTTTGTGTTGTGGGAGTTCATTGTGGAGAGTATAAAGGAGTTGAGATGGCAGATGTGTGGTGTCAAGAGTCCCCCACTAGCTCTGTTTCTATAGGAGACCCTGTGTTCTCCTTCCCCATTCTGGCACCAGATAATTTGTAACCAGGAGAGCCCTGGAAGGGAAGATCTGAAAGCCAAACATTTAGGTTCTTCCTGCAACCCGTGAAACATTTTAAAACAGCACATTAGGATGATTGTTTAGTAATAATACCACCTCCAGTGCAGCTCTAGTACCATTGCAAGCAGACATGTATGTGTATGACAGTCCTATGCACGCCCACATGCATGTTTTATTAAGGTCATGATAAATAAATTATAACAAAATACCTTTTTTTTAAAAAAATGAGAGCATGTGAAAATAAGAAGCCATTTGTTTTGTTACAGAGTTAAAATATGCTTATGTCTTCTTCAAAATCTCATCTGCGGCACCTTCTCCAGCCTATATTCCATTGAAATGTAGCCATTCTTATGTTTGTTGACAGCTGTCCCTACATAATGAACTAAAGAGATCCCTTGCAATCTTTAAAGACATACTCATGTAAACATATGGTGCAGGTTGAATGTTGCAAAATATCACAGTGATCAAAAACTAACGACTAGTCAGCGTTAAGGAGCTGAGATGGCTGGGGTGCCATGAGAAGCGACAAGTACAAGTACTTCATCTTTAGTATAGATACTGGACACATCCCTCTTCCTTACTAGAAAGACGATGGTCAACAGATCTACTGCCCACCAGTTGTGACCAATTTTGTTAGTACATGCCAATAAAATCAGGTTCTTCAAAATCTTTGTCTTCAAATCTTCTAGTGCTTTTCCCGTTAATGCAGATTTTTTTTGACTTATGGGTTCCAAGGAAGTGGATAGGATTCAGACAGTGGTGAGAGAGTGGTGAGCGATCAGTAGGATGCAGGAAATGATCAGTGCTTGACTTTGAGAGAATGTATTTCCTGTGGCCTTGAAGAAGTCTACAGTGAAATGATGCTCAAGAGATGCTTTTTGGATCCAGCTTTATTGGATAACAATTTCCAACTTTTGGATAACTCTTTCCAACTTTTTCTTTCCAGAGAAGATTGCTGAGTCAGTGATAGGAAGGCAACTACATAGCAACTTAGGGGAAACAGACTATCTGGGATCTTCAGGTAGGAAGATCTTGCAACAATAAATCATGCTCATTGGCTTTTTGTTTAACTATACATTGTCCATTTTAGCTTATTTTTGAATGTTTTTAAACTTTATATGTATTGTTTTGTAATTGTAGTATGTGTAAAGTGTATATAGCTCAGACTAGGCAAATAAAGCAATGCAACAGTTAGGACATTTCTCATGGTAGGGTTGAAATTCTATCTATCATCCTGCCTCTATTACCTCTATTTCCAGTCACCTGAATCGTCTCTAGGTTTGTGGGTAGCAAGGTTTAACAGATCTGACACACCATGAAACTATTGGTATTGGAATTAGGAGAAAGTAATATTTTAATACAGCTCACTTACAGCTATATCACCCATTGCCTGGGACAATGTCACAGCATGTTGACAGCATGTTTAGCCATGATCTCCTTCATGATCCTTTGGTAAAACAGATGTTCTCATTTAGGATTAGGTAAAGTTAACCTTTGCCACGTAACCCATCTGCTAGTGCATACACATAATACTGCACCTTCTTTCAAAGCAATGTGTGAATAAGCTGATCAAAATGTGAGAGTGTTGAATGGCCATGATACATCTGGATGAAGTCAAAATCTACTGTTCAAGCACATAGGGTTACCATTCATTATTTGGATTGACAGCCATAAGAAGGGATTGAGATAGAACTAATCATGCTAGTGATTTTACTGTTTGTTGTTGTTGTTGTTAGTTGCGAAGTTGTGTCCAACCCATTGCAACCTCATGGACAACGTTCCTCCAAGCCTTCCTGTCCTCTACCATCCTCTGGAATCCATTTAAGCTCATGCCTACTGTTTCAGTGACTCCATCCAGCCACCTTGTTCTCTGTCGTCTCCTTCTTCATTTGCCCTCAATCTTTCCCTCTTCTCCAGTGAGTCTTTCCTTCTCATTAAGTGGCCAAAGTATTTGAGTTTCATCTTCAGGACCTGGCCTTCTAAAGAGCAGTCAGAGTTGATCTCCTCTAGGACTGACTGATCTTACTGTACACTCTCTAAAAGGCAAAATGCATAGCATTTGCTATCTTTTACTTTTACTTTACTTCCAAAAGCAAATTATAATATTGCACTTCTCTCTCCTTTTTTTCACTGACCCAATGAAATGCTGCTGAACACCAGGGATTTCTCTTTCTTCACTCTACCTTCTCAAGGAAAAATGCTTAAAGTCGAGCAGGAATAAGCCAATGGAGCTAGGAGGCAAGGAATATGGAGGTGACCCAGCTCTGCTGGCTTAATGTGTCTAAAAATGCATGACTCAATTACACAAGAGTTAGCTAATGAGGAATGCGGAAGATGCTATAGATTAAAACAAATGGCAACTCAATGAATCAGGGCTGCCTTTCAAACTGTGTCTGTTTAACAAAACCCTGGCAAGGCATTTTCTTCACAGGGTATGAATCACCCACACTCAAAACAGCAAGACCAGGCCACCTACAATCAGAGTTTGTACAGTATGACCTTAAGGCCCAACATCTACCAGAAGTTGAGTAGAAAAAAGCCAAGCTTGGGAGAATAAAAGGGTTTACATCGGTATTAAATAATTCTCTCTTAGATATGCAAATTTCTAATTAGTTACTGTGGAAACTGTAGGGGCCTGGAAGTAAGCCTTGCACAATGAGAATGAGAGTTTACTTTTTTGATTTACTACAGGGCTGTAGAAGCAGAGGGAGGAGAGACAGAGAGGGGAGGGAAATAAATTCATTGCTTTTAACATGACAACAGAATAAAGTGCAGCGAATGAAGTTACTTTGTTTTGTATGTGGCTGTTGTTACAGACCCCAGAGGAACTTTATGTGACACGGTCTTACTCGTAATGTCTCTCTAGAATTGTAGATGACTACTTTACAGAGTTGAAATGAATATTCCCAGCAAGATTTGCATTCATCGTGATTTCATAAAATTCACAGGGTGTGAACTCAAAGGCCAATGGATTTATCTATTCATGCACTTAGCATCTCAGTTTTTCTTTCTGAGTCATTATTTATGAATATGTCTTGGGGGATTTTAAAATTGCTTATCTTTATCACATATTTTATTTTCCCCATTTTCTTAAATCCACAGCTCATCATTCACTACCTGAAAAATGATCATAATTCAAAAATGTCATTAGTGATGTCATTTGAGGTTAAACTGTAAGTGATAAAATTTGACAGTTTCGAAGAGCAGCATTTGAATTCTTTTAAGTTTAAAATATAGAAAGCTATCTTTTTTGGGGAGGGGAATATTATGTTTCAATTTTATTATTTAGTTATTCTATTCATTAGTTATTCAGGTTTTTTTAAAAAGAAAAGAACTGCAATTTAAAACTGCAATTCTTCTCTTCTTTTCATTTTGGCTTCTTATAACTTAAGATGATTAGTTGCCTAATATAAATATATAATGTGAAATATTGGATTAGTGATTTAGCTTCAATTGTCTGCATTCTATTTTGCTAAGTATGTTGAAGTGTTCATGTCAATATAGGAAATTGAGTTCAACTATTGATTTGTCTAACTCACTGTTTCTCAACCATCACAACTTTAGGATGAGTAGACTTTACCCCAGCCAGCAAGTCTGAGAAACACTAGTATAACTAAATACAGATCTTAAATTTACAGTAATTGGATTTGCTACATTTGGATGAATGGGGAGCAACAGAATTAATCCTGATTCTTTCTCTATCTTTCCATAGGAAAGTTATATATATGATAATCCTTTGAACAGTATGATTTAAAATCCATATATTTATGGTTAGCTGATGAGAGCTAAATAGCTTGAAATAGATCTATACTACTCTATTTCTTTATCAGTGAAATATAAATTTGGTATAAAATGGTTTGTCATGAATGCAACTGCTTGAGGGCTCCTGGATTGGAGCTAAACGGCAAAAGGGATGCAGTATGCTCCCACTCACATGCTGGGTAGACCAGGTGTCTCAATAGAAAAACACTTTATATATAGTGTTTGCTCCTGGAAGCACGAAGCCGAGAACACCAGCCTGAAGATGATGAATGAGACTTCATCGAAACGTCGCCAAGATACTTCCAATTTTACGCGGGAGAAGACCCGAATACACCAAGACTTGCATATATATATATATATATATACATACATACATACATACATATATACATACATACATGCCCGTGTCGTACTGAAGAGGCTCCAGGTGCTTGCAGAAAGAGTCTATCCAGAATCACAGTGTGGCTTTTGAACCAACGGTTCCACTACTGACATGGTATTTTCCCTTAGACAGTTGCAGGAGAAATGCAGGGAACAAAGACAACCACTTTTCGTAGCCTTCATAGATCTTATGAAGGCTTTTGACTTGGTTAGCAGGGATGGCCTTTATAAAATTCTCCCCGAGATTGGATGTCTACCTCAGCTCCTCAACATCATCAGGTCCTTTCATGAGGAAATAAAGGCACTGTAGTTTTTCATGACTTAACTTCAGATTCCTTTGATATTTGAAGTGGAATGAAGCAGGGCTGTGTCCTCGCGCCAACTTTATTTGGGATCTTTTTTGCTGTCATGCTGAAACATGCTTTTGGAACTGCAATAGAGGGTATTTACCTCTGAACCAGATCAGATGGAAAACTCTTTAATCTCTCTAGTTTGAGAGCAAAGTCTAAAGTCCAGCTGAAATGCTTATGAGATTTCCTCTTCGCTGATGATGCTGCCGTCACTGTTGACTCTGCTAAAGACCTTCAACAACTTATGGACAGTTTTAACAAGGCCTGCCAAGACTTTGGACAAACAATCATCCTGAAAAAAACACAAGTCATGGGTCAGGACGTGGATTCACCTCCCTGTATTACAATTTCTGCACAAGAACTGGAGGTCATCCATGACTTTGTATACCTTGGCTCAACTATCTCTGACACTCTCTTTTTAGATACTGAGCTGAATAAACATATTGGTAAAGCGGCCACCACATTTTCCAGACTTACAAGGAGAGTATGATGGACCATCTGCGGCCAGCGACAGTTCCCCATTGCCTGGTGCGTTCCAACAGGGAGGGGCTCCTTGGAGTGCTATCAGCCAGGCAGTGTCGTCTGGTGACTTCTAGGGAACGGGCTTTCTCTGTGGGTGCACCTACCTTATGGAATCAACTCCTCTCTTTCCGCCGTGACCTTAAGACATGGTTATTTCGCCAGGCCGGATTGGACTGAAAGGGTTTTTAAGGGGAGTTTTAATGGTTTTTAACATTTAATATTGATTTTATCTGTTTTTATTGCTGTGAGCCAGCCTGAGTCCTTTCCGGAGAGAGGGCAGCATATAAGCTTAAATAATAAATAATAAAATAAAATAAATAAATAATAAGAAGCTGACGGAATATACAAAGATCCAGATCTATAGAGCCTGCGTTCTGAGCACACTTTTGTACTGCAGTGAGCCGGCCTCTATGCACGGCAGGAGAGAAAGTTGAATACCTTTCATATGTGTTGTCTCCGACGAATTCTTGGCATCACCTGGCAGGACAAAGTTCCAAATAGCGCAGTCTTGGAACTTGCTGGAATTTCTAGCATGTATACACTATTGAAACAGCGATGTCCACACTGGCTGGAGCATGTTGTGAGAATGGCTGATGATCAGATTCCGAAAGATCTCCTGTATGGAGAATTAGTGCAGGGAAAGCGCTTCAGAGGGAGACCACAGCTGCGATATAAGGATATCTGCAAGAGGGACCTAAAGGCCCGGGTAATGGACATTAACAACTGGGAAACCTTGACCTTCAATTGTTCAGCTTGGAGGCTAAAGACTCAGCATGACCTTCTCCAATTTGAAGAGACACTTGTTCGGCAGGCTGAGGCAAAGAGACAGTCCCAGAACCAGCGAAATCTCGGGGCTGGGCAGGGACAGAATGTATCTGCCCTCAGTGTGGAAGGGACTGCCACTCTCGAATTGGCCTTTTTAGTAACACTAGATGTTGTTTTAGGACCTCTTTCCAGAGCACGATACCATAGTCTCTTGAGACTGAAGGATGCCAATGAATGAATATATGTCTGTGTATGTGTGTGGATTTTAAGTCATACTGTTAAAAGGATTATCATTTATCTATTGAAATCTTTGATCAGGCAATAATTACTGATTAACACTATACCTTTGGTAGGCCCAATTGAACTGATAGCCTGATGCCTTTGAAGGAATTTTACTTGAGTTATTTGGAAACTCAGCACCAAGGTATAGAGCAGCATCTTGAAAGATGAAGGGGGAATAAGTGTTTTCTTTCTTAGAAAAAAAAATCCAAATTACAATAGCTATAAATGATCAACTAGATATAGCTGTCACAAGGGCACACATCTTTTTCGCTGAAAGATTAGGTGATGGCTTTATCTGCATATGGATGAAGAATCAGGCCATCAGGTTAGTTCAGCCCATTAGGAAAAGCGTGAACTAGTTAAATCAGTCTGAAGGTCAATCTTGAAATTTCTGCTATTGGGGAAATTGCAGGGCAATTTGTCAATTCATCCATCCACAAAAGTCCCTCTCCATTACACAAATGCTCAAATGTGTTTAGGGCAAAGCAAGAAGTAGTGGGTCCTGCGTGGTTGTGGTTTTTTGTGTGTGCAAGAGTTTCCAGGCAAGTGGGTTGGTGGCTCCTTCCTTCTCTCTTTGCATGGAGAAATTAAGAATGCCAAGATTGGGGCTCCCTCTCTATGATGGCGTGATGACACCTGGCCAAAAGAGTCAAGTGAGAAGATGAAATCTGCTTCAATACCAGAGGTGGTATTCAGCAGGTTCTGAGCAGTTCTGGAGAACTGGTAGCGGAAATTTTGAGTAGTTCGGAGAACCGGTAAATACCACCTGATTGGCCCCGTCCCCATCTATTCTCTGCCTCCTAAGTCCCAGCTGATTGGGAGGAAATGGGGATTTTGCAGTATCCTTCCCCTGCCATGTCCACCAAGCCACGCCTACCAAGCCATGCCATGCCCACCAAGCCACGCCGACAGAACTGGTAGTAAAAAAATTTGAGTCCCACCACTGTATACCAAATCTCTTTCTTCACTCCTTGATGTAGAGTCCATAGAAAATATACAAATGAAGCTGCAATTATTTCTCTTAATGATTATTCTTTTGAGCGGGGTTGTAAAGAAACTTCAAGACAAAGACCTTAAATCTGGCCAGAATCTCTTTTGGCTTAATCAAACTATTAGTCAGGTGTTTGCAGAAACTGAAACTTTGCATTATTCTCTTTTCTCAGTGAGGATCTATATCTTAATATTCTTTATTTGACCTATACCCCAACTTTATTTTGTGTAATTCAACAAGGCATACACAATAGTCCCTTCTGCTTTTTTCTCCACAGCAACAAGCCTATGAGGTTGGCTGGTCTGGGAGAGAATGAAGTTACTCAGCTGGCTTTGGTGCCAAAGGATGGATAGGAATTCACAATATCCAGGTTTCTAGTTGGGAGCCTTAACCATTTTAGTAAGATGTCTTGAAATGGTTTTTGAAAAGTTGTACTGCAAATAACAAAAAGAAAGATAATTAAGGAAAGCAACTTGTTGTAAAGTGAATACAAAGAAGGAATAAGATTTGCACTCTGCCATCAAATTCATAATGTTAGGGTTCCAAGTAAAACCCCAACTGAAGACGACTCTGAGGCTAGAAGTTCCTCAAAGTTCCATTTTATTAGAGATGTCATATTGGCACATTTGGGAAAACCCAAATCTGAAAGCTTCCAGGTTTTCCCCACTGAAAAGAAAATCCAAGTCCCTTCCCTGCACCCACATGTCGATCACATGGTCCGATCAATACATGGTCCCAACTGGAAATGCCTCCCAGTCGCGCCACTCCAGGTGCAGGCAGAATGTCCTTGACTCTCAGAGAAAAGAATGTTATTATAGCTAGATATCTCCACAACTCCATGCAATCCCCCCTCCCAGTTTCCCACAGTGTGGGAAGCCCTGAAGATCCAAAGAAAAAGTTGGCCTCCAGGGTTGACACATTCTTTTACTCCCGTGAAGTCACTTTGCTTCAGAATGTTCTTTTGACAGGACAAGAGAGGGTCTCATTCAGCTGGCTGGTAGAAACATCTGCATTTTTATCCTTAACCTCTTACTCATTGTGCATAGTTATTGTGTAATTAATTAAGGAAGTAATTAGATAATTTTAGGTCTTCAACTAATTCCAGTTCTTAACATTTCTTCACACCCAGAAAGCACTGCCAGCATTGACTGATGTTTGTATACAAATCATGGATGGAATCAAACTTTAAAGAGTGATGACGGAAGATATATTTTTGAGAGACATATTTAAGAAGAAAAATGGATATGGTCTGACATGAACATAAATTGCATTTAGTTTTCCTCTTCAGCAGGTTGGAAAGCAGCTATGAAAAAGTTATGTATCAATGGCATTTAAGTAAATTTAAACTCTTTCAAAATAAGGGAAACATATTATCTATCATTGGTGGAAAAGTGGTTCCCTAAGAGAGGGCTATTAACAGAACTTGTGGATATGTGGGAATATATTTATGTTTATATCTATTTGTTTTTGAAAGCTTTATTTAGATGGTTATATTTTATAATAAAATGTAGTCGCATATCTTTGCCATTATAGCAAAGATTTCAGGGATGATACAAATAATCACAAATCTCTTCCTTTTTAATACCAAAGAACTTTAATAGGAATAGTTGGGTGTTAATCAGGGGTGAAATGCTCCCAGTTTGGACCAGATCACCCGATCCGGTAGCATTGGCGGCGGGTGGTTCAGAGAACCAGTAGCAAAAATCCCTGCCCCCTCCCCCATGCCCAGCTGAGCCGCACGATCATCAGAGGCTTTTTTTTTACTTTTAAAAACATTTTTTCTACAACCTCTTCTGATGAAAAAATAAAAGTAAACAAAAAGCCTCTGAGGATTGTGCGGCTCAGCTGGGATCCTCAGAGGCTTTTCAAAGCATTTTTTTCTGCAACCTCTTGGCCGAAGAGGTGGTAAAAAAATGCATTAGAAAAAATGCTTTGAAAAGTTAAAAAAAAAGAGTTGGCCACACCCACCCAGTCACACTACCTCCCCCACCCCACCAAGCCACACCCACAGAACCGGTAGTAACAAATTTTATATTTCACCCCTGGTGTTAATGCTACATGCTTATTGATTATGCCCAAAAAATAAATTGATGGCTATCATCTATGGTGTTTATTAGTAAATGTAAATCTTAGGAAACTGATTTTCATCAAAACAATAAAAACAAAACCTGTATTTTTACCACAACCCCACCACCCCCAGCAAAAAAAAGTGAAAAAGGGAAGTGGAATATAGATTCTTTTTTAATATTTCAAAATGCTTATGAAAATGCTGATCTGGATCAACAATAAAATAATAATTAATTGCAACCAAGAATTAAAGGGCTTGAAAATAGATTTCACTACAAGATCTTATAATCTGTTTGGTATTGAAGATAATTATAGCTGAACCATTAAGTGGACATCTTTGGTGTGGAGTGGAGTGAAATATGAAATGTTAAGTTCTTTACAGCTTTAAATGGTCATTTATCATTCCATTTTGGGATCCTTATTTTGGACAGTCTGCAAGCATAAAGCTATGTCTGAGCGTGTTACTCTAGTTGTAATTTCTACCATAGTAAACTTAATCAGAATAGTAAGAATGCTGCAATGGGCTTTCCTAAACAATAACTCTATTTTTGGAGCATTCACATGATGACACATTTTCCAAGTTTGTTCTTCTTCTGTGCCATACAGTTGGATGGAAGGAAGCTTAGCTACTCAATTTTATTGCAACTGTGCAGTGCCAGTTAATAAAACAAGAACAGGTTCCCTGAGGGAACTTCACTGAAAGAACCTTAAAAATTAAACACACAATAAAACACTCAGGCTAGAAGAAAGGAAAGATCTGTTGAACCTACAGATGCTAATGCTCTCTACAGATGGTGCAAGCCCACTGCATATGATAGGGATGGCAAGGGAAGCCATTTCAGCAAACCAAGCTGCACTGTTGTCTTCTCCTGCTTTATCTTTCCCTGCAGGAATTCCAGCAGTTTGTGTCCCCTCTTTCAAGTCATTCATGAACCACCTCCTCTTTTTAACCTGCTTTGATGAGCCCAATGGAGTGGCCATGACAATGGATGTTCATTTTACTGCTATAAAAAGGGCTTAATGATTAAAAGGCTGCATCATTGCACTCTGCCACCAAACTCATTCTTTGACTCCCCTGAAGTCACTTCAATTCAAAATGTTCTGTTGACAAGACAAGGGAGGGTCCCATTCAGCTGGCTGGCAGAAACATCTGCATTTTACTTTTATCCTTAACCTCTTACTCATTGTGCATAGTTATTGCGTAATTAATTAAACATCCCTTCATGGAGTGGCACCCGATTGCCTTGAATTTCCCACCAACTAAGTTTCTGCTCCTATAAAGTAGTTCTGTTT
This sequence comes from Masticophis lateralis, assembly GCA_030761175.1. Lineage (NCBI taxonomy): Eukaryota > Metazoa > Chordata > Lepidosauria > Squamata > Colubridae > Masticophis > Masticophis lateralis. Next base: position 90,396,050 of record JAUDYJ010000001.1, read on the forward strand.
TGACATCATTGCAGCTTCAGTCAGCAATAGTAGGAAAATGAAGTTTCAAGTTTGTTGATCTTGCTTCCTATTAGTGTCTCCCTTGTCTTCTTTCTCCAGAGTCTTGTGATGACTTCCACTAATTTCTTCAGAACCCTGGGATGTAATCCATCTGGCTATGGAGACTTTAACTTATTTACATTAGCTAAATAAGTTCTTACCTGCTCCTTATCTGCCCTAAGGTGCATTTCTCATTCTCTCCAAATAGTAATGTGCATTTCTCCCTGCTTGAACAGAGCGGTTGGGCCAAGGTTCCTTCTAACTCTGTTATTCTGTTATATAATGATGACCAGCAAATACCATTTTCCTTCTGAAAGAAAACAGAAGCAACACTGACATTAAATTTCTGCCTTCTCACCATCGTTATTACAATTCACCACCTACTCTTCACAATGAACCTACTCCTTTCATAACTTTCCTTTTACTTCTAGCAAACCTAAATAACTCTTTTTTAAATTGTCCATCTCTCTCACTGTGGGATTCTCACCAGCCTCAGTGTGTTCAGAGCTTTAGCCTTTCTGACCAGTTTTTTCTGTTTCTGGAGATTACCTTGTATTCTTCCCTGGTTATCTTCCCTTCCTTCTTTTTCCTTTTAATGTCCCTCTTTCTCTTCAGCATTTTAGATGAGGCATGTATCCATACTGGCCTTTTTTTTTATTTTGTCCTGTTTTTCCTTTTTGTGAGAATTGTTTGAGAGATTGTTTTTTTTTTTAATTCAGTAGTAATTTGTTTCACAGGGTTTACCATTCTTCCTGGATAATTTCCTTCTGAAAAGATTTGAAGCCATTGGATCTCACCCACCATCTCTCAAAGTTTTAAAAATATATTCTCTTGTGAATCACAACTGGAATATCACACCATCAATGAACCAGTTCACTTCAAATAGGATCAGTAAGATGGAAAGAAATATAAATAGCCCTAGGGAACAATTGTACTGAAAAGTGAAGTATCTCAGAATGGCTCTTCAGGAGTGCTGTGGGGAAAATGCAGAAGAAGTGTATTATTGTTTTAATTTCTGACATGATTTTCCATGCCCAAATCCTGTGCAGTCACTTTTGATGGGAAGAATGGAGAAGGAAGGCGAAGGAAGAGTTGGTAGATCTCAAAGAAGGTGAGCCAAATTGAGCTATAAGTTCCATTGATCCACTCTGGTTCTAACAGCAGAGAATAATGGATCATTGTAATCCTATATCAAAGTAGTGGGTTTTAAATCCCGGCGCTATCGGTTTATTATCGGTAGCGCGCGTGTGGGCGCTTTGTTAGTGCAAACGCTTCTGCGCATAAACAAATCTGTAAATACTTAGTAACTTTTCCTTTCACTGCTCCATAAGCAAAGATGGATCCTCTGTGTTTGCCTAGTATTAGAAAGAAATTTCTCTTCAGGTTTCAACCCCGGAACCCCCCCTTCCCCCCCACCCCCAACTTTCTCTTTTTAATACAAATTACGCACTGCCTACCCCACATAAAGACCATAGTAATTCAATTGTATTTCATTCGTTGTGAAGTCTGGCTCAAGATGGGAAGCTTAGGCTAGCTTGCTAACATATCTGTGTAGTGTGGAGTAAGGAGAAATCTTCAAAGCACTAATACTCCCCCCCCCCCTTGATTTCAAAGTATAAGTGAGTCAGGAAAAGGATATAATGTTTGTCATGGGGATTAGATTCCTGCTGGTCCTGTTACATGTGAGCACATTGAACATTGCCAGAATGCAGCAGAAACTCTTCTGCATCTCTGCGGCTGAACTGAATTCCAACTATCAATAGCATGTGCCTGTGCACAGGTGTGAATACACACACACAAACAAACTTTCACAATAACAGCAAACATTCTAAAGAGAGAGACTTAGCAAAAGCCCTGACCCAAATAAGAACAAATTAAAGCCTTGTGGAAAGGCCACGGATGGATCTGTTGCAATGAGAATGTCATCATAATCTCTCATGAGATTTGGGAGTATTTGAAAGGTGCTCAAAAGTTCACAAAGCAAAGGGGAAATGTGTTGATTTCCATTTGCAAAACCCAGCAGAACAAAAATCTTGCTTTTAGCATAGGAACCATTGAAGAAGTTCAGTCATTGCATAGAAAGGGCTACTTTTTAAGAATCCCCACATAAATAAGACATAGAGGTTGCAATCTTCATTCTTCAATCCCACAGAAGTCATTGCGGTTTAGTCTCAAATTTGGAGAAAACAGAGAAACATAGAATTTTAATGTTATCCTGACTATGTGTGCAAAGATGTGGTTGCAAGTCTAGATGCATTTATTAGAGGATAAATATGATTGTATTTAATAGGACTTCTGAATCTGCATATTTAGCATACTACTGCTTGTGTCTGTCTGTCTGTCTGTGTGTGTGTGTGTGTGTGTGTGTGTGTGTGCATGCATGCATACACACTGTTATGGCAATGTTTGTGTTTTTTCCTCCAATCTCATTTGCAGCATAATCCTTGAATATTAACTCATTAACTGGTGTGTGTTAGAGACACTTCAGAGACAACATGGACTAAAATTAACAATTCTGTGTTAAAGAGAAAAAGTGAGTGTCTTTCAAAAAAGTAAGCGAGTGACATGAATACAGTGTTATCAGGACTTTCTGCAATAACAGCAATTTTATAGTTGACAAAATTAAATAGATTGTACCATCACATCACAGTAACTTTCTCCTGTGTGCTATAGTTGTAATATAATATCACCACCAAATAAGTTATTATATTATAGTATTTTGTTTCCATCTAGTTGAGCCTGTCCAACTGTTCAGCCCTTCTGCAAATCTATTGCTTATACTCACACTCCCTTATTTAGTGCTGTCCAGATACGTTGGGCCACAACTCCCATAACACTTGAGCATGCAAACTGGGGATACTGGCAGTTGGAATTTAGCACATTTGATAGGCACTTGGTTGGGAGAACCTGGCCTGAGATCTAATTAAAGGAAAAGAGGAGAAGGAGAAAATGCTTCCCCTTAGTAACTGCAGCTTTAAAGGCTTAATAAAAAAAGACAAGGGAGGGGGGGAGAAAGAAAGAAAGAAAGAAAGAAAGAAAGAAAGAAAGAAAGAAAGAAAGAAAGAAAGAAAGAAAGAAAGCACTGTCCACCTCTTAAGGTGCTGAAAAGCAAAGCCAGCGCTCAGCTCCTTTTCTCTCTCTTGGTGGCATTTGAAAGTGTAAAGCTTTGAATACCAATTGCTTGAACTGGACATATGTGAATCTCTTCTAATCCTACTAATCCTGTCCCTGAGTGTTTCTTTGTACTGGAGGCAACACACATAGATCTAAGTTAAAGTGGCCATAATCTTGGAAATGTGGAAAAATGTCCCAGTGTGAGAGCTGGGAGCCGCAATGGCTGCTTAACAGAGGGGACCTGTTGGAAAAAGTATTGTCTGGGAGGGGTGAGAGGAGGGCGGGAGGGAATAAGATGACACGAAGCAGCAGCTCTCACCTTTTCTGAGCTGCTGGGAGAAAAGCAAACCCACCCAGCAGGAAAGCTCCCTTGCAAACAACCATCGCACACTTGAGCAAACCCACAGAACGGAGACAAAATTCTGGATGCTGGGAAACTCACCCACTGGCTGCTTTCAACTATGTGAGCCCAGCAGGCCAGGCGCTAATGTGCTGCTTTCATTATCTGGGGGCCGCCCTTCCCACTCACAAGCTCTTTTTCTGAATGGCAACAACTTGCTAGGTAGAATTTGCCTCAATCCTCTTTTTCTCATATACACCCAGAAGGGATAATTTCCACAATGGCTGGGTTTCATCCACAGGCTGAATCTGGGTTTAAAACACTGCCTGCCACCATTGGAGAGTTGTTGTCATGTGCTGTGTTCAAATAGGCTATGTTATTGTTTAACATGGTCACACAACATGCTAAGAAAGAGGCTGAGTTTCCTTAACACCCTGGTTGAGTATGTTTTGTAAATCCAGCCAGTTTTGCCTCAGGAAGCCAGAAGACTCAGAATTTTTGCCGCCTTTTGTTGGCTGCTCCTGCTGCTCCTCTGATACATGGGATACCACAGTGGAAAACTCAAAGCCTCTGCTTTCTCATTTTGCCCAATGGCTGAGGAGAGGAGCTATTGGAGCTCATGGCCCATCTCCAAAACATCTACATTTCTACTCATCCTTATATTTAAATGCCATTTTTCAGCAGTAAACACTATTCACAAGGTCAATTGCTTTATTGTGTGCCATCAAGTTGATATCTGCTCTTAGCAACCATGTGTATGGTTTTGTTTTTCAGGATGATCTGTCTCAAACCTGGCCCTTCAGGTTTTTCAATTGTGCTACTATTGCAACTATGATAAAGTTCACTCACCTTGCTGTTGTTTATCCTCTTCTTCTCTTTCTTTCCAGCATTATGAACTCCTCAAGGGAGAGGAACCTTATCAGAGTTTATCTAAAATATAACAAACTGAGCCAGGGGATATGTACCTCAAGTAAGAATTATTTTCTCTTCTTGGCAGTTTCCATCATTTGTTTAAGCATTCTGTTCTTTTCACATTCATCCTTAATTTCTTTGATTTCATTCCACTGTTCCTCTGGTTATCTATAAATAAGATCTAGAATTTCAAATAATTTGTTTTTTCTGCTTGGAAAAAGATGGGTATAAGTTGAAGATCTTATAATGGAAACTGACTAATGTTATTCTTCTACTTTAGTTTGAGTTGGAATTTCTGCATGAACAGATTATGAACTACAACTGAAGTCTACCGTTGGCTTGGGCAAAAATATTGCCAATTTGATTTACAGTATAGGTTCTGCTGCATCTGGTGATGTCCATTTTGGTCATTTGGAAGATAAGAAGGGAACAATATTCTCATCCTCAAGCTTCAGTCCACTTTACTGGGCAAGCATGCAATGAATGCCACTTAATTGTGTAGTTGGAGAAATTAAAATCTGCATAGTAGCTGAGTAAGGCATGGAAAAAATAAAAAACCAGGGAACACCAAGATTAAAATCTGGTTGATAATAGATAATCATCTATTATCAGATACATTTTAGAGATGCATCTGAATTCTTACAAATTCTTACTTTCATTCCTCTTGAGCTCATGGAACTTATATTTTAGTTTAGATGGCATAATTGTTATATTATACATTTATATAATAAGAGTTTATTTAATTTATATATCACCTGACTGACACCCAATGAAGCAGTGCAAGAGTGTCAGTTAAACAAAACATGTCTTGGATCATATCTTCATCTTTGTCTGAAACACCACCTAATTACAAGCCATTGAGGTCCAGTATATATCCATGGCTTCTTTTCAAATACATATTGATAATGCCAAGGTGAGTTAATCCAAAAGCAACATAAAGTAGATGAAATATATTTCAGGAAAAATGAGTTACTTTTAATTAGGCAGAGAATGACCCCAATAAATCAAAAAGCAGGGTAGTGATATGGTTTCTTTATTACTGCTTTGTTTATTTTGATGTGTTAAAACTAAAAGAATCATCAGGTTGCAGAGTCTAATGAACTCCAAGATCAAAAAAGATCTTGCTAATTATTAAGTTAATGAGGGCAAGTTCATAGACACAATTAAGTCAGAAATTACCCATTTCAAAGTATCTCAAAATGAAACATAAACTTGACTTTATTGCTGCAATTAACATATTAGAAAAAGGTGCCCCATATATAATATCTAATGCTAATAATATGGAAATGAACTCACATACTGATCTTCTACAATTTACAAGGCTTCTTCTTTTAATCTTGTATATATCAGTGTGACATCATGGGTATTAATGCTTCATTAATTGGAGGATATTCAGGTAAAAACGTTTGATGTAGCAAAGCCACCTTCCTCTTCAAGCTTAGTAAGAAGAATCAATAATGAGTTGGGGAACTGATAGACGTGAGGCTCAAACAAGTTAGACAATGGTGCAGTAATTAAGATGCTGGACTGAGATCAAGGACACCCAAGTTCAAGCCATCTTCATCCTTGACCAGTTGCTATCACTCACCCTATAGTTTCCAAAATCTTGTTATAGAAAGCTGGACTGCTATTAAATGGCATAAGTAGGGTTGCACATCTATGCGCTGGGGCCGGGGGGAGCACAGGGGGGTCACACGCACATGCGCAAGGTGGCAGGGCATGCAGGGGAGCATTGCATTATGGGTCGCATGTGCTTTCGACACCCAAAGAAAAGAAGATTAGCCATCACTGGTATATGATGATGATCAGGGGGTTGGGCTAGAAGACCTCCAAGGTCTCTTCCAGCTCTATTCTGATCCTGATTTAAATGGCTCCCACACTTTTAGAATTTAGGAAGGCAGTGAAGACTGTGATTTTCTATTAAGTATTTCGGACTTCAGTTGTTACCCTAGGAAGGCTGCTTTGAACTATAGTTTAATTATTTTTTTAAAAATTGATTTTTAGCTGTATTTTTTTATATGAGCCACTCAATGCTTGCTGAATTGAGGCAGGATACAAACCATGTGAGCACATTCATATAAATAAATAACATCTTTAAAATGTCTTTTTTTCAGAGGAGCTGATAGAGAAATAGCAGAGATGTTTTATTAATTGAAACTTGCTTCCTTTGCTACTAATTAGCCCTCGTTATTATTTATTTAGGTGCTGAGTTTGTGTTTAGTGCTTTACAAGACAAATAAAAGACACCTGCCTTGAAATCATTTTTAAAAAAACCAACAACTTATTTTAGTGCTTTTATTGCTTTACACTGAAGCCCTTCTTAATAAGGTTTGAAGTCAAAACTGAAATATTATCACAGAATCATAAAGCGTTGAGTTTAGAACAGGGGTGAAATGCTCCTGGTTCGGTCTGGATCGCCTGATTCAGTAGCGATGGCGGTGGGTGGTTCGGAGAACCGGTAGCAAAAATCCCTGTGCCCCCCCATGCCCAGCTGAGCCGCATGATCATCAGAGGCTTTTTTTTTAACTTTTAAAAGCATTTTTTCTACAACCTCCTCCAATGAAAAAATGCTTTTAAAAGTAAAAAAAAAAAGCCTCATGATTGCATGGCTCAGCTGGGATCGTCAGAAGCTTTTCAAAGCATTTTTTTCTGCAACCTCTTGGCCGAAGAGGTGGTAAAAAAAAATGCTTTGAAAAGTCTCTGACGATCCCAGCTGAGTTGCCTGATCGGCAGAGGCTTTTCAAAGCATTAGAAAAATTGCTTTGAAAAGTTAAAAAAAAAAAGTTGGCCATGCCCACCCAGTCACATTACCCCACACACACCAAGCCATACTCACAGAACCGGTAGTAACAAATTTTACATTTCACCCCTGGTTTAGAGGCAAATACACAGGGCAGAATGAAAAGGAAGGAATCCATGGCTGTGCTTATCCTTAAGTGATTTATATAAAGAACAAGCTGATTGGCAGGAATTACCACTGAAAAGCAGGACTAATACTAACAACAACAACAACAACAACAACAACAACAACACCATCCTATTAGAAGGACTGGATAAACCAAACAAGGAAAAATAAACTGGGAGATGAGCTTCTTCAAAGTATGGAATGTCTGCTAAAGAATTTAGCTCATTTTTTATAATTCTTGTTATTCTGTGATTGGTCAATATATGCTTTGGTGTCCCTATCTGTCCTAAATACCCTTAAGAAGGATGCTATCCACTGTAAAGGCAGATAGAACAGGGAAAGTACTACAAAGCCAGGGAGATATACCAGAATCAGTAATACCCAGAAAATTTCTAAGAAAGGAGATTGAAACTCTGAGCACAGCACTTGCCATGACAGAGTTACACAAAAAAGAGAGACACCACAGAGGTTTAAAAAAACACATATTTCTTGTTGCTGCAGAACACCAAGCTAAAAATCAAAAGACTGAAATTGCAGGAAGGTCATTTTCAGCAGGTAAGTTAAGAGAACATCCAAAAAGTAAGAGTTGCTTGAGGTTTCTGGCCAGTGGTGGGATTCAAATTTTTTTACTACCGGTTCTGTGGGTGTGGCTTGGTGGGCGTGGCAGGGGAAGGATACTGTAAAATCTCCACTCCCTCTCCACTCCAGAGGAAGGTTTCTGCAAAATCCCCATTTCCTCCCAATCATCTGGGACACGGGAGGCAGAGAATAGATGGGGGTGGGGCCAGTCAGAGGTGGTATTTACTGGTTGTCCAAACTACTCAAAATTTCTGCTACTGGTTCTCCAGAACTGGTCAGAACCTGCTCAATACCAACTCTGGTTCTGGCTCAGGAATGTTCTGTTGGAGAAACGACGAACGGCCATCTCTCAGCCATGATGTGTTTGTATCCTGCAGTGCAGATCCCAATTAAATAGGGAATTAAATGGGATGATCACTAAATTTCTTCTAATTCTAGGATTATGTGGTTTTAGAACTAGAAGAGAGAAAACTATACTGCAACACAAGAATTTTATATATTGTCTAAGTAGAGATCACATCTGTGGCACATAGAATTCCTTGTAGAATCATTGAAGGTGCCTTAGGGAATAAAAAATAAATAAAATCTTAATGCCAAGGTCTTATCAAGTCCCAATCAACATAATCTACTCCCGTTTAACTGCTTTATGAATGGCATCATTACATTTTATACTTGCCCTGCACATTATTTCTCCCAAGTGCATTATCTGCCATTGACTTAAATGCATTCAAATTAATAGAGTGAGTGTTGGGGTTTATATATGTATGTATGGACTTAAACTGCTGCACGTTTGAATTAAAGAGCCACAGAACATCAAAAAGAGGGAAATGGTATCAAATAGTTGCCTTGCAGCTACAATGCTAGTTTGCTGCTATACCAAAGATTATCATCTAGGGAGCTTGAGTTTTTAGAGCACAGACACAGCTAAAGAACAGGACATCCCATGATGAAATGATCCTACTTTGCAGCCTCACCCCAGAAGCTTTCTTCCATGAGCTGGACTTCCCTTTTCCCTTTCTCCTTTCTCCTTTCTCCTTTCTCCTTTCTCCTTTCTCCTTTCTCCTTTCTCCTTTCTCCTTTCTCCTTTCCTTTCCTTTCCTTTCCTCTCCTCTCCTCTCCTCTCCTCTCCTCTCCTTTCCTTTCCTCTCCTCTCCTCTCCTCTCCTCTTCTCCCCTCCCCTCCCCTCCCCTCCCCTCCCCTCCCCTCCCCTCCCCTCCTTGCCTCTCCTTTCCTTCTTGTCCTCTTCTCTCCTCTCCTCTCCTTTCCCCTCCTTTCCCTTCCCTTTCCCTTTCCCTGTCCCCTTCCCTCCCCTCCTCTTCTTTCCTCTCTCCTTTTTCTTTATTCTTTTTTTTCTCCTTTTCTTCACCCAATGGAGCATGTGTCCATTTTATCTTTATAATAAATCCATGAATTAGATTAAGATCAAAAGAAACTGCTTCAAAGCTATCAATGGCCTTGCATGGCCAAATGTGTTTTTTCAGTTCATTTCCCCAAGCCCAGTTGCAACAAGCTACTGGCAGACCCCATTGGCACTGAAGATACTAACAAGCTGCATTAACCTAGATACATCCTGGGTTGGCGGCTTTATTGATCCCTCTTCAATGAAGGTGATCGCTCATCAAGCAGTTGTAGAATTTTCCACATAAGCAGAGCCATATGCATGGAACTCTGAAACAGAAATCACACATTTTAAGGTCCGCACATTTTAAGATGATGTATTATGCATTAGGGCTTTCCATGCTCTAAAAATCATTCACAAAATATACTGTACCTTGGATCTTATCATATTTCTAGGCTATGCCTTACAGCAGTATACAAATCTTTTCAGTCTCACTCAGAAGCTTAGAAAATATAGTGCCTGCTTTCATGAATAACCGAGATATCCTGCACTCACATAAAGTCTGCTCATGTCTTCCAAATCATTTCTGAAGCATGCACAGCTCTATTAAATCTAAGTCAAATAAATCTACAACTCTCAGGGAAATATAAACTGGTTCTAGTCTCAAAGTAAATCACAAAGTACACGGTTCCTGTGATGATTATCTGTTGGGTGGGTTTTCCATACTATATGTATGTGTATGTGTATGGATATTTAAACAATTTAGAATGAATTAGTTGAAAGGGACCTTGGAAGACTTCTAGTCCCGCCCCCTGCTCAAGCAGGAGAACCTATACCAGTGATGGAAAACCTTTTCGGCATCAAGTGCCCAAACTGGAATGCACATGCATGCACGCCAAAGTGCCAGAAACCTGAAGAGCAGTTGGCCAGTTCACATGCGTGCACTGGAAACTGGAAGAGCAGCTGGCGACAGCGCACGTGCCCACAGAGAGGGCTCTGCGTGCCACCTGTGGCACGCGTGCCATAGGTTTGCCATCACGGATGTATACCATTTCAGATAAGTGACTGTCTAGGCTCTTCTTAAAAACCTCCAGTGATGGAGTGCCCACGATCTGAAGGCAAGCTCTTCCACGGTTAATTGTCCTCACTGTTAGGAAATTTCTCCTTAATTCCATGTTGCTTCTCTCTTTGATTAGTTTCCAGCCTTTGTTTCTTGTTCTGTCCTCTGGTGCTTTGGAGAATAATTTGACGGCTCTCTTCTTTGTGGCAGCTCCTCAAGTACTAGAATACTGCTATCATGTCACTCCTAATTCTTCTTTTCTTTAGACTGGTTATACCCAGGTCCTGCAACTGTTCTTCATACGTCTTTGTCTCCAAGCCCTTAATCATCTTAGTTGTTCTTCTTTGCACTTCCCCCTACACCCGCCCACCAAAGTCTCAACATCTTTTTTGTAATGTGGTGACAAAAACTGGATGCAGTATTCTAGGTGTGGTCTTACTAAGGCTTTATAAAGTGGTACTAATACTTCATGAGATCTTGATTCTAAGCCTCTGTTTATATAACCCAGGATTGTATTAGCTTTTTTGGCTGCTGCTGCACACTGCTGGTATATCTATATGCATATGTATACCGTGTTTCCCCAAAAATAAGACCTCCCTCAAAAATAAACCCTCTCTTGAAAATAAGTCCTCCCCCGAAAATAAGCCCTCCCTGAAGATATTTAAGTGCATGTGCAGACAGTCCCCACCATTTCCTCTGATTAGGGTTAGGGAGACAGAGCTGGAAATCAGAAAAGATAGCAAGAGGATCCCCATCTTGCTCCATGTGCTCCAAAATAATAAGACCTCTCCAAAAATAAGGCCAAGCACTTATTTCAGGGTTGAAAAAAATATAAAACAGGGTCTTATTTTCAATGAAACACGGTATGTATATGTATATGTATATGTATATGTATATGTATATGTATATGTATATGTATATGTATATGTATATGTATATGTATATGTATAAGTATATGTATATGTATATGTATATGTATATGTATATGTATATGTATATGTATATGTGTGAGTTAGTATTTTACAGCACTTACAACAAGCAATAATAATGCATTATCAATGATTATTACATATCATTATGGCCCTTTAGAAATAAACTGTCTAATTTATGTATATTAATAACTTACTTTTCCATCAAATTCAACAAGGACCACCTATTCCAGGCTAATTATCACTGTATATTTAATGGTTTGAAAAGTCTTTCAAGGCTTGCTTTCTGCAATCCTTTCATTAAAAGTTAAATTTAGCATTAAGGTATCGCCACGTCCTCAGTACAGAAAATCAAATACACACCACTGAATAAGTAATTTTGTTTGTGTACGCAAACTAATTTCATGCTATTAGTAGCAAGTGCCACTAAGGATTAGCAATCTATGAACAGCAAATAAAATTAATTACTCCTTAGAAGCTGGCTTTCAACACTGCTAGTCTAACTTGCCAAGCTTTATGATCAGTAGCTTTGAAAAAAAGAAAGTTTTTTATTCAGGCAAAGAAAAAATAGTGGTCATCATCTTCTTCCATGCATCAATTAGATGCATTATTGTCAGGTACTTACTCAAAGGATTTACTAAATAAACAAAGCTATTAAATTATTGGGAGTGTTATGATTAATTTCAGAAAGACTTGCACTGCAAACCTGGTTGTATCACACTGAATCAGTGTACTGTAACTGGTAAAATATAAAAATATGTCTTTGTATTTCTGCATTTGTGCACATGTGTGTGTGAGAGAGAGGGAGGGAGAGAGAGGGGGGAGGGGGAGAAAGAGAGAGGGGGGTGTTAATGGGTAGTTGGGGCAGGAGAATGTTTATTTATTTGTTTGCTTAGACTTAGAAGCCAGTTTAACCACAGACTGTAGGATTGTAGTTTATGGGAACCACTACCCAATACCCAATTGGTATGGGGTGGTACCCAATACCAAGACAAGGTTTTGTACATTAACAGTTTTATCAGTTACTGTATTTTTTGGAGTATAAGACATACCTTCCCCCTCCCCAAAAAAGAAGGAAAATCTGGGTGCATCTTGTACCGAATGTAGCCCCGCCCAGCTTCTCAAATGGAGATTTCAGAGTCTGAAAAAAGCATCAGAAATGAAGCTTCAGAAAAGAAGCCCCCAAAACAGAGCTTCAGAGGTTTTTTTTCTGAAGCTCTGTTTCGGTGGCTTTCAGAGGCAGGAAAAATAGAGTTTCAGAAGTCCCAGAGACAGAAAACAACAACAACAACAACAAAAAAGCAAGGCACAGAGCTCACAACCAAGGAATCTGTTGCTAAAATTCACCTCTGAGAACAGCTGATTGGGAGTATTCTGGGAGGCCGATCTACCTGCCAATCACCTTTTTTTTTATTTTCCTCACCAAAAACTAAGGTGCTTTTTCAGTCTTATACTCTGAAAAATACAATAGTTAAATTAAGACTATGTCTACACTTTGAGGAGGGAGGAAACTGACAAATGATTTCAGAATATTTACTTAACGCATGACACAACAATAAACATATTCCATTTCTACTCACATTTGAATAATTATACCAATTTCTCACTATAACATTCAATCCATGTGAATGTAAATCCTTTCAAAACTACATCACTCAGTGCAACTGGCAAAGCAGGAAAGGATGCAATGAAACATACTGAAAGACAAATTTTCAACTGATATCTTGACTCTTCAGGTGATGCTTGACAAAAATCCAAGTACAAAAACAAAGGCCACTCTTTTGAAGACAGCAAAGTCCATATTCTGGACAAAGAGGACTAATGGTTTGGAAGAGAGTTCAAAGAGGCCATATATGTTAAAATTGAATACCTCTCCTCAATAGCGGGGGGATGGATATGACAACACCTATCTCCTGTCTACAACACAGTCTTTTCAGCAGTCCCAAGAAGGTTCCACACTCATTTGCACTCTGATTCAGGTGACCCAGATAAATCCCAAGAAGCCTCAATGATTCTCAGAGAAAGTGCTAGTGACCAGATGACTGCAAGGAATATAAATCCTTCCATTCCTCACCATTCAATCAGAACTGAAGATGCTTCTTGGATGAGAAGTAAAATGTCTTCAAGTGAAAAAAGACAGAAAGTCCAGTTGCCTTTTGAAAAAGCATCTTTGGGACAACCATGGCCTGGATGACTGAGAATCTCCATAGTCACAGGAAGAAACCTTCCTCCCACAATTCACTGCTCTCCAGATGTTTTGAGCTACAATTCTCCTCAGATATAGCCAGCAATGCTATTGACAGGATTGAATAGATTTGTAGTCCAAAATAAAAGAGCAACGTGAAAGGGAAATGTGTAGTTGTAAATGGGTGAGTGGATGGGTTGGGAACAGAACTGGGGAAATGCATCTAATCTCAGTTGAGTTTGAATTATCGTGTTTTCCAGAAAATACAACCTACCTAAGAAACAAGCCCTAGCCTGATTTTCATGCCTGTGCCTAATATAAGCACTACCCCCCAAAAAATAAGCCCTAGTTAAGGCCCGGCCACCATCTGGTTGTATGAGATGGGGTGAGGCCCAGGCGTAAAAATCAAGGGATGGGGGTAGATCTGCCCCATGCATCCCGCTCCTGCTTACCTTAGGACTGCCAAAGTAGGCCTCCCACTTCCTGATACCTGCCCAGTTGCAACCCAACTTCTTCTGTGGCCACTTGTGGCCAGATGCCACATGGTGCATCAAGCCAGTGCCACCACTCATGGCAGGATGCCACATAGCTCATCATTCTGGTGCTGCCGCTCATGCATGTGAACAGCACAACACACCACGCAGCCTCCTTCCGCAAACAATAGCACTGGCACAAGAAGACCCGTGGCATCTAGCCACAAGCAGCTGCAGAAGTTTGGGAAGTGGCGCAACAGCTGTCAGAGCATGAGAGGCATGGATGCAGTGGTCCTAAGGTAAGCAGGCAAGACATCCCCTGAAAATAAGACCTGGTGCTTATTTTGGGACTGAAAAGAAAATAAGACCGGGTCTTATTTTCAGGGAAACATGGTATCTAGTCCATCAAATTTGCAAAGGGAAAGATTTGATATGGTAAGAAGATCTTCTGTATCTTGTCAGATAGTCTGGAACTGCTATTTTGGATTTACAATAGCAGATATAGATATTTGCAGTGTTGGCTCCTTATAACCTGCCATTTGTGTGCTTCCTCCTTCGTTGATACACATATCACTGGTAAGTTAAATTGCTACTATTTTATATATGTTCTTCCCAGTCCCCACAAAGCTATATAATATTTTTTTTTCTTTGATTTATATGCCGCCCTTCTCTGAAGACTCAGGGTGGCTTACAATGTTTTAAGCAATAGCCTTCCTACTTTTGTATATTTATACAAAGTCAGCTTATTGCCCCCACAAACTGGGTCCTCAATTTACCTACCTTAGAAAGGATGGAAGGCTGAGTCAACCTTGAGCCTGGTGAGATTCAAACATGAAGTAATTGCAGACAGCTGGATGTTACTTAGGGTGCTTAGTCTGCAGAGCTATCCAGAGCTATTAGTCTGCAGAGCTATTTTGAAAAGTGGTAGGTGATAGCTTCTTAAACAGTCAGGGAAGGGAAGGCTTTGATGTGCTTATGTAAAACAGCTGCTGAATGCTGCATGTGGCCTACCTGAAGCTAGGCCATCATCTCCACTGTAGACAAGAAAATGAAATCCTACTGCAGTTAGATGGCAAGTACTGACCCTTGCAAAATGTCTCTTGCTGAAAAAGGTGGTCCACTCCAAGAGATGTTCCATCAGAACTTCTAATTGAGCATCATTTTAATTCAACTTTTTGAAGTTGTTCTGTGAAGCAACTTGGCTATCCAATGAATAAGATGCTCCTGGTCATGGATGGAATCTTCTCCTTGCTTATGGGAGTTGCTTCTTTAGAATATCATATACTATAAAGCATTTTTGAGATTAAACCAAGCCACATTGCAGGTAACTAATGCTACAGTATATCTTCCTGTGGAACAAATAATGATAATGTTTAAATCTTTAAATGTTTCATTGTCTCTGATGGGGGAAGAGGGAGAATGGCTACTGTGAGTAGAGCTATTTTATATTCTTGACCTAAAAATAGCGCTACTTCCTTTGAATGATGGTCACCTTTTTATTGAACAGGCTCTTGCCATACAGATTTGCAAGCACTGTAATGTAAGCAACTGCCTAGTCCTGCTGTCACAATGCTGCATCACACATAAGGAGGAAGTTGAAGAGAAATAAGACAAAGATAGGATCTTTGGTTCTTTGTGCTCGGTGGTTTTTTCCTTGCAGATGTTTCATTACCAAATTAGGTAACATCATCAGTGCACTAGTGATGTTTGGTAATAGTACTAGTTTGGTAATAAAACATCTGCAAGAAAACCACCAAATTCAGAGAGCACCCACATTTTTGTAACCCTGAGCTTCACATATTCTCTTCTAAAGATAGCTTTATTAGTCTTCCATCTAGTTTCCTAACTTGAGCCAATTTGTTTTAACTCTTCTTATACCACCTTGGGTATGTTAGGAATTTTTATCCTATATATCTGAAAAAAAGCAGGATAGCAAGATGAAGTGTAGATTCTCCAAAGTTTGATAGCCCAGATATATAATATAAGAAAGCACAAACTTTTATTTGCATTTATTAAGAAGCAGAGTCCTATCCTGACTCTGTTAATTCAAATTGTGTCCTTTTTTTGACAGAAAGTAACCTATATTCACATGTATTGAAAAACAACACAGGAGTTAACATTAGAGATTTACTATTTGACTATAATCTGTGAGCGTAACGAAAGTCAAATTAGCAATTACTGCCTATAGAAGTTCATGTGCTTCATTCTTAAAACCCTATCATGAACCTTGTAGTCCTAACCAGCCATGCTGTTTATACATCATTAAACTTCCACTTCTGCCACCAAATTACATTTCCCATATATGTTCATAATTAGCACTTGAGAAACTTCTGTTATTCAGGGACTCTGTTCAGTCCTGTGGAAGCCTGACTTTTAAAGCTTTTAGAAAATATCTTGAGTTTCTTCTGTTTTCATCCAACATAATTTTTGCTTTTCATCAAGCTAAAATTGTTACAAATGCCAAAAATCAAGGTCCAAAAGCAAATGAAAAACTCAGTTGTGATTTTTAAAGGACAAGCTTATGTATTACAGATAATGCCTCCTAACTCTTCTTGTTGTTTCCAGAATTTTTGGATCCGATCTTGCTCATCCAAACAATGGAATTTTATTTAAAAACCAGTAAAATCCAGTGTTTATTTTCCAGTGAATTATAATGATTATGAATGGCATTTTCACTGAGTTCCCAGATTGCCTGATATGAAAACTGCAGGTTCCCATTTTGTTAGAGTAACTTGATTTCCTAAGTGTGTATTAGATACTGTAAACATGCCTACCTGATCAGCTAATTAATTCACAAATACAACATATACCATGTTCTGATGGATTTTTTTTTTATTTTAGAAATCTTCACTCTCCCACACTGATAAATGGGAAAAAAAGTAGTGTATATTGGCCTATGAGCTAAAAGATAGTTACAGGAAACAGTGAAATCTACAGAAGGTATTTCATGACCATGTATTTATCAAAATTTGTAAATCAAATATATTATCATGTAGAATCTTGAAGTCACCCTTGTTTACAATGATTGAATGTTGAGCAAAAAGCAACAGTGGATGACATGGCTTAAAAATTGATTATTTATTTGTAAATTTAGGCCTTGATCCCATATTTTATTACATCGCTCAATAAAAGTTATTGACATAAACAACATTTACTAATTTAATAAATCATACATGTCTTATAAATGGTTGCCAAGCCAGCTAATGAAATTAATTAATGAAAAGCATTCCATTAGGAAAATGTCTGCAGTTTAAGGCTGCTCACTTCTATGTACATTTTCTTGAGAGTAAGTCCAACTGAACACAGACTTTACTTCTAAGTGTACATAGAATTACTGTATATGATACTATTTCATATTATGATTTTAGCTTTGAAAATTAATCTAAAATGTGACCTTTCCCTTTCACTTCCTTTGTCTTCTCATTGTTGAATGGTTTGAAAATATAGACAATATAGTTTATTATTCCTTAAGAGTTCATATATTTTAGGCATTCAGAAAACCAACTAAAATTAGAATTAGCATTCTAGACCAAAGGGCATAAACATTAATAAGACATATAGTAATAGAAGGTTCCTCATTCACACTACAGTTATACAGATTTGTACAGAAACCTATGAGATATGATCACACCTCCAGTTGTATTTCATATATCAATCAAATTCATAGAGAGATTTTTGTGTTACATCTGCTGATTTCACAATAAGAAATAAAGTGCTTGATTTACCTGGACCATATGATTTCTTTTAGGTATTGCCCTTCATATATGTGTGTGTAAGTATGTACATATACATATTTAGAGGGGGGAGTATGTATGTATATACAGTACATATATTTAGTGTGTGTGTGTGTTTGAATACAAAAACTACAATGGATGGACAGCATGTTATGCATTTCCATCCAAAACTCCGTATCATATCAAACTTCATGATTGGCATCATTCAATAAGGCCTAAATTATTCCGTGCTTCTGCTGTTTCAATGTTCACATAATCTACAGTCGGTGCATTTGATTGCAAAATCTCCTCCTCTTTCTTTGTGTCCCATAGAATCGGCCACTGATTTTCTCTAAAAGTTAAAAAAAAAACCACCTCTGTTCTCTTCCATTTTTCCCTCACAGGAAACTTAAATCAGCTGGCCTAAAAATGCATCTCAGCCCAGTTTTAGAATTAAACCGGGTTCAACAGCAAGATTTAGTGCCGAGGGCCAGGCGGTCGGGTTCAGCTTCCTTCCCAGTTCTCCTCCACCTCGCGTCAGCCGCATCTTACTCGCAGGTAAGTGGGGAGGGGCATCACAGGAAGGGCTCCACAGGTTCCCTCGCTTGTTGCAGGGGGTAATGCTGGAAGTCAAGTCCTGCGAGCACCGACAAGAAGGAAGAAAGAAGAAAGAAGAAAGAAGAAAGAAGAAAGAAGGAGGAGGAGGAGGAGGAGGAGGAGGAGGAGGAGGAGGAGGAGGAGGAGGAGGAGGAGGAGGAGAAGAAGAAGAAGAAGAAGAAGAAGAAGAAGAAGAAGAAGAAGAAGAAGAAGAAGAAGAAGAAGAAGAAGAAGAAGAAGAAGAAGAAGAAGAAGATCCCGCCTACTGGCTCTCTACTGCAAACGCTCCCTTCCTAAAAGGGAGACCGACGCCTCCAGCGCGCCTGTCTTGGTAAACAGAGGGGAAGGCTGCACACCGAGCGGGAAGGAGGGCTTGTGTGTGTGTGTGTGGGGGGGGATGTCCCTTTCTGGGCCCCGAAGCCTTGAGAAAAACGGAGCTGGTTCCTCCTTGGAAACCAGAGCTCCTTCTCCAAGGCCAGACAGTGATCTCCACCAGCAGTGCCATCGCTGACCTGCATGGTTAGTTCTGGTTCGCGCTCAACTCGAATCAGGATCAATATTCATTCATTCACTCACTCACTCATTCACTCCCTCTCCCTCCCCCCCACTCTCCCCCCCCCTTCTCTCTCCCTCTCTCACACACACACCCACACCCACACCCAGGCTCAGCTGCTAAGGGCAAGCTTCGGACCGAGAAACCCATCGCCAAGAATGAGCTGCGGGGGCAGAGCCAAACGCTCCCTCAAAGGCAGAAAGGTCTGCGGTGGGACCGTTTTCTCCGGGGCTCCGGAACTCTGCTTTCGAACGGCTCGATAAGTGGGACCCCGTGACAAAAGTAATAACAGTAGCGTAGCACTTAGTCTTAGATACCGCTTCACAGTGCTTTTGCAGCCCTGTGTAAAGCGGTTTACAGAGTCAGCCTATTGCCCCCAACAATTTGGGTCCTCATTTTACCCACCTCGGAAGGATGGAAGGCTGAGTCAACCTTGAGCCTGGTGCGATTTGGAACTGCCAAATTGCAGGCAGCCGGCAGGCAGCAGAAGTAGCTGCTAAATTCTGCATTCTAGAATGAATCTAGTTTCAAAGCAGGGTCCAAAGGCACGCGGGGCACTTGTCCCGCATAGTTTGGCGAAACGGGAAACGCGGGAGGAAAGTAATGCGTTGAAGGCGTCCCGCCAAGCAGCCCACGATCGGGGACGGTGAGTGTGAAGACTTGGCTTGCTGACTTTCTGCAAGAGAAAAAAAGGGCGCAGAGGAGAGATCTCGGGCAGTTGGGATCGGCTGATATCCCGTTGTAGTCTGAGGGCCGACAACGCAAGCCGGGGGAGGCGGGGAGGGGCGGGGGAGCTCCAATCCTATTGAGTTCAATAGGTCTTTCTGACGGAACAAGGCTTCACCTTTCACTCTCCCGGTTTCTTACCCTTTCCTGGTCCCGAAAGGGCGAGGAAGATATTGATCTTAGGCAAGGCAGCAGTAGCACCAAAAGATTAAGGCGTCCCTGCCTCCCCACTTTGTCCTGCTGATTTCTTTTCGGGCACTCTGTTGAGGTTTGTTTGAGGGAGGGCTCCTGCAAAACGATCTACCGCTTGGAGAGTCAGAGGTTTAAAATTTACTCCTTTTGATTTTAGGATAAGGAAATTATTTTGACCTCAGCCTAACTCCTGATTTTTTTTAGATAGGGTCCAAGAGGTTCCTTCTGATCAACCTGACCATATTTTTTAAAAATAAATAAATAAATAAATAAATAAATAAATAAATAAATAAATAAATAAATAAATAAATAAATAAACTTTATTGTCATTGTATATGTATATACACATACAACGAAATTTACTTGACACCCAAAGACCAGGTCCCACAAAGACCATAATCCCCAGCACACTCCCACCATTAACAAAGCCTTCCCCCGAGATTTCTGCAGTAGTGCTAATTCTAGGCTTAACCCTTAGGGGTATGGTAGCCACGTTTTCTGGGTAAAGTACGTTTAGGTGGAAACCCAAGTTAGGCTTTCACTCAGCAGGGTTGCTTATATAGCAGGCAGTGGTAGAGAGCGGCCATTCAGCCTTGGGAGGATGAGAGAGGGCAAACAGGTGAGCCTCCCCCCACCCTCTCCTCAAGGAGAATGGAAGGCTGGCCCCATCAGAGGATGGCCAGAGCCTAGGATATACAGACTTCAAGCTGCTCCTTTGGATCTTCTGGTGTGAAATATAGATAGTCCTTTTCTACAAAAACAAAACCAGCAACAACAGAAAACCCTGATGCTCCCTAGGTTCAGACTGGCAGACTACAGAGCTACAATCTGGGTGTCTTTAATGAGAATATACATCTGCTTACTTCCCTCTCTCCTCCCCTCTCTCCCCCTCTCCCGCTAATCAAAGGCCCTTCTCCATTACTGAAGTCAAGCACTCTCCATCCAGCCACAAAACAATGCCAGCATCCAATTTGCTGTCCTCACTGTCAATCTTGAACCTGCCTTTATTGCCTCTGTTTCAAGCCACAGCCAAATGGCATGCCCTAATTTGTGAACATGCCAAGCATTATAAGCACATTAACTGATTGGAGGGGTTTTTTTCCTCCTGGCTTCACTGCACTTCCTTCAGCAACTATTCATCCGGGTGGCACAGCAGGATAATTTTGTCTATCTTCTTCTGACTTCTGACTGTATGACTGTAACTTTGTTATTTGTATCCTTACAATTTATATTGATATTCTTTCTCAATTGTTTATTTGTTCCCTATGACTATCATTAAGTGTTGTACCTTATGATTCTTGATGAATGCATCTTTTCTTTTATGTACACTGAGAGCGTATGCACCAAAGACAAATCCCTTGTGTGTCCAATCACACTTGGCCAATAAAAAAAATCTATTCTATTCTATTCTATTCTATTCTATTCTATCCTATCCTATCCTATCCTATCCTATCCTATCCTATCCTATCCTATCCTATCTTATCTTCTTTGGGCTATTTGTTCCCTTCCGGGGAAATTCCACCTTGGGCTTTAAAGTAATAAGAAGTTAAAGTGATAAGAAATAAAGAAGGGAGATAGGCCCAAACAGAATGGAGGAAGAACCATCCTGATTGTGCAACCAGCTAGTCCTAGAATCTAAAATGGAGCAACTTTTGAGGAACCACTCTTTTCCCTCCATAGAAAGTAATTGAAATTGACAAAAATAGGGAAACTGGCAAATAAGCAACAAGGACTGTTATCTCTGGATAGTTCAATGAGGAATGGTTGGATAGCTGCATCTTAAGGTAAAATTACATCAGAATACTGTTAAAGTGGTGGAAAACACCCTCTCTTTTTTCACCAAATAAAAACTGCAAAACCTTTTTTTTTTTGAAATCCAGAAAAAAGTTGGTGTCACAAAAAGGGAGGAGACAGATATAAAAGAAACTCAGTAAACCAAGTGCTGGGAGAAAAATGACAAATTATAACTGTGCCAATCTTAAATGAAGACAATTAAGCGGAGTGTAGAAACAGAGGAAGGGGGGAAGACATGAGTGCTGCACAAGGCGATCCTAAACCTGGGACAATCAAGGAGGGTCTATTGAAACCCCAAAGCCAACCTGCTCCCACTGCAGCACTCTAGCCTGCCATTTTTAATTTATTCACAGTGGGATCATAGGGGGGGGGGGTTTTGGCTTTGGAATGCAAACAGGGAAAAAGGGAACATTTTCATCAGTACCTAGTATGGTAAATCTCTTCCGAAATTGTGAATCTAGCTTGAATTCTGATAAGTCATTTTCGATTTGTTTCTTTGTGTAAATGGATGGGTTGGTGGGGAGGAGAATGTGCGCAGGTCACAAAGGGAAGACAGAACTGCTACAATGTAGTCCACCAATGCTCCAATCAGTGCACCTCACTACTTTGTTCAATGACTTACTGGAATACTAATAGTTGCTCAGGCTGAAGCCGGGGCTCATTCTGAAGGCCTAATCCCAGATTCTTCCATTAAACTAGCTTGAAGAGGGAGAGACAGTTATCTATCTCTCCTCGGTCGTTATCCCCCTTTCGCCTCCCAGCCTGTTTTTTTTCTTAGCCAGGACTCCAGAAAGGGCCTGGTTTTTCTAGCCAGAAGGGAAAAAAGAAAGGAAAGCAATGGTTCCGTTGGACAACCATTGGGTTGGGTAAATTATCCCCTCCCGTTTCCTTCTTCAAGCAGTCAAGATCCTGAACCAAATGAAGGACTGACTTCATTCCCTTCATTTCAAACTAAGGGAGAAAAGAATCTTTCGGTTTAAGTTAAGGCAAACTCGGGGCAGAAGACTACTGGCCACGCACGGCTAGGGGCTGTCTCTCCAGACTTCCCGTTTGTATTCTCTTCTGAACACCTTGCAGGTAAAGAGAGGGGAAGCAGGGATTGGGGGGTTAAGAACCTCAAGAAGCCGCCTAGAAATTGCCTCCAAGCCACGTTCCCTTCTGGCCTGCGGGCTCAGCAATGAACCAACTCGCTCCAAAGGCAGCTTCTTCCAAATCCTTAGGATCGCCGTCGCTAGGAATTCTAAGCCTCCCTTACAAACTCGGTCCTTGTCGACAGGACCAGCGTCCCAGCTCTTCCCTCCCCCCTTCCCTTCAAGACTCCCCTGAATTGCAAGCCCCGAGTAAGATCTAGGCACGGTTCCCTCCCATCTCTCTCCTACTACCAGCATTGGTGTCCTGGTTTGCAATTCGCGGGCCGATCGGGTTAGTCATGCCCTAAATCGAACGAACTTCTCCGATCTTGTTTACAACCTGATAAAAAAATCCCACCACCCTTGGTTTTTTTCCCCCCAAAGCGAGTTTTTATTGTGCTGCCGGTACAACTCCACTAGTGTCTCAGTGCAAAATTTGGTTGTCAACCGGGGAATGGGAGGGTTGCTAAGAAGTTGTGTGGTCACAGAACCTAATCAAAGTCTGGCCTGATTAAACTGAATGGGGACCAGCAGGGAATTCTAGGATCGCGGGCTAGAGACAATGGCCAAAAGCCCCTTCGTATTGTTGGCACCAAACCCGCAGCATGGAGCTGACCGGAAGTCCAGTTCGACTGGGCTGTGAGCCTGTGTGTATTTTCCTGTTTTCGGAAACTGGCATTAATTAGCATCTTCTTCCTGTCTTCAGCAACCGTGCAACCACTAGGAGACATCTAAGGTCTCAGTGCGCAAGTCTGTTCAATCAGCGGAGCCCCTATGCATTCAACCTGCTGCGCTCTAAACTAACTAAGGGGCATCTTTCCTGCGCTCTTCCTTTCCCTCAATTTATCCCAAATTCGTGGGTTCTCAGGATCCAGACATAAGAGTGCAGCTGAAAGGAAGTCCAGGCAGAAGTGCTAGAGAAAGATCTTTGCAGGTGCTTAGCAAATATCTCCGGGCTGGATGCTAAGATTCCACTCCTAAAAATATCTGCAAGATAAGAGAATACCTGAGATCCTCCTTCAATCAAGCGAAGCCCCCATCTTCACTGGCCCTGGCTCATCCCACTCAGATGAAGGATCCTAACGTTCATAAGGCACTTCTAGCCTGACTGCCAAGTTAAAGTAGAATAGAATAGAATTTTTTATTGGCCAAGTGTGATTGGACGCACAAGGAAGTTGTCTTGGTGCATACGCTCTCGGTGTACATAAAAGAGAAGATACGTTCATCAAGAATCATAAGGTACAACGCTTAATGATAGTCATAGGGTACAAATAAGTAATCAGGAAACTATAAATCGTAAGGATACAAGCAACGAAGTTACAGTTCTACAGTCATAAGTGGAAGGAGATGGGTGGTGGGAGCGAGGAGATTAATAGTAGTGCAGATTTAGTAAATTGTTTCAGTGTTGAGGGAATTGTTTAGCCAAGACAAATTAACTGAATGGCCTGCTTTCACTACGTGTACCATCTGGGAAAAAGTCCTTGGGGTTAACATTGCAAATTCAGCCTAATGTAGACCTGCTAACTCTTTAACTGATCCGGTTAAACAGTTTTGTGCGATCACGACCTGAACACAAAGCCTCGGACTGCGTCCCCCGCTACTCTCTGTATTGCCTCGCTTCTCCCCAGCGGTTGCTTGGGGATATTGCTGTGATAAAGCCTAAAGTCCTGCATTACTCCCATGATTATACCTTCAATTCCGCGCATCCTCCTTGGGCAGCAAATGCACCATCATAGACATTGACTGTGTTCACAGAACCTGCTAAAAACACAGTATTTGATTAGATTCCCCTCCCCCCCATATATATTACGGTTTTAACTTGATGGTCAGATTTATCACAAGCTAGGATTTAACCTAGCTAGTTAAACCTAATTCGAATTCACCCAAGTGGGTGTATTTTCAAATAAACCTGCATGA
Source organism: Masticophis lateralis (assembly GCA_030761175.1). Lineage (NCBI taxonomy): Eukaryota > Metazoa > Chordata > Lepidosauria > Squamata > Colubridae > Masticophis > Masticophis lateralis. The sequence goes on from JAUDYJ010000001.1 coordinate 90,420,547, forward strand.
GACTAAGTTGAAAGAGTAACCTAGTTTATTTGGAAGGAGTTTTAGTGCTCCTGTTCAACTTTACATCTTATTTAGTGGAAAGTCAAAGTATCAGGCGGTTAAACAAGGGGTTTAGTAGGCACTTCCCGATAACAATAGTAGACCAAGAGTTTGGATGTAAACAACTTAGAACCAATGGATTAACTTTCGAGAAAACGCGTTTAGAACCGGGATGACTGTGTGTTTTTAAACTGCAGTAACAATTTTTAGGCAAAAGAGAGGCGAAATCGCTAAGCGGGGTAAAATATTGCCGCCTTTAATGAAGTGAGGGTTTTATGTTTTTTTTTTCACTTGAGCAAGGCGTTCATGCATCTGTATATACATAATCTTGCCCGAAGAGAACTCCCTTTTTATAGAATTGATTCGTATTTCACCCAATGAAAGAAACCATTTTGCCATTGGCCATTTAGGAAACAAGCGAGGGGAGGACGCTGAAACATTTGCTCTAAGACTGTTTTTCTCACGCTTGTTCACTGATCCGAAAACACATTTATTTGGAAACGAACCGTTCCTTAGTCAACAGCGTCTTACTCCCGAGTCATTAAGGCGTGCACGCCTCGACACACGGAACTGCGCAGTCCTGGACGCGTCGCCCCAAACATCAGTAACACGAGTTCAACTGAACTTACTTCCAAGTAAGTGAGCTCGCGAACGTGTCCAAAGTAATTCTGCCGGAATCCACTGATCGCGCTAGCTTTAAATATGGAACTGTCGAGGTTTTGCTTAACATCCTAACTAGAAAGGAGGGGATTATCCGTTCCTTTTCAGAGACGTTTTTTTTTTAAAGGCAGGGCGTAGGTCAAGAAAGATGCAAAGAAATTCCCACCTAGAAAATTTCCAACGGAATGGGAGGAAACTCGGCTATTTAAAAAGTATTCCACCCAGAAACGTTTTAAAAAAAATCAACTTCGGGAAATGCAGCCGCTGTCCTTTCCTCTCCTCCCACAACGGCCAGTTCACGCCTTTATTTATCGCTTCCCGATAACACAAGGGAGGGGCACGCGTAGCATATGGTAGAAAGAGGCTTTGGAAAAAGCTGGTTATTTAGCGGTAGAACTTGGGAGACAGATGGGGGGGAAGGAAAGAAAATTCTGCGAAAAGGAGTTATTCAAGAAAAACGGCCTACCTTCTAATATTGTCCAACCCGAGCAATCCTGTTATTATTATTATTATTTTTAAACCGGTGATCTGCTACAAATAATTACTTTTTAAGCCTGCCTGCGTTGGGAATCCCTGGAGGCAACTTCGTTCGGTTCAACGGAAAAGCGCTTGTGCTACTCCGACCGGAGCGAATCGAGACAAGGGCTTTAATCCCCAAGAATTCTCAAGGCTATTTAGTGAGATAAAGGCCAAAAAAGAAAAAGGAAAAAAAAAAGGACCAGTCTCGCATCATTGATAGCAGCATCCGTTTACCTTTCAGCAAATCTAGCTGGGGTTTGGGAGGTGGAATCGGACTCCCCAAAATCTCTCAGGGTCTTTCTGGGATGCCCAAGGCCTGGAAGGGAATTTTGCCAGCGCAAGTCTCTTGCGCTTCCCTCCTAAGCAAGCGGGTCTTCTTAACAACTCAGCGGCGCTTTCTCCGAAACGAAGTTGCCGAAGACAAGCAAGCCAGATGGAAGCCTCCAGCAGTTTCGGCCAGTGGCCAGACCCGCAGAATTGTCCGAATCCAGCTGGCGGGGTTGAGCTCGGCGAGGCTGAACACCGTTCCTTTGGGGGGGGGGCGACGGGCGGGGGACGCCTTTCTACCCAGGCTTCGGCCTCCCGGATTCCCTTTCCGAAACCCAGACGGGTCCAATTCGCCCGAGGGGTGGACATCAAAGCATCTCCCAGCGGCGTCGGGGAAGCAGGAGAGCGGGCGAAGCTCTGGACTGTCAATCTGGGGCGGGGCGGGGCTTTCGCGAGTCCCGCGGGGCAGCGGCGGAGGGGGGATCCGAGGCGGCTCCCACAATGCCCGCGAATGGGGGTCCTGGATAAACCCGAGGAGCACCGCCCCAAAGAACGGCGCGTCATCGCAAGGAGCCCCCCCCCCGCCGCCAGAGGAGGACTCCTTTTGTCTCCCGACTGCTCGCAACCCTATAAAAGCCCCTCGCCTTTCGGTGGCTAGCTTAGATCAAGCCCAGGCGCGTCCGGCCGTCGGTCGGGTCTCCCGAAGAGGGAGAGGGAGGGCTGCAGCATCCCCGGCCGGCCGGCTCCCTTTTCGGACTCCTCTTTCCTAGACAGAGGCGTTGAGTACACTGCGGCGGCTGCCTTGGGTGCCTCTTCTCCTTCTTCCCCGAGCAGGGAAGCCTCTCCCGCCCCAGCCTTCCTTCCTTCCCAGCCCAGACCATGAATTCTGACTCCAGCTCCGTCTCCAGCAGAGCTTCCTCTCCGGACATGGAAGAGATGTACCTGAGGGACCACCACCACCACCATCACCACCACCACCATTCGGTGTCTTCCACCCAGAACGAAGTGGGGCAGAAGGGTTCGGGCGAAAGCCTCTCCCGGGGCGGCGCCAAAGGCTCGGCGGGCGAGAGCAGCAAGTACAAAATCAAGAAGCAGCTCTCGGAGCAGGACCTCCAGCAGCTGCGGCTGAAGATCAACGGGCGGGAGCGGAAGCGCATGCACGACCTCAACCTGGCCATGGACGGCCTCCGCGAGGTGATGCCCTACGCCCACGGGCCGTCGGTGCGGAAGCTCTCCAAGATCGCCACGCTCCTCCTGGCCCGCAACTACATCCTGATGCTCACCAGCTCGCTGGAAGAGATGAAGAGGCTGGTGGGCGAGATTTACGGCGGCCACCACGCGGCTTTCCACTGCGGGACTGTGGCCCACGCCGCCGGCCACCCGGCCCACGCCGCCGGCGCCGTTCACCCCATCCTGGGCGCCGCCCTGGCGCCTCCCAGCAGCGCTTCCCTGCCCGGCCTCGGCGCACTCCGGCCGCCCCATTCCTTGCTCAAGACGCCGCCTGCCCCGCCCGCCCTTCAGCTCACCGGAGGGGGCGGCGGGGGCGGCGGCGGAGGCTTCCAGCACTGGGCCGGCCTGCCTTGCCCCTGCAGCATCTGCCAGGTGCCCCCGCCTCCGCACCTGGCCGCTCTCCCCACTCCCACGGCCGGCCTGGCCCGCCTCTCCACGGAAGCCAAGGACTTGCTTAAGTAAGCGGCCGGCAGGCGGAACAGGGCAGGTCCGGCACCCAAGATCAGCCGGCTGGGAGGGGTGAGCGGAGTCCGAGCAGCTCATCCTCCGTCCCCCGGGGGTGGGGAGGGGGTGGGGGGGAGGGGGATCTCGTGTGCATGCCTCGTCGTCTCCTCTTTCCCCAAACTGCCTCCGTCCTCTTCTCGCCCCGCTTTCCCGCCTTCCTCCCGGTCGGCCTCGTCCCCAGAAGTCCGTTCGCGGCAACGCGGGCTGGCATCCAGCCTATAAGGAAAGACGGGGAGCCGGACAAGACTTTTGCAAAGGTAACGGTTGGACTGGATGGGCGGACGGGGAAATTCGCTTTTCTTTTCCCTGTGGGGAGATTAGCCCACCGACACCTTGGCTCAACCAAACCGGGTTGGGACGAGCACAGGCGGGGGAAAAGGAAGACCAAGAGAAGCCACCCGTTGAAGAATGGCGGGGGGAGAGAAACTCGATTGCTTTCTCCGCCTCTCGGACTTTGAACTTGTTCCCAAGCTGTAAAAAACTCGCGGCGGGCGCTTTTGCGGCGCTCTTCTCCATCAATTTGGGTGGGCCGAGGTTTTCCAAGGTTTTTTTTTTTTTGTTCCTGGATGTGAATTCCTTTCTCACGTCGGGGTCGGGGGTGGGTGGAGGGCACAGGTCTTTATCCACGCAAAGGCTTTGAAGAAGCACTGCAAACTTTCCCGGGAGTCAGCTTACTTTGGGGGAAGCGGGATAGGTTGCCTGCAGCTGGCCCACTGGAGCTCCAACAAGTTGCAGCGTCGGAGGGACAAGGGGGTGGTGGGTGGGGAGGTTTAATTCCAAGCAAGTAGCCAAAGCTCAGCCTGTTTGTTGCGCCTGTTTCAACGGAGAGAACCCTAATCGGCCTGCTCCGCTCTGTGGTTTGATTGACACTCACGGTCAATGTAATCGCTTTCGGGATTCCTAAGAGTTTCTGAGCAGCAAACACGCCGACCTGAGCAAATTGGGGAGTGGGTGTAGACACACAGCTTTGGAAAAATAAGAGCGGGCGAATATTCTTTCCAGGGCAAAACATTTAACCGAGGTTTCTTTGAGGGGGGGGGGTATTAAATTTTGGGTGTCTTTTTATTCTCCTTCGTTGCCCCTGATGCCTTTTATCCCCTTTCGGCGAGGAGATCTGGAGCCCTCTCTTTTGTGACGTTTGATCCGAACGAAGGATTTTTGCAGCTCGGCCGACCGTAGCAACCGGTTTGGGGCCGAAATTGGTTACCTGCATGCTGCGATCGGTCGAAACTCTGAACTCGCTTAATTTCTCCCTCATCTGGGCCGCTGGTTCCTAGAGAATGCCTCTCATTGTCCCGAATCTCTGCTGCTGTGCTACGTCTGGTAGTTTTTTCTTGGAACAAGGAAAGTGGATGGAAAGCTATGGAGGAAAAAAAAAACACCTTCCTGCATTCGGAAAAGAAATCGCGGCCAGAACTGCACGCCAAAGGACGGCGAGTGGCATCTCACCTGCCTGGACATCATCTGTGCCCTCGAGCAGCTCCCCTGTTTTCCTGAGTAAACGGACTTTCCCCCCCACATCCCGATCCCCCCCCCTTCCTTTTCACCCTCTGCATGCAAGCTCGGATGGAAAGTCTCTGGTTGTCCTTGATTTCCGTTTCTCCTTCTGAGCGCTTGCTTGAAACTATTTTGTTAGGGCCTCACAGACAATGACGGTGTCTTTATTTTTTATATATTCTTGAGAACTATCGATATATTTATTATTACCGAACCAGTGTTTCTGGATGAAATTTCAAATTAAAACCAAAAAAAAGCAAAAGACACACAGGTGTTAAAAGTTCTGAGTATCTTTTCCTCCTCCTCCTCTATTTTATTTTCCTGACCTGAAATAACTTGTAGGGAAGGGTGGCACGAGGGAAGGGGTGGCACGAGGGAAGGGGTGGGACGAGTTGATATGGATTGGTATGAGAACCAGTGAAAAACAAGTGGGGGGGGGGAAAGAAGGCTAAACTTGCAAAGGGTGGACTAGTTTCAAGTGTTCTAAAATAAGTTATCTTGCTTCTGAGAAAATAGGGGAAAGATTAGATTATCTAACCTATGGGTTGTGTTCAATATGGGTGAAGAAAGTTGGGATTCCAAAGGCACTTACTTAAAAGCAGCATCAGTTAAATTTTATCTTTAAAAAGATGCACAAACGTTTCAATCTTTAAAAGAATCAAATCTTTAAAAAAAAACAACAACAAACCGGAATATATTTGCAAATTCTTTCAACTGAATTCAGGAACCCGAAAATTTCAGGGTTAGAAATGAGCGATTAAATTACTAACTAACCCACACACATGCATTATTATTATTTGAAAGTCTTTCCTTTTGAAAACCCGAATTAAATTCCTAACATCCATAAAATGACTTCAGCGCCTCTGCACAATGGTCAGGCTTGCTTAAAAACAAAACCAAACAAACGCCCGTGAGCAAAGGGAAGGTAATAAATCTCTGGCTGTCCAACCAAAAAAAAAAAAAAAAAAAAAAGGCTGTGGCAAAAAGCAATGGGTACAAAACAGTGTATTCGGAGCCCTCTTTGCTAAAGGTAAATCTCGAATCGTTTTATTGGTATTGTAATATTAACTTAAATACTTAAACCCATTTCAGTGTTTCTAGTCTTTAACACTACTAATCTCTCCAAAGCAAGTAAAAAAACCACAAAGAACCTCAAAAAGCTCTATTCTGCGAGGTCGTTCTAATTTAAATTTAGCTTTCAGAAGGTTCTCTGAAATATTCCCCCCACCCACCCGCTTCCCTTTCCCCAGGAATAGTCACCCTTTTCAATACTGTATTGTTTCTGGTGACTGTTGAAGTTTGCCGCTCTCAATTAGGAAAGATTGAAAATGAAAATCCTGGGAATGGAAATCAGTGGAGGGGTTCCTGCCATCAACCGAAGCCGAATGCTGCGCCTCAGCCTCTTCTGCTGCCCCCAAAGTCTACTGTCATTCTGCAGAGAACTTCACTCCCCCCCACCCCTCCAAACATTCCAAAAAAAACCCCACCACCTCCACCTTTTGCTAAGGAGAATTACTCTGAAACCCCACTTGGCTTTTGTTGTTTGCCCATGGAAATGCAGCAGAGCAAAACGACGAACTCCAAACCCTTAGAAATGGTGTACACTCAATTGTGTAAACACATTTCAAAAGCTTGTATTCTGGAATCATTTTTGAGGATTCCCCCCCCCCCCCCGAAAAGTATGAAATGGGGCAAACTTAGAATTTGATTAAGGTAATATTCAAACATACTGTTATCGGTTTTTCAAGGCCAATCTGGAATTACTGAAACTACAAGTAATTGTAGTTTGCAATTACTTGGGGGCGGCGGTATTTGTTTATTAGATTAGAGCGCTGCGATCTTCCTTGCTTGTTTGTCAGTCCTTCAAGAGCCCTGTTCTACCCGAAGAGGTGGGCTTTCTCAGAGGCAAGTCTCCGGGAGTATGTAATAGGAAGGGGTCCTATTACATACTCCCGGAGACTTGCCCATTGGGAAGGGGTCCCAATGGGATCCTTGGTTTTTCCAAGTGAGCTTTCCTGGATTAAAACATTAAAGGCATAGTGCTGACGTTGACAAAAAGAAAGATAAACGCTGCCTTCCACCTATCTCTACTGGAAAGGTTGAAACAGGGATGCCTTTTGATTTTCAAACTCTTCCATTTGCAGTAAAGTGAAACCAAGCAATTCATTTGGACCGTGGGTTGCGCTGGAGAAAATATCCTTTTCTTTCTCCTTTATCTCTTCTATCACTCCTCCTTTTAAAAAGAAAAAGAAAAGAAAAGAAAAGATAGGGTCAGAAAGAGAGAAAACTGAATCATACGAGGACGTGATCGATGTACCTGTCTTTGTGTGTTTATGGAGCGGGGGAAAACTCACTTGTCTTCTTCTCCGTGGGATTTATTTCAGCACCTTCCTGTTCAGAAGCAGCTAATTTGATGGTTATGCTTCAGTGATGGTTTGCCTTTTGTTTATCAACAAACTGCCCTGTGATTCCTCCCTCGCTCCCTCGGAAAGCCTGGCCACAAACACCAGACAAATAAATACGTTGGGATGGCTTTCACTTCCTTGGCCTTCACAGCAAAGGAGGGTGGGGGATAGCTAACTTTTACCTGCTCCCGACAGCGCCTCCTTCCTTCCTGCAGACTGAACGCTGGGTGGGTGGCGGGTGCGCACCGAGGAGGTCCTGATCCAAATCACTAAGTGTGTATCAGCCAATCAGTCAATTTATGTACAGAGGGCCTTTGTGGGTCTGTGCGTGAATAAAAAGGAAGGAGGAAGGAGGAAGAGGGAGGTGTGGGGTGTGTGTGTGTGTGTGTGTGTGAGAGAGAGAGAGAGAGAGAGAGAGAGAGAGAGAGAATGAGAGAATGAGAGAGAAAGAGGGGGAGGGAGAGGGAGAGGGAGAGGGAGATGGTTTAATGGGTAGTTGGGGGCAGGAGGGTGTTTATTTATTTGTTTGCTTAGACTTAGAAGCCAGTCTAACCACAGATTCCAGAACTGTAGTTGATGGCAACCACTGTGCCAATAATAAGACAAAGTTTTTTTTTTACATTAACAGTTTTATGGGTTAGTTAAATTAAGAATATGCCTACATTTTGAGGAAGGAGGAGACTGACAAATGATTTCAGAATATCCACGTAATGCCTGAGACGACAATGAGAGAGGCGGGGTGGGGAGAGAGAAAGAGAGAGAATTTCCGGGAAGATAAAACGGAAAGTGAAGGAAGGGCCGAGAAATCTGGTTTGGAATGGTCCCCTGTCCTTTCTGCCGCGTCTCCAGAATGTAATCCCCCAAACGCTGCGGCTCCTCCACTTTAGCTGCTTCCCGGCTGCGATCTTAGAGAGGTATCTCTTCTGCCGGAACGCGCGTGAGAGTTCTTTTGCCCAAGGAGATTTAATTCTCAGGTTAAATGAGTCTAAAGTTGCACTCTAGAGAGCTAGCGCACCGCAATAAACGCAGCGCAGAAATAAGAAACAAGAACATTTGCAGTTAAAGCATGAAAAGGCGAAGATGATGGACAGCTTCGGTATCGGGGACCGGAGGTGCGGGATTTGCACCTCAAGCAACTAACCCGGATTTCGATGGAGACGCACCGCGGGCTGCAATTCTCAATTCTCCTCCCAGGATACAAGCGGCAGCAAAATAACTTAGTTAGCTTGGAAGGAAGGGGGGGGGGAGACACGCCTCCCCCACCCCCAGTTTCAGGGTCAAGTACTCATTTCCAGACGACCATTACGCGCTCAGAATCGGGGTCCGAAAGGGAGAAAGGAGGTGGTGATGCCACGGGATATTTTTTTTTTCGCCCCGAGGGTTGTTGTGGACGAAAAAAACGCAACAAGTGACACCATGCCAAAATGTGGTTCCAATACGGAGACCGGCCTCTGCTGTTTGAGACCACGGTTCATTTCCCAAATCATGCACCCCATGAATTTGGACCGCTTGTCCAACTAATAAGAATACTTAATAATGCCTCCCCAAGCACGGTTTTTTTTAAGGTTGGCGAGGGGTGTCTTCTTCTTGCATTAGTTTCTAGTTATGGAACATTTTTTTAAAAAAAGACAGCTAAAAGGCCATCCAGCTTGCATGGATGGATCACTCCGATAAAAGGGAGTTTGGCTGCTGAGTCCCCCAAGAGTCCTCTTGGAGTCCTCCCTCCACCCTGATCTCCAACGTCCGGACCCTCCAGCAAACAGCGTTTGCTCCTTGTCTGGCCTGACTACCAATAGGAAGCCTCTCGCCGGCTTAGTGATCCCTGCTTCCAATCATAGTCGCTACGTAAAAGAGGGAGCCAGCGGATCCGTGAGGAATGGGACAGGAGTGGGTGGATCTCCGAAGCACAGCCGGGGCTCTCCCTTCAGCTCCCCCTTCCTTCCCAGGGCTTCCTTGTAGATATTTTAGCCAAGATCCCCAGCACCCCGGAACCAGCATCCCAGTTTTTATTCGCCTTTGCTTTCCAGATGATGTTAACCAAAGCTGGGTTGGGTCTAACTGATTCAAGGCATCAGAGGCTAGATACCAGGAGATCTTGAGTGACCTAGTCCAGCCTCGGCCATGAACGCCAGTTGGGTGACTTTGGGCCAACCACTGTCTCTCAGTCTAATTCACCTCACAGGGTTGTTGTTGTAAGGAAAAGAGGAAGAGGAAAGAGTGAGGTATGTTCGTATCCCTTTCCCTCGGTTTCCTTTCCGAAAAAAAAAGTGGGACGCCGCCACTCCCCTGATGCGGGGAAGTGAACACGGTTGTTTTTTCAGTTCGCGAAGTAAAACCCAGCCGGTTACAATTCACCCGTGTTAAGCTAGCCTGCGCGTGGATACTTTTCTAAAGCGAGGTTTTAGTCGTGTAAACTCTCCGCTTCGTTAACAGTGTGTGGGGTGTGTGTGTGTGAGAGAGAGGGGGGGGCTAGGGAGGCCCTCACAGGAAAAGCCTGGGCACAATGGGAAAAACTAGAGTGGAAATGCCTCATATCAAATACTTCCGCTATGATGCGCCAGATCAAGAATCTAGCACATTTATGACGCCCAAACTCACTGGCCAGCCAGAGGGTTCAGCAGACACAGAGCCAAGGGCCCTTAAGTAAGCAAGCCACCACCACTTCATCTGTCTGAAAAAGAATACAGATTTGAGGCAAAGGGCACCCTCCCCGAGCGCCAGGATATTACGCAACCACTAATCGATTTCAGCGGGAAAGGGTACATCCCCTAATACTGCCCGTTCAGCGCTGTAAAATAGGCCACTGTTCTATCGGCAAGGTCTATTGAGCTCCAGAGAGGAAGTCTACGGGGGATTCTTAGTCATCCAGGTCCCAAAGGTGCTTTTTCAAGAGGCAACTGGGCTTTCTGTTTTTTCTTTGAAGACTCTTCTTTCTCAAGAGAGAGAAAGCGTTGCTTAATTTTGCCCCCATTGCTTTGGTTCTTCAGCTCTCCTGTCACTTCAGTTCTTTCTCCCCCTCCATCCCCACCCTCTCTCCCTCCCTCCCTCTTTCCCCCTCCCTCCCTCCCTCTTTCCCACTTCCTCCCTCCCTCTCTCTTTTGGCTCGAGAATCTGGGTAAATCAGCAGGCTTTGCAGGGAGTCTGTTTCCAAACATTCAGATGATTGGACGCTCACAAACTCGGGGCCAAACCTATTGGATAAAAGCCTGAACTCTTCTCCAGGCTGGAGGTACTGAAGATTCAGTTCAGCCAATCTCTCTCTCTCTCTCTCTACCTCTCTCTACACCAGAGGACTTTCTGCAGTTTTCTTACAAAGAAGTCGCTTTGCCACGGTCTTCCCTTGCGATCTTTTCTGCCGTTTTTTCTGTCAGTTCTAGATGTCTTGTGGCCTCTCATCTGAGTTCTAGCAGCCAGCCCCGCTTAGCCTTTTCAGGGTCAACAAACGATGCCTATACGTGGTTGTCTCCCCTTGGTAAATACACATGGAAGAGCCTTGCCTTCTTCCTGCCTTTTATCGGAAAGGACTTTCCCCCACCCACACCGGTTCAAGTACGGGAAAGTCCTCGATTTACGTCCACAATTGAGCCCAGCATTTATGTTGCTACGTCAGTAGTTTATGTTGCTATGTTGAGTGAGTTTTGCCCCATTTTTACATTTCTTGCCACATTTGTTACTTGAATCACGGCAGTTGTTAAGTTAGTAACACGGTTGTTAAGTGAATCTGGTTCCCCCCATTGTCAGAAGGCCACAAAAAGGGGATTATGTGACTCCGGGACATGGCAGCCATCATAAATATGAACCAGTTGCCAAGCATCGGAATGCAACCACATGACCATGGGGAAGCCACAAAGGTCATAAGTGTGAAAAATGGTCTTGATTCACTTTTTTTCCCAGTGCTGTTATAACTTTGAATGGTCACTAAATGAACTGTTGTAAATCGAGGACAACCTGCAAGTGCTAAGTTCCCTTGTATCAGGGATCATCCGCAGATGGTGCCCTTTGCCTTGGCTGGGTGGGATTTTGAGTCACGTTCACATTGCAACCACTAATTTCCCCCTCTGCAACTCCGTCCCGTTGGATGGGGGAGGGCAGAGCCAACCTGAGGCAAGGGGAAGAGCATCTGTCTCTGTACGCACCTTTATTTCTCTCACCTTTATTTCCCTCGCCCAAATCCTGCCCGGCCTTTAATAGAAGGACTTTCAATCAACAATAGGCACTTTGGCTCCCTGCTGGGAATTTCGCCACAAGGGACTTCCTCTAACAACTTCAAGCGTTCCTCAACCAACGGTGCGGCGACCTACAACCCGTCTCCACTGGTGAAATCCATTTTTTTTACTACCGGTTCTATGGGCGTGGCTTGGTGGGCGTGGCATGGGGAGGATATTGCAAAATCCCCATTCCCTCCCCACTCCTGGAGGAAGATTAATGCAAAATCTCCATTCCCACCCCACTCTGAGGCCAGCCAGAGGTGGTATTTGCCGGTTCTCCGAACTGCTCAACATTTCCGCTACCGGTTCTCCAGAACCTGTCAGAACCTGCTGGATTTCACCCCTGCCGGCCGACCAATAAGGGAGTCTATGCTGTCTTCGGAGTCTCTCTCTCTCTCTCCCTCCCTCCCTCTCTCTCTCTCTCTCTCTCTCCTCACAGTCCGGGTACGTTGAGGATCTTTTGATTCCACCAGCCCCAGGCGTTTCTTTTGAGGATCGCTCCTCTTCCCTCAAGATCCCTCGGGGGCGAGCGTCCCCCCGCTTCCAAGAAACCAGGATCTCCTCCGCTTTGCATTGGTTCGTATTTTGAAGAACCCTGCCCCCCCCCTCCCCTCCAACACCATCCCGCGAAGTTTCCCCGATCCCGCCGCGCCGAGCTTCCCTCCGCCGGGCCTTCTGCGTTGGAAGACTATCAACTGCTGGAGGCACGAGTCTCTGAGCCCCGAGCCGCTGCTGATCCATAGACGCGTCGCGGAGTGGGGACCAGGTTTTTCTACGGGCATCCACGTTGGGGTCAATGGCTTGAAAGGCAAAGACGAGCTAAAAGAATCCAGTTCCGAGTTGGCCCTTGGAAGAAAAACAAAATCTCAAGGTGAGCCACGAGGCTCGCTCCCTGCAACTCCCACCCAATGAATTTCTCTTTTCAGCGAGTTCACACCCGGAACTTTGGGGAGAAACCGTAGAGCAAAACCGTAGAGCAAAAATAAAAGCATCCCGGTTTAAGACAAGACATCTATATCGGCGCTGGAGTGGGCTCTCTGTTTTAAAGGGTCCTATTTTCTCCAAAGCAAAGTGCAAATTATTATTAGATCTTTTCCTTTTAAACCAGCCACCTCCCACTGAATTACAATATGGTCAAACACTTCTCAACCTTTCATTTGATCTCTCGGTAACTTTCGAAGTTGTCTCTGCCCAGTTAAAATGCTTCTTCAGGTCTCTGGAATTCAACAATATACATCGATTCATTAACTAAAGGGACTTGGTTCTCACGATCAAGGTTTAAAACAATGGCGTTTAGCCTAGTATGCAAAAGCCATCACTTGTTTACTTGTTGTTATGGCCCAAGAGCAATTTGATTACAACTACCATCATTCTCAGCGACCTTTTTTCCTGCCTTGCCCCCAAATTATGATCCTGTTTTTTGAGCTTTGCTTAGTCTATTTTCTGGAAAGAGCTTGTATCTGTTCTCTAACCGGATTCTAAGTTAGGTGAGCAAGGATTTTAGCTCTCTCCCCCCCCTCCCCCCCCCCCGAGTTTTAATTTTGTTTTGTGTTATGCTTTTTTGTTCGTTTTTATCTTGGCTTGTGTGTTACAACAAGAACACAAAAACAAACAAGCTTTTGTTTGTTTTTTACATACAGCACCCTCAGTGCTCTATGCAGAAAAAGACATACAGTAGTCTACGTTGTTAAACAATAAAACTAAGATCCTAGATATCATTGTCTGAAAGCCTCCATCTGTTATCTGTTCCTGACAGGCAAGAAAATAAGAGGAAGGGGTGGTCACTGACACTGTATTTATTTTATTGCATTTATATCCTGTTCTTAACCTAGGAATTCAATACAAGCTACATATGTAGGAGGTGGGGTTGAACAGAGTGACTGGCCCATGTCATCCTAGTGAGCATTTTGGGCAAAGGTGATTTAAATCTATGTCTCCCAAGTGCTCTGACACAACACTACGCCTTCTGTTTGTTTGTTTGCTTGCTTGTTTGTTTGTTTCCTGGTTTAACTAACTAACTTAGGTCTGGTTAACTTATTTTAGCTCTGGTCTGTCAGATTAGTTAGATCTGTCACCCTAGGACCTTACGGAATTAGAACAAATGCTAATTCCCTATGGAATTAAAATATTCATGCTGCGGATACATTTCAACATAAAACTAACAAATGAGCCACAAGTTCTATTTTAAGAGGGATAAGTATTGGAATGCTTGGGAGCAGCAATGTGCTTGCAGTTAGTACCTGCTTGTCTCCTATCCCACTTGACATTTTACTCTTGAAAAGAGTCTTTTAGTTTAAAATAGGAAGTTGGAGGCTGGCATGTAGTAAAAGAGAGAACAGCCCCACAGTTTCACGTGGATGTCTCCCTGACACAGGAGCTCTCTAAGATTGTCTAGAAAATAAAAAGGATGACAAACCGTAGCCCAGTATTGCATAAGGAAGCATGCACATCAGCTTAGACAGAATAAGGAATGGCAGGGTGGATGGAAACATTTGTGGGGGAGCTAGAAGGGATGATGGAGATGAGATCATCAATACTGACTGATCACAACCATGCTGACAGCCATTCTTTGAATAAAATACTCTTCCCATGATAATAGTACCCACAGTATGCTCTTAGCAAACATGCCAATTGGCCAAAAACATTTGTCTGGTCCTGGACAAATGATTCCCACTATATGGTTAATTATTTGGACTTTTATTTTCAATGGACATGCTTTTCTATGTTTGGATGTGCTTGTAGAAAATTTGGAGGGGAGGGTGATGACAGAGGGGAACAATATTGTATCCCCCTATTATAAATAAAATAGATCACCAGGAAGTAATCAGATTGTCTTACTGGGTCTGAATTGGCCTTCATCAGTTTAATTGGTGTAAATAGGATTCCGAGAGTCGGAAGGCATAATAATTATTGTACAAATATTGTTAGATAGTACCACTGCAATTTACCTGGGTATAATTTAAATGATTTCTATGTAAATTATTCCCTGACTATTTAGAACAGTGTTTCTCAACTTTGGCAATGATGACTATAGACTTCAACTTCAAGAATTCCCTTCTGAGATTTGAAGTCTACACATCATCAAGCTGCAACAGCTGAAAATCACTGATCTAAAGGTAGGTTTAACTCTAGCTGTCTCCCAATACACTACTTCTGTATCTCCAGGGACTTTTATAGAATTTTAAAGATTAAAATACTCATTCTCCCTCAATTACCTTCCAAAGTGATCCAGCAAGTGACTCTAGATCCAATAGGATTAATCATCCAAGGCCAGTGTTGAGCAACTGTCTGTCTGTGAGCTCAGATGGCTTTTGGGCTCCTCTTTTGTGGTCTTTGAAGCCTCTTGTGTTTATGCCACTGACATTCAGTGGCAAAAATTTTTCATAGACAGAATCTATCTATCTGTCTGTCTGTCCCTCCGTCCGTCCATGCATCTGTCCATTCATCCATCTGCATATATATTCATTGTCTGTCTATCTATCTATCTATCTATCTATCTATCTATCTATCTATCTATCCATCCATCCATCCATCCATCCATCCATCCATCCATCCATCCATCCACATATATATATTCATACACACCCTATCTGTCTGTCTGTCTGCCTGTCCATCCATCCATCCATCCATCCCTCCATCCATCCATCTATCCATCCATATATATATACTCTCTCTCTCTCTCTCTCTCTCTCTCTCTCTCTCTCTCTCTCTCTCTCTCTCTCTCTCACACACACACACACACACACACACACACACACACACACACACTCACAGGGAACCTAGTTGAAACCATAGTCTCTTCAGTGGTGACTCCCATCACTGTGCTATCTCCATCACCCTCACTTGCCCCATTGTCCAAAAATCCTCATAATGTATTGGATGCTTAGGAAGTTGGTGTACATTTTTCAGTGGAAGAGAAGGGAAAGTCTTTAAATGAAGCTAGGACTGTTGCAGAATTGATGCAGAAGTAAACAAAATAAATATGGGTAAGTCTGATCCATGCTCACTCAGAAAAATAAGCCACTGTTAAGTGTAATTTCCTCTTACATACACGTGCATACATGTGCATTAAAGTCCATTTTTATTTTTATTTGCATATTTGATTTATACTTTACTTCAATTTCTCATGCTGGTCTTTAATTACGGCTCTTGCTTTTCTGTTTACCCTGCATACTGACATCAGTTTCCACCCAGTTTGTTTGGACTCTACACATAACAAAAGTATTTAACTTGAGCAACAATTAGAGGCTTTCCCCACTTAGAAATAATAATACATCTCATGCGGGCCTGGGATAAATGCCTTCTAAATTGGCCAGACTGAACACAGGAACACCGCAAGACAGGGGAGTCAAACACTGTGCCTAGTTGCTTGCTCCAAAGCTAGTTAAAAAGGATCCCTCCGATCAGGACATAAATCTTTCCTCCCCTGCCACTAGCCTAGTCTTTCCAAAGGAGTTGAAAAATGTCCCTGAGTCCTCAAAGGACACACCTGTTATCTGAAACAGTTTTAACCAGCTTGTTAAGCCAGCTTTGACACATCAAAGAGTCTGGACAATGGACACAGGCTTTAACAATAGCTTCGCCTCCGGCAAAAACCGCCATCAATGCCTGGCTTGTGCCAGTGGCATTATGGCCTCCAATTGAAAATAAATTTTACTTGAATAAGTACCTCCGCCCGATCAGAGGCTCTGCCGCCACGGAAACAAAAGCAGTTGGGGATAAGTTATTGACTCCACTGACAGCCTGAATGGACTTCATTATGCCAGCCCACTCTTGGTAAATGTGTCAGGTCTTAAACTGAATTAGGTGGCAGGTGCAGGAACCATTTTGCTGCCCCCCTTGAGACAGCAGAGGGCCGGTCATCACCTGATTCTACAGACAAATGTTTAGATTTCAATCCCTCCCCCCTTTTCTCTCTCCCCCCCCCACACCCACCCAACGGCATCACCATAAGTGAAAGCATATTTAAATCATAAGGCTTCCCTGTTTCACTCTCCCATCTTGTCTGTCGTTGGCCCGTAATGTTCCCACCGGCGAGGCGCACAAGCCCTCTGGGCCACGCAATGTGTTTTCTCCTGCTTTGAGCACAGATGACAATGGGGGTTGTGGGTTTGTCTCTGTTTTGGGTCACTTGAGGTGGTTGGTTTCCAGCCTTGACGCCCCACTTCTGTCTGAGGCAATGGGAGTCCCTTCAGGAAATGAAAATGGTACTCTTGTGATTCTCTTTCCAAGCCGTTATGGACACAGGGCCACTCACTTTCAACAAAGTCTTCAAAGATCACAAACCTGTGGAGGTCTTTAAAAAGAACAAAGGACCCTTTTCAGTATGTCTTTAGGTATGCCTTTTGATATCATCGTTTCTCCCCCTCCTCCATCTGAGAAAGTTTGCAAAAATTAAGTCCTTTCCCAATATGTGAAAAAGTGGGCCCTGAAGTTGCTAAAAAATAAACACTTTTAAACTCTGTTGATGCCAATGTTAGAAATCAACAAACCGCCTACTAAATTCAGTGGGACTACAAAGCATTTCACTGGCTAGGTATTACCCATCATTTGAAACTCGTGAATTGGTTCGAGACAATCATACTACTTCAGAATAGCTCTTCAATCCTTCCAATTCATAAGATTTGTTTGTCTGTTGTGCTCTCCACGACGAGATGTGTGGTCATACCACACAAGTGCCACCATGAATCTCTTCAAGTGAAACACGAGTGACTTTTTAGTTCACTCATTACGGTGGCAGCATACAGGAAAAATCCTTATGAGAGGAAACATGGGCAGGAACAGCATGAAGTACTGCCAGAAGGGAAAGAGTAACTTGAAATAGAAAACCATTCTATTTAAAGGAATTTAAATAGAATTTATGTTTATAAAAGGAGAGGAATTCAGATGAGCCAATTGCATACACCCTGATTTCCATTAAGGGATAATTACATGACCAGGAGAGGGAGCTAAATAGAAATAATTGGGAGAGGAAGGGAAGGATGTGGGGAGAGAGGGAGGGGAGGGAGTGAGGGAGGGAAGTAAGTAAGTAAGTAAGTAAGTAAGTAAGTAAGTAAGTAAGTAAGTTCTGGGCCCTGAAGGTCCCATCTGTAGTCATGTGCACAACTAAGAAAAAACCTGCATTACTTCTCTGCTACCTTTTGCCTGCATATTTTATTTGCCAGCAGTCTCCTTAACAGTCTGCCAGGACCTACAAAAATAATGCAAGATCAGCTGAACTTCAGACACTTTGGATGCCAGCTCTCATTACTTAATCATAAGACACAGGATTATTAAGACTCTAAAGCAAAGAGAGTGAATTTTCTGGTGAGAGAGCGGGAGGAAGGGAGGGATGGCATATGTCATTGGCGATGTGCCTCCTTTAAGCTAATGAGCAAGAAAGATACCCTTTCTGCCAAACATGAGACATGCCCTTTATGGAACAAAAATCGCTTGGATGACACTCATCATTTTAAGTGTCCATTTTCTTAGGATAATAGCTCATGCAGTAACGCAGACTTTTCATATTCTTTTATTTTCATCAAGATTCCAAAATAGAGGCATGAGCCTGGCTATTTGTTTGTTTGTTTTTTAAAAAATAAATAAGCCTTCCCATTCTACAAATGTTGTCAAATAATTTTCTCCATCTATTCTACTCAAGTAACCCGGAGTTCAAAAATTCTGAGGAGAAAAAAAATCACAGATGGGGTTTACATTATCAGGGAGTAAGGAAAATATCTTGTTTCTTTAAAAAGATGGACTTCAAGATGACCTCAGGGTTAGTTTTGTCTTTGAAACATGACAATAATATGTGTCTCTTTCACCCCTCTGCTGCGGCTCCCTGTCACTCAAAATATGCGTCACAACCGCCAATGTGCGACACCCGCCGGCACACAATTTATTGAGCTTTTTAATAATCATGGATATAATCCAAGAAAAGAAAAGTTTCAGAAGAAAACAGAATGTTTAATTAACTACATATGCTAGTTTTGTGGCCACTCAAGAAATAGTCAGGCATGTGAAGGGTTTTGTGGCTCCCGGTGTTTTCTTTTCTGTGGAAAACAGGTCCAAATGGCTCTTTGGGTGTTTAAGGTTGCAGACCCATGATCTAGCCATACTGAAGTAAATTTACCTCCTCTTGCTTTCAAGAGCAAAGTGAAGCATATGCTAAATTCTCCTACTTCAGGCAATGGGACTTAAAATATTTGCTCTGCTTAAAAATTCATCATTAATGCTATTATAAAGAAGCAGGGCTGTACTCAAATATCTATTAGTCAATGAATAATAGCAGTATGCTGATTAATCAAGCAATAAAATCTGTATGAATCTCCATATTATAAAACAACACTTTTAAGGAAAATAAGGTCTAATTAACTTGTTTTTAGATCTTATGGTGTTACAAGGCACCAATTGAGAAGAAAGGAAGGCCTGCTGCCCACAATTTTTGCAAACTATTGTATTACAATAATTAACTATTGCATTTTTCTTCACACTTTTTTAAAAAAAGACAAAAGCTTGTTGCACTGCTATGAAATCTGATCCGCAGACTACATACATTATTTTAACACATCCCAAATTCTTTTAGTCTCTCAATCTTAATACAGAGGACTCTTTATACAGTATGATCTATTCTGGTTATTGTTTAATTTTATTCTATTACGCTGAATGTCACAGAAATGGTTTACAAGTAAAGGCATTTTGAATTTATTACGTTACTAATTTATTTAACCCAACGTTGCAGTCCTAAAAGAAAAAAAATATTTATCTGTAGTAGTACATTTCATTAGTGCCCAAGAATTGGCTCCCATCGACTATTTTGTAGTAGAAGAAATATAATGCTAAGGTTCCAAGAAGAGAGAAATCAAGCTATGGTAGAATCAGATAATTCAAACATTAACTGGGGGGTTTTATTTGGATCATACATTACATAATCCATAATTCCACACTAGCTGTGGTCAAGCATGTGGTGATTTCACCCAGTTTTGCAAGGGACATGTGTTCTTGGTAGAGATGGCTCTGGGCAAGGCTGAAGAAAGATCAAATTAGTGAGAGAGAGGAAGCCATCTTGAAAAATTAATCATCTTGTTTAATTTCAAGAAGAGGGACAGGGAGGTAGAAATTGCTTTGCATTTAAAGGCTATAAGCAAACAAGGAGAAAATAGTTTATTCAGCTACACTGAAAGAGAAAGAAATAAACCCCAGCCACTTTCCCCTTCCTATAAGGGAAGTGTGTGTGGGTTCGGGGAGAGAGAGAGAGATGTGACACTGCTTGTTTATCAATACTGGCCTTTTCATGCTTAAAAATAAAACTTAGATACTTGCTTATCTCTCTTAATAAATGGAGGTTTATTATAAATGGAGGTCACAAGGAGGTTTTTGTGGGTTTGGTGATTGTGTCCTGACAAACCATGCCTGCCTCTCCCTCAATACCCCTGCTCTCAGACCCATGGGGAAGAAGTTGCTTTTGGTGGAAAAGAAATCAGGGAATGCAAGAGCTGAAGCTGGGAAGACAACTATAAATGTTGGCAACTATCTTGGGCAGATGCATTACAGCCTCACGGCAGGGAGAAGAATGGCTAGGAATCTGTTAATTCCTGTTGTGGCCCGTACATGGCCTATGTGGCTGGTGGCTGATTCGGACAGCGAGGAGGTTGGTGTGTTGCTGCGCCAGCAGCCTGTGCAGCTGGCACTTGAGTCGGACAATGAGGCTGGAGAAGATGTGGTGCCAGATTCGGGGATTCAGCCAGGGCCTTCAGAACCTCCAGAAGCTCCCTTAAGTGAAGAGGACGAAGAGGAGGAGCCTCTTCTCCATGCACAGGCGTGCAGAGCTGCCAAAAGGCAGGAGTGGCTCCTCATGAGGAGGTCTCCTTGAGAGTAAGGCTTGGGGCTAATTGGCCACTCCCTTAGCCTATTTAAGGAGGAATGCCGACTGAAGCAATTTGCAGGGAACAACTTCATTTACTCTCCTTCGTGCCTTGATCTTAGTTCTCTGCAAATTGCTTCTAGGTTTTCTGCCAACCCAGTAGCAAGATTAAGTAAGATTAAGATTATTTATTCTTTGGATTCTTGCAGGCTGTTAAGAAAGTTAATTCTTTGTTTGAAAAAAAACCTCCTGATTTTATTTTAGTAAACTAAGGTTTGTACAGACTTTGTGTGTGCTGCGTTCTTTGGGGTCCGCAGCTGGGGCAGAACAATTCCATGGGGAAGGAAGGAAAAGATTAATGTTTAATTCTTGGGTCTAACACTGTGATGGCAAACCTATGGCACGAGTGCCACAGGTGGCACATTGAGCCTTATCAGTGGGCACGCGAGCTCAGCTCCAGCACGCATGCGTGCACCGGCCAGCTGATTCTGGGCCCACCAGAAGTCAGGAAACACACTGTTTCCGGCCTCTGGAGGGCCTCTGAGGGGGTGGGGAAGGCAATTTTCGCCCTCTCCAGCCTCCTAGAAAGGCTCTGGAGCCTGGGAAGAGCGAAAAACAGGCCTACCAGGCCCATAGCGTGCCAAAAGCGAGGGGAGCATGGGGGGCATAGAATTATGGATATGGGCGCGTGTGACCCCACTGCACTCCCCCCACTTTTGGCACATGATGGCAAAAAGGTTAGCCATCACTGGTCTAACTATAGAGTTTGATTTCTGTGTTCTGAAACAGGCCTCTCTTCCCACGTATGATTTCTTTCTTGAGTGAAATAAAGCAAATTTGCCAGGTATCTCAGACCCTTGGCATTTCTGCTGCTGCTTACTTCAATAAATGCGGATTTGAATTTTTGGAAGAATGAAAACTAAAACTGTGTCTGATCTGAAGCCTGATAGAAAAATACTCAGGCTGCTGCCAGTGAAGAATTTGCTGTATTACTCTCTATTTTTTCAGATTCAAAACTCTTCAAAATCTGGGGAAGAAAGAAAAACATTTTTTTCCCCAAACCCAGATGTCTAAAGCCATGAAAAATGTGAGGTGCTCAGTTGTTTAGAAATGCCACTATGTTAGCAGTGAGTACCTATCTGTACAGAATTACCCTTTCTGACTTATGGGTTACCAAAAATATTTTAAGATGATAGCTAGATATAGATATTGATTGATTTTGTTATAAAATAAGGGTTCTCAACATGTGAAAACCACTGCTTTATTATCTCATTAGCATTTGAGATTTTTCTCTGGCTCAGAGTTTATTTTATCATGGTGGAACAGTAAGTTTCAATTCATCATTCCATTCCATATGGGATGTGAATATCGTTCACAAAATATCTAGAACCTGTAACTAAGTACCTTCTTCCTTTTGCTCTAAAAGAAGAGCAAAAGGATCCTGTAATAATCTCTCTCTCTCTCTCTCTCTCTCTCTCTCTCTCTCTCTCTCTCTCTCTCTCTCTCTCACACACACACACACACACACACACACACACACACACACACACACACAGGCACAGATGTATGCAACCTTCAAAAACAATGTGAGTTTATTCTTTAAAGGCTATCTGTGCACTGCTGTTTGTCTGTCAACATAGGCAAAATCATTTCTCACAGTGCTATTGCTTGCTGGATACGTTCTTTCGCCACCCCCACCTCACAAACTTGAGCAGATGGTGTTTCATAGTTGGTCACAAATGGCTGTCAGTGCGTTTGTCTGTCTGCCAGTAACCTGTAGTTTGGGGACTCCCTTGGAGAGTGTACCAGCGCTGAGTCTGCTGATAGCAGCCATCCAAGGAAATGATCCATCCTTTCTTGTCAGGCACAAAATTAGCCATCTCAGTTTCAAACTGTTGGCGAGGGGGATATGAAAGGAATGAGGATACTGCCAAACGAGCTGATGGGTTTTTTTGTGTGACTTTAACACAGATTGCATTAAAAACAGCTATTAGAACAGCAAGGTTGAAATGGATGTAAAGGCATTTCTCTCCTCCACCCCCCTGATTCCAAGCTAAAATCAATCTGAACTTGGAATTAGGATTTTGTCCTACAACTATTTCTACAATTTGCCACATGAGACATCCTTGCCTATCCAGCTTTTTTCCTTTCCTTTTTCTCTGTGCAGTTTAGTCTACATATACTCGGCTCGTGTTAACCTTTAGTGACATTGCTCAGCAGAAGGGGAAAGGGATCCTGAGCCAAGAAACATCCCATCGCTCCCATCATTTTCACTTTTGGCTTCAGACCTACAACTAAGAAGGCAACCTGCCAACCTTGCCGTCCTCAGCGACTGAGACTGGGACCTTTTATCAGCACTTGCAAGAAGAAGAAATGGAGCGGAAGAAACAAATGCAGATCAGCAGCCTTCTAATCACACAAGAAGGTAAACCAACCAATCCCTTATTCTGGGCTCAGCCCTGCCGAACAGAATCAGATTTATTTTTAAGCAAACATGCCCAAACACTGTAAATAATTTTGCAGGCATAGTAGCTGCTATTGATATTGAATCTAGATCTATCATTTTACATTTCTTGCTTTGCTTTGCCAATATAATATGCAATAACCACATATTCCAAGGCAGGTTGAACATACTTAAGCCCATTTCAAAACAGCACAGTCTTAGTGCAATTATGCACAAATTGTCGTAAGTCGTATTGAATCCCATTGGCTTATTTTGATATACGTGATCTTCAGGGGTCTATTTAACTCTGTGCTGGATTGTGGCCAATATGTGTAATTTTTCTTCCAATTTTTCCATCTGTACACCCACATTCAACAGTGTTTATTTTACCATCTTTTTAAAAAAAAATTCTTATGTGAGAATAAAACTATGAAAATTATTTGGATAGAAAAATATGCACAGATCCATGTTTTTCATTTCTCTCTTTAATGTACTGGTATAAGCATTCCCACAGTCAGTGCATGCTGCACCTTTCTAGGACTATCTGAACTCTGGCATTTCGGTTGTCTGAAGTTTATCAGTCTTGGGATGTCCCATGAGCAATGCATAGCTGGAGCATGCTCCAGATCAATCAAAGAAATTTAAATAGAGTTCATTGCAACCATTAATATATTAAAGGACCAATGGGCAACATTGGGTTCATCACCACTACTTTGCTGTCTTATGCAGTGTAATGTACTTTTCTGCAGTTCCTTCTAATTCTAATAATTAGAAATCATTATTATAAAATATTGCATCTGAATTTATATTATTCCATGTTGGAGATCTTGTTCTACTATAAATGCTGGATTATGACTTACATCACTCCAAGCAGCACAGTTGTTACAACCCAATAAAGTTGGAGGAACCAAGGTAGGAAAAGGCATTATTCTGTTCTATAAAATCATGGTCCCTTTGTTTTGATTTTAAAATCCTGATTTTACTCAACTTTTATTAGATAGATTTTGTGTAATGATCATAGATTCTCAGGAAGCTACAATGAGGGAGCTGAAAGGAACAAATACATCAAGGGAAATGAATTTTTTCTATCCCTTTTCAACTCCACAACTCTCTTAAAGACTGTGTACTGCTTAAATAAAAGAAATAATATTTTAATGAATTGTAACAGAAAGCAATCTGTCTTCTTTTTATGCCTCTTAGTCCTTTAAAGAACACTGTTGCTACATTGCACTGATTCTTTGCAATGGAAGGAATGTTGTAAATATGACACAAAATAAATTGTAGGCTCAAAGTCATGCAAGTGCCATAGTTAACCCACTCAACTTCATCATGAGATGAAACTGAATGAAAAAGGCTTAAATTATAAGATCTATTGGAAGAGTATTTGGTGGATTTTTTTGCAAGAGTCCTTCATTGCTGCCTTCTTTCTCTTTGATACTGGTATATATCAATGAAAGGTTCAATATGGAGTTGAACCTTACTTGAGCTATAATTTGAATAGCAATCACTACTGATTCCTATTAAACAAATTCTTGCATATTTATTAAAATGTTAACAACAAATAAATAATAAACAGTACATAGAAACCTAAAAAAATCCCACTAATTAAAAACAAATCCCATGGATCATACTCCTACAAAATCACAAAAAAAAAAAAAAAAAGGAATTACTCTTTCCATTATTACAATTTTGGAAACTTTTCACTGGACATACTGCCTGATACTATACTTCTTCTCCTCCCTTGTGAAGATTGCTAGTTCAGATTAAGGTTCACGCCCACTTTAGAATGAGGCAATATAATCATCAAGTATTTTTAATGCACTGCTTCAAAGCAACATGAAACATGAAACATTTTTTGGACTGAAGTTCTTTTCCTTGGGTTTTTGCACGTCACTCCAAACTTCCCCATCAGGTTTTTGCTTACATGTATTTTGTTTCTGAAAATATTGAAACATGTTTCAAGAGCTATTATGGCAAACTGTTTTATAGGTTTGCCATAATAGCAGCTGCTACACAGGAGATGACACTCCTGTCAGCTGCTACACAGGAGATGACACTGAACCATTTATGGTTCTCCCCAAATTTTTATATTCCTCCAGCTCAAAGCTCTAGCTGCTACAGTTTTCTCAGTTCCTTTTTTTAAAAAAATTAGATTTATATGCTGCCCTTCTCCGGAGACTCAGGGCGGCTTACAATGCGTTAAGCAATAGCCTTCATACTTTTGTATATTTTATACGAAGTCAGCTTATTGCTCCCACAAATTGGGTCCTCATTTTACCTACCTTAGAAAGGATGGAAGGCTGAGTCAATACTATACTATAGTATTTAATATAAATAGTATTTATAGTAATACTATTGCTGTGATGGCGAACCTCTGGCACACGTGCCACAGGGGGCAATCAGAGTCTTCTCGGCGGGCACTCCAGCCATCGCCCCAGCCCAGTGGTGACATCCAATTTTTTTTACTACCGGTCCTGTGGGCGTGGCTTGGTGGGCATGGCAGGGGAAGAATACTGCAAAATCTCCATTCCCACCCCAGCCAGAGGTGGTATTTGCCGGTTCTCCAAACTATTCAAAATTTCCGCTACCAGTTCTCCAGAACCTGTCAGGACCTGCTGGATTTCATCCCTGCCGCAGTCCAGTTCCACCACGCATGCACGTGCGCCTCCTGCCAGCCGGCTGGTCTTCGGATCTTTGCCGCACATGCGTGGGGGGCGGGGGACATGCTTGTGCATGCGGGGGATAGGGTGCGTTTGTGGGGGTAGGACACATGCACAGTGGGTGCTCGCATTGCGTTTTGGGGGCTTGCGCACACGCGCCTCCCCCGCACCCCATTTTCAGCCTGGAAAGCCTCCTGCACCAACTTGGAAGCCAAAATGGGGCACGGGGGAGCAGGTTGCATGTGCGGGGGACCACTCACGTTACATTTTGGGGGTTCACGCACACGCACTTGCATTTGCACGCACTTGTGCTTTGGGCACTCGGCACCAAAAAAGTTAACCATCACTGTAATATAGTCTTGTTCCCTCCATGGCTCTGCCTAGTGAGAAGTTCTAGGGATCATAGTCTAGGAAACATCTAGTCGAAACAACAGTCTAGAAAACATCTAGTCATCTGGTTCTTTTCCTGTGAATTGCTTGTCAGATTCTTGATTTTCCTCTAGGGAAGAAGCTGCTGGTTCTAGTTGAGTGAAGAGCTCATAATCTCCAACAGTAGGCCCAGGCTACTCACCTGTATGTCCTTGCTGCTTTTGCCTCCACTGCCTCCAGCCTTCCTCTCCGCCAGGAGTGTCAAACTCAATTTCATTGAGGGCCGCATCAGGGTTGTGTTTGACCTCAGAGGGCTGGAGTGGGGGGGAAGGTGGAAGGGTGGGGAGTGGTTGGGGTGGGCATGGTCAAGGTCGGTAAGACACAGAATCTTCACACACGTGGTTGTATACACTTGTAAAAATAGAGAGGCAGACAGTTCTGTGATTTTGTGTTTTTTAATACATACTTGATCTATTTGATCACCCTACGAGAGAGAGAGACCAGATCAAGAAGCTGATTCCATAGGAAGACTATAGAACTATAAATTATTGAAATAGGCTATAGTAGCAGAATCCTGCCAGCCTGAAAAGTAAAATATTTTACCTTTCCTCCCTTTTATAACCTTCTGGGTCAAGGACGGCCTCCTGCAGCACTCTGACAGCCAAAACAGGGCCTGGGGGTGGGGGGGTGGCGGGGGTTGGGTATTTTCGGTAGCAGAGGCACTGCGGGCCGGTCCTTTGCTATTTTCAGGCTGCTCTCGCGGGCCAGATCTAAGCTCCCCGAGGATCGGTTTGACACCCTTGCTCTACACCCATGGCCCCACTGGCCCATGTATTGCTGCAGTCTGGGAATGAGACTGGTCCAGTAAGGATTGACCAAACTGGAGGAGGACGAATAGCCAAGGTAAGGTGGCTTTTCCTTAATTTAATTATCATCCCTCTGCTTAATAGGCTCTGCTTCCATTCTTCAACACTTTCTGCTGTTACTTAAAGGACATAGAAGAGTCAATGCACAGGTCACATGTAGTCTTCATAGACTTTCCATATGACTTTCCATAGACCGCTCAACTTGCTTTGTTGCTAAATTTCTCATGTTTCTGATAAAGAGGAAGGCATCTGATGGATCTTTCCTGAGATCCTCCTCGCTAGATGTGCTGTGCCAAGCAGATGTTTTGTGGGATGGATGAAATATAAGTCCTTTTCAACCGAAAACTAGAATTACACTGGCTGATTTCTTCCCAGAGCCTTACTGAAATTAATAGCAAAAATAGAAAAACTGTTTAGGCAAGCTCTGTCTTTTGCTGATTGTAACCTCTCCTGATACACTTCAAATCCATTACATGGCCCCTACATGACTACAATTATACATGCATAGGATTCCCTCCATGCATAGGAATCCCAGCCCATCTGTGTTTACCTACTTAGATACTCATATAAGCACTTTCAGATGGATCCCAATATAACAGAATTTGTGATTGGCATCTCCAGAGTGGCCCAAAACTATTTTTTCCTTCTTTAAAAGGAAGACCACATCACTATAGCTAAAGGTCATCTAAGAGAAATTAAGTGAGCTTTGTTTGGTCCAACTCATATCTTCTTCATGCGTGGTTGGAACATTAATTAGTAGAACCTTTAATCTTAGTAAAACACAGGCTCGTGTAAGGAAAAAAAGACTCAAAAAAACCCCCTTGATTCTAAACTGATTATGTCTTAAGGATCACAAGAGACACATCATTAGTTCAGAACAAATTTGAATTCTTCCTTCAGGCACTTTTGGCTTTTTTATTGATTTCCTTAGTCACATTTCTGTATCATCCATCACCAAAATGATTTCTGGACAGCTCCCACTTCACACCCCTAAAAAAAACTAGAGCAACACAATATACTAATAAAACAAAAATGAATAAATAGTATCTGAATTTTAAAAATTCACCCAATGAAAGCAAAATACCAACCACAAAATACCCGCAAAACTTAATGGCAGAAAAGGTAAGTGTTATAACTTTGACAGCCAAGGAGCGGGAGTGATTTTAGATAACTTGCTGGTCCCAAAATGTTTTTGGCTTTGAATATTAGTATGAGTATTTGGGATATGAATCAGAAAATGGACTGAAAATCAGTGAAGATGACCTTGTCCCAAAGGTGCTTTTTCAAGAGGCAACTGGAGTTTCTGGTTTTTCTTTGAAGATGTTTTGCTTCTCATCCAAGAAGCTTCTTTGCCTCTGACTGGATGGTGGGGATGGTCAGAGCTGAAGAAGCTTCTTGGATGAGAAGCGAAATGTCTTTAAAGAAAAACCAGAAACTCCTGTTGTCTCTTGAAAAAGCACCTTTGGGACAATCATGACCTGGATGGGTGAGAATCTCTATATACATTAAAATATTTCCTTATTTATTTATTTATTTACCAACTTTATAGGCCACCCAACTCATGGCGATTTTTGGAAGCATATGTGATAAAAACAATCCATAGAATGCCAATAATAAAAAGACAATAACCCAGAATAGTATAGAAGAGACTAAGTGTAACTAAACTAAGAAATATCTGTATCTCTGACAATAACTCAAAGCATTCTAGCCAATAGGAAAATGGATCTTTTTCTACTGGTTGACTTAAAAAAAACGACCTTGTCAATTTGTAATCCACAATTAAGATATCATTCTGAAAAGACTGAATGTGAAATGAATCAGGAGACAGACTTCTCATCTGGTGGGAGGTTTCCATTTAACTCTTCAGAGGAAAGCACCAAATGATATACAGCTGGTTAGGAACTCAACTTCTATACAAGGGTTCAGATAATGCAATCAAGTGGATGAATTTGGATTCCTCTTTCTGGGAAGATTTGGGGAGAATCTAAGGCTAGAAAATGAGTTCCGTGGGAGTTCCTTGCTGCCTGATAGGAGAGATGATACCAGAGATTAGTTAACCGTATGGGCTGAGTCCCAGGGGAGGTCTGTGAAATGAATCAGATTAAACAAAATTGATAATGTGAATACTTAATCAAACAGACAAAGGTAGTCTGCACAGCTAATTAGGGGCAAATAGAGCGTCCCTCTTGTACCTCATTTAACTGACAAATTGTGCAGACAGTATTAATGGGAGTCTGTTTAGCAAAGAGAAGCCTGTACAGTTGACAGCTTGGCAAAATGTGGTTTCTGTAACACCACATGATGCTTATGGAAATTAGCTTGGTGCAGCTGAGCTCCTCATAGTTAAGGTCTGACCAAACTATAGGTCAAATAGACCTTTTGCGGGTTCTTTCTTTCTTTCTTTCTTTCTTTCTTTCTTTCTTTCTTTCTTTCTTTCTCTTTTGAATATTTATTCTATTTCTGAAGAAATCTTCCACATCTAGTGAGCTTACTGTACATACTCTCTATGGCATGTTTTCCAAATTGCAAAAGGTTGCCAATTCAGTTCTTCCTTTCTTCAGTATACTTGTTCTATGCATCCGAATTTGATAGAATCTGAAGTAGCTCATTTTAAGCTGAAACCCATTCTCAGTTCCAGACCTTGTGTTGATTTCCATGACATGGGAACTTGGAGGCCTAGGGGCCCTATGCACCTAATTTCCTTTCATTCTTTCAACCTACCTATCTTTGTAGCAATTACAAGAACACTTAGTGTTATTGCTTCATTGCGTAGCCGAGCATATTTCAGCATGAGGAAACTGTAACTAAAACTGTCAAAAAATCTCCCTAAATTAGCTTTTGAAAAAGAAATCCATATGATGGAGGCAGGATTTGAATGTCACTGCCTGTTAATTCAGATATCCTGAGAATTTTAAAGCAGGTCATTTAATGATTATCCCAGAACAGAAGAGCATTTACTTTAGATCAGTCATAGACAATATATATTTTTCCAGAGGTTGTAAGAGTTCAGGCCTCATCCATTCAGATCCGAAGAGCACCAACTTGCTTATCTTTAATTTAATTTAAATCAGTTCCAAAGATTTGATCAAGAAATCAAGATATTATTTTTCATAACTGTTTTTTTAAAATATTACACTGTTCTAGTGGCAGGACTCTGACACAACTTCTCAGAGAGCAGCTATGCACGTGACCTGTTTATCAGATGGATCATTTTCATCGTGATAAGTTTCCATATCTGTGTTGGGATCCTGGGATTCAGGATAGAAGCTCTAACAGGAAACATGAAGCCTTTTAAGCCTGTAAGAAAAAGAATTCAAGAGAAGGAATTCATAAGGGGGGAAATCAAGGATTTAAACAAGTCAAGGTAAATCACTTTCCATTTTATATTATTGGTTAAAACAATTTCAACACCTTTCAGGTCCAATTCAGACATTCATTTCTTCTTATAATCTGCAAGCAGCATATGTTCTAAATAAAACCACTCTTATTATAAGTAGAGTAGCATAGTTGATGCCAAGCTGTGTGGAGATCAATTACAATCAGGGGTGAGCCCAAAAAAGGGATGAAGGACAGTAGTGGGTTGCAAAACCTGTCGCTACCAGTTCACACGTGAGCACTCGCAGAAGTGTCTGTCGTGGGTGGGTGGCTGAACCACCGCTACTGGTTCACCGATCTGGACAGAACCGGTAGCAACCCACCACTGATGAAGGAGCAGCACCTTGTTATTCAATTTATTATGTACTTTCAGTTGAGAGATACTTATAAGTTGTTGTTCTCAGGTGCTGCCCTCAGTATGTATGTGTGAAGTATGAAGGTGCTTAACGCATTGTAAGCCACTCTGAGTCTCCAGAGAAGGGCGGCATATAAATAGAACCAATAAGTAAATAAATAAAGCAGCCAGCAGTAGTTATGATATATCTTCATTTGGGAATCATTAGTCATTATGCCTTATTTGACAAAAAAATGTCTTGGGCAGGCCCTAATCAAGATTTACCCAGTCTAAAAACGAAAATGTGAAGTACAGGTAGTCCTCGACCTATGACCACAACTGAGTCCCAAGTTAAGTTAAGCAAGTTTTGGCCCATTTTATGATCTTTTTTTCACAGTTGTTAAGAAAAACGCTGCAATTGTTAAATTAGTAACATGGTTTTTAAGTGAATCAGACTTCCCCATTGTCAGAAGGTCACAAAAGATGACCCCATGACTCCAGGACACTGCAACTGTCATAAATATGAGTCAATTGCCAAGCATCTGAATTTTGATCACATGACCATGGGAATGCTGCATTGGTCGGAAGTGTGAAAAGCAGTCATAAGTCTCTTTTTCAGTTCCATTGTAATTTTGAACGGTCGCTGAATGAACTGTTGTAAGTCAAGGACTACCTGTACTGAGTCTATCTGCCTTCAGCTTACACATTTTCTTTAGATTTCAAATAATTCATTTTGTTGGTTGGGCAATCTTAGAAAAGTAAGTGGCGTGGAAGAGAACAGAATCTGACTGTATTGATCAAAACGGAATGCTTGCCATAGTTTCCCGGTATGAGTCAGCATTTTCTGACTGACTAGCCTTTCCTGACTAGTTTTGTTCTGGTGTTTTGGGGAGGGGGCGGAGGAAACAAAACAAAAATCCCGAGCATTTCATAAATTTGCCTCTAATTGAAACAGAACAATGTCTGGAGACAGTTTCAATGAAGCTGTTTTGAGTTAATTGATAAAGCTTCCATTCTATTGTCGAGGATACTTTCTGTTGGAAGCCGCACAGCCGATGGCCCTGGAAATCTCTGAGATTTCCTTGTGGAAATCTAACAAATACTGGAAATTGCAAGAGTAAATTAGCAAGCTTCCCAAAGCAGAAGTGACAGCTCGAGTGGACGGGTGGAAGAGACTGCTGCACACTCACACCAATTGACCAGACTGATCATATGGACTAATCACAACAGATCCGGTGAAATAATGGACACCAGATGTTGTTGCTTTGTAGATGGTCTCTCTCTGGGGATTAGCAACTAAAGGAAAGCAAAAGCATGATTCTGTCATATATTTTAATAAAACAGGGTTATTCGCTGCATTCTCAATTTATTTCATTGTGATTTCTACTTCCTCTGTCAAGTGAGCACCAAAGGCAAGCCTAAAAAGCAATAAAAATAAGCATTACCTTTTAAAATGCTACTGAAGTGTGTTAATTTTGATAGATAATTCGTTTCCTCATCGGGTACAAATATACTAAGTGAAAATGAATTGTATCTTTTTTTTAAGCCTCTTGAAGAACTTGAGTTGTTTTACTCATGCAGGCTGTTTCATCCCTAGTGACTAAACAGTGTCACCCTCTCACCAGTGAATCTATATAAATCTTTTTTTCATTATTGTCATATTGGGACAAT
Organism: Masticophis lateralis; assembly: GCA_030761175.1. NCBI lineage: Eukaryota > Metazoa > Chordata > Lepidosauria > Squamata > Colubridae > Masticophis > Masticophis lateralis. The sequence goes on from JAUDYJ010000001.1 coordinate 90,452,436, forward strand.
AATACCTGGGTGACATTAGAAGATGCTATAAATCATAGTGCAGTACTGTCTTCAGGATGGAACAGCTGCACCTGATTTCCTCTTTCAGTGATGGGTTCCCATAGGTAAACAGTGGGTTTTGTTTAATTTTCCAAATCAAATTATGTACAGTTCTATAGCTTTTTGCACATAGCCAGCAAGGGTTGAAATCTATGGTGCATGCCTTAACTTTATTCTTTTCATGGTCCTTTTGCCAAATGTAGTCACCATACACAGAGAAAATAGGAATAGAAATGGCACAACAGGGAGGTGTTAGGAAGTTTAATCAGAAGAATCCACATCATTTCTCTATCTCAGCAATGGCTAACTTTTTTCCCATCGCGTGACAGGAGGGGGGGCAGGTGGAGGTCACGCGCGTGCATGCCCACACCCATAATTCTATCTGTTTTCGGCCTCTGGAGGACCTCCTGGGGAATGGGAAAGGCCATTTTTGCCCTCCCCAGACTCCTAGAGAGGCTCTGGAGGCTGGAGACAGCAAAATACAGGCCTTCCCCACTACTCCCCGAGGCCCTCCGGAGGCAGGAAACAGCCTGTTTCCCTACTTCTGGTAAATCCAGAAAGCCTAAAAACCAGCTGGCTGGCGCACACGTGCGCACCAGAGCTGAGCTTCTATGCCCACTGATATGGCTACACATGCCACCTGTGGCACGAGTGCCATAGGTTCGCCATCATGACTCTATCTATTACAATGATACTATGGAAGTCCATGGGATAAATGTTTTTATTAACTTGATATTTACTGAATAGCACAGAGATTATATTCTAATGCATACATATATATTCTTTTCACTAGAAACTCCTTTCCTAACCGCTCATATAGACAGAATGCTATGCTACAGTATATTAACATTAGAGCTGGTGCATAATGTAGCATTGGGATTGGCAACCATTTGGGGACGCAAGCTCATATACTGGCACCAAAAATAAAGTAACAGAAATGCAATAATTTGGAGGAAGTATAGGCATCCTTTGGGGATCCATATAGCATTATACTGCCAGACTAAACCTTTTAGTGCGATCTGGACACTGGGAAATTCTTGGGGGAGTTGCCAATCAGCTCAAAAGTGATTAGATGGTGCTAGGAGAATTGCTGTTATTTAAACATCTACAATGTCATTATTGGATTATACTGGTAATTATAGTGTAATTGCACAAATCAGGCTATAAAGCTTTTTGTTCATTGACTATATAAATATGAGGCACTAATACATATTTATATAACTAACATATAATGTCCTTCACTATAAGTCATGTGAATCATGTAAGTGTGGTAAGGCCACACTTTGAATATTGCATTCAGTTTTGGTCGCCACGATGTAAAAAAGATGTGGAGACTCTAGAAAAAGTACAGAAAAGAGCAACAAAGATGATTAGGGGACTGGAGGCTAAAACATATGAAAAACGGTTGCAGGAACTGGGTATGTCTAGTTTAATGAAAAGGAGGATAGGGGAGACATGATGGTGTTCCAATATCTCAGGGGCTGCCACAAAGAAGAGGGAGTCAAACTATTCTCCAAAGCACCTGAGGGTAGGACAAGAAGCAATGGGTGGAAACTAATCAAGGAGAGAAGCAATTTACAACTAAGGAGAAATTTCCTGACACTTAGAACAATTAATAAGTGGAACAACTTGCCTCCATAAGTTGTGAATGCTCCAACACTTTTTAAGATGATGTTAGATAACCATTTGTCTGAAGTGATGTATGGTTTCCTGCCTGGGCAGGGGGTTGGACTAGAAGACCTCCAGGGTCCCTTTCAATTCTGTTATTCTAAAATCAGCTTGTGGAAAGTGAGAGACTGTTTTACTCTTTCTACCTCTCTAATAGACCATAACTGAAATACTGAAGGCAGAACCAATAATACCCAGTGCCTTATGACTTCTTTGTATTGCACTACCACTGACTCCACGTTTCATTAAGATGGGTACCTGAAATGGTCATGACAATGATGGAAGTACTTATTCTAAGCTCTGCTGTCGTGGTACAATGGTTAGAGCAAAATAGGATAATTAGGGGGGAGGGAGGTCAGTTAACATACATACAGTAAACTCTGGAAGGGTTTTTATGTTGAGTTCTTTTCAGTTGCCCTTGCCAAGTCTTCTCTAATTACATATCCTATCATTCATTGCCAATGTGATCATTGACATAATCCAACACATTTGGAGGGACCAGAAAGCTGGGATACTTCATTAATAATTTGGACTTTAAAAAACACCTCATTTTCTCCCTTTTGAAGTTTTACCTGCAGATTTTAGATGCATAAGTGCAGCAACAGTCTTTACAGAATACACACAAACACACATACATATCCACGCAGAGACACATTTACTTACTCACACTTGCTATTTTAAATTAAAGACTTTGCAAAGCCAAGATTTTAGAGTTGTTAGCGACACTTAGTTGGCAAGCAAATATAAGTTTCCCACTTAATGCTATTTGTGTTGTTTCTGCTAAACAGTTTTTGAAATGATCTTTCCTCTCATTCATTCTTATGTCTTGTCTTGGAAACATATGGTGTTAAAAATAAAACATTGGGAATTGTTGCTTTATCTGTTCTCATCCTGAATTGGTTCATATTTTCTACAACACATACACATAAACACACACATATACACATACATACAGATATAGATGAGATAGAGATAGAGATAGAGATAGAGGTAGAGATAGAGGTAGTGGTAGTGGTAGAGGTAAAGGTAGAGAAAGAGAAAGAGATAGATAGATAGATAGATAGATAGATAGATAGATAGATAGATAGATAGATAGATAGATATAGAGAGGGAGGGAGGGAGAGAGGGAGGGAGGGAGGGAGGGAGGAGTGATAGAGAGAGAGATGAAAGAGAGAGAGGGAGGGAGAGAGGAAGGGAAGAATAGATAGATAGATAGATAGATAGATAGATAGATAGATAGATAGATAGATAGATAGATATAGAGAGGAAAGGGAGAGAGGGAGGGAGGGAGTTATAGAGAGAGAGATAAAGAGAGAGTGAGAGGGAGAGAGGGAGGGAGGGAGGAATAGAGAGAGAGAGAGAGAGAGAGAGAGAGGGAGGGAGGGAGGGAGAAAGGGAGGGAGTGATAGAGAGAGATGAAAGAGAGAGGGAGGGATGGAAGAATAGATAGATAGATAGATAGATAGATAGATAGATAGATAGATAGATAGATAGATAGATAGATAGATATAGAGAGGGAGGGAGGGAGGGATAGAGAGAGATAGAGATGAAAGAGAGAGAGGGAGGGAGAGAGGGAGGGAGGGAGGATTAGATAGATAGATAGATAGATAGATAGATAGATAGATAGATAGATAGATAGATAGAGATAGATAGAGATAGATAGATAGATAGATAGATAGATAGATAGATAGATAGATAGATAGATATAGAGAGGGAGGGAGGGAGAGAGGGAGGGAGGGAGGGAGGGAGGAGTGATAGAGAGAGAGATGAAAGAGAGAGAGGGAGGGAGAGAGGAAGGGAAGAATAGATAGATAGATAGATAGATAGATAGATAGATAGATAGATAGATAGATAGATAGATAGATATAGAGAGGAAAGGGAGAGAGGGAGGGAGGGAGTTATAGAGAGAGAGATAAAGAGAGAGTGAGAGGGAGAGAGGGAGGGAGGGAGGAATAGATAGAGAGAGAGAGAGAGAGAGAGAGGGAGGGAGGGAGGGAGGGAGAAAGGGAGGGAGTGATAGAGAGAGATGAAAGAGAGAGAGGGAGGGATGGAAGAATAGATAGATAGATAGATAGATAGATAGATAGATAGATAGATAGATAGATAGATAGATATAGAGAGGGAGGGAGGGATAGAGAGAGATAGAGATGAAAGAGAGAGAGGGAGGGAGAGAGGGAGGGAGGGAGGATTAGATAGATAGATAGATAGATAGATAGATAGATAGATAGATAGATAGATAGATAGATAGATAGAGATAGATAGAGATAGATAGATAGATAGATAGATAGATAGATAGATAGATAGATAGATAGATAGATAGAGATAGATAATAGATACTATAGATATAAATAGATTTTTGAAAGTTATTTTATGGAGCATGCAAAACTGTGGGTGAGGATTTGGCAGCTTTTGACAGTGATAGAATTCCACTTCCCTTAAACTGCATTTCCTGACTCTTAGCCTTTGGCCAAGCCATTATCAATTCTATGGTGTTGCTCCATCTGTCTTTATTCCCGCAACTCTAAAGTCCAAAAAGAAAATTATTTTCACATTAGCAACTCATTAAAGGGCCCCAAATCAGTAGGCCCAATCACTGCTGGAGCCAAAGGCATTGCTTTTTTACACATCTAAATGCCTGTTTGTGGGCATTGTTAGAATAGCCAGTCCTGGCCTGGGGGACCTTCTGTCATGCACATGGTTAAGTGGGAAGGGTGGAGCTGTGTCATAGTCATCCATCACTATCCATCAGTGTCATCACCACCTGCAGAGATTCTGGGACATACAGCTAGTCAGTCAATCTGTCAGCTACACTGTCCTGGCTCTTTGTCAGAGAGGAAGGAGAGGAAGCATGCACATGTATTTTGTGCACAAGCATGAAGATAGGTATTTGAGATGTAGATCCACCAGCAGAACTCTAATCCAAGATTCTGCCTTATGAATCATTTGTTTGTCTGTCTTCTTTTCTTTCTAATGTTCCTTCAAAATTCCTTGTCATCAAATGAAAGTCTTGTAACTGAATATCGAACTAATGTAGTCATAATAATAAATAACTGGATTCTTAATACATATAACCATGGTTTGTTTGATAAGTCACAACAGGATGAGTATAGCCATGATTTGTAACTCTGGTCACACATCCATTTTGTGTAACCTTGGCTTGTGCAGCCAAGCCATGTGTAGGCATGGTTCATTAAATAAGTCATAGCAAGGTTCCCATAGCACAGTGGTGCGGAACGATGGCCCTTTTATGACTTATGGATTCAAATCCCAGAATTCCTGAGTCAGCCATGCTGGCTGAGGAATTCTGGGAGTTGAAGTTCACAAGTCATAAAGGTGCCACGGTTCCCCATGTCTACCATAGCACCTGAACTTCATATCTTAGTGAAATGGATGAATTCAACTGTTGTGTTAATAACAGCATCAATTTTCTGCAGTGAAAACCATGAAGAATCTTACAATACTTTACAGTCAAGCACATTTATTACAGCAGCCGTAATCTTTCTTGAAGAACAGTCCAGTTCGTTTCTTTGAAAAAGGATATATTAAATTTTGAGAAAGGTTCAAGTGCCTTGGTTATTTTTATTGTAAAATGCTAATATGCCAACTTATTTAGCTATTATGTGGGAAATGGCATTCAGTTCCTTATTGTGTGAAAAAAGCAAGGAACAGCTATCATATTCTAAGTCACATTCAGAAGAGTTTAAACAGAATTATGAAAATATATTCTTATGTGACAGAATAAGAATTTCACCTTGGAAAGGATCCTAGACTGGTGTGACATAGTGATATTGTGCTTCTAAATGCAATAGTTAGAACACGCCTAGTGAGAAGGAAAGTTTAAGATCTTACATACAAAATAATGGCTAGAAAAATATTTCCCCTCATAAAATAGTTGCCATGATTTCCAGAGTGTTCCCAAGGTGTAAAAAGTTATGGTGATTAATCATAGCATAAAAGGCAAATTCCTTGCTGTGGAGCATGAGAAAAGAGATTGAAATATTGAGTATGGTAATTCCACTATATCGTGCCATGTGTTTCCTCCTCCTCATCTAGATAGTTGCCAAAAATACAAGCAACATTGACTATTTCTAAACATTCAAAACCCAGAATAAATCAGTGCAAACAATACAATGTAATTAGGGAAAAGTATGAAAGTAATATAAAATCCAGTTTCCCAGCGCAAAGCTAGCACTTAAAATCAAACAAAAGTGAACTCTCTAAATATATGCTAAATTCTATAAAACATACTATATGGCGTCTAGGATGTTAATGGTTACCCTGTTTTAAACAAGATTCTGCAGAGCTGAATATGGTGGAGAAAGTGGTTAGAAATAATTAAGTGTATCCTCCCTCTAAGGAAAGGCTAAAGAATTTGGACTGTTTCAAGATAACCTTACTTAAAAGGGTCATGTTGGAGATTTAGGAAAGTTGATAGAGGTTTTTTTTTTATTCTTCTCATTGGATTAGAGCAATTTTTCTCAATCCAGGGACTTTTAGATGTGTTAGATTTTATTTCCCATTCCTCTGCTGATATTGACTATTTGTCATTAAGATAATCAGGCTGAGAGAAAGAGTTCAAGATCACCTAGTGAAGCTCATAACTGAGGGAAGAACTAAGTTTTCCCAATCTTAGACCTACATTCTAACCACTATATTTCAATGGCTTTCCTTGTGAACAATGGCTTAGGTATCCATACACCCACTAAGCACAGGTGAACCTGGTCACCAAGCCTTTGCCAGGCAAGAAAATCATTTCTCTTCTCACAGAATTGTTTCAAAATTGCCAAACAGCACAAAGCAACTTTAAATCCCCAAAAGTACCGGGAATAAACAGCACAAATTCCAAAATGTTGTGCAGGTTTTCCCTCTGGGAACCAATGCACACCTTCCATAGCTTTTCGATTAACAGTTTGATTTGTCAACACAAAAGGGGTTCTCCCAGGAAATGTGTGTTTACAATTGACCTTCTTCCTCAAGGCCATTTAGCATTCAGAAAATACATCTGACTGTGCTTATGGTCCATGGAGATCCACAAGGTGCTTGCAGCTGGTACAGATACCTCATTAGAAATTCATTTTTTCCTGTCATAATAACAAAGTGCAGAGCAGCGGTGGTAACCTAGTTTCGTATGGGAAAATGCACAAAAGGGGACAGCTGAAAGAAGCTGTGCCTTTCTCCTGTATTTTTTTTTCTTTAGTCTGTTAGAATCATCTTCAAAAGAAGCAGCTTCGTTCCACCCCTTACCCCCACCCCAACTTTTCAGACGCTGAATTTTATTGAATTGCATTATATGTACCTACTGCACCAAAACCAGCTTCTTTGGAGCCAACTTATCCATTCTCTCCTGGTTTGTTTGCTTTCTACTTCTGAGAGATGATAACTGAGACTCTGAAAGTTGTGAGGCTGACGTCTTGTTCTTATTGGATTATAACAATGTTGAACGGTTTTACTAGCAAACCAAATGACTGAATAACTGTCAAAATGTATGTGGACCAATTTAGCTCTCCATTTCACGGTTGAAAGGGAAGGTGGGAGAGAATAGTTGCCAGTTCACGCCTCTCCTGCGGGTATGTTTAATCAAATGCGTCATGTTTAAAATGTAAAGACAGAGGAAATGGCTCTGTCAAACCCTTCTTTTGAGGTGGATTGCCACGGCTCATCATGCAAAACAGATCCTGTTTATTCAAGTCTTCAACCATCTGAACTTGGGGTCGCCGTTTACAAACCTCAGTCATAACTTTGAACGTGTATCTCTCTCTCTCTCTCTCTCTCTCACACACACACACACACACACGCACACACACACTGGTTTTCTTTTTAAAACAAGGATACAGCATGATAAAAGATAACGCTGAGCTTAAATCAAACAAGAAATGTAAAGCAGAAGAAGGGGCTGATTATAGGAATAATTGCTTAGACACCCACAGTTGATAAAATGCCAGGAGTCTCATATATTAGATCATACCAAATCCATGGAAGGAAAGAACTGTTATAAAACTCTTGAGAATGTGTAAAATGATTACATCAGCATCAACCTGTGCAGTCCAAAAACACATACAACTATATAGGCCAGTTTTGCAAAACATTTATTTCTCCAAAGCTGTACAAATGCCCTAATTATGGCTATGATTATTCTGACGTAGGAAATGAAAATACCTTGAGAGTCTCTCTGTATTTGTGAGCCTGGAAAAAACACTTTTTAAAAAGCAATGATTTTATAATACATAGACAAAGGCTGGATAGACCTGTAGACCGTATGTGGCCAAACCATTTTTGGTCCAGGTTTTTGGCTTTTGATGGTTGGGGTTGGGAGGGAAATGAAGGTCATTCTTTCTTGATTACATAATTTATATGCTGCAGACTCTGAGCAGCTCACATAACAATAATTCTTCATTATCAATTTAAAAATCAAAATGTGAATTAGGTGCTGGAATTGAATTAAAATAAAAACAAATTAATAATTTATTAAGATTAAATTTTTAAAAATGGATAAACAGCTGAGTGAAATAACAAGAATGAAACAGAAACCTTATGTTTTACTGAAGCTACTTTTCAAAAGACCTCTAACTCATCACCCATTTTTGAAGAAATTTAAGGGAGGGCTGGTTGCAAGTAACTTTTTTCCATGCTGTTGTAGCTTCAAAAGGTGCTAAATGAATGGTTCTAAATCAAGGACTACCTGTGAGCATATAATTGGAGAGTTAATCTTAATAAGAGGTGCTGCCCCTTTGCCCATCTCCATAATCTTCTGATGCCTTCAAGCTGAATTTTCTAAAGATCACAGAAATTCTACATAAATAGGTTGCAATGTAGAACATCTGTGAGAAGGAGCAGTGATGGCAAATGGAGATCGCTTTTCTTTGACGTGATTCCATTCAGATTAAGGAGTGAAAAGTTAATCTTGATTTTAATCCTATTGATTGTAATGGGAATTAAGATTGCAGGATCATAGTGTCTTTCCTTGCTGATTTCCTCGCTTATTCACTGCTTCAAATCACTGCATTTGTCTAACTAAACAAAATAGATACTATCCATGCTGCAGCTGCACTCTTATGGTATCAGAATAAGGAAGAGGACATTATTTTAATATGGCTATAGTTAAAGACAGCTTAAGGTTGTCCCATTAATGGACTAGTAATAAGAGGAAATATCTCACACTTTGTTTGAGATAGGTGGCTATATACGTTTGATAAATAAATAAATATCACAAAGACACATCAGGATAAAGTACTTCTCAAAACAAAAATGGATGCCAGGGTATGTTTATATGAATAATTTGATGTCAGTGAGGAAAAGCCCACAGAGTTCAAGAAATCTAAATCCAACCTAACACATCCCTGACTAATGATTGTTTAATTTCTGCTTGTACATATCCTGCAAAAGAAAGCTTACCACATCTCTAATTTTGCAGCTTAATGGGCAGAATTGGTCTTTTTTGTGGAGCAGTTTTTCCTAAGATTCAACTGTAACCTATGGCTTAAGACCATCGCTCTATCTCTTGCATTGTGGTCAACAAAAACAGACAACAAATACCCTTGCAGGATATCTCTTCAGAAACTTGAAAAGCGTTGTCTCATCCTCTGTTAATCTTCTGTTCCTAAGATTAAATATTTTTACTTCCTTCAATCTCTCCCTTGTTGATTTATGGCATTTTTATTCCACAATGCAAATCCACCTGATTCCTGCTTAAACATGTTGGAGATTTAGTCAGAGTAAGACATAAAATAACCCTTTGAGCTGTGTCAGCTTGACCCTTTTTCATCCCTGTTCAGTTTGTGTCAGCCTTGCCATCTTTTACTTTATTTTTGACTATGGATGGTGGAAGAATGGGAGGATGGATGGATGGATGGATGGAGGGAGGGAGGAAGGGAGAGAGGGAGGAAGGAAGGAAGGAAGGAAGGAAGGAAGGAAGGAAGGAAGGAAGGAAGGAAGGGAGGGAGGGATACTTAAAACATTTTCACTGGTGAATATGTTAAACAGACAAACAAAAATAGCCAGGAAGAGTAGTGGTCAGTGATAAGAGGAGGAGCCATATTTGTGAAGTATACAGAGTCCAATAAGAGTGGAAGTGTTTGTAGTGAAATGAAGTGTAGCAGGCCAACCAGGAAACAACACTTTTGCTAGCACAAGTCAGTAAACATTACTCAATGCAAAGCGGAAAAAGATGGGTTATATTTTTGATGGATTGGACATAGGTAGAGAACAATGTCACACATTCCTTCCTCAACAGATGATCAGTGGTCTCTATTCACCATTTGTTCAAGCACTTTGGTTTCCAGTTCCATGATCATTCTGGTTGTCCTTTAATGAACTGGTTCTTGGTTTCAGATGACACAATGCAATGTAATAAATTCCAGCTATAGAGGCTAATCTGATTTTTTACTTTCCCCCCCACATGTACAGCTTATCTCCTGAAATTGCCACAGTCACATAATGAATGCAAATCCGTGAGACCATTTATCATTCACAAAAGGAGCTTGGAAATTGTTGAAATTATATTAGACTGGATATTCCTAGCCATTTTTAAACACTGGAAATGGTTATTCAATACAAAGAAATTGCAGTCAGTGTCCACATCCTGAGTGTGAGCCCCAGTAGTTACTATAGAACTTAGTTCTGAGTAAAAACACAGAAAGATGTCATCGACTTTTTGGTGATGCTTATTACCAGTGCTTCCAGTGCTTCAAGAAGGACTCTCCACCCCTCAATTCTATCTAGATTTGCCAAGAATTAAACATGCAACTTTCTGCATTCAGCGCTAATACATTAACACTGGTTTGTGGTCACATTAGATAAAAAATACACTATCATCTTGTGGGAAGCTGGCAGGGAAGGTTGCAAATGGTGATTGTGTGTCCACAGTTCCCTGCAAAGTTGTCATTGTGAGCTGGGCATCCAAATGCCCAAATCAAGATCACATGACACGGAGGTACTGTAATGGCTTGAACTTTGGAGATGGTTTATACATCCATTTCTTAATCTCAGCCATAACTTTGAACAAGCTCTGAATTAATGGACGTAAGATGACTACTACTTGTAATTAGAAAACCACCTTCCAATGTGGAAATAGTTAGATGGGGTTTTGTAGCCAAAACAATAATGTTTTCCTGTGGGAACCAAGGACATTCTCACAGGTGGCTGGACAGAAGAGGAGCAATTCACCAAGCGACCAGCCAGCATGACCAGTGACTTGGGGGGGGGAGGGGAAACTTTTACTTTTAATCAGGTGAAAGCCATGGGAAATTTCAGAGACGGCTTTCACCAGTTGGGCCAATATGATGTATCCAATAAACTGTTCTTTGAGGAATTTGCCTGCCTCAGAGTTTTGTTTTCTATTGGTGCATTACTTGGAACACTGACAACCACATGAAGTTATGACAAAATGCAATTGCAGCTAAGGCAGCCTATAAATTTGAGTGAACAAATCAATCAATTAATCAACAAATGTGATGAGACTAGATCTCTCTCCCCATCTTTTTTTTTAATGTAGCAACATTCTCCCATGCAGTGATTTTTCTGTCAGTAGTGGCATCAAGAACGAAAATAGGATGAAGTGGGAAAAAAATCATTGAAGGAATGTGTTATTTACATACAAGTGTTTGTTTCTATAAATTTAGCTGTGGAGGCCTATATTGTAGTTTATGAAAATGCTTGAATTCTTTTTTATGGTAGGAGTAGGGATCTTGTCAGTGGTGGGATTCAGCTGGTTTGGGCCAGTTCGGGCAAACTGATAATTGCTGGCTGGCCCTGCCCCACCTGTTCCAGGAGTCGCCACGTGCCCCATTTTGGCTCCCAGGTAAATTCAGGGAGGCTTCCTAGGCCCAAAATGGGGTGGAGGGGGTGCAGCACGACCCCTCCACAACCCATTTTCAGTCCCAGGGGTTGCAGGGAAGCCTACTAGACCCAAAACAGGATGTGGCCCATTTTTGCTCCCAGGGGGGTACAGGAGGCCAAGTGCTGCCTGTCACACCCCCTGGGCACGTCCACCATGGCCACACCCACCCAGCCGGTCATTAGGGCAGAGAACCAGTTGGTAATCATTTGAATCCCACCACTGGATCTTGTGACCTTACAGGTCTTGCTAGAAACTAGTTCAATACTATCTGGATAGTTCTCTTGTAGAGCTCTTTAGATGCTCCTTTTTCACTTCTGACAGCAAAAATGATAAACCCATTGGTATGAAGCCAGATCTGACCTCTCCAATTAATAAATACCATCTGATGTTAAAAGCTTCCTACTCAGTCCAGTTCTAAACTGTGTACTGAATGTCCTGTTGAATTAAATGTGATTTACTTCCATTTTGGGGTGATTCTATAAATTTAAATTGTATCTGTAATTTAACTATTTATAATCTAGCTATTGCTAACTTAACTATCAAGCTAACTTTATTCTTTTTGTGAAAAGGGAGAGATCTTTATTTCTGGCAGAATAAAATTATTGTTTGTTTGTCAGTCTCTAATGGAACTAGCAGGATTAGTTTTGGTTTGGGGAATACAGTAATCAGAAAATCAGCCAAAAGTTTTTGAGATGTAAAAATTTGGAAGTATTATCTGTGGAGTTTCTGCCATTACACTCACGTTACAAGGAAAAATAAGAAAATAAGGAATATTTATATTTAATTTTTTAATATTGTGCTTTAAATTTTTTTATTATTGTTCACCACCCGAAATTACTGGTGTGAGATGGGCGGCATACAAATTGAACAAACAAAGAAACAAAGAAACTTGTAGGGATAAAGACTACTTTACAAAACTGAGGAGAAAGGTGTTTTAATAATCCAACCAATTTATTTTATTCATCTTAGTTTTTGGCAGCAACTTCAAGTTTTGATCGGTGTATTTGGTGCTTTCAAAGATATTCGTCTCACTTTGTAATTGCATTTCATTACAGCAGATCAATGGCTATAGAAAACAGCTCTTCTAACACTGATAACAAGGTTGTCTTATTTAATTTGATAGGTTACTGCTAGAAAAAAGGGAATGGGAATTTTGCCCTCCCTTAAGTTTGTAGCTGAAGATATGTGTAACGGAATCCATGCGTTAGTGACCTGGAGGAAAGAGGAAAGATGCCACATAGGAAACAATCAGCTGGAGTACGGTCACAGAAAGAAACTGAGAAAAGACATCCCTCCCCCCTCCCCTGCAATGGACCAGCCAATTAAAAGTGGCAGGCAGGAACTTTACTTTCAGACTTGCTATATTGATGTCTTCCCTCCCAGGTAAACCAGATAGGAAATAAATTAACTAATTCTACTTTATTGTAAAGATAGATTAACAATATATTGCAAATCTGAAAGTAAATGTCTATGGGGATTCTCAGTCATCCATTGTCACAGTTATCTCAAAGGTGCTTTTTTAAAAGGCAAGTTTACAAGACTTTCTTGGTTTTTCCCTCGAAGATGTTTCGCTTCTCATCCAAGAAGCATCATTGGGTGAGAAGCAAAACATCTTCGAGGGAAAAACAAAGAAAGTCCAGTTTCCTTTTGAAAAAAAGCACCTGAGACAAATCCGAAAGTACAATTTCCCAACCTGCCAAGAGCCTAATGCTGGAAACAATTGAGGGCAAAAGAAGAAGGGGGTGACAGAGAACGAGGTGGCTGGATGGAGTCACTGAAGCAGTAGACGTGAGGTTAAATGGACTCCAGAGGATGGCAGAGGACAGGAAGACCTGGAGGAACATTGCCCATGGGACACGACTTTGCAACTAACAACAAAAAATCCATTAGAGCAGGTCCTTTCTCAGTTTCTTTCTGTGACCGTTAAATGAATGTGGGCTTGTCCAATTGTTTCTTAGCCAGCATTTCTCCTTCTCCTTTCTCAAGGTCATTAATTCATTCCATTCCGATGTTAGGAATGGGGAACTTTGAACTGAGTAAGAGGGAATCTTTAGAATGGAATGCAGCACCTCAAATTAATTCTGTCTTTTCCAAATGAAGTTTACCAATCAGTCTTTCTTTCCTCCTGCTATGTCTTCTGAGACCAGGCCCAGCAGCAGATATGATTTTTCAGTAATATCTGTGAAGCAAAAGAAACAAAGCTTAACAAAAATATTGACAAGGCAGTTTGCCTTGAGCAGAGCAGAATCTGGCTGATGTACAGATACGATTCAGGCACGAATTGCCAATTCATTTCATATTTACAACCTACTCAATCTCCCTGCCTGACCTGACTCATGTAGTTGCAGCTTCTCACAAGCTGACTGTGATGAGGGATTTCAACAATCCTGCTGAGCCTTCATCATTTACAGCTGGCCCGATTAAATATTTAGTCCTAGACATGTTTATAGGGTTTTTTTTACAAATCATTTGGAGAAGTCATGCTCACCATTACTCTTTGAATCCTTGCTCATCCTATTTAATAAAGATTGCCAGAACAAATTAGCCAACTACATAATAGTGATGCAAGTGCTTCTGTGGTGGAAATATTCTCCTAATATTTTAACAGATGAGTTCTATAGTTTCTTAGAGAATTATTTGGATCTTCTCCAGTGAGCCTAGGGATTAGAAGGGAAATGATATCACCTTGGTGAATGACTTCTACTCAGAATTAGTCAGAAGGACTATGTTCCTCAGGGTTTTGATGGACTTATTGTCAACTATGGAATTTTTATGGGGAACATGGGGCTTCAGAACATAATTTTGCAGTCTTTTCAGTCTTATCTGCCTCCTTGCCACAAATTGGAGGGTGGGGTGGACAGAACTGTATTAAAAGTTTTTTTGTAGTCACCCTTGCCACATGCTCTGGGGTTGTTGTTTTTTATTATTATTATTTTCCACACCCTCTCCCCTCCCAGTTGCAAACGTTTTTTTTTTTTTTTGAAGAACAGACCTTCACATTCATTAAATGTGTGAAATGGTAGAAACAAAGTGTGAAATGGTAATAGTCTGTTTGTGGTTGATTAATAGAAATTTCTCCTAACAAATTTCCAGATCCTTCTGGGGGTCATTGGAATGGAGCAGCTGTAAAGTCAGCAGGAGAAGTTTAGATCCTTCCCAATGACAGCCTTGCCAGCTTCAGAATATGTGGGTAGCTTCCTGTGCACTTTTCAGGAGGGTAGACGATGAGTGGTCATTGATGTGTCAAGTTAACATGATGATTAGTTTCCAAAAGCCTCATGTTGTTAAGGAAAGCTATGATCAAAAATTAATAATTGGACCACTCTCCCTATAAGTCGCTCGCTTTATTGCTCAACAGTGTGTGTCAATGTCACTGGAAAAAGTAAAAGATAAAAAACTCTCACGAGGGGTAGGGAAGCATCACTGTCAAGTTATTTTTCTTCCAAATACAACTATGCAAATGTACAGACTAAACTGATCTTGGATGTAATCCACAAAAAGTTTATGCCAGAAGAAATGAATTGATCTTTACTTTCCCCATTAGATTAATAGTTAATGGATTAATTCTTTCTAATTAAACTAATATCCCTAAAAACACTGTTCTTCAGAGAGAAATGAAGTAAGGTGTTTTGATTTGATTGAAGGGGGTAAGGTATTTCTGGATCTTTGTTTAAAATACCGGGGTTGGGCTTTTTACTCTAGGAAAAAAACTTACCGGTTTATCACTGCCACTTTGCAAATGATACCAAAGCAACTTCAAAGTATGTCTTCAAATAGACATAAGGATTAGGATTAGAATAATAGTGACCAAGCGATAAAAGACTGAGACAAATGCTATAAGTCATTCACATGCTGGACAACAATGGTAAATGTGTGACAATGATGTATACCAGAAAACATGGATAACTCTCTCTTGCTATTGTTGACCAATGGGGTAGCTACAATCCAATTTCAGGGTGATGGAACAATTATCCAAGAAGATCAGCAGATCATATTTTCATATACCGTACACCGCTCACAACTCCAAGGATAACTTTCTTGCAGAAAACGCATCACATAATTTTGAAGGGTGTGAAATCGACATGATTAATAATTATAGTTATTAGCCCGTGCACCAGCTGCTCATGGATGGTTTATTCCTTGATTTATGGTGCAGCAAATGCCCGTATCTCCATCTGAGGCAGAACCAAGAAGGTATATAGCTGTGGGCACAGTGATCTGTTCCATTGCCAGGAAGTTTAGCTTTTTTAAAAAGAAGAAAAAGTGGACGAAGAACTCATCCTTGTTCAATCTGGAGGACCTTTTCTTTTCATGCCTGTTTTAAACCTGTCCCCTTAGTGTCTCCAAAGCCTTTGAAGTTTGGATTGCAGCTCACAAGGGACTCTGGTTTTCCCACCCTCTTATGCCTTTTTTCTGTTGCCAGGCTGCAAACAATCACTATACATATTACAGAAGAAACAACAATAGAAGGAGGGGAAAAAAAACTAATCATTGAGGTGCCAGAAGTGAAACCCTTTGTATCCACAGGGAATTTGTTCCCCCCATTTCTCCCCACCACCACCACTTGTCTAACAACACATATATTATATTTACATGGTTGGTGACAAAAGGCAGTAATTTACTGCCCTGTCTAAACATGTTTACTGGAAATAAATCCAACGAATTACAGAGCAACTTCAGGACATTGGACCTTAAGGCAGCCCGAAGTGTCTTATTCATATGGTAGATGATTGAAACCTTCATCATTTAATGGAGAGACCTTTCTTAATGGATAAAATATAATATGTGGCAGGAGTTGCAATAGCCTTATCTAAATCAGATGCTTCCTGCATCATGCTTCCCTAATGCTCATAGATTTCATCATTTATTATATATGGTGCATAGATAAAATATATATATAGTATATTGGTATGCCCACATGTATGGATTTGTTTCAATAAATGCACCTTGCTCAGAGTTATCTGATTATTTAATTTTGCATCTGGACTCCTGGAGGGTATCTCCCACTGTGGTGTGCTATGCTACTTTTTTAAAATAAAAATGTGGAAATAAGAATGACACTCACAGCCAGTTTGCTGAAGTAAATAAGGCACCAGGCTAGGAGCAGGAGACTGTGAGTTCTAGTCCCACCTTAGGAACAAGCCAGCTGGGTGATCTTGGGCTGGTCATTCTCTCTGCAGTCTCCACGAGTCAACATTGATTTGAAGGCACAAAAAACCTCCAACAACAATACTTAATGTATCTGAATAGGCGGAGGCCTTTTCACTATGATTCATTAATAATGATCTTCATAAAAGGTTTGTTGGTATGAAGCTGTGGTAGAAGTAACAGACATTTATTTGCATGTTATGACTATCATTAAGTGTTGTACCTTATGATTCTTGATGAATGTATCTTTTCTTTTATGTAGACTCAGAGCATATGCACCAAGACAACTTTCTTTTGTGTCCAATCACACTTGGCCAATAAACTATTCTATTCTATTCTATTCTATTCTATTCTATTCTATTCTATTCTATTCTATTCTATTCTATTCTATTCTATTCTATTCTATTCTATTCATTTCCTAATATCAAAGTCCAGAGTGGACAATTTCAGTTCAGAGACATTAAACCATACCCTAGTAAAGAATCAACATGAGTGCCCTCTGGTTCTACAGAAAATCTTGTTATGAACTGCAAACGTTGACAATAAATCTTTCCTTTTTACTTTTGTTTACTATAACTGGAAAGGAGAAAGACTCTAAGAGTGAGCAAGTAATCCTTTTGTTGAATTGGATTGGGGCAGTGGTGAAATGTAAAATTTGTTTCTACCAATTCTGTGGGCGTGGCTTGGGGGGGGGTAATATGACTGGGTGGGTGTGGCCAACTTTTTTAAAAAAAACTTTTAAAAGCATTTTTTTCTGCAACCTCTTCGGCCAAAGAGGTTGCCAAAAAAATGCTTTTCAAAGCCTCTGATGATCAGGCAACTCAGCTGGGGTCATCAGAGGCTTTTAAAAGCTTTTTTTTCCCTACATCCTCTTCAGCCAAAGAAGTTGTAGAAAAAATGTTTTTAAAAGCCTCTGACGATCCCAGCTGAACCGCGCGATCATCAGAGGCTTTTTTTTTTACTTTTAAAAGCATTTTTTCAGCCAAAGAGGTTGTAGAAAAAATTCTTTTAAAAGTCAAAAAACCAGCCTCTGATGATTGCACAGCTCAGCTGGGCAAGGGGGGGCGGGACACAGGGATTTTTGCTACTGGTTCTCCGAACCACCGGCCACCATCGCTACCGGATTGGGTGATCCAGTCCGAACCGGGAGCATTTCACCCCTGGATTGGGATGATAATATTTGCAATTGTAAAATATTTATCTGTTCTGTAATTGCTAATCTTCTATATCTAAAAGATAGAGAAGATATTTGTTTTATATTTATTTTTGTTTGATTTGGATTTATTTATATATGTATATATTTATTTTATGTTTATTATAATTAAACAAATTATAAAATAAATTATTTTATATTAATTATAATTAAATAAATCATGAGTTGAAAATCCTTATACATTCAGGAAAGAAGAAAAGAAGGGAGGGAGGGAGGAAGGGCCTTTGGGTAGGATTTCTCCTAGAATCATTGGAAGGCTCATGGAGATATTTCTGAGCAGTTTGTTACTGAAATGAATTTTAAAGCCTGTAACAGTGAATTTGACCATAAAGTGATATGACATCTGATACAAAGCTACAAGGTTCTGTTCAGTGGGAAGAAAGCATTATAGTTTGATCTTACCTATGAAAGGTACTTGATATATACCCTACAACTGAAGTAATGAGAACTCAGCCATAAGCCAATGCCACTTTTATACTTACAAGTATCCATACGCTATATCCTTGCTTCTGAAGCATGCTTAAATTCAAGAAGTCACAACTTAAGTAGAGACAAGAGCATACTGTGCCATGATACATCAAATCTGGGATTTCTGTGCTAATATTCAGGGAGACCTCCAATGCATACCCACATCCTGACTAAGTATCTCTTGAGTAGTCTAAAATGATCACAAGATTAATTTCAGACTAATAATATCATGCACAAATGTGACACATCCTACACAAATAAACAAGTGCCAATTAACAGTAAGCCAAATTTGTCAGAAAAATATGATAGCAAACACCTTAGCCGTGTATATCTGTCCATGTGCTGGTATGCGGTTTCCAATTAATGTTAAAAATTATACATATTTATGTACGAAAGTCAAATGTATATGTAGAGGGAGAGTTAAATATAGATTCTAGACCAGGGGTCAGCAACCTGTGGCTCCAGAGCTGCATGCAGCTCTTTGGGCTCTCTGCTGTGGCTCTCTGTCAGGTGATCCCACCATTGGCTGGCCCCACCCCTCGCCCTCCCTTCCCAGTCAATCCTCGCCTAGCCTGAGAACGTAAGAGTGACAGCGGAGGATGGAGAAATGGCCAGGGCCAGAGACAGAGAGATACAGAGAGTGGGGGAGAGAGAGAGACATAGAGAGATACAGAGAGAGAGGGAGAGAGGGGACAAGAGGGAGGGAGAGGAGAGAGAGATATGTTAAAAGGATTTTGTGGTTCCCAGTGTTTTTTAACAACTGGTTCTCTGCCCTAATGACCGGCTGGGTAGGCATGACTAGGGGGTCATGTGACTGGTGGAAGTCAGTGACATTGAGTTGGCTATGCCCACCCAGGTTTTGTGACTCCAGGTGTTTTCTTTTTTGTGGGAAAAGGGTCCAAATGGTTCTTTGAGTATTTAAGGTTGCAGTCCCCTGTTCTAAACTGATATATTTCAAAGATCTTGTTCATAAGCCACATTTGCTTTCTGCCCTTGTCAAATTGTCCTCCCATGAGAGACCAGACATTGCTCATGTATTGTCTAAAATGTACTCTAACCTACTTTGAATACATCCAGTTACTAATATATCCTGTAGACTTACTAATCATAGCTGAGAGCAGTTTCTAACTAACTTTGGCTGATCTCAGAAAATTTAAGCAGGATCGTATCTGGTTAATATTTGGTGGGAAATCACCAGGAGCTCTCTTTGCAAAAGCTTTGACTGAAAAATTAGCTGTTGCAAATTAACTGTTTCATGTTTTTGTTGTTTGTAAGCTTCTTATTAAATATTAATGAGATTAATTTGAATGACATATGTTCAAAATATGACATTGACAGACTTTGCATGAAAACTTATTAATCAACTATGGAAACATGTATGTTTATTTACATGTACATCTTCTATAGTTCAATATTTAGCTATGAGCCATGGTGGCGCAGTGGTTAGTGTGCAGTACTGCAGGTTACTTCTCCTGACTGCTGGCTACCTGCAATTTGGCAGTTCAAATCTCACCAGGCTCAGGGTTGACTCAGCCTTCCATCCTTCCGAGGTGGGTAAAATGAGGACTTAAATTGTTGGGGGAAATATGGTCACTCTGTGAACTGCTTAGAGAGGGCAGTAAAAGCACTGTGAATATATATTCTAAGTGCTATATAAGGTATATAAGTCTAAGTGCTATTGCTATAAATTTGGAAAATGCTGCAGGTCTTAGATTAGTGTTGCCCATCAGCAAAGATCTACACAGATATATTTCCTGATCTATAGTGTTTGATTTTATCCTATCTCCTCTTTTTTTTTTGGTTCCTAGTACTAAAACTGATTCAAATTTTCATTATTCCAAGACAAAAATAGATCACAAAACACATTTTCTCCTCCCATCTCATATTTTCATAGGCAGGATTCAGAATGCTTTGGTAAATGTTCTCATAATGAGAACTTTTTTCCGATAATGAGAGAAAATCTGTCAGAGAAGTTGCCAGCATGTACCAGACAGATGGCATCATACTTATGTATTTAAAAAGAATTCTAATAAATTAATAGATTTAAAGAAATTGGGTAGACCTACCCCAAATCCTCCATTGAAACAGGCACATGGTGTGGTAAATTTGATGTTTCTGTTGGTCCCTTGTTGACAGATTGTAGTTCAATATTTAGCTCTTCATATTGGCCAGATTGGCAAAATTAGTAATACAAACACACTCAGCACCTCGGGTAAACATTAAGCTAGTCAGAAAATATGCTCTCCAGGCAGTAATGCCGGTTTCTAGATAAACCCAGAAGAAAAATAGGCATTTGCTGTAGACATAACAATTATACATTTTTTCAAATCTGGTTTGGATAAAACTGGACTACCACTAGACAGCAGCCAAGAGGTACAGAAAACATTAACTCTTTGCTTTCATTCATTGGTTATCCAGATTGTTCCAGCATATATCTACTGGTGCTTATATACTGTATATAAAACATTCCATAGGAAATATAGAGGCTGATGTACAAATGCTATAATTATAAATGCAATAGCAATAGCAATTCAACTTATATCAGTGGTGGGTTTCAAATTTTTTACTACCGATTCTGTGGGTATGGCTTGGTGGGCATGGCATGGCTTGGTGGGTGTCACAGGGGAAGGTTACTTCAAAATCCCCATTCCCTCTCCCCCCCACAACCTGCTCTGGGAAGGAATCAAACTCCCCCGTCCTTCATTTCCCCAAATAAAATATTACTCATAAGAAAAGGCTCTCAGAAAAGCAAGGAAAAATCAAGCTACTAACAAAGGAACCTGACTGAGGCTCATTCCACATTCCTGCCAGCTGCATAAAGGAAACTTGGTAAGAAGAAAACAGCTACCGGTCTTAGAGATAATAGAAAGTGGAAGCCGGAAGTTCGGCTCCATTTACGAGCAGGCAGAAAACTCATTCAAGACAGGATATTTCACAATGGAAATTACCCAAACCTTTTTAGAAACACAAAGCCCATGTTGCACAAACCCCAAAACTTCAAAAAGATAAAACCATATAAGAATCCTCCTCTTATCCAGTTTGTTGTTCAGCTGACCCAGAAACGAACTGCTGAATGTCACTTTGCTTCTGCAAGTAAAAACCTCCTTCCAGCAGCTGCTTCTGCAATCTCCCCACTGAAAAGCGAGCCCTGATTTTTTCCTTCTAGCCAATCAGCTGGGAGACTGAGAGGCAGCGAATAGATTGGGGCGGGGCCAGACAGAGTGGTATGTACCGGTTCTCTGAACTACTCCAAATTTCCACTATCAGTTCACAAGAACCAGTCAGAACCGGCTGAAACCCATCTCTGATATCACTTCACAGTGCTTTACAGCCCTCGCTAAGAGGTTTACAGAGTCAGAGTCAATCTGGGTCTTCATTTTACCAACTTTGGAAGGATAGAAGGCTGAATCAATCTTGAGCTGGTCAGGAACTCCTGGCAGTGAGCATTGAGTTAGCCTGCAATACTACATTCTAATCACTGCATCACCAATTAGAGTATGGGTTGCTTTAAAAAGTAATTTGACTGTATTTTTAAACACGTCATGGAATTAATTAAAAATGAAATAAGGCAGAAAACTATTTTTCCAACCCTCCTCCCTCTCAGTGCTTTTTTCCCTTATATAAACTTCCTCAATGGATAGACATATGCTAATAGTATTCTTTTGTTCTAATGTTCTTTTGTATGATATATTCCTGCTGTGTTGCAAGCTTATTGTCATTAGGTGACATGATTTATGCAAGGCCCAGATTATGCATAGATTAATATAGTAGCATATATAATCAAGATTAAACCAAAATGTATTCCCTGGAGCATCAGTTCAGGATCCAGGGAATAATGGATCTGAATACTGCACTGTATATATAATGAGACTGTTTGTAAACAGATTCTGGATTAAGTCTTGCTCATCCATTATAGAAACCAGACCACTCATAGGAGACAGAGACTCAATAGTAGTTTGATATCACTTTTAAATAGAATGGAATACATAAGGAAATTGGTAGATTTCTGTTGAGATAGGGAAGAAGGACGAAGGATAGGCAAGGGACAGGGTGGCTCAGTGGCTAAGATGCTGAGCTTGTCGATTGAACGGTTGGCAGTTCAACGGTTCGAATCCCTAGAGCAGTGTAATGGGATGAATTTCCGTTATTTGTTGTTCTGCCAACCTAGCAGTTCAAAAGCACATAAAAAATGTGCTTATCTTTTCTGGGAAGGTAACAGTGTTCTGTGCACCTTTGGCATTTAGTCATGCTGGCCACACGACCACAGAGATGTCTTCAAATAGTGCTGGGTCTTCAGCTTTGAAACGGAGATATGCGCTGCCCCCTAGAGTCGGGAATGACTAGCACATATATGCAAGGGGAACCTTTACTTTTACCTACAGAAGAAGAAATAGAAGAGGAAATGTGTTCCAGCCCCATTTCAAGGTAAGAAAGGGTTGCAGTTTGGTGCAAGACTCCTGTTCAATCCCTTTGTGTCATTACTAAATCCAGGAGGCTAGACAGTTTCCAACTTTGATCCAAGTTGATATTGGTAAATCACCAGATCAATCTATGATACAATAGTGGTCATTCATGGGATTGTGGTGAGCGAAGAGTTGGATGTTGCATCGGTTAACAAGACCTGGATGTGACGTTCTATAGGAAGTTCTTGGAGAAGCCGTCCAGAAGTTATTAGGAAGTGACCTTGGAGAAGGGAATCAGAAGTTATTAGACTAATAACAGGTGCAGAAGAAGCATGCATTAAACCAAGTGGCAGCAAAGTATTAAAAAGATACTGGCTCTCCCAAACTTCCTGGGGTATCAGTGGGAGAGAATGGAAAACATGGGCATATTTGCAAGATTCTGTTACTCTAGTCTATTTCAATCAAGCTATCCTTTGGAGTCAGTTTCCCAGTCCATCTACCTTAGAAGGCTGAAAGTTCTTAAGGTTTCATAAACCACAACTTTAATGTGACGGTGAAAGTGATGATGCACTTCTGAGAAAGATTTCTGAGATTACTTCTGAAGGTCCACTCTTGAGCCAGGATGTCAATTCCTGTATGTTTTGTTGCTGAACAAACAGACTGGAGATTCTGTGCATGCACCAACCACTCCGGAAGGACAGACTCATCATGGGACTGACATCGGAATTCCCACAGTTATTAGTACTAGGTGAAACCAGTTTCCATGCTTTGGGGTAGAGTTTGACAAAGCTCAGGATAGCCTTCATGACAAGCATGGGTCCATCCCAAATAATCTCACTCCAACCCACACAGGTGAATACCCACTGAGTCTCATTTTTGAGCAGTTATTGAATGATCTAAGATATAGGACATTATGTAATTCATTTGCTATGGTCAGATCATTTTCTGGACTAGGAAAATAATAATTTCACTCATAATGGGGAACTTTGTGGTAGGTAGGTAGGTAGGTAGGTAGGTAGGTTGGTTGGTTGGTTGGTTGGTTGCATAATAATCTCTTGAATCACTCTTACAATATACTTCTGGGATACCTGCAAGAATTTATAATTGGAAGCATCATTTCACAATGGTTCTTCCCCTGCTGTACACAATCTAAATGAAACTGCTGGGTAAGATCATTCATCACTTTAGGGAGAAGTGTCACCAACATGGTGCAGATATCCAATTATAGGTAACTATCAAAGCACACACATAGAATTAGATGATCTCTGGACAAACAGCAACTCTGTCTTTTCTGGATTTATGCTCAATTATTCTTCCTATTCAGACCCTCACAGCCAGACCAGGCAGAGTCAGAAAAGTTGTTGCAGTCAATTCAGTGCTTGAAGGCTGGTAGTTTCCCTACAGGCTGGTGGAAATTCCATTGAAGGAGCACACCTTTAATTTGGGCGTTCTCCTAGACTCACAGCTACTGCTGGGTAGGCAAATAGAAGCCTGCCCAGGTGGGTCTTCATGCATCTTCAGTTGGTGAACCAGCTGCAGTTGGTGAGTTCACCAACTGCAGCCCTACCTGGAGTAGAAGAACTGATGATATTAAATCACCACCAACTGTAGAGATTACTGCAATGCACTGGAATACACCATCATCTGACAACAGTGGTCCTTTGGATTCTATGTAAGACAAACAAGCCAAATTGTTATGTTTGACATCAGAAGACATCCCAGGATGCACTCCCAGGATACAGATCTCAAAGTAGCTTTGAAACAGTAAGGAACTGCTGAATTCACAAGTTTCAGGCTGCACTGAAAATCTCAGCAAATTAACATCATTGTTAATTGATAGGGTAGTTGTATTC
Organism: Masticophis lateralis; assembly: GCA_030761175.1. Classification (NCBI taxonomy): domain Eukaryota; kingdom Metazoa; phylum Chordata; class Lepidosauria; order Squamata; family Colubridae; genus Masticophis; species Masticophis lateralis. Next base: position 90,477,063 of record JAUDYJ010000001.1, read on the forward strand.
TGCATTCATCTGCACTTCCAGAACCATCTTGTTTTCCTCACCCTCCTTCTCAGTGGTGAGTTTCTACCAGTTTGCCCCGGTTCAGGCGAACTGGTAGTGGCGGCGGCGGGAGGCTGCCCACCTGCCCGAATGTCATCACAGATGCTCTGCGCATGCGCAGAAGGTCCCCCCGTGCACTCCTGGTTCCGAACCAAGAGCGAAGGTAAGAGGAACCCACTCCTCCTCCTTCTCTTACTTCATTGCAATTTAAATCCCATCACTCCGTGCATCTGAAGAAGCAAGCTCTATTTCATGAAAGCTAATGGCTTTTAATAAAATCTGTTAGTCTGAAAAGGTGCCACAAGGTTCTGAAGACTTCTGCCTAGAACAGTGTAGTACAGTACACTAATCAGGATGCCAGAGGAACTCACTCCCAATAATGTGGAAAAATAACAGAATTGAAAGGGACCTTGGAGGTCTTCTAGTCCAACCCCCTGCTCAAACAGGAGACCCTATACCATTTTAGATAAATAGTTACACTCTAGATTTAATCTTCATTATAGAGTAGAAAAAGAGTAGCACAATATTGCAATCTTATTGGCTTTGCTATGTCCACATGAATATAACACCTATTCTACTGTGGAAGATAAGATGATCTGATGCATGAAAATTAACTAATTAAACCACAGACATATCCATGTAGTTTAACTGATAACAGTATAGCATGGAGAGAGAGGTGGGGGGAGGGAGGGAAGGAGGGAGGAAGGGAGAGGGAGAGAGAGAGAGAGAGAGAGAGAGAGATTCGACTTCTTAGTTTGGTCTACAGACCTGACATTTGCTGTGGTCATTTTTTAAAATACCGACTAGGACCAACCTTTAAAGTTCAATCCAAATCACCTAAGTGCATCCTTCGTTAATTTGCAACCACACAGTAATTTTTAATGATGTGCAAAGACATCTTCAGAATGGGGAAAAACACAAGCCTCTTTCACAAGGGAAGAAAACCAAGGCGAAATTGGAAAACAGGTGGTGATAAACTTCTTCCATATTGTTATAAGAGAAAACTAATTGGATCTTACCAGATACAATCGAAACCAGGAGTCAAATTTAATGAAAGGTGCTGAGTTGTTATTAAGTTACAAATCTCTCCAGATATTTCAGAGTAGCTCCACTGAGATCAGTAGGATTTAAATTAGTGTTAAACTATTTCCTCAGCTTTTTTAAAAAAACCAATTCTTATTCAATTTGATGGAAAAAGAGAACAAAATTTCATTTTAATATTATGGCTGGGCAGTGACATTCAGGTATACACATTTATGTGACATACCATCCCTCAACCAGTCCACAATCTCCCTGGTTCTCCCCCCACTTGTGAAAAAGAAACATTGGAAGATTTTTGTTCCTTAGAATATAACTGAAATATAAGAAGTCAGGAGTCTGATCACTTACTAGTGAAGACATTGGACAAGGAGAGACCAAAACTCACAATGATCACATCACAGAGGTGGCAAAGGATAATTTGACTTCAATGGAAATTCCCAATATTGGAAATTTGAGTATTGGGAAAATGGAAAAGAAAGTGGGGGGAGAGAGATTTAAGGGTTTGTTTATTCATCCAAATGACATTAATTTTTGCTTTTTAAAAAATGTACCTTGGATTTTGGAATTAGTGGGGGATTCTGCTGCTTTGCAAATGTTTGCAATTAATTATGTGTTTCTATCTTTTCCTTCCAACTTTCTATCTGATCTGGTTCCATTCGAGCATTGGTTAATCAGGTCCTGTGTTCTATTATCCCAAGAAACCACAAGGGCTGGATGCGTCATGCACAGGCCACGCCCACTCAGCTCCGCGAAGGGGAAAAACATTGCAAAATGTCACGTGACGGCAGCTTGACACTTGTGCTCCAGATTCTTGATTATTTTGATTACTTTCCTTCCAGTTTTATCATGCCCTTCTTGAAGATGCTGCAACTGGAACTCTGCAAAATATTCCAAATATAGTTGCACCATAGTTCTGTATGAGAACAGTGTAGCACCAGATGTTTTATTTTGTATTATTTCTTCAGTGTTCCCAACATGAAAAATATTGACTTCAGCAAGTTTATGTTTCTGATCTTGCCTTTAATATGCAGCTACCTTGAGGAATTAGTATCCTTACTTCAACTGTTTCCATCCTTTTGGTATAATAATTCTTGGAGTAAAAGATATCAATACAAATCTGAAATTTGTATCATTTGAATCAAAGCCCGCTGATTCATAGATATTTATAGTTCAGCACATGCTAAAATTACAGAGATTATTTACATGTTCCCAATTAAATATACCTAGAATTACATTATTGCAACAGCAGTAATTATATCCAATCTTATTTATATTTACTTACTTGGGACTAAGCCAGTAGTGAAATCCAAATTTTTTTACTACCGGTTCTGTGGGCATGGCTTGGTGGGTGTGGTGTGGCTTGGTGGGCATGGCAGGGGAAGGATGCTGCAAAATCTCCAATCCCTCCCCACTCCTGGGGGAAGGATATTGCAAAAACTCAGTTCCCACCCCACTCTGGCGCCAGCCAGAGGTAGTATTTGCCGGTTCTCTGAAGTACTCAAAATTTCCGCTACTAGTTCTCCAGAACCTGCTGAATAGCACCCCTGGACTAAGCCTCATGGAATTCCGTAAGATAAGATTCTCTGCCTAAATGCACAGAGGATTGTGCTGTGACATAGAAGTTTGCTTTATCAAAATCAGAGAAACTTACTTGTTGCTAGGCTGGACTGGAAGAGTGCAGTCCTGTTACTGTCAGGACATGATCAGCCAAGATTAATTATTTTGGATTGCCTCCTAAGGCTACTTGGAAGATTCCTACATATGTTAAGCTTTCAGCCTGCCTTCTGACATCTCAACATTAGGCATGACTAATATATTTCAGGACTGGATTTTACAGAGTGTTACAATAATCTGCGGTCAACAACACCATAATGTTGTGTCTATCACAGCAAAAACAGAGTATTAATGGAGCCATTAATCACCATCAAAACTGTATTAAGAGTGAAGGTAGCCAAAAAGAGCTTAACTGACAGCAAGTGGCCATAAACCTGTCCAAAAACTAATTTGATTACCATCATACCAGCATCTGTGCCTCTTATGAGGGTTCATTTTTTGATGAAATTAAGTAGACAAGCCATTCATGCGTATAATAGACATCTAAATCATGGTAAACATGTTCCTGGCAACAGAAGTAGTTAAAGAAAGTGTGAAACTGTTTGGTAGGGTGTGTTTTGTACACATCAAACTGAAGGCATTTTCTCCTTCCTTGCTTCCTCCTACAACAGTTGGTTTCCAATAGTCAAAGCCATATTATGCTCAACCACATTGATGCCAAATATTTCAAGTGAGAAGAATTTTTTTTTCCTGCATCAGGACTGAAAAGCAAGGGAATGCTGACAAGTTATGAGATAAAATGTATTGACAGTTTGAAGGCTTGCTCTTTAGCAGTTCTAAATCCACATAAGTAGTCTGTTTTCTTGAGAAGCAGTGGGATTAATTAGGTTCTGGAAGACTATAATATCTGGGCTGCAAGAATCCAAATGATCACCAGGCAGAGGTAAAATGTTTGAGTGTTTAGTATCTCCCTATGCCATCTACTACTTACAGAGAGTTTTCCAGCCAAATATGGTAGCTGTAAAGAGATAGTGCAGGGGTGGTAAGATATAGTTCTCCAGATGTTGAATTCCTACCATCTCTAGCCACTGTGGACAATAGTGAAGGATAATTGAAACTGCAATCAAGTAACATCTGGAAGAAAAGGCCTTGGCCAATCTATCATATGAAATGCTGGGACTGTTTATGAATAGGGTAGTTAGATGAGTATATGCTTACCGATAGGTGTCTAGAATAAAGGCTAGGGTTTCCACAAAATTTACTGAAGGATGATTCCCATTATTGCCAATCTCTTGTCCAATAATTCTGTCAGATCTCTCAATGGCTATATTATGTAGCAATGTAGCAATAAAACGTCTGGTTTGGAGCACTGGAATGGTTTGGAGTAGTTGCCTCATCCTGTTTACATTAGTGATCTGAAATGGTTTTGTATCTGCTCCTATCTTAGATTAACCTTTCCTGGTCTGGGACCACACCACTTCTAATTTTAGCCATGCTAGTTTGGAATTAGGTTTGCAGAGATTCAAATGTGATGGGAGGTGGAGTTATGAGATGTTTATCTGCTCAAATCTATTTTAAAAATGCACCTGTTTTTGCCTTGCAAATTATTGCAAGGATCATTTTATTGATTATTATTATATATATTTTTACTGAGGAACTCAAAACAGTATACATAGTGTTCCTTCTTCCTATTTTTTTCCACAGCAATTTGGCTTTCAGTTAGGTTGGGCTGATTGACAGTGACTGACCCAAAGTTACCCAAGGAGTTTCATGGCTGAGAAGGGAGTAGAGCCTGCAAGACTCATTGCAAGACTAATATCAAAATCTACCATATATAAAACACTTTCCTTGTTTACACTTGCCTGACAAAATTAGAAACAAATTGAATAAATTCTACAAATCTGAATTTCTGCAGATCTCTATAAGTGTGGCCCCATAAACTCTATTTTTTTAAAAAGTATATATTTTTAAAAATCATTGGAAATTTTTGTGGACTGCAGCTTCTAAATATGAACTTCACTACTAAAAAGGAGTTTCAATGAAACTTTATTTGATTCCTGTGATCTTGGTTTGAATCTTTAATGGCCAAGTGGAAATCATATTCAACTATATTCCACTACATACATTCAGTACATGCAAACCTATATACATACCTAGATGCATATCCCAGAAGAAGATGATAACAACTATTTTTATATAGGTTCCAAAAAATCGACATTAACATCTTCATGTTATCACCAGGAGTCAAGATTCATTTAAGGTAGCAGCCCCCAAGGGACCAGGGACCGGTTCCATGTTTTGAGCACCAGAGACTGGGTTTGTGGAGAGAGGTTTTTCTGTGGACCAGAGGAAGTGTGGTTTCGCGTGCTACCTGCATCCCGTGGATGTGGCTTCGCTTGTTTGCGTTACCCGGTTTCTGGCACGCTGTAGACAGGTGCCAGTCCACAGACCAGGGGTTGGGGACCCCTGATTTAAGGGAAACATACTTCATTTAGCTGTTTATTTAATTCTTTAGAGAATTTCACTCACTTTCTATCCATAGAAACTAAACAACGATATGAGAGACACATAAATCTACAAACAACACATCTTTCAAGACAGCTTGAGTAACATTTATCTCTGTTACTTTTTATGAATCACAGCAATGTTAACAGTGAACATCTTGCGTTTGCTGTAAGCAGTGCCTAAAGCCATGGGAAACCGCCTGCCACTCACAAGCTGATGTCGTGTCGTCCTCTCCGTCTTACCTGAGTCTGCAGATGGGTCTTTCCCCAGGTGGGTTTGGGCACACGCTCCTCATTAATCATTGCTTAAGTTTCTCTCTGGGGGAAGACCCCAGGTTAGACATCATTTGGAAACAAATTGGGTGAAAAATAGCTCTGACAATAAGGAGCCTTCTCAAAAATCCCTTGTGAAAACAACAGCGGTGTGAAAACAGTCTCTTCCAGGCCTCTAAATGATCTGTCAGTTAGTGGATGACATTATAATCCACTTTTATGCTACTGATAGGAATAAGCCTGCTTTAGCTCTCCTTTAGATTTCTGCATTGATTTTAAAGCTTTAGTGGCAATAAAAAATGAAATTCAGCAGCAAAAGCACTTAATGGGCCTAACAGAATCCACCACAAGATAATTTTAGGCCATACAGTTTAGAATTATGGCATGTTTTTAAGCCAAAGAAATTGAAAGGATACCAAAGAAGAAATAGCAATATTATTGAGAATGAGGATGGTTGAAAGATTATCCTTTCTCAGTCTGCGCTTCTGTGTCCCATGGAATATATACATGTTAAGCCCATTCACTTCAGTGAATTATTTTAAAGCATATTTTAAACACATCCGTTGAATGAACCCAGTACATTTCTGCAGCATTTGGTTGGCCTGAGTACATTTTAGAAAAGCTTGTTAAATACTCCGCTAGCAACCTAACAGGGTAATGCTTTTTAGCAAGTGCATTTGGTGCCACAAAGTGCTTCGCTTTACCGGGTTCTAGCTATGCTTAATTTTAAATGTGTTTAAAATTATCTCCATTATGCTTTAATATGACTTACTCCCAGGTCATTTTGCAGCAAATTTCTGCCACTATCTGCAGGAACTAAATGGATCTCTAACTGGAACTAATCACTAGAATAGTCCAGTATTTTAAGCAGAGGAATTGCCAGAGAAACAACAAACAGTGGAATCTCAGATTGTGCCGTTTCATATTCAGCAGTAGCCAAAATATCTTAATTGAGAGATGAGAGTTGGATCAATTTGCTTCCAAGAGCACATAGGCTGTTTTCCTTTTCCAAGGCTTGTAGGCTCCTTATTTAAATTTAGTTCACCTTGTTTTTTGTTGTTATTTTAGTTTTGGCCTAATGCAATGCATCCGCCAGTCATAGTGCTTTGTAAACCAGACTGTGGCTTAATCATTTGTGTGAATCATGCCACTATGATCATGCACTAAATTAAAAAGAAAAAAATACTTGGCACAATGTAACTCAGCTGATGAATTATTTTGCTGCTAGGACTACCTACGAGTTATTTATTCATTCTGATTTATTTTTCAACTTATTCTGATTTCACAATAATAACACTCAAGAAATGTATACATACAGTGTTTATATACAGGCAAAAACTTTATTATCCCAATTTGTCTAGTAAAATTGTTTTACGTTATCACTTAGTTTTGTGCATTTAAACTCTCAGATTAGTTCATTACAATATCCTTTAGATGTGGCTTCCCTTGAAAGTATTTCAGAAGCAACGGATGGTGAACGTTATAGCTGCTTTGCTTATCATACATACAACTCCACTACTGAAGGCTGTGTACTGGTGTCAACTAGCCATTGAGTGAACAAACAAGCCATTTTCAAAGTCTGGCTGTTGACTTATACCTAGAGGTCTTCCACAGCTCAGGAACAGTTTACCCAAAGAATTGTTTGCTTCCATAGAGAGTTACCTGCAATTGTGCTGAAGATGTATCTAACTACAGTCTGAAGCTGTTAATGTCTCTAGATTAGTTATCCAGGCACTATTTCAAGCTGACTTCATTATGGTATCTGTTATTGCACATATTTACAACATAGTAGGTCAGTAAGGCTTTATTCAGGAATAGGGAAAGCCTATGCAAGGTCTTTCTCTATATTCCCAGCTGTCCAGAAGTAATTCATCCAACTGTTATTATTTCCAAAGTCTAAAATAAGATGCATGACATACTACATATCAGTCCTCTGACATATGGGGTGCAAAAAATCCAGATCCACCAAATGGCAGCAAAGAGGTGCAGAAGGCTCTCTTTGCTGCCACCTAGTGATTTTCCCCACTTTTGCAACTCAGATATGGGATGCCTACATACTATATATAATTTATGATTGAGCCAGACAAATTAGGTGAAGGCCAAGGCTAATTTAAAAACTGGTTCAAGGAAGATCAGTAGATCATCCCAAAGACCTTATCTACACTTCTTCTGTGCATCTGTATCATCTTCTGTGTTATTCTTCCCTTTTCCTTTCTCAGTGATATTATTTTCAGATCTGAAATAAATATCCCTGAAAGCTGTTATACAAAGGGTTTCTGCAGCATTTCGTGTTGACTAAAGATGGGAGCCATACTTGCCTTACTTATTGATAATCAGTTCTAAAACAATAGATTACTGCATAGGTATTGCTACTTCAAAATGTTCATGTACTTCTCTTGATATCCCTGATGGTTGCTGGAGATACTCAGATACCCTGGATGCAGAAAGCCTACTTGTCATGCTGAATTAGGGAGACGGTGAGGAAGCTGTGCAAAAGTCACTGAGTAAGGAGATTTATCACTTTATTTGACAATCTGCTATTAACTAAACTGGGCATGACACTTCTGGGACCAGGAACCATCAGTTTGACATCAGCTAGTAGAACACAAACCCTTTTCATGACAACATGTATCACCCACCGCATTTAGAAACAAGAACTGAATTTTAAATCTAAGACTCAAAGAGTCCTGTTGAGGAAAGGTGACTAAAGTTGGTAGGACTGAGAATTTTCTTTTGCAGGTGAGGATGGGAAAATGACCTCCCTGGATTGCATGGCAAGGGAATGCATTGGCTATACAGCTCTGACTGTCTGGTCATTAGGCTTCCTAATGAAGAGAAACAGTTTGCTTAATCTTAATAGACTAGCGGGAGAGACAGCTTCATATTATCTAAATAAGGACAGCAAATGTGTTCCAGTCCTAGACAACACAAAATTAACTCCTTCACAACATTATTAAGAGTGCCCAGAATATGTCTATAGTTTCAGGGGCTTTTTTTTCTATATATCATTTTTTCTATATTTTTTTCCTATTTTTGCTACCATGTTTCCCCGAAAATATAACGTGTCCTGAAAATAAGGCCAAGCCTGATTTTTGGGGTGGGCATAAATATACACCCTTCCCCCAAAATAAGACCTAGTGGAGGGGTGGGCGTGGCCAGCACAGGAGACAGTCCTTCCCTTCCCCAGTCAGCTAATGGCAGCTGAGCCCCTTAATCACGACCCATGGATCATTCTCTCTCCCCAGCATTCTTGATGCTTGCCTCCCATCCATTCATCCATCCATCCCCCTCACCTGCAAACTCCTGCCCCACTTGCAAGAAAGCATGTGGCTGCCCCAGCTCCTGGAAGACTCAACAGCAAGCAGCTGGCCTGATTGGCCTCTTCTCTGCTTCCAGCAGCTTCCGGTTGGAAGCTGCTGGAAGCCATCCTTTATAAGCTGCAGAGGAAGCCATCCTCAGGTCTCGGATGGTGGCGGCACAGTCTCCCATGCGGGGCTACAGCTCCCTTTGCCCTTTGCTGCCTCTCTGCCCCGGCTGCTGGAAGACTCTTTGCCCCGGCTGCTGGAAGACTTGGCAGTAGGCGACTGGCCTGACCAGCGTCTTCATGTGGTGAGGTCTGGGAGGCACACAAGTGGGGAAGGGAACAGGCACTCATGTGGTTTGGTGCCTTCGGGCCGCTCTCATTCCGCCCCCCCCCCGAAGGGGCAGGGCTTGATGGAACATGGAAGGAGCCTCTCTCTGCCAGACCCTCCATATTAAGGCCAAGCCCTTATTTTGGGGTTCAAAAATAAATAAAACCTGTCTTATTTTTGGGGAAACACAGTATATATGTCACAGGGGAAGTTTGACTTTTGGCCAGTGAGAATAATTTTGCTTTTAATTAAAGCCATTGCTGAAATGAAGGCAAAAGATATACACTAAAACAGGACTCCCATGCACCCTTAAACATTTTGAGCAGGTATGCACAGGATTGTGATGTTGCGTTGGATTTCAAAGCATTCTTAGCCCAAAAATTTAAGTATCCAGAATGGCATGGAACCCACAGTCTCCTTTCAGTGCATCCAGTTACTGGTAACTATTGGTTTTCTTTTGCTGAAATTTAAAGTTTTCTTTTTAAAACCACTTCATGAAGAAGAGGAAGGGAGTTTTTCTTTGAAGACGTTTTGCTTCTCGTCCAAGAAGCTTCTTCAGCTTTGAAGCTCTGAAGTCAATCACATGTGACTGGGGAGAATATTTAAGGCTTTCCTATCCGCAGAAGGTGCTTTTGACTAGCATCAACCCATATAAAACTTCATGTAAAGTGTCCCAAATGTGCTTTTCTGAAGAGGAAACTGGACTTTCTGTTTTTGAACCTCTGAAGTCCAATTGCCTCTTGAAAAAAGCACCTTTGGGACAACCATGACCTGGATGACTGAGAATTTCCATGGACATTTATGTAAACTGAGCTGATGTATTTATGGGCACATCCGTATAGTTTTCTTGACAACAATAAAGTGACTTGTATTGTTTTCTTTCAAAATATCCTGTCACTTCTTAATCTAGCCTACAAGCCTGGATTTCCTTGATAATTTTACTTACTTCGCTTTTTACTGGGCCTAATTCTCGGTCATTTCAGAAAGAGAATTGTCAGACAGTTATTCAAGACCTGCTGAGATGTTCCTGCATCTTTACATCTACAAAAAGAAAACACACAAGGAAACTGCAGGCCATATAGTCAATAATGCAGTTTAGAAGTTTTGTGCTGTATCAACTTAATAGTTGAGGCTTTATAGATGCCCCAAAGATGCTTTTTCAGAGGGCAACTGGACTTCCTTTGTTTTTGCTTGAAAACATTTTGCTTCTTATCTCAGTTCTGAACTGTACTGAAGAAGCTTTTTGGATGAGAAGTGAAACGTCTTCAAGCAAAAACAAAGAAAGTTCAGATGGCTTTTGAAAGAGCACCTTTGGGACAACCATGACTTGGATAACTGAAAATCTCCACAGACAACCCAATGTCCCACTCCTTTGCACCGGGATGAAATCCAGCAGGTTCTGACAGGTTCTGGAGAACCAGTAGTGGAAATTTTGAGTAGTTCAGAGAACTGGCAAATACCACCTCTGGCTGGCTCCAGAGTGGGGTGGGAATGGAGATTTTGCAGTATCCTTCCCCCAGGAATGGGGAGGGAATGGGGATTTTGCAGTATCCTTCCCCTGCCACACCCACCAAGCCACACCACACCCAACAAGCCACGGCCACAGAACAGATAGTTAAAAAAATGGATTTTACCATTGCCTTTCACCCATAATTCAAAACTGAATAAATGTTATCCTAATTCATTTTCTTTATGATACAGCCTCAATCCACTTGTTTTCCATGGATTTTTTAGCCTTTGTTCATTGAAATGAAGTAATTTGGTGGGAACCAGGGTAGACTTAATAGTTGAGGCTTAATCTCCTCCTGACTTACCTGGATATAAGTGCACTGAATACAATGGGATATACTTTCAATATATACGGCTATGGGATTGTGTTGATCAGAATTTACTTAAGCATTCCTCAAACCATTGCTGTTTGAACATAGCAGAACTTCTAACTAATGTAGGAAAGTGGTAGAAGTCGTAGAAGATGATGTCCAAACACACCCACAAATCATCAGGTTGGGGAAGGAGAAATAGAAACATTAATGGCTGCTACTAAACAATCTAAAAGCAAAATAATACATTAGATATAATGAAATCAAGTTAAATTTTAGGCCCAAAACATTTCTTATAAATGTCCATATTTTCCAGAAATTCTGCATTGAGAACATTGAGTGACAACCCCGGGGAGCTGCCATTACCATCTCCATTACTCATTCAGAAGTACCGCTTTTCTTGCAACGTTGGCAGGCAAGACAAATAGGGAAGACATGCTGGCTTCTAGAATGTTCAGATTCTTCCAAGGAGAAAACACTTTTCCATCAATGTTTTAACATAGCAAGGAAGAACATGGGATAAACCAGAAAGACCGAGGGGAAGGGGGAGTGAAGAAAAGAAAAGGAGGGGAGGGGAGAGAGAGCTCCTTTGTATCTGCATCCAATATGGTTACCTTTGATTCTTCATTCTCCACAGTCAAGGGCTCCCCATGGGTTCTCATCTGTTACCCAGCCGTAGCCATACCTGCCTGGCTGTGTGAAAGTGGCTTGCTGTCAGCTATGGATGAGGCTAACAGATCACATCTATCTCCCAGGCACTCTGTGAGCTCACAGAGGGCTCCAAAGATCAAAAGTACAAAAGCAGGTCTGTATAGCAGGGGAAAAAAAGCCTATTTCTGTATTGTCCATCGCCCATTGTATGGACGCTGGAGGTCAAAACCATCCAGCATTCCTGCTTTGAGCAGATAGGTTCGTGTGTGAGACAAAGTGAAAGAGTGTCAATAGGAGCAGGGGCCAAGAGAGGCAATATTTTGCAGCTTCTGATTTTGGGAAATGACTCTGAGGAGCAGCCGCTCACAACCACAATGGAACACAAATAAGACATAGTTCTGCGAGGTCTTCTTTGAGATTGGTGTCCATATAAGATGAATTTTACTCTGGTAAGAACAATACAGGTTTGGTCTACATATGAAGAACAAAGTGATGTAAAGAAATAGAATGAAATGCTTAATGGCTAACCATGGATACCAGGATCTAATTTAAAACAATCAACATAATTAAAATGTGACAATTGTGCTAGCTATAAAGGAAAATTACACAGCCCTTTCAAAACTAGCAAAAGAAAAATGGTGGGTGGATTGATATCTAGTGGTTTATGAAAAACTTAAAAGAGATTATCTGAGAAATGCAAACTGTGGTATGCATACTTGATAGCCAGTATGTGTCAGCTAAAATCAGAATTCAAGTTGGTTTGTGGTTGTTGTTTTTTTAAAAAGATCCCTTTTTCATTTTTAGTATTTAAGACACAAGTTCGCTAATTAATTGCACTTTGCTGTTTTTTTGCAGGTTCAAAGAATAATCTATGGAAAGTGACCGGTTATTTGGGCTAAATAAATGATGGGGATTTTAATCATGGTGTGAAGAGGTAATTTTCATTTAGATAATATTAACTGAATTCAGCAAAGGTTGTCTGATATATTGTATATTGATTTTTTAATGTTTCAATTACTTTCTGCAATTTTTTTGTGTGAAGATCATTGTAGGCAATTTGCTCACACACATACCCTTAAAATATATGCCACATTAAACAGATTTTAACATATCTTGTATCTTTGGAGTCTCTTTGTTTTCCCTCTTGTTGCCTAGAAATGTCCAAAATTCATCATCAAATGCTTTTCTAATACTTCTTATCTTTAAATTGTGCCTCCTTTATAATTTTCTTTCTTTTTAAAGAAAATTATTTGCCTCAGTGTTGTTCCTTCCCCATTCCTCCCATATCTCCAGGTTCCCTTCCCTTTTCTTCTTGCTTTCTTCCACACAGCTTTCACTTTGTGAAAATAGTTCACTGAAGAAAAAAAAAAAAGATTTGCTGTCCCATTCGTTCCGCACTGCCCCATAAAAAGCAAATATTTTCAGGTTGACTGAAAGTTTAACTTTGTTATTTTTTTTATTTTTAAAGAAAATCCAGCGTGACCTGGCACGTGTTGCTACACATGCCCGTTAACAAATTACTTGATTTTTTACCCTAAATTAACTGCTGCAGAAATTTCCCCATGCATGATTTCACTGTAGGAGGACTTCATAGATAAATAATCAAGTGTTGTTAAACTTTGCAAGGGAGATTTTCACTAACTTGGACAAGATTACCTCAATCTGTAATTTGGCAAAGGGTGTTACAGAATTGAGCTCTGCATTTTTTATATACAGAGAAAGAGGTAGCAAAAACTAGCAAGCATCCCACCCAAACACAATTATATTCCCTGGGAAATATCCTTTCTGTTCTGCATCACTTTGTAGGTTTCCTTTGTTAATTAGTGTCCTGCTTTGGAGAGAGCTGTCTGTTTTGCCAGAAAGAGAATAACCTAAAACATCCTATGATAGCTTGATGGACAAGTCATGGTCTCTCTTTCCAGGCTGTTATTGTTTCATTCCATCGATGGAGATTTTGCAAAAAGCCTCTTAAAATGCCAACCACTCTTTGCCTTTGGAGAGATGAATAGAATAGAATAGAATTTTTTATTGGCCAAGTGTGATTGGACACACAAGGAATTTGTCTTGGTGCATATGCTCTCAGTGTACATAAAAGAAAAGATACATTCATCAAGAATCATAAGGTACAACACTTAATCATAGTCATGGGGAAACAGTCAATATAAATCTTAAGGATACCAGCAACAAGGTTACAGTCATACAGTCATAAGCGGGAAAAGATAAGTGATAGGAACGATGGGAAGATTAATAGTAGTGCAGACTTAGTAACTAGTTTGACAGTGTTGAGAGAATTATTTGTTTAGCAGAGTGATGGCGTTCGGGAAAAAATTATTTTTGTGTCTAGTTGTCTTGGTGTGCAGTGCTCTATAACGTCGTTTTGAGGGTAGGAGTTGAAACAGTTTATGTCCAGTTTATGTTATATATACTTTCACAGCCTTCTTTTTGACTCGTGCAGTATGTGGAAGGCAGGTTGGTAGTACTTGTTTTTTCAACACTAAAAAAAAAGTTCCTTTTTATGAATACTACATGGTCTGTCGAAAAGCATAGAATGTTTTTCATCTCTATAGCCATCCGCTTGCAAAACAATAACTTCTTTTTTTCATTTATATGCTGGTGCCATTCCTCTCCATGAAGGTCTTGAATGTTGAACTGGTCATGCCCCTTTCTGTGAACTCCCTTTTTAGTGTCTCCATCATGCCGTTTAATTTTCAAAAGCAAGAAATATTGTAGAGTTGTAAATCTCTTGCTTTTCTTTAACCAAGCAATAATCCATCCCATTTTATATGTTCTAGCTTTCAAAAGTGATTTAAGAACAGGGTCAGGCAGATTGCTGCACATTTCCTGGCAGGTGGTCAGACCAAAAAAATCTGAGTCAATTCAAGGTGAGCTCTGTTTGTTTATTGGTGAGTGTAGTTGTTGTGGTATATTTTTGTAACAAACTTCTCTTATCACAGATTGCCAATCTTACCGGGAAACTTTAATTGGTAGTCCTGAAATGTATTCACTATAAGAGAGAAGAGATAATATTGTAAAACAAAGATACTTTGATTTTATTTTCACAAAAGTGTTCTTATTTTGAACTGAAAACACTGCTGCCAAACATTATAAACCATCTACTCACATTGGTTTGCATATGTGAATATATACTCCTAGACTATCATGGCTTGACCATGGAAATGTGAGGCAAGCTTTAATAGGATAATGATATGCACATAATTGATATATACATTGTAATTTCACTAGGTTGGGAAATAGTTTCTTTTCTTTCTGATTTGGAGGTGAATTATCTCAAATTACCTTGCAAATTATTAAAGGGCAGAGAAACAATAGGGAGGGATAAGCTCAGACAAGGCATTCAAGTTTTAAAAGTTTGCAAGTACATTTTATGCACGCTTACATCCACGGTTCATATTTTCAAAGGAAAAAAAATAGCTAGCAGGCCTGCTCCCTACTTTGTGGACCAGCACATAATGCATTTTAATTTAGAGATTAAAAAATATGGGAGAAACGAGATTGTACTTTACAATAAATAAAGAGATACAAAGGTAGAGGGGAATTGAGCACTGGGGAAATAGTAGGTCTGGAATGGTTAAAAATCTGAGTATTTATTAAAATGATGGGCTTTAAAAATTGTGCTACGCACAGCAATTAAAATCTGAAAATCCTTCCATTGGCAATAATAAGACTTTTTAAAAATGTGATGATTTTTTTTAGGAGTTAGTTGGAAGTGCACTCTGCCTAACTAAAAAAGACTGACATCTGAACAGAAGAGTAATGCCTGAATCAGAAACTAGCAAGATACATAAGGAGTTTCCATCCTTATTTGTACATATACAGGTAGTCCTCAACTTAGGATCACAACTGAGCCAAGAATTTGTGTTGCTAAGTGAGAAATTTGTTGTGAGTTTTCCCTCATTTTACGACTTTTCTTGCCACTTTTGTTAAGTGAATCACTGCATTTGTTAAATCAGTAACACAGTTTTTAAGTGAATCTGGCTTCCCCATTGACTTTGCTTGTCAGAAGGTCATAAAAAATGATCACATCACTCCAGGACATTGCAACCGTCATAAATATGAACCAGTTGTCAAGTATCCGAATGTAAATCATGTGACCATGGGGATGGGGAAACAGTTATAAAATGGTCATAACTCGTTTTTTTTCAGTGCCATTGTACCTTCGAATGGTCACTAAACAAATTGTTGTAAGTCGAGGACTACCTGTACTGTAAGCAATGCGTACAATAAACATTCATCCTATTGTTAAGTGTGTCATTTATAGAAAGGTACTTTTAGGACAGAAGGGAAAGAAGAAAAAAAAGATAGGTAACACTTTCTTGTCACAGAGATCTCTCTGGTGGTCTCTTTGTCTTTATTGTTTTGCTTTATTATTTATTATTTGGTTTAGTTATGGATTCATGGAAAGCGTATGGGTGGCAGCATTTTCAAATCATTTCTAGAGAAAGGCTTTGGGTGTTCTCTGGCCTTCCAGAAAGCCCTCATTCTTTAAGTTATCTGACCTTCCAGAAAGCCCTCATCAAAGAAGCAATTTCAAAGCCCTGGTTCCAAAAGGAATCTCCAGATATGGGAGAAGTGACAGTAGCCATAGGAGGTAGGCATTGTCCCTTTTCTGCTGGGTTGTCTTTTCCTCCCCCACCTCTCTCAATGAGAATGCCATGTTGTAATTATGGGGCTTTTTTCAACCCAGCTAGGATTAGCATGTGTTTTGGAGGCCTATTGTCAAGTCCTTTTTACATTTATCACTTTCCCTTCCTCTCCTCAGTGTTAACTAATACAATATTGGCGCAAAATTCTTTATCCATTTATTCTTAGGATTCCATAAGACAATATTTTGTGTGCTTTTTCTTGTTCATTTTTTCTTATTAAATTCTCGATTACTGATAGTTGCTCATTTATAAGTTTGAGGGATATATATAGTTTTCATAGATTTTCACGGGCACAGGTATGCAAATTTGGTGTATTCGGGTCTTCTCCTGTGTAAGATTGAGAGCACTTTGGCAACTTCATAGAAACAAAACCTACAACCCAGCGACCTACTTGTGAACTTCGATGTCATATCCCTCTCCATCCAAGTGCCTATTGAAGAAGCCTTGACAGCAATCCAAAACAAATACAACCCCCCTAAACACATCCTAGATCTAACCAACCACTGTCTAACCAACACATACTTCATCCACAATGGACAAAGATACAAACAGATAAAAGGAGCACCTATGGGATCACCCCTCTCACCCGTCATCGCAAACCTGAACATGGAACACTTTGAAACCAACGCCTTAGATAAATTTGAATACAAACCCAAACTCTGGCTGAGATACGTAGATGACACTTTCGTAATTTGGCCACACGGGAAAGAAAACTGGACAACTTCCTCACACATCTCAACAGCCTACATCCCAAAATACAATTTACTATGGAAACAGAAGCTAACAACAAACTTCCCTTTCTGGACATCCTAATCTACAAAAAACCCAATGGCTCTCTAAGACACACCATCTATAAGAAAAAAACACACACCAACTGCTACTTAAACGCACAATCACATCACCACCCTGCCCAGATTAACTCCATAGCCAAGACTCTCATCTCCAGAACCAAACGCCTAGTCGACAAAAACCACCTGAAAACTGAATTACACACTCTCACAAACATATTAATTTCTAATGGATTCCAAAGAAACACTATCACCAACCTAATCCAAAGGGAGACACCCCCCAAGAACCAAGACACAGAACAGGACAACGACATCACCCTCCTCCCTTACATCAAAGGCACCACAGATAAAATCAGCAAAATTCTCCACAAATAAGACAGCCTTCTGCACTGACCAAAAAATAGCCAACATCTTAAGAAACCCCAAAGACAAAATCCAGCTAGAAAACCAAGGAGTCTATGAAATATCATGCAAAATCTGCCCAGCCACATACATTGGACAAACTAATAGGACAATAAATGCACGCATTGCAGAACACAAGAATGCAGTCAGAAAAGAAAAGAAAAAAACTTCTTCTCTTTTCCAGCACCTTAAAGCTACAGGACATGAAATTGACTTTGAAGGAACCAAATTAATCTCCAAAACTGAACATCTCAACACGAGAATAATTATGGAAGCCATTGAAATAGAAAAACGCCCCCATAACATGAATAAACGTGACGATACCTCCCACCTACCAGACATCTGGAAACTAGCCCTTGTCAACAAACGAGTCCCAGCACCCACAGACAGAAAAATCTACACCCCAGAAGCCAGACACACACACCCCAAGACCTCCAGCCAAATCACATTCCAGCCAGCCACAAAAATGAAGCCCTGCCACCTGGTGGAGAAAAACCGACCATACACCCGAAGCCAAGCCAATAGACACAAACTGGGACTCCCAACCAATCAGAACGAAGAGGTGGGGCCATCCCAGGAAGCAGACTACCAGCACCAGATTTGAAATAGTAACGGCAGTTGCTGCAAAAGACCCCTTGCATAAGCCTGACGATGGCAGATGAGATTCTGCCGAAATGTTGCCAAAGTGGTCTCAACTTGGAAACCAGAAAAAAAGACATTCTGGTTTAATGAAGAGCAGAGCACCTCTGCTCAAACAAGATCTGAAACACCACCTCTGAACTATTTTGAGAAGGAACACAATGTGCGCAATCTTGCTATATGTGTGGTGACAGTTAAAACTTTATTTATACAAGCATAAGCTACATATTTTCCAGGCTACATTTCTGTCTAATCATGAGATAGTTTCAGTGGCATAATCAATGTGGCTGAATCGTATCTACTGAATAGGAATTCTTGTTGGATCCACTAATTATCAATATTGCTTCTAAATATTTGCCATCAAGTCACTTCAAATGCTTAAAATTAGATTGACTATTTTCAAAATAGCCCACAGATTCAAGAAGGGGAGGAAAAGAGGGGGATTCTTGTCTTACTTTGCTTTAAAACCACTGTTGTCAGCCTACATATATTTACTTTTCCTGGCCTATGGCTGAACCATGAAAATTAAAAAACAAACTCCTATTCAACGAGTCATGTCAAAGGTGACCATTCTGCCAGAAGGTTGACTGTGGGGACAAACATTCACTCTGATGAGAAGTCTTCTTCTGCAGTGATGATGTCTCCACAGTTACATACCTGTCTGCAGAAGCCTTTAGTTTATCTTGTCTATGTGGGAAGTCCTAGACGATGCCATCAATCTGAGAAATGAGAGGGTTGCTCCTTTGACACCTAAACAAAGGCTAGGACTCTGTAAGAAAAAAAACAAAGCTCTATGCTGAACAGAGTCCTTTTGAACTGCATGATGCTCACACAGTGTCTGCCAGAGCAGTCATCATGTTCTGTACAGCACAACATATGAGCCTTGTGCTGTAATGAAAGGTGACTCAAGAATGATCCAAGGAAGTTTATCAAACTCACACTGAACGATAGAATATACGTTTGTTCCTACCCATGTATATGGGCTAAATTTAATGGACAAGGATAATTAATCACCTACATTAAAAACCAATTCTTTCATTTTAGCTTTATTCCAGATATGAGGCAATATTCTTTCAAGGGAGGTAGAGGTATGGAGTGGTTGCCATTTTGTTTTCTTCAGAAAGCCTTACTCCAAGATCTATTTTGGAGTTTTGAACATTCAGATTGGCTTCCTCCATTAAATAATTGCTTTTACTACTCCTCTGGAACTGCCAGAGAACTGAGAAGTGAATATTTCCAGAAAATGCACATTTTTACAAAGACAGTGAATCATACATGCACAACAAAAAAAGGAATGAATTGATGAGGCACCTCTCAAGATAAATCTTAAATTCCCTGAAGAACTGCAAATGTTATTTTGTTTTCTCTTCAGCATGCTTCAAATTTTTTCTTCAATTTCTTTGAAAAAAAATTCAAAATCCAAATGAGGAAAAAACAAAATATTTTTCAAGAAAGCCTCCAAGTTACATTTGGCATCTACCATCTTCTCTTATTACTATCATTAACTACAACAGTTAGCAATGTTCAATAACCAAGGCCTCCATCAACTTGAAAATGAAGGGCTTTGTAGTACATTGGCTATCCCAGTTCCCCCTTGTGTTGCAAAGACTACACTGTTCTGGACATGCTCATGGACCAGACCAAACAGGAGAGGATGAAATTCTCTGTAGCAGTACTGTCACCACTTTACGAAAGCTCTGTTAGAATAACATTTCCCCATATTGTTCCTCTTTTCACTATCTTCAGACAACATTTCTCCCTATGGCTTTTTCCTTCCAAATGGAACTGCCAATGCATTTGTCATCCTTTTGATTTGAATGCTAGAGGAGAGTCATTATTACCAGATCTGTTTTCTTAATTGGTCAAATTTGTTTCTTTTATTGGTGAATAATTGACCATGAGGTCTTGTGTTCTCAGTTAGAAGATCTGAAAGACTCACCCACATACACCCAAGAATGATGTTGATCTGGGTGCATGAATCATCACAATAGGAACACAAAATACCAACCAGAAATTAGCACTTTCTTCATTATACATAGAGGAATAGAAAATAACCTTAAAGAAGGAATGCAAGAACCATTAAATAAAAACAACTCATCATGCTGTTGATATTGATGTATTCTGGATTCAGACTGAACATGGAATGCCTAAATCTCAGATCTGCCATGAGACCTACAATGTGACCTGAAATGTGAACTGGAGTAAATCATCATCTCCAAAAGTAATTTATAAAGATGTTGTTAAGCAGCTAGAATGCTTTACTAAAATCTCAGAGGAAGTAACAGGTACACTCATAAAACAAATAAACCATATGGAGGAAGTGAATGGCCCCATTGCAATATGCTCTAAGTAATGCCATTAAATTACAAGTTATAAATTGGAGTAAAGATGGAGTCCAACTTCTATAGTACTCAAACAATATCAGATCAAAAGTACAGGTAGTCCTCAGGATACAACCATTCATTCAGTGACTCTTCAAAATTACCATGGTGCTTAACAAGTGGTACTTACAATTGGTCTTCACAGTTCTGGCAGTCACAGCATCCCTGCAATTACATGATTTCTGATATTCCCTGTTGGCTTCCCACAAGCAAAGTCAATGGGGTAACCAGCAGGAAGCTGGAAACTGTGATTAGGTAAGGTCCTCATTTAACAACCTGGATAAACCTTAGGTTACAAAAATAACTGGGATTGCCAGAATTGCCATTGTTAAGCGATGCAATCACATGATATCACACTTTATAACTGCATCTCTTAGCAACAGAAATTGCTAACCAGAGACTACCTGTAAATTGATTTAACCATCTTATTTTTTTTTAAAGTTATCTCTTCTCTCACTGGAAAAAAAAAGGCAAGCAATATGATGTAATTTATCTATTGTTATAAAGCCCTATGCTTATTTCCCTTGGTATGTCTTCTAAAAAGACTGCAGAGGATTAGATGCTGTGGCTTTTAGTTACTAAGAATTTTGTTCTATTCGTTACAGGAAGGGTTGACGTGTTTTAGACATGCTGAGTTTCATCAACTTCCTTGTCTTTAGCTCAGGGAACACAAATAACTTCCAGGAGATCTATCACATGATTACAGCCATCCAATCAGAACCTACAGAAAGGGAAGTAGTTGCCAAAAGAGCAGATGTGTCCAAAGTCTGTACCCGTTAAATTTGTGACCTACTAAAATCACTCAGAGATTTATATTGCTAATTACCGACTTTGTTTCTGATTTAATCACCCTTTGCTTCACCTTTCAAAAGATATGAGCAAGGAGGACTTAATATCTCATTATGAAGGCTTTAATCTTAAAAATAAAAGAAATACATCTGACATCAGAGCTGGGGGGAAAAGAATTTTTAAATGGATAATTGGAAATTTGAATGAAAGCTTCCACCGATTATTTGAAATGGTTCATGGAGGTCAAAACGTAGATTTAAAAAATACATTTGAACACTGTCAATATGAGCTTTTGAAGATAAAAGGATGCTGATTTTCTCCAGGAGAAGAGCTTGGCAGATAATATTTGCAACCAAGTTCCTTCCCACCAGCCCTTCTACTTGGAATAAGTGGTCTGCAGTTATCCCATCCTCAAACCACAAAGGATTATGTGAATTATTTACTTGCTCCTTGGATTGTACCCTGAAACAATCTAGCAGCTGGTGTAGATGCCAAAATACTAGCATTCTATGACAACTTCAGAAAGATCCCAATGATACTCAAGGAGCTTCCTTCTGCATTAAGTAAAGTTTCCAGTTACTGTAGTTTTCAGGGGCTGTCCCTTGTGGAGCATTTTACAGTAGTATGTTTGCAAAGTGACAAGGGTTGTGGGAGTGTGCCATGCCTTCCATTCCAGGAACAAATCTTGAGCAAAGATTCCTTCTGCTGTTGAAAAAGAGCAGGAGAAAACAAAACAAAAAAAAAGGTTGATCATTATTTTATTTTATTTATTTATAAACTTCCTCATCTGCCTTTTCTTAATTAAAAACAATACCGACCCATTAATTGCTTCATTGATTTAAAAAAATGAAATTTGAAATAAATGTCCAAATTGCCTAAACATCTTTCAGGGAAGTTGAATTTCTCCTTCCTCTCCTCATCTGTCCCTTACCACAGAAGAAGACTGGTAGGATAATGTTTGCCAGTTTCTATCATCATCTCCTGAGATGGCCCTAGCAGGCAGAGTCCGTGTGGCATTTCTTTAAATACCAAAGGGTTCTTCTTGAGGAAATATTTTGCCAATATCCATAATATATGTTCTTTGTTGGAACATCTAAAGAAAATTTTGTGATTAGCATATGGCTGAACATTTATACCTAGCTAAACACCATTTTGGTAAGCCTATTTCATCAGAAATTTAACATGCAGTTTTAATTCGCAGAAACTAAATACATATTCCTCTTGATTATACATATCAGAACCAGCATATACATACATACATACATATCATCAGAATCTTATTTAAAGGAACAGTTGTTTTAAACCATGCTTGAAAACATTTTAGAATAAATATTTGTAATTAAATGCCCTTAGTGTCTTTTTAAAAAGATACATTTCACAGATTATATTGATTTTTTCCCCCACCAATTTGTCAACAATAGTCCAAAGACAATATCTACATCAGCACTTTTCAGAATCCATAATTTCCTCAAGGAAACTTGTTGTCAAGGCCTTCTTTCTGTATGAAAGGAATGTTGCTTCGTTTCAGATCTAAGGTTTCCGGCAAGGCAGACAATGATCTTTCTGAAGCTTTGCCTTGTTTCTTTTTTTTATAAACTCACAAACATGGTTAGACATAGCTTTCCTTTCAGCCAATTAAGCTGTTTTAAAGCAAACTGGTCAAACAGTGACATCATAGTGGGGGGCCATGAAATCAACTGGATGATATAGAAGGCCAAATGCTTAAAGGGTGACTTCTGCCATTGTTGTCCCTGTCTGAAGCTTTTCTCCATGGCCAATGCTTCCTGAGTGACCCGATACAATCAGGGCAATTCAAACCCACTGACCTTAAGAGATGCCATTAAGAAGGCAACTGCAGAATAAGATTTCATGGTTGGTTGCTAAACGTACTGTCTCCTTCCACATCTTGATGTTGACAATCTTTAAACGGTACACCTTTCCATCACCACCGTTGCTGCTTTTAAATACTTAAATAAAGCTAGACGTTTTGTAAAAGGCTTGTCTGTGTGTCTCTCTTAATAATTATTTGGCTACTTGAATAACACTGACCTTAGATTATCCTGCAAATAACACAATACTACATCACGGCAGTGTGGCCTTTTATTGGATGACAATGAACAATCACGAGTCATAATTTTCAGTTTACTAGTGCAGATTATGAACTCCTTCCCTGGCTATATTTCATATGACATCCATTGTCTTCTCCAGCTGCCGGATATAAAATTGGTGAGTTTCAACATCTGTCTAATGACCATGTAGTTTCCCATGTGCAAAGAATAGGCAAATTCAAAACATTCTGTTAATAATTGGGGACACTGGGGGAAATGTTCTCTTTGCCATTTCTTAATGAGGACATCAAAATCTGTATTCTACCCGCAAGCAAATGCAAAATAGAATCTTGGGAAAACTAAGGATCTGGCAATTGTTCTGTCATCACAGAAAGATACAGCACATATATATTCATTTTTCTCTCTCTCACTCGCTCTCTCTCTCGTGTATCAAAATTTAAGAATGTAGTCTTGTTAAGGTATCTGTGTTGTGTACTATATGAATTGTAGTAGAAAAATATTGTTCTACTCCGTATTATTCCAAACCTAGTGATAAGGAGTTTCAAAACCTAAATTCTGAATTATTTTGTAAACCATGTATAACTTGGATAAACATAAGCATCTTCTTTTTTCTTTTTTACAAAGTAGCTTTCAGAGGACATTTCAAAGAAAGGGTCTTCCCTCAAGTTTTGTTCAATCTCCCTGCCCCAGTATTAAAATCTGCAGAGAATGTGCTTGCTTGTTTCCACTCTTGAAACTTATATTTTTATTTGGTTATTAATCATATTTATATGGCCATACTTCTCATAAAAAGCAACTTTGGACAGGGTACGATAATAAAGCAACAAATATATAAAAACAATCGCTATAAAAATATTAAAAGTCATTATTAAAATGAAAAAAAAACTGTGGAAAAAATTTAAATGTGCAAACCACATGGAACCATCAAAAAATATATCTGGTTCTCTGGGACCCCCAGAGATGGTACCATAACCAGGGTTTAAGGGACTTCCAGAAAGATAACAAAGAAGATGTTTCATGCTCCATAGGGAGGACGTCACACAGAGAATACCCACCTCCTAGGCCCACCAAATGTAAATTCCTGGGAGAGGTTTCCCACAACATGGCTTTTCTGCCAGATCTAATGGGATTGGCTGATATATTCAGGAGAGGCAGGTAATCCAATCCCATGCCATGAACTTGTATGCCCGTATATTGCTTGATCTGAGGAGAGGGGAGGAGAATTAAAAACCACATTCTCCAATCAGTACATATCAATGGACTGAGCTGGAAATGAGGTTGGGGTTCAAAAACATATGGCTCTTGAATTGCCCAGAAGATGTGTCAGAATGATAGTACCCAATTGTGATGCCTTAATTTTGGAGTGTTCTTTTTCCCAATCCAAAAATTTAAGATTTTTTAAAGAAAGAAAACATTTAAGTGTATGTTTAGCTATAATTCTGCTTGGCAGACTTAAATGTGACTTAGCTTTACCAATGGGCTTCTAATCTAATAGAATCACTCTAGTAAAAAGATGCCAGATTGGCTTTCTAAAGCTATCCTCTCCTGGAAAGTTACCTTGGAATGATGGCATCATTTTGAGCAGAACTATTTTAAATAATTTTGCTGCTTAGAGCGAATGAAAGGATGCACATTCTTCACACACAAGATCATGTAGAAAGGTTAACATTTCAACGCTGGCAAAGGACCAGGAACGTCTATGCACTGGAGGCAAGGACCTCTTAAGAGGCACATGGAGTGACTGCCTCAGACAAGCTGGAAGGGAACAGCACTCACAACTTCTCAGGATTCATGTGTTGCTACACAACTGTCACAAAACCTGTCTTGGCCCTGCTAAATTATCATGCTGCATCAGTTGTGGTAAGAGATGCTATTTCTCCGCTGACATTGAAATAAAATTTAGTTGTCAGTCCATCTGTTTGTGTACTGGGGAAAGGGTGGGGTAGCATCTTCATCTCTAGTGAGAACCCCAAGACAACCCTGATTTCATGCATCTCAGCTCCTACTGCATGAAGGAGTTGCCTCACCCTGCAGATTGGGAGAGCTGTCTATGAGTCGCTGAAAAATTAGTAATAATTTTGAAGGGCATCAAAAATGGTAGGAAACAGACAGTTTTGCCTTCTGACTATCAAGTAGGTCTGTCAGATTTCCATAGCATTACAAAAACCTGTTTTTCAACAGTGTTCATGGGATGACTACACACTACTACACAGGCAACACTGTCTTTCTCCTGCTGCCTTCAACACACCAGCAATGCCTATCATCTTCTGCTATCAAGGGATTGGATGCAGCAGCTTCTGGTCACTTTGCTAAGCTTTGTTTTCCTATATTTGTTACCATTTTCTGGCTGCTTGCTCCTGTTCCTGTGTGGACGCATGTTAAACATGATGACTTGCTGTATAGAAGCCATGTGTTGTCATAATATAACATCATTAAACAAAGTGTTTAGAGCACTTTTTAGCTGAGCCAGAACATGAACAACAAAACTTGCCAATTACACTGTCATTTTTTGGTAGTTGTTAAGGTTCCGAATGTCTCCAACTTTCTGTGGCAGGCCATATTGAGCATGTCAGAGTGAACATCTGAGAGAACGATTTGCTAGGCAATGGGCTTTTTTCCCTCCCCCTCCACTCTCTCTCTCTCTCTCTTTTTTTAATATCAGAGAAGAAAGAGTTCTTTATAATAATTTGGCTCAAATGTCTACACACATTGCTCCAGCGTCTGTAGCAGCATGTGTTTCTAGGATTGTTCTGGAAGAGAAAATGCAGAAACAGCAGGGAGCAGAAGATAAACAGGCAATTCGTGACTCATTAAAACCAGCATTGGTAGCCAACATTGTGGAGTGTGTGAAGGCCCCAGATCCAGCTCGCCTATAAACTTTTCTTTACCAGCTGGACTTAGCATCTGTCAGAGATTGGAAGGAGAGATAATCTGGTACAAATGATTTCAGTGTGTCGCATTTATTAACCTGCCACCTTACATAACACTGCCACTGATTGGGAACTCAGGGAACTGTTTGAACAATGACACAGCTTGTTGTTGAAATGTTATGACTTTGCTGTTAAAGATGCCTTTCTCTTCTTTCTTTTCTTTTAAAATTGCAACAAAGACAATTGAAAAATTATAATGGTGCTGACTTGAAGCATAGCAGTACTAAGAAACATATGTGCCAGAGGACTCTTCCAAGCTGATTTGTTAAATCTCCTGGTTTTTTTTTACTTTGGGTCAAAGAAAATTGTCAAGGTGATGTTTCACTACTTGGGAGAAATGACTGTGAATAGATCTAAAAGCACACAGACCATTAGGAACAAATTCTCTCCCACTGTTCCTTTTCTTTATATTTAATTCAACTAAGCCATACTCTAAAAGCTGGGGCTGCAATCCTACACAAACTCACTTGGAAGGCATACTAAATGTTATTGAGACTTATTTCTGTGCACACCCTGCAATCTTTTGAGCTGCAAAAATGGCTACCAGAAATTTGCAGCCACACTTTGTAAAATATTTTTGCAACAGAACTGGAGGTTACAATTCCAGTAGGACATTTCAAATAAATTCACAAATTTCTTTTTTTTAAAATTTTATTTTCATTATTTTATCAAAATATAAAATACAGAGGTACAAAAACAATGAAATAATTTTGCAGGATCCAAACCGGTTCAATCCCTGGGACCAGAGGTTTAGTCTTCCCAGCTTTTGGACTCCTGCTGGAGCCCATCCTCACAGAACTGAGTGACACATTCCTGGTAGAGAGAAGTTCCCTGAGGATGGGGTCCAGCACAAGTCTGAAAGCTCAGAAGACTAAACCTCTGGTCCCAGTGACTGACCCAGATTGGATCCTGCAACATTATCCTGGGACACCTATATTTGCCTTCATTCATGAAAATAATTTCTCCACAAAGCGGACAGAAAGAACATAAAACTAAAGCAGGGTAGAGGGCCTGGATGTGAGAAAAAGTGAAACTGGTACAGCCATTGATTCAAGCAATGTGAAGTGAGTATTTTCAACAGTATTGATGGTGCTGAATGAAAATGGCAACCTCTGTTTTAAAGTGAGGCTCTTCATTTTTAATATTACACAGCTGCCAAGAAATAAGATACAAAGAATTTGGAGAAAGCAGTGCTGCCTGGTTTGTTTGTGCCTAACATTTTTTAGTTGTACTAAGCATGGCCCTGAAGAAGGACAAAATGGAAAAATATATTTAATTCAATTCATATTAAGTTATTAGGTCATATTAGGTCATATTAGTGCCTCAGGTTATCTGAGGGACCATCTGTTGCCGGTCACATCTACCCGACCCATCAGAGTTTGGCAGGCAGGGAATGCTGCAGGTCCCATCCCTGAGGGAGATACACCTGGTCGGTACAGAAGAATGGCCTTCTCCATGGTGGCTCCCTCTTTCTGGAACATCATTCCCCCAGAGATTAGAATGACCCCCACTCTAATACTCTTCCAGAAGGCTCTGAATACCTAGTTCTGCTAGCGGGCCTGGAGAACCCAGAGCGGGATGGAGCCCATTAAATGGCTCGTGTGAAATGCTGTTACCGGGGCAGCAGGTGGGGGGATGATTTTATTATATTATACTATATTAATTTATTTGATTCTTTTTATCAGTTTTATTATTTTAAATGTGCTTTTATATTCTGTAAGCTGCCTTGAGTTGCCATGGGTGAATAGGTGGAAATATAAATTCAATAAATAAATATACTTCTGAGATCTCCTTTCTGTTTCTTCACTGAAATGTACACAAAAACTATGCCACATAAGAACATTATAAAGTACATTACATACTTTCTCACATCCTTATTGTAGTAGTCAAAATAACTTTCCTTTTTTAAAAGGGTAACTCCTATGTTAAATTAATCCTGGAAACTGAAATGACTCTTCATCTTAAAGGGCTGTTTGGACATCATGCCCTTCTATTTGCAGACTTTATTTATTTATTTATTTATTCAGTTTGTATAGCCATTCATCTCATGCCAGTGACTCTGGGTGGAGAACAAAGCTACCAAAGAAAAAATTTTAAAGCTTCATTGTTTTTGTAGTTGAGCTTAGCTTTGGGGGCCGGTTGTTAAGGTGTAGAATGAACAATTATTTAAACATCTGCACCAATGTTGTCACCTAAACATACATTTAGAGGTTGCTGAACGGAGCAAATTTGCAAAGCAAAGCAAATTTGTCTCTGTTCCAGATCAGTTGCCAGCAATTTCAAATTAATGGGGATGTTTATTCTTTATTACAAAGTCTGCACATATTAACTTATAAAATATGGATAAGCTGCTTTCCTGAAGCAAAATATGCAGGCTTGCCATTTAAAAATAAAGAAAAACTGCAGAGGCTTTGGGAAGTGGGAAGGGGGGTGGGAAGACAGGCAAAAGAATACCTCACGTTTCATAATGGTTAGCCTATTATTTGTAGTTTTGAAAGTTTATTGGTCCCCGATCTAATCTTTTCTGAGTATAAAAACATTAACATATGGTTTAACGCAGCACAGGGCTGGAAAGTCCATATCCCAAATGCGCATTGTATGCAGGGTGACATTCACACTAAATACCATCCCACAGGGTCTGTACTCCATTTTACCTGGGATTGGAGAGCCATGAAATCTCTGGAAAAGTTGTTCATGAGTCTGAACCAAATGGTGCGCAGTGTACCGAGATAGTAACAGTGTATGCTTCTGCCAAAGGTTGCGGCTCAAATGTCTCTCTAAGTAACATTAAAAATCTGCTGCTTCATGCCTATGAATTTCGATATTTATAGCGTTCAATAAAATGGTCCACTGTCAGAGAGAGATGTGCCACTGTGCACTCTCTGAGCAGATGGGCTGCAATATGGCACATTTACATGGACCAGCTGTGGAGTGCAGAAATGAATGCTGGTCATAGGCAAGGTACAGGCGCCACATCTGGAATGCTAACAGACTGGCCTCGGTACCCACTGTAAAGTTTCCTATAGCAGGATGCGTTCTGATTTAAAACCGCTCACCAGTGTACCTTAAAGTGCATCAAGAGTCCTCATTAACACGAGAGACTACAGTCAGGTTTAGGGCTTGGAAATTCTCTGCTGGGCATCTGTTAGGACACAAGAATGGCACTCTGTAGCCTATTGGAGAATACTCCAGGGAGAAATTCTTTCATGGATCGGATTCTGCTGTGTTCCAAATTTATCTCTGCTTTTCCTTTCTCCCAGATTGGATGAGAGTTTAGCAGAAGTGGAAAATAGTAAATGTTTTCACAGCTTGGTTGAATTGTTTGGTGTTTCTGTGTGCAAGCACACATTTCTATTCAGGTAACATTTAACATGCCTGACCTGTATTTTTCACTTTTTTTTTAAAAAAAAAAAGATGGTTACTACCCAATACTCTTTGCACCTCTATGTATATCACAATTCAGCTTTCCCATCACCCCCTAGAAGTATTCTTTAATTATATTTCTGTGTACTTCATTTCATTTATAATTTCCTCATGGATTTTGCATTTAAATACTGCATCTAGTTTTGGTCGCCACAATGTAAAAAAGATGTTGAAACTCTAAAAAGAATGCAGAGAAGAGCAACAAAGATGATCAGGGGACTGGAAGCTAAAACATATAAAGAACGGTTGCTGGAATTGGGTATGTTTAGTTTAATGAAAAGAAGGATTAGGGGTGACGTGATAGCAATGTTCCACTATCTCAGGGGTTCCCACAAAGAAGAGGGAGTCAAGCTATTCTCTAAAGTACCTGAGGGCAGGAGAAGAAGTAATGGATGGAAATTTATCAAGGAGAGAAGCAATTTAGAAGTAAGGAGAAATTTCCTGACAGTTAGAACAATTAATCAGTGGAACAACTTGCCTCCAGAAGTTGTGAATGCTCCAACACTGGAAGTTTTGAAGAAGAGATTGGACAACCATTTGTCTGAAATGGTATAGGACAGGCCCGTCAAACTGGCGGCCTGCGGGCCAGATGCGTCACATGCAGGCTACATGCACCCTGGTTCCACAAATGGAAAAAAAGTCAAGATACATCACAATACGTCATGTGATGTGATCGAGTTTGACACCCATGGTATAGGGATTCCTGCCTAAGCAGGGGATTAGACTAGAAGACCTCTTGTTCTGCCCCAGTTTCGGATTCCCAGAGAATGTGACACACACCAAGTTTCGCAAACTCTATTTAATTCCAAACAAACCCCTTTCAAGAATGCAGGCTTCCCGTGGAAAGGGTCCTTATCAAAGTTATTAAGAACAAAGTCCGACAAAGGTTGGCAATCAGCCCAGAAAACCAGATATGAGAAGTCATTCGCTCTCCAAGATGCTCTGTAGTAATGAGACGTTGTTTCCAGCAAGAAAGCACTAGCTGCATGCGACTTAAATAGGCTAAGGGAGTGGCCAATTATCCTCAAGTCCTACGCTTGAGTAGACCTCCTCCTCCTGAGTAGCCACTCCTGCCTTTTGGCAGGCCTGCGTGCCCAAGTACTGAGGAGAAACTCCTCCACTTTGCTCTCTCCACTTGAAGGAGCCTCTGGAGGTTCTGAAGGCCCTGGCTGAGTCTCTGCCTCTGGCATCACATCCTCTTTGGCCTCCTCACTGTCTGACATGAGTGCCGGCTGCACAGGCTGCTGGCGCAACACCACACCAGCCTCCTCCTCATCAGGATCAGCCACGATCCGTGCAGCCCACTGGTGGGCCACAACACCTCCAAGGTCCCTTCCAATTCTGTTCTGCTCTGCTCTGCTCTGCTCTGCTCTATTCTCATCCACCTGGTATTCAAACAGATGTGGATTTACAATGTCCCATTGAATTCATGGAGTCATAATTAAAATTAAGTGGATTTAAACGGACTGCCTCAATTTTGCTATCCTACACCTGAAATTCATTCAAGAATCTTAAAGGGGTCAGTAGAATCCATCTCAGAGCCCCTGAAACAAGAGCAAGGCAATTATAGACATCTCAGATGATATCGATGCAACTTGGAAAATCAATTTTCTTTTCAAATCTGAACAAAATAGTCCCACCTGGAATATTCAGACCATTTGAACATGGCTTGTGGGACAAAACAAAAGTTCTCAAAATAGTTGAGGGTTAGGCAAGTTCTATAGAAACAAATGTTCCTTATGGGAGCCCTCTGACAGGCCTTTCCAGGGGAGGCTAATTGAAAGGCATTCCATTCAATTATCTACAGGGCAAGCTGTTTGACAGTCAGTCAGATCTAAAGTCGTAGTTAACAGTATTGCACTTAATTTCTTTCCATTTAAAAAAATATATATTTCTTCCCTCTTTTAATGTACCATATTTTTCAGAGTATAAGATGCATTTTTTTCCCTCCTAAAAGAGGCTGAAAATATGGGCGCGTCTTATACTCCAAATGTAGCTTTTTTAAAAGCTTTTTTCAGCCCTAAGGAGGCGCTAGCGAGTTAAACGATCTCCATAGTTTGCCTGCTTTTCTCATTGCTTCTCTCTCCAAAGATCAGTTGTGCTTTAGAAGCTGTTTTTTTACCCCCAAGCAGGGGATAAAAAACAGCAAACTGATGTGCTGAAGCTGACCAGACTAAGGACACTAGCCAGATGAATACCTGGTAGGCAGATTTTTTTCCTTATTTTCCTCCCCAAAAACTAAGCTGCGTCTTATACGCCGGTGCGTTTTATACTCCAAAAATACAGTAAATTGGGTAGCAAATGCCAGTAAATAGCTTCTAAGAAACAGTCTGGGTCAGGGGTCTGCAACCTTAAAACACTCAAAGAGCCATTTGGACCCGTTTCCCACAAAAAAGAAAACACCGGGAACCACAAAACCCTTCCCATGGCGGACTATTTCTTGAACAGCCACAACACTAGCATATGTAGTTTAATTAAACATTCTGTTTTCTTCTGAAACTTTTCTTTTCTTGGATTTATCCATGGTTGGCCTACCGGGGATTGAAAAGCTCAATAAATCGTGTGCTGGCAGGTATCACACATTGGCAGTTGCAACGCATATTTTGAGTGTCAGGGAGCCACAGCAGAGGGGTGAAAGAACCACGTGCTGCTCCAGAGCCACAGGTTGCTGACCCCTGGTCTGGGTACTTGGATGTCCATTCACCGATGAAGCTAGAAGAACATTAGTATTACGAAGATTTTAAGCACTCAGAGTTATCCCATGATAAGATGGGCGGCCAATAAATTTTACAAATAAATTAGTCAAAGGGAAGATTTCTGTACATACTTTGGCTGTATGACAGAAGAGTAACATCCAGCAACTGCCAACAAGCAAACCAAACAACAGCAAATGCTCCGTGAAGTGCATTATTACATAATAAGCATGCTCAACCACCAAAGCTCAACAAATCAACAAAAATTAGCTTAGAGTATTTGCATTTTAAATGCATTCCCAAGGTTCGGGATCAAAAGAGCACAAGAGAATGCATGAAATATACAATGAACAAACACACAATCCACAAACCAAGTCCGCCAAAGCAACATAGATTCTCAATAACTGTATTATTGAGTATTGCTCAATACTCAATAATACAACACTGGGGGTGGAGAGTGTTTCCTTCTATTCTCCATAGGATTTCTATGCAGGGACAGTTTTGATCTCCTAGGTCATTGCTCCCAATCTCATGTTATTGGAGATTGCATTATCTCCTTTTGTCTTCAAATCTATTTGACTACTGTGGCAAATGGCAAGAGTAGATAAGGGGAAGGGACTTCCCAAGCTGTTCTGCTCTTAATTAAATGAGTCTCTGGGTTAAGAGACAAAGAGAACCTCTCTTATCCCTGTCCCTTCTTCAACATAGTTTATTGATTGATTATATCAATTTATATACCACTTCTCTAAGTGTAGTACACAAAATTATCTGCTACAACGTCCTACCTGTCAATGACTACTTCAGCTTCAATCCAGTGGTGGGTTGCCCCCGATTCCGACCAGTTCGCAAGAACCAGTAGTAAAACCTGTGGAAGCTCCGCCCACTGACCTGGATGAGGCGAACCAGTAGTAAAAGTAAGTAGAACCCACCCCTGCTTCAACCGCAATAATACACGAGCACACAATAGATACAAACTTAAGGTAAACTGCTCCAAACTCGTTTGCAGAAAATATGACTTCAGTAACAGAGTGGCCAATTTCACTGCACAACAGAGTGCAGTGAAATGCACTACCTGAGTCTGTGGTTCCTTCCCCAAATCCCTAAAACTTTAACCTTAGACTGTCTACTGTTGACCTCACCCCATTCCTAAGAGGTCTGTAAGGGGCGTGCTTAAGCGCACCAATGTGCCTACCATCCCTGTCCTATTGTCCCCATTTATTCATATCCTTATCCTATATTCATAATCATGTTTATACTTATACTTATACTGTTATCTTATATGTGTTTGACAAATAAATAAATAAAATAAATAAATCTCAGTATACAGCTGTGGATGGCTCACAACATTAAAACAATACAAATATACAAATCCAAATGTAAAACATCACAGCCAGAAAATGATGAAAAGTTATCAGCAGAGCCAGGAAATGAGCTACTGGTAGATAGCTCATTTCCAGGTTCAAGGCCAGAGCTTCAGGCTCAAGTCCAGAAGACTAGCAGGGTTGGGGCCAACTGATATCTCAAGGAATTATGTTCTAGAGGATGGTTGCTATAACAGAAAAGGGTCCCCAACAAGCCAATACTCCTTGGTCAATGGTACCTACAGGATGCCTGTCCTGCCAGATCTGATAGAATAGGTAGAAACAACTGGGAAGAGACTTACCCATAGATAACCTGGCCTGACCCATGTCAGCACCTTAAACTGCACCCAGAAGCAAATGGACAACCAATGCAACTTGCTGAGCAGTGATGTCATATGTACCAAATAATTGACACCATTGAAGCTTCCAAGTGTTCCTCAAAGGCAGCCCCATGTAGAGGGTAGTGCTGTACTTTGCCTAGAGGGAGGGTTTCCTATCCTCATATATTTCTATGCTTCAAACACAATAAATGTCTGTTAATGTTTATTGATAGCTGGGCTAAGCTCATAGGTTGCACTCACAACACTTCTGTTGTAATTCTTCCCGGAATGAGACATTCTGCTATTTACTTACTTGGCAGTCTTTCAGGGAGGTAGCCCTCCATTTGTATTCAGGAATAGATCTTCTCAAAATGGCTCCTTCAAAACCAATCCCTTTAAAATTGTTAAAGGGATATGAGCCAAAACTGTGGTTTATCTGCATTAATGTTGATCTCAAAGCCCTGAGAAGACTTTAACCACTGGATTCTTCTTCCCAGCTGGGATGTAGGTAAAGTAAGGTCCTGTTAATAGGAAAACAGTCACAAGCCCTGCAGAGCTTCGGGTTGTAAATTTTATACATTGTAAAAAGAAAGATGTCCTTTTGGCCAGTTCTACATATTGTGGATGAGCCAGAAATAAATTGGCTCAGCTGCTAAAGACAGATAACAGCATGAGAACATCCAGGCGTGAAACTGTTTCTGGAGTGGTGCAAAGACCTCAGGTGGAAGTGCCTTCAGTCCCAGATAATAAATATACATTTGTATTCTGCACTAACTGAACCTGCAGACAGTTTTCAAGACCTTCTTCTCATAGGATGAGACATTTAACAGTGGTCTATATTAGAGTTCACTGAGGAAAGGATATCTCTACAGTAGTAAGGCCATAGGAAGACAGTGACCATTGAAAAACGTTATTGATATCTACCACCGTGTTTCCCTGAAAATAAGACCCTGTTTTATATTTTTTTGAACCCTACAATAAGCACCTGATCTTATTTTCAGGGAGGTCTTATCATTTTGGGGCGCGTGGAAGAAATCAGAGGAAATGGCGGGTATTGGCTGCGCATGCATTTAAATATTTTCAGTGAGGGCTTATTTTCAGGGGCAGCTTATTTTAGCGCATGCGCTTAAAAGCCCAGTTGGGCTTATTATCAGGGGATATCTTATTTTCGGGGAAACAGGGTATCAATTGCACTTTTAAAGGTAGTGCCAAATTTCATACTATATACCTGTTCCTTAAGGTTAGCATAAGCCCATCCAACACTGTATTTATTGAAAGCTGCTTCCTGATTGACCTGGTGCTATCAGAAAGAAGAGATGAGCAGAGTCATGTCATTTACAGCATACTGATGACTATTAAGCTCAGCGAGGGTGTCTAAATTGAGAATGGGGAATAAGACACGTCAGCAATGGCACAGCGGAAATCATTTTGTAACTTCTCAAAGAGAACGTTCTGTTAAAACTGTAGGAAATCCTAGAACTTCTGTAATACAATCTGGGAGGGGGGAAACCCCACCAAAAATAATTTTCTATGTGAGAATGGAAGTATGGTGAAATTGGCAGCTTTAGGTGTCTGAAGTTAAAAGACTGACTAGTTTGGAATCCCTGCAAGGAAGAAAACAATGGAGACCTGACATCCCCACCCCCCACTCACCCCACCCCAAATCCTTGAGGTCCTTGTCTGGTTGTTTTCTGTGTCAGGGTTCCATGTGACACCCCCAACCAAGTAAGACTCCAAGGCAGGCAAAAAGTTCCATTTTATTAGAGATGTCATTTTGGCACTTCTGGGAAAACCCAAATCTGAAAGCCCCTGGGTTTTTCCCACCCAAAGGAAAGTCAAAGTCCCTTCCCCTGCACCCACATGTCTATCACATGGTCCAATCAATCCACCGTCCCAACTGGAGATGTTTCCCAGTCACACCTCTCCAGTCATGCCTCTCCAGGTGCAGGCTGAACGTCCTTGACTCCCAGAGAAAAGAATGTTGTTATGGCTATCTATTTCTACCCACCCATTCTTCTCCCCCAGTTTCCCACAGCAGGCCTATGCACTAAATGTGGCAGCCCTGAGGATCCAAAGAGAAAGATGGCCTCCAAGTCTGACACTCTGATAAGCTCAAGGTGTTGTTCTAGCTCCTTGCACCTGACAGGAAGGGAATATTAATACTACAGCTCCACTGCTATTTTAATTTTGCTTATGCTGTATTGTCAAAGGAGAAGGATACTGACAACCTTCCAAGTGCCTAGCAAATGGTAAAATCAATTTTTTAAAAACATACAACAGATGTCGAAATTGTGTACCTGCATTACAAGACAGCATTAAGGTTGGATTTAATTTAAAATTAATTTAACCCAAATGCAACTAACTTTTAATCATTTTTCCCTTTTCCGAAAGCTGAAAAACCTTTAAACCTTCTCTCTGGATATTCTTGTCTTCTCCTCTTTCAGAAGTACAGCTCCCAGATTGTCACTCAAAGTCAAAGAGTGACTGCAAAATGTAAAACATACTGCACATCTATGCACAAGTTACATTGTTTCTTAGCTGGCATGCTGTGTTCTGAAATTGATTTATTAATGGAATTCGCAACCCACCTTTCTTTGACTGGGTGATGCCCATAGCAACCAGAGATACTGTATGCTATGTAGTCCCTTTATTTTCTTTTTTCCTTTCTGGCCAACTTCTGACAGCTACAGTTGTCTACATTCAGAAAACAAGATTCTGACCAACGCTACACTAATTAGATTTACTGAAAGTTAAGGTGGATTTAGGGAGCAGAAATCTCAAAAGTTGACTACTTTCATTTTTAGAAGTCAGCTTATCCTAGAACAGGAGGACTAACTATTCAGTGACAGACAATGGAAGAATGTGCAAATGTTGTCAATGCAATTCTTCCCCAAACTACTTTCCTTTCTCCCCCACACACTGAGAAGACCATAACCATAAAGGTATGTAGCGTGTTTGATGTTATTACTGCATCTGAATAATTGCAATGTTCTTCCATCCATCTTTCCCCTATAGGGCAAAACCCCTATAGAATTATAAACCATGACATTTTAAAAAAAATGTTTTTATATAATGTTCACATCTTTGTTGTCTTCTATTTTTTTTAATCAAGTTTTTTTTAAAAAAAATATACATATCATTATGTGGGTGGTGTGGTCTTTGAGTATCATACATTCCAATACAGATAAACGTATTCATAAATTATTACATTCCATTTTCCTTATTCAATATTATTTACCCCAATCTTTTACCCAAAATTTTTATTTTTATATAAATATTACCAAGTATGCAATAACCGATATGCTTTAACGCCCACCGTATTATCTTTCGTTATAATTTCAATAGTATAACTCTCAAGTAGAAAAAATACGAAATTGTCCATTGGTTTTCTTTTCTCCTGTACACCATATTTCCCAATTTTACAGCAACAATCCTTCTCTTTTCCTCTTCCTTTGTGGTCTTCTAGTTGGACCTGGACAACTAGACTAATAAAAGAAAGTACTTTGCAGGAAACAGAGCAGCGGTGGCATTCAGCCAGTTCGAACCGGTTCTCCTGAACCGGTAGCTGAGATCGCGGGTGGGCCTGGCCACCCGCCCTGGTGCTATGCCGTCCTATTTAGGCATGTTTTTGTGGCTGGTTGCATGTGTGGAAGGCATGCATGTGAGCAAAGCGCATGCGCAGAAGGCCGGGTGTATATGTGGAAGGTGCGCATGCGCGAAATGACCGTGCACGTCAGAGGTGGGTTCTACTTACCTTTACTACTGGCTTTTCATGACTTCAGGGTCAGTGGGGGGAGCCTCCCGCAGGTTTTACTACCAGTTCTATAAAACTAGTGAGAACCGGGGGCAATCCACTACTGGTGCACATGAGCAGCAAACAATATCTGAAATCCACCGCTGGAACAGAGCTTAAACTGCAGAATTTGTAGCCATGAAGAAGCCATGAACTTCTAATGTAGAAGTATTTAAAGAGAGCTGGCCCCATAAACAATCAAGCCAGCAATGTCTCATAGGCTTGTTGGCTGTTGGTTACCCCTGGATGGATTCTACAGTAGGTGGCATGTTTTGAATATCTGCTCCTATGGAATCACAGTAGCAATGTGTTATGGGCTCCTGAATATATTTATGAAGTTTCTGAATGCAGCTGGCTGACCATTGTGTAGTACAGATTGTTATATGTCCCTTTGTGTGATCCAGAAGAGCTTTTTCTTATGTTCCTATATAATGTCTTAGATAATATTCAAAGGAGAGAGCTCTCATATTTTTTTTTTAATTTGATTTATATGCCGCCCTTCTCTGGAGACTCAGGGCGGCTTACAGTGCATTAAGCAATAGCCTTCATACTTTTGTATATTTATATTTATACAAAGTCAGCTTACTGCCCCCAACAAACTGGGTTTACCACCTTATAAATTTACCCACCTTATAAAGGATGGAAGGCTGAGTCGACCTTGAGTCGATCCCTGGCTGGGATTGAACTCGCAAGTAATTGCAGGCAGCTGGATCTTAAATGCTGCCTTTGTAGGAGGCATTACTCCCCTATGCTACTCAGGCTCATTTTTGGCTTACGCTACTCAGGCTCATATTGCTTAAAAGTCATCATATACTGAACAAGCAAGAGATAAAAGATCGAGGGAATGTCTATAGCTGTTAAGTAGTGGCCCTTAGCGTTACCATTCCTGCCAGGGTATGTTATACTCGCATATTTTAAATTAGATTTTTGTCTGCTGCCTAAGATTGAATACTTTTGAGGCTCTCATGAGTTATTTCTGCATGCAACTCAAACTGCTTGTGTGTAGAGAGAACTTAGATGTCAGTGCTGAAGTCTCCAAAAGACAAGCAGCTTAGTCTCATAAATTCCTGCACGTGCTGGGATTTATCTTGGAAATATAAATAAACAACAAATATGCTATGATAAAACACACTCATGGGGGAAAATGAGGGAGGCTAGCTGTCATGCTATTAAATTCTTGCTAATATCTATCAAGCTACCTTCTGACTGGCCTGGTAAAGCAGTACAACTGTCAAGGATCAGTAATATGAGAAGCAGGAGTGGGCAGGAGAGCATAGGAGATGGAGGCATTTGCATCAAAGTTTGCCCTATAAAGACCAAGCATTAAAATGCTATTTGGTAACTTAGTAATAGGGAAGAATGGCAAAGCCGTCTTCTCCATCTTTCAAAAGTCCAGCTCTTTTAAGGATCTCCTTAAGAGAGCTCAGTAGGATGTGTCAATATTGCTCCCCATGGTAATCATATGGTTTGCCTATGCAGACACTGAATTGTTTTGTGGCTGTGAAATATTGTGTGTTACCCTGTGAGCAGTGGAGCCAGTGAATCTGGACGCCGTTGCCGAGAGTGACGGTTCCATTGTGCCTATGAATAGCGCAAAGGCAGAATCAAAACCTCAAGTGGACCCGACAGAAAGTCCTGACCTTTAAGAAAAAGGCTGATTGGTTATGGTATATAAGCCCTCTTCATCTTTCAACATCATCCATTACACCTTTCTTAGTAAGCGCTAGTAATTTATGAGAGTGCATAGATATGTTTCCCATAGATTCTGTACACATTCATCAGGGAAACAAATCCATGCCTCATATAATATCTTACGTACAATGATGTTAAACATGTTGCGCTCACATTTTTTCTTGCCTTAAGTTTAAGCATTTTAACACTGGTATACTTCCACAATAACATTCTAATATAAATCAGCAAACTCTACAGAAGATGACCATGATAAATAATTAGTTCAGTGGAACATTTCTGCACCCCCAAAGCCAGCAAGCAAGAAATATCCAAAATTACCATTCTAAGCACAGTAAAAAAAAAAAAAAAACCAAAGCAAAACCAAAGTCAACAAAAAATTCAAGTTGTTTTTATATTATAAAAATAATTATTGTTCAAACAAGGGAGAGTTTCGCATAGAGGAAATCTGTTTACAAATTATCTTGATATTCCATAACTGTAAATACTAGATATATGATTTGGGAGGCCTGTACTAATTCATAACACCGTAACAGTGGATGGCATGGAGAGCAAGAGAAAAAAAACTGTGGATCACTTAATCTGCCGTTTCCTTCTTCTCTTCCCTTGCCATACTTGTGTCCTATAATATGAGGAAATCTTGCAAGAATTGAGCAGATCAGTTGTTCCTAACCTGCAAGTTGGATAATGTAAATTTCAGCTACTTTGACTATGTTACACAAATAATCCCAATAGACACCAATAGACAATCAGCACCAGCTGCCTCTAAGCAAGAAAAGACTTTAACAGAATGACATTGATAATGGTTTAGCTTGTTATGATACATTCTTTAAAAATTTTTTAGAAAAGATAAGATTAGCAATTATGGTGGTGACACTTCTCTACTCTGCAAACAATTCTCCAGAAGGGCATCCCATATCCGCTAAGAGCTGCAAATGAGTTTATGAAAGAATGGTTTCCTGAAAGATTGAATTGTCAAATGATCTGTCAAAAAATGGAGACTAACAAAATCCTGTCAACACTCTGTGGAGTTTCAATGAAAAGGAGCAATGGTTTGTGGTTTTATAACATAGGAAAGACTAAAGGTATACAGGACCCCTCCAAAACTATTTTTAAAAGCCAGTCTGATATAGTTGTTAAAGTGGTGACTAGGACAGGGAGAACTAGGTTGAGATCCAGCTTAAATTCTGGAAACTTTCTGAATTATTTTGGACTAGTCATTCCCTCTTTGCCCAATTTACACCACAGGATTGTTGCTGGGATAAAATGGAGAGACATCATTGAATAAGTAAGATATCCTAAGCTCCTAAAGTAAAGGCAGGATACAAGCCTGGATAGCTCAGCAGACTAAAGCCTGTTATCAACATTCAGCTGTCTGCAATTACTGTAAGATCGAATCTCACCAGGCTCAGGGTTGACTCAGCCTTCCATCCTTTCTAAGGTAGGTAAATTGAGGACCCAGTTTGTGGGGGCAATAAGCTGACTTTGTATAAAATATACAAAAGTATGAAGGCTATTGCTTGGCGCATTGTAAACCGCCCCGAGTCTCCGGAGAAGGGTGGCATATAAATCTAATTTTAAAAAAAATTCTAATCAATATAGTTTCCTTTGTAATTAGTCTTCAATATGTAGCAAGATAATGCCATTAAACAAATAATGATGCTTCGTTTGAGGAGTCTATATGAAGACATCTTAAGCAAAATAATTTCTTTAATTAAAATCATTAATCATGGAATATAAATTGAGTTTGTATCAAATTCAATTTATGCTATATTTCCAAAGTATTGTTTACATCTTATTTATACCTTGCTGTATAAATAAAAAGTGATATCTTCAGTATTTTTTTAATTTTTATTTTAAAGTATGGCTTTGTTATCCCTTATGTACAAGAGAATCTTCTGCATAAGTTAATTACCTTGATTTCTGGAATGTTTGAATCTGAAAGCTTAAGAAAATTCACCATCTGGTGAATTTATATACAGAAGTATTTTCCCACCTAAATATAAATTTACATTATCCTGGATGTTGCCCTTATCAAGTCCCATGAGTTAATCCTTGATTAGGGCAACAGCAAATTTGCATCCTTGCTGTATGATAGGCATATTTTAAAAACCCAACTCAATTAGCATTCTGAAAAATAGTTCCAAGTTTCTGTTCCATTAAAGTCAGTGAAATTGATGCCCTGCATGTCTTTATTTCAGAAATAAAGCTGAACAATTAAAGCCCATGTCTCTTTGCTCAGCTTTTGATTCCTCACAAAGCTTTCCCACTTGCCGCCTTTGGATGTAATGTTAACAAAGTCAGTTGCCATCAAGGGCCATAATAACAGGCATGGCAAAATTCCTTGTTTTTGCTCAATCAGTCTGTGTTCAAACTATCCAATTGATTTATTTGTCCAGGGTGACCTTTATTCATCACTTAATTATCCTGTATAATGTTCCAAGAGTCTGCTGACATCAGGAGAAAGACAATTGCTGATGATCTGGGAAGCAACTGTTGACCTGATGGCCAAAATAATGGTTACAGGTCGAAGGTTGGTCTCATTTTGGAATGCATGCTCTATCTGATAAGGTGTGATTAGAGATAACTTTTGAGGTGCTACTCCAACATAGTTAATCAGTCAATCAGGTCCTAAATATATTACTCCACGTACCCTAAATGAAGAGTTACCACAGGAAGAAAAGGGTAATCTAACTAGTTTGAACTAATATAGCTTTTTAATTGTACTTTTCTTTAGTAAAACCATGGATTTATATTTATTGTTGCCTCTTTTAAGTACTAGATCTAATGTGATCTCACATATTAGAGAAGGTTCAGGAAATTAATAGAAGATACTAACAGATAGATCTATCCCCTACTAATCTGCTGAGGCTCCTCTGAGATAAAATCCACTGGCCCAGAATATGGTCTTTTTGTTTAAAAGTGCAATTAGCAACGAAGGTCTCTTTTCCTAAAATTTCAGAATGTGAGTGCTTGAATGTCAACTCAGACAATAGGAACAAACTGAGTATCCAGCTTGTGTACCAGCAACCCTGCTACCTGGTGTCATCTGTATGACTGTAATGTTGTTACTTGTATCCTTACGATTTATATTGATATTGTTTCCTGATTGCTTATTTGACTATCATTAGGTGTTGTACCTTATGATTCTTGATGAACGTATCTTTTCTTTTATGTACACTGAGAGCATATGCATAAAGACAAATTCCTTGTGTGTCCAATCACACTTGGCCAATAAAAAATTCTATTCTATTCTATTCTATTCTATTCTATTCTATTCTATTCTATTCTATTCTATTCTATTCTATTCTATTCTATTCTATTCTATTCTATTCTATTCGGGTTTCAAGATTTCATCTCATGCCTTGTGTTGCAGTACCTTTGTTTCTTAATGTGGCTCAGTCTTAACATTGGGATCCATACACAAGCAAGGCAAGGGTGGCTTCTACTTACCTATACAACGAGGCCGCTTGCGCGCACTTCTGCACATGTGCAGAAGCTTCCTGATGTAGTGACGGATTGTGAAGTCCTTGGATTCTCCAAGCTAGGTTGCTTTCTTGCGGATGTTTCATTAAGCCAACTAGGCAAAGTCTGCAAGACAACAATCAAGCTCAGAGAACACCGACTCCACAATTCAACCCTAAGATACACATATTCTCCTCTATTGGTAGCAAGGATTATTTACAGAGTAATAATATTGTTAGGTAATAATTTTACAACAATGCTACTGTGGATATGAATTGTCAATATTGACTTTTTAAATGTGTGTTATTTATTGTAGATATTTTCTTTATGCCTGCCGTATCACAGATTTGTCCTGTTTTCATTTTTTAGTTGTGCTATCGATGGTTACGTTTTATGTTATATTGTGAATGTTTTAATTGTGATTCAGTAAGCTACCATGAGTCAAATTTGCA
This sequence comes from Masticophis lateralis, assembly GCA_030761175.1. Lineage (NCBI taxonomy): Eukaryota > Metazoa > Chordata > Lepidosauria > Squamata > Colubridae > Masticophis > Masticophis lateralis. The sequence continues at coordinate 90,520,435 of JAUDYJ010000001.1, forward strand.
TTCAAATCCAATAAAAGAATAACTCAAACAACAAATAAATAAAAAAGAAATTAGAGCAGAATTGTATGCTAAACATACAAGAGTCTGCAAAAATGCTTACAATACAAGCAGCAGCACAAATACAGCTCATTCTTTTACTTCAACCTGAATTAGGTTTATATTTTTAGGACTGTGGCTTCAGTGATTAAAGTAAAATCCAAATATATCATTTGAAAAATCTCTACCAATCTTCATAGGACAGAACTGATACATCATATTAGCAAAATGTTTTAGCAGAGATGTGGGCATCTCTGACCAAACTATTTTTTTTCTTCCTTCATCTTCTCTCCTGTGCCCCTAAATTGCTGCAGAGCAGATTTAGAAAGGAAAGCTGCAAAATGGAAAAGAAAGGGTTACAGTCAGTGGTGGGCTGCTGCCGGTTCGGATTGGTTCAGGTGAACCACTAGTTGCAACCACCCGCCCCGGCGCTATCCCGGTTTTTGAAGCTGCACGCATGTGCGGAAGGATGTGTTTTTGAAGCTGCGTGCATGTGTGGAAGGCTGCATGCATGCACAGAAGGCGCACACTCATATTTTCGGTGCTGGGCGAACCGGTTGTTACAACCGGCAGCAGACCACCACTGCAGTGGTGGGTTCCTCCCGGTTCCGTCCAGTTCTGCCGTGCCAGTAGTGGTGACGATATGATCTCACCGAACCAGTTCTTCCCCCGCCTCCCCCCGCCCCCCCTGCATTATTCTTACCTTTTATTTGACCCCATGCCCAATCTATTGCTGCCTCCTGAGTCCCAGCTGATGGCTAGACGGAAAAAAACTATTTAAACTCTTGCCACAGGACTTCAAAGGGCCGCCCTACCGCTGATCAGTGTTAAAAGAAAACAAATGAGTAGACCAGTGCCTGCAAAAATAAATGGGTAGACCAGTGCCTGCAAAAATAAATGAGTAGACCAGTGCCTGCATAAATAAATGGGTAGATCAGTACAGCTCTTCAAGCAGTTAAAAGCTTGGTAGACCAGTACCTCTGCTAAATCCTAAATAATTGTCACATGACCATCAAGCCACGCCCACAAAATAAGCCACGCCCACAGAACCCACCCCTGCACCACTGGTTACAGTCATGGACAATGTATAATGAAAATCAGACCACTCTTAAGTCATTTGATAGCCCTAAGGAAGTTTCCTTCTTAGGCAGTCTTGCTGGTCCCTATAAATGCAGTAATACAGCAAGTGGCAGTACTAGCTAGCCTAGGCTGATCTTGAAAAGTTAGTCAAAGTCACAGATGGTTAATACCTCTCCTGGAAACCACCAAGAAATCCTACAGGTGTAGTTAGTTTGGAGAAAACAATAGCCAACTATTTTTTTATTACTGTCAAGAAAACTACTTGGGTCCATAATTGCTTCCTCTTTGGCAATAACACATACCTACAAATCAATGACAAAGTTATGGGTACCTGTGGGACACCACTATATATTAACATCTTGTGACATATTGGCTGACTTGGGATGCTTTCACAAGTCTTACTTCCTGAAACTCCACCTTTACCTGAGATTCATTGATCAGATGGATGATAAGAATCTCTTATCAACTTTTCTCAACAACTTCCACCCTACTATTAGCCTTGACCTGTTTACAGAACAAGTCTACTCCCTTGATATCACAGTGAAACTACACAATGGGCCTATGGGTTACCATGCATACCAACTTGTTATCAGCTTCCATCAAGAACATACCATCAAATGTATTGCGTATTTCTTACACTACAACCACATCTATTCTGACTCACTTGATAGTGATGTTCAGCTGATGGAATTAAACCAGAGATTCAGGATGCTGAACTATCTACCCAACAAAATCAATAGACAAATCAATAGTGGCAGATTGAAAGCACGTATTAAAAGACAGACCACAAAAAATAGAACAACAAAACATTACTTGCTATAACCTAGCTCACAGCTCAAGCCATTCAAAGACCTTATTAATAAGCCACAACCCAAACTTGACAAGGACACTGCATTTTTGAGGTACCGCAAGGCAGGCCCATACTTGCATACAGACAGCCTGAAATAGAGTTTCACAATAAGAAAAACAAGGGAAAAAACAGATGTCTACTTTGTCCCCACATTTATACTGAAGGTGCCATTACATGCCATAACAACTTTATGGACAATATTAGAGGCATCTTCACATGGCCTTCTGTAAAGTGGAATATGGCATCATCTGTTAGAAGTCTCTGTCTGGATTCTATATAGAATGAATAGACCACATTAATTGATTAGTGGTTACAAGTTTGACCTCAGGACTCAAAATGAGGATAAAGTAACTTAAGAGCATTAACACTTTTGAGGACTCTCCATTACAGTCCTCAGAATAGCTGTCTTGGAAAAAAGGAACTTCACCAGCACAAGAGATTATTGAATTCATAAACATTAAAAGGCTTCATATTATCTCTGAAAAATTGAACAAACACAATGGTTTTTTTTAACATATTACAGTTGTTAATTGATTAATCCTTTGTAAAGCAAAGTTATAAAAAAAACTTTTATTGTTATGACTCTTTTGAGATTTGTTCCTTTTTCAGATTTGTTCTTTATTTTTCCCAAGAAAATGTGGTCACCATATTTGTAAATGATAAGCAGTATAGATTAGATACTTTGGAGCTATGTTTTTGTTTTCAAACTCAAATATTGTTGGGCAAGAAAAATACAGAACTAGCACTTGGAAATACTAAATTTTAACCATCCAGATTGACAGTAATTTCAAAGAAACATTCAAAGAGGCTCTTGAACATGGCCCCCTATAAAATCTACAGAGTTCCAGAGTTGCTTTTGACTCAATACAAAAGTCTTCACTATGGAAATTCTCTACCTTATTTGAGAGTCTGCTTTAGTAGGGTAATTGATAGCTCAGAGAGCTGAGGTCATATTCAGACAAAACAAATAATGACTTAAGCTCCCAGTTTAATGTGGAGAGATTGGGAAGAGGAAGGATTAAAGTTGTAAGGAGAAAATGACTAGATGTAGGGCATGAACTGGAATATGAGCCCCATCCTTTGGATTTGTCAAAACCTTTGGCATTCAAGAAAAAGTGTAAACAGAAACTAAGAAGTCCCTGCTTCATCTTTCACCACAAAGTAACTAGCTTTCAGAAAATTAGTAGGGCACATGCAATATGTAACACACTTTAAAGGTATTCAAAGCATGGCAAAATTTCTCAGTTAAAATTCCTTCCCTATTTTATTTAGCACCAACAGAGTTTGCTTGGACTCTGATGGTCAGAGCAAATGTGATCAAATGTTCATTGTTCTTATGTTCTCAATAATAAAAATGTGTGAATTATTGGGCTCACATTGTATTTCTTTCAAAGCACCCCCAAAAGCCAAGAATTTCCTTAAAAGGCCATGGTTTATTTAATTTGTCTGATGTTGTTGGCCTGATTTGATTTTAGTAAATGCATCAAATCTTTTTAAAGGCAAGCTGAACAAAGTTTTGAATGAATAATTTAAAAAAAAAATCCCAAGCACCCTTGTCGGAGGGATGGAAAATTTATGACTGCAAAGGGCAATGTTCTATCAAAGAGTTTGGCCAAGGCCAATCCACCTACTGGGTGATTCGAGGACCCAGAAAGATGAAAGCAAAGTTAGTCCACTTCTTCCCATCACAACAAAAAGGTTGATGAAGAATATACTTGATGTCCTGCTGTCCCCAGTTACCTGGGAGTCCGGAGCCTGCCGTTTGAATAATGTTTCCCTGTACAATAGAAATGACAGCAGAAGTGTGGAGAGACTGATGGGACTTCCTACAGGCTCAGCTTTTATAGTTCAAACTCATTCTTTACCATCAGAATAGAACAGATAATAAATGTGTAAATAAATAGTTAGCAATCTTTGGATACAGCAGAGTAACTAGTCTCTTTCTTGTTTTTTGAAAACTACTCTTGGAAACTATAGCAACTTCCCTCAAAGCTTTTTCTTTTAATTTTTGAGTTTGGTTATAACAAATTGTATAATATGCTCTTTGTGGTAGATTATGAATAATGCAATATTAAACTTCTTAATGAATTATTAAGCAGGTCTTACATTTAAATGACAAGCTGTGTATGAAGATTGGTAAGGCACCCACTAATTTCATATATGTGTACACATATATGAAGCAAATATGAGCAATGGGATCTGTGTGCACATAGGAATGCAAATATGCATAGAGCTGCCACAGAACATCAACTTTGGCAGCAGCTTCCTTCCTGCATTGACACTGTATAGCAGGAAATACCCATGGCTGAAATGAGACCAACTCATGCATCTCAAATCAACGAACATCTACATTTGAATTCCCCAGAGCTTGGCATTATAAACAAGACAATTAAATGCATTTTCTAATTTAAAATATACAGCAGCTTGATCATATGGTCCAACAAAGATTACTGTTGAATGTTCAGAAGTCTACACTTGACAACTCTGGATTTAGTCATACCAATGCAGTAGCAAAATTTCAAGGAACTTCAAATGCAAATGATTAATTACGTGAAGTGACATGTTCTGAGATTTGATACTCTCCAAACTCACATACTGTATATGAAGTAAATAATGCCTGAAGAGATGTAACAATGGTTTAAAGCTTTCTCTTCATATTGCTAATTTGAGCATGATACATGTTATTTTATACTTTTACAGGTTACTTTTATAACCTGTTTCCAAGAAGTGGCACTTATAAATATAAGCATGCTTTGACCATTGTGTTCCCATGCAACTAAACAGTTGCAATAATGAAGTTCCCTCATAGATTCCAAGCAATTCAAGGTGACTGGATAAAGAAAAGCATAGATCAAGACATCTCAAGATTCTACATATCTAACCAATTATATTGTTTGTTTGTTTGTTTGTTTGTTTGTTTGGATTTTTTTATGCCACTCATCGCCTCTACAAGGGGATTCTGGGTGGCTTACAGGCAAAAAATAGAGCTTACAAGTAAAGATTAAAAATATTAAGAATTACACTAAAACTGAACTAAGAGTGTTAAGAGCTGGATGTGATGGGGATGAGGTTTTCTTCTACATATATACCTCCTAACTGACCTTGGTTGATCTTAAAAAAAGTGAAAAATGGTCAGGTTGGCCAGTATTTGGATGGGAGTCCACAGGAAATCCTGGAAGTTGAAAAAAACCATCCTGGAAGAGAAGACTATGGCAAACCATGTCGAAAAGCAAATAAGAAAACCATCCGACAATCAATAATGGCAAGGCAACCTACAGTATATAACAGGGAGCAAACCCCACACTCACTTGCACTTATGATTTTGCCTAATTGGATAATGTAACATCTGCAACCAAACAACCAAGCTCAGAGTACCAAGGGCTCCATATAAAACAATTTATCAAGCCATGTTGAGTTGGTAAGGCTTTTGCTGTTGTGTAATTATTGGAGGAAGGACTTTGCGAAGAACAGAGATTTATATTCACTCATCACCTATTCATTGTTTTATCACAGGCAGTTCTTAGATAACCCATTCCCACTGCATTTGGTGTAACATGTATTTCTCTTTGATTGTGTCCCAAAGGTGCTTTTTTTTTTTCAAGAGGCAACTCTTTCTGCTTTTTCTTTGAAGATGTTTCACTTCTCATCCAAGAAGCTTCTTTGGGACAAAAATGACCCAGATGACTGAGAATCTCCATAGACTCTTTGATTGTAGTGCTTTCACTTCCATGTAATAAAGTAGGCAGAAACATGACACCAAGCACAGCTCTTTTCACTTATTTTGATCAACATTGATTTCTTGCAACAGACCACATTGTACTTTCCATCAGTATAGGCACATCCTAAAATTTCCTCATCTTAAATGAATATTCTGCCAAGATATAAAAATTCACCTTTAGTTTTTCAGTATTATGTTCAATAAATCTTCAGCTTAATTTCCCCATCAGTTGCAACAACTATGGTTTTAATATATTCTTTTCCAGAGCCATACTCATTATTGCATCATTCAGTTCTAATACTTGCTGAAAATTTCTCAAACAACACCACCACATCTAATTATGCATGCATTTACATTCCCATCTGGCGTATATCTAATGTCACCATAAGCATTCCTACCAGATTCTGTCATCTGCACCGCTATAGCTGTCTGGTTTGGTTCTGCAGCCCAACAAGACGGACACAGACTTCAGAGGATAATTAGAACTGCAGAAAAAACAATGGCTACCAACCTGTCTTCCACTGAGGACCTGTATACTGCACGAATCAAAAAGAGGGCTGTGAAAATATTTACAGATCCCTCGCATCCTGGATATAAACTGTTTCAACTTCTACCCTCAAAACGATGTTATAGAGCACTGCATACCAGAACAACTAGATACAAGAACAGTTTTTCCTCAAATGCCATTACTCTGATAAACAAATAATCCCCTCAACACTGTCAAACTATTTACTAAGTCTGCACTACTATTAATCTTCTCATCATTCCCACCACCAATCTCCTTCCACTTGTGACTGTATGACTGTAACTTGGTTGCTTGTATCCTTACGATTTATATTGATATTGCTCCTGATTGCTTATTTGTACCCTATGACTATCATTAAGTGTTGTACCTTATGATTCTTGATGAACGTATATTTTCTTTTATGTACACCAAGAGCATATGCACCAAGACAAATTCCTTGTGTGTCCAATCACAATTGGCCAATAAACTATTTTATTCTATTCTATTTAAGGTTTAGATTTACATGAATCAAGTATGGATACATCTCACCTCCTTTTATCATATTTAAACTTTTAACTCCACATTAATGTAAAACATTCCAAAATTCAAGCCCATCCACTTTATTAGATGCTTTCTCCAAATAAACAAACAGGCAGTAAACTTTCTCTAGTCATACATAATTTAATGATTTGCTGAAGAGGAAAAATCTGGTCTGCACATCCCTTGCCTAGTGTAAAGCCACACTGCGCTTCCCAAATTTTGTTCATTTTACCCTTTCAATTGTAGCTCCATCAAAACAGTTTCACAAACATACTTAACAAACTTAACAAACTAATTGCCCTACAGCTTTTTTAACCACTCTTATTATCTTTTTCTTTGTACAATGAAACAGTATGAATTCTTTTAACTGATTTTTTTTCCTCCTTGGGCATTAATATCATAGCATTTGTTTCAATTCCACTCTTTTGAAATATTCTAGAATTCCCATACCAATCTCTAAAAAAATTATCCTAATACTGCCTCACCTCAATTTCATCCTAAGACTTTTCTTCATTTTCAGTGTATTAACTAGGGGCCCCTTTCACTTTTTTTTTGCACTTGTGTTACACTGATGGAATAAGAAGAAGGGCTCGAATCAGTACAGTGCACATTTACTATTCAGTCGCTTCAAAATGTCCCAGGATGCAGGCTGAAGTACAAAATTAGTGCACATATTGAGAGTCCCATTAAGACTTTGCTTTTCTCTGGTTTTCTTGATGGAAAAAATATGGAAAGAACTAACTTCCTACACTCCATGTAGCTACCTTTTTTTCAGCACTAAATTCATTTCATCCTTTCTGCGTCCTGCAGCTTCGCTCTCTACTCCCCCTCTAACTTTTTTTTAAAGTTTTTTATTTTTATGTCTTATACACATATTGTAAATGTACATTCTCTTATCCATAATTGATCGTATATATATATACATATTTTTTCTAATGAAAGCATAAAAAATAAGACATTTTAATTACATTGGGGCTGCTCTTCTACCCTCTTTTCCCTCTTTTCACAACAAACCTTTTTCTCCTTCTTTCTTTCTTTCCCCTCTCTCCCTCCTCTTCTCTTCTACTTTCTTCCTCCTCCTCTCCTCCCCTACTTCCCCTTCCTCTCCCCCACTCCTCCCCTCTTTTCCTCCTTTCTCACCTTCTCTCCTTTGTCCCCATCCTTTCTTCCTCTCTTTCCCCTTTCTTCCATTCCTCTCTCTCCCTCTCCTCCTCTATCCCTCTCCTCCTCTTTCCTTTCTTTCTCCTTTGTTGTGCAATATTTCCCTTATTTGGTATTCGAGCAACTCCAATTTTCTACTAATATATACTTTCTTTTCAATTTATTTCCCATTTTATCCAATCTATCATTTCATAGTTGTACATTTATATTTATAATCTTCTTTCTCCCCCTCCCCATTCCCCTTTTCCATTTACTCTGGTGTCATCTGAGTTTCTGTTTCTTTTTTATCTTATCCCTCACTTGACTTTCTATTATCTATATCATTTATCTATCAACTTTTATTCATATTTCTTTTCTATTCATACATAGAATCTTTCCCATGTCTTGAAATACACCGATTCCTCTTTATCTTTTATTCTTAGCGTCAATTTATTCATTTCCACACAGTCTAAAATCTTTTTTATTACTTGACCTTCTGATGAAATTTTCTCTTTCTTCCAATTTTGTGCAAATACAATACTTCCCCTCTACTCTCAACCACCCTCTTCTTGGACCCTGCAACCTCTGCTCAGAGGCAGAACCAAGATACTTGATACAAGAGCCTTGGTGGCGCAGCAGACTAAAGTGCTGTTAACTAGCACCAGCTGCCTGCAATTATTGCAAGTTTGAATCTCACCAGGCTCAAGGTTGACTCAGCCTTCCATCCAGCAGGTATATACAGAAGCATGAAGGCTATTGCTTAACGCATTGTAAGCCGCCCTGAGTCTCCGGAGAAGGGTGGCATATAAATTGAACTAATAAATAAATAAATAAATAAATACTAGTCCACAGCCTTATAGGTAGTCTTTGACCTACAACAGTTTGTTTAGTGACCATTCAAAGTTATAAGGGCACTGGAAAAAAGTGACTTATGACCATTTTTCACCCATATGACCGTTGCAGCATCCCCATGGTCTCGTAATCCAAATTCAGATGCTCAGCAACTGATTCATATTTATGACCGTTGCAGTGTCCCGGAGTCACATAAACAGCTTTTTCTGAGCTTCTGACAAGCAAAGTCAATAGGGAAGCCAGCTTCACTTAACAACTATGTTGCCAGCTTAACAACTGCAATGACTCTCCTAACAACTGTGGCAAGCAAGGTTGTTAAAGGGGGCCAAACTCACTGAACCAATGTCTCACTTAGCAACAGAAAGTTTGGGCTCAGTTGTGGTCGTAAGTCGAGGACTACCTGTATTCACTCCCAGTGCCTGGAGAAAGAATAGCTTGAAATTCGGCGGCTGCTTGTTGAATATTCTTTGGAAGTTGGTCCCATCGTGTTCCTCCTTGGAAGCCCTGGCTGTCAGGGATGACATGCTCCGTCTTCCCTATTAGACCCCCTGGCAGGCCCAGACAAAGGGAACGGCAGGCTCCCAGCCAAGCACATGCATTTGCAAACTGCCGTCAGTCAGTTCCCAAAGCCAGAGGCTGGATGCCCCGAACAAAAGAGATGCAAACTGCTGGCTTTGCCTGTTTCACGCTTCCTGCTGTGGGAATGGCGCTTCTCAGAAATATCTAGTGGGCCCAGCCTCTCCCCCTTGGTCAGCCAGGAGCTGGCAAGAGGCTGTTTCTGTTGCTGCTGTTTCATATTTCAATCAAAGGCTGCTCAAGTCACTCTGGAACTCAAGATGGGAGTGGCTAAGATCAGACCTTCTAGACAAACCATTTGCTTGCTGTTGGGTTATTTGTACTCCATTTCTCCCCAATCATTTTGTATGACTTGCAGGGCTAAAATGTATTTTTGAATTTCAGTTACGTACCACTTTTCCAAAAGACCAACCTTTTTGTTTGGAAAAGAATACAGATAGTCCTCCACTTACAACAGTTCGTTTAGTGACCATTCTGAGTTACAACGGCACTGGGGGGAAAAGGGGGATTTATGACCATTTTTAACAGTTATGACTGTTACAGGATCACCATGGTCACGTGATTTACATTTGGATGCTTGAAAACTGACTCACGTTTATGACAGCCGCAGCATCCTGGAGACATGGGATCCCTTTTGCGACGTCAATGGGGAAAGCAGAGTCACTTAACAACCATGTTACTAATTTAAGAATTGCAGTGATTCACTTATCTGTGGCAAGAAAGGTCATAAAATGGGGTAAAACTCAGTTAACATTTTTCTCACTTAGCATCATAAATTTTGGACTCAAATTGTGATCGTAAATTGAGGATTACCTGTACTGAAAACATTTGGTGTTAAATACCTGATGTTGCCTTCATTAGTCACATTTCTTCTCAGGCTTCCATTTTAATACTTTCTTATTTTGCTTGATTCCCAGATGGCTATGATGTTAGAGTCCATTAATCGTTTTTTTTCTCCAATGCAGGGGTGGGCTCCAAAAATTTTAGCAAGGGGTTCTCGGCCTGGATGCTGGGTAGACATGGCCATCATGGACATGGCCTAGTCGGCCTCCTGCACCATGGCAGGAGGGGGGCATTTTTGCCCTCCCCAGGCTCCAGAGTCTTTTCTTGAGCCTCCGGGAGGGCAAAAACGGTCTCCTTAGGCTTCATAGGCTGTCTGGTAGGCCTGTTTTTCACCCTCCCCAAGCCTCTGTGCATGCCCTGTACTTACCTGCATCCAAAATGGGCCGTGTGGGGATTCCTGAGAGGGGTGGGGCCAGCCAGGAGTGGGATTTGGGGTTCTCTGAACTGCACAGAATCTTAGCTAGAGGTTCTCCTGAATCCCTGCAAACCCACAGCAGCCTACCCCTGCTCCAATGCATGATTTGACTTTCGCTTATGATTTTGATGGCAACCTCATTAATTTGGAATGACAAATTATGGTTAGTGTTAAAAAGGAGAAGGAGGAGGATGGAAGGGCACTATTTTACATCTTCTAAACCAGATTGATCCAAGAAACCTCCATGTCTTCAGTAGAGCCAACTATTCCTTCCACATCCCCATCTTAATTAATGTTCATTAACTTACGGTCTATTAAACATCAGCCACAGTGTAATACACATTCAACATACTCTGGTTTCTTTTCAGATCATATAAATCAGGGATGTCAAACTCACAGTATCACATTATTATCATATGACGTATCATGGCTTTTTCCCCTAAAATGGGGGTAGGGGTGGCCAGCGCATGATCCAGCCCGTGGACCACGAGTTTGACACCCACAGATAAATCTTTTGTAAATACACTAATTGCATTCCTCACAAGTAATCAAGCATATTAGTGGCATTGAACATGTCCATATATCAGTTCTTGAATTTTAATTTTGTTCAAGAAGTAACCTACCCTACAACTTAAATGCTAATTATCAAGGTAATTTTTCTCTCTTCCAATCAGCCACAACTCTTATTTATCCTACTGGAGATTTAACTGGTGGATTTCTAAATGTATTCACTTTGATCCCTTTGAGTCAGTCTAGAACTGCTTGGGTGAGTCATGCAGTTTTCTTGGCAAGGTTTTTCAAAAACAGTTTGCCATTGCCTCCTTCCTACGGCTGAGAAAAAATGACTGGCTCAAGGTCACCCAGCTGGCTTTGGTCTTAAAACAAAATTAGGATTCATGAACTTCCAATTTCTAGGCTGGTGCCACTACACCAAACTGATTCTCAAATTTTAACACATTCTTAGAAGCTGAAATGGTAGCAAAAATCTTCAAAATGATCTCAGTATTATTTTCTGGAATATTTTCTACATCTCTCTGCTTTACTACATAAAGATTCCTATAGGAGGACTTGGTGTTTTTTTGCCTTCACATTTTGCCTTTGCAGTGCAATCCCAGAAGTCAGGTGCAATACTGGTTTATGATATATGACTAGACTGACCATGATAAGGAAGACATACAACCATGGCAGACATATATGCAAGAATGCATATGCACAAACACAGATTCACACATTTTAGTGCAAGCTAGACAAATGTCGTGCAAAAGGTATCTCAGCCAGAGAAGGAAAAGGGAAATGGGAAGCATTTCAGAAGGATTTTTACATTGACTTGACAGTGAGTTTCAAGACCATCCCATAAGCTTACTTGGAGATGCCAAGAACTAAATCTAGAACTTTTTCCAACAAAGCATGCACTATAATGCAACATTGTGGGGTGTATGGGTGTGCACCAATGGTGGGTTTCAAAATTTTTTACTACCAGTTCTGTGGGTGTGGCTTGGTGGGCATGACATGGCTTGGTGGGCATGACTTGGTGGGCATGGCAAGGGAAGGATACTGTAAAATCTCCATTCCCACCCCACTCCAGGGGAAGGATACTATAAAATCTCTATTCCCTCCCCACTCCAGGCAAAGGTTACTGCAAAATCCCCATTTCCTCCCAATCAGATGGGACTCGGGAGGCAGAGAATAGTTGGGGGTGGGGCCAGTCAGAGATGGTATTTACTGGTTCTCCAAACTACTCAAAATTTCCACTATCGGTTCTCCAGAACTGATCAAAACCTGCTGAACCCCAACTCTGGTGTGCGAGAGACTGAATCTGTCAATTGTGTGTTTTTTAAAAAATTTCACAATGGATAGATATTTTACCAACACTAGTAAAAAAAATAGCCACTAATAACTAACAGAAATGTACTGTAGATTTTTACATGTTGGCCAGATGATATGTAAAGTTTCTATGTGGTTAAAATGTATAGCTGTTAATCACTCCAGTAGAATGCATTCAACAGCAAGTTGTAATTGGGGATCTGCAATTAATTTCCAGAATATAAGGAGCATATTTTCATTGGCTTTGGACATCTGATATTTCATACAAAGCTTTGGTCCATATCTATTTCTTGCAAGTTCAGAAGGTTGCATAATGCCACAATAGCTGTAAGCAAAAAAAAGTATGTGTTAATCTTCAGTAAAGAAAGACGATGGTTGTATTCAGATGTGCTGTAAAAGTGAGAGTAATCCTCATGATCAGAGTGCTTTTGGAATTCCAACAAGAGCATCTTGAGAAATGGAAGGATTCCCAAGATTCAAAGAAAGTTTTAATTTACAACTTCTTTCACCTCACCTTGGTTCAGTCTTTCATTCTGGGCAGTTGTGCGGGTATATTTGTTAACTGGTTCTACGAGGAAAATATTTCTAAAGGTATTTAGAAATATTTCTTGTGTTTCTGTCTGAATTCGCCGAAACAAAACTCACCCCAATTTAAAAAATGGCATCATATTCTGATCAACCCCATATTCTTTAGCACCAAATTAATTTAAGTGGAATGTAGACTTTGGCAAAGTTGAGTCTCAATCAAGGTACTATTAAAAACAATAAAATTGCATCACATTCTGCCACCAAACAAGCCACCCGCAGACAAATATATCATATGTATTCATTCAGCTTTCTTGGCAAGATTTCAGAAGTGGGTCGCCACTACCTTCTAAGTGCTGAAAGAAAAGCAACAGATACAGGGCCATCCAACTGGCTTCCTGTTTAAGGTTTACAATCTTGTAGTTTTCTATCTTGGGCCCCTAACTACAAGCCAAATTGGAATTCTTATGGTGTGTTGTTATATATGTTTGTGTATATTTATGTGCCTGTGTACACACACACACACACACACACACACACACACACACACACTAGACACAACTGTCTACTGTCTACTGTTGACCTCACCCCATTCCTAAGTGGTCTTCAAGGAGGGTGCATAAGAGCACCAGCGTGCCTACCGTCCCTGTCCAAATGTTCCCTTTAATTGTATTCATTTTATGTATTCAATTCATGCTTATACTTATATATATTATCTAATATGTACTCGACAAAATAAAAATATATTAATTAATTTAAAAAAATTTAGAAGAGGATAATTTAAAAAGCACTGCAGCAATATTTATGAAATACCTTGCCTTGGAAACAAAGTAAGTATGACCCAGAGTAAGTTTGACATTTCCAAAACTTTGTTTCAGGGTCAGATTTATGATCTCTACCCACTGCTAGTTATGTTTCATCCTCCATTTCAGGTATTTAATGAAGCCTAAAAGTTACAGAAAGATCTATGAGGAGCAAGCTGTCTTATCTTGAAAAGAATTGATTTGCGCTGAGCAGCTGTTTCAAAAAGTGAAGGCAGGAAAAAATAAATTTTGGAGAGAACAATGAGGAAGAGGATTCAAGACTGTGCATCATCTCTGGTGGGGTGGTTTCATCCTCCATTTTCTAATTCCAGGTCAATTGTTTCCTGTTCTGCCCCAGCTATGGACCCCAAAGAATACAGCACATACAAAGTCTGTACAAACTTTAGTTTACTAAATTAAATCAGTCTTTTTCAAACAAAGGCTGTTAATTAACTTTCTTAACAGCCTATAAGAATCCAAAGAATAAATAATCGTAATCTTACTATGGTTGGCAGAAAGCCCAGAAGTAATTTGCAGAGAACTAAGATCAAGACACGAAGAAGAGTGAACGAAGTTGTTCCCTGCAAATTGCCTCAGTCGTCGTCCTTCTTTAAATAAGCTAAGGGAGTGGCCAATTAGCCCCAAGCCTTACTCTCAAGGAGACCTCCTCATGAGGAGCCACTCCTGCCTTTTGGCAGCTCTGCACGCCTGTGCATGGAGAAGAGGCTCCTCCTCTTCGTCCTCTTCACTTAAGGGAGCTTCTGGAGGTTCTGAAGGCCCTGGCTGAATCCCCACCTCTGACACCACATCTTCTCCAGCCTCCTCATTGTCCGACTTGAGTGCCAGCTGCACAGGCTGCTGGCACAGCACCACACCAACCTCCTCGCTGTCGGAATCAGCTACTAGCTGCACAGGCCACTGACGGGCCATAACAGTTTCCTGTCTTCATTTATATAGGATTGAATGGTGCTTTAGTTACTAACAGTACAGGCAAAAGAAATGTTCATGTGAATACTACTCAGCAACAGGAGAATGGACTCCAGAACTGTATTAGCATTGACCTTCTCTGTCATTATTAGATTAATGTGATCAATCCTACATGACAACCTTTTCAAGGTGAAAACAACTGGACATGCAGACTTTGTTGGAAGAAGCTGAGCCCATCTAATACCTACTCAGTTTCTCAGAACATCCCTAGACTCAACAAATGTTCAAAAGTATTCCCTGCTAATTTATGAATTGCTTGATCTCATGCCAGGGGATAACAATACATCAGGGAAGCAAAGAACAAAGGACTGGTCACTCTCCTTTGCTGTATTAGAATACAGAAGTTTATGTTATGGTTCTTGCATTCATTGAGCTAGGAGCAAAATTCAATAAGGAGCACAGATGCAAATGCAGATTTTTATGAGCAATAACATTTACCAGGAAGAAACATTTATAGTTTCCTTTAATTTATAGCTTTTAAATGCAAAGATATAATGCAAATAAGTTTTCTCTTCTCCACTGCTCAGCTCATGAATAAGGCTGAAAGGAGCTTGGACACAGAGAGACCCTGGAAGAGAAGACTGACAATGAATGAGGCTTGCTTTCACTTCCCCTCCTCCCCGTCCATAACTTAAAATGCCTCCAACTACCATGGGATCACTCACCGCTCAGCATGAAAATTGAGTGCATTGCTATCTTTCATGATAGCATCATCCTACCATCTCAGGCTTTGAAATGAGAGTGTGGGTTAGCCTCTTGTATAATCAAAATGGATGAAATGTGAGACAGACTTTCTAGACTTGGCCACCAGAAGGCAGGATGTTTACTTTGCAGGTGAAGCTTTGTCTGTAATTAAACAACTGTTGCCCTGATAATAATTATCTAAATATTTGTGCCAGGCTGTCTGCTTTGGTATCAGTACAGCATCCTAACATGCTGGCTTAATATCATCTTTTGAAGCCGTTCAATGGCACAGGTTTCATTGTCTATGTATTCTGTTCTAAGTATCAACCCAGTCGTGCAGCAAGAAAAGCAAGTAAATACAAAGAGCTTTGACTCTGTATTCTATGCACAAAAGATTGTAACTCTTTTATATCTACTGTATATCCCAAAATTAGCATCCTCTAAAAGATAGGCTGTCACATGCAATGGACTTGTTCTCTGTTGAAATCAAAGGTCAAGACAAGACCCGATACAGGTAGTTTTTGACTTATGACCACAATTGAGCCAAAAATTTCTGTTGCTAAGTGAGAATTTTGCCCCGTTTTAAGACCTGCCTTGGTTATCAAGTGAATTACTGCAGTTGTTAATTTAGTAACATGGGTAGTAATAAGTGAATCTGGCTTTTCCACTGATTTTGCTTGACAGAAGGTCACCAAAAGTGATCACAAGAGCGTAAGACATTGCAACTACAACATACTGTCATAAGTTGTCAGTTGTCAAGCTTCTGAATGTTGATCATATGGCCATGAGGATGCTGCAATGGTCATAAGTGTGAAAAGTCACTTTTTTCAGTGCCATTGTAACTTCAAACAGTCAGTAAATGAGTTGTTGTAAGTCAAGGATTACCTGTAGGTTGAAATTAAAGGAGATCCAGGTTGAATGTTAAAAAGAAATATCCTAATGGCAAGAGCTGTGGAGCAGTAGAACTGTGCACCAAAACCAGAGGTGGACTACTGTTTCCTAAAGATGGGTTGGTTGGCCCTTTACTGGAGACATATTGAGCAGGAGCCGGACTAGATGATTCATAAAGTGCCTTCAAACCCAAAG
This sequence comes from Masticophis lateralis, assembly GCA_030761175.1. NCBI lineage: Eukaryota > Metazoa > Chordata > Lepidosauria > Squamata > Colubridae > Masticophis > Masticophis lateralis. The sequence goes on from JAUDYJ010000001.1 coordinate 90,536,899, forward strand.
GTCCTATGAAATATTTATGAAGTGCTTTTGGAAAGCAGTCAATACTAGCAACAAATATTTTTCATGGTTTAATAGATTAAATTTACAGTTTGGTTAATTGTCCAATTGATTTTGGAAGACTTCCCATTCTTTGAGCCTTACTCTCACAGATACAGATGCTTCTAGGTATTTCCCTCCATGCCAGAAAGGCACACAACTCTAGGAGTGCGCTTTGGATACTTTGGGAGGGCAGAGATGAAGGAAACACCAAACCAGTGGTGGGTTGCTCCTGGTTCTCTCTGGTTCTATAGAACCAGTAGTAAAACTGGCGAGAGGCCCCACCCACCTGCCACAATGTCATCATGGGAGATCTGCGCATGCGCATAATCTTCTGTGCATGCGCATACGCAGAAGCACACATGTGCGCATGAGCAAAGCCAGCACGTGCGCATTCCCGTTGCGAACCGATAGTAAAGGTAAGTAGAACCCATCCCTGCACCAAACCCTTTTTGCATCCATTAGGGTTGAGTTGTGTTTTGTGCTTAGGGGTTTCTCTGTGAGTGAATGTATGATTATTATAATCCATTGCATCCCATGTAGCGGAATCTTTCAGGCAAAAGACAAGGAGTTAAAAAGTATCTGATTTTCAGAAAATGTAAGAGCCTGTTTGAGTAACCCTAGGGAGAGAGGAATAGGAAAAGTAGCTGAAATTTGCAGTAAATTCTACTCAAAACCGAATCTCGTTCAGATAAATGAAATTTATCTACTCAGTTCCGAGCAGAATTTACTGCAAATTTGAGCTACACCACCCAGAGCCCCTCACTGCCCAGAGCTCCTCTCCAAGGGAGATGGATGGTTAAGAAATATGAAATATTAAACAAACAAAACAAATAAATTTGCTCCCAGGTAAGGTTTCAGCTCTATGCAACTTTGTTGTTGTTGTTGTTGTTGTAAAACAACAAATCCACAATTAGTTAAACACTGATGAGTTTAATACATACATAAAATACAGAATGCCTTTGCTTTCCTATACTGCTTGCCCGTGTTTGCAAAACATCGTTTTTTGGGTAATCTTAGTATTTTAAGTATATGTTGTATGAAGAAAGGTCTTCTGTTGCTTTGACTGTTTCCTTTTCTAAATTCTGCAATTTCATATAAGTATTGCCATTATAATGTCACCTCATCATAAATGTGGTCATATTTGAATTATTTTGTAAAATTCAAGAATTTTTTTTAAAAAACGGTTGTCAGAATTCTGCCATGACTGGTATTTTGAGATGAAATCATATCCATTAAAAGTTTGTCTAAAAGAAAGTTTTGAATGGTCAGTATGGAACATAGAATCTTTTATTTCTTACACCCCAATTTCTTATACCAATTAAAAGAGTCTTATACCTACATTGGGTATAAGAATCTTTTAATTCTTTTAATAAGAATCTTTTAAATGACAAATACACCTTTTTTTTTTTTGGTACCTGGACATGCATATTGTAAAAGAAAAATAGAAAAAGTATATATTATATTTATTTGAATACATTTACATGTAATCCAACCCCTTGACAATTCACATTATCTCTTAAAATGTATAAACATCCCTAATCCAATGCTCAGAGTACTATTATGTCAAGCTCGTTATATATATAGACACTAATTATAAATCTCATTAAATAAATAAACAATTGCTATGAGTAGTCTTTCTGAAATCATTTAGTTTGGATTTAAGTACTAAGGTTTTAATGGTATAACAGCATCTTCAGTTTTCTCTCTTATTTAATACTGCAGAAAGAGCTGTTAATGCTAATTTTATTGTATGTTTCATTAAGTAATAAAAATATACATATTGATCTAATAAAATAATTTAACCTTTGAAATTAGAAATTTATTATCAAATCAGTAAAAGTCAAGTATATGACTTGCTTAGTATATAGAAGAATACCAAATCAAGATTTACATGCTAGCTGTATAAAAACATGAGACAGAAATGTAGGGTGGGTAGTTATTTAGTTGTCAGTATAGTTTAATAATTAATCAATGCAACAAAAGTGTTTATACACAAATATGTTTTATACACCAATACAATTAATGAGACAGCATTTAAATGATACAATTTTTTCGTAATTAAAAAAGATAACATAAACTCAGAAAACATTATTTGTGCTGTGGTGGTGATATAGAAACAAAGAAAGAAAGAAAAAAGGAGAAATTTCTTTTGAAATTACTAATTACAAATTACAAGTCTATTACACTTAAATTAAATCAACTTGCAAGCTTTGTTCTAGCATAGTTGACTTAATTTAATTTTCATAACTCGGAATATATATATATAATGTTTAACTTGACATGGATTAAAATAAGCAGTAAGAAAATATTTGATGAAATATTGCTAATATTCCCATCCTACAAAAGAAACAAAATGGGAGAGGGTTCATGGGAGAAGTGCACTTATATATTTCAGCACTCCTGTAATTTTTTTCACAATTTCTTTTCACTAAGAGCCTCAGATAGCTCAACAGGCTACGTAGCCTGTTATTAACATTCAGCTGTCTGCAATTATTGCAAGTTCGAGGTTCAAGGTTGACTCAGCCTTCCATCCTTTCTAAGGTAGGTAAATTGAGGACCCAGTTTGTGGGGGCAATAAGCTGACTTTGTATAAAAAATATACAAAAGTATGAAGGCTATTGCTTAACGCATTGTAAGCTGCCCTGAGTCTCCGGAGAAGGGCGGCGTATAAATCTAATTTTTTTTAAAAAATCAACTTCTTTTGTTGAGCAATGCAGTTGACCTTCCAGGCAAAAATTATTTCACTCACAGTGTTATTTTCATGTTACTGCTAGCAAAATGAGAAAATACAGGGATAATATTCTTCAAACATCTAAGGCTTTAAGAATCTGTGCTTCAAGATTCTCATTTCAAGGATGATAAACCTTTCCTTGCAAAGCAGACATCAAAGGAAATTTTCAGTCCACCTTTCCATTATGCAAAGTGTGCTTTGCACACTTCTTGGACAGGTGAGCAATTGGTCAGCTGAGTCTAAAGTCTTTTTTCAAGAAAGGTTCTTACGTAATGGTTACATTTGTCTTTTTCAGGATCGCAAGCACTGACTACCGAAACAATGAATTATCTCTGATTGTAATAAAAAAAAGAATTATAAGATTTATAGTAAACTAGTATCCATCACATGACTATGATAAAGATTATTTTCCTGCCAGTCATTTCATCCAGTAAACACTTATTATTTTGCTCTTTGGGAGCCTTAGTTCTAGAATCTGCACACTATCGCCCAAAAAGTCATACACCATTTTGTTTATGTTAATCATTATTCCTTCACAGAAAACCAGCCTGTCCAGGCCCTATCAACAGAGAAATATTGCAAAGCAGATGGATTAAGCTAATAATTATCTAACTTTCTATAGGGAAATTCCAGTAACACAACAGTTTGAGAAAGTTTCTCTCCTACCGGTGAAATAAAATAAACTGCTTTTTCGTTCCTGGTTTTTTCGTTCCTATTCCTAGCTTTCGTTTATTTAATCAGATATATACCTCACCTTGCTATTTCGTAGCACTCAGGGCAGGCTTATCATAATGAAAATAACATTGAAGTTTCAAACAAAAAAAATTAAATTTTTAAAGTGTTGTTGTTTAAAATATAATACCTGTAAAAAAAAATATTTAAAATCAAATCTGAAAGGGCCCTTTTCAGCCCTAACCCTATTCAAGTTTCAGAGAAAGCCCAGGATAAAGAGATGGGTTTCCAGCTGTTTGTTCAAAATCCAAAATGCTGAGGTTGTCTGAGGTCCATTGGTAGTTTATTAAAAAGGTCTGGTCCTGTTGTGAAGAGGTCTAGGAGAATATGATACTATGTGAAGTCAGTTTCCCAGTCCATCTATCTTAGAAGACTGAAAGTTCTTAAGGTTTCACAGACTACAACTTTAATGTGAAGGTGAAGGTGATGATACACTTCTGAGAAAGATTTCCGAGATCACTTCTGTCATCTGGAGGTCCACTCTAGAGCCAGGATATCAATGTTTTGTTGCTGAACAAATAGATTGGAGGTTCTATTCATATACCAACCACTCTGGAATGACAGACTCATCATGGGACTGACATCGGAATTCCCACGTTATCTGTAGTGGGTGAAATCAATTTCCATGCTTTGGAGTAGAGTTTGACAAAGCTCAGGATTTCATAGCCTTCATAACAAGCATGGGTCTGTCCCAAATAATCTCACTCCAACCCACACAGATGAACACCCACTGAGTCTCATTTTTGTTTTGAGCAGTTATTGAATGATCTAAGATATAGGAAGTTACTGTAATTCATTTGCTATGATCATATCATTTTCTAGACTAGGAAAATAATAATTTCACTCATAATGGGGAACTTTGTGGTTGGTTGGTTGGTTGCCCAATAATCTCTTGAATCATTATCACGCTTACAATATATTTCTGGAAGCACCATTTCTTCTCCTGTAAATCATCTAAATAAAACTGCTGGGTAAGGTCATTCATCAGTTTAGGGAGAAGTGTCACCAACATGATGACGATATCCAATTATAAGTAACTATCAAAGCACACACATAGAATTAGATGATCTCTGGACAAACAGCAATTCAATCTTATCTGGGTTTATGCTAAATTATTCTTCCTGTTCAGACCTTCACAGCCAGACCAAGCGGAGCCAGAAAAGTTGTTGCAGAAAAGTTGAAAGCTTATAGTTACCCTATAGCAGGGGTGAAAACACAAGGCCCACAGGCTAGATGCTTAAGGCTGGTCCCCGGGGCCAGTTTTAAGGGGTGCTTAAAACTGGCCTCGGGGACCAGCCTGGAAATAGCAAAGGACTGGCCTACAATGCCTCTGGCAGCCAAAACGGGGCACGGGGTGGCCACACATGGCCCCCGTGGCCTGGACGGCATCCTGCAGCACTCTTGCCAGCCAAAACTAGGTGTGCTGCACCTCATTTTGTTGGGCAGAGTGCTCAGGAGGCATCCGTTCCACTTCCCTCCATCCCCTCCCACCCTCCCACTGGCCCATAGAGAATTACAATGCTGATCCAGCCCTCGAAGAAATCCAGTTTGACACCCCTGTGATACAACATGTGGACAGAATATAGATCCAAATGTTTTAATTACAGGTAGTCCTTGACTTATGACCACAAATGAGTCCAGCATTTCCATTGCTAAGGAAGGCAGTTGTTAAGTAAGTCACATCTGATTTTACAACTCTTGCTATGATTAAGTGATACATTTCAGTTAAAAGAATCACACAGTTATTAAGTAAATTCAGATTCCCCCATTGATGCTGTAATTGTGGCAATTGTCTGCCAGTTGCCAAGTACCTGAAGTTAGATCACATGACTCTGGGAATACTGCAATGGTCATAAGTGTGAGAACTGGCCATAAGTCACTTTTTTCAGTGGCATTGTAACTTTGAATGTTTATTAAACAAGTAAGTTGGCGACTATTTTTATGTCATCGAATGAAAACTCCATTTTATTTATTGACCCTCTGCAATATCTCCATAGAAAGGAATAGTTTTCATTAGATAATTTAGGTAAACATTTTACATTGAACATTTTTTAAAAAAAATATCTTTTCAGATTCTTTTATCAGTAGTTTCAACCAACTGGATAATTCAAGGAATGACAACTTTCTTTACTGAACTGATGAAGACCCTATTCTCTTCAGGGAAGGCAACCTGGTTCTTACCAAATATGTTAAAATAGATGTTTTCAAACTTTTTCAAAACCTGTTAACTTTTTTAAAAAATTCAAAAGAGCCTTGACCAAGAGAGAAAGCTCTAATCTGAAAAAAACTGGCTCCATTCAAGTGAAGGGTTTTTTTTAATGGGTGAGATGCAGAGGTGGGTTTCAGCAGTTCTGGAGAACTGGTAGCGGAAATTTTAAGTAGTTTAGAGAATTGGTAGTGGAAATTTTGAATAGTTCAGAAAACCGGTAAATACCACCTCTGATTGGCCCCACCCCCATCTATTCTCTGCCTCCTGAGTCCCAGCTGATCGGGAGGAAATAGGGATTTTGCAGTAACCTTCCCATGGAGTGGGGTTGGAATAGAGATTTTACAGTATTTCCTTCCCGTACCACGCCCACCAAGCGACGCCCACAGAATCAGTGGTAAAAAAATTTGAAACCCACCACTGGTGAGATGGACGTTTTGCCCTTAGGGAACCCACCAAGTCCTCACAGCAGCTTATGATTCCACTGAACACAAACTGAAATACCCTGCTTTAGTCCCAGTTCCCTGATCTCCCCCCACCTTCCCCGTACATGGTGGAAGTTTTCATGGGAATTGAAGTCCAATTACTTAATTTGAACAGAATGTTGATTTTCGGATTGCTTGCTTTGGATATCATATTGCCAAAACTTACTGCATTCTAAACCTGACCAAATTACCTACTTTGCTACTTTCAGAAATACCTTCAAAGTCATTTGCTGAGATTGGCAGCTATAGAAATCAAATAAATAAATTTCATGGAAATGAAGGTTGCATAAGATTCTGCTATAAATCAATTAATTTCTACCATGTGGCAAACTTGTTGTCTAAATCCTATTATCTTTTTTTTTTTTAAAAATGCACATTACAAAATAATATAGTTCATCAGTGAAAATAAATAAACCACAACTTATTTGGCTAGCAAAATGTCCTTTAGCTAAATGTCCTCTGGAATAAAATTCTGTAATACAGATACAATAACCCAAAACATTTTGATTATTCCTGGTTACCTAAGCCTAGCATAAATTGCATTGATAAATTCTGAAGTTTGAATAAAATTGTATCATGGATTAAGTTATGTTAATGTATCATGGTGTCACAAATCATGGAAAAATTACCAGTATAAAAAGAAGAAAAGAAGAAAGAAGAAAAAATCCATTCAGATATGTCTTTTGAGTTATACATTTACATAGTTTGTTTCATTACTACTAGTTAAAAAGCACAAGTGCTTCTCTTTTTCTTGTGTAATTTCCAGCTGGTCATTCTGCAAAGTGTAATCAATTCTACGCATCTGGGGGGATTTTGAAATTACCATTATTAGCATTAAGAAAACACTTCTGATATCCCTCCTCATTATGTAACATTTCCTGTGGATCCACTATGCTGATAGTACTGGGTTAGTTCCTGTATTACACTGACTCCAAGTGGGCTACAAAGGAAGTACAATTTTGTATAAAGCAGCTGGGATTGTTAAATAAACCCTATCCTAGCATTCTTCTGCCTAGTGTCCACCAGGAGCACAAAACTTCAATTCTCTTTGACACTTGCTCATTTGTCCTTTATAATGTCATTCTTGCTTCGCTCTGTGACAAAACCCTTGCATTCTTGGTCTGTGGAATCTATTGCGACTCCATGCCAAATCATATCCTCAGGAGAATCAAACAAGTTGTTTCAACTGTAGCGGTGGTTTTCTGTTTCTACTTTATTGCCATCACATAATTGTAGGAATCATTAGCAGGAATGAAATAAACATATATGAGAACAGTTTTATGTATAAGGCACTGTTCTGGCATGCTAGCAGAATTTTGCAAGTGTGAAATTCAGATCCCAGGATAATATGGAGGATTTGCTAAAGTAGTACATACTTAAATAATTTCTCCCCCCCCTCCCCCAATGTATGCATTGATTCAACAGCAGGCTACAATGTCCTCTCCTTCAATTAGTCTATTCCTAATAATTGTCAGTCACTTCTTCTTCCTTGTCTCCCTTTCCTGTGTGAAATGGAAAGCATTTCTTAATTTCCTTCACATCATGCTTCATCCAGAGGTGAAATGCTCCCGGTTCGGACCGGATCACCCGATCCAGTAGCGATGGCGGCGGGTGGTTTGAAGAACCGGGAGCAAAAATCCCTGTGCCCCCACCTGCCACCATGCCCAGCTGAGCCGCACAATCATCAGAGGCTTTTTTTTTTTACTTTTAAAAGCATTTTTTCTACAATCTCTTCCGATGAAAAAATGCTTTTAAAAGTAAAACAAAAAAAAGCCTCTGAAGATCGTGCGGCTCAGCTGGGATCATGAGAGGCTTTTCAGAGCATTTTTTTTCTGCAACCTCTTGGCCGAAGAGATGGTAAAAGAAATGCTTTGAAAAGTCTCTGACGATCCCAGCTGAGTTCCTGATTGGCAGAGAGGCTTTTGAAAGCATTAGAAAAAATGCTTTGAAAAGTTAATAAAAAAAAAGTTGGCCACGCCCACCCAGTCACATTACCCCTCCACACCAAGCCACACCCACAGAACCGGGAGTAACAAATTTTACATTTCACCCCTGGATTCATCCCAGGCTGGTCCAGTCTTATTTTCTGCTTTGTCACTGCCTGCTTCATTGGTAGGTTTTTGTTGTTGTTGTTGTTGTTGTTGTTGTTGTTGGTCATATAGTCAACGGAATAGCCATGATAAAAACACAAATGGGAGGTATCAGCAAACTTAAGGCAACTCCAACATTTGCCCAAAGAAAAACTCTCCTTAGAATAAAATCCCCGACAAGAGAAGAACCAAAAGAACATTTGTATAACTAAGCATGTTCACCCTAAAATGCTAAACCTCTATTTGAAGACAAAGAAATGGAAAAACAGATGAGAAAAGTTTGCAATGAATATCCTGAAACGTGCATGACTGGAACTCTAAATAGGAGTCTACTTTCTCCCTCCTTCCTTCTTTTCCTTCCTTCCTTCTATGTCCATATTTTATTATTTAATAAAATGTTTATTATAAATAACATGTTTATATGGTAGTAAATCTTAAACATTTACTTCATCTTCTTTCAAATGGTTTCTGGGTATTAAGAAATTAATTGAGTCTGTGTCCCCTCATCCTTTCAGTATCATAGTAAGCCAATATGATTCCGCACAGTTCATTATTTTCTGGATAACTACTTGTTTGGGTGGACTTACATCCATCTTCCAATATTGGGCCTGTGCCAATCTTGTAGCTGTTGTTATATGTAGCAACAGGTAACACAGACAGTTGTTTATGATGTCAGCTTTATTCTGACTAAACTGTTCTGGGGAATATCCTTAGGCATTGAGCAAATATAAGATATAAATAAATCAAGCTAACACTTAGGCCTGTATAAGCAAATGCCCTTTTGTTCAAACAAGGCCACACCTGTATCAGGAAAAAGCTGTTGGCACTGTGAGAATATCGCACAGCTACTCAGGGCTGATTTGACTGATCCCTGATAAGATATTTATTCTCTATTGATACTTCTCTTTGTTAGTGTTATAGTGGCCATATCACGTACCAACATGGGATGGGACTAAAGCAAGCAATGACTGAGTGACATCTATGTAAAATCTTTCACCTGCCTGCCTGCCTGCCTCCCTAAGTATGCCTTCCCTTCCTCTACCCACTGGATAGCAAGAATCACTTGCATGCAAAGGTCTTTTGAAGGCCACATGAAAGCAGACTACATGAATTCCAAGGGTCTCCAACTGTCTTCTCCTGCTCCATCACTTCTAAGAAGCAACATCATCTCAAAATCTGATCTGCAATTTCTGAAAGGAAAGCTTCCATTCTGTAATGTGTGTGCACATTACTGGTGTACATGAAAACCTAATACCTGCTTCTTTTCTTATGGAATTAGGGTTCTCTTAACATTTTTTTTTTTTTGCTCTGTTTTTGGATACAAAACTTTGTGTGACTATTTCACTGAATTTCTCTAAAGAGATGAGAAATTCACATTTTTTTCCTTTCTTCATCCACGTACAACAGCAGTACGCCATAGACATTTAGCAGTGCCTCAGTCTCAAATAACTATCAGAGCACTGTGGAACTCTGAAGTAGAGTAAGATAGGAAATAAGAGCTTCCAAGACAATAAAAATGCTGTGGAAAAGTCCTTTAAATGGTGAAAAGTTGGCACTTCCATACTGTCCTGAATGGTTAGATCTCTTATCCACCAGATTAATATAAGTAAACATTGGTGACAAATATTAATTACCTATTTCTTCACACTGTTAGGTTTTGTCACCATGGAGTGAAAACAACTGACTGCAATGACTGGCAACAGAGGCAAGATAGAGATTAGCAATGTGATAGAAAGCACATGGTGGGGTGGGATGAAGTGGAGCGGAATGGGACTGTAAATGTAAGGGTGCAAAGAGATGTACTTTCAGACTTGCAAGAATTATATAAGCCCTTCAAGGTAGTTCAGACAAGAAGTACCTATCATGAGTCTAACAATAACTTTGTTGTAAGATTTTTTTTTCTTTTTATACCCTTTTAATCCTTTTATTCGGGGTGGAGTGGGGACAAATGAATGGAGCTGAACACCTATGTAGAGTTCACAGCAGATATTTGCTCTTTGTGCCCTGATAGATAAACATCTACTCTGCCTAGGACTGGACTTTCAACTCTTAACCTTCCAAGTGGGACCTTCACTTCCAGCCTACCATGCTACTCAGTAAGATTACAGCAATCTAACAAGTCTGAAAGTAAATCTCTCCTCACCTCACCTTTGTCAAAAATCTAAGGAGAGTCCTTTCTGGGACATTTGCCACACTCCCATTGCTTTTTGGAGCTAAGCTACCTCTTATCTGACCAATGCCTAACCTGCAGCTCCACTTCCTCCTCCTCTTCTCTCCCAAGACATTCTCACAGATCTCAGGTTTGATCCCACATAAAAACCAGCTGCAAAATAATCCAGTTTAAATTTCTTTCTGGATTTTACCCCATTCTGGCTCTGGCCAGGATGACGACTTGGTGTTCTATCTGACTGCCCTTACCATGACCTGATTGGTGGCTTCCCTTGCTTCTTTCTTTTACCCATGCCAGGAATACAAACAGCAATTGCTTTTATGTCCATGGGCAGTTTCCCACAGATAGATCCCTTCTATGAATTCCATTCCATTATGTCCTGCTCATACCTAACACCTTCTTGTCCGGCATTATCCAATGGTGGACAAATAACAAAAAACGAAGGAAAACACCATAGTTTTATCATTCTTCCTTGACGTGGGCTAGAAAGTGTAATTGGCAGAACCTCTGACAAAAAAAAGGAAGGGAAGGAAGGCCCAATTTTTCACAACTCAAAACTTTTAACGACGATTCGGGCATTCACCATTCTGCCAAGGAACTTGAATTAAAATAATTCCCAGTCTTTCACTGTTCCAACATTAAAAAAAAAATGTCTGGCATTTCATTGGTTCAGCATATGAGGAACAAATATAGGTTTGAGGTATTCAGTCAGCCTTCCCAAGTAGATCAGATGGGAAGAACATCCAGATACTGTAAGTCTTTCTGTGCTATCTTCTTAAGACTTGCTTGGGCATGCATCGAATTTGTTTTATCCAAAAGTTATTCTGAGCAAGGGTGAAATGCTCCCGGTTCGGACCAGATCACCCAATCTGGTAGCGATGGTAGCGAATGGTTCGGAGAACGGGTAGCAAAAATCCCTGTGCCCCCCCACCCATGCCCAGCTGAGCAGCACGATCATCAGAGGCTTTTTTTTTTAATTTTTAAAAGCATTTTTTCTACAATCTCTTCCGACGAAAAAAATGCTTTTAAACGTTAAAAAAAGGCCTCTGATGATTGCATGGCTCAGCTGGGATCGTCAGAGGCTTTTCAAAGTATTTTTTGAAAAAGCCTCTCTGACGATCCCAACTGAGTTGCCTGATCATCAGAGAGGCTTTTCAAAGCATTTTTTAAAAAGCTTCTCTGATGATCCCAGTTGAGTTGCCTGATCGGCAGAGGCTTTTCAAAGCATTGGAAAAAATGCTTTGAAAAGTTTTTTTAAAAAAAAAAGTTGGCCACGCCCACCCAGTCACATTACCGCCACCAGCAAGCCACGCCCACAGAATTGGTAGTAACAAATTTTACATTTCACCTCTGTTTTATTTATTTATTTATTTATTTATTTATTTATTTATTTATTTATTTATTTATTAGTTCAATTTATATGCCGCCCTTCTCCGGAGACTCAGCGCAGCTAACAACGCATTAAGCAATAGTCTTCATACTTTTTTATATGCTGCTTAGTAGGGCTTTCGGGGGGGCCCCAAGTGGTGTCCTTTTTATACAAAGTCAGCTTATTGCCCCCGCAATCCGGGTCCTCATTTTACCGACCTCGAAAGGATGGAAGGCTGAGTCAACCTTGAGCTGGTGAGATTCAAACTTGCAGTAATTGCAGGCAGCTGGTGCTAGTTAACAGCACTTTAGTCTGCTGCACCACCAAGGATCAAAATGATGCTTATTGTATCAAAGTGGAACTGTAGTGGAAATTACTTTCAGTAATTGTCATATGCTTTTTTTTTGTTGATGTTGTTTGACAATGGCAACTGGTGGGAAGGCACATTCTACATTTTGCTAGAGCACTCGTGAGAAGCCTTAACATGCAAAACTGAATTGTCACTAAAGAGGGGTTTATCAGTAAAATAGAGCCAATTTTCCAGCTTGATGGCTGGGGTCTTTGGGAATTCAGAACCAGTTCAAGAAAAAGCACTAGGCTGGGGAAGGCTGCAAGAAACGCTCTTTTAGGTTTTAGATTTTTTTTCACCAAATAAGATGCATAGGAACTTTTAGATTTTTTTCAACTTTTTTTGATAAATTTTATTATTTTTTTTTTTAAAAAACAAATATTTAAAACATCAATCAGCCCTCCCCTGTGACATCTCAATGTTGAGGGATTAGAAAGCAATTCTCCAAACTTGCATAAATAAAAGGTGGAAATGGTAATATCAATATACAGAACATGATTAGGCTTCTTCCTTTAGTTTCACTTATATACTATTTACCAATTCTTGTGCTGCTCCCTGTCCTGCCAAAATACAAAGCTAGCAAATGTGCTATCCTTATTTATGATGAACCGGACATGTTAAAAACAAGGTTTGGCAGATCCTTTTGTTTCCTTCCTCTCCCAGTAACCTACTAGCTATTGTAGAAATTCTCACCAACCGACAAGAGTTTCGTAAGACAGCCAGACTAGCAGGTGATACTAACTGATGTCTCCTTTGGGGCACAAGTTAGCACTCTTCTGCACTTCCCAGTGGGAAGAAGAAAGTGGACACGCCCCAATGGGCTGTAGAAACCAATATATACTAGTCTGAACTTATCCTCCATGAGGCCGTATGACTATGCTAACTACAGAAAGTTTGGTAACATGAATCAGACTGCATACATGGCAAAACCTGTGTTGAACAAGGAGGGAAATCTATAAAGGGTGAAGTTGGCAAGATAAAAAGCAAAGTGTCTCAGATCAAACAAGACCATTATGCAGATAAGATGAAGGTCCCCACCATATTCCAGCATAAGAAAAGAGCAGCAAGAGACCTAGAATCTAATCTTGTAGAAGTGGGGGGAGAGAAGGAAATTAGGTAAGTAGGTATGATAAGTAGTTATATTTTTTTTATACCCTGAAATAAGCGCTTGGCCTTATTGCCATGCACTCAAAAGCCCGATTGGGCTTATTATCAGGGGATGTCTTATTTTGGGGAAAACAGGGTTATTGGTGCAGTACACATTGAATTCTTAAAGGTTTTGCTTCTAGGCGGTACCTAAAAAGTCACGAACTAAATTGTACCTACCTGAGATCTGCTAAATACAGAACTGTAGCATCAGTACTACAAGCATGATTGAAAATTGATTCAGGTATTGGCAGACAATCACATGAAGTCTGATGGAGAGGTTACTAAGCGATTTTGTGTCACAGCTAAGAGACAAATGAGGAAAAGTTTGTGGTGTGTTTAGGGTCACTTGCAATGTATAAGATTAATTCATTATTTAATTAATTAATGTAAGATATTAAATGATAGTGTAAAATGCATGCATGCATACCTCAGAACATTTAAGGTATTTAGAATAGCATATGGTATATGTAGTCCTCTTACCAAAGCTTATACACTTTGCCACTGAAAATTTTCAAAGCACAAAAAATCAAACCACAGGTTTAAATTTAATCTTACTAAATGCCTTTGTTGCACTAGAGGAGACCTTGAATGTTTTATACAGTATATCATCAGAGATTTTATTCTGCCATTAGAATAAGTATCTGTTTTACTATTAAAACCACCAAGAAAATACATTCAGGTTTAACACTTTTGGTTATACTTTCACTATGAGGTAAACGTTTCCTGTGCTGTGGTAAATTTGTAAAAATGCAATGTATTTATTTCATAATCTGCTTAATATGCATGACTAAATTCGTGAAAACGATGCATTAGCATTCTCAATACAGAATTAAGTACTGTATGTAAATATTACTATTGTCTCTATATACAGTATATTCCTATTGCTATTATCCTATCATCCTTCCTACCATTACCACTTGCCTATTATAGCATATTGTAATGTTTATTTTCAAAGGATACCATGCAACTAATATAAACCCCACAGGTAAAGTAAAACATAAAAAAATAAATGAGTTCCTACAGATATTACTCCGCTAGTCATTGCTGACCGTAGTGGGCGGTGCTCATCTCCATTTTGAGGTCATTGAGCCAGCATTGTCCGAAGACATTTCTACAGTCATGTGGTCAGCATATCACAGAGCATATCCCACCAAAGCGGTACCTATTTATTGACTGTACTTGCATTTGTATGCTTTCAAGTTGCTAGTTTGGCAGGAACTAGGGCAGGAACAGGAGCTTGCTGTTTCACATGGAGCTCGAGTCTTGAACCCGGCTTTCCAGCCAACAAGCTCAGCATCTTAATCACTGAGCCACCACACCGCCCAATGTAGGCCCCATAGGCATTCCTTCAAATAAAGATGATTCTTGCAAAAAGTTATTAATGGTCCAGTTATTAAAGCCGAACTTCCTTTTTTTGTCATTTTGAAAGTATCTTATACTTTCATAATATACTTATTGAGAGTGCTAAACTCGAAGGGAAGGTATATTGTGTTCCTGAGCATATAGCAGGGGTTACTATTCCTGAGCATTTAGCAGCTACCCTTTGCTTTGTCCTAATATGTATATACTGCATGTACTTTGTTTATCATATTGATGTGCCACCAATTTCACCAAATGTGACTCTGGGCGGTGTTTATCAAAATAGGCATGTTCAGCTGTTTCTGTGTGTGCTTTAGGGGCACTGGTACTTGCAGATCCACAGTGTCAAAATGATGGGCGTGAGCAAGTGAAAGTTCTACCCTTTTTATATCCGATTGATTGACTGATTGTTTGTTTGTTTGTTTATTAT
Source organism: Masticophis lateralis (assembly GCA_030761175.1). NCBI lineage: Eukaryota > Metazoa > Chordata > Lepidosauria > Squamata > Colubridae > Masticophis > Masticophis lateralis. The sequence goes on from JAUDYJ010000001.1 coordinate 90,552,008, forward strand.
TAAGCAAATTTGTATGGCTGCCCATCTCACAAAAAGTGGTTCTGGGACGTGTACAAAAATACGATAAAACAACACCTGTAAAATGATCAATATAAAAATATAAGAATCAATATTAAAAAGTAAATATTATAAAAACAAAATATACTCAGCTTAGAAAAAAAAGAGAAGGGTAGCCAGCTTAGCAGTAGAATCATCTAAGCATGTCTCCTGATCCCAGGAAGACCCAGGCTTAATGACATAACCTAGTCTTGAAAACTTCTGGAATTTCAAAAGGAGTGGAAATAATCTAATTTTGGAAGGAGGAATGTGACTCTTTTCCCAACAACTGTGTTTGCTTCTCAAATCATTATAACATTTGATAGTTTAACAATTTTAATGCAGTGAAAATTATTGAAGAAGGATGTTTAGCTACCATAGTTATACCACATTAAATAAAGAGAATAAATCTGGTTTTTTAAACAAGAATTTCTTAAAAAAAATATTACAGTATATAGTACCTTGATTCAAAGCTACGCCATGCCAATCTCATATATTGGCTACAATGACGGATTCCATGCATATTATTTGAGAGGAAATCCAATTAAAGTCAGTGAGGATGGGCAGGGGAGGGGGGTCTTCTTTTAGGATTAATGTCCATTTATGGATCTCATAATCCCCATCTATTAAACAATCTGTAGCAGATTCTACAAAATGTTTGTTTTCAAGATTTGTTACTTTCAGGCACTGCAATTCAGACACCACACCTTAGCCATCTTAGTCATTTATTTTATCATACTCTGTGTGAACTGCAGAACACATTGCTGGGAAGACCGTTCTGTAATACTGTATGAAAACAGACCTTAAGCAAACCCTTTCAATGCAACTTCTGACAGCATTCTCAGGAAGCAGAACTGAACAATACAGTAATGCATAGTAACACTTCAGAGTATGGCAGGACTCCTATATTTACTTAGAAATGAACTGTAGCATGGTAGAATAAGGGAGGCCTTTGAGTGACCTACGCTTATTTTTCATAAATTTGGGGAAATGGATGTCGAAACCATGCAAAAACCACCATCTCGTCCAGACCGAAGTGATGAAAACCGGATCTCCTTTCAATCAGCTTGACGGCAGGTATTCATCCCGGCAATTTTCTTGCCAGTAAGACAAATGTGGATTTTAATTTTTTTTTAATTTTTTAATTTTAAATTTTTCGATTGTCCCGTTTACCCTCTACTTACTATCTCCTGCGCAAAGACTACAAACCGAACTGCAAAAATCCGGATGAGGTCGAGTTTTACATTTTCCTGTGCTGCTATCACAGCGGACGTGCGGATTTTTTTGCAACCCCACGAAAAAGGGGGATGGGGGGGGGGCATGGAACAACGACCCCGGGCCCGGTGCGGATGAAGGCTTCTCTTCCAAAGAAAAGCGTGCCTTTGAAACGTAGTTAAAATAAGAAAACTCAAAGCCGACAACACCTAGGCCCAATTCACAAAGCTTTCACCGCTAAGAACCCCAAACAGAAAAAGTAGTTTACAACCCTTTTATTCCCCGGACCAATAAATTACAAGTCTTCCACTCTCCCGCTCCTCCCTTTCCCCGTAGCCGTTTCCAATTAGCGGGCATTCTCTTGGCACAAAGTCCAGCAATTGCCCCACCCCTTCTTGGAAGGCGCCAGCTAGGTGGAGCTCGTCTAAGGCTGGGGAAGCGACTCCAGGCCGCGGTTCTGATTGCGGAAGCGCGGGAGGCTGCCTCCGTCCGCCCTGTTCCCCCTTCGCCTCCCCCTGCTCTTCGAGCCGTAGACCGAAATAGGGGCGCGCCCCGAGCCAGACGTGCAGGAAAATGAGGATCGTGTGGCCCTGCCTCGTCCTGCCGCTTTTAGGCTGGAGCCATTGCAGCGGGTTTAGCACCCGGGAACCGCAGACGGAAGGTAAGGCGGAGATCAAGAGTTACACCAGGAGGTGAAAGCAGGCAGGGTTGACGCCTGCGCTTCGTTTCTTACAAGGAGAGGAAAGGGGAATTTCAGCCAAATATGGCCTTGGTGGCCCTCGGGAGAGACGGAGAAGGGGTGGGGGAGAAAGATCCCCCTGCCAGAAGAAGCCTATATTAAGATCTGGTTGATCCGGTCCGTGTCTGGGTTCTAGCTTGGAACCCATTCAGGTTTCTTTCCGGTCATTTGCTCTTTTTCTATCTACTTCCACCTCCCCCCGCCGACCTTCGTGGGAAAATACAGCGTTACCAAGAGTCCCTGGAGTGGAGGGGGATCTAACCTCTATTTGAGATTCTGGATCTAATCGACGCGTTCAGAATAACAGCTTCGACAAAAAGAGGCTGCACCCACTGTTTAGAAACCCCCCTTTTCTTTGGTTTTCGAGGGGGGGGAGGTCTTGTTCTCCAGTTCTTAAAAAAACTGTTATTTCGGTTTTCCCAGGGAGTTTGCTTTAGCTTTTGTTTATTTTCCTTGACTTCTTCCTGCAGTAAGGGACCAGCACTGAGGGATGGTTTCCTCCCAGTTTTCCTCTTGGTGTTTTTTAACCCCTGAAACATGATCAAACACATGGGTTCATTCCATTTTCTTTTTGGCTCCTGTTTATTATTTATTTACGAATGTTAAATCAAAAAGCCAAAACTGAGAGGCTTACAAAACACAGAGTACAGTCAAATATATATATACAATATTAATAAATCATTTTAAAAACCATAATTATGACATCATGAGTAATGTCCACATACATCCTCCAAACTTCAAACACGAACATAAATAAATCAGGTTTTCCTAACACATATAGATGGAGCATTGTTTTATTCATGCCAGGTTGAATTATCTGAACATATCCTGGTGTTAGGTTGGCATCACCCTTGTCTTGCCATTTCTCAGATCTGTACTAGGGTGAAGATGAATCATAGTTCTCCAAAACCTCACTTACATATTTGTCATGGTTGATCTTGATTCAGTTTTTTAAAAGATAAGAGACTTTTGTTGAGGTTCATACTTAAATGGAAGGCTGCAGAATATCCCAAGGCTGTAGATTACACAGGGACATTTTTAAAAAATCTTGGAAGAAAACAAGAGCAAATCACTTCCGTAGTGTTGTGAAGAAAACAACACGGACACATCTACAGTAAAAGTCACCATGAGTTGTGCTCAGTTTTATGATATCTTTTTACTAGGTTCAACTTTGAGTAGGAATAAAAGTTGATTGATCAGGATTAGACAGGGTGATCCTGGTATGTTCACAGTCTTGGCAACCGCCTATATTTCTGCCCAGCTGGTACTGCTACTGTTATAAGGTGCTTTTATTTGACGTTGTTAAGTAAATGTGAAGTTAGCCAGATATTGAAATGATTCTACATAAAATTATTTTTACAGAAAAAAAATTATTTATTGTTTTTTTATTGGTTCGATTTATATGCCGCCCTTCTCCGGAGACTCAGGATGGCTTACAATGCATTAAGCAATAGTCTTCATACTTTTTTTGTATATACCTGCTTAGTAGGTCTTTCGGGGTCCCCTAAGCGGTGTTCTTTTTTATACAAAGTCAGCTTATTGCCCCCACAATCCAGGTCCTCATTTTACCTACCTCGAAAGGATGGAAGGCTGAGTCAACCTTGAGCCTGGTGAGATTCGAACTTGCAGTAATTGCAGGCAGCTGGTGCTACTTAACAGCACTTTAGTCTGCTGCACCAAGGCTCAAAATGATGCTTATTGTATCAAAGTGGAACTGTAGTGGAAATTACTTTCAGTAATTGTCATGTGCTTTTTTTTTGTTGATGTTGTTTGGCAATGGCAACTGGTGGGAAGGCACATTCTACATTTGGCTAGAGCACTCGTGAGAAGCCTTAACATGCAAAACTGAATTGTCACTAAAGAGGGGTTTATCAGTAAAATAGAGCCATTTTTCCAGCTTGATGGCTGGGGTCTTTGGGAATTCAAAACCAGTTCAAGAAAAAGCACTAGGCTGGGGAAGGCTGCAAGAAACGCTCTTTTAGGTTTTAGATTTTTTTTCACCAAATAAGATGCATAGGAACTTTTAGATTTTTTTCAACTTTTTTTATAAAGTTTTTTATTATTATTTTTAAAAACAAACAAATATTTAAAACATCAATCAGCCCTCCCCTGTGACATTTCGGTGTTGAATTCTTCAGTTCATTTTATTCTTCTTGTTCCAACAGTTTCTTCTGTCTCAGTCGTCTTCAAAACCACTGTACAAATTCATTACTATAATCATATTCTTACTGTCAGTTTTTTTATACATATTTATAAAATTAATCATTTATATCTCTTTTGCAACCAAAAATGAAAATAATTCCAAATTTTGAAGTATTCTGATTCTTAATCAATAAAGTTAATCGACTCATTTCAGTGCAAACTAAGATCTTTCTTATTACTTCATCTTCCGAAGGTATTTTCTCTAATTTCCAATTTTGAGCATAAGACAGTTCTTGCAGCTGTTATTACATGTACAATCAAATAAATATATTCCTTTTTAATTTTGTCAGGTAGGGTACCCAATAGAAACAACTCTGGTTTGTTTCATTTCTTCCAGCCAGATTTTCATTTTATTCCAATATTTTTTTGCTTCAGAGCACGTCCACCACATATGATAATAAGATCCTAGTAGTTGGTGACATTTCCAACATTTTGCTGATTTATCTTTGAACGTTTTTGCTAACTTCTCCGGTGCCATATGCTTTCAGCATATAACTTGTTGAAAACTTTTAACTGTTCATTTGTTTTTTTAAAAAAAATATTTGAAAGATACTGCTTTTATAAGATATTCCTGAGTGAAGCATTTTGCCAATTTATTTATTTGTATCCCACTTTTAGTATTTTTTACAAATAATTCAAGGTGGCGAACCTATTTAACACACGTTTCTTCCTCCTCTTTTCCCCCGAACAACAACCCTACCAGGTGGGTTGGTCTGAGAGAGTCTGGCTCACACTCACCCAGATGGCTTTCATGGTTAAGGTAGATATAGCCATTTCTCCTTCATCATACTATAGCAGTGTTAGTGGGTTTTTTCCTTCAAATAAGGAAGTAAAGAACAGTTAAAATTATTTCTCTGTGCAGGGTGGCTGTTTATTATTTGCCAGCAAGCAGCTTCTTGTTGCTACAAATAAGGTGTTTCTGAAGTTAAGTAAGTTTTCAGTCATTCCTGCTTTCCTTTCAATGAGCTTGTCATGCTGAGTGTAGCCACAGGAATGAGAACCATGCTTAAGCAGCTGGCTTGTTCTAACATTAATTACAAAAGTCCCAGCATAAATCTTGTCAGTACATATAAACACAGAAAGTTGGAAACAGCCTCCCTGTTTGATGACACTCTGTAAATGGAGGCAAGATGACTTTGTGTTAATGCTGAGGTGAATTTGTCTGCAACTGTGTGCATTTCAGTAGACATTTCACTGTCTATAGTACAACTGAGTGCATTTCAGTACTGTAGTTGTCTTCATAGAAAGAAGTGGTTTAAGGGAATTCCATTTACAATATCTGGATTGTATTGCTGTCTCTGTTGTATTTTATACAGACAAGCTCTGGACAGTTTTCATCCCTGAATGACATACTGGTAATCCTTGATGTACAACTTCATTTGAACCCAAAATTTCTGTTGCTAAGCAAGACAGTTGTTAAGTGGGGTTTGCCCCATTTTATGACTTTTCTTGTCACAGTGGTTAAGCGAATCACTGCAGAGGTTAAGGTAGTAACACAGTGGTTTAAGTGAATCTGGTTTCTCCATTGACTTTGTTTGTCAGAAGGTTGTAAAAGGTTGACCATGACCATGGGACACTGCAACATCATAAATATATGCCAATTGTTAAGCATCCAAATTTGGACCATGGGGATGCTGCCATGGTCATAAGTGGAAAAAAGTCATAAGTCACTTTTTTCTATGGCATTGTAAGTTTGAATAGTCACTAAATGAGTGTTTGTATGTCGAGCATTATCTGAGATTCAGTTAGAGCAAATTGGAGGAAGAATTTAAAAAGGGAGGGCTAGTGGTAAGTGACTGTGATAGGTGACCTACCAGTTAACTAACTAGCACAGGTCATCTGGGCCCTGGATATAATGGTGGTCGCCCAAAGGAGATAAGCTTATTCTATACAAGCGGACTCTCTAATCATGTTAATAATGCATGCATGGTCTTATTGCCCAGAGCAGACATGTTTAGCAAACAGTGTGCAGCTCTCCTCTCTTTGTTCCTCCTGCTTTAAAGCAAGATAGTTAGGTATTTGATGGTATCTTTCAATATCTCAGCAGCATAGCAGCCAAACAAAACCCTAGTTTGAACTTTTGAAGAAGTTGAAGATACTTGCAAAAATGTAGAGTAGTAACTACTTGCCTCAGCAATTTCAAGGAGTGCAGTCCTCACCATGGTGAGCTCAATTACTGAAACCTGCCTTCAGAACAATCATAGTTTTTTTTTTTTAAATGGCATTTTTTTCCCCAAATGGCATTTCATTTTGTCTCTCTCAGGTGATTTTCTGCATCTGGGAGGCCTACCTACATTCAATGTGCAATTGAAAACTCAGACTGTAAAAGCGAAATACATCTTGTTCGTTGCAGATTTTGCAGGCTAGGATACAAAATTGTTATGGCTTCTCCATAAAAATTAATTAATATTGTCTGGGCCAGGACAAGGAGTTTAATCTCTTTCTTGCCACAGGTTTTCTTCCAATTTGTTTTACAATTAAGATTTCTGCCCAGGATACTTGGTAGTGGAAGAGACGGACTTGGAAGCACTCAGCTTGGAATTCTAATGAAACACTTCCTACACATAGATATTCTTATCTATTTTAGCAGTTCTGTGGTACTAATTATAATATCCAGGTATTAACTAACAAGGCATGTAGGCTGTTCTGCTGAAAATGAGATCACTCCCCAACTTCCAGTAACACATACCATGATGAATAATTCAGACATGTTGATGCTATTTTGAAGAATTGGGAGTAGAAGGTTGCAACATCAAAGTGAATTAAATGCTAAAATGATCGTATTAATCAAGAACATCTTTTCTTAAACATAGAGCTTTGGCATTGTTAGATATATTCCTATTAAATGCTGGTGGGATCAGAATACCAGTCCCTTTTTTAATGTCAGTTCTGGAAATCTCTTAAAAAGGGAGTTGTCTTGATATTTTATGAAATATAATATTTGCTATGCAGAAATCTCGCCTTGCTCTAATTATTTTATTCTTCCCCCTCCCGCTTTTTTCCTTTGTCTCAAGAATGAGGAAACTGCAGTCTGTTATTGAATGACAGCTCTTAGCAACTTTGGTTAGCACTGCTAACAGTGAGGAGCACTAATGTTGTAGTTCAACAGTACCTGGAGCACTGCAAGTTCTCCTCTCCTGAAAACAACAAGCAGAAAGAAGACTTCTTGTTTACAACCATGCAAAATAAACTATTGGATAGCACATCCCTAAACACTGTTCTGCAGTTAGGATATTTTAGATGTATTTTATCTTATGCATGCCTAAAATAGAATACAAGGTAGCATTTTCAAAATACGTTTCAGTGGGAGAAGCTCAATCTGGACAGTTTTCTCCTAGATCCATTTGTGAAGATGTTTGCTAACTGAAAAGCAGTGTGTGTGTGAGTTGAATAAAAAAGCATGGAGAGTGGCAACTTCATTGCACAACAGGAGTAAAAACATAACTTGTGGATTCCAATACAAGAGGAAGTTTCTCTTTAGTATCAAACAGAAATTTGGAGAGTTCCTTTCTTAGTTCCCACCCAGTGAGCGCGGTGGCCACTTGAGATGGCCGTGTTCCCTTCATGCTGCAGAGTTCTGTTAATCAGAGAACTGACTTTGGAATTCAGAATCATGTATCTTCCAATTAGATGGGAAGCTGCAGTACTAAGTACTTCTGCACATACAACTAACCTTTTGCAACTTATTTATTTATTCATTTATTTGTAACTGTGTTTTCGTATCACCCCACTTTGAAACAGGTGAAGTAAATGGACTGTATTTCTATTTAAGTTAAGTAAGTACATGGATACCAAGCCATATAGAGTGTTGAAGTTGGAAATCAGTTCCTTGAATTGACTATAGAAGATTATTAGTCAATAGTGCAGCAAGTTCAACGTTGGTGTATTTGGTGAACCATCTCCTCTCATGAATAGCCAAAGCATGCATTTTGAACCAACTGCAGCTGCCAAGTCACCTTCAAAGGCAATTTCATTTTAGAGCACATTGCAGTAGTCTTAACTTTGGGGCAAAAAGCATGTGAGTCAGTTTTGCAAGGGCATCCCAGTTCCTCAAAATGTGTTCCTTCAAAGGGAATGCAACCCTCATCCGGAATCAGCCTGGAGATCAGGATGATGCCTGTTCAGTCTGTTCATGTTTGAACCCATACAATCCCTTACAAGCCTCAAGTTACTGGGTCAAAACCACTACAGTATGTTTGATGTGAGCTGGCCTGAAACAGTGACATAGTTGAGCATTATTAGCAGTACTGATAGTGCTTCACCAAAGTAATAAATAACCTCTTGTGGTTATCTATTTATGAGAGAGCTTTGTCACTGAGAGAACCATGAGCTTGACATTTCTTTCCCAACATGCTCATATTGACTGATACGGTTATGCTGTGGAAAGAGCAGAATTATTGTATTGTAATGGTCCCAAACCCCACAGCCAGGGCCCAGCAGAGATCCTACATGTTTCTGTTCTACCTTTGGGCCTAATTCCTAATCAAGGTCCTACATGTTTCTGTTCTACCTTTGGGTCTAATTCCTGCCTGAAAGGGGTTTAGGCCATCTGTTTCTTCTAGGATGGATCTCGAAATCTTGCCCAGTAAAAGAAGATAGATACTGATAGCATCTTTATAACCGTTTTAAAACTTCACTATAATCTTTTTTTTTTAGTTCCTCCTCCAAAAAATGTTACTGTAATATCATATAATGACAAGATCTCTGCATACTGGGATTATGAAAGTCCATCCTTAAAACCTCTATTTACGGTGCAGATCAAGTGCTATGGGTAAGACTATTTTGATTTAGAACTTTGCATTTAGTTTTATAATGCTTTCTTCAGTTTTTGTCACTGATTTTGTTGTCCAGTAAATCAGCAGAACCAACTGTCACAGATTTTCTTGTTACTTTTTAAAAATAGTTTGAGTATAAACTGACTTTTTTTTTCTTCCATTTTCGGTAGCACTGGTGTGGTTAAGGAAGTTAATACTTGCATAAATATAACACAACACTACTGTGATCTTACCAACAAGGTGGATAAATGTGAAACTTTCTGGGTAGGAGTGAAAGCTCTTTCTGGAAAACACCAATCTAAGTATATTGAACAAAAATTTGATATTCTCAGGGATGGTAAGTGATTGTTCAAACATAAGACTTAGTTAAAAAGCATTTATCACTTTTTAGAAGTTAAATATTAACATGTTTTTATTGTCTCTATACTTTATAAAAACCAGCAACTGGTTTTTCACAGCAAATGTGAAGATCACATTAACATGTTACAAATTTTTAAAAGCCATTGTCAACATGGTACCTTCCAGTCATGTTGGTGGGATAGCAAAGCTCATTACCAGATTGCCAATCAAGATGATGCCAGAATGATGGAGCATGGGTCTTGACACCACAGCACAATCTTTGTCCTTATGTGAGAGATAAATCGTGATGCACATTTCATCAGAAAGTTCATCACATGTCTCCTCTCAGTAGACACCTATGTTCTGAGGGTTCTAGATAGGGGAAGTTCCAGCCCTAACTGGCAGGAGCATCTGGGGCCAAGAATTTGCTAGCACTGACATGTAATTTCAGTCCATCTTCTCCGTTCTCTTCAACATGATCATTATGGTTCATCATACAGTCAGCCAATGTTTAGGTTGCATTTGGCATTTTTGTCCACCTATCAAATCCTTCCCTGGGATAGACAGATATTGTTTAGAACATATAATCATAAGATTGGAAGGAACCTCAGAAGTGTTTAAGTCTAATCCCTTGCTCAAGGCAGGAGATCTTATATCATCTCTATCAAATGGTTGTCTAGTCTTTTTTTGAAAATCTCCAGTGACGTAGCACCCACAACTCCAGGAGACAAGCTAGGAGAAATTTTGTGACAATGAGAACAATCAATCAATGGAATACATTGATTAATTGTTCTCACTATCAGAAAATTTATCCTAGATTGGATCTCTCTTTTACAAGCTTCTCCTATTACTTCTTGTCCCTTCCTTTCGTGCTTTGGAGAATAAATCAGTTCCCTCTTCTCTATGATAGCCTGACATGTACTGGAAGACTGTTATCATGTTTCCTATAAATCCTCTTTCATAGGCTAGACAGCCATAGTAATAGGCACCTTGGGTACAATATCAAAGCAGCTGGAGTACCATTTGAATTCCATCAGTATTGACAAAATTGCCATAAATCAGTTGCAAAAGGCAGCTTTACTTGAAAAAGTTTATATCCTGTGACAATACTTTAACACCATCAAACTTCCAAGTAGAGCTTCCTTTTGCAATTGATTTATGGTTATTTTATCAATACTGATAGTATTCAAATGGTACTCCAGTTGCTTTGGTATTGCACCCAAGGTGCCTATTACTATTACTTTCTTTTGTCAAAGTTGTTCTTTCACTTATCTTTATGTTTTGTGATAGCTTGCTCTGGAGCAGTCAAAATCAAGTCTTCTTTAATGTTCAGGTTGTAAGCCATTGCCAAGGTTCCCCTCACCCTTTATTATGCCCTATATTGCTCACCTGCAGCATCTGGATGTGAGTTAAAAGAGAAAACATCACTTCCTAAAGGGAGCCCTCAATGTTATCTTTGGACAGCCTTAGGTAGACACTGAATTACAGGTGGTAGCATCCTTAAACTAGGGCAAGAGGTTTCTGTGGATTTGACCTTGGCAGTTACAAAGAAATTCTATTCAGGCCAAAACTAATATATCAGCATATTGCCTACATCTTCTGTAGTTGTGGGAACAGAGTCACTTACCTCTTTCAGTAAGAAATAGTGGCTATGTGGCTCCTTTAAGGTGCAATAGAAAAGAATTTGTAGCTCAGAATTGACCTGTGGGGTTCTTGATGCTATCATGATACCACCTAGTTTGGTAATGAAATGTTTGCAAGAAAACAACCAAGCTCAAAAGAGCACCAAGGACTCCACAGTCCTTCAAGTCGAGCTAGTTCTCTCCTCCTGAGAAAGGGGTGCACATTGGCTCTTCTTCGCTTTGTTACTTTTACTTTACTCCAAGATGGGGTACAGGCAGCATCACCATGGGATTAAATGGAATGGATCCGAAGCATGTTATCCCAAAAATGTTCTTGCACTCTCCCAAGTTTTCATAAGGCAGACGAGATTTTGAGTTTGGACATATTCATCAAGTTTGTAAAAGTGGTCTCTTGATTGCATTTCCTACCTATTGTTCCCAGAAAGTGATGTATACCAGTGCATTCTATTCCTGTATAAATAAGCATTTTATTAGAATGTTGTGTTGTGTTGTGTTGTCAAAAATTGGATCCTAATAGAAAATTTTGCAACTCTTTCAGGCCAAATAGGACCTCCGGAGTTCAATCTTTCCATTGATAATCAGGACATAGTAGTCAACATTGAACCACCCTTATTTCCATATGATGACCTGATTGAGGAATTCACCTACAAGTTGTTCATTTGGAAAACTGGAAACCCAAAAGCGGTATATTTTAAGTCTCTAGTTTTTCTTCATAATACTTGTGCCTTTGATGCTGTATTCAAAAAAGTTGTTAAACCTTGTGAACTTAGTGGTGGCTGCTCCTGCTATCTCTGACATTGGTGGTAGCAGAGTAGAGAATGGCAGATGAGGCAGTATGTTATCAATAATCTCTTCTTTGGCAGAATGCCTCCTGCCAGTGTCCATTTATCAGCCCTTCAAGGTAGTCCGCACTAGGAAACCAAAATCATGCAGTTCAATATTATTTTTATGATAAAGATATAGTAACAAAATCTTGCAAGACTGAATGTGACCCTTATGAAATTCAAAACTCACAGGTTTTAAAACAAAAACTCTGAACTAGTTCTGCAAACCATGTCCTCTTTAAAGGTTGTTTGGTAGTTTTCTGGAAGTAAATGTTTTGAGGTGGCAATGGTGCAGAGTATTCTAAACTAAAATGAAATTCGAAAGATTTGAAGAAAGAATTTTTTTCTTTGCAGATAGGGATTGTACATTTCTGTTTATTATGTTTACGTTTCTTAAAGGAAGTTCTAACTGCAATATATTTCACTTTTTCATAGCGACAAGAGGTTATTGCAGATGACTGCTATCTTGAAACGTGCAATATATCTCTGTCTGTTCCTTTGAATACCTCTTACTGTATTTCCACTCAAGTCTTTTCACAGTCACTAACAAAGGTTGGTGAAGAATCAGAAGAAAAATGCATCTCACCAAATCCCAAGTTCCGCCTAGGTAAAGATTTTCAATCTTCAGTAAATAGATAATTGTGCAAAATTTCTGTCCTGAAGCTCAGCACATTTCTATTAGCACCTCATTTTTATATGTCTGCGGGGAAAGGTTTTCTCTGAGTGTATTGCAAAGTATTATTTATTGAAAAATCCAGAGGGGCAGAAGAGAACAAAAAAGCAGAATTAAATTTTCCTTTTCTTTCCCCTCCCCTCCCTTCCCCCTCCCCCTCTCTCCCCTCCTTTATCCTTGCCTTCCCTCTCCTCTCATTTCTTCTTTTTTGCTTATAAATTTCAACTGGCAATACAGAGAGAAAAGAACCATTATTATGAGGTCATAAATTTAATATATCTCATTTTAAAATGTTGAAATTTGCACATAGTGTGTGTCTAGGTTGAACCTCTTTGTGTACTTTAAATTATGCATCATTGTGATCAGTGGAGCTTCTTCCCTACCAAATTTTACAAAGGATTGTGCTTTTAAAAGAATGTGCTAGAGAAACAAAATGTGTAGTTTGGAACAGTGAGAAGTTAGGTGGCATTTTCAGCTGGATTGTAACGTATTTCTCTTCCCCATCTTTTGTTCATCAAAAGCCTGTTAAAAAAGAGAGGAAGGCTATTCAAATTTTAACTCTTGACAAACAATGCAAATTCTACACCTTTCCAAATTGTTAGTTTTCTCAGTTGGTGTTAAAGTGATATCTTTTTACAAAAGAATGAATATGTTATATGATTTGTCATGCTGACTGTTGAAGTTGCAATTAATAAATGCCATTTTAGTGATCCCAAATGTAGGCAATTCTGTTCATTCATAAATCTGGGAAATATATTCTTTTTTTAAAATAAATATGTCTATAATTTTTCTAAGCCTATTGGACCAAGAGTTTCAGAGAATTTTAGGCTGAAAAAAAAATGTATGGAAAGTGCATTCTAGCTTATAAACAACTACATCATACTCTCATTGAAAACTCTTGAAGGATACATTAACATGTTGAAATACTATGGATTTATTGGTATAATCATAGCAGGAATTATTACCAAAGTGCATCTGTAGTTGATGCTGCAATTACAGGTAGTCCTCAAGTTACAAATGTAATGGAGCTTGACCATGTGATTTTAACCCGAGGATTCGTGGGAGTGAATCTCGTACCTTGAACAAGATCACTCCCTCCTTTTCCCACGCATTCGATAAGTAAATGGGAGGCTTGTTAAGTGCACATGAGGTATTTCAGGGTGAGGAAGGCCGTGCAGGACCTAGTGATGAAACAGGCCATTTGCCTAAGACCAGCCAAGGCTTCCCCAATCCACTGAAATACCTCAATTGCTTTCCCTTCTCCCACCCAACCTGCCGTGCCAGGTCACTTACCTTGTGAAGATCTAGCAAGCAGTCTTCTCTCCAGCCTCTCAGCCATGTGTGCCCCTCTGCAACTCTGTTCGAGCCTCCAGAGCCCTTGCCTGGCATGTTGCAGGCCAAAATGGAGCTGCAGTTGATTGCATCCGCCCCTCTGATTCTCCAGATATCCGTAGGCCTCACCCAGCACATTGTAGGCCAAAATGGAGCTTCAGGGGTGGTTGATTCACTCTCCGACACTCCGCTCGGGCCTCTGGAGGCCTCACCCAGCACATTGCAAGTCAAATTGGAACTTCGGAGGGGGGGATCTGCCCCTCCAAAGCTCCATTTCAGCCTGAAACCTGCCAGGGAAGGCCTCTGGAGGCCGGAACGGAGCGTCCGCCCCTTCAAAGCTCTCATTTCGGCCTGCAACCTGCCAGGCAAGGGCTCTGCAGGCCCAAACGGATCATCGGGGGACAGATCTGCTCCTCTGAAGCTCCATTTTGGCCAGCAATGTTCAGGACAAATGTTGCAGAGCCTCCGCGGTTGTTCATAAGGGCAAACTACTGCCATGGTGCTGCAAGATTCGTAGTTTCAGGACTTGTCCGTAAACACTAGGGGGTGTTTATCCCATAACTTCAAATGTTTGCTAAAAGGATGTTCGTAACCCAGATATTACCTGTACCATGTTTCCCTGAAAATAAGACCCAACCGGAAAATAAGCCCTAGCATGATTTTTCTGGATGCTTGTAACATAAGCCCTACCCCCAAAATAAACCCCGGTTAAGACTGTCAGCCAGACCGATACATTTTAGTACCGTATTTCCCTGAAAATAAGACCTAACTGGAAAATAAGTCCTAATGCGTCTTTTGGGGCAAAAATTAATATAAAATCTGGTCTTATTTTCAGGGAAATACGGCATTTACAAAGTTTCTTACGTTGCATTAAGCAATGTAGAGATTCAGGAATAACTAATTCCTGCCAACTAATTAAAATCAGTAAATGAGAGAAGAGATAGTCTGTCATATTAAGGTCAAGATATATTGGGAGTCTTGAATGTGTTTTATAGCAATTCAATTCTGACCTTTTTTTAAGTAGCATTTTTAAGCAAAATATTTATACTTGTATACATTTGTGCACAGTTTTAACATCCAAGCACTAATGCAAGGGTTAAGGCCAAGTGAAATATTTCTACCCTGTTTCCCCAAAATAAGACATCCCCTGATAATAAGCCCAGTCAGGCTTTTGAGCACATGGCAATAAGGCCAAGCATTTATTTCAGGGTTCAAAAAATATAAGACAAAGTCTTATTTTCAGGAAAACACGGTACTGATACTACTGCTGCTGTGCTATGTATTTGTTCTGCTTTTCTGAGTGCTTTCCATGAAGCTTTTTCTCTCATGATCTCTATGCTGGAAACTATTTATATCTGTATACTTGTATTATTGGCCAAAGTTGGAGCTCCCCTAGTTGTATAAAATATCGTGGAAGTGTTTCAAACTGTTGGTGTTCTCTAACCCTAATTTAAGCTGGGGAGAAAGGTAAGCTACCATTGCTATGATGTCAAGCTAGCTAACTACCTCAGTATAAAATGATTTTATAATTGGATCCATTTAAATACACTGGATTATGCTTTTTTTTGGACAGTGGACATTTGTGATTTTAGGGAGTTGCATGAGTTCATTATGCTTTATGAAAGAAGGACCAGTTAACTGCTGGATAACTATATATCTTTTGCCTCTTTGAGGTATATAGAAAATGTACATCATATGGTGATAGTATGTATTCAGCATTAATTTTATACAGTAACGTGTCTTTTTTAATTTTGTAGGCTTTACACTATTGATAACTTTTGGAATTGTTGCCCTGGTTATTTTGGTAATCATTCTTACTGTAGTCCTTATAAAATTTCAGGAGAGAAAAATTACGCTTCCAAAATCTCTGGTAAGATATCCCAATATTTTTATTCCTTCTGAGCTACTAGCATTATGTTTATTGCAAGGTTACTTTAACATAATCTTGCAAATCTGAAAGTACCCCATCTATCCCTCCCTTTTACTCTCCCAAAAACTAGGGACGGTCTATTCCGAGATGCTGTTGCCACTGCTTTTCCTTTAGACTTAATTTTCATTTATCAGATCATTGTCTACCTGTAGCTCTTCCTCTCCAAAGTCATTCCCACAGACCATAACATTGGGTTTGTGAGTTTAACGTTTCTGTCATTAGAAGTACTCTCTAATAAGGCTTACTCTGCCAAAATGAAGCTTTGCTTTGCAGAGAAAAATATCAAGGGCACCTCACCACCTCATGAGCCCATAGAAGCATAGTACCAATCTCAATATTTACTCAGCCAGTATAACAGTATAACATTATAAATATGATCTGAAACCCATTAGCAAAAAGGGATCATAGTGAAGACTTAAAAACAAATTATCCCTTGTTTAGCCAAATTATTTGTCCTTAAGGTGGAAATTAAAAACCAGTGTATTTGGATGCTTAAGAACACCATTCATTTCGTCTTTTGATAATTGCTTGTAGTAGTTTCAACACAATAACAGGGCAACTGCCAAGTAATTCTGGTAATCTAAGTTTTATGGGGGTTGTTTTCCATTAATTTCCTTAGTGCTCTTGAGTGAGTTCTCAGGAAAGGATGTAACAATCCGACAGTATGTTTTTGTATTCAGATATAAGACAAAATCAAACAAAAGGGAAGGAATATTTATTGGGCAATGTTAATTTCAGAATTAACATTGCAACCAAACACAGCAACTAGTATGATCTGTATTCAGGAGCAGAAGATTGTCCCTTAAGTATTATTCATGCAGAAATACCCTCAAGCAAAGCAACCAATGTTGACAATAATAGCACAGCTTGAGTAGTATATGCATTCCCATCAATCTTGTAGTGTGACTTTCAGTGCAGTTTTTTATATTTACTTTGTTACTGGGTTCATTTAACTGTTGCATGATGATGATGGTGATGATGATGATGATGATGTTGATTGGTTGAACAATCAGCCAACTGTTTAGACAGGATTTTTATTTTTATCCACCTATTGAATTCTTCCCAAGGACTGGCATATGGTGTTAAAGGTATATTATTGCTACTTTGTTTTCATGTGTAAAGTTTATATTGATTGGATGAATGTAATATCAGCACTGTTAATTGCTGGTCTTCCAAGATCTTTCCTCTTAATTTTATTATTATATCGATTTCCATTAAAACTTAAAACCAAGTGACTTGTGAATCATGGACTACAGATGTTTTGGTCACATTCACTAACCAGGTTTATGAATTTTAGAGCCCACAAATAATAGTGTATCATCAAATAAAATGTTTAACTTTAGAACGCACGTTGTACTATAAAGATATTTCCTCTAAATTTACCACTCAGGTGAGGAAAAATTTCACCATATTTCAGTGATATGGACTTTGGATTTATTATGTGCTATCAAGTTGTTGACTCATAGCAATCACATAGTTTTTCTTCATGATTATCTGTACCTAACTTGGTCTATCATTAATTAACTGATTGCATATCACATTTATATGGTACCAAAATAATAGATACCACTTAAAGCTATATAGTCACATAGGTTAACTTGGTCTGTGTTCCCCTTTGCTCAGTATTCAGTCAGTAGACTTTCAGTGAAAGGTCTATGATGCATGAAGAGTGCCACAGGACGTATAGGTCATCCTTGATTGGTTGATTGATTTTATTTATTTATTGTCATATTTATATGCCTCCCTTCTCCCGAGGGACTCGGGGTGGCTCACAGAATAAAACAACCCAACAATAAATATAATTAAAATGTTAAGATCCAATTTAAAAGCCCAAATCCCCCAAATTAAAATGCACGGCAGATCAGGGAATTTGCTGAAAGAGCCATGTCTTTAGGTCAGTGCGGAGGTCGGGGGCCCTCCAGAGCCCAGTGGGTAAACCATTCCAGAGGGTTGGTGCGGCCACAGAGAACGCCCTCATCTTGGGGGCCACCAGCCGACACTGTCTGGCTGATGGGACCTGGAGGAGGGCAGTCCTATGTGAGCGCACTGGGCGGTGGGAGGCTGGTAGGAGGTAATCCTGCAAGTACCCCAGGCCCATGCCATGAAAGGCTTTATAGGTGAGAATCAGCACCTTGAAACAGATTTATAATCACAATTGAGACTTTTGCAACTTTTTTTTCCCGTAGTCGTTAAGTGAGACCATGAGTTGCAACCTCTTGCTAGCTTCTCCATTGACTTTGCTTATCAAAAGCCATTTGGGAAGGTCACAGATGGCAGTCACATGAATGCAGGACACTGCAACTGTTGTAAGTGCGAACTGATTGCCAAGCACTTGGATTGCAATCATGTGACTGCAGATACGTAAGTAGGAGAACTGATCACAAGTCAGCACTGTTGTAACTTTAAAAGATAGCTAAAGGAAGAGTCCTAAACCAAGGACCAATTGTACAGGGAGAGAGGGAA
The DNA here is from genome assembly GCA_030761175.1 of Masticophis lateralis. Taxonomy (NCBI): domain Eukaryota; kingdom Metazoa; phylum Chordata; class Lepidosauria; order Squamata; family Colubridae; genus Masticophis; species Masticophis lateralis. The sequence continues at coordinate 90,570,179 of JAUDYJ010000001.1, forward strand.
TTTGTTAAATCTCAACTAGAAAAAACATAGATCAAGATCTCTTTGTCCTAGTTTCACCTGCTAGATTTGAGATGGTGTAGCCCTCTATTATAATTTCTATTTCATCCCTTTTTGCAGTTCTAAAAAAATGGAATGGATGACTGACTTGATGTTGTTGTTACATTTTTTTAAAGGTGACTGTGGTAAGAAACCAAGTAAGTCATACTGAATGTAAGTCAGAATGCAAATATGACATTATAACATCAACATCCTACAAGCCAATGGAACCGTGTGAAGATGAAAAACCAGCAGAGAAATTAGATATCGCTGAGAAGGCAAAAATTATTGATCCCAATTATAGCAAAGACCTAGATATCGATGGTTCCCAAGGAATCCAGAAAGGAGAAAGGAGCACCCAAGAAGACATGGCTGTAGAAATCTCTGAAAATGAACAGATTCATGAAGAAGGTATCGCAGATTACTCTAAATCAATCACTGGCCAAGACGCATGTCTTGATCTTCAAAATCTGGATCTTCCCAAAGCAGATGTCCTAAACCCAAAACCCAGTGTCCTGCGGTGCTCACTAAAACCATCTGGGTATGACAAACCCCACTGGGTTGACTGAAGTTCTAAAGATGAATTCTGATGACCTTCCAAAAATTGGGAAAGACATTTTTACTATGAAAGAGCATTATCGAAAACTTCATCAGAGCATCCATAACCATGCTCGTGAGCACTTTAATCCTTCCAGTAGAGTGAGTATTCATATAGCTTGATGGTATCAAACTTGAGATGAGAACTTACAGATGCCAAAGGACTGAACTGAAGCTACGCTTCTATAGATACTTGGTAAAAAATAAGTCTTATTGTAGTCACTCCATTTTGAATATATATTCGTAAGATTCTAATAGAATGATTTCATGATATGCCAAGATGCTGCATTGATATCCTTTTGTTAAGAAGCTGGTATTTTCTAAATATGTTAGAATATAAATCCTATAATTTTTTGCCTTGATTATTGTGTGCTGGTGGGCTAGAATGGTTGGAGAGCACAATTCTGCCCTTTGTTCTCAGAGCAATTACTTCTATTCTGCCAAAAGTATGATGATGTTTAAAGATAGGGGGATTAACTGACAAGAGGTTTCTGTTCATACTGGTCACTGGAAGAGACTGTGGGAATATTACAAGTGTAGTTTTCTAAATATAGTAAGGGCAGTTTGTGAAGTTACCCCATCCCCACCCGGGCCACGACATCACGTGCCTCTGACATGAGTGATATCAAGCTAGCCATGCCCATCCTGGCCCCCTGAGGTCATACAACTTTGATGCGGCCCTCAGTGAAATAGAGTTTGACACCCCTGAGCTAAGACATTTCCACAGAGAACTTGGAAATATCATAGTAAGTAGATGGAGCTATATTGTAGTCAAGGACTTTCACTTTATGTAAAATAGCTTACTGGTTTCTGCATGTATTAGATTTGTACCCATATATATATATATATACACATACATACATACATATACATATACATACACATACATACATACATACATACACATACATACATACATACATATATATATATATATGACTCATTAACTGTATAAACAAATGTTATCTTTGCAGATATGGTAAATACTTGCACTATTTCTGTCAAATAATTGAGCCACGGGAAATACTTGGGCCACATGTATAGTGCCTATATTTACAGTATCTATTTTGCCACGTGGTTATTAATCTTCACTCTGCGTTGGAAAGTGTTGCACAAGTAGTTTACCCCTGTGACAAATTCAGTGGCCTGCTAGTATTGAGGATCCTGTTTGACATTTAGTCCATAAATTCAAGGAGATATAATCACCTTCCCAAACCTGATACCTCCAAAAAGTGCAATTCCCAGAATCCTCAGGGAACATAAAAATCAGGGATTTGTATTTTCGATAGAATTGAAAGTTTTAGATTAGTGAAACTAGACTAATTCATTGTGCTTTACAAATAAGGGTTTAAATTTCAACCTTCTTAGCTATAACTAGTTAGGTAACGCTAAAATTTATTTGAGAGGTAGTGAACTGTAATGGTTAAGAAGTTGGATTATAACCATAGAGACCCAGGTTCAAGTTTTCCCACAGCCATAGAGGTGAGCGGGCCAGTCATTCTCTGTTAGTCCAGTGTTCCCTACAGAGTTACTGGGAGGGGGAATGGAGGAGTAACTGGTATCTACAAGTTAGATTGGTTTTGTGAGGGAAGGCAAGATATAAATCAGTAATATTTAGATCTAAACCCCAATAGATATTAAACGTTGAGATGACTATCATTTTATTATAGGATAGCTTTCCTTGACAATATATATCTTGCAGCAACTATATCAAGATAAAGACTGCAAGAGGAAAAGAACCCAAGTAGTCCTCACTTAACAACTGTCCTGTTTAGCAATCATTCATAAGTTACAGTGGTGCTGGAAAAATAACTTTCTAGCCAGTCCTTCCACTTAACGACCATTGCAGCATCCCTGTGGTCACAAGGATGCTGCAATGGTTCACAACCAGCAGGTGTTTATGACTGTTGCAGTGCCTGCAGTTATGTGATCATAATTTGCACACTTCACACACGACTTCCAACAAGCAGAATCAATGGGAGATGCTGGCAGTAAAATCATAAGTGGCAATCCACTGTCTTGTTTAACAACCGTAGTTTGACTTAATGAGGTTGCAAGGGCCACAAGATATAAGAGCCATTGTGGTGCAATGGTTAGGCTACTACTGCTGACTGCTGGCTGCCTGCAATTTGGCAGTTCAATTCTCACCAGGCTCAAGGTTGACTCAGCCTTCCATCCTTCTGAGATGGGTCAAATGAGGACCCAGATTGTTGGGGGCAATATGCTGACTCTGTAAACTGCTTAGAGGGGGTTGTAAAGCACCGTGAGGCAGTATATAAGTTTAAGTTGTTGCTATTGCTATCTCACTTAATGGCCACATCACTCTGCAACCGAGTTGTAAGTTCCAGTCATTAAGCACGCGCTACTTGTAAAGTTGTCTGTATTTCCAATCTTACCTTTTTTTTTGTTAACAAAAAGCAAACTGAAAATCATTAATTAGCAGGTAAGAGGCATTTTATAGAATTACTTACAAGGTTACGTTTATAGATTCTCTTGTCTCCTATTCTCCGTGAATACCTTCTTGACCTTAGGATTGGCTGCCAATGCCTCAATTCAGATACACAGTCACACTATGTATTGTGTCTTTGTTGTGATCCAATACAGTCTAACTTTCCTCTTTAGCACATGGTTAGGTAATAGACACAACCTAGTTTCCTTTACAGTTGGAAAGACTATAGCAACAATTCAGTAAACAAATTATACATTCAATGATAGCTACACAAATCAGGAACACAACTTTTGAAATTGTATCCTTGCAGCTTACAAGATATTGCAAGCAATAGTTGAAGAATCAAAGTATCTCCCAATTACATTGGGAGGGTAGCTTTTTAAAATTTGATACACAAAAGATATGCTTGCTTGGGGGGAAAGATTCAGATCTCAATACAGCAACACACCAGATGCTCCAGCCTCATAAATTAGGAAAAGATTATGCATAGCCAGCTGCACCATATAAATGCCCAGTTTTTTTACACCACACCATGACTCTTTGTATTTGTCATATGGTCTAGCATCTGGTCAGCCTAGTCCACCTCCTATATATCTGCTGGAGTGAGACATATATTTATTTTGGTGTTATTTATGTTCAGAGTTTCTTCCTATATTGGATTATTGTTTTGGTCGTAATGGTGAGGAGAAAACACACTTAACCAAAATGGTCAAGAAAATGAAAAGAACAAGCCAACCATAAATTGATACTAGGAGAAAATATTGAACTAGGCAAAGGCAGCTTACTCTGATGAGTTTTGGGTTTTATACCTAATTACACAAGTTTACAGTTTGTGGTGGTTTTGTTTGGGGGGGAATTTTTTAATATATGTTTTTCATTGGGTGACTAAGCTTTCTAAACACTGTAGAACAAATGTCTAATCTACAGAATTAAGGCATTTTGTCTCCCCGTAGATATATTGTAGTCTGACTTTATGGAGTTCAAAATCTGTTTATAAGTATTAATAAGAAAGTAAACATGTTTTGATCTTCAGAATGGCTGCAAAGTGTCTATTTGTATTCCGTTTTCCATTTTTAGCGAGGCATTCAACATAGGATCTATTGTTTCTTACTCTGAACTGGCCTTGTGTGCCTTTAATAACATCACACAGATCAGGATGTTTGGTGAACACTTGTAGCAAGTTCCTTAATTGACTGAAGTTAATTAAGAAGCCATCCCAGTGACTAAATAAAATAGTAAGTTTGAGAAAACCTCTCGGACAATACCTTGAGTATTCCAAAACTTGCTTTCAACACATATTCACACAAAAAAATGTTTCAGAGAGGACATTTATCTAGTCCTAGTTTAAACAACTGCTTTTCAAACTTGTGATGCTCCAAATTTTTACTTTGGGTGAACTAGTTCTTTTCTCACATGTTTAACCAGGTTATGGCACTGTTTCTCCTCAAAAAAGTGGGCAGAAATGTCTGTGCATCTTATAGACCGAATACTCCCCTGTTCTTGGCCTCCTGAAACTCCCCCCATGTGTCCCATTTTTGTGAAAAAACAAGACGCCCAGAGGGTTTTGGAGGCCTGCAGAGGGCAAAAACCGGATGCTCGGAGGCCAAAAACTATTTTTTTTCTTGTTTTCCTCTTCAAAACATAGGTGCGTCTTATAGTCCAAAAAATACAGTATGTGCTATCTTTTCAACGGTTTTATTAGCTGTACAGTTTGGGACATAAAAAATAGAACTCATTTCCTAATACAACACTTTATTATCCCAAATTCATATTTAAAATTTACTTTCAAAGGCTGAAAAAAATGAAAACAGTTCTGGTGCCTTTCCAATTTTCTCCCACACACAAACTTAGAAACACCAGTGTATATGATCATTCAAGAGTTAGGAAAACAAGACTTTGCAGGACTAGAAAATTAATTATTGATGCTGAATATTTTGGTCACAAGTTCCAATTTGATTTCAAGCTAACATTTTTAGTATAAATTAAAGTGCATATAGCCAATCAAATACATGTACTGTGTTTGAAGATTGGAATATGTCTACATTTTTTAAAATCAAAGGAGCCTCTTTATTATATAAAATATTTACATGAAATACAGAAAACTCTTTCGGATCCTTATAGTCTGAGAACGGCTTCAGATCCAAATTTCATCAATAAGACTGGAATTGTTTTGGGTATATAATTCCTTTTAAATAGAATGTTGGATGTTGAATTTCAGTAATTCTGTAATTATGATTAGAAATGCATAAATGTATATATAGTATATAGCAAGACTTTGCTTTTGTGTAATTCAGATTATTTTGTTAAGTTTTCAATATATTTTGCTCATTGTCTAAATAAATACTTTTAAATTTACTCGGAAGTCCCTACTTAATGTTGTAGCATTCTTTCACATTTTATACAGCATTTTATTTTGTTTTAATATATCATTATGTGTTTAAATACCTTATTATTGGTTTTATATCTTAAAAACCAATGTTTAAGAACACTACTTAATTTTGAATAGCTAAGAAATCAGTTTCCTTCAGAGCGCAATGCAACAATACCAGAAGAGTTTCGGGGATCATGAATCTAGACGGAAGTTTAGTAAAAGCTTGGAGCATGCAAGTTATAAATCATAGAAATTTCAGAAATATTGTCAGTAGATGGCACTCTTGTTTTGTATTCAGCAAACATAGAAGGCATTTTCTGGACAGTACAGTAGATGATTCCAAGAGACTGGGAGCCTGCTTTTCATACGCAACGTTGTACGTTTTTCTAATGAGACATTACACTTTTTCTTTCCAGCAAATCTTATACAAAATGAAGCCTTTTATGGTACATAAGTGACTGATTGATAACAAAACATGTATTTATCACATTTATAAATTCTTAGTGAATTGCAAAGATAAAAGCATACAGAACAATCAAAATCTAGTGGAAAATGCATTAAAAAAACCAATTTATAACCCCAGCCAAGGTAGCATCAAGGTCCACATGCTCCATAAGAACTCTTGAGTTCTTCTAGAGTTTCTTCTGGAAAATAGTCAAAACAGTAGGCAACCTCACATCCACTAGGAGACCTCTCCAAAGGAGAGGCACCAAAAATAGTGCCTCCTAGCCTTGGCTCCTTTCACCTCTCTAAAGTGGGGAATTGCTAGCAGTTTTTTCCAGCTAGATCAGGCTGATTCCTGATCTATCAATTCCTCAAGGGAGGCCTGGTGAGAAAACACACTATCAAGGGCCATTGAAACTTACTTGCTGTGTAAGAACAGCCTGTCATCTAAGGGTTTTGAGATTACCGTAATAGTAATTCTGTTTTGCTACAATTCAATTTAAGAAAGAGTGGTATCACTGTCGTGACTTAGTTTTGCTGCTTTCCAGATTCTTCTTTTTTAAAAAAAATAAAAACAGCAATACCTCCTAAAGAATGGTTGGTCAAGACCCTTGTGGAATACTAATGATGGGCAATGTCTCAGCTGTTTAAATAAGATTAGCAGGGAAGCAGAAATCGTGATTTATACTATCCAATTGATATCTGATTATTAGCTAGTGTTAAAAATGTGAAGGAATCCAAGGGCCACTTACAGAATAGCCAAGGGTGGCATTTGTCATCCAGGGTGTAGATTGCCTTCCTACTGACACATACAGTACAATACTAAGCAATGGGGTTGGGGGGAAATCACCTGAGACTTCTAAGCATGTCTCAAGATAACGTGAAGGCTTATTCATGCATCAGAAATGATTCCCAGCAATAAATAATATATATTTTCATTATCTAATTATTAACATGCCCAAACAGAGAAGAGTTTCTTACAAAACGATGGTAGAACTGAAGTTGAACATTTTTCCCAAGAGGCCCAGATCCATGTTTCCTACCTAATTATTTGCCCAGTAAGTGTGTGAAAACAGGTAAATTAAAAGAAAGTGATCATCCCAAAATTGTCTTAATGAGTCGCATAACTACAAGTGGCTTTGATGTTGCATCTCCCTATTCCAAATCGGATACTTTCACCCTGTGGACCCCAAAGTACCACTGAATCTTTGGTACCCATGAAGCTCTCTACCCCGTATAACTTTTTTATGATAGGAAACTGGTTTTCTGTAACAAAGAAACAATATTTTGCATCAGGCAAATTTCTAAAATATCTTTGGGCCCAAATATACCCCCAGGAAAAATCTTCTAATTCTTTACGAAGTACTTCATTGTTAGAGTAAACTTGGGCTACTTTAATGCATTCTACTTGAGACTGTCCTTGTCCAGAGTTTGGACACCACTGTCCAAACAGTGATGGGTGCACCACATTACATGTGTTACCAGTTTACTTATTCTGGGTACAATTCATGGTACTGATTTTATTATTATGTATTTACTTATTGATTTAAATTTATTTGCAGGTCAATTCCACTACACATTTTAAAGCAGGGTGTCAAACTCACGTCGTCACAGCATCGTCATGTGAAGTAGCGTGACTTTTCATGTTTCGGTTTGCCAAATTTATTTTGAGCTGCTTTGGTCATGTTTTGAATACTTTTGCTCTTTTGATCAGTGGTATCTCTTATATACTTTTATATATAATTGGTTCTTAGTTGCAAGCCACTCAGAATCATTTGCGAGTCAGGTGGCTTATCTTTTGAAAAGAAATTAGAGTGAAGATACTTTTTTTACCAATTTAAAAATGTGGTAGATTTTAATAGATTCTAATAGTTGTTTGTACCAGATTTAGTCATACTAAGACTAGACCCCCTGTAATGAATGGGATTTAATTTCATCATGACAAATATTCCATCATTTTAAATAGGTCTACTCTGGATTTAGTTTCCCAAAACTTCATTCTTGAAATGATGCAGAAAAAGGAAGAGCAACAAGTTCTAAAAATGAGGGCTAGGACAATGAAGTAGTAGTGATAGGTATTATAGAAAATGTTTTGATTTATGTCAATATCTTTATTGTAGAGTGAGCTTAAAATAGTTTTTTAGCTTTAGAGATATAGTAATAGTACTCTATACTATCTTTTTAGCTTGAGTTCTATACTTCTAGCCTTCCTCTCTTACTTTTAAACATTTTGTTAATTGTTTTGTTCTATACCTGTTTTTGACTGAAATAAAGTTTGAACTGGAAAAAAAATGTGGTAGATGATTGTTAGATAGAATATAACAAAATACTGTATAATGCCTCACAATTTTTAAGTCATTAATCATGTCTCTTGACCCAGCTAAAAATTATTTTGATTTTAGCCTACTCAGCTCTTTTCTTTCTTGAAACCTCTGAAAAATTCAATATAGTGCAATAAAGAAATTTTAAGTTTTGACTGTTACTGACAGTTTTACTATTAGAACAAGAAATAATATGGGAAAGGATAGAGTTTTGAGTTGAATTTTCTTTTTTTTTTCTTTCGTCTTCCTTTCTTGGTTGATTTTCTACATTTTAATATCCAAGTCATTTTAATTACATTAAATTACTGCATTTTAATTACAAAATATTCAAGGAATCACAAGTTTTATAACAATGTCATGTCAAAATAGAGTGATAAATATGCTGTATATGATTAATCCTTAACATATAGAAAATAGTTTTAATTTCATATTTCTCATCAAGGAAGTTTACAAGTAGAAAAAATTATTTTTTCCCATTTTTTCATGATACTCTCATAGAAAGATTTTGGGGAACCACTACATAACCCAGCACCAAAATGGACTGAAGTTACAGGAAGGCAGAATCACTCTGAATGTCAGAAACACTTTCTAATCGTAAGGGCAGTTTGATAGTAGAGCCAATATTGCAAGAGATGAAGGCAGTGAAGCTATGCTAATTGCCTAGATGGCCATCATTGAGGATGCTTTAATTTGGATGCCTGCATTAAGCAAAGGTTTGCACTGAATGATCTAGACTCTAGGGTATTTCTTCCAACTGTACAATTCTACAAACCTTAGAATAAGAATACCAGTAACAGTTGTTAGATTAACCCTTCCAAAGATGGCTAGCATTGGGTTGGCAGCTTATGATCAGTGGAATAAAAAGCATGTGGGGAAACAATTTATGGGACCGCCTGCTGCCACCAGTAGCCTCCCACCGGCCACTAGGCTCTCATAGATGGCTCCGTCTATGAGAGTTTGGCCGATGGCTCTCCTCCTGGTGCCATCGGCCAAACAGTGTTGACTGGTGGCCCCCAGGGGGAGAGCCTTCTCTGTGGGGGCACCTACTATCTGGAATGAGCTCTCGCCGGAGATACAGAGGATCCCGGATCTACGCACCTTCCTATTTCAACAGGCCAGCCTGGCCTAACTTTTCCCTTTTAACTTTTTAACTGTAAATTTTAAATTTGTCTTATGCATTGGGGGTTGTGTTTTATCTTTGGCTGTTCACTGCCCTGAGTCCTGCAGGAGTAGGGCAGTGTATAAATTTAATAAAATGAAAATGAAAATGAAATTAAATTAAAAACCACCTTTATTTGAGGATTAACAATGTGATAAGGAAGTCTGTACTATTTAGTTTATCTATAACTAAAACCCTTCATCAAGGGGGGGGGGAGAGTAAGAGATCCAATTTTTGAAGGAGGAAGTGATGACTGTCTCAAATAGTCCTGATCAATAGGACTATTCTTTTGTAGACACATATAGTAAGGAAAGAAGATGGTGCAGTGGTTAGAATAGAGTATTGCAGGCTGACTCACTGCTCACTGCCAGCAGTTTGATCCTGACCAAATCAAGGTTGATTCAGCCTTCCATCCTTCCAAGGTTGGTAAAATGAGAACCCATATTGTTGGGAGCAATATGCTGATTCTGTAAACTGCTTAGAAAGTGCTGTAAAGCACTATGAAGCAGTATGTAAGTCTAAGTGTTATTGTATTTACTCACTGCATATTGCAAATATCCAACTTTATTTGTTGAAATAACATTATTGGCACCACTGTTAAAAAATGAACTTTCATAACTGATATACTAGTGATGCTGAGTTGTCTTTATACCAGGAGTAGGAAAGTAGTCTACTCACCTTATGGAAGAGATATATAGGAGTGAAAGTCTCAGCTTTGTAACCCCTTTGGATAGGATTCCTGAAACTTTACCATGGCTGCTATTCTCCATCAGAATTGGCTGAATAGAAAGTATTTTTCCATTGTTCTAAACATGATGTTTAAAAGATACCAATTCATCTTGTTTCTTCGTTAAATTTATATCCTGCTGCCATCTATACTGATTCTTGGAGGAATATTTTGTTTAAGCCTTGATAGAATATATAGTAATTTTAAAGGGACAAATATTTTTGTTTTGTTTTGAGACTGATAGTTGAATTCTGCTGTGTGTTTGAATTACTCTCTGGATTCTTTCCATCCAAATATAATTGTTTTTAAAAATGCTTTGCCTATCTGGCTGAGATTTCCTTCCAAATTTTTGTGTGGTTTCCCTTCAGTCCATCTGGCAATATGAGATGCTATTTGGACTAAATCAGAGAATATTATTTACATTTCTAATTTAGAGGGTTTCCAGCAACATTTGTGTGCCTTGGTCTCCTAAATGCATTTGTCAATTTATGCATTTTGGGCGAAGAGAAAATTATTTCCAGCTCAACAATAGACCTTTCATAGGAGCCTTCAGTCAGAGAAATAAAACAAAATTCATCATATTAACTATTTGATTTTTTTTCAAAAACACAATTATTAGATATAATAAAACGTAAGTTATTGCATACACATTTACTTCTTGGCTTATTCAGACAGGGCATATTTTAAAAAAGTCCCACTAACTGAGAAACAAGGTTAGCTTTTTTAAGTAGCCATAATTTTATAACTAGAACAGCTGTTTGAAAGGGAAATCAGACAGCCACTATTTCTGATGCATAATTGTAAGAAAGTTGGATAGCTAAAGTGAAATAACAATCTTAAGCACAGTTCTGTTTTTGAGATGGAATTTATTTTTCTAATACAACTGTTTAGCACTGTCTGGTAATACTGTGCTTTTTTTTAAAGGATAATTTTTGATTGTGTTCACATTTTTCAAAGAACTTTAATTCAGGGGAAGGAACCAGTATCTCTTATACAGTAACTGGTACACACCAGTGGTGGGTCGCCCCCGGTTTGGATCAGTTCACAAGAACCAGTAGTAAAACCGTCGGGAGGCTCCGCCCACCACTCCGGATGTCGTCATAGGCAATCTGCGCATGCGCAGAAGCTTCTACACATGTGCAGAAGCTTTGCTCGCGCACACACACAATCCCATTGCGAACCGGTAGTAAAGGTAAGTAGAACCCACCCCTGGTACGCACATATCAAGTTGAATTGACATATACATAAGATAGAAGAAATAAAATTCAATTATAATCATAACCAAGTATTTTTTTCACTGTATGGATAATCACATAGACAGCATCGAAAGACAAAGGTTATTCTGTTTTTATACTAATTGATACATTCTGTCCAATAGCTCTCATATTACCCTTAACAAAGAATTCATATTCTTGTCATAACTAACGACAAGGTGGTTTTCTGTATAAACTTTCTCCAATCCATAATAGCCAACCCCACATTAGTCTTTAGGAATCCAGTCTGGAATGGAAAACAGCATGAAAGTATGAGATTAGGTCACCATGTTTTTATTGAAAAACCCTTCAGAGTAAGACCTATGAGATGGGCAGCTATATAAATATAATGTGTACATAAAGGATACAGAGAAAGGCACATTTGATGGATAAGTTTCATAGCATGAAAAAATGCTTTAGGATATCATTATCATATGGAGATCTGGGGACACTTGCCAACTTTAGAACCGTCTAAAGATCTTTCAGTCTTATTTGCGGTAAAACTCAGTTTCCTCTAACATTTTTAGCCTTTGGCTAGCTGAGTTAAAACAATTAGATCAATAAAGATCAAGAGTAAAAGAGGTTGAGTCTACCCATCTTAAGCTATCATGTGGTAAGTTTGGCTTCAGTTCAGAGCATGGGTGTCAAACTCATGATGTCATGTTACTGTCATGTGACATTTTCCCCTTTGCGGAGCTGGGGTGGGTGTGGCCTGCACATGGCGCAGTTTGACACCCCTGGTTTAGAATGTTGTGTGAATCTGACTTTAGCACTGATACATCAAACTTTACCTCTTGGCGTGAGTCAATTATCATTTAGGCCATAAACCATGGTTTAGCCCACTATAGAAACTCAGAATCAGTTTCACCTTTTCAAATATCCACTAAGTGTGAGGAAGTTCTGAAGATGAATTAAATCAGCAATACTAATTTTGAAATTATCAAAATGAACATCCTTGCCAGAATAAATCACAAAATTTTATCTGCACAGATACTTGCAGATCAGTCACATAGGATTGCCAAGTATTCTAATAAAATAATCCCATTTTTATTTGCCAGCTTGTTAAGACTTTTGCTTTCCAAAACACTATGGCGATTTGTAAGCTTTATGCTTTAGTGCAATGGGTGAATCCAGCCTCAAAATGTGAACAAAGTTCTATACTCACTTTTCACCGATAGACCAATTGCTCTGTGCCAACACATTGGCAGATGATAATAAGCAACTGACACACCCCAAAGGATGAGAACCATCGAAGTGATGCCTCAACTTGTACAAAATGAGTCAGTGCAAGAAGCCAATGTTGCTGGCCTTGCGGCTATTGATGTCACATGATTAGCAGCATAACCCTATATGTGCCTAGTAAGAAATAGAAAGACTTTGTCTATAGGATTGCTGCAGTTCCGTATACAATGTCCTGGAAATGAATGGAACTCAGTGGAGTTTTATGATTCTTATGTAGGGTTGCACTATAAAGAAATGTGGTACAATCTCACGGCTGATTGTCATTGTTAAGTAAATCAATATGTCACAGCAGACAATAACATTAAGATGCATCCTCTTCTTGTTAAAACCCTAGGAAGAGATGCCTTGGTTCTAGAGCTGTGCCAGCAGTTTTGGGGCATTTTAAGTACCCTTTTTTCCCCAAAATAAGACATCCCCTGATAACAAGCCCAATTGGGCTTTTGAGTGCATGGCAATAAGACCAAGCGCTTATTTCAGGGTTCAAAAAAATATAAGACAGGGTCTTATTTTCAGGGAAACACGGTAAATAAAAGTTCTTCTGCCCCATAAATTGTGAATATCTTTTCATTCAACTGAAATGTTTTTCTTCAATTAATCCAAATGGCTAATCAAGTAAAATACCATAGGATACACCATTTCATAAGGCTGTGTAACAGGAAATGAAAATTGGCACAATCCTTCTGGCAGATACGCTGATGTTCAGTAGTACTGTACTTTGTCACTAAAATTACAAACTTCCACAGGATATTGCACCAGTGCCAACAACTGTGGCTTTGTGTTCCATGTGCATTCTCCTACAAAGATTAGAAAAACATTTGGGGGGGGAACCCGACTTCTCTGTGGTTTCTGTAAAGCTGTGGCCCTTCACAGCTTCCCAATAGCCACACACATAGCCATTTAGAAACAGGCAGATTTCATAACACGGCGATAAATATGGTAAGACTTAACCAAAATCAATCAATCAATGAGACAACTTCCTGGAAGAAAATTCTGTATAAAATTGTATTGCCCTTAGGTAAAAATGGGAAAGGGGGAGGGGAGAAGAAAAGATGAAACAAGAGCTTAGTTTTTGACGAGATTTTCCAGCATCTTAGCCCTGCAATTAGGCTGTTGCCCTCCCCACCCCCACCCCCAAATATTTAAACCCCAGCCAGGCCCTACATGGGGCTAGCATTCCGGCGGAGGGCGTTTTAATCCCGATCTACCTAGATCCCACCTCACCGCTATTCAGTTTAAGCAGGCGTGGCTTCTGACTGCTTGGATTCGAGAACCAAGGCGCGAGAGCGCAACTTGCAAGCAACTAGCCCGAGCCTTGGAAAGCACGCAAGGCGCGAAGCCCAACGACAAGATCGCTGCACGTCGCTCCCTCTCCCGGGGGAACGAGCCAAAAGCTCGGCCAGGCAGGAGTCGCTAAACGGGTCAGCCCTGGGAACCCCGGAAGTTCTCCGCTTGGCTGGTTGTGGTCGCCACTTGCTGTCGCCCTCTGTGTCCGACCCAATTGAGGTGAAGTTGGCGGAGACGAGCATCATGCAACGCACAGGCGCTGTCCCTTCTCAATGAGTGACCCCGCGGCGTCAGCTCTCTGGCTCCTCCTGCTCCGGCTGATCTTCCCCGCGCCTCCTCCAGAGGCGGCAGGTAGGTTATACCGGGGGTCGCCGGGGGCAGCTTCCTTTTAGCTTTGGATTTAAATCCGAAGCGTTGAGCCGCTTCTGCTCCTGGGACGTTTTGCTGAGAGCGACGGATGTGTTGATAGATGATGATAATCAATTTTTTTTAAAAAAAGGCGTCCAGCAGCAATAATGGGTCATAGTTAGGTCTTGGAATCTGCTTTAAATCTAATATCTGCAATATTAGGAAAGGGATGCCACTCAATATCTGCAGAGTGGATGAATCATTGGTGGTGGTGGGTGGCAACCAAGCTCACTTTTTAAAGTGGCACTCTGTTTATACAAAAGGCATGCAAGCCTTAAATAGGCTTACAGAAAATGTGCAAGGTTGAACCCGATCCCACAGGCTTAGAATGGGCTGGGTTGTTTTCCCATGTGAGCTTTCAAATTGTCTGTGGTGATTCTTCAAGATTTCTTGCATTGTTGGACAGCTCACTCTTTGGAAAAAAGAAAAAAAAAAGAGCCGTACTGTTGCTTTGAAGTTACTTTTAGGGATGGGTGCTTCCTCCGCCCTGCAGTTTTCATAAATCTATGTACCAGTTAATGCGGGGGGGGGGGGGGGGGGGAGTGGTGTTAGATGGTTGCACTAAGACCCAGACCCAAATCTTCATTCAACAGCGAAGCTTTCTGGCAGATTTTTGAACAAATTGTTCTCCTAGAGACAGTGAGAAATCCACACGTGCTCTCTTGATTTTCTTGGAGAAAAAGTGACATAACCAGTGCAATTGGGTTGGAAATGCTTTTTTAAAAGAATTGTAAAACTCCATATTACCATGGGCCAACATAAAAATAGCATTGGCAAAGTTATTGTGTATCATTAAAAAGATAAATATACTATGTTTAAAATAAACTGCATAGAATTCTGCATTATGTACTGAGTTCTCACAGACATTTGATCAAGATTATAATGAACCTGATGGCTTAACTTTAATATTGGTTAAATTTAATCACTAATCTCAATTATGAATCCAGCTGGTTTGGTTAGTTTATGGTTTACTGTTTTATGCAAATTCAAAACGTAGTTAATTCTATAACCAGATTAACACAACTATTGATTGTTTGCACACATACAGTACAAATAAACACAGACTTGAAACAGAACTTCAGTCTTTTATTTGTACTATGGTAAGTTTATTTATCTTAAAAAGCTTTATAAGAAGAAATGTGCAAAAACAGAAAACTTATTTAAAAGCAACAAAAGAAAACAACAACAAACTTAACAAAAAAGGGTAAACCACCTATAGATATTACATAACCTAAAATATCAAAACATGCTTAACTTATCTAAATTAAAGAAAATAAATTATGACTATTTAGTTTATTTTCAGTTACAAATTGTTTCAAAATCTGTGTCAAAGTAGAACATATCATGTCATTTTTATTAGTACAGTAGATAGAATTGCCTTTTCTAAGATAAACAAAGTACACATCTCTTGAATCTACTCCTTAATATCAGGAATAATACTACCTTTCCAATTTCTCAAAATAATTCTCTTCAGACCTGATATAACCATAACGCCTCAAAAATAATCAGAACCCAAAGTTCTGGAATGTAGTTAAATATAACATTAACATCTTTTTTTTAAAAAACCTCCATAAATGTACTTAAGTAATTAAAATATTCCCAAATTTTGTCAGTAATTTACAAGACCAAATCATATCCGTCAAGTAACTTTCAAATTCAAATATAAGTAGTCTTCCCTTGCCATTGCTAAGTGACACAGTTATAAAGTGAATCATCATGTAACCATGCTCAACTCATGATATCAGTGCCAGCTACAGTTGTGAAATGAATCAGTTATGGTCATTAAGCATGACATTACATGACTACAACTGGTGACTTCCAACCGGCTTCCACATTGATTTTGCTTGTTGGAAGCTGGTTATGAAAGTCATAAATGGCAATCATGTGACCACGGGATGCTATGACCATAGCAATCGCACTTAGACTTATATACTGCTTCACAGTGCTTTACAGCCCTCCCTAAGCGGTTTACAGAGTCAGCATATTGCCCCCAACAATCTGGGTCCTCATTTCACTGACCTTTCAAGGATGAAAGACCGAGTCAGATTCGAACTGCCAAATTGCAGGCAGCCGACAGGCAACAGAAGTACCCTGCAGTACTGCATTCTAACCACAGCACCACTACAGCGCACCATCATAAATGCATGCCAGTTGTGAAGCACCCAATTGCTATCATGTGACTGGACAGGTCTTAAATCTCCTCTTTCAGCACCATTGTAACTATGAATGGTTGCTGGAAGAGCAACCAATAACCAAGGACCATAAGTGGTCCTTAGTTAATAACCTTAATTGGAACCCTCAATGCCACTGCTAAGTGAAGCAATCATGAAGTGGAAAATCATGTGAGCACTACTGTTTTCCAGCCAGAAGAAATAAGACTGCTCAGTTTTATACGTTTCTTATACATACGTTTCTTATGTATGGTTGCTTCCTAATCACTCCCCTACTCTTGACAGTGCTCGAGTGTTTTATACCCATCGAAAGCAATATGTTTGCACTGCAGCCCAGGGCTGGGAGCCATGGCTGTGTTACCCAAACAGCTTACACGCACGTGGCTGAAGGATGCTGCAAAGGTGGCGATAAAGGTTTTTTTTCCAGTCTAACTTCAAACGATGTCTGAACAAGGGGATTGCTAAGTGAGGACTATTTGTTCCTGTAGAGTTTTCTACAAAGTTAAATATTCAATGAGTCTCATCGTCAAAATCTAATTGCAACCAAACAGGTCCATACAGGCCCATCTCTTTGTTGTCCCAGAAGCAAAACACTTTTATACTGTATATCGACCCCAGGAATTGCCAGGAGCTTAGTGGAAATAAATAAGAACTTTCCAAAAAATGCCCACAAAACTTGATACTCTATTTAATTTTCAACATATATTATAGATCTAGTCAGTAAAATATAAACCCAGTGATTATTTTTAAGTTCAATCTATTGAAATTGTATCCTTATAATTAAAACAAACTGTCACACTAGCATTAAAAATGAGAATAGATATTATTTTTTATGTTATTTATTTGTATTCCACCTTTTTTATTTTTACAAATAACTCAAAGGATCAAACATATCCCACACCCCTGCATCCTGTTTCCTCACAATAACAACCTTAACCACAATAACAGCCCTAAGACAATAACAATCTTAACCACCAAACTGTCTCTCTATTAAAATTTCAGGATTGCTTTTTGCATGTGAAAATACTATATGGCAGCAAAAAGCAACCTCTATTTTTCAGTGCCTAAGAAGGGAGATGGAACAATTTTCCTGCAACAACTTCTGATCCACCCAAGAGTGTTCATTCTGTCAAAGCTATCTCCATCTATTTTAATTCCCCCCAATTTTTTATGGGTGAATCATAATCTAATTGTTCAATTTTTTTCCCAATAGCATCACATTGTCTTTTGCCCAGCCCATGGAATGTCCATTTTATCTCCAGAAACATGAAGAACATCCTGCATTGGTTGCCACCAGAAGGAATGTCGGAGAACAAATTAAATTATAAAGTGAAGTATTTGATGTATGTTGGCTATTGGGTTTTACACTGTGTATATTGTAAAAGTCAGCTATTTCCATGTGCAAATGCTTCGTTCTGCTTCCATAAGACGCTGAAGACTATAAACGAGGGGAGCCACCTCTTGTGGTCCTAAGGTTAATTTTCAAATTTCTACATCAGAGGTTTATTCAGTCTTCCACAGAGAAATATCTCTTTTGCAAGTGGCTGCCTGGGAGAGTATTAAGAGGAGAAAGCACATAGCATAGAGCTAATGGGTGTTTCTACTCACTCCTATTTACTGCTTGCTGAAGCGCTCAGTAGAGTACAGGTAGTCCTTGACATACATCATTTCATTTAGTGACTTATAACTGCTCCGAAAAAAAGTGACTTATGACTGTTTTCACACTTATAACAGTTGCAGCATCCCAATGGTCACATGATCAAATTCAGATGCTTGGCAACTGGTTCATATCTATGATGCTTGCAGCGTCCTGGGATCGTGTGATCAACTTTTGTGACCTTCTGATAAGTAAAGTCAGTGAGGACTCCAGATTCACTTAACAACCATGTTACTAACTTAACGTATGCAATGATTCACTTAACTACTGTGCCAAGAAAAGTCGTAAAATGGGGCAGACTCACTTAAGAAATGTTCCACTTAGCAACGGAAATTTGGGGCTCCGTTGTGGTTGTAACTCGAGGATTACCTGTAGGCTGAAAAATGCAGTATTAGAGATGAAAAAGCTGCCCATTTCTCAAGGATAACACTAGATTTTTGAAAGAGTTCAGACCCCTTGAAAAACTGGCCCTTACATCTTATTTTTGCTGCTTCATCAAATACCCCTCCTTACTAGTACTTAATTAAGAAATAAATTATCTATTTAAAAGTCATAGTGTTCTACCAGAAGGGAACATAAGTTAACTTTATTTTTTTTAACGTATGGGAACATCATAGAATAGTAATACTCTGCCACACTTCAGGCTGGATTCTAAAAGTGCACTTGCAACAGGTGTATCATGAATGTAGCAGCCATAACAACTCCTTAAAGCAGCCCTGACTTTTCCCAGGATTGTGTAGCAGTTCTACAGTTAGACGGGGATCCCAGAGAAAGATATAGCTGCTTTAAAGAGTTGCAGACACAGCTCACATAAAACTCACCAGCAGGTAATTCCACAAGCAGAAATTATTGTGCTATTTTTGACACAGCTGCCTCTGCCACACCCCAATTTTTTTTTGGAAGAGATCCCCAAGTGTAGTTTCTGACATCCCAAAACAGGCTATTTAATATTTAAACAACAACAAAATCTTTCAAAACTCGCTCTTTCTCTCTTCCCCAGTGTTCAACCGCAATTAAGGATTAATTGCAAAAGTGTTAATTTTGTCTCTTTTTCTTTTACCTCTTGATATTCAGATATGGCACAGATAAATGGATTAAGTATCCAGAATGTAAGAATATCAATCAGACCTGGTGTGACCTCTCACATGGAACGTACAACCACAAAGAACAATATCATGCCAGAGTGAAAGTCTCTCTAAACGGAAATTGTTCTGTCTGGGCAGAATCGCCCAGGTTCAATCCATTTACAGACAGTAAGGACAACTAATATATGTTCATAACAGTGTTGTGAGATGCAGGACAGCCACTTGTGTTAGATATTTGTGATTTCAACCCATGTCAGTCACCACTGATTTCATGCAACAGATGCATGTTGGAATATGCAAAATTTATAATTGGTGAAAGAGGAACTGGTCTAAACAGAGCCTGAGGATTGTTCTATAGCAGGGATGTCAAACTCGATTTTATTGAGGGCCATATCAGGGTTGTGTTTGACCTCAAGGGGCTAAGTGGATGTGGCTGGGATGGGCATGGCCATCTTGATGTCAATCTTGTTGGAGGCTCCTCTGGTGGCCTGGGCAGAGCTGGGAGGGATGGCCTACAGCACTCTGCCAATGAAAACAGAGCTCAGGAGGTCCAGTGCGGCCCTCCCGAGTCCGTTTTTGGCTTCCACAGCCTCCTCCAGCATGCTGCCAGCTGCCACCAGGTTGTAGATCAGTGCCCAGTCAGCCTGGGCCAGGCCGAGGCACTGCGGGCCAGTCCTTTGCTGTTTCCAGGATGACCCTACAAGCCAAATCTAAGCACAGATGCGGGCCAGATCTGGCCTGCAGGCCTTGAGTTTAACACCCCTGCTCTATAGAAATAAACGAAAGCAGATCATCTCTAGGGACAAAGACTGAATATGTTACAGTTAAAGTTCAGCTCAGGCTTTTGCTATAATAACTTTTACGTGCGCTGCAGTTCCATTACATTCTTTGAAATACAAACTAATTATTCCATTAATTGCTGAATGATCAAGAAAGATTGCTGCAGAAGAAAGCCTCCTTCAAAAAGTAAACAGTGGCTTCAGAGAAGAGTTTGTTGGGGGTTTTTTTTCATAAAACCTAAGGGGAAGCCCTGAAAGAATGGTTAAAGTACTTGTCCCTGACTGCATTGTTCTAAGGCTGTTGTGGTGTCTCTGAGGCTGCCGTTTATGAAATAGGATGCTGTTGCACTTTTGCTATTAGTTATGGGTACTGTATATATCTGACGTGCTGAATTAAACAGAGAAAGCCAGTGATTCAAAACAGATTTTTTAAATCTTCCTGGTTAGAAGATATTAATTTGAGTCCACTGCTATTGGGATCCAATAAAATTCTGCTTCTGGTCTGTTTCTCCAAAGTTGTTGAAGTTGAAAAGGGACGCTCCATGGGAAACAGATAGAAGTACACACTTCCATTTTCCCTCACAGAATGCCATCATATTAATCAAAACAATACAGAAATTAAAAATCTCAAAATCCTTGTTCAATATAACTTGTTTCTTAATTTAGAAATTTAGAAACTTAATTTCTGTGGCCTTCTGTGCTTGCATGCACCCATAACAATCCTTGCCTGTAATAGCAATGTTTCTTAGCATGCATCCTAGAACAGAGAAGGGACTAAACTAAAGTCTACCAGAAACTTGTTTTTATTTTAGAACAGGTCTGTCAAATTGGCGGCCCGCGGGCCAGATGCACCATGTGCAGGCCATGCTGACCCCAGCTCCACAAAGGCAAAAAACATCATGATACGTCACAATGTCAAACTTGACGTGATCAAGTTTGACACCCATGTTCTAAAATATACTTATGAACGAAGGCAAATATATGTGCCCCAGGATAATGTTGCAGGATCCATCTGGGTCGATTACTGTGACCAGAGGGTTAGTCTTCTGAACTATTGGACTAGTGCTGGAGCCCATTTTCAGGGAACTCCATTCTGGTGAGAGAGAAGTTCCCTGAGGATGGATTCCAACACAGGTCCAAAAGTTACCAGATTAAACTTCTGGTTCCAAGCTGACCCAGATTGGATCCTGCTAGAATATACTTGTCATCAGAGGAAAACCAGTGTGCACGGGGTGACTTAGCATGAATAAAAATGCAATGGCATTCAGGATCACGTGTCTCATTGCTTATGAATATAGAAATAGTGTTGCTTGTATACAGAACAAGTATTTTATTGATCAGACTGTGCTTATAGAATTAAACTCATTGCCCTGAGCTTTGAAGGCATGCTTCCAGATAGCTCAAAATTCATAAAGGTTGTTTTGTTTTTTTACAGCTTCTAAAGATATGTATTGCAATATGTAGATTCAGTGAGAAGCCTGGACTAGTCTAGTAGCTTCATTTTTCTCTCTCTTTGATTAAAAAAATCCTCATATTTCATCAGGAACTGCTTTTGAGTCACCCCTCAATTTCAAAGCCTGGTTGGCCATGTGGTATGCATTCAAAGGCAAATTGATTATGAAAACCAATATAAAAGCCTTTTCATTCATGGAGAAACTTCCTCAGGTTTTCTTTCTTATTTTAGATCCAGCTCAATATACTGAATTTTCTAAATACATTCAAATTAACAATTGAAGGGAAATTATTAAAACTTTTCTTATGTAAGTCAGACTACCCAACTTGGTCCTCTCTGGTTGTATTGGGCTCTTACATTTCCTCATATCTAGCCACAATGATCGATGCTGATTTGGAAGGATGATCAATGTAGTGAAACAATCTGGAGAGGTACTGTTCGGAGTAGGCAAGCTTAAACATGTGTTACTGAAAAGTTTAAGGTAAAAAAATAAACCAGATAGACCAACAAGGAAATTCTGTCTCAGTTGGTTTTGTGTTCTTATTGAGGGGGTCCATGATGCTCTCTGAGATGTATTGTTTCCTTGAATACATTTCATTACCCAAACTTCTGCTAGGTAATATCATCATCATTAGCACTGAAGATGTCACCTAGCTTGAATAATGAAACCTCTGCAAGAAAACAAGCAAGCTCAGAGAGCACCAAGGACCCCACATTTCAACCCTGAACTACAAATATTCTCCTTTATTGTGTTCTCATTCTTATAAATAATGATGTATGTTTGCTTTTCAGCAATTATCGATCCACCCACATTTGCCCTCTCGTCTACCGAGAATTCTATTTCAGTCACCGTGGTTCCCCCCGAGAAATGGAAGGCAAATCCCAGGGAGGAACCGGTATATTTGCACGAAATATATTCGGGCTTACAATATAACGTGTCGGTATTCAACAAAAACATAAATAAAAGAGTAAGTTTGAACATGGAAATGGAAACTATTGCTTGGCAATTTGAATGGATTGTGCTACAGGCAAAATAGAGATGGTGTTCTCCTGGCTCGTGAAAATGTAGACTGGTTTAGCTCAAACTCAGTGACTTTAAGATGAGTGGATACCAACTCCACCCGTACTAAAGGTGCTAGGATTGAAAAACACTGATGTAGATGGACAAAGATAAAAAAATCCAAGCCTGTCTTCAGGGACAATAACTGTAGATGCAGCCAGATGCACTCAGAATGCCTAATCTGGGTTTGTAGATGTTCCCAGTTTAATGTTTCTTTTTTTTTTAATATGCACATCTGTAGTAGCAAACCTGCAGTCTAGAGCAGAAGATTATATGCGAGGAGGAGACTTCCCCGTGTTGGAGGGCATCCTTGTTTTCAGAATCTGTTTTCTTTCCCAAGCTCCCCCTCCTCCTCCCTGCTTGAGGAGTTGCCAATGTATAGGAATTCCTGGAAAAGAAAGATGCACCTGGAACTCCAGGGCAGATTGCCAGGTCAAATCAATGTTTATCCTCCATCTAATTACCTTAAATATGACCAAAAAAAAAAAAAACCAATTCAGGAAACAGGGCCAGAAGTAGAAACAAGAAGCAAAACTATGAACTACAGAACAGGACAAAGCCTCAAAGAGAAGCAATCTAGATATAATCTGGAACCACTGTAATTCCTATCGCATCGCTGAGCATCTGCCTTGCTAACTACTACCTTAAATAAGCCCCCCCCCCATCTCAAAAAAGAGGATGGATGGATGGAGAGAGAGACAGAGAGAGAGAAAGAGACAGACAGATAGACAGAGAGAAGGAGGGAGGGAGAGAGAAATTGAACTGATACTTCTTGCCCTTCTAGTCAAGTTCTTTGAGACTTTGCCTACTTGAAATAGTTTTCTCTATCCTGTTTCTTCACTTTTCTTTGCCTGCCTCTCTCTCAAGCATTATGTGTGTATGAGAGGAAGGGGAGGGGAAAACATAGAGATGTAGAGAGTGGATATTCCCATAGCACCAAGTCAAAGGGGAATTAAATGATACTAGAAATGTGGTATACTCAATAATGCATCGGTATTGAAAGAATAGGTTAACACAGCGCATTAGGGAGGATGGAGATTTTCCCCAGGATTAGCAGAGGAAATTTATGGTCAACCAATGGAATGGCCCCAAGTGATGTCATAAGAAGGGGGTAACATAATAGAAAGGGAAACCAAGGGACAGTTTTACTTTTTTTTCAACCTGCTTTGGGGTTTGTAGTTGCTATAATATTTCACTACAGGCTGAAAATCCTATTTGTTTGCCTCCCAGGTACAGTATTTGCTTCTACTTCTACCTTCATTTTGTGTATAAAAATAATTCCTAAATATTACATCATTGGAAATTGAACATTTTGCCACCAATTTCAGCAGCACAATTGAGGGCTTAGTGAGGCTGGATACAGTTTGCCCAACTCTCTGCTATATGAACACAGCCAGACCACAAGAGGGCAATATGAACATTTTAGAGTGCCCTCAACCTGATTATATGTGACCAACCGTATCTCACAACAGTTGTGTTGTAACTGTTCCCATATCACTTTTTTTAAATCCCAAATGTGCCCTCAGAAGATTGGGAACTGTTGACCAGCTAATGACTCGTTTGCAACTTTTGTCTGTGTGTTCCATATCTAACACACAAACTTGCACATTCATCATAGGTTGTAAAAATAAGTCATTTTTATAACTGTATCACAACGTAGCGTAAGTGCTATCATATCAATCAGAAGTTAACTTATTATGTTCGAATTTCAAGCATCTGTTGCCTGCACAAAGCTCTGGCTCAAAATATTGTTGAAGGCAAAAGATTGCTTTTTAAAGCAGAACAAACTTTCATTTCTCCACGTATACTGATGAAGTACCATATATATGACATCTACTTGTTAATGTAGTGCTTTTAACTAGGCTTTTCAAATCCAAATATATGTCATGTTTTTTGCTTTCATATGAGATTATAGAATGGGTTTTTCATCTGTTTTTTCAGAATGGGCTTTTCATCTTTTTTTCTTCAGTAGATAATTTAATATAGTTAAGTTTAAAGTGTAAAAAGATTTTCCTTCTTCCTCCCTTTAGTGGATGTTTTGCATTCAAAATAACCAATTGGAGGTGCAGCAGTTACAGCCAAACACGACATACTGTGTTACGGTACAAATATATATTAATCCACTTCTGTTTAGTGAATTATCTGAAGAACACTGCATTGCTACCCTGAAAGGTAAGCAAAGGACAAAATACATCAAACTTCTGTGTGTCATCAATACTATGAATAGATTAATGTTGAGGAAGAATTCCACACAGATTTCTAGTTCACTTGAAAATTCTTCAGAATAATCTTTTGGCTTTATAAGATGTGTAACATTTCCTGTGCTACATCTGTTATGTCTGCCACAAAGGGAAGGAAATCTTCTCGTTCAATTTCTATACTGTCACAATTGTTTGTTTGTTTGTTTTTTGCTGTTAACATTTTTTATTGAATTATAAAGTATTATAAAATACAAAATACAAAGTAAATAGATGAGCAGGGGGTGGGAAGGAGTAATGAGGAAAGATAAGAAAAAAGAAAAGAAAAAGAAGTATTGACTTCCGACTCTTGTTACAGTAAAATAAGGCATTAACATCAAATCACAACTTTTTGTTTTTTCATAATAATATGAACAAGCCATTTCCAGGGGTGGGCTTCAAAAATTTTAGCAAGGGGTTCTCTACCGGGGTTCTGGTGGGCATGACCAAGTCAGCCTCCTGCACCACGGCGGGCTCTAAAGGCTTTCCTCGAGCCTCCAGGATGGCAAAAACAGCCTCCCCAGGCTCCGGAGGCCCTCTATGCCCTCCCTGAGCTCCATACATGCCTGCACTTATCTGCATCCAAAATGGGCCACGTGGGGACTCCTGGGAGAGGCGGGGCCAGTTAGGGGTGGGATTTGGGGGTTCTCCGAACTGCATAAAATCTTAGCTAGAGGTTCTCCTGAACCCCTGCAAACCCCCAGCAGCCCACCCCTGGCCATTTCTATAAAGATCTATCAGTCTATCTAGTCAGAGTTTCATTGTGCTTCACATCAAGCACAAAGTTCAGTAGCAGTCTCCATATGGAAACAAAGTTCTTTTCTTTAATCAAAGTAGTCAGTTTAGCCATTTCAGCCAACTCCATCAACTTCTGCAACCATTTGTCCACAGTAGGAATCATTTTTTATGCATACAATAGTCTTGCTGCAGTCAACAAATATAATAACAAAATTCTAAAAAAAAAAAAAATTCCAATTCTTTTTCCACTAAACCCAAGAGAAAAAGTTCTGGTTTCATTTTGCTTTTGTTTTTTGTTGTTGTTGTTTTTTAAAGAGCAACCAAGATCTATCATAGTTGATCATAAGTTTCTCATGATGGATTGAAAAGGCAATATTCCTATTACAATGTTCCACTAATATAGCCTCTGCTAGTTACTCTTACAAAAATAGACCTGTTTTTACCACTCCTTTTCAGCTCTCCAATACTAAGTAGTTGCATTTTTGCTTTGATGGGATTCTGAAGAGCATAATTTTAAATCTTTTATTAGAAACAAGCAAGTCAGCCCTTTTTAGTCATTATTAATTGCCTATGTATTCCTAATAAATGCAGATAAATTAGGCGAAGAAAGAAACTGCTGGCAGGGAAATCAATAACTTACTCTGGATGAACAGCCTAAATATAGAACTTAAAAGAACATAACCCAGCTGTTACACAACAAGAAGTTATAAAAGAGACTTATTTTAATGCTTGCTAACATGCAATATATTTTGAAAAATAATATATTTCATAAGCATGCTGGCTGATATGTGGGCACATGTTGAAGGCAAAACTGTCAAAATTCTCTACAGAAGCTAAAGGCCATTTTTCAGTTCTGAATAACCTCTAATCTAATTAGTTTTTATACTAGAAATTAGAAAGAGTTCAAGATACGTTAAACTTCCAAATAGATATAAAATATTATGCATGTTTTCTAGCTAATATACAAGTAGTCCTCGACTTATGACAGTTGGGACCAGAACCAAACAAGGCAGTTGTTAAAGTCAGTTGCACCTGATTTTGCAACCTTTTTTTTTTTGACACAACTGTTAAGTGAATCACTGCAATTTTAAATTTTGAATCATGTGGTTGTTGAGAGAATTCTGGCATCTTCCACTGACTTTGCTTGTCAGAAGATGGCTGGGAAGGTCACAAGTGGCAATTACTGAGTAATTACTCGTCATTCTATACAATTTAATCTGTAATCAAATACAATCCAATAATAATAAGAATATTGCTTGTAATGTTATGCTTATATATATCTATATATACATTTAACTCTATTATAATCATTCTAAATTATAAATTTGCTAGCTTCTGCTTCTGTTTTCTATCCATTTATAAAATAAGTCCCATGTTAAATAATACCTCTTTGTCCTTTATTCTCATTGTTAACCTGTCCATTTTGGCACAGTCTAGTATTTTCTTTATTACATTTTCATCTATAGGCATGCTTTTGGTTTTCCAGTTTTGTGCATACATAATTCTTGCTGCTGTTATTACATAAATGCCCAAATTTTGATCATGTGACCTTGGGGATACTGTGATGGTTGTAAGTGCGAGGACTGTAACTTCAAACAACCGCAAAATGAATGGCTTGTAAATTGAAGACTAGCTGCAGAATGCATATTTTTCCACTTTCAAATAAGGCTGCTTATCTTGAGAAAGTCAGGTATCAATTGTTAATGCTTTTGCCTGCTGGCCCTTTGTAAAAATGGAAAACATCTAACCTATGTTTTCTCAGCAGATCCAGCTTTCAAGCAAACTGCAACAGTCATATTTGGATATACTTTACCAGGTCTGTTGTTAGTCCTGATTATTTTGGTGTCAAGCTGCTGTCTATATAGATACACTCATTTCGTGAAGCAAACGTATCCCAAGAACTTGGTAAGGATTCTTTGCCATCTTTGAAATATATAGTGGTATAATTTTTTTAAGACAATGTCCAATGAAGCCTAGTTTATACTGGTATTAAATGGTATTATTTGAAAAAAGCTCTTTAGCTGCAATGATAGTTGACATTAAATACAGACAATAAGTACAGAATTGCTGGTGCTTTAATTTCTCACATGCATTAACAGAAGTGAACAACAACAAGAATTAGCAGCTGTGTAGAAGTCAATTTTGCATTTCCCCCCCCCCCCCTTGGGTCAGTTTACACAAGGTAGTTCAGCTGAAGAATTATCTCTTGACAGGTACTGAAGAAGCAAACCACATTAGGGAGCAGTTGCCCAAAATTCCTTTTATTAAAATAGCGATTGCCAGATAGAGATGAGATTTTTGGTAGTAAGATGTCTCTTTCTCACTTGTGCAACTATTTGGAAGAGCTCAAAGTGCTTTACATGACATTGGAGAATCTCTACAAAGGACTTACAGAGTCTTCTAGAATCACTTAGTCAGCATTGTGCCAAATCAGTAACAAGCTTTACCCACAGTGATGGGTGAATGGCATTAGAAAATGTTCCAAAGGTGCTTTTCCAAAAGGCAACAGGATTTTCTTGGGTTTTTTTTTTCCTTGAAAACATTTGCTTCTCGTCCAAGAATCTTTTTCAGTTCTAACTGACTGGTGGGTAATGGAAATATTTATATTATTTGCAGTCATTGGATGGTTAGCACTCTGAGCACCATTGGGTCTTTACTGAAAGCTATAGAACGAACTGATATATTTTTTTAAGTTTTACACTCAGTATTTGATGTTATACAAATATTTAAAAATACATATATCAACTATGTATGTATTTTGGATAACTGGATTTTAAATTTATTTTTAATAACTTTATTTGGCTTGCTAACTGTCCCAAGGCTGAGACATAAACAATCTTTCAGTCCAAATGTCTATAAATATATTACATTACTTGCGTTTATTGCACTAAGACATAATTTAGTTTTGTATGTAATGTAATGTAATGTATAAAGCCATCGTGAGTAAATAAGTCATCAGTGAAATTGTTTTCTTTTTAAATTGCTCATCATGACACATACATATATTGTAGGCCAGGCTGAACAGCTATGATATGCTATTGCTAAAAAAAATTATGGCACTAGATAAGTGAATTCTTAAGTACATGTCTAAGAAAGAAATGCAAGAAATATTAACTATAATAATTTGGTAGAAAGGAAAATTATAGAGAAGAAATTCAGAAAAGAATGAAGTAGAAATTCCAGAAAAAAGAAGATAAGAGATAAATGAACGAGGAAGTGGTAGCTATAGATAAAATTCTATTTCTAATTATTAGGGAAAGGTGTGAAACTGGGTGCCAACAGGCAATATTTCTCTTAGGTATGAATCTTCCATTCCTTACTCAGTATTGTTGGCCTTATAGTTATCAAAGAAATCTTATCAAGGAAATATTCATACAGTTATGTCACAAGCATATTCCACCAGATTTACTCAATATTTAACTTATAGGGACATTTTCTTTCTAAAGCTTTACCTTTTTTCCCCCTCAGATCTTGAAATACAGTCAAAGCTGTGGAAGAGATAATTTTGTTCCTTCTGAAAAAATAGTGGTTAACTTCATTACAGTTAATGTTGTAGAAGAATATAAATCCTTTCCGGAGAACCATCAGCGAAGAATTTGCAATGGCTACATCAATGCTGAGACTAGTGAGGGAAGCTATGCAGAAGAGAAAGCTTCAAAAAATGTTCTGGGAAACAATAATTTCTTAGAAAAGGACAATGAACTAAAAAATGAACAAGATAGAAGCAAAGCAAAACTGGCAGAGTTGGAATCGCCTCAGGCTTTAGGACAGACACTCAATGATGAGGTGGTGGCATACGAATTTGACGTGAGGGCTGAACAGATGACTCCAGTTCAGGAGAAACAACAAATGTTTAGCTGTATTTGTGAACCAGATTGTGCGCCGCACAATTCACAAGCAACAACGTCAGATTTGCCCGTCTATGGAATAAAGCAGGACTATTGCCCCCAGTTTGGCACACAAGATCCAAATACCTCTTTCAGGCAACAGTTAAAAGAAGTCCTTCTGAATGAAAGGCAATCTGCTTCTTTACAATTATACGATGCTGAAGTCCCTCTGATAAATTTGATGGCTGATGAGCCCAACCGGGCCTTCTGTTCTGAGTGTGATGTTATAGCAGATATTTGTTTGGTGCCTGATCCTAAAGAGCCCTTTTTGGATGAAAAAGAAGCTGCACTCAAAGAACCACACACTTTACTATCTCTATTAACTCAAAAGACAGCTTCAAAACATCACCAGATTGGAACAAGGACCAAGGAAAACAAGGAAACAGGGATGGAAGACGAACTGAACCAAACAGTTGACTGGAATCCCTGGACTGGAAGGATGTATTTGCCCCCGTTACTTAATATAACAAAAGAAGATAAAATTGACCCAAAAAATTATGAGGAATCCCTTGAAGAAGCTCTTCTATTTAGGCTTTATGAGAGCCACTGCTCTGAAGACTTATTAGGAAAATATGAGAATATGTATCTCCTCCAACTCAAAGAACATTGGGGACTACATATAGAAATGCAAACTTAATCTGTCTTTCATTTCACAATTTACTAACTCAGTCACATGTCTATCAACAAAGAAATGGGTTCAGCCCACAGTCAACTCTAACCAAAGGATCTTCTTCTAGTCAGCCAAGTCTTGCCTTATGCAATGATCTGAGATAATCAGGTTGACCCAAACCCCAAGAGTTCTCCTAGACTTTTGCAGATAAGGAATACCACATACTAGCTGAATATTGATGATAAGTAAAGATTTTTTGGCTATCTTCATATCATTGGATTCAGCAATTTAATACATCTAAAACATTTTTTAAGAAGACAGACTTGAGCTTTATTAATTTGCTTTAATTTAGACTGCCCATACAGAGCAAAAAAATAAATGGCTTGGTTTGAATGGTATGATAAGAGGAACTGGCTATTGTAATGAAAACAGAAAAATCTAGAATATTAGAGGGATAATTCAGCATAGGGAACTAATAGCACCAGGGATTAATATAGGTAGTCACAGACTTACAACTGTTTGTTTAATGATAGTTCAAAGTTAACGATGATCTCAGAAAAAGTGACTTACGATGCATCCTCGATCACAACATGGGTACACTTGGCAACTGGCTTGTACTCACAATTGCAGTATCTTGTGGTCACAAGAATGAGATTTGTGACTTTCCCAACCAGTTTCTGACAAGCAAAGTCAATTGGGGAGATTGGATTCACATGATTTACTTAAAGATGATGGTGATTTGTTTAACAACCTAATGGTTGTAAAATTGGGTCTGGTTACATGATGATCATTTAACAACTACATTGTTTAGACCAAAATTCCAGTCCCAATCGTGGTAGTAAGTCAAGAACCACCCATACATGTTTTTACTGGTCTTTTCAAAGCTTTCTTAAGGTTTTAAGCTGTCGGTGGGTCATAGTTAAGTTGGCCATATGATTTTACTATCTGAAGTGCCATGCTTCTGAATTCAAATAAGAGGATGCTACTGTAATCATGTCTTGCTTGATGGCTTCCCAGTAGCATTCAATAGGCTGCTGTTATTTTGTGACAAAGTGCTCTAAACTATAAGAGTTGATTAACATCTTTGGAATGTTGGGAGAGCATTCTGAATACAGTCCCAAATGTACTATTTATGGTGGACTTGACCAATGAGTAGTTGTCACTACTCATTCCCAACTCCCCAAATGCTCACTACTTTTTCTTCTTAGCCCTTTCTTCTGATCAGATGGGA
This sequence comes from Masticophis lateralis, assembly GCA_030761175.1. Taxonomy (NCBI): domain Eukaryota; kingdom Metazoa; phylum Chordata; class Lepidosauria; order Squamata; family Colubridae; genus Masticophis; species Masticophis lateralis. Next base: position 90,601,378 of record JAUDYJ010000001.1, read on the forward strand.
CTCACCCAACCAAATCAGATGGACTGCAGCTTCTGATCAGTTTTTCTAGGCATACCTGTGAAATATATTGTGGGCTCTGAAAGCAATAAATATATGTATATATTTATGTTTGAGGATGGTGCTTGATTTTGCTAGCTTCCCATTTAATTTTTTTAATTAAAAATATTTTAAAAATCGATATGGCATAGAGAAAAGTGTCCACTTGTAGGCCTCATAGTGCAGATGTTATAACAGCAGTCCTGTGTATCTTCCTTTTTTTTTTTTGTTTTAAAGACAGTGAGATTTCTCTAAACACAACTTAGACTCCCAAAAGAGAATTAGATTTCCACTTGCTATAACCCTGGCAAATGTAAGTTTCATGCTACATCATAGGATCCTTACATGTAAATGAAAGTTATATACCTATCTCTTGTATTCTCGTGTTGAGAAGTTTAATTTATCCAGGAACTTTTCCTGGATAAATTAATGGATGCTTATACTATCAATATTAGTAGTTTTGATGACTGACTGCCATTTTCAGAATAACAGACAATGATATCTAACAGCAAACTTCAGTGTTGTCAAATAAGGGTACAAACACCATGAAAATGTATCCATTACATATTTTCATTCTGATACCTGACAAAATATTTAAGTCAAGTTGTTGTTGTCACACATAATATCATAATTGGCCCCCTACAGATATCTATGATCACAGATACTATACTTTGAATGTCAGCTGCTCAGAAGCAATCATCCTTTTTTTTTAAAAAAAAAATGTTCATCAGATTCCTGAATGGAACTTACGTAAAAAATGGAACCTTGGCCCCTTGAATCTGATCCAACAAGGTGGTTGTAGCCTTTCAGTTTTCAGACCAAACCCCTAAACTCTGGCTGGCTAAAACATGCAAAAGGATTCTTTCAGATAAAAGTATGTCTTTGCTCAGTTCTTTTGTCCCTCAGTTCTTTTGCCCTTCTTCTTCCCGACCAAAATAAAAGGCTTGTTTAAGACTCCCCAGGTTGTTTAGATTGCATATCCAATCCTTTCTCTGTCCCTCTGTGAGGTTTTTGGTGTTGTTTGAGTTTAATTAATTGGTTGCCAATGTTTCATAAACCAACTTTTTAACATCATAAATGCAAGCGAGTGTGGCACTTGCTACCAGTTTATATTCAGTAGTTTGTTTTGCCAGTTTTGGTGGGGTATAGCTTCCTCCTTGGTAGTTCCTTGATTAGGGTATTGTTTTCTTTCTGCCTGATTGTTTGTCCGGTGCTAATCCCTGCTTATCTGAATATGAGCTCCTGGAAGGGCTGTGATATAGTCAAGCCCTCTTTGCTAGTTTCCAATAACCTAGCTTCCCACCCTGATCTTTCCCACCCGGCTGTCTTTGCAAACAGAAGCTCAATAGGCCTTGAAGTTTGTATGAGTAGCTAAAGGTGACCAACAAAAGCAAAATAGCAGAAAAGCTCAGAAAAAGAAATTAGAATTTTGTCCACCTTGCCAAATGCATCTTGCATACATTTTAGTGCTGGAGCAAGTTTAAAAAGGTACAATAGCTTCCATGTTTCCATCAATGCAGCCTGAGTAAATCAGTGTTGATATCTGTAACGCGCTAAAGGCAATCACTATCACCTCTATTAGCCTAATACATTGTAATCGCTATAAATTAATCGGGCTTGATATTTTCATCCAGCCTGAGGAATTGGCAGTGGTAGGCAATTCCCTATAGAAAATTACAGCTGAATCTATTTTATTTATTTTCTGAATAGTCAATTACATGGACAGCATATACTAATACCAAAATATACTAGAATCTGAAGGTTGATTACAGTTTACATTAATGTTTGGAAATTACATATAATGACTTTTGTTACAACCAGATTGCTAAAGAAGAATCGCCTCGCCTCAGGCCTATCTTTATCCCACTATCAGACAGGATAGGTATGCTCCAGGTCCTTTTCCCTGAACATTGATGGGAGCTTGACCATGAACCTTTTCTGTAGCTACCCTTAGGTGTAGCCTCCCTCCTGAGATTTTCTGGAATTCTGTGAAGACCTGGCTCTTCTCCCATGCATTGAGCTAAAATGGGGCTGAGTCAGGGGATCAACAGTATCGTGGTCTGGCACTTGGTGAGAAGATCGTGATCACTTTTTACAGCATTTTTATTGATTGTGAGCTATCTAGTACGGTATCAGTCTGTGGATAGTATGTTCATTAAATAAATAATGCTTTAAATCCATATAAAAAGTTAACAATAGAATAATAGAATTGGAAGGGATCTCGTTGGTCATCTAGTCCAGGGGTGTCAAATTCACGTCGTCACATCATCACATGACATATCATGACTTTTTTCCCCTTCACTAAACTGGGGGTGGGTGTGGCCAGCACATGATGAATCAGCACATGATGAATCTGCTCGTGGGCCATGGGTTTGACACCCTGGATTTCTGACAGTTGGCAGTCCAGTCTCTTCTTGAAAGCTTCCAGTGATGAACAATTTCTGATTGTTCTCATTGTCAGAAAATTTTTCCTTATTTCTAGGTTGAATCTCTCCTTGATCAATTTCCATCCATTATTCCTTGTACGGCCTTCAAGTGCTTTGAAAAATAGCTTAATCCCCTCCTCTCTGTGACAGCCCCTCAAATATTGGAACACTGTTATCATGTCTTACCTGGTCCTTCTCTTCACTAGACTAGCCACGCCCAGTTTCTGTAGCCATTCTTCATGTGTCCCCTAATCATCTTTGTTGCTAGCAAGAATCTAGATAGCACCATCCTAAATATATAAAACTTCAAAGATGTATCTGGGAAATTTTCTTCACCAGTAAAAGATCAGCAAATAGAAATTTGGGTATGGGCTTATGAAATCTGGGAAAGTCCAGGCGTCATCCTTCTACTGCCCTGTTCCTCCCTTTTTCCAGTTTTTTGTTCTTTTTCCACATTGCTGACATTGGATTGGGACCAATGGATCGGTCAGATTTCAACTATTTAATCTAATCCCTGGGAAACAGCTGAGAAGAAATAAAAGTCAGTTTGTGTAGGAAACAAAACATCGCCAGTTTGTTCTGGTCTCTTACTGTCGAGCTAAGAAAGGGAAGGGACTTTCTGAGCGCAATACTTCACCATCAGCTGCAATGCAGTAGAAAGAAGTGTCTCTAGCATTACTCCCTCGCTGTATTAAATTGCTTTCCGAGTATTAAAAAGTATATGAGGTTTCCGTAAATAAAGGCCTCCCAGCAGAAATCTAAGGAATATTGTTTTATTAATTTAAGACATCATTGCTCAACCAAGACTTCCTAAAATACCAGCCAATCAATTATTGTTGGCTTGCTCATTTGCGCCTTGGGACTCATCTATCATTGGCACATGGATGCTGCCCATTTACTCACAAGCAAACAGACTGAAAAGGCTTTCTCGTCCCTAAGGTGCATAATGCAGCAAATACCGAAATATTATTGCCATGGTGATTTTGTTTTCAAGTGTTGCTTATTCTTTTGAGTAATTAGGCACTCCAAGTCACATCCCAGTTCTTCCTACGGTAAACATTTTGCTGATGAAAACACAATCAAATATTTTATTTTAGGGAATGAGGCTTACTACGAGCACACTAGAGGATTGATTTATTTTGATGTTTCTGATTTTTTTTACTTATTTATTTGATATTAACTATTTCATTTTTGTGATGCCTCTTTATTCCTATATATACTTTCAGAGACCCATCTATCCATCTTATCTCTCAACTTCAAGCCTCAAGTCTTCTCAGCTTCAAGCTCGAGAGTCTCTCAGTCTCTCCCAGAAGTAGCTCAATTTTCCTTTTTCTTTAAAATCCTAAACTTAATAAGCACATTTTTGGAAAAAAGAACTTTGTTGAACCAAAGAGTCAGGGGAGAGGAGAGATCCCTCATTCACAAAAATGATAACTCTGTCAGTAATGCCCAGGGGGCTGTACATAAATACATACATATATATATACATACCAGGGGTGAAATCCAGCAGGTTCTGACAGGTTCTGGAGAACTGGTAGTAGAAATTTTGTGTAGTTTGGAGAACCAGCAAATGCCACCTCTGGCTGGCCTCAGAGTGGGGTGGGAATGGAGATTTTGCAATATCCTTCCTCCTGGAGTGGTGTGGGAATGGAGATTTTGCAGTATTGTTCCCCTGCCATGCTCACCAAGCCATGCCCACCAAGCCACACCATGCCCACCAAGCCATCCCCTCAGAACTGGTAGTAAAAAAAATTGGAGTTCACCACTGATACATACATACATACACAAGCCAGCCAGCATTCTTAGCCCAACTTGAAACTCACAGAACATTTTACAAGTTTCACAACAATTCTCCACCTGGAAACATAATTTAAAAAAGAAAACCCAGAAGGCATTTTAAACTATGTATGCATCGGTGACAACCTTTGCACATTCCTGCTTTGACACCACAGTTCTCCTTTGTTTCTGCAAGATTACCTTTATCTCATCCATAGTCTATGAGTGAGACAGCTCATAGACTTGTTATTAGCTGCACTGTGGACAGCTTACAAGTAGAATTCTTGTCCTTTTTCTAACATTGCCCAAGGACAGCCTGAAGGTGTGCTCTCATTATTCTGGAAACACAGTCAGATAAACAATAGCAAGAGAGAATGTGTTTTGGAAATCTTCCTCCTTTCTGTAATTAGCTACGTTTCACCTCAGACATGTCTCTCGCCCACTTCTTTAGTGTCTTATTTTCTGAGTTCTCTTCTGATTCCTTACCTTGCTCCCCTCTTTTTCAACATAAAGACATCCAACCAGGCAGAGGACAGTAGAAAAGAGACCTCCAATTTTTCATTAGAAAAAAAAGAAGACGGAGATGTTTCTGCTTATTTGCTCATTTTTCAACATAGTTGTGGTAGGGTTAGTAACAGACAAGACCAGTTTCCAATTTTTCTACTGTGTAGAATCTAGATAATCATAAAATCATCACAGGTATTTCCTTCCTCCTCTCTTAAGCTATTCCTGCCCTGATATCTTTCCACTTGCTTCTTTATTTCACATTATTTTAATTATGGAGATGCCAAAAATGGGGTGATAGAGGGACTGAGCAACTAATTTAGACTGACTTAGTCCTGAAGTCAAACTCAACCTATTCCTCCTCCAGTGAACCTGTAGGTGGATATTGAAGGCTAATACTTGATTTTTAAAAGCTGCAGGACAAGAATATTTTCCTTTTTACTGAAATGGTAGGTGTCTTGAGATACTTTACTGGTAGTGAATATATCTACTACTAAATACTGCATTCAACTGATTAATCTCTACTTGAATTTTAAATTGCAAGTCTTCTGGTTTCATTTCTGGATACTTTTTTTAATCCTGTCTTTTGCAACTCTGCTTTTTGTGGAAGCTTGCCTGATTAAGAACTTTTGAGAACGTGAAGGTTTGTAGTTTCTTCTCTGCCACCTGTGGAAGTTCTAATAAAGAACTTTCCCAAAAAGTCAGAACAACTATAGTGGTTAAGATGTTAAAGCAGGTTCAGTGAAACCCAATAAAATCTCTCCTTCTATTAAGATATCTCTTAATAGCACAAAGTTGGAAACAAGAAGAAATCCCGACTCAAGAGAGATTAATATCCAAAATTATGGAATGCGCTGAGATGGATAGACTCACCAAGGAGATCCAAGGAAAGGAAGAATCTGAATATTATCTGGTCTGGCAAAAGTGGTATAAATGAGGGAAGGGGAAAAAAAGAGAAGAAGAAAGAAAGAAAAATCAAATAAAAGGAAGATAACAGAGTAAAATAATTTTTTACATCAAATGAAATTTAAGAAAGAGACACCAGATATCAATAAAATAATATCATTATATAAGGTGAGAGGAATAATATATACTGAAGAATATAGGATATTGATATTGTAACAATTCAGATATTATAGGTAGATGTCATTAAGATGATGCTTGTTATATATTGTTTTACTTGTGTTTATAAATGTAATTTGTGGTTTCTTAAATTAATAAAAGTTTAAAAATTTTAAAAAAAGATATCTCAGTCAATAATATATAAACCTAATCTAATCCACAGAATTGTCGCTATCAGGAAAATGGAGATAAGAGTGCTATTGATGTCTGAGCTTCTGAAGGAAAGATTGGGTTAAAGTCTAACAAAAATAAAATACAGATTGCAAGTTTTTACTTTGAAAATAAAATGAATTTCTAGTGATTTCCAATATCTGCCAGTCCTGATATTGGCAATACACTAGACAAGAATGTGTTCTTTTGAAATAATACTTCCTGATAAAGATTTCATCAGTCTGGAATAATTTGGGAAGAAGAATGAACAGTTTTTTCCTGTCACACTTAAGATTTAAAAGTGGCATGTTCTTCAAATGTTTTTTGAAATAGTTTTAATTGTGCCCAGGAGCTGCTGTAAAAGCAGAACATGTTTTAGGGTGGTGTCAAGAGCCAATGTACAACTCTTTTTGATAAATATGCATTATATTGCATGTTCTTTTAGGAAAGCCACCATTTTTAAAGGCCAAAGCCAAATCTTGTAAACATACTTCAAGGCTAAGCTGAGCCCTGGTGGTGCAGTGGTTAGAGTACAGTACTGTCAGCTACTTCTGCTGACTGCCAGCTGCCTGCAATTTGGCAGTTTGAATCTCGCCAGGCTCAAGGTTGACTCAGCCTTCCACCCTTCCAAGGTCAGTAAAATGAGGACCCAAATTGTTGGGAACAATAGGCTGACTTTGTAAACCGGTTAGAGAGGGCTGTAAAGCACTGTAAAGCGGTATATAAGTCTAAGTGCTATTGCTAACCCCTTTTTTTTTCCTATATAAAAATAGACAACATTATTCATGATAACTCAGGTGTGGGCAGAATCTGTGGGTTATATGTTTTTGTTTTACATATTACATATTACATACATACAGTCTGTGATCACTGCAGAGGGTGTAGTGTCATGGTGCAGGAGCATCTTAGAGATGGGTGAAGCTTACATCTTTGGCCTTTTTTTCTGTGTGAAATTTCAAATGAATTTACTTTATATTAAGGCTTACTTCATTTTTTTAAAATGCAGTCATCATGACATTAGTCAATTTGCTTCTAGGTTTTCATATTACGTTCCTGGAATTCTGAAAATCAGTGGAATTCAGAACCCAGCAATGATTTGGGTAAAGGACATATAGTCTAGGACAGGGATGGCTGAACTTTTTTGCCATCGCGTGCCAAAAGCCGGGGAGCAGGGGGATTGCGGGTGCGGGTGCCCACATCCATAATTCAATACGCCCCGCCCTCCCGCACATGCACACGTGACCCCCTCATACACTTTCCCCTGTTTTTGGCATGTGATGGTTGTAGGCCCGTTTTTCCACCTCCCCAGGCTCCAGAGGCTTTCTAGGAGCCTGGGGAGGGCAAAAACAGCCTTCCCCATCTCCCCCGGAGGCCTTCTGGAGGCTGGAAACAGCCAGTTTCCCGACTTCTGGTGGGAAAATCAATTGGCTGCTGCACACATGTGCGCTGGAGCTGAGCTAGGGCAACACTCGCGTGCCCACCAATATGGCTCTGCATGCCACCTGTGGCATCCGTGCCATAGGTTTGCCATCACGGGTCTAGGAGATCCATCCTTGCAGAAACCAAATGGAAATATGTTGATAAAGACAGTTTGAAGATGGTCTCACCAAAGGGCTACAGTGTACAAGATGGTACTTGCGGAAACTAAATAAATCTCCACCCTACTGAAATATAAAGATGATTACTAAGTGTCCATCCAGTAGCCAAAGTGCAATTTTTTGTCCATCACTGATCAGATTGGATTGCATTTCTCATCATTTCTCACTATATCATCATATATGCTAGAGTACGGGGCATTCAACAACAGCTGAAGGGAGATTTTTGAGTTATTCAGTCTTGATGTTTGCTTCAGAGCCATTCATCCTGTTTCAATTGTTGGCCAGACTCTAAAACCTCTTTGCAATAAAAGTACTATTGGAGGAAGGAAGGGTACACCTGGAGAAGACATGAGTGGAGTACAGCAAGTACATTAGCATCTTGCCAAAAATATAAACAGCCAAATACATCCATAAAGTAGGTAGCATTTTTTAATCAAAATTTTAATCCTCTTAACTTTGTCAAACATTTTTAAAGTAAAAGTACCTTAAATATTTACCTTTAACTTTATTTACCTTAATTTTATTTACCTTTTAATATTCCAATGATTTTAAAGGAAGAGTTTAAAATTAATGAATTATCCTCATTCAGTGACAGAGCACAAGGTTTTTATCCATTTGGTTCGGTTCTAAAGAGCTCTGATACCAAGATTAGGAAAAAAAATATTGTATCCCTGGAAACTTACTACCATTTAAAAAAGGCAAAGATAGACCTATCAAAGCCTTCAGAGAGGGTCTCAATCTTGAAAATTTTGTGATCCTAGAACAAGGGTAGGAAACTTGGTGCCGTCCAAGCCTACCATACAGTTAATTACATTTCATAGATCAATGCTATACTGTAGACATAGACCAACAACATTTGAGAAGTGGATATTTGAGAAGTGGAGAAAGCATTATGAGGATACTTCTCTACCTTTTGAAAATAAACGTTTAATATCATTTAGAAATCCTTGCCTTCTAAGCATATTAAACAAGTTTCCACCTAAAGTACCACTTGATATTTTGCAGCTACTCCTTGCCCAGCACATAAGTAGCAATTTCTAGATCTGGGAGAAAATGTTTTCCCTAATTCTGGGTTTAACTGCTTCTTTCTTGCTAATAATACATTACCTTCTGCAGCTAAATTGGCATCTCTATTTCAGTAAACATATTTCATGCTATTTCAGAGTTCTGCTTTAATTTAATGAAGTGCACTACCATATACAAACTCTCCCAGCCTAACGTACTCATGCTGGGCTGTATAGAAGATTTAAATTGTTCCTAACAGAGCTCAAGCCCTTGCTTCTGCATTTCAAAGGAAATGATAGTGTGGGATGTGCATGTTTTTCTTTAGCCAGAGGCACAAAGTGTACTTTGAAGTTAAGGATCTGGCTCAGGTCCATTTCTGTTGAAACTCTTCAAGGGATGCTTACCCTTCATCTACAATATACTAATGAAGAGTGAAACACCTTAATATGAGGCAGAAGGAATGATCAGTGAAATTGGCTAGAATTTATCAACCCCTTCTCTCAGTTATGAAGAGGACCTAATTCTGAGGTATTTTACCAAGAGGGCAAGGATTTGAAGCCAAGCCCAGAGAGGACCATACAGAAAAATGAGCAAATGTGATAAGATCAGCTTTCTATACCATCTTGATGTCCTTGGGGGTGGTGGTGGTGGTGAAATCTATCAATCTCTTTCTCCTCCCCACTCCCCACTCCCCCCTCAACCCCCCACCCCATTTCTCTCTCTCTCTCTCTCTCTCTCTCTCTCTCTCTCTCTCTCACACACACACACACACACACACACACACACACACACACATACACACACATTTTTCCTCAGACCTCAAGATGGCAGATCTTCCCTGGTTGACCTAAAGTCACTTATTGAAATCTGTGCTCAAATAGATTCCTGAAGATGGGCATTCCAGATTTAATGTAGCACAGTGTGGTGCTACATTGGATCCCATGCAACAACATGTTGTTTTTAAGTTTTCTCAAATACGCACTCAGAAAACCCATTCTGTATGTGGGCCAAGGCTGCAGTGAGTTCTTAAAGCGAATTACTTTTAAGTGAAGTGGTTAAAAAGGGAGTCACATATCTTCTTGGAATGATCAATTAGGTTCTTCCATTTGAGTTTTCAAATATTCTATATTCTGACACAACAATTGTATTTCTGCTTGCAAACCAAGAAAAAGGCTTTGCAACCAAACTCAGCTGAAGAGACGGCATGGCAGCAAGGAATTTATGTTTTTCTTTTACTTAGTTCACAGTACTGATTTTATTTTATTCTGTGATGGAAAAACAAGTCTGGTTTCTGAAAATGGAGAGTATCTATCTCCATATCATCTTTTGTTCCAGTGACATCAGGGTTCTTGAGAGATTTATTTAGGGAATCAAACAAGCAGGGTCATTAACGCTGCTTTTTGTAAATTTAGCTTCTTCTCTAACTTCTGATCACAGCGATAATGCAGCAGATGGCTCTGTTGTGTTCGGTGTGATTTGATTACTTGTTAACTTCTCTGCATGTTCTCCAACAATGTACGTGAAAGGCAGCATAGAGTTTAGAGAGAAGAGGTTCAACCTTGCCTATAATCTATGTGATTCTTTCATCTGCTGGAGTGCAAGACCTTCAGGAGCCAACAGAACCCTGGATAAAATCCTCCACCCAAAGTCACCTTATTGGGAGGATGCGTGACATATAAGTTTAATAAATTAATTAATAAAATAAATAAAATGCTACTCTAACTTCTGCAGAATTTAGATGTAACTGAACCAAGCTACTTTATACAAACATGGATATTACTGTAACTTCAATCCATGTAGCTGAAAATACGAATTACTTGTATTAAGAAATTAGATTTGTCTGACTATATTAACAGTCTAAGCTGTAAAAAGTAAATGAATGAAAAAGCAATCTAGGCCAGGTCAACTCTTATTCTTAACCTGCTGTTTCTTCTGTTTTTATTTGCTGTTTTTAACTCCCATACGTAAGACACCTAGAATATCTCACTGATGAAGGTGGCACACCAGTTCATAAACAAGGTGATAACTTCAAAGCATGATTTTACTGTCACAGCCATTGCCGTTTTTCAGCTAGCCATAACAATAGGGGGGAGGGAGAGCCACCTTTGGAATGCCAGTACCAGGCAGCGGCAAGAAATTGTCCCATGGGAACCAAGGTCATCTAACCAGATGTTCAACAAAGACTTAGTTTCCATAACAATGCCTGTCCATCTAATTGGACAATGTGACCTGCGCTAATAGGGAGAAAGAGATTCTATTCTTTAATTATGTGAAAACCATGGGAATTAGGTAGAGTTGGTTTTGCTTTCAGTCTGTGCCAATATAGTGTAGTCAATATAAAGTTTTGCATTCAGAGATTGGAACATCTCAACAGTGCTTGCTTGCTTGGGTTCATCAGTCAGAAACCTGACACAAGAAGCATCTCAAGCTACTTTTTGTTCAAGCAGAAATATCCTTGTCATTTTAACAAATTGTGCTCTAGCAAGACAAATGTGAAAAAATACAAAAGCCAGTCAAATATTACAACTCCAACAGAATACAATGGCCTTGTTCATACATACATAAATCGAATGCAGTATTTCTAACCATGGCTTATTAAACAAGCTATTGTGGCTTACTTTGCATGTAACTCTAATCAAATGACGTTAAACCTAAAATCAAACCTATGAAATGTTTACCGACAGGATAGGTGCATACCTTTACAGAGAGAAGCAGGAATGTAGGCTGTGAATAACAAAATTCCAGAAGCAATTGTACTACAGCTTTCTATCACTTTTTGGCATAATAGATATGTACCTAGATTAGGTACACAGATGAAATCCAGCAGGTTCTGACAGGTTCTGGAGAACCAGTAGTGGAAATTTTGAGTAATTTGGAGAACTGGTAGCAGAAATTTTGAGTAGTTCAGAAAACTGGCAAATACAGCTTCTGGCTAGCCCCAGAGTGGGGTGGGAATGGAGATTTTCCAGTATCCTTCCCCTGCCAAGCCCACCAAGCCACTCCCACCAAGCCATGCCCACAGAACCCATAGTAAAGAAAATTGGATTTCACCACTGATTAGGTACCTGTTAATTGTAATCATTCCAGTATAAGTGAGAAAGTTATCCAACAGTGTAATGACTGCCCATGAAACTAATTAGTTTGTAAAAGTGTTTAATTTTGGCTAGGTTGTACACATGCACGTACTTATAACTTGTTTATAGGGTATATATTAAAATATGGATGTCTATAAATTTCTGAAGACCAGTATGGACATTCATAAATTAGTTTGATTGATTATATAGTTTTCTCGGTACTTTCTCCCTTAGGCCAAGGCCCTAGTTATACCTCAGCTTGATGGTGACCATTTCTCAATTCTGCTCTAGTTAAATGAATTGAAATTCAAGAAACATATAATGAGAATTGCTACCTTCTCTTTCTAATGCCAGCAGGAAGAGCGTACTGCCAAGTCAAATGGACCCTCCATCTAAATCAAATGATAACTGAGCTATTGGCGTCAGATCACCTGCAGTGCTTTTATTCTGCCCAGCATCAGCTGTAACTCTTAATGCACTCTTGGAGAACTACAAGCTACCCAAGAGCTCCACCAGCATCTAACTCACAATAATAATAATATTAAGACAACAGTAGCACCACTTCAAGCCTGGCTTGAAAAGGACTACAGTATACTAATTCCAAAAAAGCTCTTGCTACTACTTTCCAGGCTTACAGTGTGTATCCAAAACTGCGCCAACAGCTGCACTGGACTTTCTCCAGTAGAAGAGATACTACAATTAACTGCTGGCATGCAAGAAAAAGGAAACCATGAAAAACAACTGGACAAAACTCATCCAGGCAGTCAGATCCAATGCCTTGGCTTCATTCTGGCATTGTCATATCAATCTTCCAGAGCAATTGTCTATCCATAATGGACTGTCACATCTCCCCAGGAACCTGAGAGGTATTCTTTCACAAACTCCACATAGATGCCTCTGTTGAGAATGGATGTCCTAGTCAAACTATAGAGAATCTGTGAATGTGGGCACCAGTGACCATGACTCTGGCTTCACTCTTTACCTGGATTTAAGACTTTTGACTGAGTCCAAAGGAATGAGTGCTTGCAATCGTTGCAATATATTAAAAGGGGGAAAGGTTAGGGTTAGGAATCCAAGATTCCAACCCCCTTTTGCATTCTGAAACAAAAGTCATTCTGAATGTACAGATAAACCCCCAAGTGGTCTCAAGAATTCTCAGGGAGAGTGCTAATGACCAGATGACTGCAAAGAAGTATGATCCTTCCAATCTCAACCCCTCATCCTGTCAGAACTAATTCTTCCATCGCCCCCATCATCCAGTCAGAACTGATTAAGTTTTTTGGATGAGAAGTGAAATGTCTTCTACTTCCTCTGTAAGGGGGGGAAAAAAAACATCCAGCTGCCTTTTGAAAAAGCACCTTTGAGACAAATATGACCTGTGTGACTGAGAATCTCCACAGACATTCCTCCCTGCAATACAATCTCCCTTTATGCTACCTACATAGACTTCGAAGCAGCATTTGGACTGAGGGTTTTTTTGATTATTTTAATGGGTTTTAATATATGTTTAAATTATATAATTATACATGTATGTATTTTCTGTATGTATTTTACATTTTTATTGGGTTTGTTTTTATTTGTTGTGAGCTGCCCTGAGTCCTACAGAGATAGGGTGGCATACAAATTATATAAAATAAATAAATAAATAAAATTTGATTCAACATCCTGAGCTAAACTGGGGGAAAACTAGAGGCCGCCTCGACTGACCAATGTCTACTTAATTTAATATATTTAATATATGCTGCATCAAGGGACCTTACTAAGAGTAAGATGTAATCAATCCCCAGGGCCATCTTACTAGTGCCACTGAAACTGAAAGGACATAAAAGAAAGGCTACATGTTGGTCCTTAACTGACTTCCTTTTCTTTTTCTTTTTACAACTTTATTGAATTTCAGAAAAGTACAAAACACAAAGAAGAAGGAAAAAAAGGCTTTAAACAAAAAAGAGGGGGCAGGGGAAATTTTCAGTTGAAGCTATCAGAAACAGCAACCTATTAAAAATCTTGATCTCTAATCCTTTGAATTCTTCCAGAATTAAAATACTTTTCTCCATTTTATATTAGTAAGGCTCTTCTTCTTTAATTACACTATTTAGTCCTTTCTGGTTGTGTCTAGCAACTGGCTTCAAGGTCTCCTCTTATTGTGTTTTACTCTAATCCATATTTTCCATGGAAAGATTTCTTACATTTAAATTCGAAATCTTCGTATCTTTTTAATAGGATTTTAAACAAACCAGGGGAATGATTCTTACAATTAGTTTCAAAAGTTTATTTCCAGGCAATTTGATAGTTACAATCTTTCATCTACTAACGTTTATGTTCCCACCTACACACATATTATGTTCCAATCCATCCTTTTAGATTCTTTTAGACTCTCTTTAGAGAAACAGAAATGAGACAATATGTATAACATTATGTTTCACTAGACATATTTTTATATCTTCTAGCTTTTCATGGTTTTGGTATATAGTAATGATTAAGGTACAGGGAAGCGGTGGCTCAGTGGCTAAGATGCTGAGCTTATCGATCAGAAGGTCAACAGTTCAGTGGTTCGAATCCCTAGTGCCACGTAACAGAGTGAGCTCCCATTACTTGTCTGCTAGGTTAGTTTCTGCCAACCTAGCAGTTTGAAAGCACATAAAAACTGTAGAAAAATAGGGACCACTTTGATGGGAAGGTAACAGCACTCCGTGTGCCTTTGGCGTTTAGTCATGCTGGCCATATCACCAGGGAGATGTCTTCAGACAGCACTGGCTTCTTGGCTTAGAAACGGAGATGAGCACCGCCCCCTAGAGCCAGAAATGACTAGCAAGCATGTACGGGGGAACCTTTATCTTTACCTAGGGATTATGGCACCAAGACTTTAGAGTTCAAGTTCTGCCTTAGACACAAAGCCAGCTGGGTGGGCTTGGGCCTGTCACTTTTTCTTCGCCCTAGATAGGAGGCCCTGGCAAACCATTTCTGAAAAATCTTGCTAAGAAAACTTCAGAGACTTCTGCAGGTAGCTTCTGAAAATCAGGCACAATTGAATGGCAGGGGAAACGGGTTTTTATATTTTTGTTAGACTGGTGTATCTTCTATGCTTTTTAACTGAGGGTATCCCTCCTTTCTTATACTGATCCATAGCTGTAATAAAGGTTTATTTGATCTGATTATATGAGTTTGGGACTGGATCTCATTGGACTACATTGGATCATGGCCTTTGAGATCCAATGGTACATTCAGTAGGTATTCAGACTTGTTTACCTTGCTTTTGTTCTGTAATGAAGCCAATTTATAATTCAGAGACAAAAAGTTAATTTTAATACTTAAAAGAAAAACTTACGAAGTTAAGAGATGACATTCCTTTTGCCAAAACACAGAATGGCTTTTTCCTATATGCACCCAAGGGAACACTACTCATTAATTCTTGGAATCAAGCCATAGGAATTGGCTAACTGCAAGGCTGAATAATGTTTCTATAGATAATAAGTTCAGAAATTCAATTCATAGGAGTGATGAAATACCTTGCTGTTGAAATGGAATGTTGAGGAAGATAAGAAGACTTCCATAATTCATGAGGGCATGTCCTGAGTTTGAAAACCTCTGAATCAAAATGGTAGCTGGATCCAAAGATGATAATTTGTTCTGTGTGGAAGAAAGGGGTCTTAATTGTTTTTGACTTGTGCAAGGAATATATCCCTGCTCATTCCTTCTTCATTGGTGAATGCTTTTAGGCAGAAGGCTCAATGCAGCTTTCATGTGATAGACTGAGAATAGGGAGAGAAGGAAAAAGTACTGAGATCTCAAGGAAATTATAAATGAAATGTACCATTGTCTTTGATAAGCAGCAATCAATGCAACTCTGTAGATCATCTAAAATTATCAATATAGCCATAGGGTTAGTAGATTATATTCTTTTAGCCTGTCAGGATTTTAAAAAATGAACTGTTGGAAACTGTATTCTGAATGAATAGACATAGGCAGATATAAGGGGGAAATAATTCAAATCAGATGTGCTCACCATTTATAAAAGTACTGGTCTTTGATGGTCTAGAAAAGATGCAGTAACATCTTATACTGTATGTATCAGTTACTCAAGAATGCATGGCATAATAAACTCATTTAATATGGGCCCACATATTTACAAATATACAGTTAGAAACTTAATCTGTTTAGATATTTAACTATACTGCCTTTTTCTTGAAGTTATATTAACATATTTATTGATTTGAAGACAAAAGAAAGGACCGAATAATAATAATAAAATGATGCAATACAAAAGCAACTAGTTGAAAACAAGATCTTTCCACCTGAGCAGAAAGGAAACTGCCCAAACAGTAGAGGAAGAGAAGATCAGCTCCTAATTGACAAGATGGTTTTCAAAAACTGCAAGAGAAGGAAGACCAACTGGAAGCAGCTTGGACTGATTACAACAAGGAATTGAACTCTCTACCACAGGATTGGATAATCAAGTGCCTAGAAAAAACAGAAATCAGTAGAAATATCAGAAGGTTTCTGCAAAGATCAATAGCACTGTTGGTCAGTGATGATAGCCTGGGAGAGGTTAAGATCAAGAATGGAATATTTCAAGGAGACTCACTATCATCACTATTGTTGTCACTACATTGATTCTTCTGTCAACAATACTGAAGAAGTCGAAGCAAAACATTATTGGGTGAAGATACAAATATGGTTAGAGGGAATGTTGCAGCAACATATAGAGTTAAAGCCAGAGATATTCTTACAGGGAATTTTACCAGAGAATTACAGTAAAGAAGATACATATTTGATTATTCATATAATAACAATGGCTAGAATTGTATTTGCACAAAATTGGAAAGCAGTTGGAAGGAGAAATTATAAAGAAAATTTTAGAATGTGCAGAAATGAATAGATTAAGATTCAGAATAAAAGATAAAGTGGAATCGATGTATTTCAAGACATGGGAAAAATTTTATGATTGGTTAGAAAGGAAATATGAATAAGGGAGAACAGATGGGAGAAACCAATTAAAAAATAGATACCCAGATGATGCCAAGTAAAAGGAGAAAGGGGAGGAGGGGTAAAAGGGAAAAAAGTGAGATATTATAAAAATGTACACAAATGATGAAATAAAAATAAATATTAATTGAATAAGAAATTGAAATGAGAATAAAGATAATTATAAAATCGCGGCTGCTCGAATACCACTCTAGACTGAACTGAAAAAGGAAGGAGAGGAGAGGAGAGGAGAGGAGAGGAGAGGAGAGGAGAGGAGAGGAGAGGAGAGGAGAGGAGAGGAGAGGAGAAAGAAGAAAGGGAAGAGGAGAAGAAAAAAGATAGGGGAAAGAGGAATAGAAGAGAAGGTTAGAAGGGGGGAAGAATAGAGGAGTGAGGGAAGGGAAGGGGAAGTAGGAAAGAGAAGGAGAGGAAGAAAGAAGAAAGTAGGAGGAGAAAGAGGAAGGAAGAGAAGGGGAGGAGAAGAAGAAAGGTTGGAGTAAAGGTAAATGGTAAAAGAGCAGCCCCGAAAAAGTAAAAATGAAAAATGAAAGTTAAAAGATAAGGTGAAAGAAAAATGATGGGTAAGTGACTGTACATGTAAATGTTTTTATGAGAAATAAAAATAAAAAAACTTTTTTGAAAAAAAAACAATACTGAACAAGTCAGGCCATGGTTATGAAACATTAAACACATCTGCCAAGCTATCTCACCTCCTTTATAAGAACTTTCTTTAGCTGTATGGAAAAATATCATCTGAAATGTGCCACCCATACCATCAACAGGAGGAAAATCATAAATACTTGAAAGAATCAAGATATCTTAAGGAAATAACATAAAGAATCTGGATAAAGATGATCCCTACTGTTAGCTCGGCGCCGGAAAGAAACACGACTCAACTGTCCGTTCAGAACCTTTATTAAGAGTGCAAACTGAACTGCCGGCTGGGCTGCTGAGCCTCCTTATATCCTGCTCAGGCATGCCCGCTGGCCAATGACAACAGTTTAAAACTCCCGCCGGGGGAATTGACCAATCCCCCGGCAGATGTCCTTATAAAGACATAACACCCCTCCCCTCCTAGTCCATAGTCCATCAGTCAGTGTGCGCGATCACGTACTCGCGCAGGTAGGCGGGACGCCTGACAGTTCTTCCGGACCTGCGCGGCCCAGTCGGTGGGTTGATGTTGCTCCGGACGGGTCGAGCCCCTGCGGGCTCTGGTTCCCCCGTCCGGGAACCTCCGGACTCCGTCGTCGAGTGCGCGGGGCCTTGCCTAGCGCCTCCGGCAGGAGTCGCAGCCGTCTCTGGGTGCTGTCCCCGGGTTGCGCCGCCGTTGGTCCGGTGGTCCTCCGGGCTGTTCCAGTCGCCGCAGTCGAGAGGCGGTCGTCTGAACCTCGGTAAGGTTCCCGGGTCCTCGTCTGGTGCCCAGGGTGCCCCCGGGTCAGGGGGTGCGGTGGCTGTCCCCGTGGGTTGACCCCCGGGTGGGGGTGGTTGCGACGGTCCCCTCTTGGCCTCTCCGGGTCGCCCTACCTCGCCGGGGTAGGGTAGGACTCCCTTTCGGGTTTGTTGTTGTCCTACCCTGCCGAATCTGTGCTCACCGTCTCCGTTGTGCTGGTGTCGGTCGACCTCGTCTGGGGGTTGTTGCGTGGCCCGGTCCCGCTGTTCCGTCCACCTCTCGGAGTTGTGTCGGTCTCTGGGGTTGTGCTGTCGGGTGCCACCTTGGTTGGCCGGCTGGCGCCCTCGCTGGTGGAGCAGGTCCCGGTCTACCGTGCTCGCCTTTTCGCTGGTGTCAGCGTCTCTCGTGTTGGCAGGCCGAGGTCCTGCCTCGCCGGGTTGGGGCAGCCCACCTCTGCCGGGGTGTTGTAGGCCCTCGCCTTCTGGGCGTGGTAGGTCTGCCCAGCGGGGTCATGGCTGGCCTACCTCGTCGGGGTGTGGTAGGCCTACCTCGTCAGGGTGTGGTAGGCCTACCTCGTCTGGTCGGCGCAGGCCTACCTCGTCGGGGTGGTTTTCCTCGACTTCCTCGATTCCCCTCCACCTTTTCCGGAGCTGGTCGATGTGTCGCCTGCAGGTGCGGCCGTCGTCCAGCTCGACTTCGTAGGACCTCGGGCCGGTCACTCGCATGATCTGACCCTTGAGCCATTTGGGATCGCCCTGGAAGTTGAGCGCGAAAATCAAATCGCCGCACGCAAAGCTTCTTAGCGGCGGTGGTTTGTTCGGCTTGTCTTTCGGGTTGTACATCGGGTGCAGGCGATCTAGCGGTGAGCGCAGCTTCCTCCCCATTAGTAGTTCTGCCGGACTTTTCTTTGTTGTGGTGTGGGGAGTGATGTGTTGGGTCAAGAGGAACTGGTCTATTTGTTCCTGCCAGTCCCCGTTGCCCATTCTAGTCAGTGTCTCTTTTGTTAGCCTCACCATTTTCTCGGCCTGTCCGTTTCCGGCCGGTCTGTAAGGGGCGATGAGTGCGTGCCTGATGCCGTGGCCAGCCAGGAACTCTTCCATCGCCTTCGCCGTCAGCTGTGGCCCGTTGTCGGAGACGAGGGTGTCCGGGAGGCCGTGCGTGGCGAAGAGTCGTCGTAGGGCTCTGATGGTGGCTTCCGTCGTTGTGGAGGGCATGGCTATAACTTCGAGCCACTTGGAAAATGCGTCGACCACGATCAGGAGGTATTTTCCGTTCATTGGCCCGGCGAAGTCGATGTGGATTCGTGACCACGGTCCGGATGGTTGCTCCCACTCTGTCGGGTGTGCTTGCGGGGGTGCTGGTCTCGTTGCCTGGCACGGGTCACATTTGGCAATCCACGCCTCAATGTCTTTGTCTAAGGCGGGCCACCAGACGTAACTCCGCGCCAGGGCCTTCATTCTGACGATCCCCGGGTGACCGCAGTGGAGGGATTGCAAAGTCCGTTTTTGTAATGAGGGTGGGATGACCACCCGGTCGCCCCAGAGGAGGCAGCCTTGCATGGTGGTGAGTTCTTGCTGCCTTCTCTGGTATGGGGCAAGTTCTTGCTTCTGAGTTTCTTCTGGCCATCCCCGCAAAACCCAGGATACGACTTGCCTGAGAATCCTGTCTTTAGCGGTGTGCTGTGCTACCGTGGATGAGGACACCGGGCTGGACTGGTCATCGTCGATATGGTGGAGGCCGAGTGTAGGTGCTGGGTCCTCGATCTGCT
The DNA here is from genome assembly GCA_030761175.1 of Masticophis lateralis. NCBI lineage: Eukaryota > Metazoa > Chordata > Lepidosauria > Squamata > Colubridae > Masticophis > Masticophis lateralis. The sequence continues at coordinate 90,621,189 of JAUDYJ010000001.1, forward strand.
CGTTCAGCGGGCACCTGCTGAGGCCGTCGGCATTTCCGATGATTTTTCCGGGCCGGTGGACCAGGCGGTAGTTGTAGCCCGACAGGAATATGGCCCAGCGTGTCATCCTGGGTGACATGAAGGTTGGGGTGGGTTTGTCCCCCGCGAGGAGGCCCAGTAGGGGCTTGTGGTCGGTGACAATTGTAAAAGCTCTTCCATATACGTATTCATGGAATGCTTTACGCCCGCCACCATCGCCAGCGCTTCCTTATCAATCTGGCCATAGTTTCTCTCCGCCGGGGACATCGTTTTGGAGAAGAAGGCGATGGGTGCCTCCGTCCCGTTTGGTAGTTGGTGGCTTAGGACGGCCCCGACCCCGTAGGGTGAGGCGTCGCAGGTCAAGGTTAACGGTAGCTCTCCGTTGTACTGGATGAGGAGGCTGTCGGAGGATAGAAGTCTTTTGGCTTTCTGGAAGGCTTCCTCTTCTTCGCTCCCCCACTTCCAAGGTGCCGCCTTCCCTAGGAGTCGGTGTAGTGGTTCAGCAACGGTGGCTTTCTGTTGTAAGAACACACTATAGAAATTAAGTAGTCCCAGAAAAGCCTGAAGCTCCGTTTTGTTTTTGGGGGCTGGAGCCTCGTGTATAGCCCTCACCTTGTTTTTAGTGGGGTGGATGCCCTGGCTATCAATTAAATAGCCCAGGAACTCGACTTCCCTGACTCCGATCACGCACTTGTCTCGTCGGACTCGTAGTCCCTTCGCCTGGAACCGCTGCAGGGCAAGCCTGAGCCGTTCCATTAGTTGGGATTCCGATGTCCCTGAGACTAGGACGTCATCAAAGTAGGGCACTACCCCTGGAATGCCTTGGAGAAGGCGTTCCATCATCGATTGAAAAATCCCCGGGGCGGCACTGACTCCGAACTGGAGCCTGTTGCATTTAAAGGCGCCCCGGTGCGTGACAATCGTTTGCGCCTCCGCAGTTGTCTGGTCCACTGGCAGCTGCTGGTACGCTTGCGCCAGGTCCAGTTTGGTGAAAATTGATCCTTTGTCTAGTGAGTGCAACAGATGTTGCACCACTGGCACCGGATATGCGCTCTGCTGCAACGCACGGTTGATTGTGCACTTATAATCAGCGCAGATGCGCACTGATCCATCTGGCTTCATGGGGGTCACAATGGGAGTCTCCCATGCAGCGTGATCGATCGGTTCAAGGATGCCCTGGGCGATTAGTTTATCCAATTGTGCATCCACTTTTGGTCTAAGGGCAAACGGGACTCTGCGGGGCTTTAGCCGAATTGGATTGATTTGGGGGTCTAAATTTAGCGAAATGGGTTTCCCCAAGAATTTACCTAAGCTCCCGTCGAAGACGTCCTGGAAGTCTTCTAGGAGTTTGTCGAGTTGGCTAGTCCTGATTTGGTTTATTCCGCCAATTGTTAGCCCTAGTGGCCTGAACCACTCCACTCCAAGTAGGGTCGGTCGAGCGTCCTTGACGACGGCGATGGGGAGGTCTCCGTTGAAGTCTTTGTATTGCACCCTGATGTTTGTGCGTCCCAGGATGCCAATGGGGTGGCCGCCGAAGTCTACCACCTTTGCCTGGATTGGCTTCAATTGTCCCTTTGAGATGTTGGGCTGGAGTTTCTTGAGGTTATGCCAGGCCATGATGGAGAATGGCGAGCCAGAGTCTATCTCCATGGGGCATGGTGCCCCTTCCACGTGGACGGTCACGTGGAATTTTTCGGATCCCTCAGCTGCGGTGTGTGCGATGGTCGTCTTGTTGACTTGCCGGCCGTTGGATTGCCGCTCGTCGTTCCGCCTCGGCTGCTGGGATCGTCTAGATGACCTTTGGTATTCACGGTCCACAGGTCTTTGCCGCTCAAAAGATGGTTCTGCCGCTCTGCAGGCCTCGGCGATGTGGCCTTTCCGTCCGCAGCGTCGGCAGGTTGCGTCTCGCCAGCGACATCTGGCGCGAGGGTGGTCCCCTTTGCAGCTGGCGCATCTGTCCTCCCGGCTGCCATCTTGGTGGTTTTCCCGCCTTTGGGGCCTCGTGACCTTATGGACGGCCATTTCCCCGTCTGACTCCGAGCACGTGGAGATGTCCTCGGATGACTGCGGGTGGTCTCTGTGGATCTTGTGGATCCCTTTTGATCGTCGCATCGCTGCTGCCGCTCTGTCGGACGTTTCCGCCGCGGTAGCTTCTTCGATGACGTCCTTGAGGGAGATCTTTTTCCGGCTGAGGAACTTCTTTTGGACTGAGCAGTCCCTCATGCCGAAGACGATCCGGTCTCGTAGCTGGACGTCCACGTTCTCGAACTCACAGCTGGCCGCGATCTTCCGGAGCGCCGATACGAACTCCTTGAACGTTTCCCCTTCGTGCTGATTCCGTTGATGGAATTCGAAGCGGTTGGCTAGAGGAGTGCTCGTGGGCGCGTAGTGTTCTTGGAGAACGTCTTGGAGCTCGGACCATGGCATCTGTTCTATGTCTCTGGGTGCCACGAGGTCCATCGCCATCTCCAGAACTTCGGATCCGCAGTGGGCCAGGAAGAGAGCCCTCTTCCTGTTGTCGTCCAAGTCTGTGAAGCCGCTGCCCGCCAGGAATTGTCGGAAACGCACCATGAAGGACTTCCATTTTTCCTGGCTTGGATTGAATGGAGCCAGAGTAATTTGGGATCCCGACATGGTTCAGTGACTTGCTCAAGTGATTCAGCTCTTGGATGGCGGGTGCGGTCGTGCTGGCTGCTCGTCGGTTCTTCTTCAGTCCTTCGTCGCCAGTGTTAGCTCGGCGCCGGAAAGAAACACGACTCAGCTGTCCGTTCAGAACCTTTATTAAGAGTGCAAACTGAACTGCCGGCTGGGCTGCTGAGCCTCCTTATATCCTGCTCAGGCATGCCCGCTGGCCAATGACAACAGTTTAAAACTCCCGCTGGGGGAATTGACCAATCCCCCGGCAGATGTCCTTATAAGGACATAACACCTACCAATACCTAGACATCCTTCAAACTGACAACATTAAGCACACAGACATCGAGAAGAAGATTAGAAGTGAATACATCATGGGAACCAAGAAGATGTTAAAGTCAAACTCAGTGGAGGAAATACCGAATGGAATCTCTCAATATTTTTAAAATACCTATTAAAAATAAATTGATTTAAGATAGCAATCCTTTGTTTAGCCAACCATTACAACAAAACATTTTCCTTGTTTTCAGATTTAAATCATACATGTCACTTTCTCATGTGAATCAGGAACAAATATAACAATTACCTAATAACAGGTAATTGTGTCTGGCAGCTTTTAAAGCAGGAAATAACCTAATTTAATATATCTGCATCCTAAACTTTGCAAAGTTTTCATAGTAATACAGTTAAAATGTTCATAATATGGTTCTAAGTATCTAGCTGTTGATATTTCAGAACTTTATTTCCATCACAGATAACCTAGCTATTTTTGAAAAGTGTCTAATAGAAATTTTTCTATTAATAATTAATCTCAATATAATATTTCTTGTAATAACATTAATCTTGGCATATCGTTGCTACAATAATTGATTTTAAAAATCAGATCCCATTAAATAAGCAGTCTTGACCCATCTTCCAATACCAAGCATTCTATGAAGAACCTTGAGTTCAGTGATACTGTAATGGCTAAAGGTAAATTTCAACCTTGATTTCTCTGGTCCTAATCTAACATCTCAGTTACTATAGCATCCTGGAAGATTTAATCCTTTAATCCCAGATTCTGTACCTGATCCACAGCCACTAACCCCTAAATAGCACTATTGTTGCCCAGTGGAGGAATTGTGGATTTTAGGGTAGCTGAACACCAGATTGCAAAATTAGTCCTTTTAGGAGAGAGGTGGACAATTAATTTCCCCAAGATACCACATGAGAAACTGGGACTGTTGTAGAGGGCTAAACCAATAGGGTTGTGAAGGTGCATAGGCATGCATACACACACAGACATATATTGAAAAAAAAATCATCAGTAGCCTTCAAAATCAAAGCAATCCATGTAGGCTGGACAGGAACAGCCAAAGGGCCAGTTGTGGCCCAGGAACCGTAAAATGCCCAGGACCGTTTTGTGAGAAATAATCTACATGGAAGCCAGAATCAATAGCAACACTAACTGAGCCTGGAAGAGGCTAGCTGCTGGGAACTTTATAAATAAGGTGACCAACTTTTTTACAATGAGAAGGAGGACACGTGTGCATGTGCCGTGTTGTGTTTCAGTAAGAAGTAAACAAAGCCACTTGCATGCGTCACACTCTCTCAAAACAATTCTCTTGTGCGACGAGAGCGTCTCATAATCGTGTCTCACCGCACTGTACCGAGCCTTCATCAATTCTCATGTCAAACACAAATACATCACCACACATGCAATGGATCGGATTGGCATCGATCGAATACAAAGATTGACAGATTAGTCTTCAAATATCGAAAAGGAGGACATGTAGGAGGACACTTTTCAAGAGAGGACAGAACTTACAAAAGAAGGACTGTCTTCCTAAAGGAGGACGATTGGTCACCTTATTATAAAGTAGCATGAAAATTAAAGTTGCTGAAGATTTTGTTTCATTTTATTTTAGGCTCTAAGCCAGGGCTGTCAAACTCCCGGCCCGCGGGCCAGATGCATCCCGCACTGGCCACAGCCACTCCTGGTTTAGCAAAGGGGGGAAAGTCCTCATACATCATGTGACGCTGCTGTGATGACGTGAGTTTGACACTCCTGCTCTAAGCCTTTGATCTTGAATTGCTTACCTGAACATTCTGACCTTTGACCATATTTTTACACTTTAACTCTTCATGTTAACTCGTCTTACAATATCTCACATGGTACTGAGCTTCTCACAAATTGACTTTGGCACTGGTATCTTTCTGGGAGTGATACATTAGCTTTTGATGGCCCTCTGGATATTTTCTCTCTTGCTCCCAGTATTTCTAAGATAGAGAATCAAGCAAATATTACTTCATATTACTTCTAAACTAAATAAGCAATCCCAATAGATGTTATTATATAGGCCTACTTTACTATTAAATCAAAATTTTAAAATGTTTGTTGTATTATTGTGTTGGTCAATAGGCTAAACAAATATGCTTTATTAGTAATTATATCTTCACTGAACAGTCTGGATTTCTCCCATAAATTAAATTCATAATAAACGTACTGTAATACACTTGTACTAATTTCATTACATTCTACTGCTGTGCTGTCTTTGAGTTCTATCAGAGCTTTTGATGATGCCATACAGTACAAATTTTGAGAGTTTTTTTCTACATAATGTGATTTAGATATAGTTTTATTGTTGGGATCAATCGTTTCTGCTTACCAATAAAAATAGGAAGCTCTACATATTGTATTCCTTGTTTCTGCATAATATGCCTATTTTCCAGCATCGTTGCTCTGACAATCCACATGGGTAATCACTTCCTGCTTAGCTCAAGACTGAGTGTTCAAACTTTTTCCATTGGTCTGGCCACGGCCTCTTCAGTCTTTTTCACTCAGTCTTATTGAAGAGACTGGTGTTGGATTTTTCTGAGATATTCAGAGAAGTAATTTGGAATTTTTTCTGTTGGTCTATGATTTATTTCAACTTGGATACCTTTGGACTGTGTTTTTCATTGAGATTTCTTAGAGGAACTCTGTGTTTCACGTGTAATGGTAGGGCTGCACAATGTTTGTGTATTGGGGATTGAGAGCGTTTCCCTCAGCTGCTGGTGGTGTTCTTAGCATGTCTGGGGCTCCAGCTCACTTCCACTGCCTGTTACTTATTAGAGCAGCTTGCCGGAGGTTGCTTCTGGAGGCACCTCCGTGGTTTGACTTGCCACTGGTGGGAGGCTGGTTACCAGCTTGCCAGTACAACTGCCACGACCCCACAGACCTTCTCAAGCGGCTTTGGAGTCACTGCCTAACACATCAGGTCAAACTCCGCATCCAGGAACCGGCTTCGCGGCGCTCAAGAGGCGATTGGAAACTTTGCATCATTTTTTGGACTTTTTTTGGCTCGGTGAGCCACGGCAGTGCTGAGGAGCATTTCCCACTCGCACCCACCATTTTGTTTTTTTCTGTCAGACACGGCGGCTAATTTGTAAGCGACCAACTTACAAGCCTAATTTACTGACCACAGGCTCAGGGACTTAATAGAAAGCCGAGCCTGGCAAAGTGGAGTGCTTGCGGACTCTGTTCCTCCTGTGCTGGGTTCCTGTTACTGCTACTGCTACTGCTGGTCTCTCCTTTGGTGACATCTCTAGAAGTCCAGTGGTTTCAAAGAGGCTATTTTGTAGGATTCCAGGAGGACAGGTTTGATTTAAACAACACTAGTATATTGACTGTTGTAGTTGTACATAAATTGAAGGTTGGACCTTATTAAGTTTACAAAAAAAAAGTTTGGTTTTTAGGATTATCAACAGATTTTAATAAATTTAACATAGCATGAAGAAGTAAAGTCTAATCTGATCAATCATCTAATCTATTAATCAACGTGATAGAGTTATAAAAGCACCTTCAACAATCCATTACTTCATATTAACCCAGGTGCATTCAGGAATAATTATTATAAAACATTGGCTTCAACTAAAGGAACATAATTATGGGTCTCTCTTGCAAAAGATCAAAACATAATTTAAATCATGGCACCGTGCTTTATAGAATAGCAACAATTAAAATATGACTAATCTTTTTAAAATTGTATTCTTGTTTCACATACTTTCCCTTGCCTGTTTCTTGGATTACTACACGGCAAACATTTCTCTTTCTTTACACACACACACACACACACACACACACACCATTTTAAACAAAATATAAAATATTATTGTGATGATTTTCAATTAAAACTGTAAAGCTATATTATCCAGAATTCAAAAGGAACAAATTAAATTAGAACTAGATACTCACCTAGTAGGTCAATATCATCCCTTTCTGATATTAAAAATTAATTAAGCATTATCTGTTATCACAAATGCACATTTAAATCTTGCCTTAGAAATTTGTGAAAGCTGGAAAGAAATTCAACCTAGTGATCTTTTTTCTTTTCTCCCTTTCTTTGATTGCTCATATTTTAAACTGATAAATGTGATTAGTTCAATGAAATGAGAAAATAGAGGACTTCATAGGCTAGAGACTTGGTCATGAATGGGAAAGTTATTTCTACTAAACGTATTGGTCAAAACTTTCAATTTCCAGACAGTATTGGAACATTACCTATATCTGCAACATTTGAAATCAAAGGAACCCCTTCTGGAGCTTATTATACAAAACTCTTAAATGAAAGATTAAATTTTCTTGAAAAACTTTTAAAAGCATTAGAAACAAACTTTTTGCTTTCTCCTTTTCTTACAATACAGATGACATTGATTGTTCTTATAGATGACCTGTCTCAGGCCATGAAAGAAAGTGGTATACTTATCCTCATCCTTCTATTCCAGGGGTATCAAACTCAAGACGACACATTGTCGTCATGTGATGTATCACAACTTTTCCCCTCTTTGTTAAACCAGGGATGGGTGTGGCCACTGCGTGACGCATCCGGCCTGTGGGCCCGCGAGTTTGACATCCCTGATCTATTCTATCAGTGATGTCATTGGTCATGGTATGTTTTGAACTGTCCTCCAGGATGAAGGATTGGAGGCAATCCCTCTGCTCCTTTCTGAAAGATAATTTTAAATGGATACTTAACTTTATATCTCAACCTATCGATCAGACAAGATAAACCAGATCAGGAAACTGACTCAACTAGAACTATATTTCATTGAAATAGGCTACAGTAGCAGAGTCTAAAAGGGATGCGGTGGCTCAGTGACTAAGATGCTGAGCTTGTTGATCAAAAGGTCAGCAGTTCTGGATAACTTTTTGAACTTTATTGTAGTTTTAAAGTATTGAAATTTAAAGACGGCTAATTTAAAAGTGATAAGAGAATGAAAAGGTTTAACTAAAGTTGGATAACTTTTTTAACTTTATTGTAGTTTTAAAGTATTGAAATTTAAAGATGGCTAATTTAAAAGTGATAAGAGAATGAAAAGGTTTAACTACAGTTGGATAACTTCTTGAACTTTATGGTAGTTTCAAAGTATCGAAGATTAAAGGTAGTTAACTTAAAATTTAATGGATAATTCTTTGAAAGTTTTGAAAGAATGTTTTGTTAATATATTAAGAGATTTTAAAATGTTTAAATTAAAATTATAAGTTTTTTTCTTTTACAAATGTGAAATGCTATAAGAGAATTTATTAAATGGAGGTTGAAGTATAATTTTTTTTAAAAAAAAGGGGGAGTTAACAAGTGTAAGAGAGTTTTGAATTTTGTAGTAGTTAGCTTACTTTAACTTATGTTTGTTAAATCTTATATCCTGTTTTTGCTCTGAGAAGTCGGGGCGGGTTGGGTGGGGATAAAATGTTGCATAATAATTGATTTTGTATTGTTGGATGTTTGAATAAAATTAATAAATTTTTTCTTAAAAAAAAAAAGAAAGGTCGGCAGTTCAGTGGTTTGAATCCCTAGCGCCGCATAATGGAGTGAGCTCCTCTTACTTGTCCCAGCTTCTGCCAGTTCGAAAGCATGTAAAAACTGCAAGTAGAAAAATAGGGACCACCTTTGGTGGGAAGGTAACAACGTTCCGTGAACCTTTGGCGTTTAGTCATACCGGCCACATGACCACGGAGACGTCTTCTGACAGCGCTGGCTCTTCGGCTTTGAAACGGAGATGAGCACTGCCCTCTGGAGTCGGGAATGACTAGCACATATGTGCAAGGGGAAGCTTTACATTTTGAACAGAGTCTTGCAAGTCTCATTGTGCTTTTCCTCCCCTTCCTCTTATACTTCAGCAAGTCAGGAAGGCATCAGCTTGACTTTCTTCCTAATGCTATTTTCCTTCCCACAACTTTAGGAATTATTCTGTCCATTTTGTTTTGCTTCATCTGAGTGGCTCTTCACAATTAATATAGAGTGGTACACACTGAGATTGTCTTATAAAGATGGTTTCATGGATATTCCAGGTATTATTCTGGATGACTTGTCCTGCCCTTGTAAGAGCTTATGCATAATTTGGAGTCTTTCCTGGACTCACTTTGGAATAGCTTGTTCCCCAAATTCAGGTTAGCTCCTGTCCTTTCATTGGAACCCAGGGATCAGTTCCTGTAATCTGACATTCCAGGATCAACAGCCAAAAAAAGTATTAGAGAGAGACCAAAAGACAACTTCAAAGGAAAGCTGCTTCTCCTCCCCACCTCTTGTACACAGACCATCCAAACCACAAACCTGTATAAAGAAGATTTGTTGCATTAATCAGAGAAGTTCTTTTAGTTTCTTAAAGAGAAACCAATGGAAAGGATTCGGTTACTGGGAAATCACAGAATGACAGAATGATGAGTTTTCCAGCCTCAGGGAAACAGAAAGAGAATTATATGCAAGACAAAATAATTCTGTTGACTTAAATCAAGAGAGGGAAGCCTGAGACGTACATGAAGACTCTGAAATTCCAAGAAGTCACCTGCCTTTTTCACGCTAACTTTGAGTAGAGCACCATTAAAAGCTTTTCTTTCCCCCGTTTTATTCTTCTTCATCTTTGCTCTACTAATTCTGGTTATGGAGAAAATATAACCTGTCCTGAGGGAACGTCAACTACCTCTTCTCTTGTACTAGAGAAAATTTTAAAAAAAGACATATGGGGAGACTCTGAAATGGTATAGGGCAGTGATGGCAAACCTTTTCGGCACTGAGTGCCAAAAAGAGATGGCGTGCATGCGTCTGGGCCGAAACCTGGAAGAGGAACTGCCCAGAGTGCATGCGCATGTCCAAAAATGAACTTCCGGTTTCAGCTACTGAACTTCTGGTTTGAGCCAGCTACTCTTCCAGCTTTCTGGCGCACATGTGCACGCGATGATCAGCTGGCCAGCGTGCATGCTCATGCAGGAAAACAGAAGACCGGCTCTTCTAATTTCCGGCATTGCCGCACGCAAAAATGCCAGCTGTTCGTCGAGAGCGCATACGCTCCAGAAACCCGGAAGAGGCGACACAGCACATGCCAGGTGACATGGCTCCATGTGCCACTTCAGAGACATGTGCCATAGGTTCACCATCACGGGTATAGCGTTTTCTCCCTGAACCAGGGGTTGGACAAGAACACCTCCAAGGTCCCTTCCAACTCTTCTCTTCTTTTCTCTTCCTTTTCCTCTTCCTACTCTACTCTATTCTATTTTTCCTTATTGGTTTTCCCTAATGAAAGCAGGGGACAAGGGCAGTCTCTATTTAATCAAAGTACATTGGGGATAAAATAAACTGTCAAAGTGACTCATCTGTTCAACAGAGGGGCCACACTGTTGCCAACGTTCTAAGCATTATTGTTGTCCAGTTGGTGCCATCCAGGGGTGAAATCTAAAATTTGTTACTACCGGTTCTGTGGGCGTGGCTTGGTGGGGCCGGGGTAATGTGACTGGGTGGGTGTGGCCAATTTTTTTTTCTTTTAAAACCATTTTTTACATGTAAAACCGTGTAAAAAGATGCTTTCAAAAGGCTCTGATGATCCCAGCTGAATTGCCTGATCGGCAGGCAACTCAGCTGGGATCGTCAGAGCTTGGATCGTCAGAGCCATTTAAAGGAAAAAAAAGGCTCTGATGATCGCGCGGCTCAGCTGGGCATGGGGGTGCAGGGGCAGAGATTTTTGCTACCGGTTCTCCAAACTGCCCGCCGCCATCGCTACCTATTCTCCTGAGCCAGTCCGAATCGGGAGTATTTCACCCCTGGTGCCATCTAGATACAGGAGCCTGAGTAGCGTAGGGGAGTAATGCCTCCTACAAAGGGAGCATTTAAGATCCAGCTGCTGCAATTACTTGCGAGTTCAATCCCAGCCAGGCTCAAGGTCAACTCAGCCTTCCATCCTTTATAAGGTGGGTAAATTGAGGACCCAGTTTGTTGGGGGCAATGAGCTGACTTTGTATAAATATAAATATACAAAAGTATGAAGGCTATTGCTTAACGCATTGTAAGCCGCCCTGAGTCTCCGGAGAAGGGCGGCATATAAATCAAATTTAAAAAAATAAAATAAAATAAAAAGTATATGAACAATTGCATTATATGTAAAGCATCTCCTTATAATGCTCTGCTTAGCAACTTACCAACACAATCCAGCAAAAGAATATAGATGTTATAAAGTTAACATTGGATTAAGGATTCAGATGGATTTGGAATTATGATTTTGAAATAATTAGCAGAAATCGTCCCAAAAGAAATGGTGATTGATTGTTTAAAGAGAAAACATGATAATGTGCCTTGACACTACAGGGCACTAGGAGACAATAAATTCATCTCATTAAGAAAGAATGGAGCAAAAATCTTTGAGAATCTTAAGAGATTCACAAAAGAGATATTTTGAAATCCTAAAAGACTTTATGAGAAGTGAAGACAAGTATTTACTTACTGCATGTACAAAAGAGGTCTATTAATGTTTTGAAACATGAATAAAAAACAAACTCTGGAACTATATTTGATGGGGTTAAAAATTAAGGTTGTTAAAAATTCAGTATAGTAATACAAGGTTGTCTTATTAGGTCAAGGTTAAAATAGGAAATTAGTTATATCTTTTTTTCTCTTATTGGACTTGTTGGTAAAGAACAAATGCAAGATTTTATTTTTTAGCAAGAAGGTGAGTTAAGATGAGTTAAGATGTGTTAAGAGATGGTGATAAGATTTTAAAATGGCTTCTACTTTATGGGATGCAGAGAAAGTTATTTCCTTTTTCTTTTCTGTACTTTTTCCTTTATTGTATTTTTCTTTTTGTATTCCTTTATTTTTTGTAGTTTGTATTAATTTTTATTCTTTCTATTTGTAATTTTGTAATAAAAATTATTTGCAAAAGCCAATTAATATTTCAAACCACCCAATAAATGTAAGATTATGACAATAGGCAATGCCAAATTCAAACAATCAGGCCAGAAAGGAAACTGAAGTAACTACACACCTTATATCCTAGCCCCCACATTTTTCAGTCATGATGTAGCCTTGAAATAAATAAACATCTACAACTTGACAAAAAGCCTATGATGAACCTAGACAAAATGTTAAAATGCAGAGCCATCACACTGACAACAAGGTTATATGTATCAGTCCTAAATTTACAACAGCAATTGGGACCATAATTTCTGTCAATAAATGATGCAATTATAATACGCGACTGCATTACTTAGTAATGGAAATCCCTGCAGTTCCACTTGCCATCATTAACTGAATTCGGCAAGACAACTTCCTGCTGGCTTCTCACAACCAAAGTCATGGGGAAGCTGGCAGCAAGTTGCAAGTCCCCGGCCTGCAGGCAGGTAAGTGACTCTGGGTGGCGAACAATTCTAAAACAATTAAAACGATCCAAGATTCAAGATAGATATAGGAGCAGTTTGCCTCCCTGAGGTTCTTCCCATTCGTAGACAGAGACTGAGCAGCATGCATATACATCTCACACACATAAATGATCCCACTCCTACCAGATGCATCACCAGCAACCTCCAGCTGCTGGAGAAGGCTGCTCACTTCCTTGTTAAATCATGCTCTATTTTATCAAGATTTGATGGATAGACCATAAAGCCTGGGCTCAAAAAATGGTAAACCAATAATTTTGTTTAATTATGACCATGTTAGGTAAGCCACAATGTTTGAGCTTAACATTAAAACACAAACGGTGATAAAGAAAGTACCATGGCTGGGTTTATACAACATGTTAAACCAAAACCAGACAAATTGTTCTGTGGCCTAGGTTCATGCAGGAACCTGAACTGTAGATCCTCAAGCTGCTTGTGGTTACGTTTCCGCAAACCACACTTTGACGTACATGACTGCATCTACACCAATGTCTTTATTCTACTGAATTCAGACCTACATCTGAAATTGGGCAACCCTCTGCAGTGAGCATTTCAGTTTAGTTTTCCCGTTCTTAATTCTGCAATTCTGAAATTTTTCACATGCGATACAGCTGCCTCCCTGAGGATCAGTCTTCCACAAGTACTGTAAGTCAGTAATTGCTGCTTTGGATTATTGCCAATGGTATTTTTATTTAACAAGAACCCAGTTCAGCCTGCTTTAATTTTGGCTATCACTCAAAATTATTGCTACCGCAGGCTCCTTCTATCACTCCCAAAAGCCAACCTTCACTTGCTTTCAATGCTGAACAGAGAATAAAAGCAGAGCGGATCTGTATTGGGTCAAGTGCCCTACTCCGGCAATAGTTTTGTCTCCCTAAACTTGGACTTTGTTCATTTATGTTATTATAAAATGAATTCCTAGCATTTTCATCCCCACCTTCTCGGACAAATATTGTTTTCCAAATGACTCACATTGACAAGAAACACAGAAATGAGAGACAGGCCCTGCCCTGGGGCTTAACAAATAAAACGGGCAAAATTCACAGGGAGAAGAGCAGGAGGAGAGGGAAATCAATTTGACAGTGCCAGAAAACAAAATGAAGAGTTGTAAACAAGCTTTTATACAAAACTGGGTACAGGCTGATCTTTTTCTTGCTCTGTCTTGTCTGAATAGCAATGCAAGAAGCTATGCTCATCCTTTCTCTCTCTCTCTCTCTCTCTCTCTCTCTCTCTCTCTTTGCTCAGGGTCACCTGTTTTCCTTCCTCTCTGTGTCTCACTTTTGCAAATTTGTTAAATTTGATTTTTAATCCCTTTCTCCTTTTTGAGACAATGTGCATCCATTTCATTTTCTTGACCTTGAGAATTCTTTTAAAAGTTGGATTTCAATTCGGTATGGATTTTAGGAAACGAGTTGATACGGATATGGTTTCCAGGCCCAATTTTCACACCTATAGCTGTGTTTGAGGTTTTACCCAAAATACGTGGGGTGGGGGGGAGCTTTGCAAGAACTTTGCCTAATACAATGCATTTGGTACATTAGATGTATTATTGTTATGAATATTTTTATTTTTTTTACTATTATTCATGCAATAATACACTGAAGTGGTTTACCTTGAAAATAAAAATGTTTAAAATTCAATAATGAAATGGCATAAATTAAAAACAATACAGAAACGTATTCCACTAAATAGTTGGGAGAAAGAAAAAAAATCATTCACAAGAAAATCATATCCACAAAGAAAAGGGCTGGATATAGAAAAAAGGCTTCAAAAAGTGCCCCAAAATAATAACAGTGAATGATTTCCAAAGGGTAAAAGCAAAATGCAGGCATCATCACAAAGATGAGCTACTGTGAGTAACAACCAGATGACATTCTGTTAATCTTGGCAGATACGGGAGGACTTTCTCTAAGGATACAAATTTGATTAATTAATAAATATTGACCAACCAGGATTGTAATTGGGAAGGGAGTTGGTAAAAAAAAAATATGGACTTCCAGAAGCAACTATTTTCTAATGAAATATATGCACATTTACACAGATTTTTCCCTTGGCATAATGGCCAGATCATCATCTTCTTCATCATCATCATCATCATTTTAGCCATTGTCAATCCACTTCAGGATGAATGCCTCTTCTGCATGTTTACAACCAATATAGTCCTGAGCTTTCTTTTGCCAATTGGGCCTGCAATACTTGCTGATATCATTGATCCATCTCGTTTTAGGTCTCTTTGATGGACGCTTTTTATCAAGTGGGATCCATTCTATGACTGCCTTAGTCCAAAACCTGGTCACTTTGAATAGTAACTTTCAGTTCATTGGCTGAAAAATGCAAACCCAAGTCAATTTGCACTCAGCTGAGAACTAAACATGCTCCTCTCCCCATCACTAGTCAGTACAGCAGACAAAATTCATCTTTTCCTCAACTTGACTTTGCCTCCAGGTGCTACAGAGCCCATGACAGAAGAAGCTCACAGACAAAGTTAAAGGTTTTTGTCCTCTTCTTCCCTGACTTCTCTCTCTGGATGGGTCATATCCATCTCCCACTATATTTGCAAAAGACTGAATACTATAGTAGCAAAGGGTAGCTAACACACTCTATCTCACAATAGCGAAGGTAAGATAATTTGTAGGAGCCAAAAATTATCCCGTATGAAACCCCTACTTCTTTCTCATGTTCTTTGGCCTCTTTGAAGGCTGTGAAGACTGAGCTAACTAATCTCATTCCCCACCATTTAGAAGGTGAAGGAGGTGGCTATGATTTGGTCACCCAGTGGAAGATGACAAATAGGCACAACCAGCAATCTCTTCCTCCCACTGGGGCACTAATCCTTGCCTCCTTCCAAAACTATCCAGAGAGTGTCAACACAACACTCTTTTTGTTTATCAAATTTAATTTATATTTTGATTTCTCTTCTGCAGCTCCAACTCTGTGTTATCCTTGCAAGAACAATCCTTAGAGGCGGTTATAATAATATTTGTAGTAATTTTTATTTAGTAGGTGCTTTTCTCTACATAAGTATAGGTAAATTAAAAAGTAATACAATATAAATCAGTATTAGCAATTGAACCAGAGGTGGGTTTCAGCAGGTTCGGACCAGTTCTGGAGAACTGGTAGTGGAAATTTTGAGTAGTTCTGAGAACCGGCAGTAAAAATTCTGACTGGCCCCGCCCCTATCTATTCTCTGCCTCCCAAGTCCCAGCTGATTGGGAGGACATGGGGGATTTTACAGTATCCTTCCCTTGCCACGCCCACCAAGCCACTCCCACCAAGCCACATCCACAGAACTGGTAGTAAAAAATTTTGAAACCCACCACTGAATTGAACAATATAATAATCAGTGTATTTCCTAATGCAGGATATTATTTGATTTACTAAGTCATCCACTAATACCAGAATAACCATAATATAAAGCTGTAGCAACTAATGACAAAGAAGGTAGAATGGACAAAAAGAAGGTAACCAATCCCAAATCACCCAGTATCAGCACTATGAAGTGCAGCAAACTAAGAAATCAATGCCATATTGGATTATATTTATTGTAGCAACTATACTATCAGAAACCTGCAGGTCTGAATGTGCTTCCCCCACCCCCCCACCCCCACTCACTTTAGCATTGTCTGAACTGGGGAGGCGGAGGCTTGCCTGAGACTTTTTGTCAAGTTATTTTGGTCAAACTCTGCTTATCTGGCTGTGATCAATATGTCCTTCAAGGCCATTATATCTTTTACAACCAATGAACAACAATGATTACATGGACATTTGAATTTGGATCTCCATGATTCTATTCCAGCACAATAATCACTATACACTAATGGGTCTTTCTTTGATTGGGATCTGTAAAGACCAAACTAGCTAATCCACTTCCAATGAAAGTGGCAGAATTTAAAGAAAAAAACAAGTTTCTGACCAAGAACCCATTTTCTTCTCCAGCTTCTGTGCAGGATAGGAGAAAGGATGAAATATTGTTTATCTCTTCTCTTTACCAAGGAGTTGCTTCCCTTTCCAAATAAATATGGAATGTTTTAGCAAGCCAGCCCATTTATTCAGATACATGTTTGCCTCTTCAGAACGTTTATAATTAAGTCTTCCTTTCTGAAAAAGCATGAGGAGAACTAGGCTCTCTGTTCATTAGGATGGACATATGTAATATGCTAATTCAAAGGCTCTGACTTTGAATTTATATTTCCATTTTTATTTATAAAGAAAAAATCCCTATTAATTCTCCCCTTTTTTCCAGCCACTAAGGAAAATAATAGTTGTGGCATAGATAAAAGGATAGAAAAAAAAAATCAATGGGAAACTTCAAATCAACTGTTAGGGAATAAGGTATTATTCCTCAAGCATGCAAACTCCTGTGTGGAATTTGGTGTTCGTTGGAATTTGTTCCTTCTGAAATAAAAAAAACTTCACAATGCTTGGGCGTATTATTAATAACAAATGACATATGGAAGTTCTTCTTGCCCACGTTTGCCCAATTTTAAGCATTGAAGAAATTAAGGTTGGCTTGCCCTAGCAGGGATGCTGCAATTGGAATATATCCATCTCTATTCTTTTGCTTGCCTCAATAGAATGGAAAAAGGGGTGCGAAGCTGTCCTTGCTCTAAGGAACTGGATGGGTGGAGAAGCTTTGCAGCTGGAAGATTGACAAGTTGTTTGATACTAGATGGGAAGTCTGGAGCACAAGAATTTGATATCATTTTTTAAAAAATAGCAGAGGTGAAATTGAATCATGTGATGGACTAACTAAATGAAGCTGAGAGGCTCCTGACAGGTTGCTAGCTGAGTTTGGGGTTGGGAAGCGAGGAGAGAGGAGGGGAAAGGAAAGAAGAGACAAATCTGGCCAATGTCAGGCCCTTCACTCGCAGAAATCAGTATATGATGTTTCTTGTAAACTCTTGGAAACTACAGTACATAGTAGAACATACAAGTCAAAACTCCTGACGACTACAGGGTCACATATGCAGTTTTCTTGCCGGCAATAAAGAAGAATCTTCCCAGTCTAACTCATGGTCCTGAAATTTTCTGGTAGCCTCAAATATTAAACAGGCCCAATTTGGACCTGGAAGGAAGGGTAGAAATCTCCCCACACCAGTCCAGTTAGTCTCTAAAAGGCCCACTTCCAACACTAGCAAACATAAGGTCCCTCCAGGCACACTCTTGTAACAAAAATGAATCTCTGTTTATTAGCTTCAAATTCTCCACCTCTTTTTCTGCTATCTGAAAGAAATATAGATCTGCCGGCCTACAATATCTTCAAAAACAGTTTGTGTGGGTGGAAGAATAAGTAATGGTTGTTCAATCTTCTTGGCTTTCTCTGGCCATCTCAGATTCTGGATCCCTAGCTCTCCATCTTATCCTTGGTTAATGAAAAATGGCTGCCACTCCACACAGTAGTTTTCCCAACAGATTTTCTAAAGGTGTGGGATCCAAATGGAAGTTGGTCTGTGGGGAGTCAGGCTCCAGGGATAAAAGAAACATGATTTTTAGGAGAGTAATGCTGCCACCTTGTGGCATCATTGCAAACCTGAAAAAACTGTGGGAGAAAATCAAAGATTCCTTCCAATAGAATGAGCTGTCAAAGATGCATCATTTTCCTGAACTTTGCATTTGGGCCACGCTAAGATTAATAAACGTTCAAATTCAAACCTCTGTCATATATATCCTGTTGTGACAGTTTAAAGCAGAAATATTTGATATGCTTTCTATACTTTTTGAATAATTTCATGTTATTGGGCACATATATCACCATCGTTTGGCAGCCTCTGTAGCAGACTATACTTGCAGATTTGAAAAATCTCTACAAAATATCTTCCTTTTAGATTAATGAAGATGCCAGAAGCCAGGGTATCTGCACTGAAGCGATAATTATTTAGTGAAATACAGAACACTCATATCCATGCATTGACTTCTTTTGGTCTTAATTCAATGGAAGAATCCACAATCCATCCCTGAAAGCATCATTAGAAATGTCCTTTCCTTTGGAGAGGGAAATATGGCAACTAATGTATTTCCCATAAAACTGTATAAGAAAAGAATGGGGAATGCACCACAAACCACCAGTCCAATGAACAACATCACCAAAATGGCCAGTCAGGATTGGACACAGGGAATGAACCAAAAAAAGCCAATGCAATCATAAATTGAATCAACAGATGCAATTTAGGGATTCAATCAAAATCACATGAGGTACTACTAATACCATTCTATAAAGTCTTACAGTAAGACCACACCTAGAATACTGCATCCAATTTTGGCCACCACACTATAAAAACATGTTGAGACTCTAGAAAGAGTGCAGAGAAGAGCAACAAAGATGATTAGGGGCCTGGAAGCTAAAACATAATGAAAAATGATTGCAAGAACTGGGTGTGGCTAGTCTAGTGAAGAGAAGGATCCAGGGGTGACATGATAGCAGTATTCCAATATTTGAGGGACTGCCAAAGAGAGGAGGAGATCAAACTGTTTTCCAAAGCACCTAAAGGCCAGAAGGAACTCCCTCCATCAACATTTAATACGATTTCCAATGGATCCCTGTAAAAATTATCCTACTTACATGTAGGTTTGTGCTTCTGTTCTTCTAGCCTGTCATCTCAGCAGATGAAAGCACCTTTCTCATCCTAAATAACTCAAAAGCTTTCCAAAAGAACAAAAGAGCCAGCTTCAATTGCTTCCATCTAATGCAATGCTAAAATCTTTGCCCTGGCAGAACAATTTTCAATAAAACAAATGAGACGATAGAAGCACCGTTTGCCTATACGATATATATCTGGACTAAGATAATGGCAACATGGAAATGCCACATTCATGCTGTTGATTTTGCAATCTGTCTTGGTGTGCTTCGTTGTCTTCTTTAGGATCTCTCAAAATAAAGATAATATAATAGTAGGGATGAGGCACATTGTATTTTTTTTTCTTTTAAGAGCTACATTATATTTTAAACCACTTTTCTATGCTGTAAATTCTTTTCTAGTTTAATTTGCATTTAGAACATTGCGGCTTTTTAACAATTAGAGATTATTGCTTGCATAACACTTACTCTGAAAGTGGCAAGAAATTTTTGTAGGTTTTCCAAATTGTCAAAATGCATGTTAATAGAAATCTTTAAAATAGCAGCCAAAGTTCCCTTTCCCATCCCACTGCTCTCCAGATGCGCTAGACTGTGTCTTTTAGCATCCTCATTCTTTCTGGGGGCTCAGTAACACACAGCATATGCTAATACACATCATTCTAAAGCTCTGAAAAGTAGTATATACAGGCCTAACTATCCAACCATCCCTTCATCCATCAGCAGAGTTTTATTATTATTCTATCCCTTTGGCAACTAAGCAATTATTAACAATAAAGGGAAAAAAGGTATACAAAAAAAGAGGGAAGGAGAAGGGCAAAACCAAGGTCACTAGAAGAATACTAGCTATTCTGAAATAGAATTGTCATATATATTTTTTCCCTCTGGACTATTGTATTTTACCAGTTGCATGACAAACAGCTAAGCAGTCAGTTCTGCTTAAAATACCAAATACATTTCAGATAGCAATAGCACTTATATACCGCTTCATAGTGCTTTTACAGCCCTCTCTAAACAGTTTACACAGTCAGCATATTGCCTCTAACAATCTGGGTCCTCATTTTACCCACCTCGGAAGGATGGAATGCGAGTGAGATTTGATCTGCTGAACTGCAGCTAGCAGTCAACTGAAGTAGCCTGCAGTACTACACTATAACCACTGCGCCACCTCGGCTCTTACTGATGACTTATTTTCTGGTTGCATAACTCTATCTATCATCCAAGTAGACCATCCCATACATGCCAAACTGGAAATAACAAGAAACCATTGGTTGCCCCCTAACTCCACTGGATGACATTGCCAAGTCTTGTTGTTTCAGCAGAGTAAGGATTTGTTGAACCACTTAGGGATGATTCACCTCCTGGTCAGTGTCTTTTCTCACTTTTACCATCAGGCAGAAGACACAGAAGTATAGCCAGTCGGACAAACAGGTTTAAAAACAGCTTTTATCCATGGTCTGTCAGAGTCCTAAATACAACTACAATCACTCCATACGTACATGGAAACATATGAACTGGTTTCTCCCTAATTACTTGTACAAGGACCATTTTCTATATTATTCATGTTGTTTTCTATTTTGTTATGGATTGCACCAGTAGAGGGTAAATCAATTTTGTTGTATATATGTACAATGACAGTAAAGGTTATTATTATTATTACAATAATAATTGATCAATTGAGTGATCAATTCAGCACAAGAAACCATTGGTCACTCTCTAACACCATTGGATGACATCGCCAAGTCTCACTGCTTTAGCAGACTAAGGAAGATACTCAGGGATGAAGCATAGCCAGCCGAACAAACAGGCTTAAAAATAGTTTCTATCCTTGGGCTGTCAGACTCTTAAACACAATCACAATCACTCCACGCACACATGGAAACGTATGACTAGCTTTTCTTTCTTTTTCTTTTCCCCCCTCTAATTACTTGCATAGGAATTATTCTTTATACTATTTATGTTGTTTGTATTTTTCATCATGGATTGCACCAGTGAGGCTAAAACAAATTTCGTTGTATACTGTACATGACAATAAAGGCTATACTACCCACAATAAGCAGAATTCTCCGTTCATGGTTAAGTACTGTGGAATGAGGACATCCAGTTTGGGTCAACAAGGAAATAAAGACTTGAGATTTCTGAGAATGTCCCGCTACAAATACAGCTTTGAAGAAAGTTTCATTACATTGAGGAAAGAAACAGTCTAAAGTCACAACAGTTCTTCCTGCCAAGGTTGTAGTTCTGACCAGTAGTGGGATTCAAATAATTTAACAACTGGTTCTCTGCCCTAATGACCATCTGGGTAGGCATGGCTCGGTGGTCATGTGACCATATGGGCGTGCCCAACTCAACATCACTCACGTCGATGGACGCTTCACCTTAGCTGTTACAATGTAATAAGGGTTAACCAGAGAGGCAGTTTTTGTAAGCAGGGCAATAAAGATTAGGCTAGAAACAACACCAGAATGTTCCCTTCCTGCCTTCCTTACAGGATTAGCCCTGTAAAGTGGAAAAAAACAAAATAAGATTTCTTCCAACAACCGTTTCTCCTGAATTGGTGTGAACTGGCTGAATCCCACCACTGGTTCTGACTGAATTGAATTGAGGCTCCTCTGCCAAATGAAACTTTGGCCATGAGGCCTTTGTGTTCAATTCCAGTTCTCCTGTGGAATGTTCCTTCAAATAAAGAATTCCTGTTGCCATGTGTAAACACCACTGCAGAAGCTATAACGTTTCACTGCCTTTTGGGCAATTTGTGTTGATAAGCAGAGAGGACTGGATAACCCTGTGTCTTCCAGAACTCCGAGCTTGTACAATTGCAAAGTGTGGCTAGAAAGGTTGTCCAAACAGAATTGTCATTGCATGACTATCAGGAAGTGCCTATCTTGGTGAATACAGAATTTCAATTGATTTTTTTTTAATGAGCGGGTTTTTTGCACAAAATTGAAGGGGCAGATTGGATGGCTACCAAAACACAGTTTGGAAAGTAGCTCTCAATGCTTAACTGTCCGCCAAAAAGGCCAAAGTTCTAAAGACTCACACATATGTAAATATGACTATATCTATGGTACCTACTTGTTAACACAGCACATGACCCCATGCCCAACAACAAACCACAGCCCAGCTGAGTTGTTAATGAGCCACCGGTTGAGAGCAGACCTGGACCGTTTACACCCTGATTATTTTCCTGAGAAACCCCTAGACTCAAGCGGCAGGGCCTGCTCCTTTCAAGAAGGAGAGTGGGTGTATGCCCAAAATTACGGGGGGGATCCTCGCTGGTTGCCAGGCCAGATAACTGAGGTGACAGGGCCCCGGTCATACAGAGTTCAGCTGGGGATGGCCGTACCTGGCGGAGGCATGTGGACCAACTGCACCGCCGCCGTTTGCCTCCACAAGAGACACCTGCTAGTGAAGCCCTATCTGGGCCTATCATACCTGGGTCTGCCAGAGCCTCAACTGCAGAGAACAAGTCACTTCCTAATATTTTAATACATATAGAATAACGCAAAATGCTCAGTTCACTCCAAATTATATTTTAATTGTGGATTTAGAAGTCTGGCCATCTCAGCATACCCAAAGTTCACATTTTGCACTTAGAGAAAGATCACTTTTTCTGCTTAAGAATGTGAGGGAAAAATAACATACTCAATGCTAGTCTAGTTTCTTGCTCTACCTTTGATGAAAAATTGATATTTGCATATAAATCAATTGGGTTGTAGTAGATATATAACAGCCTTTTAATCCCATGAGTGGGTCACTGTAAATACCACAAAACATGTTTTTTTAAAAAGTTACTTGAAAATTTAAAGAGCTTCTGAGCAGCCATTTGATTCTCCATGGAGCTTTTATTTTGTTTTGTTTTGTTTTTAATCGCACTTGTGCAGCTGTCGGCTTTTTCATTAATTTCATTTTTTTGTCTTAGCTAACATATGATGCATAATGGAAAGCATATCATACATGCTGTAGCATTTTTAGAGAAATGTATGTCGCTTGGTAATAACACTACTTTTCTAGCCTCCTTCACAAATTGCATCTGTAGAAACTCTTGAAGCATAGCAAAAAGTCTCAAGTATTATTCAATATACAACACGAGCCAGAATTTCCTATGCGGTTTTGCATCCTGCTCTTCATGATCAGAATCTACATCTCTATTTGGTATAAGCAAAGAAGAACTGTAATCTTCCGAGAGCTCCTTGATTTAATTAGAGTATAAAGAACACATCTGAAATTGTCATTAATTGTTCCTTACACAGCCCAGTGCAGCAGTTTTGGAGTACAGTATTATTTGTTGCTGGTATGTTGTTCTACCATACTTGAATTAACTCTTGAAGTCAGAAAATATTTCATAAAATATCACTTTGCATCTACTGTATTTTGTGAATCCATGGTTTGGAGCAACAATATAAATATAGAAGAAAAAATATATTAGATCCACCAGCTAACACTCTTCAAGTATCTTGACCATATCCTTTAATTGAAACAACTGAAATATCTCTGTAAAATAATGACCACATCATTTACCATAAGTCTTCCATAGATGGATGACTTTCAGTTTATGACACAAGCATTGGTTTTATTGAAGACATTCTGGGAAAATAAGAGACAGCATCTTTCCAGAATAGCTTTTGATCATCCTGAGTGTCTGTCTGCAGCAATCTCCAAAGCTCTAGGCAGCACAACAAAGTCACCTTGGTTAAATTAATGGCCAGAAGTAGAAACTATTCTTAACTCTCAGGCTTATATTAATATTGCTACAACAAAACACTCCGATAAGCAGCTCCGAATCTGAGAAGGCATTTCTCTATTTCTCTGGAGAACAGATAGAAGAATTCAGGTCAAAAAAGTTCAGTATAATGAAAAGAGAACAAGACTACAGAAAAATACAGAAGGGGCAACAACATCTTATTCATACCTCTTATCAAGAGTGGGAACTCTTGGTGCATGTGCCTACATTTTGCATTCTCTGGAATATAGCAAGTTTGCAAGATGCAACTGTTGGTAATTTTAATATAGATTTAATATTTTAATATACATTGGTGTGTGTGTGAGAGAGAGAGGGGGGAGGGAGGGAGGGAGGGAGGACATGATGATGATGGGAGATAGATGATAGATAGATAGATAGATAGATAGATAGATAGATAGATAGATAGATAGATAGATAGATGAATAGATGAATAGATAGAGATGGATGGATGGATGGATGGATGGTAGATAGATAGATAGATAGATAGATAGATAGATAGATAGATAGATAGATAGATAGATAGATAGATAGATATAGATGGATGGATGGATGGATGGATGGATGGATGGTAGATAGATAGATAGATAGATAGATAGATAGATAGATAGATAGATAGATAGATAGATAGATAGATAGACAGATAGACAGACAGACAGACAGACAGACAGACAGATAGACAGATATGCAAAGCTATTCCACTCCTACAGTACAAATTCTTCTCATTTCTTTTCTGTTTGTGTGCCCAACATTGCCTTTCTTGCAAGCAGTTCTGGCTAGCTTAAAAGCTTTGGCAGCCACAATCTCTTTTATTTTGCTCTTTTCCTTTTCTAACATTTTAATATGTTGAGCCTGTGTAGCGTAGAGGGCTAATGCCTCCTACTAAAGGCAGCAATTAACACCAGCTGCCTGTAATTTCTCTGAATTCAATCCTAGCCAGGCTCAAGGTCGACTCAGCCTTCCATCCTTTCTAAGGTGGGTAAATTGAGGACCCAGTTTGTGGGGGCAATAAGCTGACTTTGTATAAATATAAATATACAAAAGTATGAAGGCTATTGCTTAACGCATTGTAAGCCGCCCTGAGTCTCCGGAGAAGGGCGGCATATAAATCAAATTAAAAATAAAAATAAATAAATAAAGGTTTTATTGACTTTCACGGGAGTTGAAGAAGTTCTCCCAAGTGTACATGTTTAACAAGAATATGTTTAATAATGATAACTCCCAGCATGTGTTATTTGGAGCAAGTTCTGTTTACTGTATTACTTTAATATAACACTTATATATCCACCTATAATGATTCTAGGGGGCTCACAACAATCCATAAAACAGGGTTAAAAACAAAGGAATCCTTTCCTCAGGCACTATACCAAACATCCTCTCAGCTCAACCCCTCATGCTATCCCAATGCTTGGGGGAAGAGCCAGATTTCACCACCCTCTGAAAGGCCTAAAGAGTAAGGATCTTAAGTAGGAGTATGTTCCAAACTGGCAGTTCTGCCAGGTTTAATTAGATTTATTGCCAAGTTAGTAAAGATAAGAAAATGCAGATTTAAGAAACTGAAGAGTTATTATTCTGCAGCATCTCTTGTCTTGGAAAAAGGATTTTTCAATTCACATTGAGTCAGTCAGCCTATTTCCTGTCAATTCCACAGTATCCAGCAACATTATCTCGAGGATCTAATTTGATTCTGGCACTTTGCAGGCCCTGAGAAAAAAAAGGAAGGGGCCTGTTCAGCAAGTGGCTTCAGACCCAGTGATAGCTGCATCCAATCAGTGTCCCTGTGAGGACTGAGGAGACTTTTTGAAGAATGACTTATAACATCATTGCACTTCCCTTGTTTCACAGCACAGGCTGCTCTCCACATTGAAATACAGGCAGTCCTCACATACCGACTGCCTTGATTACTGACCATGATAGCAATAGCACTTAGACTTATATACCGCTTCACAGTGCTTTACAGCTGTCTGTAAGCAGTTTACAGAGTCAGCATATATTGCCCCCAACAATCTGGGTCCTCATTTGACCCACCTCTGAAAGAGAGAAGGCTGTGTCAACCTTGACCCTGGTGAGATTTGAACTGCCAAATTGCAGGCAGCCAGCAGGCAGCAGAAGTAGCCTGCAGTACTGCATTCTAACCACTGGTGGCGTAAAAAACTGCTTTGCAACCAACTCTTGCACTTATAACTCTCACAGTGTCCCACAGTTACAAAATTGCTGTTTGTGAGCTTCGCAGTTGGCTTGCAAACAAGGAGAGTTAATTGGGGGGGGGGGGGGAATGGAAGTAAAATCATAAGTCATGGTCCTGTGATGTTTCATTTAGCGATTGTGGCATTTTGCTTAACAACTGAAGGGGAAGTGAGGTCATAAGCCTCTCGCAATCACATGAATTTCTGCTTAGCAACCATGGCACTTAGCTGGTCCCAAAGTGTGGTTGCTAAGTGAGCGATGTTATGGCTGAAATAGAAAGCAAATTTATTTTTAAATAAAACCCTGTGGATGTGACAGGTTCAACTTCCCTGTTTGCCTTAATGCTATCGTACCTAAGGAAACTGTTCCTTTCTAGAACGAAGTCCTCTAATACTTCCCTTACCAAAAAGGAGGAAATACACCTCGCCTTAACCAAAGCAGAATGAAATGGACTAGAGACAGCAGAGATCCATCCCCATTTATTTATTTATTTATTTATTTCAATTTATATACCGCCCTTCTCCCCGGGAGGGGGACTCAGGGCGGTGAACAACCAAATTTAAAACACATATAATACAAACATTAAAAGAATTTTAAAATTGAATTAAATCATTGGCGTTCCACATAAAAGTCTCAACCCCATTAAAATACCCAATTTAAAACCCCAGAAATCAATAATAGCGAAAAAATTTAGTTAAAACCCCATTAAAATCAATCAAGTAAGGCCGGCTTGTTGGAATAAATAGGTCTTAAGGGCCTTTCGGAAAGTGCGGAGGTCCGGGATCAAACGAATTTCTGGAGGCAGCTCGTTCCATAGGGTGGGTGCCCCCACAGAGAAGGCTCTCCCCCTGGGGGCCACCAGCCGACATTGCTTGGCTGATGGCACCCTGAGAAGGCCCTCTCTGTGTGAGCGTACTGGCCGGTGGGAGGTTATCGGTAGCAGCAGGCGGTCCCGCAGGTACCCCAGTCCCATGCCATGGAGCGCTTTAAAGGTCAAAACTAACACCTTGAAGCGCACCCGAAAGACCACCGGAAGCCAGTGCAGCTCGCGCAGGAGAGGTGTCACATGGGAGCGCCCTGTCGCTCCCATAATCACCCGCGCGGCCGCATTCTGGACCAGTTGGAGCCTCCGGGTGCACCCCAAGGGGAGCTCCATGTAGAGAGCGTTACAGTAGTCCAGGCGAGACGTGACGAGTGCATGAGTGACTGTGCACATGGAGTCACAGTGCATGGAGTCCCGATCCAGAAAGGGGCGCAACTGGTGCATCAGGCGAACCTGATAAAATTATCAGGCGAACCTGATAAAATTTAATTGTCTGAGATAAACCTAATAAGAAAAGGATCAACAACCTAATTTAGCAAAGCTGTAAATGTTCTATGGAGACCAAAGCCATTCATGTTCCACCACTCGTTATCAAGAATACAAGAGTTATTTCCAGGCCCCCCTGCCCCCCTCATGATTCTTCTTAATAATAAAATGTCTTTCCTTACATAGAGAAAACTTCTTCAGTTTTCCTCCTACGGTCCTAAAATCATGACAACAAGTACCAGAATTTCCTGCTCCACAGTTCAATGCTCGTATAAAATGTTAGTTGTTTTCTGTTCCATCTTTCTGTAAGTTGGAACCCAACATTCATTGCTTCAATAAAGTCTGTGAGGTTCCTCCTCACAATTTGCTCCATTTTTCGCGTTCAGTGACATCAGTCTTCCCTTTTCTGTCCCACTTCACAAAGAAATGAAGGGATCTTTCTCTGTTTTCATTATTACAATATTATTACTGTGGCAATATTATTACAGTATATTTGCTTTCATTTGTGAATCTTCTTTTCTTTAAATCCCCCCCCTTTCTCCCCAACCTATTTTTACTAGGTGAGAAACAATCTTCCTTCCTTCCTTCCTTCCTTCCTTCCTTCCTTCCTTCCTTCCTTCCTTCCTTCCTTCCTTCCTTCCTTCCTTCTTTCCACAATATTTAAACTTTAAATTAAATCTCTAGATGGTTCTACTGTCTTGTAGCCGAAGATGACGAATGTCATGGTGTTCTCGCACGAAGCCGAGAACACCAGCCTGAAGATGACAAATGAGACTTCGTCGAAACATCGCCAAGATACTTCCAATTTTACGCGGGAGAAGACCCGAATAACCAAAAACCTACATATATATATTATATATTATATATATAATATATATTATATATTATATATTTTACACACACACACACACACACACACACACACACACACACACACACACACACACACACACATATATATATATATATATATATATATATATATATATATATATATCATGTTTTCTATTTTTTTAAGTACCTTTTTCTATTCCCTTTTTTCCTTAATAAAATGTCTTTCCTTACATAGAGAAAACTTCTCCAGTTTTCCTCCTATGGTCCTAAAATCATGACAACAAGTGCTAGAATTTCCTGCACCACAGTTCAACGCTCGTATAAAGAACGCTCTTCTTTTCCTTTTTAAGTTTTTAATAAAAAGCTATTTTTTAAAAAACTGAACGAGCATATGCCATCCGTGCATGGAAGTCTCTATGGGAGACTTCTAAAATCTTACTGGCAGAATGCAGATGGCAGTAATTGAATCTGTCTCCCTGGGAAGATTCACAGCACCAAAACAGTAGGAAGGGCCAGGTAAATCAAAGCCAGTGTCTTTTTACAACATGTATGCATTTATGCAATACATGCAATGTGCATTAAGAAAGGGCAGGGTTTTGATCATTTTGTCCCTCTTTGTTTCTCCCTACACATATCCAGGAGAGGAAAAGCACAGAGCTCCATCACTCAGAGGGTTGTGTTAAAGCATCGACAAGATACAGAACTCTGCCATTGTTGTGGCTGAAATGGAAGAAACTAGAAGGCTAGATAAAATCCAGAAAAGAAGTTGATATCGCTTCAGCTGGACCAGTGGCGGGTTTCAAAATTTTTTCCTACCGGTTCTGTGAGTGTGGCTTGGTGGGTGTGGCTTGGTGGGTGTGGCATGGCTTGGTGGGTGTGGCTTGGTGGGCGTGGCATGGGAAGGATACTGTAAAATCTCCATTTCCTCCTGATCAGCTGGGACTCAGGAGGCAGAGAATAGATGGGGGCGGGGCTAGTCAGAATTTTTACTGCCGGTTCTCCGAACTATTCAAAATTTCCGCTACCGGTTCTCCAGAACTGGTCAGAACTTGCTGAAACTCACCTCTGAGCTGGATCCATTTTCCAACCAGTTTATATGCAGGGGAGAAGCGACTAAAAACTTCAGGGCAGAAAAGATTAGCTGTACCTCAGGCTGGCAACCACTTTATTACCATTTTTTACTCTATTGGCTTACCTAGCAATAAGAAGCCTAGATGGACTCACAAATCAGGTTCCCACATTTGGAATCCATTCCTACAGCACTTGCAGGAAATGCTGTACTGGGTTAAAGTTCCTTTTTGACTGGGCTGTAAGCCAAAGAGGCATCCCTCTTAAATCAGTAAACTAGCCTCCTTAAGCAAGATATGTTAAAATCCTTTCTTCCCGCACTTGACCCCTTCCCGTCCCTCCTGCCTTCTGATTCATATACTTTACTCACTGTCTAGTTAAATTATTTTGATCTGAAATCATTACTCAAGTAGAGCTTCTTGGTGGCATGAAAAGCAGGTGCTGCTTATGATGGTTTCTGGTGAATAAATGGAATTGATGGCACATGAATCTGCTGGCAATTACCCACAGGGCTACTCTCTCAGCCAAGATGCTGCAAAGGCACTTTTCCAAATTAGATATCTGCAGCAGCAGCCTGTTCCAGTATTATAGAAGCATCAGTTTTGTATCCACTGTAACTCAGTTGGTTTGTAGTAGAATACAGAGAGTCCTCAACGTACCACAATTGAGCCGACAATTTACCGTATTTTTCGGATATAAGGCGCACCTTTTCCCCCCTAAAAGGGAGTGAAAATTTAGGTGTGACTTATACACCAAATGTAGCCCCACCCACCCACTGACTCCCACCTTTTGGCCTCTGACTCTCAGCAGTTTACCTCAGGGATGAAATGTAAAATTTGTTATCGGTTCTGTGGGCATGGCTTGGGATGGGGGGGAATTTGACTGGGTGGGCATGGCCAACTTTTTTTTTTTTTTACTTTTCAAAGCATTTTTTTCTAATGCTTTGAAAAGCCTCTGCCGATCAGGCAACTCAGCTGGGATCGCCAGAGAGATATTTTTTAAAAATACCTCTCTGCCAATCAGGCAACTCAGCTGGGATCATCAGAGACTTTTCAAAGCATTTTTTTTCCACCTCTTTGACCAAGAGGTTGCAGAAGAAATGCTTTGAAAAGCCTCTGACGATCCCCAGCTGAGCTGTGTGAACATCAGAAGTTTTTTTTTTTACTTTTAGAGGTTGTAGAAAAAATGCTTTTAAAAGTTTTAAAAAAAAAGCCTCTGATGATTCTGCGGCTAAGCTGCACACTGGGGGGGGAGCGCGCGCAGAGATTTTTGCTACCGGTTCTCCGAACCACCTGCCACCATCGCTACCGGATCGGGCGATCTGGTCCGAACCAGGAGCATTTCACCCCTGGTTTACCTCCTTGCAGCAAGCATCAAGAAGAAACAACTCATTTCAGCTTCAGCACAACCTAATTAGCACAAGTTGATTGGATCGGCCGCCTGACTCTCAGCTGTTTTGCGCAGGGGTCTGCTGCTTGCTGCAAGGAGGTAAATTGCTGGAGCAGATGTTTTTTTCTTGTGCTAATCAAGTTATGCTGAAAACGTTAATGAAAGTAAAGCAGGCTATTTGCTCTTTGCTGAAACGAGGCAAAATTGCTGGGAGGCAGAGGCAGAGGCAGATTTCTTTTTCTTGTTTTCCTCACCAAAAAAGGTAGGTTCATCTTATAGTCCGGTGAGTCTTATACTCCGAAAAATACAGTATGTTGCTAAGTGAGAAATGTGTTAAGTGAGTTTTGCCCCATTTTATGACTTTTCTTGCAACATATGTTAAGTGAATCATTGCAGTTGCTAGTAACATGGTTGTTAAGTGAATCTGGTTTCCCCGTTGATTTATACTTGTCCGAAGGTCGCAAAAGATGGTCACATGACCCTGGGACTCTGCAACCGTCATAAATGCCAGTCAGTTGTCAAACATCTGAATGTCAGTCATGTGACCATGGGGATACTGCAATGGTCGTAAGTGTGAAAAATGGTCATAAGTCGCTTTTTTCAGTGTCATTGTAACTTCAAACAGTCGCTAAGTGAACTGTTGTAACTCGAGGACTACCTGTAGTATAATTTTGAGGACACAATACAGCAGATCCTTGAGTCGGGCAAAGGCATAGATTCCTGTTTTGCTGTGGATTATTATCCTATTACCTAAATGAAAAGTGCAATTCAATGCTAAAATAAAGTCTTTTGAGAGAGAGGGGGAGGGGGGAGCGAGGGGGGGGGAAATTCACCTGGAAGCAAGGACATAAAATGATTGTGTTGATTGGGGGTCTCCCAGAATTGATTGAAAAATGGGTAGCTATAAAAAATGTTTTAAATAAATAAATAAGGAATAGCAAGTTTGTAAGGGTTGTTGGGGTAAGAAAAAATAGAGAGAAAGGAGAACTTATTTTGTACATTTGGAAGAAAAAGAAATTGTCAGCGTATTTAATAGGCAGCAACTATAGACAGTGATGGATTAGAAGGAACTTTATTTGCAGGAAACTCTTTCTTTCATCCAGTGTTGGCAAGAAAGAAGTTATAAGTCGCTGCAAACGCACTTTTTTTTAAAAAAAAAATTTTTGTCTATGGTTGGCCTTGTCCACTCATATGTTTTCCTTATTTCACTCTCAGCACAATTTTCTTGGAACAATAATGCAGTTGATGATTTCATCGAAGGAGATTTAGAACCATAGCTTGGCATAACTGCCTACTTCTGCCAGTCGTGCTGTTCGGAAAGGAGATTCTGTGAACCATATTGCAAGCGCCAGAGCTCATTGTCAACATTTATTTGATCACATGATGGAACAGTAGAACTTTTCCTTTAAAAGGTTTGATTAATGACTAATTACTGAATATTCTTACAAAGTTATTGGGGTTGAGCCAGGGGTGAAATCCAGCAGGTTCTGACAGGTTCTGGAAAACCGGTAGCGGAAATTTTGAGCAGTTCGGAGAACCGGTAGTGGAAATTTTGAATAGTTTGGAGAACTGGCAAATACCACCTGTGGCTGGCCCCAGTTTGGGGTGGGAATGGAGATTTTGCAGTATCCTTCCCCTGCCATGCCCACCAAGCCATGCCCACAGAAGCAGTAGTAAAAAAAAATTGGATTTCACCACAAGGTTGAATCCATTATGCCTGTTGCACAGAATCTGAGAGAAACAGTATACAAGATGCAAGGTAAGTCTTTTGTGTGGAGAATAATCCTGTACTAAGAATGCTTAATATTTGTATGTTATGCAAGGAAGTACCGGTATATGCTTTTTTTAAAAAACTGTAAAGATTTGGGGCAAATAGAGTTCACACCAGCATCTCAGGATTTGATCACCTTTATAATGGATTGTAGCTGTTATGTCTTCTGTAAAGTTCCAACTTTACAGTCCACCTGATGCTTATCAAAAGGCAGTGAACTGTATTGGCTGGGGTCTCTCTGGCATTGTGTGGCATACAGATAACGTTGTCTGTGTAGCAACTGTTGAGAGGTTTGGGGGGAGTTTTTGAAGTTTTTCATAAAAAACAATTCAAACTAAGCAAAAGCAAACTCCACTTAAACTCCTTGAAAGACCATTTTATCAGCCAAATGAATTGAACTTGATTATTCAAGCCAGAACCTATTCTGAAAGCCCCCGAAAATCTGGATTCGTGTTCTTTTCTCCCCTACCTGCAGCTATCATGTGAAATTTATTCTTTCTTATGTTGATATTTCAGAACCACAGTATCTCTTGACTAGCATTTCATCATCTGAAATATTTGTTAATTAAGGAATCTTCTCTGGCTTATTAGAATCTGAACACATCAAATGACTGATGGCAAGTTGGATCAAATAAGTTTGTTTTATATACCAGCTACTTTCTTTTCCAGACCACTGGTATTTACAGAATGAGTATAAAACTTTGGGATGTGTATAGACTATATATTTCTCTATAGGGCCATCCATTTGTACTATTAACAAATACCACACTTCAACCACATAAAACCACAGTCAGCTGGAAATTATCATCTTAACACATTTCTGGATAAATGAATATAGCTGATTTATTGTCATATCTTTCCATTAGCTGATTCGGGATCAAAACCTATTGATGGAGGAGTGTGTTTGATGTTTTTTTTAAAAATGTATGTATGTTGGATTTTGAGGAATTGTTATTTTAAAAAACCCTCACCTAGCTATCTCTAACCTGGGAGACAGCAACTAACCTGGCACCACTAATTCTAAAATTAATAAGCAAATGGAATAGAAAGGGAAAAGAGAGTAACTTTATCACCACATGGAAAGGGAAGAATAGGATCTCCAACTGGATACATGCTAAAATCATGAAAAATAGCTTGGAACCAGAATGGAATTCAGCAAGTAATTCAGTAAGATGAGATCAGACAGGAAACAGAGGAAGTCAGAGAGAAGAATACAAGTAGTCCTCCACTTACAACAGTAGGTTTATTGACCATTGAAAGTTACAACAGCACTGAAAAAAGTGACTTATGACCGATTTTCACACTTACGACTGTTGCAACATTCCCATGGTCCAGGGGTGAAATCCAGCAGGTTCTAACAGGTTCTGGAGAACCGGTAGCGGAAATTTTAAGTAGTTCGGAGAACCAGCAAATGCCGCCTCTGGCTGGCCTCAGAGTGGGGTGGGAATGGAGATTTTGCAATATCCTTCCCCCAGGAGGGGAGGGAATGGAGATTTTGCAGTATCCTTCCCCTGGAGTGGGGTGGGAATGGAGATTTTGCAGTATCCTTCACCTGCCATGCCCACCAAGCCTCGCCCACAGAACCGGTAGGGGAAAATTTTGGATTTCACCCCTGCCATGGTCACATGATAAAAATTCAACTGCTTGACAACTGACATGTATTTATGAGCCATGGTGGCGTAGTGGTTAGGATGTTGTACTGCAGGCTACTTGGGCTGACTGCTGGCTGCAGTTCAGCAGTTCAATTCTCACCGGCTCAAGGTTGACTAAGCCTTCCATCCTTCCAAGGTTGGTAAAATGTGGACCCAGTTGAGGGCAATATGCTAACTCTGCTTAAACTGCTTAGAGAGGGCTATAAAGCACTGTGAAGTGGTAGATAAGTCTAAGTGCTATTGTTATTGCTATGACGGTTATATTGTCCCGGGGTCATGTATTCACTTTTTATGATAAGCAAAGTCAACGAGGAAGCCAGCTTCACTTAACAACCATATTACTAACTTAACAACTGCAGTGATTCACTTAACAACTGTGGCAAGAAAGGTTGTAAAATGGGGAAAAAACTCACTTAACAAATGGCTCGCTTAGCAACAAAATGTTTGGGCTCAATTGTGGTCATAACGTGAAGATTACCTTTATTAATAATCAGTGCTATGTAGTCATATATGTCTTAGCAACCTAATAGGTCAATAAAAGTCTCTAAGGTGGCATGAAAATAATATTTGGAAATCATATTTTTAAAAAAACAAGCTTTACATGTCTCCATTCGTAGAACCCCATCATCTACATCTGTAATGCTCTGTACATGGGGCTCCCCTTGAGGAGCACCCGGAGGCCCCAGCTGGTCCAGAATGCGGCCGTGCGGGTGGTTATGGGAGCAACGTGGTGCTCCCATGTAACCCGCCGCCTGCGCGAGCTGCATTGGCTCTCGGTGGTCTTCTGGCTGCGCTTCAAGCTTTTGGTTAGCACCTTTATAGCGCTCCATGGCATCAGACCAGGGTATCTACAAGACCGCCTTCTGCCACCAATAGCCTCTCACTGACCAGTACGCTCCCATAGAGGGGCTTCTCAGGGTGCCATCAGCCAAACAATGTTGACTGGCAGCTCCCAGGGGGAGAGCCTTCTCTGTGGGGGCACCTACAATCTGGAATGAGCTCCCCCGGAGATACGGAGGATCCCAGATCTGTGTACTTTTCATCGTGCTCTCAAAATGTTTTTATTCCAGCAGGCTGGCCTGGTCTAACTGTCTCTTTTAAATTTTTAAATTGTTTTTAATCTGTCTTATAAATTGGGTGCTTTAAATTTGTTTTTGGGCCAAAACATTTAATAATTTTAATGGGTTTTTAACGTTTGTATTGTCTGTATTTTATCCTGGCTGTTCACCGCCCTGAGTCCTTCAGGAGCAGGGCGGTATATAAATTTGATAAATAAATAAATAAATAAATAATATACCCTCCCTGAGCTATGTAGCTGGTCCATGCTAGGCTGAGCATTCAAGCTATGGGATGGTATGCAAGTTATATGACAGAGTGAATATATGTTTTATTTTTTTTTAAAAAAACCCTTTAAATCAATACAGGTCTATTATTGCTGAATATGAGCAGCGTCTTGTGTTGATTATTGCATAAAGTTAAGCTACCTCTTCAGCGATTGGCTGCCACTTTCCATGTCAATGTAGAAGCTGTCAACATACAAATGTAAAGCAGTACAAGGGGCATTTCTTGGCAGCTAAATTCTCCCAAAACAGGAAGCTGCCAAGCATCCTAATGTCTTTTTTTCCCCAAAGCCTTCATAATTTGCTTATGTTGAACTACAGTTACCACAATCCTTAGCCAGCATGGCAGTTGGACATATGGCCCAATATTTAACATATTGAGTTTCACTGCTAAGTGGAAAATTCAAGATGGTGATTTAGAAGGCATTGACATCAACACGGGGGTGAATCCAGCAGGTTCTGACAGGTCCTGGAGAACGGGTAACGGAAATTTTGAGTAATTTGGAGAACTGGCAAATACTACCTCTGGCTGGTCCCAGAGTGGGGTGGGAATGCAGATTTCGCAATATCCTTCCCCCAGGAGGGGGGAGGGAATTGGGATTTTGCAGTATCCTTCCCCTGCCATGTCCACCAAGCCACGAAGCCACACCACGCCCACCAAGCCATGCCCACAGAACCAGTAGTACAAAAATGTGGATTTCACCACTGCATCAACTGTGACTGCTGAGATGTGATTCTCCTATTTCAGACCCAGAGAAGAGCAATCGGCAGCTTCCAGTGTAACATTGGGATTTGCCAGGTCCCAGTGACTGGGATTTGATTTGCCAGGACAAAACTTGCTCTCCCAATGAAGCAAATGGAAAAATCTCTATATGAATCAATTTTGATTATATATGTAAAGATATGATGCAAGCTACTGATTAGATGGCTTTAAGAGAGGTTACTAGATTTAGCAGAAGAAGGTTAATGGAAGCCTTAGAAATTTCCATGTTGAGAGATACTGCATCTCAGGGAAATAGATACTGCATGTGGAAGAACAGATGACCACAAGCTGGATCCCTTTATGAGGAATGTCAAAGCAATTAGCTGATTATTAGAGGCATTGTTATGTACTGGACAGCTTAGCATTTGTCCATCGAAAGTTGTTAGCCATTGTTAGCCGTTTTGCAAAATCCTTAAGTCTGTGCAAATATATATATTCACATGTTCCTCTAAAAGGTTACAAATTCATGCATTCATACGTAAATAAATTGCTGTGAAAGAGTGCAAAGGGTACATGCATCTTTCTTGCACATTTGTGTCCTTAAAAAAACACCCTTCCTTTCTCAATATGATTGTCTTCGTTCTTTGCCTTGTGACGAAGCTTTTCTTCTATATTATCTTCTGCCTGCATGGATGCCCTAGTTATTGACTTACACTTTTATTTTGCTGAAATAAAAGGGGTTATTGATGAGCGGGAGCAGCACAATGAACAATGTTTGTACTTATTG
The DNA here is from genome assembly GCA_030761175.1 of Masticophis lateralis. Taxonomy (NCBI): domain Eukaryota; kingdom Metazoa; phylum Chordata; class Lepidosauria; order Squamata; family Colubridae; genus Masticophis; species Masticophis lateralis. The sequence continues at coordinate 90,657,854 of JAUDYJ010000001.1, forward strand.
AAAGCAGTGATATGCTGGAAAACATATAAATAAATAGCAACCCTTTATACATTATGGCACTGGCAATGACATCAGTACCAGAGGTGGGTTCCAGCAGGTTCAGACCAGTTCTGGAGAACTAGTAGCGGAAATTTTGAGTACTTCGGAGAACCGGTAGTAAAAATTCTGACTCGCCCCACCCCCATCTATTCTCTGCCTCCCAAGTCCCAGCTGATCAGGAGGAAATGGGGATTTTGCAGTAACCTTCCCCTGGATTGGGGAGGGAATGGAGATTTTACAGTATCTTTCCCCTGGAGTGGGGAGGGAATGGAGATTTTACAGTATCCTTTCCCTGCCATGCCCACCAAGCCACATCCACCAAGCCACATCCACAGAACCGGTAGTAAAAATTTTTGGAACCCACTACTGATCGGTACATATTTGAAATATGAAGAGGTATAGTTTGGTCTAAAGCTGGGGTGTCAAACTCAATTTCATTGAGGGCCACATCAGGGTTGTGTTTGACCTTGGGGGGGCGTGGCCAGGGGGCATGGCCAGCTCAATGTCACTTGTGTCAGGGACGCAGGTGGTGGCCCAAGCGCTCTACCAGCAAAAATGGGCTCCCGAGCTCTGTTTTCGGCTGTAATAGCTTCCTGCAACCCTCTGCCAGAGTTCGGGAGGGCCGCATGTGACCCTCCCAACCTCCTTTTTTGCTGGCAGAGGTACCACGGGCCAGTCCTTTGCTGATTCCAGGGTGGCCCCAGAGGCCATATCTATGCATCCCACAGGCCGAAACTGGCCTGCGGGCCTTGAGTTTGACATCCCTGGTCTAAAGAGTTTATTTGATGTTGCTTCCACTCTCAAGCTATTTTCACTGGATATTTTAAAAATGTATTCTAAATAGTAAAATAGTCACTCAGAATCCTGGTAGACCTGAACTGCACACAAGCCCCAGCAAACAAATAAACAAAAAAACCTGAAACATTTTTAATGCTGCCATATTATTAATGTCAATATTAGTCGGGGTTTTTTTACTTTTGCTTTTTTAGTTTGTTTGTTTTCTTTTCTTCAATATTTCGGGCAGATGGTCTAGCTTATTTCATTGCAAGTTCTTTCTTTCCTTGAAAAAGAATAACTGGTTACAGGATGAAACAGACACACAATTGATTCAAATATTGCCTATAGCTAAAAAAAAGCTACCACTGTGGTGACTTCTTACACATAGACCTAGATCTACAGTATATACTCTCAATGTAAATGTTCAGCTTCTTTGAATTATTATGTGTTTTATGTGCTTCAAAAACCTGAGCAAAGCTTTAATTCAGAGATTTGATTTGAAATCAGTTCAGTCAAATCAACCTTTCAAACTGAATTGGAAAATCAAACTGAATGGTTTTCTGACTCAGTCTGAATTGTTCAACTGGACTCAATAAATTATCCCCAATGCTTGACTCAATGGAAAATTCAACTGAATTGTTTAAGTGCACCTGATGCTCTGATTTCTTTAATTAAGTCTACAGACAAATAGTACCAAAAACATGGAACCTGCTTTTGATATCTTGATTTGAGACTGTTTCAAGCCAAGCTAATGTTTTGAAGCAGATCACTCTAGTGATTGGAATCAAGGTGGCTCTCCAAAGGAGTAATACTTTGCACAGGTCAATGGGCAACATGGAATCGTATGACATTGAAGCCCTAGTTTGCATTGCCAGTGATGAAGGATGCTTGGATATTTATAGAGATTCTCAGTCATCCAGGTCATGGTTGTCCCAAAGGTGTTTTTTCAAGAGGCAAGTGGACTTTCTGACTTTTCTTTGAAGACATTTTGCTTCTCATCCAGAGCTGAAGAAGCTTCTTGAATAAGAAGCGAAATGTCTTCAAAGAAAAAACCAGAAAGTCCAGTTGTCTCTTGAAAAAGCACCTTTGGGACAAGGATGCTTGGAATTATAATCTAACATCATGTTGCCTGTCCTGTTACAATTGTATGAAAAAATTTAACTCATTGCAGGAGATTCTGTGTTTTTATACAAATACTTTTTAAATCTAAGGCATATTTTGCCTAATTAGACAGTCTTACCCAGAGGTCATGTATTTCTTTGCTGGCTTTTTTAAAGAGTCTTTAATCTATTAAAGGAATACCTCCCACACAGAATTTCTAAAAGTAAAAACACAGTGTCTCTTGGCTGCAATCTGGCAAGAATATTTTTGATTATTGCCTTGAAATTGACACTCAACAAATAGACTTTCTTTTGCATGAGACGAGTAGGATTACAGCAAAACCAGGCATTACATAAACTAGGGAAGATGTTCATTACATTTTCCAACAAAGATCATGCAGCATATTCCTATAGCATTCTATGTTATCGTTAATGTAGGAATGGATGGCCAAAAACAGGGAGCACATCAAAGTTGGGGTTAACTCATTGCCATCTTATTCCATCTGTAGCATGTTTAAATGTATCATAGATTGTTCTGTGAGCAAAACTGGGTTTCCTGAACCTGTTAAGTCTTAGTTCTCCAAGTCATTAAACTGGGTCATTTAAACATACTTGTTACCATGTCAAACAGTTGGTTGACTTCACGCTCTCTCCAGAACTAGGACCAAGTCACAGAAAGGCTACATGAAAAAGGGGGAGCCTATCCATTCAGGTTTTATCACCCAATGGATAAGTGAGAAATGAGCAGAAATGGTAGGCATGCTGTCTGAAGTGGCACCAACTCATATCATCTCACTGCATTCACTCACTCACTCACTCACTCATTCATTCATTCATTCTCTATCAGCAGAAGCAAAATAAAAAAATTACAAATGCAAAAGGAAATGGAAGCCTCCTGGCTAGCTTTGGAGAGCTCATATAATGGTCAACAAATGATTCATCTGATCATCTGAACTTGCCCTGGTACATGAAGACAAATGAATATCAGGGAAAGGGGCCTGAATTTGCAAGCAAAGATCCCAGAATAGATCCAGAGGATCTCTATGCCCTAACCATAATGACAATTCTTTGCCAACCATCATCTCTATAACGTCACTTGCTTCTTCCATTCCTACAATATGGTGCGGTTTGTCTTTGTGTCTCATTCTCACCACAATGCACAGCTTGCTAGCATCCTTCCAGGGAGACGAAGGGAAACATGACTTCAACATCAGTTGCTGCAATCACTCTTTTGTTTTCAAAATGACCTCCAGCAAACTTGCCAAGCATGAACATAGCAACTAATTGATGGACAGGGTTGATTGCTTCCCCCTCTCCTACACTTGAAGCAGCTTCAAGTTAAAAACCAGAGGCAGCAACATCAAATGCTTAATGAGACTAATAATTTAGAGCAAAAGAATAGCAGCAACAGGATTCAAATTGAATAGTACATTTTACATGACACTGTCTCCCAGAATTCTGTACAGCTCTTAAAACTAAGGCCCTTCCCAAAATGATCCCTAGAATATAAGGGTAAATGTGATTGATGTAAAAAACTAAGTACATAAGGATAATAATTAGTCATATATTTTTGTCCGGCTTGGACCACAGTATGCTTTAGAGTGCAATGTTCAGCAAGCCACTCAAAGTCCAAGGATAACCCTTGGTCTCAAAAGAGTTGAAAACATATGGCCTATATCTGGACATTGAAATCTGGAGACTATGTCCATAGACTTTTTAAATAGATGGCAAGCTAGAGGGGCCTCATATTCTTGGGTGCATAGCTTTGTGCTAATTTTTCCACTTTTATGGACTACCCATATTATCAGTTTTCACTTCCCTGAACTGGAAAAACAAGAAAAGAACAAAAAGTAACTTCGTTTCTGGTGGCCATTTTATTACAGCATTATGGAGGTTCTGATAGTCCTTACATCCCTCATAAAATCCCAGTTGATTTTAAAGGGCTTTAGCTTGCGTATTTAATTTCTTCCTGCTGAGAAGCAGGGGAAATTAAGCATTGGACAATCCATTGGAAATATTATTCACTGGGATTCCACATTCTGAATTCTGTACAGGATTCTGACCACTGAGCTGGCAATAGCAACCATTCTTTGAACTGAGAGAAATGTTGCTACCATCCCTATTTATCTCCTTCCAAAAACTGTGCGCCTACAATGGTTGCAGGATATTTCGCCAGAGACATATGGACATCTGTAAGCCTTTTGTAAAAAAAAAAATTTTTTTTTTTAAATCACAAGGCTGGCTTTCTTGTTTGGATTCTGTAAATGCCCAGCTTTGTGAAATTACAGCAGGTGCTGCTCAATAGCATATTGACAAAAAAATTAATATTTATTTTGAAGGATGCCATTGTGCACTACAGCCAATCACCTATTGTTTCAGCAAACACAGAATTTCTCTCTCCTCCATTTTCCCTGTATGCCTATTTCTGCAGGCATTGGGAAAAGAGAGACACTAAATTTCTGATAATAACTATCAGACTAAATATGGTGCACGCATTGAATGGTCTTATGTTTTATGGGCCGTCGTGCCTTCATTCTAAATTCTAAAGCTGAAGTCCAGCATCATCTCTTTGCTCCATAGAAGAGAGTGTGAGCTATATAGGATGCATATTAAAGTATTTAAAATTGCTCTGAGTACCATGATCTATCAGCATTATTATTAATAGAAATGAATGTCTCAATAGTGGCTGATTGACAGTTGTTCTGCCAAACAACACTAAGCAAAATAGTTCCAAGACTAAAGCAGCTCTTTTTTATGTGACTCAAACCTGCCAACTTCAAAGCCACTTCATATCAAGTGGCTGTATTGTATTGAAAATACAATAGAGAAAACATGGAACATGATATGATCAAACAACTAGATATAGAGGAGGCATATAGCAATAACACTTATATACTATTTCATAGCATTTTATAGCCCTCTCTAAGCAATTTATACAGCCAGCATATTACCCCCAACAATCTGGGACTTCATTTTACCAACCTGGAAGGCTGAGTCAATCTTGAGCCAGTGAGGATCGAACTGCTGGCAGTCAGCAGAATTAATCTGCAGTACTGCATTCTAACTGCTGCACTAACATGGCTCACCCAATGCATGATCATCATCTTCTCACTGTATATGTATGCATACACATACAAACAAAATGCTTTATGATCTCCAGATAATTATTTCCATATAATTGCTGAAAACATGTGAAACCTATCCCAACAAGTCCCATTTCAAGCCAACTGATGAGAAAATCCTCTCAAGATTACACAATGTTTAGCAATGTTTCATATGTATACATGTACCGTGTTTTCCTGAAAATAAGACCCAGTCTTATATTTTTTTAAACCCTGAAATAAGCGCTTGGCCTTATTGCCATGCCCGATTGGGCTTATTATCAGGGGATGTCTTATTTTGGGGGAAACAGGATATAAATGTAAATGCCTCTCTGCTTACTGTGACCTGGATGATTGAGAATCTCCACAGACCTCTATCTACTTATGAAAAAGAACATTGAACATTGAGTCAATTGAATAAAACCTAAACCAACACTAAAAGAAATGAATAGGTGCATTTATGTTAATTGGATACGAAAGCTTCCTTTGACACACCAGTCTTGGTTGGTAGAACCAACGCCACACAAACACACAGGCATGCTGTTCTTCCTCTCTCCTACTCCACATCCAGCAAATATAAAAGCTTAAGGCTTTTGTAAAGCAGTACATTTTAATACTCTCCCTCTCATTCCCCAGTTCAAGTGACATTCTTATAGTTTGTACAATTAAGATGCCTCAGCATGAGATGATAGTTTTAATATTTACTTTACCCAAACTCCTCCGCTGGAAAGAAAATTCTGGGCTGCATTGATCCAATCCCCATTTTTAAAGCAGGGAATTCTTTGGTGCCTACAGAAAGCAATGAACAGGCACACAGGCAGATACTGCACAGAACTTTATCGGCAATTTTAAAGAATCCAATACTGTTATTATTTGGCATTGCTTCTATTAGCATTTAAAAAAATGAAGTGGGTGGGAAAATTACCATAAAGTTTAAATGGATAGCTAAGAAATCCTTGTAACACATTCTGCTGTGCCAGGGAAATGAACCATGAGGTCAGAATATATGCTAATCTAAAATTTGTCTCCACAATTAAAAAATAACCTGGAATGACCATTGGGTGCACTGCCCTACAGGGATCACAAAGAAATCATGCCTGAAACACAGTTTGCCGTAGATAATAGATGTGCATCTTTTGTATTCCAGGGCAGGTGATTTATTAAATATATACATAAATAAATACATAATTAATTGATGTGGTTAATGATAAAGCAAGAGTTTCTCTAGAACGCAAACATTGTAACATACAAGATTGCAATATATCAGATCAGACCATTAAACCATACAGACCAACTACAGGTTAGACCATGAACGAAGCCAACCTTGTGGTATCAGGGGATCCTTTCCTTACGCATATGGTTACCTGAAGAGCTGTTTGCTATGCAATCCCAGGATGAAAAAAGCTCATTCTTGAATGCTATTATTAAATGGACAATTTAGATAAGATAGTGACCTGGGCTTCATCATTAGTGCATCAGGGCATCTTGTCTTCTGCTGTAGTTGCACCCAGCTTGGGAAATCTGGACATAGCAGCCATGCTATATTCTCAGGACAATTAGACCACATGAATGAAGGCAAATATACGTGTCCCCAGATAACGTTGCCAGATCCAGTTTGGGTCGATCACCGGGACCTTTAGTCTAGGAGGTTTAGTCTTTAGTCTTTTTAATTTTTACTTAGACCACAATTTACAGGAATGCCCTGGGCCTTATTCTATCTGCTGGACATGAAGTGCTGTCTTTTATTGTGTTCTAAGAAAGACAAATTCTTGTCTAACTTTCCATATCTGTCTCCGCTTAAGTTATTGCTCCATGAACACAAATATCCTGGTGAATGAGTTAATGGAACATAGAACCAAAAGATCCTCTGGAAAAAGAATGTGAAGCCACTGGTCTGCTTTCAAACTCTGAAATAAGTCTTTCTTAATGTTTCTGTGAACTGGAAATGTCAGTGATTAAAACAGAGACCTTTTGCATTCCCCCCAAGCTATGGTCTACTGAGCTGTGAAAATTATGTAAAGAGATGCCCTCTAGACATATTTGTCCACAACTTCCATAATTCCTAGAGAAAACAGCAAAAAATATCTACAGGCAAAAGGCAAAATGTGGAGATATTTGCTGGAGATAAATTCCCTTGTCCCGATCCTTTGTCATTACCCACCCACCCCTCCTTTCTCTACTTAAACTGTAAAGAAACATTTACGGTAAGTGAGTCTTCGCATACTTGTATCTACATTGCTTAAGAAACCCATTGATTAAATAGTCTGCAGTTGACTTTAAAAAAGCTGTATGAAATATATTTCAATCAGAAACATTTGTTTTCCTGTCTGCATTAATAACATTAATATATTTACACATTTAAGACTACAAAGGGGAAATAATATTCATGTATAAAAGGTCTTCATGTCCTCATATATATATATATATATTCCCTTTAGGTCTCCCTTCACTTGGTTTGGTTGAAATATACTAATTTATACTGACTGTAATCGAACTTTTCACTCATCGGAGCAGACTGAGATCTCATTAAATGTTCTCAAAACCAGTTTGTGGGTTTCACCTACAAATTCTCTTTGATACCATCATGACTTTGCTATTGCTTAAATTAATTGCTAGGGGCTGATACAATATTAAATGTGGCTTCTTTACTACTAGCCAGTAGGTAGAAAAATTGATTTTCTAAGTGTCAGAATCCTCTGGAAAGCCATTTTGTAATCAAGAGAAAAAAATTATGTGCCACCCGCGCTAGTTTCTACAAAGACAAGGGTGGCTCGTGATCAAGCGGATTGAATGGGATCATAGGAAAGGCTTGGTGAGCATGTTACTTTAATGCCAAAAAACAAATATATACCCAAAAACATTTCAACCAAAAAGAAAAAAGAAGAGGAAAAATTCCTAAGGCCATTGGAAAAAAAAAGTTCCATAAAAAGCAAGCATAGGACTGTTGTCAGGAGAAAAAATAATCCAAAATTTATATGAAGACAATGACTGTATGAGGTCAATTCAGGTCCATAAAGAAAACAAAAACTTCAATCTTCTGTCAAAAAGGACCAGAAAAAAAATGGAAGAGGTCAGATGGTTCCCCCCTACTACCATCACCTTTGCAGTATTTCTCCATTCAATGCTGTGCTTCACCTTACAGATTTTAAGCTTAATATCCTTTTTAGCGCCATAAAACTACCAACCCCTTTTCTTCTCCATCTTTTCTCTCTCTTCTAGCATTTCAGATTAGAGATTTTTTTTTTTTAATTTTGGAATATAGTGTACTCGTGGACTTTAACTGGTCAATTTTCCTGGGAGATCGATGGCCTGCAGATAAGCGATAGATATCCCCAAATATTTTTCACACAACAAATGAAACACACAGCACAGCACCTGAATGTATGGGCACCTTACGGAGGGAAAGCAAAAGCCAAAAAGAGAAGCAAAAGCTAAAATGGAAACCATGACTTAAGTAAGACACTGGGACATGAAAGGGGTTCTAATCGTGTAACATACTTTTTAAAAAGAATTTAAACCACTGAGTCACTTAGGTGAGATGGGCAATATAGAAGTGTATTCAATCGATAAATAGAAGTTTAAAAATTCACATCATTTTTTCATGATCATCTATACCAGTGCCAGAATACAATTTAGGCTTATTCAGACATGCTGAATGTGCTTTGTTGGATTGGGACTCTTTGGATGAATGTGTTGACTATGAAACTGAGATCAGTCACTTGTGAAATCTATTTATGCCCGCAGGGAAGAGGCATGTGTTTGACTGTCCAGCTTGCCCATGATTGACTACGGAAAGGTCTTTGTGTTACAGAGGCAAGCAAATGATCCTTCTGATGTACAAAATGTTACAGGAACGATTAGGGCTATTTTTACCAACTCTGCCAATTCGGCATTGGAGGAAGTTTCTCCCTCCAATGCCTAACCTACACTAGAACTACTAACAGCTGTCGGTTGCTCAGTAACAGTTCAAGACACAGCCCTTGAATCAGTGGTGGGTTGCTACTGGTTCGCCCTGAGTTGTGCGAACTGGTAGCGGCGGTGGCGGGATGCTCCACCCACCTGCCCTGATGTCTCTGCGCATGTGTAGAAGTATCATGCATGAGCACAAGCGCACCCACAAGCAAAACGGTAGCAGCCGAAATTGAAACCCACTACTGCCTTGAGTCAATTGAAACCCAGGATTACTCTTCAGCTTTCGGTTCTGGAAAACCTTCAGTAAATGGATAGATTGATTTTTCCTAAATTTGCAGTTTGGCTGAACTAGATCAGGTCATTAGTTTGTTAAGGAGAGGCAGACTGAGTCCACAGACAGTGGCAGTAGAGAGGCCTGCTCAAGTCCCTCACCTCTTCCTTCTCTATAGTGCCCCCTGGTGGGGAGGCTGGTTCTGACTATACCTTGATAAGATCAAGAATTTTGTGTGCTTAGTATTTTGAACTACAGTAGATACTTTTTTTTCTTGTAATCAGGGCTTCCCTTCTTATTATAGGAGTGTGGAGACACCAGTTGATTTGGCAGCCCAGCCCAGAAAAAGGGGTTAGTCCATGGAGTCCAAAAGAATAAATGTATCTCATGTAAAACAATATGAATTCCTTCCACATGTATAATTAATTGATACAAGACCTGATTATGATTTCTAGATCCGTGACCTAAAAGCTACATTTAGTAGGACATTAGCTACATTTAGTAGGACAGCTCTAGATGCAACCTTCAAGTTTAGAAGCATTGCAACCCAGAATAGTCTATACACTCTGCGGTAATAAATATACTTCTTTATGCATGTTCATATTCACAAAATTCAATCAATTTTAGAGAGGTAGAATTTAAAATGGATGGTATAGAATTTTCAGCAGAATCTTATGATTTGGCTTTCATTCATTTATGGTAAGGATAGCCCACAAATCCTCAATAATATATACATACATCCATTCTGACAGTTATTTCCATCCCACATCTCCTACTTATTTAATTCAGCTCACATGAAACCCAGTATTTTCTTCTTTTGCACTATCTTAGGGGAAAAAAACTTTAGATTTTGTTTATGGCATTGAACATCTTGGAATAATTATATTAAGGCTTCTAGAAGCATTCGTGGAGGAACCTGTAAATCTTACCTAGCTGACTTCTATGGATATAAACCTAGGATTTCCAGTATGAGATGTCTGCTTTATTGGTCCTGATCTGAAATTATGTACCGTGAAAAATGAAAATTCACTGAATCTAAGCATGAACCTGGTGCTTTAGTTCCATTAGAATGAGATAACATTTCCCCATTAAGCTTTTTTTTATGAATGTATGAAAGCATTTGTTGGTCCATATTCCCACCACAAGGAATAAAAGACAAAGATTCTTGTTTGGAATTTGTTACAGAATTACTCTTCAAGGACTTGGTAACTCTTCATTTTCTACTAGATAATCTTTCTTTGCATAATTGGCCCCCCTAATTAACCTCCATATTCCAAGATAGGCATTCTTTAGTGAGTTTCTGTTAAGTTCTTCACTACTACCATCTACTGGAACAACTGTAGCATTTCTTTCTTCTCCAGTGCTGCCCATCTCTTCTGTGCTGTGCTGTTTGTTTTCATCTGCTGACTCCTCCATTATTGCATCTCCAGATTCTGCCTCCTTAGGCATCTCCTCCATTGAAAAGGGTGGTTGACCTCCCTCATAGTCTTTCTTCTCTTCTTCTCTAAGTTCCTCTTCCAGATCTTCATAATTACTCTGTTTCCTTGTCTCAATAAACTTGACTACACAATAGGTGATGGATCCTACAGTGTTTACTACCACGCCTGCTATGAACAGCTTTGTGGGTTCCACATCATTGAACGCTACCATCCCAACGGTGATGGTTGCAATGCTCTTCACAACACCAACAAAACTAGTGGTTACAGCTGAGTTGATGTAAGTGCAATGAAGGGTTGTAAAATTCATGGCACAGCCCAAAAAGACACAAGCAAAAAAGATGAATGTCATGAGGGGATCTTTCCATCCTGGGAACGACCAGATATTGATGGCTTCCATGCTGACAAAGGCGAATAGGATGAGAAAAGGTGTGGCTGAAACGGCAATGGCATATTGGGCTGTCAGAGGCCCGTAGTCACTATCTACACTCATCTTTTGAATCACAACCAAATATCCTGCATGTACCAACACAGCCAGAACTCCGGTGACATACCCAATGGGATCACCAGTCAGGTCACCCGCACCTGCCAATTTTGAAAAGAAAGAGAGAGAAAATTTACATGCACTTGAAATATATTTCATCATCGTTATATGAACTACATCAGTAGAAGATCGGCTTTGATGAGACATTAGCTACAAACATTTTAGGATACATGGAATAAACTGCTAAGAAGAGCTATCATCAATTTACTTGGGAACTGCTTGGGAATAAGCATACCTGGCCAATGTTGGGAAAAATGTTGAACTAGAAAAGTTTTGAATAAATCTGATAAACTTATATTCCTGTATTAATTTATGAATGTTCTACTTCCAGGCAAGGCAGTAAAACCTTTTCTTTCAGTGATTAAGTTCCAAACATCCTTAATCAACAGAACCACTTCAAAGACAAGTGATAATGGAAATGTTTGTTGAAAAGATCTATAGGATAAAAAAACCATCTACTCTAATTCTACTTACTGACAACCATTCATCAAATTTATCTACTGATAACCTGAAATAAGTACAGCATGAGTAAAGAGAATCTAAAATGAACAACCTGTCAGAATTAGACTGGTTCAAACTCAAAAATGAACCATCAATGACAGAAACCAGATTTTGAAGCTGAGTCCATTCTTAGACAGATAACTTAATCTTGCAGAGCTAATAACAATTAGGATTTATTGTGGTAAACTATGTATAGTTTAATAATGTTAGATTGTGGCACAACAGTGACTGCCTGGATTAGGGTTATTATTGTGGATATTAATTTTTTTGTATTTTACCTCAATTCAACTTTTGAGGATAATATTCTTAAAACATCGTTGGAAGCCCCGAATCAGGCAAAGCTAATCTGTTCAAATTTCACAAGTATTGCTTAGGATCATCTTTAATTTTACTGTTCCAATGAGTTGCAGGAAAATTCAACGTAGGAGTGTCTGCACAATGAAGATTACTTTTTCTCTCTCATTTAATGGGCATGGTGTTATCCAATGGAACAGAATACTATTCAGTATTCAGGTTAGATAAAGAGGAGAATTTCATCAACTTTCCAAAATTAAACTACAAAATGTACTGCAATAATATGTAAAGATGATTATCTCTTTTTTTAAGGAATTAAGTCAAATTTAAGACATACAATTTTCTCTGTTGCTCTCAGTCAATAATAATAATTCAAATCCAACCATAATCAAACATCATTGCTTTAATATTAAACATTAAAAACAATAGAACAATTTAATAAGAGGGAGTGATATTTTTAAAAAGCTGCTTAAAATCAATCAAAACTAACTATGAAATAACCAAGATAGCTGTAGTCATAATGGCTATAAAATGCTTTTCGTATCTGAGGCAGCATTTCTGAACACCAGCTGCTAAGAAATAACAAGAGAGGACTATTGGCCACATGTCCTATTTGTGATGGCCCCAGAAGCAGCTGGTTGGCTACTATGGAAACAGAATTGTGGACCAGATTGGCTCTTTGATCTGATCCAACATGGCTATTATGCTCTTATGACTGTAATTAAGAATTAAAGCATAGGAGTGAGCAGAATTTTCTTCAAGTGGCAAGGTTTCCCTCTCTTCACTTGGTCGGATTATCAAACTAGAGACACAGAATCAAAGTTAGAGGCAAAATCAGGACATTTTTTGCTATTGCTGTATAGGGGGAAAAAATTATAAAAAGACAGCACGGATAATCTCAGTAATACAAAGAGATGTTCACAATTGTATCCGGAGACTATTTCAAATAGTTCTCATTGCTGGATATTTCTAAGGAAGCATAGCATGACTATAGCAGTATAGCCATAGATAACACGTACCAAAAAAAATAAATAAATCCCTAAGCATAAAAAGGAGCTTCAGAAATGAAAATGTGTTTTGGATCTTTTCTTTTCTTATTATTTTTTTAAAAATACAAATAAATTAAAACATCTAATGATGTTCTTTTAGAACAGTTGTGAAAACTATGCCACTAGGAGCATGTAGACTCAATATCAACATTTACAAAGACCTTATGTCACAGAAACGTACATGAAAATGTAGTTGTCTACTATTGGTACTTCAGAAAGTAATCAGATCTGTTTAGAGGGTGCATGTTTACAGTAGTTGGTTGTTAATGATCAAATTTTCACAAATTTCCAGGCAAAACAAAAACCTTCTGTCCCCAGTAGAAAATAAATACAAACCCTCTTTTAATAATGACAACAATAACAAGAAGGTGTCACTTAGAACTGCCTGAACATTTTATTCATTTATATTCAGCTCAGACATTTTTTATGTCGTCCTGAAAGCAAAGGGCAATCAACCCAAGATTTTAACATTACTGTATATTTCAATCCCTCAACCCCACTTGCTATACTATGCGCTCCAGAAACTCTGGTAACTCAATTATTGCTTCCTTCCTTCCTCCCTGCCCCCTTCTATTAAGGTGATGATAATAAGACTTTAATTATAGATTATAGAAGCAATGACACTGCCCAGGAGATCCATGATGCAGCTTTTCACAAGAGTTTCTTCTCATCCTTGGCAAGAGCTTGTATATAACAGAGGAAGTTAGACAGCTGTAAGTAACAGGAGGCTGAAGAAGGGAAAAAGCAGAATTGGGGAGAAACCAGCTGGACCACTTCAAGTGTCAACTCTTCTGCACAAAAGTAACATCCATGAAGGATAAGAATCACCATATTCCATAACTGCTACTGTTATGTGGTGGGAAATACGGGAAAGTATATTTTGTTATGAATTAAAAGTTGTTGTACCCACCAGTATAGATTTTTGTTTGTTGATAAAGATACCTGTCAGTGCAGGTGGGGGGGGAGGGATAAACCAACATGTGACTGCTTCAGCCTTCATAAGCTGAAGGGTAAATGAGCATTTATCATGGGAGAAAAAGCACACGAGAACCCCATAAGCTTTAATTATTGGAAGACAGAGGAAGTGTGCTGTGAGCTGGTGTGGAATCAAAAACAGAAAGTAGCCCAGCCAAACTAAGGTTAGAGATGGACAGCTTCACACAGTGCCTTATTGCATTTTTAGCCAGGGTACATCTAAGGCTATAGAAAGAAGGAAGGCAGATCACTTTCCCTTTAGGTTTGTGCACACAGCTGTATATATTAAGCATCTAAAGTTGCCAGGAGCCAGTAACTGAATTGCCTGCATACCCGCCCCATGCATTTGGTTCACATAGTTTTGTGCCTTCTAATGAGTTGTGCAATGCTTAGGAAGCAGCAGGTGCCAGAAGACCTGAAGTCTTGCCAGCAGAATATGGGGGAGACCAAAAGAAGACTCTGCTAATTGTATGTAGCTTTGGGAGAAGACATGATGGGGAAAAAGCAAAGGCCAGGACTTTGACGGTTTGCGCTTCATATCCCAAAGTAATGGTCAAAGCCTTAGAATGTGTAGAAGGGAGGTTGTAAGGTAGGTGGGTGGGTGGGTAGGTGGGGGGTGGAATTAGGTGAGAAAAAAGAGCTAAAGCCTGTGCAGTGTGAAGAGCACCTATCCTGGCAGGACTGGAAGAGAATTTAAAACAGCACACAAGAAAGGACATCAGGATTGGAACTATAAGGAGACAGACTGGAAAATTAATGGGAGGAGAAAAGAACAATACTTGTTCTTGAGCACAACAACTATGAGACGGTTAGTCTAGAGTCCCATAGGAGTGTAATGATAAACCAGGGGAAACCTGGAAGGGGTAAGACATAACTGGTGGGAGCAGGGGAAGGGGAAAGCAAATGAAGATCCAAGAGGGAATTGTAGCAAGGGTGAGGTGGTGGTGATAGGTTGAACCCAGAGAGAGATGAGATGGAAGGTGAAGTGTGCGTGCCAAGGTTTTGGGTGGGTGCAAGTATGACAAGAATGACAGGAAGGAAGAGGGGATTATCTGGAGGGGCAATAGTGAGGGGAGGGAGGGGGGCAGGGCTGGGGAGAAGGGACAGAACGGGGATTATAAAACTCCTGGTGCAAGGAAGGGGAGCTGGGCTGCGGAGGAGCCGCGTGGAGCCTCTTCCTCTGGCTCGCACTCACCTGCCAGAGCAGCCCCGCAGGTGGTGATAAGGACGGCCACCGACACCCCGAGGGAAGGGATGCCGTTCTTGAGCACCAGGACGCCGATGAGGAGGGTGACGAGGGGCAGGCAGCGCTTGAAGACCACGTACATGGGCAGGCTGAGCCCGCGCAGGGACCAGAGGGTGAGGCTGGACTGCAGCGTGGAGAGGAGCGTGGCCCCAGCGAAAGCGCGCCCCAGGCTGAAGCTGAAGGGCGGCATTTGGAGGGTGCCCCGTCGCCGCAGCACCTCCAGGCTGAGCGCCGCCGTGGAGCTGGTCAAGCACTGCAACACCGTCAGAAAGGTGAAGTGGTAACGGTTGAGGAGAAACTTCAGCAGGATGTTGAGCGAGCCGGAGAAAACCCCGTGCGCCACCGCCACGGAGATGCCCAAAGCGCGGCCCCGGCACAGCTGCATCCTACCCACCGCACACACACACACACACACCGCTTCCTAACCGCCCAAGCCGTCGGCGCTCTGCTCTCCCGCCTCTCCCGAGCACGGGAAAGAGCCGCGATCCTCTCCTGGCTGGGAACCTCCGGGGTGCCTGGGGTGCCTCCGCGCCTCAGCAGCCTCCGGAAAGAAGCAGAGACAACTTTGCCGGCGAGCCCGGAGCGCAGCCGCTTGACGGCGGAGGGGTAACAGGCGGAAGGGGGACGGTCGGTGATCAATCGTGGTGGGCGGCAGGGGGGGCAGGATCCGCTGGGAAATGTCTCCGCAGATTCGGCCACCGGCAGCCTACCAGATCCCCCAGCTGCTGTTGCTGACGCAGAGGGGGGCTGGGTGCCCCGGCGCTTCCCATTACCTTAATGAAATGGGGACAATCGGAAGAGCGTTATTGGCCACGCTTCCTACTTGACCCGCTCAGATTGTTCTGGCTATTATGAATCATGGACCTGCTTTGTTCCTGGAAGAAAAAGGAAGGAGAGGAGGAGTGGTGGAGCTGAATTTAAAAAAAAGGTCCGAGGGTGGGGCGACCCCCACCCTCTCCCCATGTGTTAAATATAAATATATATATATATTTAAATGCACAAACTCGACGGTTGCCTTGCCCTGTCTCGTCAGAACAAAAAAAAAAACAACCCACTCACCCGGGTTCGCCCTCCGCCGCAGAAGCGCGGTTGCAAACAAAGCGAAAACCGAGCTGCGAAAACTCGGTTCCTCGTGGATGCTTTTCCGCGCACAATTTGCTAATGGAATAGCCATCCGTCCTTATTAAGTGAACTAGGGTTAGTGTCCTTATAACGGAAATGCAAATATCGATCCAGCCGAGTCTTGGCCGGTTTTTTTTTTTTTTTTTTTTTGCAAGCTAAAGAAACAGGTGCTTCGAAAGTAGCGGCGAGAGTTAACCCTTGGAGGGGAAGTAGCTGGGTTAGGCGCGGGGCAAGCAAAACCCAAGGAAGGTACTCAAAGCGCGCTAAAAGCAATTCTTACGCAAATCTTTTATGCATATAGGATGTTCAATCTCTCTCTCCCTCCCTCTCTCTCTCTCTCTCTCTCTCTCTCTCTCCAAATTACTCTTCGAAATAACTTCCCACCTAAAAGTGGGGGAGGGGGGAAAGGAAAAGGCGAAAAAAGAAGACACCGCTGCAAAGGGAATGAGCAAAGATTAGTTGCCCTGAAGTGATAGAAAGAGATCGTATTCCAGTAGTAAAAAGAAGCGAATCACAGACAGACGGAGCTCCGGAGTCACTTATAACTTACACGACTAGAATAGCCTTCTTCAGCAGCCAAACTGGGAATGGTGGCCCGCGAACTTTAGAAGGCACCAGGTTGGGGAAAAGTTGGCCAAGCTACATGGAGCTCAGCACCCCAAGCCCAGACTCCATACCCGCTGACACTGGAGACACGGTTCCACCAGCCGCCTAAGAAGATGGCTTTGGAAATGGAGACGCTTCCTCGACGAAGGGGCCCTCCCCTGGCCAAAGCCAGCTCTTCTGGAACCAAGAGCTCGCGGGTGGACGCTGAATGGTTCTAGAAGCGTGGCTAAGGGCTTAGACGGTCCAACTCTCCCTTGGGCTTTAAAAAAGAAAAACCTGGCACTTTTGCAACACGCCTAACGGTTGCAAGCGCATTTCCTCGCTAACTATTTGGAACCCGGGGAGACCTTTCTGGTGGGCAACGCGCAGCCTGATCTTTCGCCTGTTTCCCGGGGTATTGCGCAGAGGGGGTTCGCTGCACGAGCAGATGGGGAGAGCAAAGGTTAGTCTGGTCAGTGCTTCCTTAGGGGAAGCTCGCAATTGAAAAGGGCAAATGGCAACCGTCCCTTCTTCTTGCCTGTCCCCTAGCAACTGGTCTTGGAAGGGTACCGAGGCTGCCTCTGACTGAACTAGAGGCCTTCATCACGATAGAGGAGCTTTTCTTTCAACTCCTTATGGTCCTATTTTCTTTGACAGCCAGGACAGAGGTATAGACACCTCCGAAGACTTTCAAATCAGGGAGACAGTTGATCAAAGCAGCCGTTTTTGGGAAGAAACTGTAGGCACAATCCATACAGAATTATTGGTGAAATGAATTTTGGACACCAGTAGTTGGCTGGGCAAAGTCCAAAATGTTGTTCTATTCTGAGACCCATTTTCCCACCCCCTTCTGACACTCTCTGGTCTATTTTGTGCTAGACAATGCCTCCTTGGCAGAAGGCAGGAGTAGATCTCTCTTGCTAAAGCTCTGAATTGCTTGCTTGCAGAGAGCCTTGGGTTGCACTTCCCTGCCCAAGAGATGGACAGATTTAAGGGCTGTGGGAAGATAGCATTTAGGGCAGACATAGATAGGATTACACATACATACATGCAAAACGTATTATCTCTTTCTGCAATAAACTTAGAAATCGTTGAAGAATCAAGATGCACTTTGTTCTGGTGGTCCAGAGGTTACAGTTAACACCTAAGATGCAAAACTATATGGACTACATATTCCTTTCCCTCCCTCTGATGATTGGTCCATTTTTCTTCATTGTTTGCCTATTCAAGAATTTAAAAACAGTTGTGGAGAATAGAATGGCAGTGAAAGGAAGGGGGAAATGTTCATGTTCATCTAAATCAGTGTTTTTCAACCACAGTAGCCTTAGGATGTGTGGACTTCAACTCCCAGAATTCTCCAGCTAGCATGCTTGGATGGGGGATTCTGGGAGTCGTCCACATATCTTAAAAGTTGCTGAGGTTGAGAAACTCTGATCTAAATTAACACAGGGCAATCTAAACGAGAACCCTTAAAAAAACATAGCTCCTATAGATACCAATATATTTGTACAACCCAACAAATTCCCATGCTGTCCACAAGTTTTGAAGACTTTTAAAAAATAAAATATAAACTTCTCCAGAGACTCAGGGAGGCTTACAATGCGTTAAGCAATAGCCTTCATATTTTTGTATATACCTGCTTAGTAGGGCTTTTTGGGGGGGGGGGGGGGGCTAAGCGGTATTCTTTTTCATACAAAGTCAGGTTATTGCCCCCACAATCCAGGCCCTCATTTCACCTACCTCAAAAGGATGGAAGGCTGAGTCAACCTTGAGCCTGGTGAGATTTGAACTTGCAATAATTGCAGGCAGCTGGCAACTAAGTGCTACTTTAACAGCACTTAGTCCACTGCACCACCAGTAATAATGCTGCTTGGTTATTACATCTGTTAGGAAATGATTATTACCTACCTTGTTGGGTTGGCAATATATAAACCATCAATATAGGTTTAAGACTGCTGTATTGCATCATACCGTGTGCTGATTGGTTAGCTCTGTAGCCAATCTCCTTAAGAGGGAACTAGAAACATGGTTTGTTTCTCTTTGCTGTTCTTGCTCTCTGATATCTCTGTATGCTATTGTTTGCAAATCCAGAAGAACTGTTTATTGTGAATGACTACGACAACTGGTAAGAAGACTTTGTTATTGGATTATCCCTGGACTGTCGTTTTACTATCTCCTGCTTTATATCTGTATGACCTGAACTGTTTATTGGACTGTGCCTTACTATTTCCTGAAAGTAAACACAACTCAGTGTATCTGTGTGTCCCTGTGTTTATTCGTACCTACTCTCAATTGCTTTCATGTGCACACCCTTGCTATTCAAGGGTTACTCTGCGAATTCCTTAACAACATCCTAAAGGCATTCTTAGAAAAATGGTAAGAGAAATGCATCCCAGTGTTTATTTTGCATGGTGCTCAATTGCCCAAAGGATGGCTGGTGACAGCGAGCATCCTGGGCTCTATATAGTTTGCTTTTTTATTTTGTTTTTAATCCCGCCTTTAATATTTTTTTAAAAAAAACTCTGGGTGGTGTGAATATACCTAATACTCATCCTTCCTCCTATTTTCTCTATAAAAATCCTGTGAGGTGGGTTGGGCTAAGAGTGAGTGACTGGCCCAAGTTCACTCAGTTGGGCTTTCATGCCGAAGTCTCCTGGTTTTTAGCCTGCTCTGTTCCTGCTGCCCTCAGATGATGTACCAGGATACTGTCTCATTGCCAATCCCATTTCTTTGCCTTTTGTATGGTTTGGCTGTCTCTCTGTATTGACACAGGTTCTGTCTCAGCAGCCAGGAAATACATAGCAGGAGAGTAGACTAATGGCCTAATTTCAATTAGAAGGTACAGCAAGAGGTTCTGCAAAAAGTGGCTCCAAGGGCAGACGTAAATGTCACGAACTAGCATTTCCCAAACCATGGTCCATGGTCCATTACCATTCCTTGTAAACAACAAAGCAATTAAGTGTATGCCTATAAGCAATTACGTATTCAAGCTGAGAGCTCTTGGATAGAATTCATATGGATTTGAAAATGCTGATTTATCGTAAGATCTAGAACTTCATCTCTTGCTATTGCTGTTTGCTTCAATTGCCCCTTTAAAGAAAAGAAAAGAAAAGAAAAGAAAAAAGGAAGGAAGGAAGGAAGGAAGGAAGGAAGGAAGGAAGGAAGGAAGGAAGGAAGGAAGGAAAAGAAAGAAAGAAAGAAAGAAAGAAAGAAAAAAGAAAGTTATATGGCCTCAACTTGCTCTAGTTCTTTTTTAATCCCGTTTTTCTCCAATTATGCTACAGGCCGTTTCATGCTTCTGACGTATTTACTGGATTTTAAAATTCAAATTTTAAAGGGTTCAACTCAACCTTTCCAAGACTGAGTGGCTGTGGTTTCTGGTGTCCCGATACAGCCAGCTGGTGCCATTGTTGGCTATTGGGGGCGAGTTATTGGCCCCCACAGAGAGGGCTCGCAACTTGGGCATCCTCCTGGATGCACGGCTATCTTTAGAAGACCATATGACGGCCATGGCCAGGGGGGCTTTTCATCAAGTTCGCCTGATTCACCAGTTGCATCCCCTTCTGGATCGGGACTCCTTACACACAGTCACTCAGGCACTCGTCACTTCCCACCTGGCCTACTGCAATGCTCTCTACATGGGGCTCCCCTTGAGGAGTACCCGGAGGCTCCAACTGGTGCAGAATGCAGCAGCGTGGGAGATTATGGGAGCGAGGGGGTGCTCCCATGTGATGCCTCTCCTGTGTGACCTGCATTGGCTTCCAGTGGTCTTCCGGGTGCGCTTCAAGGTGTTGGTTACCACCTTTAAAGCGCTCCATGGCATAGGACCTGGGTATTTGCGGAACCGCCTTCTGCTGCTGATAGCCTCCCACCGACCAGTATGCTCCCACAGAGAGGGACTCCTCAGGGTGCCGTCAGCCAGGCAATGTCGGCTGGCGACCCCCAGGGGGAGAGCCTTCTTTGTGGCAGTACCTGCCCTCTGGAATGATCTGCCCCCGGCGATATAAAGGATATCAGATCTCTGGGCCTTTCGCCGTGCCCTAAAAACTTTTCCATCAAGCAGGGGTGGTGTAAGCCCCCCCTTTTTAACCTTTGAACCTATTCTAACCTTTTTAGTTTTAAAGTGTTAATGGGTTTTAGATTGGGATGTTTTTAAATTTGGGGCCAAAGTTGTGTAATTCTTTTAATAATTTTTAGATTTTGTATGGGTATATTTTTTATTCTTGGCTGTTCACCGCCCTAAGTCCAGCAGGAGAAGGGCGGTATATAAATTGAATAAAATAAATAAATAAATAAATAGTTTTTAATTGTTTTATTTTAAATGACTTTCAAAACCTTATTAGCTATACGTAATAAGGGGAGGGGGTGGGGGCAACCATTATGATTTGCTTCCATTTATTTTGGCTAGTTTGAGAGAAATATCTAAAGCATTTTCTGGATATCATTATGATGTCAGATTTTATAGCAATGTTGCAAACTATGAACTGGAGGCGTATATAGCAGAAAGAAGATAACATCTTGAATGGAAACAGGACTCTATGTTGTTAACAAAACCGTTGCCATTAAAATGCACTAAGGAACCAACTGAAAGGTCTGCTAATCTTTTTTTATTCTGAAGCCTCAAATTTTATGGTGCTTTTGAAGAAAGAAAATTAAACATACAGGGCACAGTGGTCAAAAAAGCCTACTGTATATTCCTCCGCTACTTTAGAATTCATTCAATAAAAGTCATAGGCATTGAAGATCTTTATTGGGGCTATAAGAAATGATCATTCTTTTAAAGCAATACTGACAGAATGTGAGACAAGGATTGCCATTGTCAATCAGTCAATCATTTATAATGGCCATAGACCATTATAGATTGCCAGTCATTTCCCACCATTGTTCCTTTGCAATTCTTCTCCCCCCCCACACCCTCATTCTTAAGAGTTAGATCTGCAACAGCCTATTACAATCTAGTGATTCTAATCAATCAGACTGCCAGCCGTGCCCTTTTACAGGAGGTCCAATTTTATCATCTCTCCAATCTGTATTCTGTCTGTGACCCACAGATCAGAAATAGGACAATTTCTGGGCAAATAATTTGGATTCTTAAGAGGAAAACCAAATGTAGAGAAAATAGCACCTGCATTAAAGAGGTTTATTTTTTATTTTTTACTATCAGATAACAGAAGATGGATGTAACACTTTCCAGGCTGGACTCATTTCATCTTCACAATAGTCCTCCACTCAATAGATATGCATAGGTCAAAAAATCAAATCAAATAAAGAAATAAAGAGGCATAAAGAAAATGCAGTGAGGTGGTTTTGTCTGCACTACATCTTTCAGCACGTATCGTATAAACGATCTACTTATACAAGCAATTTTTCCCTATTTCACCCCTTCTCTGAATGAAGTCCTTTAGTGAAGGCTGCTTTGGTATAAAAGATGTGGGTTGTGTGTGAAATAGGTGGAATATTTTTGTATATATATATTTTTTGCCAAAGCAAGGCACTTTGTGATTTCTCTACCCAAATCATTTCAATGCCCTTAATAGCAGAACCGAGGATGGTGATTTTTTTTCTGTGAAAATTAATCAAAGCAGCAGTGACCATCTAACAGAAAGAATTAGAGGGAATTTAGAGCTTGATATTAACTTGTAAGCACAGCTGAGATTCCACTAAATACACAAGCACAAGTTTAAATTCCCACTTAATGATTAAGCTTAAACTAAAAGGGGAGGGCGAGTGGGGGAGAGAATCATATATAACTCTCTTGAGCTCCCTGGAGGAAAGTCAGGAAATATACATTGTAAACGTACTTGCTTAGTCGCCTGCCTGCCTGCCTGCCTGCCATGAATGGTAATCCTATAATAACTGGATGGCAGCAGGTTAGTGAAATGATAGGATCAGTAGACAGTAGATCAGTGACATCCTGGAAGAAATCAAGTCAATGTGGGCCTTAAGTCTTACAAACAAATTGTTGAGCAAATATATTCTAGTGCACTACTAAGCAACGTTCATCCCCTGAAGGGAGCTTGAAATATGGAATTAACCGGATCATGGACTGTTCATTTAGAAGACCAAAATGCTATACCTTTGATCTTATAGATTGTTCAGTGACTGTTCATAATGGTAAAATCTCATTGTAAGAATTAATCCTTCTAAGAACAGTAAATTCAGTCTGTGTTCACAATAATTAAAAAAAGCATACTGTGATAAACATTCTGAATAGTTCCATATAAATCTCACATTTTCATGGCACATAGTGAGGAAAATATGAAATAGGATTATAGACCTACAGGGTTGACTTAAAAGACTATTTTTGAATGCTACTGAAAGACCTGAAGGTACTGCAGTAAAACCTTAAAAGCTGCAGCATTAAAAAAGAAAAAAAGAGCTATGCTTGAAGAATTAAGAGTTGATTTTCTGTAATTGGTGCTGGAGAAATATTTGTATTATGTTGCAAGATGTTTGTAGTATAATTTTTTTTTATTGTTTGTTAAAGGGCACATTACATTTATTTAATACCAGAAAATTTCTATTGGATTTATTCATCATTGAAAGAGAACATAAAGGTGAAGCAGTTTGTAGCAAAAAAAAGTTGAAAATCAGGGTGGAGGGCTAATTAAATTTAAACACTTTCTTTTAGCTATAGATATTGCCAAGTTATTAAGTCACTTAGTCTACAGGGTTTAATCTTGCCATTTTTGTTTTCCAGTAATTTACTTTTCTTACAAACAATTTAGAGAACATTTCATTAGATCTATTTTCTGTAATGTCTTGTTTATACACTGTTCCATGAGAAAGAGGTAAAAGGAAGTGGTATTAATACTGGAAATAGATAGTTGTATTTGAGCATTATAATAGCTACAGGCAATAGTTCTATATTTCTATGCAATTTCTTAGCTGAAAAAATTTACAAGTGTTTGTGATGCTTCAGTCTCCTGCAATCTTTTTTAAAAATACAAAAGCATTTATATTTTACATGAAATTGATACATAGTAATCAAATTTTAGTTTTAAAGATCTGAAACATTTTTCACAAAATGGTGCCTTTTTAATCCTTACATGCATATTAACTATTTGTAGAATTTTGTTCCTAGAAATATTATATTTTATCTATTTTTTATGATAATTATAAGTGTGTTGGATGCTTGTGGGTCAAAAAAGAATCAGTAATTAAACCAAATCTACAAAGAAACAGATAATTCTTTTTTCTCACGCTCCAAAAATATGAGTTATTATTTGAAAACTTATACAGAAATTAATCCCCACCCCTCTACGTGATGTGTCATTGGGACAGAGGAGCATTCCTGAAAGGATCAAGCAAAGAAAGATAGTAATAGCAATAGTACTTAGACTTATATACTGCCTCACAGTGCTTTACAGCCCTAAGCGGTTTACAGAGTCAGCATATTGTCCCCAACAATCTGGTTCTCATTTTACCGACCTCAGAAGGAAGGAAGGCTGAGTCAACCTTGAGCCAGTGAGACTCGAACTGCTGGCAGTCGGCAAAATTAACCTGCAATACTGCATTCTAACCACTGCACCATAATAGTATATAGAAGTATATACCAAAAATATATAATTTCATCAGGGCCAACTAAGATGTGAAGGTTTACATAGTTGCTAAACGTTGACACCAACTGATGGCATATAATCCATCAAACCTAAAAGTTGAACAAAGCAAGAACAAGTCTCTACAGCAGTTAATATGTGTTGAAATTCGTACCTAGAGATGAAAGATTGTCAATCATAAGTACTCAAATTTTAAAATGTACATTTAAAGTATTTAAACGGCAAGCTCTCTCTGTGATTTGCAGAAACTGAGCAACAAGCTGCATCATATAGTGAAAAATCTTGTTTCAATATTAAGAGCATCAAGATCAAGTCTCACTGATTAATGCTACTATCTGGACAGGCATAGATTCTCAGCTCTGCTCAACTCTATTTAACTCTATTCCAGACAAACTGACTGTCCAGACAATTTCCCGTGAACTTTATTCAACATGACTAATGAGCAGCATAAAAGGTTATTGCAGATGACACTATATACAAAATTGACGCTACTGTATACTGGTGGAAAGCAAAATAATAGAGTTTATAAAGGAAGTTCTGAAAATGTTGTCACTCTTGTAATTACAATTGGCACAGATGTCAACTCGCCAATAGGCTACACATTTGGCTCAGGGGTGAGTTCTAAATTTTTTTACTACTGGTTCTGTGGGTGTGGCTTATTTTGTGGGCGTGACGTGATGGCCATGTGACAATTCTTTAGGATTTAGCAGAGGTACTGGTCTACCAGGCTTTTAACTGCTTGCAGAGCTGTACCGGTCTACCCATTTATTTTTGCAGGCACTGATGTACTCATGTATTTTTGCAGACACTGGTCTACCTATTTATTTCTGCAGGCATCTGTCTACTCATTTATTTTCTTTTAACACTGATCAGCTGTAGGGCAGCCTTTTGAAGCCCCGCTGCAAGAGTTTAAACAGTTTTTTTTCCCTTTTTGTTCCCAGCTGGGACTCAATAGATTGGGGGTGGAGCCAAATAAAAGATAAGAATAACGCGGGAGTGGGTTGGGGGGGCGGGAGAACCAGTTTGGTGATGTCATATCGTCACCGCTACCGGGTTGGCGGAACCGGGAGGAACCCACCACTGATTTGGCTGCTTTGGAATCTTGGACTTTTTCTTCATTTTTGATCAAGGAGATGAAAACCAATTTTATTCCCACATTTCTATCAATTATATTTTTAATGGTTATGGTTGGTGAAAACCAGACTGTATTAATATGGATACACAGAAATAAATTAAAGCTCATTGCCATACTTCACAAGTAATACCACACATATGACTGGATTGAGCTTCAGAGAGTAACCCTTTCTTGTTAGGAGATGTTTGTTGACTTTCGACAACTTAGCATCTTCCAGTTCAGTTGTATTATACTTCCCACCATCTTTGGTAAGCTATCTGAGGGAAACTGTATTGATAAGATACATAACTAGATGATATCAGGTTGTCAGAAGCTGATCAGCATAAACATTCAGTTTATATATGGTACAAAAAAGAAAACTATGCAATGGATAACTTTTTCAAAATAGTTTAGTTGACTGTTATAAGACATACTGTGACAACATTAAATCAGTACTAAGTTTGCTTTGTGGGGAGTTTAAATTATCTGTCATGAATTAATCAACTGAGTTTTGAAACAGATAACTTAGTTTTAATTATTCTCATTAGTAAATATACACAATGTTTAACATCACACAAAAAATGTTTCTTTGTGACAAGTAAATACTGAACATAGAAAGTAACTATATTATTTGGATAACTATGTTAATGGCACAACTGTTTTTTTGTCTTAGGCATTTTGGCCCTTCCTTCTAGTTTGTCTGGATTCTGGACTTAAGGTCATGTTCATTTTTCCTTCAGAAGTTGGTAATTTTAGTTCAATCACAGTTTAATTCAAAACAACAGAATCTAAAAATGTATTAAATTTAGTCAAGAAAATTATAGAATTAGCCTTTCAAACAAAAAGAAAGATAAAACTCAGTCTGTAAAACCATCAACTGTGAAAACTATGTGTCATATTATAATACATTATTGTACAGAAATTCCATAATGAACTCAGTTAAATGCTGATACACAGTTTTACGATAAATTCTACATCGCAACAGTGAGAATACTTAAACTGCAATAAAATTTGTATTTTTAACTCTTATAAATATAAGACACAGTTCTTACACTGTACCTAATATTTACAACAGGAATAGTGTTATAGTGCCCTCCAGATTTTTGGAATACAATTTCCATTAACTCTTGGCAATAATCATGCTATTTGGGACTGTTAAAAGCTATAAATCAAAACATTTGGAATTTACTAGATTGCCTATTCATAATTTACACAATTGTATATTCTGTACACAGCATGTGATCATTTTGCTGATTCAGTCCAGGTTCTGTGCAAGATGTTATATGAATCTGTCCTTAATCACATGTTTGAAACTTTGAAGCATATATTAAAATCTAATATTGTTAGTAAGGCATAATCTGGCAGATGCCCAAGAAAAACAAAAATAATTTCTTATAAATCAGTTCTTTGCAATTGAGAAATCTTTTTATGCAGGAACTACCAATGAAGATGGATAATAGATCTTCACAGTTTCATCCCAAGCGCAGTCAGCCACCTATGGAGAACAAACATAATTTAGGACAAGAAATAATATGCATTCAAAAAATATTCATGTAATATAATTTATATGTTTGCAGTGGTAATTTTCCCCCTGCAATACTACTAAGTATAAAGCCAACACACATAAAGTTTAAAACAATTTTGGATAAATAAATAACAAAATTTGCATTCTAAATATTTTCATTTATGTCATTTAGATAAATATTTAAAACTATGTATTTAAATATTTAAAACTAAAACTAACTAACCATACATAAACATAACATTACACTGTAAAGTGGTCCACAACAGTTAAAAACTTAAAAATTTAAGTTTTCCAGAAATTGATTTCAGTACTTTTATAGTACATGATGATTTAATCATTTTTATTGTATCAGTAGACTTTTAAGTTTATAAATGTATTTAATAATGTTTAAAAATAAATAAAAATAAATAAAACTCACAATTTATATTAAATTATTCCAAAGTAAATTAGAATTAGTTTCAGGAAAAATGCACTGCTTAAAAAGAGCATAGAATACATTAAATCTGGTAATGCAATTAAGCTTCTGTAGCAAAGCATTAGAACATAATAACAGCACACAAAGACATATATAACAACAAAAAGAAGAGCATATAAATTGGATTTTAAAAAAATCTTTGCAGTTGGATCAAGTTAATTATAACTTAACTATCTATATGTGTCAAAAGATGTTTCAACATGTTAATTCAACATTAACAAAACCTGCAATAATGGTAGCCATACATTATATTACTCTAAACCCAAACTAGTCTCCCACTTATTTACTACATTTTCAAAAGTACACAACAAAAGTTTATTCTCACTGAACTTCTATTCAATTAGTTGCAGTCTGCTGAGAAAAAAGGTTCAATATTAAAACATAAATAACTGTGTGATGCAGCCTATCTAGTTTTCTATTCATTTCTTTTCCCCGATCAACTGATAGCTCTATTATGATCACCCACAGTAGACTACACCTGCAGACAGCATATTTAGAGTTCACAAAACAAACACTCAACTGCCAAGAGGAAACAATAAATAAAATACCATCTGCAAAATCCCTGGGGACTTTTCACCTGAGATTGTCTTAATTAATGTCACACAGAAATTTCTGAATATTAAGTATAGTAATTATTATTTCAACCAATCTTAGGAAAAGCAAACACAATTTACACAAGGCAGGCTGCTAAAAATCTTTTGCTTAATTCAGTCCAGATCTGTTACCAATAGTACATGAAAAAAATATAAATGTAACTAGGAAAAAAATAGCAAATAAAACATAAATTACTTTGATAAATTATGTTAATATGCTGTGAACTCTTGAAATGTAATCATCAACCAATCCCTAGAATATTGCTTGTTTTCTGTTCAACTATGTCCACTTTTTGGAGACTAGAGACAAGTCCCTGCAATTTTCCTGAAGGAGTTTGCCACTGCCTCCTTTCTCAGGCTAAGAGAAAATGACAGGTCTAAACTCACCCAATTGGCAGGGCAAGTACTCATGGCTTCCTACTTTCAGACTGATGCCTTAACCCCCAACTGGCTCTCATGGAAAATTGATTTGAATGTTTTTATGTTACCCATATAGCATGAAACCTGGATTCCACTCAGCATCTTTAAAGATGAATATACCATTTAATTTAAATTATGTTATCAGGTGTCCTAATTCAAACTTAATGTTTGTAATTATATTAGCAAAATTACCTGGATATAATGTATTTGGTAAACATACTTTTCCTTTTGCATGTGAGAGAAATGCAGATTTATAGCTTCCACTTAAAATAGTTAATTGGAGAATGAAAGCAGTAGCAGAACATCAGACTTTGGAAAAACTTCCCTTAATTTTGAAAAATACTTGAGGACAACAAGAGCTATACAAACAAATGCTTCTGGTACTGATGTTCATCAGCCATAAAATATGATTATACACTGTTTTCTGCTAAAAATAGTCTAGAGCTATTTTTCTTTGTCTGGTTAGAATGAATTAGATTACTTGTAGTATGTAGTGAGTATTCTGGGGTTGTTTCAGATTCCTGTCTTAGGACTGTCAATCATGATTTTACTCCTCCCCAGTCGGCGAAGGGAGGCAGCCATTAAGGAGTTTCACAAGCCAGAATGGCCACGATCAGAAAGAGGGAATGTCGGAGCGGTAATTGAACAGAGTATTGTTACCGGGTGAGTAATTGGCCAACTCACAGGTAAAAGAAAAAAAAAGTCTTTGCTTGAAAAAATTGTAGTGTGAGATTGGCGGCTAATTGGTACAGAAGGACTAAAGCGGAGGAAATAAAAAAAGCCGAAACTTTAAAAATCAAACCTAAAGTTTGATTAAACTTTAAGCCCTGGAAAAAATCTTCCATTCAGATTTAAAACTGAATTTGGGGGGGAAAAATAAGACAAGGAAAAGAAGATAGAAACACATTTTAAACAGTAGAAGAATTTAATGTGGAAAAGAGAAAGTGAATGCTTTTGTGTATTAGAAGATAGCTACTTTGTTATGTAAAGGATTGTGAATCCGAGAAAGAAGGCGGAGAGCATGAGAAAAAGGTGTGAAAGTATTCATACAGCTCTACCGAGATAAGAGAACAGAGAACAAAGACTGAAACAGTGCTGGCTCAAATAAAGATTTGAATTGGACATTATTTAAAGGGGGGAAGAAAAGACTATATGGAGCTGGAATTTTGAAATATATGTAAAAGAAAAGAATAAATTTAAAAGTCTCAGTCTTTTAAATTGAAAATATGGAGAATTAGGAGGAGGAATATGAGGCATTGAGGGAGATGTTTCAAAAAATAAGAGAAGCATTAAAGGGAAACAAGGAAGCAGAGGATTGGTTAGAATGCAAAAAAAGAGAAAGAGAACAGAAGAATGAGAAACAAAAGAAACAAATAGATAATATTGGAGAAGAAATAATTGAAAATAAAGATAAAGATGATTACACTGGGTTTAGCAATGACAGAATAAGAATGGATAAGGGAAAATATATCTCAAATAAGAAAAGAAGAGAAATAAATGGGGAATGATTGAGAAAGAAAATGAATAGAGTTAAAATTAAAGGAAAGAGGCTGAAGGGGAGATACAAGAAAAGGAAAAAGAGGAAGGCAAGGGAATGGGAACTAAGAAATGGAGTTGTGGAGAGACTACGGGAAAATGGTTAAGAGTCAGTGAAAATGTTAATTTGTTAATAAAGAGAATGATGTTAGTGGTAGAAATTATATATGAAAATGTTGTTAAATGAAACAGACCAGTAGGTGCAATGTGAAAGAAAGAATGTTTTTGGAGAAAGCATTAAATGGAGAGAAATAAGTAACATAAGCATTAATTGAAATTATGATGGAAAACTGAAATTGAATGTAAAATTGAATGAAATTGAAATGTTAAAAAATAATTTAAGTGTTATACTTGCAAGAAGTAAAGAAGAAAAAATATATTGTTAAAAGTAAAGAAGATAAAGGATTGGAAGATTGTTTGGGTAAAAATTTAAAGGGAAAAATAGAATAAAATGAAATTTACTGTTTATAATTAAACAGTATATAATTATAATTATATTGTTTATAATTAAAAAGATAAGAGGAATTTTGTGAAATATACTTGATAAATGAAAGATCAGGGTTGCCTGGACTCCATAGTGGAAAATATTAAATCAAAGATGAATACAGCAATAGAGAGAGATGAGGAGAAGAGAGGTGGAAGAGGAAGGAGAGAGAGGAAGGAAGAGTAGGGAGGGAGGAAGGAAGAGAAGGGAAATTAGAGCAGGAGAGAGGGGGAGATAGGGGGAGGAGAGAAGGAGAAGGGGAGGGGAAGTAGATAAGAGAAGAAGGGGAGGGGGAAGAGAAAGTAGGAAAGAAAGAAAAGAAGAAGATGGTAGGTTGGAGGAGAAAGACTGCTGTACAATAAAAAAGATGAAATGGAAGAAAGGCAACCCCAAACAAACACAAATATATTAAGATAAAGAATGAATTGTTAAAGAATAAAAGAGAATAAATATGAATAAGCAGGAAAACTAGAATTCGAGGGCTAATTAAGATGTTTATATAAGTAAGCAAAGAAATATTGAGATATGATTAAAAAAAGGGAAAAAAGAAAATTGTGGCAAAAATTGTAATTGAGTAAAATGTATTTGAATTTGATAAATTGTATAAGATAAGATATGGCCAACACTCTTCAAAAAGGATGTGGGTGAATGTGGGGGGGGGGGGGACCCAATAAAACTTGATTTAAAAAACAACAAATATAATAAACTCAGAAAAACAAGACCCAGAGGTTAGATCACATAGGTATATCCAAACAAATAAAGAAACAATAATATTTCTCTTCCAATGTACTAATACAAAGGTTGGATCCCTTTCCGTACACTGAACCACGAATACAATGTATTTCAGCACCATTACTGTATAACCTACTTTATCTCTAAACTAGCCTTCAAGCCCTTCAGCAGGTAGGGAGGAACTGATTAGAAGACAGGTAGTTCCAATGAAGAGAGTAATTAAGCCATTATATGATTTAACTATGTGAATTTCTAAATAACATTCAGAATTTATAATTACTAATCAGCTGTTAAAAGGATTAAAAACTGATTAATAGATTGCTTATGTTTCAGAAATTGTGATTTGCTTAACAAATTATTATGAATTAATTGGCTTTGCATTGCATAATTACAATGCATCAGGGACTTTTTAACTAATCAGCATATTATACATGGGCTATCATAAATCTATTTTATTTCTATTTTTTTAAATTAGGTATCACAGGAACATGTTAAATTAAGCACCACTAGCTAAGTTTTGCAGAGCTTTCCAGATACCTTCCCATATATTGTTTTTATATATATATATATATATATATATATATATATATATATATATATATATATATATATATATATATATATATATATATATATATATATATATATATATATATATATTGCTTCAAGGGCTGTTTAATATATTTTTGCACATGTACCATAGTGCAAATGCAGCCTTAGTTGTGAATGGAGCGAATTTAAGTAGATTTAATAGTATTGTGAAAAGTGGCAGAATTACATCTTCAACTTTCTTGGGTTATAATTTCTACATGTTTCTCTAAGACAATTGTAAAGAATGTCAGCAGACATATATTTTAAATTATAGTTAAATTTTGGCTTTTATATATTTGTTTTAACCCAAATTAAAGACTTGGGGAGCTGTACGTTCCTCAGAGTAGAGCAGCCTATAAAGTCCTGCAGTTAAATAGAATTGCAATTGAAATATACCCTGCACAACTAGAGTTCTTAGTGTGTGTGTGTGTGTGTGTGTGTGTGTGTGTGTGTGTGTGAGAGAGAGAGAGAGAGAGAGAGAGAGAGAGAGGGAGGGAGGGAGGGAGAGAGAGGGAGGGAGGGAGAGAGAGGGAGAGAGAGGGTGAGTTTTTCTTGAAGACCGCTGATGGCTTAACAACAGGCATGAGCAAAACCATTTTGACCTTATAAATTTCTTTCTCAAATTGCCTCTTCATATAAAATAAACAAAAGCTTGCCCAAGGCTAAAAATGGTAAAGAGTCTAAACCCAATGAGATGTAGATGCATTAACTCTTTTCCTCGTATCCCTCACTGAACAAAAGCAGCAATGAGTATTACATTAAATGAGTATTACATATTTTGTAGTACTCTCTTTTATTTCATCTTTTTGCATCCTTGACTATGAAACAAAATAGTTAAGAACCACAACTAGTTAAATGGATAACACCTCTGTACATTTCCTGGAATGATTTCCCATCCTATCAAGTAAGACAATATAATAATTTTAAAAAGCCTACCAGTAAAAAGCTTCCAATAGTGTTACTTAAAGGGAAGTTCCTAGGAGCAGTACAAAGCAGAAGACTGGCTGTTCACTTCGAGGCTGGATGTTACTACTACACAGAGATGCAGTACGCTTTGTCACAGAACCTTCAACCTTTGGAACAGGGAGTTCCAATCACAGAACAGGTCGCTGAGTTTCCCAGAAATGATTAAATCCTGAAATATGCCATTCTGCATATGCCATTCTGCTCAGATGACAAGAGCCAACCCACTTCAAAAATGGACCATTTCCAAAATATTGCAACAACCAAAATCAAAATAATATATTTCAGGGTCAGAATGTTCCATGGCAGGGTATCCAATTTACCTCTGTTACTGGGTTATGGCAATCCTCTGGCAAATTTGTTTGCAACAAATGAATTAAGCTTCCCTTCCCTCCTCTAAAAATAAGGCATATGAACTAGGTAAGTATGCAGGTTAACGAAGACTATTCTCCTATGTTCAGTTTTAATTATGATGAATATTCTTCAATTTCTGAACAATTTTTGTTCAATTTTTGTTAATAAGGCTAGTTTCCATTAGCCATGCTCAGTTGGTTAATTAACTTATAATTTTACTTCGTTGGTCAAAGCCATTTCTAGTAGTACTGATGACTGTCTTTGGGATTGAAAAAGGAGAAAATAAAAATCTATTAGATGTTGGTTGATATTTATTCATTTTTTTCAATGGAATTTTTTTTTAGCATCTACAAACATGTCCTAAACTAATTGTATCTCTCTATATCTATTACATTTTGAATAGGCATCCTTGTGGGATACATGTGACCAAGGGATGGCTATATTGAAAAAGGAAGGAAAAAGACATTAAAACAACAACAACAAGATGAGGATGGGTTAGGTGGAAAATAAACAGGCTAGGGAAGAGAAGATAAAGATGTACAGAGACTGATACTGAGTGCCTACAAGATATAACAGTGGTTTTTAACCTTGTGAACTTTAAAGTGTGCTGACTGGAGGAATTCTGGGAATGTACACATCTTTAACGTTCACAAAGTTGAGAAAGATAGATTAAAAATATATCGGTAGAGGTAAAGGTTCCCTCACACTTGCGTGCTAGTTGTTTCCAGTTCTAGGGGCGGTGCTCATCTGTTTCTAAGCCGGAGAGCCAGTGCTGTCTGAAGATGTCTCCGTGGTCATGTGGCTGGCATGACTACACAACGAAGGTGCACAGAGTGCTGTTACCTTCCCACCAAAGTGGCTCCTATTTTTCTACTTGCATTTTTACATGCTTTCGAACTGCTAGGTTGGCAGAAGCTGGGACAAGTAACAGGAGCTCACTCCGTTACACGGCGCTAGGGATTCGAACCATTGAACTGCCGACCTTCTGATCGACAAGCTCAGCGTCTTAGCCACTGCGTCCCTTAAATATATATATATTTATTATTATATAGTTATATATATATATAATTATATATTATATAGTGCTTATTGTTGTGCTTCTCACCTGTATTTTTAAAATCTCCTAATGGAAGCAGAAGAACTTTCCTCTTTTGAATACAATCTATTCCCATTAAACAATGGCTGCCTTTATTCTGCAAATATAAAACCACTTTCCCTGCCACTTCAAAAGTCCACCTAAACCCATTCACAAAAGTCCCCTTGGTAAAAGTTCATCTCCTTTAGATAGATACAAAATTAAAAGGTACTAAAAAGTTCTGCATCATTCATATATTCTGAAAACTCTGGTTTTCAGTTCACAGATACAAAAGCTCATCTCAAAATGATCTTTCAAGCAGGGTTGAAGCATAAAATACCGCAGGTAACTCACCACTTAGCGGTAGGGCTGCAGTTCTGCTCTCTGCTAAGACCAATCACTGCCATAGGAAAAGAATTGCAATGTAAAGAATCTAACCTGTAAATTAAGTTTTAATCTCAAAGAAGCTTTTCAACAATATGATTTGCAAACGGCAACATATGTATACAGTATTTGTAAGTATCTCATCCTTCAGCGCTAAAGAAAAAAATTCATATTATGTTTTCCTTTTAAGAAATGGCAACATTATAATTAAGAAAACTGAACAATAATTCATACTTCAAAGAACTTTCGCAATGTTCTTTCTGCCTATTCAAAGTTCCTAATCCTGTTTTCAGGCAGACAAGAGCTACAGAAAAAGTCTTGCTCAGCAGAAAGCTTTCATTTACATAAGTGAGCCTAGCACTGGTAGTGTGAAAGACTTGATGATAACTAGGCATAGAAATAGAGAAAGGAACCTCAGACTGTCATTTCTTTCTTCACATTCGAGTCGAACACTATCTAGCCTTATTACTCAAGCAGAGCCAAAATACCCTAATCTCAGGACCTTTGTGCCTTGAGCAATACTTCGTCACTTCTTTATATCTTCAAACTAATATATTCAATCAAGTAAAGAAATGAATTTGGCATTAAAGCAAGAGCTGGAACTTTTCAACCATTCAATTTAGATGAGCAAAATTATGCTGTATAAAAATTCAAATGATGTTTCAGTAGTAGCAAAATGTTTGTAAGAGAAAAAAAAATCTCAGAAGAACTGCACCTCCCAAATGTGATTTAAAAATATGCTACTGGCCTTATTTTTAATGAGAGTTTGAAAGTACCCTGCCTCATACATGTCCTCAATGTCTGAACTTTTAATAATCTATATATCTGATCAACATAAAAGACATTGGAGGAAAGATGGGGGGAGGGGGAGAGAAACCAAACCTTGAGATATTCAAACATAGAAGTCCTAAATCTGATTAAAATTTAAAATGGAGGAGGAATTTAAAAAGAAACCGATCTTTTCCAAACATAATGAGTATGTGCAATTATAGTTTATTGAGATAATTAGTGCAGTCAGTTTACTACAATATATTGACATTAAGTGTATTATGTGACCACCCTATTTTTTTAAAAAAAGGTGACTTGTGAAGTAGCCACAACTTCTGTAGTTCTGTTTTAAGGAACTCCCACCACAGCACATTGCTAAATATCAACAGCATGGTTAATATGAAGTTTAAACTTGCCACTAATTATACTATTTTTAACAGCAAAATACCCTACGCATAAACCCTAATTTCTTTATCAATTTTCAAATGTCATTCCCATTAATATTCATCCCTTAACCATAGAAAAACTATCAACTTTTGTTCTAAAGTGTTGCCGATACTAATACTTGTGAACAGCATGTAGATTTATAAATTTAGTAGAGATTAATTTAAGGGATTATTGAAAACAAATATTGTAAAACCCATTATTTCCTGATCTGATCTATTCCCTGATACAGTGTGTTTAATGTAATTTACTTATACTTGGGGGGGTTGACATACTTGAAATATAGGAGGCTCAGTATTTTTCATTTTGTTGATCCTATTATTTTACTACAGCCTTAAGAATGTTTGCATTACTGGCACAACAAATAGAACGTGATTTCATTTTTTCCTCTTATATTTAGTGATGGCTAACAAACCTGCAGGGAACATAATCTGATAAATGCTTGCATTTCTTTCAAGGTACAATGATTCATGGAACTGACATTACATCTGTTCCATAAAACAAGTTAAGAGACAAACACTATTTTCCGAGAACACAATTAAAATATATAATACATCGGTCAACATTTTAAAAAAAACATATTAGCAGATAAGTGTGGGACGAAGTCAAAGAAATGGCTTCATAATGAGAATGACAGAAGCTTGTTTTTCTGCTAATTTAAGATGAAGGACCAGAATATGCTGCTGAATGGCACAGGCTATGGCACAAGAGTATGAAAGGGAAGGAGACAAGCAGCTGAACACTTGGGAGGGGAGTCCTTTCAACAATGGAACAGGTCATGACCTATGTCAATTGGCAGACACCTCTGATCTTAGGAAAAGCTTTTGTGGGAATGGGTTTTTCTAGAGGGAGGGTAGTGTCAGGTTAGAGTCACATTAAGTTTAGATACAGATTCTGCTAAACATACTCCTTCTAGAAGTCCCTAATCTGCCTTGTCAAATTTTTTTTCTTCAAAGAATGCTAGAAGGAAAGGTGGTCATCTACACTTGATTTCAGAATAATTAACAAAGAACACTTAATTGAGGAAATGAGAAAACTAAAAATGCTGGGAGAAAGTGATCCTGTAATGTTGGGAGGATCTTTATATTAAATGATATTTTTAAAAAACCATAATTAAGTAGATTACTTATATGGTTTTTCTTTGAAGACGTTTCACATCTCATCCAAGAAGCTTCAGCTTTGATTGGATGGTGGGGAATGGAAGGATTTATATTCCTTGCAGACAGCTGGTCATTTTTAGCAAGTCATTGCCAGTCACAGGCCACCTGGGTGTTTACCTGTGTCATCAAGGTCACCTGAGTAGTGCAAATGGGTGTGGAGCCTTCTTGGAACTGTTGAAAGGACTGTGTTGTAGACTGGAGATAGATGATATTGTATCCTTCCTCCTCTGTTGAGAGAGGGCTGTTAAAATTAACATAGATGGCCTCTTTGAACCCTCTTTCAACCAGTGGTACTTTCTTTCCAAAATGTGGACTTTGCTGTCTTCAAAAGAGTGGCCTTTGCCTTTTAAATGCAGATGGACTGCTGAATCTAGTCCTGATGGGTTTGTTCTCCTATGTTGTGCCATGCATTTATGAAGTGGTTGTTTTGTTTCCACAATTTACAGATCTGCACATGGCTCACTGCATTGTTCTGCATATACCACGTTGCTCAGTTTGTGTCTGGGTATTTTATTCTTGGGGTGGACGAGCTTCTGCCTTATGTTGTATTGGCTGAAGATCATCCTGAGCTTTTCAGATATTCCTGTAATGTATGGAATGACAACATTGCTTTGTTTATTGTTCTCTTTGTTGTCTCTTATGGAGGAGCTCCCATAGGTCCTTTTTTGAGATTTGATGAAGGCCCACTTGCAAATGACCAGCTGTCTACAAGGAATATAAATCCTTCCATTCCCCACCATCGATTCAGAGCTAAAGAAGCTTTTTGGATGAGAAGTGAAACATCTTCAAAGAAAAACCAGAAAGTCCAGTTGCCTCTTGAAAAAAGCACCTTTGGGATAACCGTGACTTGGATGACTGAGAATCTCCATAGACATTTATATTACTTATATTTTAAGAAATCATATTTAATTAACTCAGAACAACAGGTAAAATACATTAATAATAGAAGCTGATGGAGAAGTGAGCCAGATAAAGATGAGAAATATTTCTTTAAAAAGATACATTACTGCAAAACCCCAATGTAGCAAACCATTTGGAGTCAAGCTTGTCTGATTCAACCACCTATGTGACATCTGAATTAATGTTATTTGTGTTAACTTATATCATTTTTGTCACTTCTGTAAGTATATATGCAAATGACATAAATCAATGCAAAATTTGTAACTAACATTTTTCTACCTATCAATATGTAAGGTGATGAAAATAATAAATTTAATTAATCACCCAGACCATTTGGGATACAAAATAGATTTAATTTATTATTTTGTGGAGGCATTGGGACATAAATCTTGTCCATGTATCAAAACCTGGTAACTTGTTTTACTATATGAAAAACATCACTGGAAGCAATTCTAATGAGACAAACTTAGCGAAAATCTGAAAGTCACAAAGGACACGTAGAGGAGTTGGAAAGAGACATAAATCACTAAAAAAGGTTATATACAGTAGTCTAGATTGTAGAAATAGTATCAAAAAAGCAACATTTAGAATCAGCTGAAATTAATAAAGGATGCCAAGAATGACAAAACCTTTGGATTTTGAAGAAAAGGAAAGGAAGGAATTAAATAAAAGTAAAATGCTTCCTCCATAAAGAAAAAAAACCAAATAGTTCAGCACTCAGTGAAAATGACAAAAAAGTAGCAATCAAAAAGGAAAGACACAATTATTCAATTTTTTTAGCTCAGTTGTCTTTACAAGGATATACAATCAATGCTGAATTAGTTAAAATCTTTAGGGCAGCATGGATTGCTGACTGACAGATGACTGAAGGATTCTGTTGCTGGTTGATTTTTTGTTTTATTTTTCCATATTCTTACATACATTTTCAGATTTCAAAAGAGCCGCTGTGCATAATCCATATTTCAACCGGGTTTACATTCACATGTAAAAAAAAAAAAAGAGTTTTCTTATTTTCTTACCTGACCCGAATCATGCAAACTTAAATCTAGTCCACAAGTAAACTCCGTATGATGCTCCACAGTTTCAAGCAGAGGGTCAGGCTTGGAGAAATCCCAAAATCTATAGATGGAAACAAGAATGCAATTATGGTAATTGAAAGGCCACTGATGGCATGCTTGAAACTGCCAGATGCTTTTAAAACCCAAAGCCATCTACTTTAAAAACATAATTAATCCTATTGCCACAGGTCTCTTGCTTCATCTGCATAAATGAGCCTTTCATTAAGAAATTCATTAAGAAAGCATTTCCTTCACTTCAGTATGGAAATTTTGGTCAAAAAAGCTGGCAGAATTATCTTCCATTGGGACAATCTACAAAACAATAATGTGAAGATTATTTATTTCGTAAACAATTTACATATGGCAATTTATATGTTTTCCTTGGGAGGGGAGACATTTTTGTTGTCAGACAAAATCAGTCCACTGATACAGTTAATGCTTGCTGAGAGCTTCTCTCAGGTAAAAACATTTCATAGTTCCAGTTCTCTTTTTACTCTCCCACTCCTCCTCTAGAGATGTCAAGAATTAAATAAGAACATTGAATTTGGCTCTTCCCCATACTCTGTCAAAGGTGTTGAATTATTTCAGTAATTTAGCAGCAGAGGAATCTATATGACTATCCGTGCATAGACACTGGCCAGCTGACAATATATAAGGGATGGGATAGTCTACCAGGAGGAACATAATAGCATGATTTATCCCTTGAGGAATTAATTGATCTTGCAAAGCCAAAAAAGCAACCCAATGCATTATGACTTAGTGTAATGTACATCTGATTCCTTATCACTGAAATTTCAAAACATTCTTTTTCAATACATTCTTCTAGACAGATGTTAGATAAAAGTCTTCCCACAAGCACAAACAAACTTTCTGCAAAAACTCTCAAGATATCCAAATTGGTATGTCAAATGAATAGTGTCCAAATGAAAAACTTTCTATATTCTGAAGATTATAAATGCATACTCCATTATCAAAACAACTTTTTTCCATACTGAAAAGACCAATTTTGGCTACAGAACTCTTTGTTAGTCAGCTATATTAAAACAGGACAGCTTACTCTCCTAGAAGCTAAAGCTGATGAAGGACATTACAGACATTTTGCCCTACCTGACACACTATGACATCTATTGGGAGTAGATAGGCAATAAGAAACCATCTAAACAAAGTAACCTAACTTAGGGAGTACTTGAAGGTAAACTATTATCTTCCATCAGAGAGAAATGGGCAGAGAAGCGTAGAAATGGTCTTCGAGAACCTTACGATGTAGAAGGCCCAGAT
The DNA here is from genome assembly GCA_030761175.1 of Masticophis lateralis. Taxonomy (NCBI): domain Eukaryota; kingdom Metazoa; phylum Chordata; class Lepidosauria; order Squamata; family Colubridae; genus Masticophis; species Masticophis lateralis. The sequence goes on from JAUDYJ010000001.1 coordinate 90,698,219, forward strand.
TCTTTAGATTTAACTATGCATTCTCACATCTTTTAAAGAAAATTCTTCACAGTCTTAAGGAACTTAAGGAAAGTTATGAAAGTTAAAATTCAAAGCTGTATTTTAACTATAGTATAGATAGTCCTCAACTTACAAGCGTTTGTTTAATGATCATTCAAAGTCACAATGGCACTGAAAAAGGGACTTAGCATTTTTCACAGTTATGACCATTGCAGCAGGATCAAATTCAGATGCTTGGCAACTGACTCATATTTATGACAGTTGTAGTGTCCCTGTGATACCTTTTCTGATCTTTTGACAAGCAAAGTTAATGGGGAGGTCAGATTCACTTAATAACCTTGGCAAGCAAGGTCATAAAATGGAACAAAACTCACTTAACAAATTACTCATTTAGCAAGAGAAATTTTGAGCTCAATTGTGGTCATAAGTTGAGGACTGCCTGTATTACATTCTTTTTAAACGTATTTGTTTTGAAATACACAATGCAAAAAGTCATTACTGCAGTACTTAAAAACTAGATTGTATTCAATATAATTTTCAGTTATTTCTGTTGGGATAATATCTTTCTCTTGTCTTTACCCAGTTAGATACAGTATAAATATATTTCCACTCTCTTTACCCTCTCATTTCAACCTCTCTTTGGGTCCCTTTGTATCCTTTCCTGTATAGGTGTCATGACTACAAAGAGTGATGCGTAATGCTATCCATGTGCTGCAGGTTTTGCCACTGAAGTGGTTATCAAGAAGGAGTAAAAACCATCCAACTACAAAAAATTCGACATAGGAGCAACTCAGGTGTACAGCAAACACTAGAGACCACATAATTAAGTTTGTTTAAGCCAACTTGATTAAATTTTCCGCAAATTACCTGGCTAGAATGATGGCTACACAATGGATGTGCTATGGCAACAGTCCTCTTTAGAGACTCCTAATACTAGAGAGCAGACAAAATTTATAGTTTCCCAATAAGCTAATTTTCAAAGAGAAGCAAATGAAGGTCAACAGCCTCCTTTCATTTACCTATGAATGTTTTATAGTACAATTTGCCAAATATTCTCACACGGAAGACCGTTTTGCTGTTTATATACAATATCTGCATACTACTAAAACTCCTGTTTCATGATCTTTACTTGGGAGAAATGGTGTATCCTAGGACCACATTTTTTGAATCTAGGTATCTCAAATGGGCTAACTTATAGAATGTATACAAAATCTGGATCCCATGATTCCCAAGAGCATGACATTTGGGGAAACTGTGGCTGATTCATGGCTACTGGCTGCTACTGCAGCCACATTATCTTTTATTTTCAATGTTCTGTAACAGTTTCCCAACCAGTCTGGAATATCTCCCCCCACCCCAATGCAGCAGCAAGGAATTAATTCAACCTGTGGCTTTTAAAGAAGCAACAACTTTAAGGTTCATGAAGGAAATTTTTATTCCTTTATGTGTCCTTTCTCTAGTACTCAAACATACACATACAAATATCTATATCAAAATTTTATTTGTTAGTTTGTTTATATCCTGCCTTTATTATTTTTATAAATAACTCAAGGCAGCTAACATATCCAACACATCTTCATCATCCTATATTTCCCCCACAACAACCCTGTGAGGTGAATTGGGCTGAGAGAGAGTAACTGGCCCAAGGTTTCTCAGATGGTTTTCATAACTAAGGCAGAACCTGAACTCATGGTCTCCTGCATTCTAGCCTGGTGCCTTAACCACTAGACTAAACTGGCTCCCATCTTTGTTCAAAAACCCAAGGCACATACCTACATAGTGCACCATCCTCCTATATTTCTTCACAACAACACTGTGAGGTAGGAAAATCACAAAGTGAGGTGCTATGGTTGCAGATGGGAGGACAAATTGGATCTCTCTGCCATCCATAACAGTTCTTGCCAATCTATAACAGTTCTTACCCATCCCTGTCTTCTTACAATTCATGTTCAAATATTAAATATACAGTATTTCAGTGACTGATAATTTGGTTTTGCTCTTTTGGAAGAAATATAACTTTATTACTACTCATAAGCTATTATTAAGTAGAGTGCAGGTAGTGGTTGAGGAATCCATTAAGTGGCAAATTATGTGTTATTCATTATGTTTTCACATTGAAAGAAGCACATTTGATTTTTACATGCTTCAGCTAAGCATCTACTTACTAAGTTGATTTCCTTTAACAGTTTTTAAGCCAGAAAATTAAAATTTATTTGACTGGAAAAATGAAAACTAAGTTAAAAGCTAGGAATATATTTAAACATTATGGGTTACTAAAGAAATACGGTATCAAAATTGCATTTTTTGTAACTGTATTTCATAAAATGCAGAATTGAAAAGGGTACAGAAAGGAAACAAAATGATCAGTTATCTGCAGAATACTTCTCTTTTAAAAAAGATATAGTATTTAGAGCTTCTCTTTTCATCTGCCTATTATTTCTGCTGTTTGCTGTTTCAATTTGGCAAAATGGTGCATCACAGGGCAAAAATTTTTAATCAACACACCTCAAAAGGGCAAACTTAAAGAATGCATCCAAAATACAAGATTCATTACTCCAGTGGGATTGAAATTTGGCAAAATTGTGGCTGCTTTAGTGCCATAACTGTCACACAATCGTCATTTCCAACACTGCCTGCCAGCTTTTCATAAGGAAAGTTAACGAGGAAGCTGGCAAGAAGTTGGAAGTCACTCCCACTCTCATGGCTTTTTTGCCCTGCTTTGTTTCCCTGTTTAAGTAAGGAAATATATTTGGAACAATTCAGGGGTGAAATCCAGCAGGTTCTGACAGGTTCTGGAGAACAGGTAGTGAAAACTTTGAGCAGTTCAGAGAACTGGTAGCAGAAATTTTGAGTAGTTCAGAGAACCTGCAAATGCCACCTCTGGCTGGCCCCAGAGTAGGGTGGGAATGGCGATTTTGGCATATCCTTCCTCCAAGAGTGGGGAGAGAATGGGAATTTTGCAGTATCCTTCTCCTGCCACGCCTACCAAGCCACGCCCATAGAACTGGTAGTAAAAAAATTTGGATTTCACCACTGGAACAACCTAACGAGTCATGGGTTGTCTAGCTTATATACTACTAAAAGTCTCCTGTCTCTTTATCTGTTTGTAACCTTCAATTGGGCAAAATGTTACATTGTCAGGCAACAATTTTTGAATCAAGTTACGGTACCTCAAACAGGCTACATACCAGCGATGTGAAGATCCTTGAAATTTCAATTACACAGAAGTAATGGATTCCAAAGTTTGGATGCATTTGAACATACATTTGTCTTGATTTAGTCTGGAATTGCAATCCCTCGACATTCAGCCAATCAATATTTGAACTGAGAGAATTTCTTGGGCGTCAGCCTGCCTATACTGCAGAATGCATCCATGAAGCAACCTTTTATGTATGGTGTATGTGTAACCTTTGCTTTTTTGAGATCTCTCTACAACTAAATCCTTTCTCATTTTTAGTCACCTACTGTAGTTATAAATCAGAGCTCTGTTTACATGAGTCACAGAGACTTATTATGACTATATAGAAAAGGAAAAATCCCTATTGCGAATCACAGAATCTCAGCATATCTTTCTTGAAAACTTCCCTAATTCAAGAGCCCACCAGAAGCCAGTGTTTTCCTAGAAGATGATCATCTCGGTATAAAATAACTTAGATACTTAGAAGGCACCCATCTAAGATATAAAGTTATTTTAAATTGTTACAATAAAATTTAGCCTTTCAGGCCTGTAGGATTACAATGCAAATTTTGGTATCAAATAGCAAAATATAACAATAAATGTAAAGATGTATGTATTTCATTGCGTATTTATGTGGCACCTACTAAAGTGGCACTTTCGTCGTCACAGGTTCAGCCTTAAAATGATAATAGAAAGTACTTAGTATCTGGGAATTAAAATATAACTCTTAGGGATCAATCCAAATCATAACTGGAACAAACACAGGAATCATCAAGGTATTTTTTCCAACACCAAAAAAAAGACATCTATATATACAATTTAAATACAGTAATCATTAACAGTGATTTATATTTATTTAGTAATATAACTTACTTACTTTATTGTCATTGCACCTCGTACAACGAAATTAAATGCCATCTTCAGTGTACATCATAATTATAAAAATAAAACACAAACACACATCCTTCACATTTTATACAATTGAACTGAAAACCGATACAATAACAATACAATAACCGATAGTAACAATACAGTACTAACGAAGTAGTGTTTAGATATAACTTAGATATTTATTGATAGAGAATAAACCCAACATAACCTAATGGAAATTCCTCTGTAAATGCAACAACACACAAACACATATTGCTTTTAATCTTGCATTTATTATTTTTAAAAATAACTCAAGGTGGCACATATATATTATATTCCTTTCTTCTCCTATTTTCTCCACACTAACAACCCTGTGAGGCTGAGAGTGTGACAGGCCCAAAGTCACCCAGCCACTTTTTCATGCCTAAAGTGCGACTAGAACTCACAGTCTCCTGGTTTCTAATCTTAACCACTAGATTACTACTCTATTCGTGTCAGAAACTCCTACCAAAGTGCTTCCAGGTTGAAAGGATCAGATCGAATTCTGTAATGATTACTCTAAAACCCTTATCTCAACAATTATGGACAGGCACAGCCTGCCTCACTGCCTGCTTGTATGTGCTGCCAGATTATGTGAGAAATAAATAAAATAAAATAAAAATAAAATGAAGCAATTCATATAAAGTATACTGCTTGATCAGCACAGTGGAAGAGAAAAGCTGCAAATCTAACCGTATACGCAGATACTTGGCACACAGAACAGGGAGAGAGAAAAGAAAAAAAGGTTGTTGGCAGTATTTTTCCTCTTAACCAAAATCTCTCTATTGATGCACTTAAGGGATGAATGAGAAAAGCTAAGTGTTCCAGGAGTTCAAATTGCTCAGTATCAAATCAGTATCAAATTGAGGTCCTTCTACAGATACTTCTGTATAATGCTGTCATCCAGTTGATCAACTCTAAAGCAGCTGAAATGTGTTCATTTACTTATTTATTTAACTAGCAAGAGCTTAGGTAAATATTAATACAGTACATGAATGAGCTTGGAGGATGCACTACTAATAATTCAGAACTCCTATTTAGCACACATTTTGCTTACTTTTTTTTAGTACAAGCATTATCAATAGAAGACCAATTCAAGTTAAATTAACAAAGGCAGCAAAGTAGTCTTAAAATTTCTGTGCAGCTTCTATTGCTACAAATTTCATTATGCTTCCAACTACAATTTTTACAAAAAAAAAAAATTAAAGTAGCCCAATTTTCTACAAAAATTTCTATAGAATGTGTTAAATTGCATGATCTTGTAAGACTCAGTTTACTTCATCCTTTTATGTTAAGAAAAAGAATACCCATCTGTTTGGGGTTTTTTCCCAATGAAGTCTATTTTTTTGGTTAAAATTTTGTTTGAAATCTGAACTATAAATTGGACCAGGCCTTGTCTGAAGCTCTTGATTGGGTGGTCTCTGGATATCTACCAAGAACTTCCAGTAAGATATAACTCAGGAACTGTCCCTTTCAAAATAGATATTTTCTGAGGCAGTTCATTCCATAGTATTTTTTAATCTCATGATGCACTACTTTTTCAAGCAAGGACTCGGCATCCGTCTTTAAAAGCAAAAATTGGAGACTTATTGTTGTAAAACCTTTTAAGGTAACTTACGTAAGTTATTTGGTTAGTTATGTTAATCATGATTTCCATTTGATAAGTTGTCAAAATTATGTATTGAAATTCTTATACATTGCTTTATTATTTCCTGTTTTTATGGTTATAATTTATCCTAAACTGTCCCTAGGATGCTGAACTGAACAGGCAAAGTAAACGTTTAAAACTCAGGAATTCTCTATATAAGGCAGTAGTGGGATTCTGCCGGTTCTAGGGGGTTCGGCCGAACCCTTTGTTAAATTGTTGGCTCGCCCTGCCCCTTGCCCCGCCCCTCCGCACCACTATTTATTGCCAAAGCCAGCCAGCAATTTAACAAAGGGTTTGGTGTTTTTTTGTAATTTTATTGGCCCGCGGAGCTTCAGCATAGGCTAATTAGCCCTTGATTAGATCAGCTCCCGACTCTCAGCTGATTTGCTCTCAGCTGTTTTGCGCAGGCTCTTTTGCGAGCTCTTGTTTTGCAAGCTCTTTGCTTGCTGCAGAGTGCTGGAGAAGTTTTTTTTTCCCTAGCTGAAACAAAACTGAAAGTAAAGCAGGCTCTGCTGCAACGTGACAGAATGAGGCAGGGAGAGAGATTTCTTTTTCTTTTTGCTCACCAAAAAAGGTAGGTGCAAACAATGGGAAATTTAGGGCAAAGAGGAGAGTTCAAGATTTTAAAACACAAAAGAAAAAAAGGTCTATTTATTGTATATTGTGTTGAAAGCAGAAATGATTAAATTATGGTTTGGAGGAATATATGGGGGAAATTATTTGGTTTATTATTATTGGTAAATATAATTAATTGATTTGTAAGAAATTGGATTGCATGGAAATAATTGGAATATTGATGTTCATATTGATTAATATACAAAAAGATAGTTATAACTGGTTTATATAAAAATGTTGAATTTGTATTAAACATTTGTAATATTAAATAATTAACCAATGTGAGGATGGATATAAAAATAGATGACAATGGGAAGCGGTATAATATAGAATAGAAGGAAAAAAATGAATTTGATTAAGATTAGAGATGAGGATGAAGGGTAATATTGGTTTTTTACAAAAATAAATGAGGAATAAATATGGCAAAAAGGAAATATAGAAATTGTAAATTTAATTGAAATGATTAAACACTGTTTAAATTTGTGAACTGGCCAAACACTCTGTTCATAGAAAATACATTGTATGTTTGTATGTGTGTTTCTAATTATTGTTATTTATTCATATTTGTTCTCTTTTATTCTTTAAAGTTTAACAATTCATTCTTTATCTTAATATCTTTATATTTGTTTGGGGTTGGCTTTCTTCCCTTTCATCTTTTTTATTGTACAGCAATCTTTCTCCTCAAACCTACCACCTCTCTTTTCTTTTCTTCTTACTTTCTCTTCCTTCCCCGCTTCTTCTCCTCCCTACTTCCTCTTCCTTTCTCCTTCTCCTCCTCTCTTCCTCCCTCTCTTACCTCACTCCTACTCTAATTTCCCTTCCCTTCCTTCATCCCTCTCTATTGCTGTATCCTTTTATGCATATGGACTACTCAGAGGGCTGAAAAAGTTCTTTCTGACTGGTCCTCGCACTTTTGACCAGTCCTCGAACTTACGACTGTCCTCACTTTTTACATTTTTTGCCCTATCTTATCACCATGGTGTAGAGAAGCAGTTGTGAAATGATGACATGGTTGTTAAGAATGCTGCACGGGCATAAATGTGAGGATGGTCATAAGTGTGAGGACCAGTCAAAAGTGTGAGGACCTGTCAGAAATCACTTTTTTCAGCCCTCTGGGTAGTCCTTTTGTGCATATGGACTACTCAGAGGGCTGAAAAAGTTATTTTTGACTGGTCCTCGCACTTTTGACCAGTCCTCAAACTTACGACTGTCCTCACTTTTTATATTTTTTGCCCTATCTTATCACCATGGTGTAGAGAAGCAGTTGTGAAATGACTGACACGGTTGTTAAGAATGTCGCAACGGGCATAAATGTGAGGATGGTCATAAGTGCGAGGACTGGTCAAAAGTGCGAGGACCAGTCAGAAATGACTTTTTTCAGCCCTCTGAGTAGTCCCTATGCACATAGCCACGCCCACCCGGTCACATGACCAACTAGCTACACCTACACAGTCACATGACCAGCTAGACACGCCCACCCAGTCACATGATCACCAAGCCACAGCCCAACTAAGCCATGCCCACAGAACCGGTTGTTAAAAAAATTGAATCCCACCACTGATATAAGGCATATCAAAACAGAAACTTAATAGGATGCACATTTTTAAAAATAATTCAGAAGAACAAGTTACATGAGAAAAAATATATAACAGTCATGCAGGATCATGACAACAAGAAATTCCCCATCAATGTAAATAATCTTTTAGGCAAAGTCACTTCAATATACCTGCTTTTACTATAGCAAGTTAATGTTGGGTTCAGATCAGTGGTGAAATTCAAATTTTCCCTACAAATTCTGTGGGGTATGGCTTGGTGGTCATGTGACTGGGTGGGTGTGGCTTGGTGGTCATGTGAAGGGGAAAACCAACTATCACACTTTACACAAAAATAACACAAAAGCTATACAACTGACTCACACACAATGCAAAAGCAGCTGGACTTCACATAAAATGGCCCCTGCAACAAGAAGGAACCTCACAGTCATAGAGAGCTCAAAAACAAACTATCACATTTTACACAAAAATACCGGTTTGGGCAATTGGTAGTAAAAAAAATGCTTTAAAAAGTTAAAAAAAAAAGTTCCAACGATCACGCTGCATAGCTGATTGTCAGAACCTTTTTAAAAAACTTTTTAAAGCATTTTTTTACTACCTTTTGTCGAACTGGTAGTGAAAATGCTACTGGTTCACCCAAACCAGTAGTAAAAAAATGCTTTAAAAAAGTATTTTAAAAATTTCCAAGGATCAGCTGTGCCGCACAACTTTTTTTTAACTTTTTAAAGCATTTTTTTACCAGTAGCATTTTCACTACCAGTTTGGGTGACCCGCCCTGAACCGGTAGCATTTCACCCCTGGTTCAGATTATTAAAAGAGAACTAAACTCCTCCCGTGGCCGGGAGGAGTTTTTATCAGGTTCACCTGATCTGCCAGTTGCGTCCCTTTCTGGATCAGGATTCGTTATGCACGGTCACTCATGCCCTCGTCACCTCACGCCTGGACTACTGTAATGCTCTCTACATGGGGCTCCCCTTGAGGAGCACCCGGAGGCTCCAACTGGTTCAGAATGCAGCCGCGCAGGTGGTGATGGGAGCGACGTGGTGCTCCCATGTGACTCCTCTCCTGTGCGAGCTGCACTGGCTCCCAGTGGTCTTCCGGGTGCGCTTCAAGGTTTTGATTATTATCTTCAAAGCGCTCCATGGCTTAGGACCAGGATATCTTCGGGACCGCCTACTGCCACCAATAGCCTCTCACCGTCCAGTCCATTCCCATAGAGAGAGGCTCCTCAGGGTGCCGTCAGCCAAACAGTGTCGACTGGCGGCCCCCAGGGGGAGAGCCTTCTCTGTGGGGGCACCTGCCATCTGGAACGAGTTCCCCCCTGAGATAAGGAGGATACAGGACCTAAGTACCTTCCGCTGTGCCCTAAAAACGTTCTTATTTCATCAGGCTGGTCTGGTTTAAACCTCCCTTTATAAATGGGATTTAAAATGGGTTTTTTAATGGTTTTATATAATTGGATTTTAAATTGTTTCAACCTAATTATTCAATTTATTTTAAATATTTTTAACTATTGTATGTCATTCTATTTTATTCAGCTGTTCACTGCCCTGAGTCCCTTCTGGGAGTAGGGCGGTATACAAATTAGATTGAATGAAATAAATAAAATAAAATAAAATAAAATAAGGTCTAATCAAGTCACCTTTAGAACACGTTTCAACCTGATTAGGTTATTTAGATGGGAAAGGTAAGAAATAGGTTTACAAAATTTTTGAAGGTTGTTACATATCTTCTAAGAAAACATCTTGGCAGAATGGTCTGCCCTGCACAGTAAATTAGAGGGTGCTTTATGATGTGTTGGAACAAATAAATATTTCTCAAAAGAATTCTCTACTTTCCTTGACTCTAATGATGAACATGCACTCCAAAAGCATTTTCTGGATTTCAAAACATACATATCCACCATTACCACTATCTCCTTTTGAACAATAGATATTTTAAATAGGTATAAACATAAATAATAAAATAAGAAGGGATAATTTAGGTACTGACTCATCCCCTGCTCAATGCAGGAATACAAAAGCATCCCTAACAGATGGCTGTCTGACTGCTCTTGGAACTCATCCAATAAAAGGGAGACGACCATATCACTGGGAAACTGGCTCTACCGTCAAAACTACTCTTACTATTACAAAATGTTCAGTTGCACTCTGCCTTCCTGAAATGTTAATCTATTCATTGTCCTGAACTCCAAATGACAGAGAACAGATCTTGGCCTTCTTTCATGCGACATAATTTCAAATATATCTCCCCTCCATCTCCTAAACTTTCCAGAATCCATAATATATGATGTTCAGAACCAGACACAATACTTGAGATGGGGTCTGATCAAAGCAGAATAAAGCGGAACTTTATAAGAAGCAGCTTTTAAAAAATAAATAGAAGTATTTCTACTTAAGTAATGTTTTTTAATGAAAATGAAGAAACTAATAAAAGCATCCTGAAATGCAGAGAATGGACTAATATATATGCATACATATACGTATGCGTGTATTTTATAAACTGATTTTGTTGATTTGGTACAGCTTATCAATAATAGTATTCTAGCCAGAGAAAAGCTCAGGTCTGTTTTGTTTTTTTAAAAGCCTACAGAAATACCTAATTAGTTGATTTTACTAAAGCTTATCTTCCAAAAACCAGAAGAAACAGATCAAGGTTCATAAAACAATTTAACAATAACAAATGGCACAATGTTATTATAAAAAATATTCCATTTGTGAAAAATAATCTTACTGACTCCAAGATACTGATTAGCAAAAGAGTTATAAAAGTTATAAAGAGCATTTGTCATGGCAGATGGCCAATACTATCCTCTCACTCATTATTTAAACGGAAAAACACACATTTTTAGTTAGCAATTTTGCAACTATAATCCTAAACACAATATCAATATACCTATAGCATAATAAATGCAGTTCTCTTCACAAGCTTCAATTGGAGGCAGTTTCAGTAGCAAACATTTGTCCACCCAATTGTGTGATCTTCAGATGAATTGAATTATAGTTCCTATTACCTCTAGTAGCCATGATCAATTATCATATTGACTGGATATGAGAAAAATCTGGTTTATATATTTTGAGTGCCAGATTAAAAGATGCTGAGTTTAGGTTTAGAATACAATTACGGGGAAAGGAATGATAGTGATGAGACCAATATGGAATCTTAAGAGCATACAGTAGCACTTGCATTATATAGTTGCTGTTGGAAAAGCAAGATTGTTCCTAAAATTACTGCTCTGGTGAATAAGGGTATCCTCTTTTACTGGCTATTCTCTATTGCTCCAGTGGGACATATTTGCAAGCAAAACATCAAGCTATGACACCCATCATTTTTATTTTCTAAGGATGCATTTGTTGCTTAATTTTCTTGTAAATAAAAATAATGCTTGGACTCTGTGAAATCCAGTTCTGTCTGGCTCGGGCGAACTGGTAGCAGCAGCTGTGGGAGTCTCCGCCAACTCGTGCGGATGTCATGACATCGCTTTTTTGCGACATTTTAAGCCTCTGCACATACGCAGATGATGGCGTGTGCGAACGTACATTGGCGAACCAATATGGCAGGTAAGTAAATTTCACCCCTGCTTGGACTTGATATTTTGCTTTATAAACTGTCCAACTTCCTTTTTTTCAATTAAAAAGATTTCTTAATTGGTCAAAGATAGAAGAGGACTTGGCAAGAAAAGTTGCTGCAATGACTTTAGTATCCACAAGTATTCGTCTACCTAATTGAGAATGCCTCTGCAAACATAAATTCTTGTTTATAGAAAGCTAGAAATGAGACTGCATTATAGCCTTTATTCAAAAATCCAGGTAGTTTTTGTGTGAATTGTAAGTACCATCACACAAAAAGATGGTCACTGACTTATCCTAACCAACAGTTATAAGCCTCCATCAAGAAGCACTGTCCATTAGTAATATGAGAACAGATTTAGCCCACCCACTGCATATTCTCTGTATGCTTATTGACTTCAAATAATATTTCTATTTCTACATTCCCTTTAAAGTTCTATCATCTGCATATGACATGTGATCTTAGAAAATAGAGATTCAAGAATATTGCATTTATGTAGATATTGATAATGAAAATTACAAACCCTTTGTTACAAAGAAAAAATATTGAACTGATTAAGAGATGAAAAGAAATAACCTTTTCTCAGTCGTATTAGATAGTACTAGATAGTACTAGAATTGGAAGAAAAGGCTATCTTTAAAAAAAAACACTAGGACTATTTTTTTTCTATACAAATAAGGAAGAAACCATCTTTTTCTCATCTCTATTTAACAAACTGAATCAAACTGTTTCTCACAAAACTTTCCAAGGCCACAGATGCAGAATGTAGCACCTTCCCCTAGAAATTCTGTTTCCATAAACTATTAGCAAAAATTAGTGTATGCTTTATTAAAAAGTACAGGGCGGATTATGTGAATTTAATAAAAAATAATTACTGTACCTCACAGTGAAATCGTAGGAACAAGAAACCAATATAGTGGGATGAAATGGTGAAAACTGCAAAAGAAATAACAGAAACACAAAATAAGTCTCAATACATATTTGTGGGGGTGGAGGAGAGGGAGAAAAACGTATTTAGAAAGAAAAATTCTTCTGTAAAACAACAGTATTAGGGAACCAAATGAAAATATTATTTTGTATAAAAATCAACATAAAGTTGATTTGATGTAGCATCCATAATCCCTGCCATAAATTAAAATTTCAACTTAATATAAAATATCTTACAGATTGATCACCTAAGGAGGTTATGGTACATGTCTCTAAGATATAGACTGACCATAAATTCTCAAATCACAAAAATGCAACTAAAAATCCAAATTATTGAAATGCTTAAAACACTTTTAAAACATATCATAGCAGTGATATATATCTATGAAAATATGTTATCATTTTACAAAATGCTTATGAGAGATTATGTCTTCCATTGTTAACACCAAGGCAGGAATTCTTTTTAATTATCAAGATAACTTGGTAATCTGGATTCAATTTAACTTAATCAATTGGATTCAAGGATGAATACTGGCAACAGAAGTTCTTATAATTTTGCCCATTACAAAGAGTAGATTATTAATCATAGATTAATATGATGACATGAACTGGAAAGCTGAACAAAAGTTGCAGCAAAGATGGAGACCAAGAGCCAAACTCTATTACTCTCATAGCTGATTCCAGCAACACTTACTTTAAATCAATCTTTTTCAAGCACATTCATAAAAAACAGCAATTTTCCTCTGAAAGATTTATAGTACTAAACATCTCTTATTTTTCCCCCTTAAATGCTGAAGCAGGAAGAGTGTCTAACAAAAATCTGAAATATTCCACGTTTCAAATTCTGAATACTTTCTGAATGTTTGCAAGTCTGTTTTACAATTGAAACATCTGTTGAAATAGAACATTTCACATTCAATATGGTTTAAAATCAAGATAGTTCACACAGCCTTCATTTACCAATTAACAGCCTGGATTAGGAGAGGGGTAGGATGTACAATATTTTCACACTTTCCAATTTATTGTAGCTCAGGTAATCTGAATATAAAGTCCAAAGCAACCTGATACCTAGTTTTAGTCTGGTGGAGGACTGATGGTGAGCAATTTTCAAGCTAGCACTTACTAATTTGCTTTCAAAACAATACTTAACTAGCTTGATAAGAAAATATAGTGTACAGTTTTTTTTCATATTTATGACTATTTCAGCATTCCCAGTCATGTGATCAAAATTCAGATGCCTGGCAACTGGCACGTATTTATGACGGTTGTGTGTCCTGGGGTCATGTGATTACCTTTTGTGACCTTCTGACAAGCAAAGTGATTGGGGAAGCCACATTTAACAACTGTGTAACTAACTTGACACTGTTATTTAATTGATTCACTTAACAATTGTGGGGATAAAAGGGCAAAACTCACTTAACAACTTAACTTTGGGCTCAACTGTGGTCATAAGTCAAGAATTACCTGTACTTCCTCAAGTAGTTTACTGACATTAAGTTATATTATGACACGACTATTCCCATTGTCAATAGGATCGAGTTTGGTATAGTGGTTAAGGCAGTGGTGGGATTCAAGTAATTTAACAACCGGTTCTCTGCCCTAATGATTTCTTCCAACAACCAGTTTGCCAAACTGCTCAGAAAGTTAACAACTGGTTCTCCCAAACTGGTGCAAACCCGCTGAATCCCACCACTGGGATAAGGCTAGAAACCAGGAGCCTGTGAGTTCTATTTCTCCCTTCAGCTTGAAGCCAGCTAAGTGACATTGTGCAACATTCTCTCAAACCTAGGAAGCAGGCAATAGGAAAGTATTTCCAAAAACCCTTGCCAAGAAAACTTGTCCAGGCAGTATCCAGGAGTTAACCTTCATTCAAAGGCAATAAATAAAATAACAAAATCATTGTCTATTAAAAAAAGATGAACAATGACTTGTTCTTGAGTATTTTACTGCCATCATCATCTTAGTATACTATCAACTGTTATAAATATTTCTTAAAATCTACTCTGTTGTTCAGCTTTTGCCTAATTTTAACATTTATTACTTCTGATATTATTAATTTGTATTTATCTTCTTTATTAACATTATCATTTTGCATGCTCCCTTAGAATTCAATCTGGTAAAAGAATGGTCTATAAATATTTTATAATATAAAACCCACGAAACAGAAGGAGACAGGGTTTGCTGAATGAGGAACACAAATGTGGAGCTCATCAAACACTCTGCTGGGTTTTGTGGACTGCCTGTTTTCATAGCCATTTAGAAATGTAATAATCAGAAAAATACTAAAACTTACTTTCACCCTTCTTATTGCATATGTATGCCCAAACAGACTGAATATAGGTTTCCGGGTATTTCTCAGGTCCCAGCCTTTCAAATTGCAGTCAACAGCACCTGTTACAAGTAGGTTCTGGGGGTCGGGGGGGGGGGAATGCACAAAAAGAGTTTTATTCTAAGAATACCAACAGCTCTAAAGTTGTAAATCTAAAGAACAATGGCTAACAGAAATTTCAATATGAGAAAAACTTTGGAATGCCAGAAATCCAAAGCTAAATTAACAAGCCTATTTCAGTTCATTCCATTAAAAACGGGAATTTCCCAACAATATAAAGGTAGGCATAAAGCTGTTGGTATTATTAAAACCAATAGCAAATGGAGAATAATCATCATCTGAAGCAACTAATAACAATCCTAAATCCTAAAATAATAAAAGCAGCTTCTCCACTGTATAAAAATGCACTATTCCATTTATTGTACCTGATCATATTTGCACCAATCACAGCTTAAAACCTCAGCTTGGTGAGCAGGAATTATCACTGGGAGTCCTGGTGATTTTGCATCCCAAATCCGTAGAGTTTGGTCACCTGAAACAGACACATTAATAAATGTTTCCCACTTATAAATTGTTTAGAAAGGATGGAGAGATAATTAACACATTTATTTACAAAGACTGTTTAGTTCATCAAACTGGTCACTTCACGAATGAAAAAGCACTGAATCCTAAAGGAAGTTGTTTAACATGTGAATTTTAAAGAGGAAGAAGTGCTATTAACTATGTGAGGAAACTGATATTTTTACTTATTTTTGTTGAAATTTTAAAGAGATTTTATTGTGATTATGGATCACCATACAGCTTTACATATTATGCTAGAAAATAATTATATCAGGTATACAATATACAAATCTGAAAAATATGCTACAAAAAATGAAAGTGAAATAAACCATAAATTGAGTAAAACCCATGCCAAGGAAATTCAACCATGGCCAGTTATCAAATTTTCAAGACTGATGTCGTACTTTGAAGGTAGGCCAGGCCAGGAAACAGATTCCTCAAGAAATATTAATCTCTGCTTTATTGATATAGGTTGTAAGTTTCATAATTTTAGGGTGCTTCTGGACTCATGGCTCCTTGTTTGTCAAGAAACTGAAAAACAGTGACTGAAAAGGTATCTAAAGCAGTAGTGGCAAAAAGGAGGATATCGTCAAATACTTGTCAAAGCTTAAATAGTACCAACAAGCACAGCAAATCAGCAATTATTGTCTACATTTATTGCATCTTTAATTACTAAATGGTGGCCTTGTTCACATTTACTCACAGCCTTTCAGGTAGGGGTAGCAGACCAAAGTCCTGCAAACATAAAAAATGAATTTGAGGGTTTCCTGTCAGATGAACTCAATCATATCTGCCCTAAATTGGGTTCCAGTTTATCATGGCACTTGGTTCATGGATCATGGCACTTGGTTGAAACCAGGCACCATTTTGTGGCATAACTTTGGATACTTTTGAACATTTAGACGTATCCTAGGAAGTGGATATTTGAACTCTGCTATTTGCAGGTTTTATCCATGCCTTCCCTGTCCCTTCAGTCAAACAGATGGGGTGTGAACAGCTGGATCCATGAGGTAATTAACACTTTTTGTGGGGAAGGATTAATGCTGCCAGCTTTGAAAGGACCAATAATCTACAGTTCTTTAAGATGTGATCACTAGATCAGGCTCAGTTTGATAACTTTTTCCAGATCTCCTATTTTTCCATTCTGGGCATCTCATTCCAAGTACCTTGGTAACATTACAGACTGGAAGGATCTCCACCACCATCAAAAATTAAACATGAATAACTGCTAACTTTTCATCCCCTCTTCTGTTTTCAGAATTGTCAGTTATGAAGGAAGGAAGGAATCTAAATCTGAGGGGCTTTTATTCAGGCTCTTTATCAATATAGCCACTTAAATTTGTAACTTTCATTTTTAATGAGCACTTAATAGAACCTGCTGGTTCACAGCTGAGATGGCAAAGCAGCTGATCTGTACACTGATCAGCTCCCATCTGGAATAATGCAGCAGTCTGATGGCTGGATGACTCAATTCCACTCTCTGCCTTCTGATCTAGTTTGTTCTGTGTTGCTGTTTGGATTGTTCCAGATGTCCTCTAAACTATCTTTACTTCTCCTTTGTGCCCATCCCCACATACCTGTGAAAAATAACAGTTTAATTGGTTAATTTTCACCAGCCCTTACACAGAAGAACAAAAGAAAAAGAAAAAAGCTTATTTGGAATACAAGCTAGTAGCTCATGTCTGTGTTGAGAGTTGACAATTACTTCTCTGCACCAAATTAGTTTGGCTGAGAGCTTTTTCATCTAGTATTCTTTGGAACCTCATTCCATTGGTATTATAATAGATTATAGTAGATTATAATTTACTAAAAATGTAAAATGTACTTATAAAGCTGGTTTAATTATCAACTCTTCATTAATTTCTGATAGATGGTTTTACTGAAGATGTACATGTTAAGCCATGATATCACACTGTAAAGTTTGATACAAATTTACTGCTATTGTATTTTATCATTCTGTACTGAACCTAATAACAAGCAAATGAAAACCCAAGCAACTACAAAAACTCAAACAATTACTACTACAATACTGAGGTATTTAAAAACAAGATTAATACTTTAGTGGAAGAGTGTTTGAAAAATGTGTTTTTGGAGACCTGGACAAAGGAACACTGGACAGCAAATTAGAAATAGTGGCAAAGAAATATTCTTTTTCCAGTATATTATTAATGCAGTGTGGGAATAAACATCAACTAAGGGAATATATATACTGAACATATTTTAGGAACCCCTACTGAAGAAAAAAGATTTTGTTCTGGTTTTGCTTGTTGAAGGAAGTCATAGGCATCAGAACTTCTGCCAGTGTTCACAGAAGCTGTCCTGGCAGGATACTATATAACAGGTTAATAGATTTGGAAGGGACCTTGGAGGTCTTTTCCTGCTCAAGCAGGAAATATAACAATGCCGAGCAAAACAATAGCTTTTCATTGGCAGGCAAAACCAAGTGGAAGACCTCATTTATTATATATTGATCTGACCACTGTATAAAAATCACAGAAAAAGATGGTTTTATCAGAAAGCTTAGAAAATTCTAATGACATTATTTGTTTTCATATGAATGATGCTGATATGGCATTGTTTGCATTGGCAGCTAAAACAAACAAACAAAAGGAAAATGCTAGATATAGTAGCATGGTTATAAATTACTGTAAACCGCTGATTGATAACTTAAGGGTTTCTTGTTCTATGAAATTTCTGGGCAACAGTTGATTCCATTTGCGATTTTGACCTTTTCTCTATACATTGATTTTTTATTGTCCCAATTTGAGGGAAAGAGAGAGAATGTCCCATCAAATCAGCTCTAACATATCAGCTAGCTATCAAAACAGCTGCTAACATCTGCCATAAAAAAATATGCTTGGAAATAGCTAGTTGGAGTAAATAGGCCAGGGGTGGGCAAATAAGTTTCCCAAGGGTCCACATGAGAAACTGGGAAATCTAATGATACAGGTAATCCTCAATTTATGACCAAAATTGAGCCCAACATTTCTGTTACTAAGTGAGACATTTGTTAAGTGAGTTTTGCCCCACTTTATGACTTTTCTTGTCATGGTTGTTAAATGAATCACTTAAGTTATTAAGTTAGCGACACAGTTGTTAAGTGAATCTGGCTTCCCTATTGACTTGGCTCCTCAGAAGGTTGCAAGAGGATCTCATGATCCCATGACGTTGCAGGATACTACAACGGTTGCAAGTGTGGAAAATGGTTATAAGTGACTTTTTTCAGTGCCATTGTAGCTTCAAACAGTGACTATACAAACTGTTGTAAGTCAAGGACTAGCTGTACAAGTCTATAGAGGATTAAATATGCATTTATTTGTTCATTTAGCATAACAATCATAATTTAATCTTAATACAGTTCGAGTGTATTATGTATTGATGAAATCAGTAATGGAAGATGTGTATTCACTAGCAGAACCTTTTATAACCTCTAATTTTTGGCAATAGTTCGAGAGTTAATTCGAGAATTAAATAATATTTAAAATACTTAAGTCTTAGCAGAACTCCAATCTTTAATAAAATAAACCAGAATCCAATATTAAAGTTTCTAATTATGCAAAAATATACCAATGAAAAAACTTTTCACCAGGAGGAACTTTTTTAACAATAAAAAAAAAGATTACTGAGCTTTGGTCTAATGCTAGACATAGACTAACAACTATCTCCTATTTCTTAGTGTGTACTATGTACATCTAGCCTCTTGAATCTCTGTCTCAAGATTACTTAACCTCAGGATCCTACAAAAAAGAAAACAGACTCCACAGGCCTGAAATCCATCCATACTTAATTGTAATCATAGAGCCAAGCAAAAGTTTCCCAAATTAAATTTGCTACTCTGGTTACCCAATTATTTGTGTCACTTTTCAATCATTTCTAATATCTAGTGATGCTATCACATATATTGTCATAAATGAAAATGTGACCAATCAGTTTTAAATCAACATGTCAATGCATCTGGCTATCATAACTGCAATACTGACATAATGTTAACTTTCCTAATAAGCTGGCAAAGTCAATATGTTCTAACCTAAGCATTTTTTTTGTCCACACTGCAAGTCTTGGCCCATTAGGTATATTAAAAATGTCTAATCTTTCTTGGATTTAATAGTCCATTTATATAAAAACAGAAGATCATTTTCTACTCATATTTAATTGCCAATGATGAAAAATCAACACTCTAATCACCTAGCATTTTCAAAAGAAGATATACTTGTCCTGAAATAACACCATAGTTCATTGTGTCTCAATTAAAACAGAAGCAGTACGTAAGAGCCATACTTGCAGAAGTGTAAAATATTTTTTTCCCCTAACAATTTAAAAGTCTTTAGCTTGCTTCTGAGACAGACAGTATCCTACATTATCTGCAGGTCCAGATAACTCAACTGTTAATTACTTTCCTACATTGCATTGTGGTCATTAACACTGCTGTCAAACTCTTAAACATAAAATGTTAAGTACTGAACATGGAAAAAGAATTTAATTTACTCAAGAACTAAATAGCTTGCAACTCCTTCTGTTTATTATTTCATGCGCAAATCCAGGATCAGGATCCATAGCAATAGTGGGAAATCTTTAGAAAAACATCATACCAATTTTAATACAGGTAATCAGGGGTAGGTTCTACTTACCTTTACTAACGGTTCACAATGGGGCCGCGCGCACGAACTGGGTCAGTGGGCCCACTGGTTTTACTACCTGTTCTATAGAACCGATGCAAACTGAGGGTAACCCACCACTGCAGATAATCATCGACTTACGACCACAATTTACTCTGAATTTATGTTGCTAAGTGAGAAATTTGTTAAGTGAGTTTTATTCCATTTTACGACTTTCTTTATCACATTTGTTAAGCCAATCACTGCAGTTGTTAAATTATTAACACAGTTGTTAAATTAATCTGGCTTCTCCATTGACTTTGCTCGTCAGAAGGTCACAAAAGGGATCACATGACCCCAGGATACTGCAACCGTCATAAATATGAATCAGTTATTAAGCATCTGAATGTAAAACACATGACAATGGGGATATTGTAACGGTTATAAGTGTGAAAAACACTTGTAAGTCATTTTTTTCAGTGCCATTGTAACTTCAAACGGTCACTAAACTAACTGTTCTAAGTTGAAGACTACCTGTATTGTTGAATAAAAAAGAGTGATGTGATTAAATGATATATGACAATTTCTTTTTCTAATTTGGGAATATGATGGAATTAATCCCATCTAAGTTTACTCTAATACATATGAATGAAGGCAACACTTAAATTTCTAACAGCAAAGGTAATAGTTTGCTGTTAGTCAAGTTTTCACAGGTCTTTGTGAACAGTGGACCTTCCCTTTACAGAGAGAATATTTTTATATAGAGAAAACCAGAATATTTCTCACAGTAAGCATCTACTTTGTGTATCACTTCATCCAGAAAACTGAAAGATATTTTAAGTACAGTATTTTTATTTTATAAAGCAATGTTTTTATACCAAATTAGGAACGCCAATTGCAAAGGTGAGCTCTGTAAGTGATTGATGAAACATCATCTGAACAATGTTGATTATGCCTTGTTCTCAATGAATCATGGATGCATTCTAATCTTCTTTACACGGTATTCAATTTTGTTCTGCAGGTAGAGAACAGAAAGCGTCCTTGTGTACAAATTAAACCCTTTAAGCTATCAGGCAGAGTTTTGTTGTTTATATCATTTCTTTAATGACATTTTCCACATGACTAGCCTTTTGTTATCAGAGAGACAATGATCAGGCAAAGTCATCCTTCCGAGCTGATCCCTAGCTATTATTAGCTTAAAAACTGGTACTGATATTATAATAGAACCGTCTATACAGATTTAACAATTCCAGTTCTTTATCAAGATTTCCGATTCCGAACAAGAACTGAAGCAAGTGAGAAAGCACCCATAGAAATACAGATGATTGAATGCAGTATTAACAGCTCTGCAAAGTGCTTTCCTCTTTTCGAACATTTTTAATGCTGAATACACCTTAATTGAAATGCCATTCAGGCAGGCCCATTATTTTTCTCTGCAGTAATCTTTTCCCCCCTTCACTTCCATGCTTATGGCTATAATTTGCACAACTGCAAGTTCTTAAATACTCAATCACTTTTTATTCATTTCCCTTTAAATGTTAACTTTAAATCTTTCTTTTAGATTTTACACACTTTTGCTGACAATTTGATTAAGCACATGCTGCAGGAAACTGAAAGCATCTCACAAATTATCTAAAGCTGTCAATATTTTAGAGTTTGCTATTTATTCACATGTATTTTATTTACACCAACATACTTTCCTCTAGAGAAGCACAGAGACGTCTCTGGAGAAGCACTGTGGTAATTGCTAATAAAATTTAGGCTTAGCCTAAACAAGGTAAACAAGAAAACGTGGGAAAGAAACTCAAGACTGATTCTCTTAAGAAAAGGGGAAATCCTGTCAGGCTTTCAAGATTCAGTTAGAGTCTTTCGATAAAGTCAAACTCTAGTATGTCTTGTGGTGTCTGTTTCCTGGCCTACCTTGAAGGGCTGGTACCATCTTCTCACTTGTATGCATATGTATAAGTGTGGAGGGAGGGAGGGAGGGAGGGAGGGAGAGAGAGAGAGAGAGAGAGAGAGAGAGAGAGAGAATGAAAACAGAAGGAAAACTTATAAATATCATTATTTTTTCAAACAACCTTTCTGTATGTAGATAATCTGGCTTCAGAGATTCATGCTGTGGAGGTTTCCTACTGAGTTACTGAACTGCATTATATACAGAGTTGCTTTTGAAAATATTTTACAATTTTCAGTTGCACAGATAATGGCAGCAAGAATACAGAATGGTACCAGCATTTTACACACACACACACACACACACAAATTCAAAGTTCAGACACAAAAAAAGAAAAAATCTCAAGAAATATTCCTGAATTTTTCTTCTCCTCCATTTGGTACCTGAGGCTTGCTTTACAAAAACTGACATCTCAACTGTCAGAAGAGATTTCTACTGGTTAAGAAATAGCTATTGTAATGCTTGTAATATTTTGATTCAGTTTATATTACTTGGTTATTGGTTTAAAATATAGTTATTGGTTTAAAATATACCAAAATATTATCATTTTGGAAAACTGTTTATGTACTTGCTATGGTTTGCTAATTGATGTGTGTCATAATTTACATTAGTACTGCTGTCTGTACTGTTTTTCATTTATTGTAATTCATTTTTTAAAAATTTCTGCTTACATTCTGAGAACAATGTGTTATACAGCATCTGAATAAAATAAATGGGACCCAAATAGTATAGCACTGAGTTATTTAAGAAACTCACTTACATTACCTGTTTCATCAGAGGTAGGAGAGACATGCTCTTGGGTTCCATCAGCTAAGAAATGTCCTGTGATGGAACCAAAGAGAAGAAACTTTCTGCCGTGGCACCTGCCCTTTAGAACATCATCCCCTAGAGCAGAGATCTTCAAACGTGACAGTTTTAAGACTTGTGGGCTTCAACTTCCAGAATTCTCCAGTCAGCATAGCTGGGAGTTGAAGTCCCCAAGTCTTAAAGCTACCAAGTTTGAAGACCTCTGCCCTAGAGATTAGATTGCCTCCGTTCCTGCTGGCTTTCATAAAACCCTGAAAACATGGCTTTACCAATGGACATGGGGATCTGCTGATTATATAGAGTTAAATGTGATTACCTCAGGTATGTATTTTATTATTTTTTATGATGGTTTTATATGCTTTTATGTTTTTTCTTGTTTTTTTAATTGTTGTATTATTCTCTTTTTAGAAATGTATTTTTAAATATTAAATTGGTAATGTTCGTTTTAATTGTTCATAAGTTGCCCAGAGTTACATATATGAGATAGGTGGCTATATAAATTCAATTCAATCCAATTCATAAATACACAGGTAGTTACGATCTGGCCTCTGTGACACTGGTAAAATCTTATATTAAGACTTACCTAGTGGCAATAAAAGCAACAAAGTGTAATTATTTTGCTGCTCTTACTGCGTCATCAGAGAACCGCCCGGCCGCCCTGTTTAGGGTGACCCGCTCCTTGCTCCACCAGGGAGTGCGGGAGGACCCCTTGGAGGGTAGAGCCGAGGACTTGTACAGTATCTGCATGACAAAATCACTCAGATTCGGGAAGATCTGGATTCCAACTGGATAGTTTCAGGGGGGAGGACTGAGGCAGATCTTGAGAATGTTATCTGGGATGAGTTTGATCTTGTGACTCCGGATGACATGGACAGGATTCTGGGTAGACTGAATGCGACCACATGTTTATTAGACTCGTGTCCCTCCTGGCTAGTGCTGGCTTCTCAGGAGGTGACATGAGGCTGGCTCCAGGGGACCCAGCAGTGTTGTCTAATTATCGTCCGGTCTCCAACCTTACTTTGTGGCGAAAGTTGTTGAGCGGAAGACAGCTCCCCCGCACCTGGATAAAACGACTTATCTCGATCCGTTCCAGTTGGGTTTCAGGCCTGGGTACAGCACGGAAATGGCATTGGTTGCATTGGTTGATGACCTCTGGAGGGCTCGGGACAGGGGTTGCTCCTCTGTCCTGGTCCTATTAGATCTCTCAGCGGCTTTTGATACCATCGACCATGGTATCATGCTGCACCAGTTGGAAGAGTTAGGGGTGGGGGGCACTGTGTTACGGTGGTTCTCCTCCTTTCTCTCCGACCGGTCACAGTCTCTGCTGACGGGGGGCAGTGGTCAACCCTGAGATGCCTCATATGTGGGGTGCCATAGGGCTCGGTCCTCTCACCCCTTCTGTTCAACATTTATGTAAAGCCGCTGGACGAGATCATCCGTGGTTTTGGGGTGAAGTACCACCAGACGCTGATGATACTCAGCTGTATATCTCCACCCCAGACCACCCCAGTGATGCCCTTGAAGTGATGTCCTGGTGCCTGGAGGCCATACAGATCTGGATGGGGAGGAACAGGCTCAGACTCAACCCATCCAAGACCGAGTGGCTGTGGTTTCTGATGTCCCAATATAGTCAGTTGGTGCCATCAATGACTATTAGGGGCGAGACGCTGGCCCCCATGGAGAGGGCTCGCAACTTGGGCATCCTCCTGGATTCACGGCTGTCTTTAGAAGAGCATTTGACAGCCGTGACCGGGAGGATCTTTTATCAGGTTCGCCTGATCCGCCAGTTGCATCCCTTTCTAGGTTGGGACTCCTTACACACAGTCCCTCACGCCCTCATCACCTCCCGCCTGGACTACTGCAACGCTCTCTACATGGGGCTCCCCTTGAGGAGCACCCGGAGGCTGCAATTGGTGCAGAGTGAGGCCATGCGGGTGGTTATGGGGGTGTCATGGTGTTCCCATGTAACACTTCTCCTGCGCGAGCTGCACTGGCTCCTCCTGGTCTTTTGGGTGCGCTTCAAGGTTTTGGTTACCACCTTCAGATCGCTCCATGGCTTAGGACCTGGTTATTTACGGGACCACCTACTGCCACCAGTATCCTCCCACCGGGTGGTACACTCCCATAGAGAGGGACTCCTCTGGGTGCTGTCAGCCAAACAATGTCGACTGGCGGCCCCCAGGGGGAGAGCCTTCTCTGTGGGGGCACCTACTACCTGGAATGAGCTCCCCCGGAGATACGGAGGATCCCGAATCTGCGTACCTTCCGCCGCACTCTCAAGACTTTTTTATTCCATCAGGCTGGCCTTGCCTAAATTTTTCCCTTTTATGATGGAAATTTTAAATTTGTTCTAAATTATTGGAGTGTTTTAAATTTATTCTCAGCCAAAATGTTTAATATAGTTTTAAATTGTTTTAAATTTTGTATTTTCATGTTTTACTTCTTGGCTGTTCACCGCCCTGAGTCCTTCGGGAGTAGGGCGGTATATAAATCAAATAAAACAAACAAACAAACAAACAAACAAACAAACGAGCAAAGTACAATAAATTGTCAGCAAAATAAAACATCTGCAGATGTGATTGCATTATATTTTGTGCAATATGTCTTAGCTTATTTTAAAGCTAAGAATATGTAAGAGTGGATTGGAATCTCAAGAACCATAGGGCTTTATGAGGAAGCTATGCTATGTCGTACAACCCTCCTAAAAGTGATATGGTGGTGGGTTGTTTTTTTTTTTTTAGTTTTAGTTTTAGTTTTTACACAGATTTATTATGTATAACATGTTTACTTAAAAACAAAGATTTGTCTTGACATTTCCAAGCCCTTAGGCATGCCTTAAGTAGCTCTCTGGATTCTAGCCACTGTCAACATTAGTGACCAGATACAGTTCCTATCAGATATCTCAGTTCTGGACTAGAACGCTCATTTCTTTTTTTAAAAATAGTGCAAAGTCAAAAGAAAGCATATTGTGCTTTTCCAATACCCACTAATCAGTGCTAATGAGCACTCTTTTATATTCCCTTCTAGACTAGTCCAATTTGTTTATTCTAGAAATTAACTGAGTTGACAGACAATACCAGGTAAATAATTATTCACTTTTGAAACTGCACATGTACAAATCTTTTAAGGAATTATTACCGCACATCTACAAATTACCGCATATCTACAAATCTTTTAAGGAATTTTCTTTCTGAGCAACATTATAAACAGAGTTTACTACTATATGACAGCTAGCTGAGTGTTGTGGTTAAAGGCACCAGTTTAGGAAACAGGAGATTGTGTGTTCTGGTCCTGTTTTAGGCATGAGCAAGTTTCTTTCTCTTAGCCCTAGTAAAATACAAATATGCCAAGAAAACTGTAGGAATTTGTTCAGTTAGTTACCAGGACTCAGCATTATTGACTTACAACCATTTGTTTAGTGGCTGTTCAAAGTTACAACAGCACTGAAAAAAATGACTTATGACTGGATTTCACATTTATGATTGTTGCAGCATTGCCATGGTGATTCACTTAACAACTCTGGCAAAAAGATCGTAAAATGAGGTGCAACTCACTTAGCAACTGCCTCACTTAGCACTGGAAATTTTGGACTCAATTGTGGTCATAAATCGAGAACTACCTGTAATTCAAAAGATACAATATTTGCTACTATATTTATCGAAGTAAAACATTCTCAAAGTAAACTTGTTAAAAAGCTGAGTTGCTCTATTAATTCAGTCAGTAATTCTGTTCTGCAAGGTACAGCAAAAGCTAAAAGCCTTTCGTAGCTCAGCTAAACTGAACACACTCTTGTTCCAAAAAAACCTATGGCAACTGCAGTAAGTACTGGCGTGGAAAACCCAGGTTACAAAACAGCGTAAATCTTTAAATCTTATGAGATTTGCCAACGTACTGAATTTTATTTTTCTGATAGTATTTTCTATTAATAGAAAAAGATCCACCTGGTTAAATATTCTATTCTTAAAGAAGCTATCAAACGAGAAAAAAAAATAGTACAGCAGCATGACTATTCCACTAATCAAAGTTTTAAATGAAAATGTTCAAACTAATACGGGCAAAAAAAACATTTAGTTTTTTCTGAACAGATTTTTGTCTCCTTTGGTAAATCAACCCTAGTTACTTATTAATGTTGGTGTACATATTCAGTTTATTCTAATTTCTGCAACATAGGTATTTGTTCACCATTATTACTATACCAACAATGCACATGTTATGTATTTCATGCATGTCTGGAGAAGAGCCTAATGCTGGGAAAGATTGAGGGCAAAAGAAGAACGAGATGTCAGAGAATGAAGTGGCTGGATGGAGTCACTGAAGCAGTAGGCGTGAACTTAAATGGACTCCAGAGGATGGTACAGGACAGGAAGGCCTGGAGGAATGTTGTCCATGGGGTCGCAATGGGTCGGACATGACTTCGCAATTAACAACAACATATCTACATATATTTACATATGTATATACATATCTAATAAACACACAAACATTGACTTTTCTATTTTATATATGTAAAATCTAATCATCATACATAATATCTCATATACACAACAGATATCTCAGCCAATTTAAATGTTTTTCAGAGCATAAATGGATGATAAGTGAAAAATTCACAGAGCACGAGGATTATGTAGAAATGGGGTTAGCTGGGAAGCTGAAAATTAAAACTGATAGGAAGACTCAAGGTTACCAAGCAGGAAGTAACACTTTTCTAGACAATAGCTTGTTACCTAAAAGTAAAATAATGTAACTTGCTGAATTTGTTGAACAATACATGTATGATAAGCATTACAAAATCCTTATGATAAAAGCAGCAGGTAGCTATCCTAAAGAGAACTAAGCTCACCACAAGATGTTTGAGACTGTGAGTGTTCTGCAAAAGTTGTAATCTCCGAGACTTTTACCATACAACCTTCCTCTCAAAATAAAAAATGATCTGTATATTATTAAGAACAAATGTGAATAATTATTAAGAACAAATATGAGCAATCTGTTATTCAACTCAGGGCGGCTTACAATGCGTTAAGCAATAGCCTTCATACTTTTGTATATACCTGCTTAGTAGGGCTTTCGGGGGCCCTCCAAGCGGTGTTCTTTTTTTATACAAAGTCAGCTTATTGCCCTTACAATCCAGGTCCTCATTTTACCTGCCTCAGAAGGATGGAAGGCTGAGTCAACCTTGAGCCTGGTGAGATTTGAACTTGCAGTAATTGCAGGCAGCTGGTGCTATTTAACAGCACTTTAGTCTGCTGCGCCACCAAGGCTCTTCACTATATAAAGTGCCAGAGTTGTTCCAAATTCCTAATGATGCTGTATTAAGACTTGTCTTTTGGGACTAATACAGGATGACAGGGTCAGTTAAATGGAATGTTTTTTAACACTGCAAATAACAATTTTGGACATGATATGGCTTTCACCACGTGCCAGGGAAACCAATTAAATAGCGCGTAGTGAAGTAGAACAATATGCACATTGCCTGCACTTCAAAGAAACAAGCAAAAAGATCCGAAGCAATGAGACTCGGTTCCAAACAATCATGTTCAAAGTAGATGCATTACCAAAGTGTTAAATGGCATTACATTTGAAAGAAACACTCAATTGACCTCTCTTTTTAAAATACAGAAATGATCATGCTGCTACTAATCAAAGAGACAGAGCTATTATACTGCTTCCACAGATAAAGGAGCTCTACAACCTGCTGAATTGTAAAAACAAAACACTCATAATACACACTGAAATCTTTCTGAAACACGATCCTGTTGATTATTTCAAAATTAAACATGCTGACAATGATTAATTCATTCGTTGGGAATAAATGAAGACAGTTCAGAGGCCCAGCACTTCAGCCTCAGGCTTTTGTATTCCTCCCCTTTCTTTTAATTCTATGCAAGAGGAGAGCAAGCTCTTTCTTTAGTTTAGAAATTAGCTTTAATCTTAGGAAATTAAAGCAAGGTAAAACAATGGTTTTATATTTTGCTTTGTTAACCAAGCCTAGCTAGAACGAGCCACTTAATCAAATTTGAATCCAGCCCCCACCATTTTTGCAATGGGATTAACACACCTTTCACAGCAGTTCAATTTATTTGTTGCACACATTCATTACATTTTTAAATTGCAACATTTCTACCATTTTCTTTTCTAAACAATAGTCCTGCTAAAGTAGTTTAACTTAAGAAATAGCGAATGAACCAAAACCACTGAAATATTTGACTGTACAGAAAGTCCTCATTTAGTGACCACAATTAAGACCCAGCACCTCAGTTGTTTGGTTGAAATGGCCATTAAGTGAAAATGTGAGTTCGGCTTTCCTTTGCTTTACAGACTTGCAAAGGTTATAAATGGAAAGGCTGGTCTCAAGGTTACGTTTTCATCACCATTACAACTGTGAACAGTCACTAAATGAGAACTAACTGTAGTAAAATATAAATTTGAAATTCGGCGTCCCCAATCCTCGACTAGCACTCAACCCCTAAACTCAAAAGCACAACTTGTGTACAAGTGGTCAATAACCTGGATAACATTTTCCAAATCCCTGGTGATTAACTATGCTGTGATTTAAGACTACTGCAATCCAAACACCTGAAAAGCATTTAGGATGGCTATCACTGGATCCAGTGTTTATTTGTGACTAAATAGCTAGGTAAATGGTTCGAATCACAGTATAACCAATTCATGTGCAGCTCTTCTACTTCCAGGAGCTACACAACAAACCTACAGGTTGCAAAATAAGCTTTGTGCCTTGCAATTCAAAGACACAATCCTTATGATAATATGCTCCCAAAAGGACGGTTGAGCTATGTTTTTCAGGAAATGAAATGACTTGAACACTGTTCATAAAGACATGAAGGTATTGGATAAAAGACACCCATTCAGAAATTTATAACTTCTTGTAGTGCTGTATCAGCTAGGAAGGGGAAAGAAAGTTGGCAAGGCAGTAAAAAATGCCAGAGATGAAATGACAACATGAAAAACTGCTATTGATTCACTTGATTAAAGCAGTTGCTGATACATGTAGAGGGGCCAGATATGTGTAGTTAAAAGATAACAACTGAGCCTGCTCTTTAATTATAGCTATACATTCTTCATTTCTTCCACTATTTAAATTTATACCACCATCTGCTGGATGGAATTGTAGAACCATGAAATGTAATTGGAGTGCTGCTACTACAAATAAATAGAAATTGCAGCATTTACCTGAGGTAGAGGCAAAGCAACCAGGGACATGTGGAGACCATATGGTGCTATAAATAACACCTTCGTGGCCTCTGAATGTACGCAATGGCCGTCCCACTTCAGGATCCCACTAGACAAAACATAAACAAATAAAGGATTATTGATACATCTACTTTCAGGATATAGCTCCTACTGTGGTGATTTTCAAACTGACCTTATTGTTTTAAACAAGCAAACAAAGCATAAGCAATTATTGTCATGAAACAAATATATTGCTTTCCCATAGAATTATGGGAATGTGCATATTATGTAAAAATGTGTATCTACAATTTGCCAAAATGTGTACCTATAAAAGAGTTTTTAATTTATGCCTTTCTGAAAATTAGCTGTTTCTTTGGTTTGCTTTGCGTTTTAAAAACTCGGGTGCATCTCTCTCTCTCTCTCCCTCCCTCCCTCCTTCCCCCTCCCTCTCTCTCTCTGAAAAAAATAGAAATAAATAGACTGGAAATACTCAGAAATGTAGACATATGTTGGGGAGGGGGGGGGGGTTGAGCACCAGAACTTCAAATATGGGTTGTATGCTTCTATTAGAGTCTATTATAGCAATAGCACTTGGACTTAGATAACAGCACCAGAACTGTTTTCACACAAAATTGGAAACAGACTAATATTCCTTCAGAGGCAATGATAATAAGAAAGGTATATGAGTATGCAGAGTTGGATAGGTTGACTATGGAATTGAAAGAGAGAAGAATCGGAGTACTACCAAGTTTGGAATAGATGGTATATATGGCTAGAGAACAGGAGTAAAATTATTGTATAAGAACTATATAATATTGATGATAATACCGTTTCCCCCAAAATAAGACATCCCAATAATAAGCCCAATCGGGCTTTTGAGCACATGGCTTTAAGGCCAAGTGCTTATTTCAGGGTTCAAAAAAATATAAGACAGGGTCTTGTTTTCGGGAAAACATGGTAGGATTGTATCGTATCTATGTGTAAATACTACTATAATTCAAACGACTATATAATATAGGATAGCGAACCACAGAAATAGAACTTATGTAAATTTGAATGTTATGAATGATATTGACACCGATATGGAAATGCTGTAGTGAGTGAAAATTTGTGTTTTGTTTTTTAATGTTGAAAATGTTTAATAAAACTTATTTTTTTAAAAAAAGACATATAATGTTTTACAGTACTTTACAGCCCTCTCTAAGCGGTTTACAGAGTCAGCATATTGCCCCCAACAATTTGGGTCCTCATTTTACCCACATCGGAAGGATGAGTCAATTCTGAGCCTGGTGAGATCTGAACTGCCAAATTGCAGGCAGCCAGCAATCAGCAGAAGTAGCCTGCAGTATTGCACTATATCCACTACGCCATTGTGGCTTATTATCATTTAGATTGGTCACTCAGCAACTAGTCATAAGTCAAGAGCTGCCTGAACTTTCAACTATCAACCGCTATAGATTAATAATTTAAAGGACAATCACATATTCAAGTCTTGATCAATTTGCACTTTTGTTACAGAAAGAAATACAACCCATGACTCTTTCCACTTGATCAAATTAATTCAGAAAATATTGTAATTATAAAAACAATTAGATTTCTCACTTTGTCTTACTTTTAACTAATATTAATTTAAACAAAAGAAAGCAAGTCATTATTGGTAAAAGAAAAGAAAAGAACAGAAATCAGGTTGAGAATATTATTTTAGAATATGAAACCAATATGCAATTTAAGCAACCTGCAGTACATACATACCAATTTTGCTGTTTGATCCCATGATCCAGATACTATTAACTGATCTCCTCTGGTTTGACTCCAGTCAACACTATAGACCTGTAAATATTAGATACACTTTAACTTGTTAGCATACATTGGATAAGCCATAAATACAGCATATTTCCTGTTCTGCTACTGAAAGAATATACTGGATATACTGTGTAAAAGGAAGATATATCAAGGTTCAAGACTGAAAAAATGAAAACCAATAATAAAAAATGAAACACTTCTCTTTTAATACCCTTGCATATTAATAATCCACAATTTATAAAGGTACACAATAATTCGTTAGCTATATGATCATGAGACATAAAAATGTTTATGCATGCATGTGCATTTATACTAAAATATATTTAGATCTTTGGTTATTCGGGTTTTCTCCTGCGTAAAATTGGAAGTGTCTTAGCGACGTTTCGACGAAGTTTCATTCGTCATCTTCAGGCTGGTGTTCTCGGCTTCGTGCTTCCAGGAGCAATGTGAGATCGCAGCTGTTTCTTCCTTTTAACTGCTTGTGGGGGTGGGAGCTTGGCTGTGTTCTGATTGGGCGGAGGTGTGTTCTGATTGGTTGGGGACTTGGCTGTGCTCTGATTATATATTTGTATATACATACATAGATATGTGTGTGTTTGTATGTCTGTATAGGCAATGTGTGTGTGGCTGGTTGGTACATCCTTTTATTTATTGCCGTGTATAATAGGTGTAGTCTTTACCTTCACTTTTTTTTCCTAAGATAGAAAATTAAGACCCGGTCAACTGTGGTTTTCGATAATATTTCAAGAATTCTTTTTGCTCAGAAGAATGGATTCATTTTATTGCTTGCTACTCCCTCAATTATAGTTTTAAAAGCATTGATCCAAACACTGCTCACTCATATTTTCTGCCCAGCTATCCTTGGATTCACACATTTCTTTTCTATTTTCCTAGTACTCCATCCACTGTGCAAAGAAGATAATCTCCAGGAGAAAACCACAGTCCCTTTTATAAAAATTAGGTTACCATTGGAAATGTCCCAGTTCAGATACTCATCTACAATTGGTGTAGCATGGAAAAATTACACAAGCCCAAGAGCTGTTTTTAAGTTTACTAAAAGATAAATGCGGCTTCCAAACAGGATCCAATTAGTTCTAGTATGGTGTGACAGCTTTTGAAATATATAATTCAAAGATTGATACTGAAACACTATGTGCCGGACTATTGTCCAAGGATAGTCAGACTAGATGACCATTTTATCAATTAACTAGGCTGTCCAAAAC
The DNA here is from genome assembly GCA_030761175.1 of Masticophis lateralis. Taxonomy (NCBI): domain Eukaryota; kingdom Metazoa; phylum Chordata; class Lepidosauria; order Squamata; family Colubridae; genus Masticophis; species Masticophis lateralis. Next base: position 90,731,079 of record JAUDYJ010000001.1, read on the forward strand.
AAAACAATACTCTTTTAACCTGGGACCAGATTCTGCTTTTTTTTAACCTTTATTTTATTTTCTTAGATACAGCCATAAGACTAATCAATTAATAAACTACGACTATAAAACAAAACTTCTAATGTTGTAGAGGAGTCAGAATATTTAATTTTCAACAACTGAACACATATCTCAAAATTCTAATATAGCAAAAGCCTGATGGCATTCATTGCTTGTGAACCTCCTCTTGATAAGAGCCAATCATGATGAGTTGCAACAAAATACTCCTGCAGAATATATGACTCCTGTTTAACATGGTCACTGTAGGACAGAGACCACCTCAAATATTTATACTGCTTATTTTAAGTTTATCTGCATCAACTAACTCCTGCTTTTGATTAGGTGGGCAAAATGCCAGAGAAGTTCCTTCCCTGCCTTTTCCCCTGCAAAATTAAGTGTTTTGCCCATGTACAGGTATGACACAACAACTGGAAGCAGCTTACAAAGCAGCCACTCATATCTGGAAATATATATTAATTATTCAAATAATTTCTTTTGCAACTATATCTGTGAAGCAGCCATTTGAAACTATTTGTACAGCCCTGCAGTCTAAAAATCAGGAGACTGTGACTTCTGGTCCCCCATCAGACACTAAAACCAGAAGGATGATTTTGGGCCAGTCGTTCTCTTTCAGTCCACTTGCAAAAAGCCTTACAAGAGACCTGAAGGCAATTCTCCAGGCAATTGTCAGGAATCACACTGACTCAAAGATGTGTGTGTGCGTGCGTGCGTGCGTGCGTGTGTATGAGTTTTTAAACACTAAGATGGGAAACTTCTAGTTTGGCAAAAACGTGGAGAAAGTCCCACAGACAGGCCTTTGAAATTTTTCATAATAAAATGTGTAGCCTGTAAAATAAGAAAACAGAAGGCAAGAAATGTGTGAAGTGCTTGAGGCTAATTCAACTGTACTTTGAAATGCCCTACTTCTATCATAGAATGACAAAAGATATTTCAATGTAGAAACAGACTATTCAAATCTCACCAATAATAGTCTATCCATAGAATTATGAAAGTTATGAAGTTAGAACAATTGGTCTCAAAACATTTTGCAGACCTCCAGAGAAGATATACTTGGATTGCTACAAATTTTGGCTATTTTAAGATTCTAACTTTGCTACAAAAATAATGAATACATTTTTATGTTAACTTCTCTTATTAAACCTTGGGGGGGGGGGAGGGAATCAGTACAGTTCTACAAAGTGATAAACCTACAAATTCTGCAGAGTACAGAAAGCTATGTATAGGAGAGCCAATAATAAATAACTTATTTTATATGGCAGAAGTTCATACAATATAAAAATATCACAATCTTCCTGGAGAAAGAAAAAAATAGTGTAATTTCCAGATAAGACAACCTGTTGAAGTGTTTCTATAGTTACTGTAACACTTAAAAAAAAACCTTTCAATTTTTCCACAATAGAATTAACAGAATCATTATGTTACATATTACTCAAAAATCATTTCCATTGATCTCAAGGATACAAAATTGCTATTGAAAGAGGGACGCAAGATTTGTAAGGATAATATATTGCTGGACAGAACATTGCAATTTTCAAAGGAAATTCTGCTTGTTTGTTTTTCAGAATGTCATTAATTTTCTCCAATAATATTTATTCTTTCTTTTTTTTGAAAACATGTTAATAAAGAAAATATAAACAGAAGAAAAAAACAAAAGCAATAGCAGGATAAATCAGAGAGATTATTCAATCACAATTTATAGAAGTAAAAGAAGTTTATTTCTAAACTTCAACTATTGTTTTATTGATTAAACAATAAAGGGTTCCTTTATGAAGAGTCTATCTTGTTCTAGAGAAAAGTGACAATATTTAATTATACCTCTTGAGTGTGTTCTTTATAGACCTGCAAAGGACCTGCAGGTTTTTCTGTATCCCAGATTTGTAAAGATCCATCTCCACCAGACGTGACCAGCACATGTTCATTGTTTTCACTCCATGTCACATCAAATAGACCATCATTCCAGTCAAAACTAAACCAAAAGTGAATATATTAATTCATGACAAGAATATATCATGTAATATAACTGGGTACTATTTAATGACACAAAATTTTATGTAATGACTAGGTTGATCCCAACACACAATCTCAAAACAAACATTTACATCTCATACAAAAAAAATATGATGATGTGGACTTAGGGAGAACCTGGAATGAAATTTTTAGCAAGTCATAACATTTCACTGAGCTACATTCAGTCTCCTTAACTCATTTTATACAGAAATTATGAAAAGACAGGAATCTTCACATATTCAGCCCTGAGCTTCTTGTTTAAACAATGAATGTGGGGGGGGGGGGGATGATGACACACTTTTAACATTCAGCATTTTAAAAATTAAGTCTGCTAGAAATAAACAGATCTAACTTTTCATGAAGTTCAAATCCACAGTTTGTCTTGTTCAAGCCTATTGTCAGTGGGACCATTGATGTATAAAGAGTAAATGTGATAATGAATCACTCTGGAAGATTCTACATTTGATATCAATGTTTAATTCTTCTCTATTAGTGATCAACTTTGATCAACAAAACTTCATTGAATTATTCATATATTGTTAAATGTTGTACTAACTTCAGAAATTTTGAGATATTTCTCAATCCAGCTATGTGAAGCAGAATCAAATGCTTTTTCATAGTCTATTCAAGCCATAAAAAATGTGTTCTTTTTTGCAAATCCTTTAAAACCAATTTTTTGATCGATAATTACTCCTTCATTCCTCTCAAATTTTTGCAGAATTCTTTTTTTCTACAGGGAGTAAATCATGTCTTTTCAAACAGATGCAGATTTGATTTGCAAGGCTTCCAATGAAGATGGCCAATTGACCAAAGCTTTTTCAATTTACGTATGTTGGGAACTGACTTTCCTAATTTTTATATCTCTCTTCTCCATAAATCACCACCATGAATCCTCCATAAGGTGATGGTTTGCAAGGAGACTGTGAACCAGTACTTGGAAGTAGTCAGGTAAGTCGTTCATAAGCTGGGAAATGGGTTGTAATCACTTCATTGTTAAAAAAGTAACTGTCTTGGAATTTATTTTTTGAATGAACAATTAGTCATGGCTTTCACTTCTTAAACATTTTGCTTATTATCTTTACTAATTCAGTTACAGTCTGCTTCACCTTTGTAAAGATCTGCACCATTTCTGGGAGATCATTATTACTGAACAACAAGGAGGGTTGCCAAAGATAAACTACAATAAGAAAGCGTGGAGTACTTTTTTCTTTCTTATTTTGATGGAGAAACATAAAAATTGAAAAAGTTATGGTTTAACATTTTCATTTTTGTGAATTTGTTACTTTTATTTAATGTTGGGAGTTATAATTTGCACTTTTAGATTGTTTGTTATTGGAGGCTGAAATCTTCCAACTTTAATGGATACTGATTGGCTGGGAGGTACCAGGTCATCTACAAAAAGCTTTTTTTTAGTGTATATTTTCTTTGACCACAAGAGGGAGCTGAAGAACAGAAGAAGAAGCACCATATAAGAATACATAGAAGGCATCAAAACCAGACAAAAATTGCAAAAATTACTTTGAAGGAGTATTTAAACAAAACAATTCACTTTATAGATCAACTATGTTCAAAAAATGTCATGAAAGAGGAGCAAGAGAAACAAATTACTGAAATAACTGGAAGATAGATGAGTAATCCAGAGATACAACCAAGAATAGAATAGAATAGAATAGAATAGAATAGAATAGAATAGAATAGAATAGAATAGAATAGAATAGAATAGAATAGAATAGAATAGAATACTTTATTGGCCAAGTGTGTTTGGACACACAAGGAATTTGGCTTCAGTGCATAAGCTCTCATTGTACATAAAAGGAAAAAAGAAAAAGAAAAAAAATACTTTCATCAAAGTTATCAAGGTTATCAAAGGTTATCAAAGCACTAAAGCTACTACTGCACAAGAATTTGATAATAAGAAGAACCTAACTGGAATATAAATCTGACGCCAACAATGCCTCTTATGAAGATGATTTAATTACAAGCCCATTACAATTATAAGTTCCTAAGTGCAACTGAAACAAGAAAAGTTGCAAGTAAAAACTATGATCCTTAAGAGAAAAAAATGAAATGGAAACTGACAATGTCGACATATTTGTTTTAAAAATTATATTGGAGAATCTCTTGTGAAAAAGAAAAGTTTGTATTTATTTAATAGATACTCCAAATAAGAAAAAGATTTTACTTCATTAGAACAAGCTGAAAGGAGTGACTTAAATTTAATAAGCTAATTGAAGTAAGGATGGATTATCTATTGGTTTGACACAGGTAATTAAAAGAAAGTTCAATGCATTCTTTTGTGTTTATAAAATGGGACTGGGAATGGGTTATTTTTTTTTCTTCTATGTAATATATATAATGCTTGAGTAATTCCTAAATTTTGCAAAATATTACTGAAAGTGAATTTAAAAGTATATACTGTATGCTGAAAGGAAGTTTAAAAAGATGCATTAGAATTGATTTTAGCTATAAAGATGAACGTTTTAGAGAAATGTTTAGAATTTTAAAAATATGAGTTTTAAGATTAATGAATTTGAAAGAATATAATGAGTTTTATTAATATGAATGATGATAGTTTAGAAATATTAATAAATAGAGATATTTATCACTTCCCAAAATGGGGGTGGGGGAGGGAGGGGGAAAGAAAAAAAGATTTTGCTAAGATAGTGATGTAAATTATTTTTTGTTTATTTTTTGCTTTGTTGCTTGTATTCTTACAATTTATATTGACTGTTTCCTAATATGATTTGATTGCTCATTTGTACCCTATGGCTACCATTAAGTGTTGTACCTTATGATTCTTGACGAATGTATCTTTTCTTTTATGTACACCGAGAGCATATGCACCAAGTCAATCCTTGTGTGTCCAATCACACTTGGCCAATAAAAAATTCTATTCTATTCTATTCTATTCTATTCTATTCTATTCTATTCTATTCTATTCCATTCCATTCCATTCCATTCCATTCCATTCCATTCCATTCCATTCAGCAAAGAGATTTTATTTGTTCTTATTTCTATTGGAATATTACTTCTGGTTTTTATGCTTAAAAAATGAAATTGAACATTTCATCTGAATATTTATACAATTGACTTGTAATAATTACAGATAATGTAAAAAGTTAAGGTCATAACTATATTAGAATTTTACTGTGTTGAAAAGAATTGAAAGTCAATACCTCTTTTTCTCTTTTTTTATAGTCATGCACTCCCCTCAGTTTTCTTAATCTTTATTTTAATTATATGTTATGCTACAATCAGCCTTAATAAAACTTTTTAAAAAAATTGGTTTGCAATTATGCCCACAAGTAGCCTGTATGTTGTTGGCAAACAAATTATGGATCTGTAATTAGAAATGTCCTACCAGCGATTAGCTATTTTACTTACAGATTACTTGATGGAAAACCTCCTTCACAATTTTAATGAAGAGAACATCTGCCCTAAATGTTATCTAAGTAATTTTGTCATTATACCTTCAGATCTCAATTTGGGCACATGCACAATGTAGTAAAGGGAGCTACTACATTGCCAAGGCTAAGAACTCAACCCAACTCAGAAGCGTTGCTTGATAACACAAGTTGATGGGACTATGCATCCACCTTGTTTACTGAAGAATCAAGTTCCTATCTTCTGAATGCATATCGTTTTGCAGGACGACATTATGAGGGCAGTCAGTTTTACACATCCCTGTCACTACTAACCATAAGAGATACAGGGAATTGAAGCTAGATTTTTTTTTAAATTAATAGCTGACAGCATTTATTTTTTAGTAGAATTTAATGTTGTAGGATTTTTTTTTTTTATTTTGCCTTTTTGTGGAATCAGTGTAGGCAAGTTTCATGTGTAATGTTTTTATGAAAGAAGAATCTTCACATTTGGAAAGTGGGGAAGTGGTTCAATTTCCTTTTTCTCTCTTCAGTTGACTTTTGTTTTATGGTTTTGGGGTATGTGTGTGCTATAAATGTCCCTCCACAAGAAATGATAAATGCAAGTAACAGAAAATGAAGAGCCATTTAAAATTATTTTCTTTTTTGTTAAATTAACCTATACAGTTATAAAAGACATTCCTAGTATTTCTAAAATAGCAAGTAATACTCTACTTTCAAAGGTCCAATAGGTGTTTACTGTCTTTGTCCATTGTCATTGTTGAACAATAAAAAAAATCCACCCCATTCTATCTCCGAAATTATTTTGCAATACATTTCACCAAAACAATATGCTGCAATCAGAAAGTCTTTGGAAAACTAGAAAAAAACTACATTCCCTCCTGTTTCAATATTTCCCTGTTGAAATAATTTTGTTTTATAGAAAGAATTCTGTCCTATAAAGAAATTTCTGCAAAACAAAACAAAACAAAAAAAAATATGAGGATTTCTGAATTAACATTCATATTTGAGCCCCAAGACCAATTGGACTGTTCCATCATTGGGGTTTGAGACAAAATTTGAGCTGGCTATAACTTTTACAAACACTTGAATATTTTCATGCATAACAAAAATGTAGACATTAGTAATTTTCCAAGATTGCAGTAAACTACTAAACTGAATAAAATTTAGTAGGTATAAATCTGTGTTGTATCTAAAAAAAATTGTAGTAGTTTTAGGAAGTTTTTACTTCCTAAAAATACTGTCACATGTTTTCTTGAGGCTTTAAAGGATTCTGAACTGTTCTATTTTCAATACTTCTTTCAATACTTTTTATTCAATACTACTCTATTAAATCAACACACAAGAATTTAGCAGTATAAGTGCATTAGCAGTATAAGTACATCATAATATCTAATTCCAAAAACACAAGATTATGCAATAATTATTTTTATTATGAAAAAAACAAAATACCTCCTGAAAAGATGAAGTCCGGCTTCATTTTGTTCCAACACTACTAGAGTTCCACAACCTAAAATTGAAGACAATAAAAAACAACACTGAAAACAATGGTTTACTGCACGGGTGTCAAAACTCGATTGTGTCACGTGATGTATCGCAACATATCGTGATGGTTTTTGCCTTTGCAGAGCCGGGGTGGCTGTGACCTGTATGTGACGCATCCAACTCATGGGACATCAGTTTGACACCCCTGGTTTACAGTATAATACGGACTAAATTAGAGTTAAGATTCTTGAAAACTGCTTGGGAATCCCTTTCAGAAACATTGAAGCCTACCTTACAGCCTGGTCAAATTGTATCTACTTAACATAGAATCACTACTCTGAGTGGCAGTCTTTTTTTAGGGTATGAGAGGTCTTTTTCATCACTTATTGTTTAATTTTTTTAACTGGTGTTATATACAAATTATGTGCTCTGCCATCTTCTTTTTCCAAAAGATGTACTCTGATGAATTTTACAGTTAATAAGCCTCCAGAGACTAAATATAAAAATAGATCTCTATAGCATGGATTGTTAAACAGAATCAGTATTACCATTTACTGCCTTCAAAGTTGTACATTTCAAGAACCGTTTTGAAAGCTTGAGATGGGGAAAAGGAAGTAGGAAGCACTTTCAAATAAACGTTTGAATAGATTTTTGACTTTAGGGTACAAAAATATAATTGGCACAATTAACTTCAGATATAGTTTAAAATAATGTAGAGATGGAAAGAATGGTCGAACAGTTAAGGGAAAAGAAACAGCAAATGAGTCCTGGAAATGTGAAAATAATGAGAAAGAAAGAAACTCAAAATAAGCCTGCTTTGATTCTGTTTGGTGAAAGAGAAGGCAGAGGGAAATTGACTGACTTTCAAGATTCTGTTTTTTACCTCACAACAATAAAGTAGCATGTCCGGAATTCTTGCAATATCTGGTCTGCAAGATACTGGGCTAAAGGAGTGACATATAGATTTAATGATTATCATATACTTATGTAACTGTACTGGATAGCTAATTGTATACTTATTCCATGTAAAATGGAAATACAACCTAGGATCCCACAGTTGCATGCAAACCTAAATGTTTCATGTGTCCCCCAAGAACTTTTTTTTAAAATTAGATTTATATGCCGCCCTTCTCCGGAGACTCAGGGAGGCTTACAATGTGTTAAGCAATAGCCTTCATACTTTTGTATATTTTATACAAAGTCAGCTTATTGCTCCCACAAACTGGGTCCTCAATTTATCTACCTTAGAAAGGATGGAAGGCTGAATCAACCTTGAGCCTGGTGAGATTCAAACTTGCAATAATTGCCGACAGCTGAATGTTAATAACAGGCGTTTAGTCTGTTGAGCTATCCAGTCTCGTTTATTCAAATGTCACTGTGACTGGGAGAAAATGACTAAATATATGACAGGGAACTATATATTAGCTATTTAATTTTAATTCAATAAAAATGATCCCCCCCCCTTTTCATCCTTGTACTGCCCACTTTTTGGATTGTGCCTCAAGCACACCATTCAGATATTATATATGTGGGAATGCCTCTTTCCTAAGGCATTTTTGTTTTCCTAAAGCATTTTTGTTAACTTTGGAGATTTACTTCCAGATGCAATACAGGTAGTCCTAGATTTACAACCATTCCTTTTGTTACATTTGGAGTTACGACGACACTCAAAAGTGGCTTATGATTGTTTTCCAGACTTACAACTGCTGCACCATCCCCACTGTTCACAGGATTGAAATCCAGACGCTTGGCAACTGACTCATATTTATGAGTCAGTTGCCAAGGGTCATGTGATGAGTCAGTTGCTAGGGTCATGTGATCACCTTTGACAAGCAAAGTCAATTGGGAAGCCAGATTCACTTATCATATTACTACTGCAGTGGTTCTTACTTAACAACTGTGGCAAGAAAGGTAATAAAATAGGGCAAAACTCACTTAAGTGTCTCACTTAGAGAAATGTTGGGCTCAATTGTGGTCGTAAGTTGAGGCCTACCTGTATTACCAAACATAATTAGGCTAGCAGGGAAAGAACATTTTCACTACTAGATTTACAGAGACGTACAGGTAGTCCTCAATTTATGACAACAATTGAGCCCAAAATTTATGTTGCTAACGAATTTCCTCAATCACATCACACATAAAAAAAAAAATTACCAACCACAACCATGTAATGAACCATGGATTTATTTAGGATGCATGCATGATTTAACTGAATTTTTTCCACTGAACGTTATGTCAAAAGCTGTTTTAACCATTTTATTTCCGTTTTAAAAGAAGGGAACATTTGCCTTGTACTTTCTTCATTCCAACTGGGTGTAACCTGACAGCACTCACCCAGAAAGCCTCAGCACTCTCTTCCCACGTGAGGAGTGTGTACAGCACTTAATTATGGCTTTTCCAAGCCCTTCTTTCCTAGTATTGCATGATCTCTTGAGCTAGTTTATTAAATAATATAAAAAAAAGAGGGGGCCCTTAAGTGTGCACATCATACTTGAAAACACCCAGTTAATTTTGGGCCACCAAGAGCATATATGCATTTCTGTTCCAGGTAAAACTTTTATCAGATCGGTTAAATGCAACCTAAACTGCAAAAATCCTAGTATTTGCAAACTGGTTAAGTCAGTCCGGGGAAACCTAAAAATGGCCGGGAAATGGGGCGGTGGCTACTATCCAAACCAGGTCATAATTTATCTCGGTGAAGCCTTTCAAACAGGCGCGCAGGCTGGAGCCTATGGTAGCCCTGCCGTGTTCAGGACGAGTCTGCCCCACGCAGCCTATCTGTCTTCCTCCCTCTCTCTCCAACCACCCAAAGAATCAAGGCAGCAGAATTACTGCTGCTGCTGCTGCCGCGGCTGCCGCCACTGCGCACGCGCCACCTGCCGCCGTTTCACCTGCAATCCCGTAGTACTGCGAGGTAGCGCAGGCCAAACGCCCAGGCAGGTACGGCGAAAACTCTACTGCGTAACCGTGGCGGCCGGGCAAGCGGAAGGCCTGCGCCTTCAGGAGCTTCCCTAGAGCTTCGCCGCCGATACGGCTCATGGCCTCAACGCCGGCTCTGAGCTCGTCTGGCCGGCCGCAGGGAGGGAGGTGCTCGCGGGCGGCTTCAAAAGCGCCCGCTCCCTTCCTTGTTTCGCCGGGCCCACCCGCTCCTCCTCCCGCCTCGTATATGGGCGGGGTTGAGGGACGCAGTCGCCATGGCCGCCATGCTTGTTTTGGGCGACAAGCCTTTCTTCCGAATTGCCTTCTAGCGAGTCGGGCTTCCGGTTCCAGCTCGCCTTTCATTGGAATCGATTCATAACTGGTTAAAACCAGTGGTGAAATTCAATTTTTTTTACTACCGGTTCTGTGGGCGTGGTGTGGCTTGGTGGGCGTGGCTGGGTTGGGCATGGCCTGCGTGTGACGTATCTGGCCCACAGGCTGCCAGTTTAACACCCCTGACTGCTAAAATGTAATGCCGTATACCGTGATCATTGGCACCTTGAATTATATGTAATTCTTGACACCAGATAGAGAAGCTCAGGAACAGATGCCACTGGGCAGCAAAGTGACTGCCGTTTCAGCTGAACCCAGTCACTTGTAGAGCAGAGCAACTAATCACCACAGAGGTTTCTTAGAAGAGAACTACTACTTTATTTTTTTTGGTCTGCAGCACCCAAAACACAAGTAAATTTTGGACAAGGCAACATCTCCCCCATCAATCAAGCAGATTTCAGTAATCTCCATTTTCTCTACAATTAAATTGTGGAAGAACATGGACTCTAGTGGAGTTCCCCAAGCCCTGCAATTAATTGCTGTTTGGGCATTCCTTTAATGATGAGGCCTGGCTTCCTTTTGTTTTTTGTTTTTTTTTATGGTTTCCTCAAATTCCCACTTTTTTAATTTGTGAAAAATCCAAATGGGAACTCCCAACATCTTGGAGAACTGTTAGAATTTTGCAAGATTGGGCAATCTTATGACATCTAAACAAACTTTTTTTTTTGTAAAATAAATATATGTTAATGCTCATTCCACTATGTAATGTTTTATGTATCTGAAGTGTAGCTAACCGCTAGTATGAACCAGGCCACTATAACCTGCTATGGTTAAACCATGGTTTAGCATGTTTTCTTAGGTTAGATTGGCAAATTAGACCTTTGCTAATGTACATTTACTAATGTAAATTACAAATATATAATCCTTGGACACCAGGCTCAAAAAAATCACTTTTCTATCAAGCAAACTTGTTATTCTAAGCTTCAGTTTTTCATTTTTTAAAAACAACATATGTTTATTCTTGCAACCATCCCTATGATTTCTGAGCTGTTCATCTTTATTTTCAGGTTTCCAATTACATCATTTAAAGATATATCAAGGGATCTTATCTCAGGAGGCACCAGTGGCAATGTTTGCTTTATTGCAGGAAAAGGCAGAGATTGCATTGTGCGAAGAAAAAAGTGAAAACAAACTCTTATAATGAAACTTCCATTTATTATGAAAAATGCACTTTGAAAAAAAAAGATGTGTATTCTAAAGCAAGCATTTTTGAGGCAAGGTAGCACACATGATGGTGCAAGGGAGCATAGAAGAAAATAAGCAGCAGCTGTTAGCAAAATGTGAGCTTAGCCTGGGAAAACAAGAGAGCAGGAGAGAGAAACCAAAAATTACACTGCACTGACTCCTTTTCATAGAAGAGGGAAGGAAGGGAAAACACAAGATGTGATTATAGTCGATATCAATAGAGAGGAGGTCTACTATTTACCTTGTTTCTTTCATGACCTGGCTTATTTTGGTTGACAGATACCCATACTCAGCCAGTGCTTTAAATCTCAAGAGCCATTATATCTAAGCAGGACAAGGTGATAGAAATACCATGGTAGTCCTGTTCAGATACTCCTTGACCAACAACAAATAATTTAGTAACCATTCAAAGTTACAGCAGCACTGAAAAAAGTGACTTATGTTTGTTTTTCACACTTATGACTGATGCAGCATCCCTGTAATCAAAATTTAGATGCTTGGAAACTGACTTGTATTTATGACGGTGCAGTGTCCTGGGGTTATGTGATCCCCTTTTGCGAACTTCCAGAAACAAAATCAATGAGGAAGCCAGATTCACTTAACCACTGTGTTACTAAGTTAAACCACTGCAGTGATTCACTTAACAACTATGGCAAGAAAGGTTGTGAAATGGGACAAAACTCACTTAACAAATGTCTTGCTTAGCATCAGAAATTTTGGGCTCAATTTTGGTCGTAATTTGAGAACTACCTGTATTTTATTTTCACATGTTGCCTTACCCAGTGTGCAAAACTGTATTATACAGCAACATCCATTATATCCGACATATCAATCAGCTTCATTGTGAAATTAGTGAGAACAGGGTGTTTCTAAAGGCTAGATAATGTGAAATATATTATTCCATGCATGCACACAGCTCGTTATGTGAAAGCTCGATTCTTGGAAAATTTTATATCAGAGTAGTTACCACTACTCAAGTTAACACCAGATTTGTGGTTACTCAGCACAACTCCATTCCCCTATTATCATAAATTAGAACAGATTATGGATGTAATGCCTGAATGGCTATAGTTGCTGAGATATTATATATTCTCTGCCCAATGGTGGGTTTCAAATTTTTTTAGTACCGGTTCTGTGGGTGTGGCTTGGGCATGGCAGGGGAAGGATACTGTAAAATCTCCATTCCCACCCCAACTCCAGGGAAGGTTACTGCAAAATTCCCATTTCCTCCCGATCAGCTGGGACTTGGGAGGCAGAGAATAGATGGGAGTGGGGCCAGTTACTACCGGTTCTCTGAACTACTCCAAATTTCCACTACCGGTTATCCAGAACTGGTCAGAATCTGCTGAAACCCACCTCTGTCTCTGCCTCATCTAGAATGGTCTAAAAAAGACTCCTCTACTGAGAAATATTAAATATGGCCCATGAGGCCGGCCTGGAAATAGCAATGGACTGGCTCATGGTACCTCTGGCAGTCAAAATGGGGAAAATGGACATCCCATTTTCAGCCTAAATGGCCTCCTCCAGCACCCTGCCACCAAAATGGGCCCCACATCCCATTTTGGCCAGCAGGGTGCTGCAGGAGGTGTCCATCCAGTCTCCCCTCACCCCTGGCTGGCCTGCAGAGGATAAGTACAATGCTGATCTGGCCCTTGAAGAAATCCAGTTTGACATCTCTGATTTAGTACCTTAAAGTTACTTGCTCTAATTTACTTTTCTGCAAAGCCACATTTGTGATGCTAAATTCCTGGATCAGAAAAAAAGTAGCTCTAAGCCAGGGGTGTCAAACTCACGACCTGCAGGTCAGATGCATCACGCACTGGCCATGCCCACGCCCAGTTTAGAGAAGGGGAAAAAAAGTCCTGTTACGTCACATGATGCTGCCATGACCCCTGCTCTAAGCTATTGCTTATCTTTCAACCCTGCCTTTCCTGGACATCGGGTAGTTGTTGTGGATTCAAAAGATAGCTTTGTATCTTGCTGTGTATATCTTTTCATGCGTAAACACATTTCGCTCCAGGCATTATTTTTCCCACCAAGCATAAATTAATTGATTTATACCCAACTCTTCAGCCAAATTTTAAAAATTTTACAGTGACTTACAAAATCCATGCAAAGAGTTCCTGCTTTCAGATTTGCAATCCAAAAGACATTACGGAGAAAAGGGGAAGTGTAGGAAGAAATAGTAAACCATTTTTTACTAAGACGTTTTTCTCTAGAAGTATTACTGCCATTCTTCTGAAAGGTCTCTATCAAGTTCCTTGTTTAAAGAAAATTGTAGATAACTGAAAAGCTGAGGTAGTGGAAATTAAATTCTCCTTTTTTCTAGCGCATAATGGGTCCATGGTTCAGTAACAGAATCTAACCATTGAATCTATACACTTGTTAGATATGATTGCAGTACATTTTATGTACTGTATTTTAGGCATGTTTAAAATAGGATGATTAAATAATGGCAATTAGTTGACTCCCTCTATCACAAGCTGCCCACCCCTTCTCACCACCTCTTGCAAAATGTTGGCATTCTTGCATGAAATCTCATGAGAAGTTGGTATCATTTATTTTGCCCATTTGATTCTTAACTATTTTATATTAATAAAATTTGTGTATCTGCAGATGTCCTCTGCAAAGTTCATGTGTATCCATGTACCCAAAGATGCTGTACTATACTGACCTTTGGCTTCCATAATAATTCTCAAATTATTTTAAAAACAGCATACTGCTTTATTGTAAAGTGCTGCACTGATCAGGCATTGGAGTCAGTGTCTTTAAGTGGCACATTTCAATTCTGAGTCTAAAGAAAGGGTCATTTATGCTGACTGTATTATACCTAATTTTTCAGCTGGAACTCACTGTTTCCAAACAAGTTTTTAAGTTTCTGGTTTAGCTTTTAAAGGCTATTATTTTAGATTTGATTGACTGAAGCAAATTCTTCTCCATGTTTTTCTACAGAGCCAAAGTTTATCAACTAAAATTTTCCCCCACCTCTAATAAAAATACAAGAAAAAGTTCTTTCAATGAGAGGTGAGGGAATATATGGAAGGCCTTTTTTAGAATCAGGTATCTTTTTAACTTTTTATGCCACATAAACATTTTTATTGGCTACTTTCACATACTTGCATTGATTTTCCCTCTTTATTGCTGGCCTTGGTCTTATGCTGTATTGTTATTAGTTTCAGTCTTGGTATTTTATGTGTTTATATATACAGCAGCCAGACAATTCCAGTTATAAATGAACAGTATTTGTATAGAATCGTACAGTTGGAAGAGGCTAACCTTTTGCTTAGTGCCACAGTCCAAATCAAAGTAACCTTGAAAGATGGTTCTCCTACCTCAGCTTAAATACATACAACCCATTGTCTCTATAGGTAATTGGTTCCACTGTTAAACAGCTCTTAATAATTAAAACAATAATCCTAATATTGAATGAGAATAAGCCTTCCTGTAACTTAACCCATTATCTTTTTATTTATTCTATGTCCTACATTCTAGAATGATAGAGGAATATCAAAATCTGTTGTCTATATGATAGCCATTTGGGTATTTGAGGAATGCTTTCATCCTTTCAACAATCTTCTGTTCCAAATCTAAAAATTTCTTGTTCCTCCTGCCTGTTTTCATAGGACTTAGTTTCTTGATTATCCACATTTTTTTTAGTTGTCTTTTTTGTCTGAATCTGCTAACAATACTCAAATAGGTATTAAATAACATCCAGGTAATCTTCAACCTATGACTTCAATTAGCATCGGAACTAAGTGATGGAATTCTTAATTGAGTGTGTCCGATTTTACAACTTTTTTTTTTTGCTGCAGTTGTTAAGTGGAATACTGGTAATTAATCACTCTGATTGTTAAGTGAATCTGACTTCTCCTGTTGACTTTCTTGTTGCAACCCTCCCAAGAAGGTCGCAAATGGTGATGATGTGACTCTGGGACATCAAAAATTCATGCCATTTGCCAATCTCCTGAATGTTGATTACATGACTCTGGGGATGCTATGATGGTCATAAGTATAAGGATCAGTAATAAGTCACTTCTTTCAGCATTTCTTTCAGCATAACCAAGTTTTATTGGTTATTAAATGAATAGTCATTAGTCAAAGACTACCTGTAGTAATTAGATTTCACCAAATATAATTGTTGATACAACCTAAAATAGTACTGGGTGATTTTTTGGGGGTTGTTTTGCAACTATAGCCTCCTGCTGACTCTTATTCCATTTCTAATCAACTACTACTCCAAAGTCTTTTCACAACAATTATGGCCAGGAATCCATCCCTTTCTATAACTGCATTTGATGTTGTGTTCACCTGTGTAAAACGTAATTCTGCTACTTTCAATTTATAACCTAGAAGTGAGAATTTTTTAGAACATTAAAATTCAAACAATGTTCTGATTTCCCCCCCCCCCCCCCCCCGTATTTTTAGAGCATTGGTTATCTGATCAGGTTTTGTTTTTTTGTCATCTGTGGATTTGATAAGACTGCCACCTCTTCATCCAAGTCACAAAATGAAAAATTGTTGACAAGTACAGAGTTTAAAACTGAATTTTATGGCACCACACTTCATACATCTCTTCAGATTGTTGGAGAACTATTGATCATTCCATTGGATAGGGTTTTCAGACAGGTTAGAGAAATATTTAATTCTCATGGCAATATTAATTGGGCTAGTAATGAGGATGTCATTGGGCACTTCATCAAATATTTTGTTGAAATCAAGATGCATCATGTCTTCAGTGTTCTCATGAACTATTAAATACATTCCTAATTAAAAACAAGAGGCTAATCTGGCAAGTCTTCTTCTTGGAAAATCCTTGCTGATTTTTGGTAATTTGTGCATTGCTTTCAAGGTGCTTACAGACTGTTCTGTTCTGAAATCTTCCCAATGGTAGTATCAGACGGACTTTTTCTCCCATTTTTTATTTATTTATTAAGTTTAATAGCCACCCATTTTACCACAGGGTTGCTGTGAGTTTCTGATGTACTTAGTCCCTAAAGTACATAATGTTTACATACAATTCATATAAGTAAAGGTTTCCCTGTTGTGTCTGACTCTAGGGCACAGAGCTCATCTCTGTTTCTTGGCCGAGGAAGCCAGCATTGTCTGAAGACAATTTCCATGGTCATGTGGCCAGCATGGTTATACAACAAAGGCTCACAGAATGTTGTTACCTTCTCACCAAAGTGATACCTATTACTCTACTTGCATTTGCATGCTTTTGAACTGTTAGGTGGGCAGGAGCTGGGCAAGGAACAGGAGCTCACCCCTTGCACAAAGCTCGGTCTTGAACCTGGGCTGTCATCTCTCCAACTGAAAAGCTCAGCTTCTTTACCCACTAATATACTATACTTATTGTTGATAGACCTGTGGTGGTGCAGTGGTTAGAATGCAGTACTGCAAGCTACTTCTGCTGATTGCCGACTGCCAGCAGTTCAGCAGTTTGATTCTCACCAGTTCAAGGTTGACTCAATTTTCCAGCTTTCCAAGGTTGGTAAAATGAAGGGCCAGATTATTGGGGGAAATATGGTATCTATGTAAACCGTTTAGAGAGCTGTAAAGTACTGTGAAGTGGTATAAATGCTATTACTATTTAAGGAGGAAAAAAATCCCCAACTAAATTTCTGGTAGCAATCCCTGTTCTGTTATGTTCCCATCTCATTTTGTGGAACCAGGCTGTCTTAAATTTTACCTACAGTCTCTGCTTACCAAGAAGCAATTATTCACATAGGAATATAATAGGCATTCAGAATATGGTCTTCACAACTATAATATTATTAGAACAGTTCCTCTGATCACTGTCCTCTTTTTTTGCATATTCATGATTGAACTCCAGAAGAAATCCCCTTCTTTCTTTCTTTGGATCAATTTCCTCACCGTTTCTTCTGTAGTCATGTTACATTTTTACTTTTGCATCGAATCCTAAAATTTCCCAAGTCAGTTCCTGGCCTATTGAGCTCAGAATCAGTAATTGGATATTCCCCTACCTTTTCCAGTGGGGAACTTTCCCAACTCTTCCTGAAAATGCTAGGAACTGAGACTGGGACCTGGTCTGTGTTTGTCTTTGAGTCAGTCAGTCTTGATTCCTGGTAATCAAGTAGACAAATCCAGACAGTTCCTTTGGCAAACATTTTTTGTAAGTGATGCGCTCTTGCTTTCTTCCTGGAGCTGAGAAAGAGTACCTGGCCCAAGATCACTCAGCTGGCTTTGTGCCTAAGGCAGGATTCAGAACTAGAACTCCCAATCTCCTTGTATTTGGCCTTTAACCGCCTTGAGTCTTCGGAAAAAGGCGGCATGTAAGCTGAACAAATAGATAAATAAATAAAAACCACTATGCATAGTGGTTAATGCATAGACAGACATTAGCTATAAATAACAGGATTTATGAAAAAGGGGCTGGAGCGACTCTTCACTGAGCAAAATGAAATATCCGCGCAAGAGGTTAGGAGCAGAACGGCAGAGGGCGCCATACAATACAGTAATGTAATACAATACAGTCACTTTCATTGCCGCAACGACTCTTTACCAAAACTTTCGCACTATTTACTAAACGCAGGAATGCGCAGCTCCTGCTACTATTGGGCAGGGGGCGTGGCTGAGGCGGAAAGGCGGGGCTTCCTTTGGGCGGGCTGCCGGCGGCTTGCAGAGGGCTGTAGCAATGCAACAAGTGCCCGAGTCCTGCTCTTCTCTTTTTGTCAGCCGAGGCTCTCGGGGGAAGCGGCCGCCGCGTAACGTCTCGGGGAGAGACCCTGCAAACCGGGCCGAACCTGGTCAAGAAGAAGCAAGTTTGCAAAGGAGAGATCGCGCGTCTTTCACAAGGCTGCCACATTTACCGAGGCTCATGAGCTCCGGAAAGGAGTGCGCAATGGTGGCGCTGGCAAAAGCCAGAGGAAGTCGCGCTGTCTCCGCTGCCACCTTCGGCTCGGCAGCGTGAGACCGAAGCAAGGGATCCCCTTCCCTTCCCTTCCCTTCCCTCCCGCTCGATTCCCAAGTAGGCAGGATCTTTGCAGAAAAAACCAGGTCTCTGGAGTGCAATGGCAGCATCTGCGTGAAAGCCCCTTCGTGGGCCGAGAGAGACGCCGAGTGCAGAATAAAAATAAACAGCCAAGCAAACCCCGTCGGCATGAGCGACAGCAGCGAAGGGGAGATCATCAGCTTCTTCGTGCCAAGCATGATCGGCGGGGGTTGCCCGTTGCTTTACGAAGACGGGCTCGGTAGGAGAGCGGCCGCAGCAAGCGAGGAAATGGGCCGCGGGTTCTCGGCCAGCACGGGCGCCCCGCCGGCCGGCACTTTTTGGAACGAGGAGAGCAGCGCCTCCTGTCCGGCCACCGACGCAACAAATCGGGTTAAAAGCGGCGCGGGTGGCGGTAGCAGCCGGAGGACAACAGTCTCGTACGTGATCAACGAGGCGAGCCCGGGGCTGCTGCAGGCGGCGGAGAGCGGGGCCCTGCAGAGCCTAAGGGAAGCCTGCGAAGCGGTCGGCGCCGACCTGCAAACTCTGCACTTCGGCAAGCTCGACTTCGGGGAGACGTCGGTGCTCGACCGCTTCTACAACGCGGGTGAGTCGCCCGTTTGGTCTCTGGGCGTGGGACATAACGGTTCGTGGCGGTGGCCCAGTTGGGGAATAAGGTCGTTTAGACGCAAGGGAGTTTAGTAAACACGCTTTTTTGCCTGGTTGCAGGCCGGCGGTTTGGCTACAGAGTAGAGCAAGAACAAGTTCTCCTCTCTCGGCCTTCCAAATGTCTCCAACGTATGTCACGGTTGGGTATTGGTCGTTATTCTGGGTCTCTAGCGCATAACGTCAAAGAAAGTCTTGAGTGCCTCCGGAAGATATCCTTAAATATTCCGAGGCTATTTCTGTTTTTGATACAAAAGTGTCAAAAGTGTGAAAAGGTAACAGAACTTGGGGATTGCTGCTGCCTATTTATTCAACTCAAGCGTTTCAGAACAGTGCCTGTATTTGACACATGGCAGAATTCACTTTTTTTTAAAAAAATGCACAACTAAAAGTCCAATGACCAGAAATAATATATGAAATTGGTAGGTTTTCTGATCGGTTTTCTGATGGGTTCTGATGAGCTAGCTTCCTTCAAGTACATACAAAAAAAGTCCCATTTGTGAAAAGTGGTATTAAACTAAATAACTATAAAGTAGAAAAAAAAGAGAATTCTTTTGCTTCTATTTCACAACAAGCATCCAAATGTAAATCATATGATCATGGAAAAGCTGCAGCAGTCATAAGTGTGAAAAATGGTCTTTTTTCAGTGCCATTGGTAACTTCAAACGGTCACTAAGTGAACTGTTGTAAATTGAGGACTACCTGTACATGCATTAAATTACTAGTAAAGATGAGTTGGTTAGCGTACATAAAATAAAATTAGCAGCTTAAATTAGGCATCTAGTCAGTGTAGATATTTAATTCTTTAACCTACAACTTTTATTCCTATCTGGGTCCTTGTGGTTATATTCTGATGAAGGAACTGCATTCTCCAGCCTCATACAAGGACCTTCTATCTTCATTGCCTCAGTCAAGCTGGATCACTACTCTTGAAACTGTACTTAAGTTTGATAGAAGTCCTGAGGCATGCAGAATGTGACATACTTCCTGCTTTCCTTGTGGCTTATAAGGAACCTCATGCTAGTCCTCAGGCAAGCTGAAATTTGTCTTTCAGTGTTTGTGAAAGATGGAATAAGGACTCTGTTTTGTCATGCCTTGAATTTTTTTTCTTCTGTTTTCATCGTTTGAATATGGGAATCAGCCAATTCCAGTGGCAGCTGTTCAGGACAGTAAACAAAGGCAGATAGGTCAATTGTTGTTAGGTGTCTGGACAGAAAATCTCTGCATGTATATTTTATGCTGTGCAGGATTTTGCTAGGAGCCATAAAGCTTTTTTCAGAATTAATGTAACCATCTCAGTTATCCAAAATGCTGATTTGTCTTTGGCTTTATTCATGTATCTCTTCTAATACATGGGCTGGGCATATCCAGCTTAGGTTTTGTTTGTGATGTGAACCTAGCCAATGGCTATTTTACCACATACCTGCCTTGATACATTCTGGCCTGGGCTCATGATTGAAACTGCATTGGCCTTTCTTGTGAATATTTCTAATCTCTGAGGATTGGGGAGTTGGAAGTGCTTGCGTGATGGTGATTCTATAACTTCATGGGAGAGTCAGTCCAGACAGTGGTTGTTGGGTGGGACAGGTCTGACCCTTGGGAACTCTATTATGAGATATAGAGCCTGTAGCCTGGAGGTTGTAGAGAGTAGTGTAGTGTAGTGTAGTGTAGTGTAGTGTACTGTACTGTAGTGTAGTGTAGTGTAGTGTAGTGTAGTGTAGTGTAGTGTAGTGTAGAGTAGAGTAGAGTAGAGTAGAGTAGAGTAGAGTAGAGTAGAGTAGAGTAGAGTTCTGTTCTGTATTGGCCAGGTGTGATTGGACACACAAGGAAGTTACCTTCGGTGCAAATGCTCTCAGTGTACATAAAAAGACAAGATACATTTGTCAAGAATTATAAGGTACAACACTTAATTGATAGTAAGGGTACAAATAAGCAATCAAATCATAGTAGGAAACAACATAAATTGTAAGAATACAAGCAACAAAGTTACAGTTATGCAGTCATAAATGGGAGAAGATGGAATGTTATTCATTCAAAAGTCCTTTGATTCTGCAAATACACCACCTTGGAGTTCTGATAGAGTTATGTTCCCTCATGGAGAACAAGTTTGCTATTTGAAGATCATCTTGGACTCAAGCAAAAAGCAAATACTCTATGGTCAGGAGGGCCTTTGCCCAGCTTCAGCTGATATGCCAGTTGCAATCTTATTTAGAAATGGATCAGTTGTGTTCTAATGATCTTCCTTATGAATGACTGTAATTTGCTTTACCTGAGGCTGCTCTTGAAAAACCACCTGGAAACTTCATCCGGTGCAAAATGCAACAACATGTATACTTAAGACACAGTCTTGCTACTATTGTGAAATGCCACTGTTGTGCATTGGCTACCTGGGTGTTTCCGAATCGATTCAAGGTGCTGGTGATATGAGAATGCTTGTTCCAAATAGACTCTGCCACCCGATTTAAGCAAATGGAAAATGATTGTTGAAGGTTCCCATCTACTCCAGTGCCTCTCTTCCTCTTGAACAGCTTGCCCCCCTCTCCCTTCAAAACTCCTACTCCCATCACGTTTCTGGAAGCTTGTAAAAAGCGTGGCTGTTCCACAAGGCCTTTTTGACAGGACTGATGTAAAATTGTTAGTGCCAGATGTGAAATTGTTAGTATAAAACAATATAATCTTTTAGGTTTTATTGTAGTTTTGTACTGTTTACATTGGCTATTTCACCGTTGCTCTTTGTATGCTGTTATTGCCTTTCAAGAGGGAAGCAGCATGGACATTTCATCAATAAATAAACTTTTTAAAATACTTTGAATATAGGTTAGCATCTGCCAGGATAGGCTTAACTGCTTCAATCCGCAAAAAACTGTTCAGGTCCACTGAAACTGTAGGCTCATTGTATCACAATCATTATGCTCTGAGTCTATCTATATACAACCAGGTATGCTGAACAGGAAAATAATAGTACTGTATCTGTTTCTGTCTTACAACAGTCTGCTTATGCAGGCAAAGAAAGAATGGTGGATAATAAGGTTTTACAATAAGCTGAGCCTTTTGAATGCTGACTTACTGGCACAGAGTAAATATGCTAAGGCATGTTGCCTTTCCTCCACAATCTGGGAATTGCTAAATGAACCCAGGAATCTCTCACTGCAGTTCTTTTACATTATATCCCAATCCAGAATGTTATATTAAGCCAAACCTTTAAGCTGCGAAACAAACTGTGGCTTAGATTTCTGTTTTTATAGGAACCACAAGCTAAGAATTGCAGTCCATTTGTTCCATGGTACAAATGCTATAGTCAGAAGCTCCCTGATTTGTTCAACAAATCATACTAAGTGCCCTGATTTGTTCAGCCTGTAATTCTGTGAGTTCAATCCTAGCCAGGCTCAAGGTCGACTCAGCCTTCCATCCTTTCTAAGGTGGGTAAATTGAGGACCCAGTTTGTGGGAGCAATAAGCTGACTTTGTATAAATATATACAAAAGTATGAAGGCTATTGTTTAATGCATTGTAAGCCGCCCTGAGTCTCCGGAGAAGGACGGCATATAAATCAAATTAAAAAAATAAAATCTCCTGGTCATTTGAGACAGATTGGGTGGGATGTCCTGTCCTCATCAGCCACCCTTCAGAAAATTTTGGCTTGTAGGGATATATAAACCAGCAAGGAGTGACAATGGTGGTATCCAACTTGACTTCTTCTGATAGGGAGGACAGAACTGGAAAGATATATATATACCTTCTCTGCCTGCAGGTCCTTGTATCCTCAGATTCCATTTTAGAATACTAGGAAACCCTCCAGAACATTTTAGAGTGAGTGAGAAAGGTGGAATGGGAAAGATTTTTAAAAGTCCTATTGTATTAGTCAGAGTCCATTTACGTGACACTCAATTCCTTGTTGATATTTCTCTCCCAAATAAAAGCTCATGTTCCAATGACCTCTTGTCTGTCAGAGTCATTTGTAGAGTAAATATTATTTAATTTTAAATGATTATCCAACAAGTTGTTCTGGGAAAGAAAGCTTGACCATTTTTTCTTTATTATATTTGACTTTTGTATTATTCCTCCTCCCCCATTCTCCCCCTTCCATTGCTATCAGGAAAATTGTGTTGTATGCTTGTTTTGTGGATTTAACTATTTAACAGATATTTTAATATTACTTGGTTGTTTTAATTTTACTCTTATCATGTGAGATAGCGGAAGCTGCAGGACATAAATGCAATAAATAAACATAGTGACAAAAACTGACATTCTGAGGGCCAGGTTGGAGAGAATTGTTCTGCATAGTTTTGATGGTTATCTTTATTAGGATGGGTGTGGTAGTGAAAAAAAGGCTTTAGTAGTTTAAATGTTTCAGTAATCTTAATCTTCGGCACAAAAGGCTGAAGACTTTTTTCTGATGGCTGCAGCAACAATTCTCAGGTTTTCTCTTGATGCAGATTACATGTTTGGATCGTCATGATCAAATTGCAGAGTTTAATACTGTGGAGTGTCATGTTCAGATTAACGTTGTGAAAAAGCACCACTCTTTAAATTCATTGTACATTGTATTTAAGTAAAAAATAAGAGCTTTTTTGGCACTTATTTATTATATAACCATTCAAGGATTACAATTCATTTGATCCAATGTCTGGAAGAAATAGACTGTGATCAGCAAAAACGTAGACAATAGTGAACAGGTTAGTTTTTAAGATTCTTGCTGCAAAAGGTTAGCATGGCTATCTAAACCTTTTTCTATAATGATTTTTATCAGATAAAATAAACTATGAACCATATTTGGAGAGCCAGTTTAGTCTAGTGGTTAAGGTACCAGATTATGCAGTGGGAAACTGTGAATTTTAGTCCCATTTTAGCCATGAAAGACAGTCACACTCTCTCTCAGCCAAATTCACCTCAGACTGGGTTCTTGTGGGGAAAATAGGAAGAGGAAGGTGTGTTATGAATTTGTTCGCTGCCTTAAGCTATTTGTAAAACATAATAAAGGTAGGATACATGGATGGATGGATAGATAGATAAATAAATAGATTAAAATCCTGCAATATTATGTTATTGACATATTAACTTCTCATAGTCCACTTGCAGCATTGTTGTGGACCACAGGCTGAGGACTGCTGGGGCAAAGGTAGTTGTCGTGTAACAACCCTAATTCAGACTGGAATTTTGGTCACCAAGTCAAGTGAAACATCATGTAACCACAGCATTTAGCAACAGTTCAGTTCATCCAGGTTGCATTCATTAGGGGAGGACTGCAGCCCCATTAGGCAACAACTTCATGCTTCTCCTGCCCTGCATGAACTGCTGGCTCTATCCTACTGTCTCCTCTCCAGTTAGACCTGGTGAGCTCCCTTTGGCAGAACAGGCTCTGCCACCATGCCCCGCTTGCCTCAATTTTAATCCCCCACTCACCTATCTCTGCCTTGCACTTTGTCACCATCTACATCTACCACCCCAGATGACCTGTGCAAATCTTTTTTTTTTTCTCCTGGTGTTGGCAGGGTGCACCAGGCCAAGGCAGTTGCTAGCCCTTTTGAGATGCCATTGCAACACCTGTCAGCGGGGGTGGCAAGGGGCAGTAGAGTGTGAACTGTGCAAAGGGCCAGCAGTGTGAGGAGGAAGATTGCAAAAGTCAGGGTGGTGGTGGTTCACAGAGTGCAGGGTGGAAACAGTGGTGAAATTCAAATTTTTTTTACTACCAGTTCTGTGGGTGTTGCTTGGTGGGCGTGGCTTGGTGGGCGTGGCAGGGAAGGATACTGCAAAATCTCCATTCCCATCCCACTCCAGGGGAAGGATACTGCAAAATCCCCATTCTCACCCCACTCTGGGTCCAGCTAGAGGTGGCATTTGCCGGTTCTCCAAACTGCTCAAAATTTCCGCTACCGGTTCTCCAGAACCTGTCAGAACCTGCTGGATTTTACCCCTGTGTAGAAAGTGTGATGGAGTGCAAAGGTAGTCAGAAGAACAGAGTTGGGGAGAGATAGATGGGGGAATTGACGCATCATACATTGTGATTGTAAATCACAATGCCAAATGCCCAAGTTTTGATGATATGACCGAGGGAGAGCTGCAACAGCCATAACTTCAAGGACTGGATGCGACTACCATTCGTCCAGCGCTGTTGTAGTTTCAAAACCACAGAGAATCAGGGCAGATGAGCAGCATGAAAATTTAATAATTTAATAAATAAATGAAATCAATAAAACGAATGACAGTTAAACAAAGGATTGTAACCTACCCGTGTATTCACAAAATTGTTAATAATTTCAGGTACCTCTCTTGTAGTGTGAGCCAAGACAGAGGCACAATGAAATACATCAACAGGAAATATCTCTGCATTAAAAATAAAATGAACCATTGATATTCTGGTGTTTTTTAAAAAATTCTGAATTTGAGTAAAATTTATTTTATAAAAATAATTTCTAGATAGCCATAGCAGTATGGTGGATAAAGCTTTAATCATTAAATATTAATCAATATACATAACTATCAGAGAGGTTCTCAAACTTGCAAATTGAATGACCAAAGTGAGGAGCAAAACCCAGGATGTGTTTAGACAGTGCTCCCTCTTTGTCTTCACAAGCTTAATCAGGATCCAACTCTATTTCAAAAACCTTAGGTTAAGGTGTTGGATTATGTCTCCCCTCAGCCATGGAAGCTTACCTGGTGATATTTGGCCAGTCATTATCCCTCAAAATGTGCTTCCTCAGAGAGTTGTGGCGATGGAGGGAAATTAGAGAAAGGAGTGTATGCCACCTTGAGTTACTGTAGGAAAGAGGTATCAGTGAAATAAAGGCTGTAAATCAATTATGTTAGGACCATTTCCAGTTTCGATGCATTCAGATCTTTCTCTTTATATTTGCTGCTCTTGAATTTACCAGATCAATACCAAAGGAAGGAAGAAGGATAATTTAGAAGCTAGGGAAGAAGGCATCACATACCATTGCAATGCAAGTACCACTCTTTTTAAACTGCAGATGTGACATCATGTGTGTGTGTGTGTGTGTGTGTGTGTGTGTGTGTGTGAAAGATGAAATTTAGGCTGTGACAATGCAATGCTGCTTTCATCATTTCTACCAAAAGCATCCAATTCTGCAGTTGTCTTTGATTAGAAGTGATTAGAATTTTGTCAGAAGTGGCAAAGGAAAAAAATGTAAATAAATCAAGTAGTAGTTAATTAGAAGGGTTTAAAGATCAAGATTGCTAGAAGTAAAAAGAAAATAACCTTAGTGTATTTGATTAAGTTTAAAATAGATACTGTTTGTTGTTGTGTCTGGTAACACTTAGATAAGAGATGGGATATGAGAAGAGGAGATAATTTGTTGCATTTTAAGAGAAGATAATTTCTTAAAATTGTTATGGTGAAGGGTGAAGTAACTTCTTTACATATTTCCTTTTCCCCCTTTATTACATATTTTTATTTCTCTTCTAAGGTTCTTTCTATTTTTTCTCCTGCACTTTTCTTTTTTCTCCACCCCCCACTTTTAAATATGAATTGGTTGTATTATTGTAATCTGTAATCATAATAAAATTACTCTAAAAAAAGGAAATGGGCCTCCAGGAACTTCCTTAGTAACCAAGAAAGAGGAGAGTAATAAGGGGTAACCCCATTGGTGAGTGGAATAATAGGGCTGACAGGATCCACAGCAGGTCTCTTCACTGGCACGAGTAAGACAGGCCAATCAAGTGGAGTGAGATGGTCCCTCAAGGTATAGTCTGAGTTTCTTTACGGACAACACGTTTCTCCTGTTGGTTTCTTAACAGCCTCTGACTTCTACAGGAGTTGACTTACAAGTACAGGTAACATAACCATTAAGACCAGACTTTGAGGTCGAAGCATTTTTGAGGCTGACCGTCTGACTTGAGGTGACACCTCTGACCAAACCATCTTCTGAGAAAGAAGCACATGAGTGGACGGGGATGGAAGCAAGGGACAAAGTAGAATAAACATGGACAGACAACATTGTTGCTATGATTAGTCAACACAGTCAGCCAGGTTTTTAGACAGGATTTGACATGTTTGTCAATTTTTCTCAAGGACCTGAATTATGTAGATGTTGCTGGGTGGTGTTAAAAGTAGCATTGCAGGATGTAAACTATTCCTAGCAAAGCTGTCTTTTGCAATTGACTGATGATGCTTTTGTCAGTTCCAGTGGTGTTCAAGTGATACTCCAGGTGTTTTGGGATTGTACCCAAGATGCCTATAACTATTGGTACTGTCTTTGCTGTTTGCAGGTCTTTGTAGTTTGTAAATTTTCTCCAGGTCTTTCTCTGTTTCCAGGTAATGCCACATCCACTACATTTTGTCTATCTTGTCAACAGTTGTTAAGTCTTGGGTGTTATATGGTAGGTTCTTGTCTATTTGAATTCTAAAGTCCCCAGAGCACTTTAACTTCTTGAAAAGCTATTACATTGTATATTTTGTGGTCCTACCAGTTCTTCCTTCTAGGCAAATGGTATTTCTTGCAGATAGTCCAATGCATTATTGTTGTTACTTTGTTTGTTATGCCGTTGTTTATACAGGTAGTCCTTGACTTACAAGATTTTGCTTAGTGACCATTTGAAGTTACAACAGCATTGAAAAAAGTAACTTATGACCATTTTTCACACTTATGACCGTTGCTGCATCCCCGTGGTCATATGATTTACATTCAGATGCTTGAATGTATTTATAACGTACTTATTTATATTTATAATAAGTATTTATAACGGTTGCAGTGTCCTGGGGTCATGTGGTCACCTTTTGCAATCTTCTGACAAACAAAATCAGTGGAGAAGCCAGATTCATTTAAGAATCGTGCTACTAATTTAACAACTGCAGTGATTCACTTAACAAATGTGACAAGAAAAGTCGTAAAACGGGGCAAAACTCACTTAACAAATTTCTCACTTAGCAACATAATTTTTCGGCTCTATGGTGGTTGTAAGTTGAGGACTACCTGTAATCAGTGTTTGCAATCTTCTTGCAGCCGCTAACTAGTGGTGCACTGTGCCTTCAGCTTCTTTATAGAGACTGTCCTTTGCTGTCTTCTCAATTTTGGCTTTATATGCATTTATTCTTAAGGCTTGGTCTTATGCAGCCAGAATTAGCCCCCCTGAATCATTATTATTAAAAATCTTTAATTAAAATGTGCTGTCTCAGTGGGAAGAAAAGATCTGGTGACCTGTTAAAGTTCAGACAGGCAGGAGCTGCCAGGACAATGCCTGGTTTAGCTCTGCAGACTAAGCACCATAATTAACATCCAGCTGTCTGCAATATCACAAGTTCGAATCTCACCAGGCTCAAGGTTGACTCAGCCTCCATCCTTTCTAAGGTAGGTAAATTGAGGACCCAGTTTGTGGGGGCAATAAGCTGACTTTGTATAAAATATACAAAAGTATAAAGGCTATTGCTTAACACATTGTAAGCTGCCCTGAGTCTTCGGAGAAGGGCAGCATATAAATCAAATAAAAAAAAAAGCCAGATAGGAGAGGAATTTTGGTCTCTTCTGTCCTCTGGGATGCTGTAGAAGTTAACATGTTAAACAAAAACTGAGAAAACCTAGGTTCAAGTCTACTCTCAGCCACAAAAGCTTATTGGATGACTTGAAGCCAATTGCTCCTTCCACCCTGCCTACCTCATTGAGTTGCTGTAGTTATAGAGATAAAATGTATAAACTGCTTTGAACTTCAGGAATGTGGCAATTTCTTAGCCTACTCAAGGTTGTATTCAGGAGATCGAGTCCTTCTCAAAGTGTAGGATTTGGGGGCTGTGAGTCCATTTCAAAATGGTAATGGGCAGTTACAACGCATCCTTTTGGCATAATATAAAAAGGTACAGTTATTCAGTGTAGATTTGATTTAAATCAAGTCAATTTAAATAACAGTTTAAAACATGATTTAAATCACTAGTAAAAAGGCTTGATTTAAATCAACTCGATTTAAATCATAATTTTTAAAGAGCAGTTGTCATCTCTGTCCCTCAGCGGCTCCTCCTTTGACCTGCTGTTGACTCACAGACTGTCCCATTCACTTTAATGGGATGGCTGGTGATGTGGCAGTGACACAACAAGGTGAGAGACGTGGCGGGCAGCAGGTCAGTGGATGCCCGCTAACAGGCGCTGCCATGATGGATCTGAAATGACAGGTTCTCTTTAAATGTAAGAACTCATTCTTGCTGGTAGTTAGAATCTTTAATATTATTTGCAAACAAAATGAAGGTTTCCTATTTAGCTTGCAGAGCTTGGATTCATTGAATGAGTTTACCAAAAATGTAAATATTGCAGAATATACAGCCTCATGCTACATAACTAAGCTCTTTCTAATAGTACTTCTGGAGTATATCCTGCCACAATTTTGGAAATAACCGTTATGCTGCAGATTGCCATTTTGTTTAGTAGAATGCCACCCGTTTTATTACGAGACTCGGGAGAAAAATTGAAAACAAGGAGACATGGTGAATATCAAAAGATCTGTATCATTTTGGCAGCTGTAGGCATAACTTTAAGAAACAAAATGTAGGATCTTATTGTAATCTTGTTTGCTTTCTTTTTAAATCCTGCTGTAGAATTTACTGAAAGATATAAAAGAGAAATTCCAAACCTCTGTGTCAATACATATAAAACTCTTTCCTGACTCAGAATCACCAGGCTCTGTCTTATGCATTTTACACAGTATTTCTTACAGTGTTGTTGTTTTGGTTTCATTCTAAAAATATTTCTCTGACTTCAGAAGTTAGTTTCTG
Organism: Masticophis lateralis; assembly: GCA_030761175.1. Classification (NCBI taxonomy): domain Eukaryota; kingdom Metazoa; phylum Chordata; class Lepidosauria; order Squamata; family Colubridae; genus Masticophis; species Masticophis lateralis. Next base: position 90,760,839 of record JAUDYJ010000001.1, read on the forward strand.
ACTCAGAGATTGATGCCTGTTGCATAAATCTTTATTATAACAGATGTATCATTTCCCTCTTATAGTACACCACTTGCCCCCAAAGAAGCATTTATTTTAGGAATTTATTTTATATTCTCAAAATTTTCAAAATCATTTTATAACTATATGAGAAGAAGATTGGCAGATAGCAGTGAAGTCCTGGAAGGAACTTAATTTTATTCTTATTCCCTTAATAATTCAATAGGATAGAAAATCATTACATACTAGTTTACAAAAAAGGATCTAATTCATAATAAGTCTTGCATTATGCAATGAATTTTAATAAATAGTTTGTACATCATTGTGCAAAGCTTGTTTTAGGGACCCAAGGTGCTTTTTTCAAGAGGCAACTGGACTTTCTGGTTTTTCTTTGAAAACATTTCGCTTCTCATCCAAGAAGCTTCTTCAGCTCTGAGTGGATGGTGGGGAATGGAAGGACCATCCAGTCAGAGTTGAAGAAGCTTCTTGGATGAGAAGCGAAATGTTTTCAAAGAAAAACCAGAAAGTCCAGTTGCCTCTTGAAAAAAAAGCACCTTTGAGACAGCCATGACCTGGATGACCGAGAAACTCCATAGACACTTGCTTTAGGGAGTTTTGTGGTGACACAGCAAAACTGAAGGTCTTACAGGGTTTGTTTTGTCACTAAATATTTCTGAAATGGAATGAAAAATGAAAATATCAGTTCACAAGTTGGACTCTTCCACTGCCTGCGGTCCTCAGCTTTGCCCATTGAAGAAGACTAAATTATTATTTCTTTTGATGGGATATTCAGAAGCATTCTGATAACTTTTTTGTCCCACCCTGGATATTTTAGATTATAATACAGTTAGATTGTACTGTACAGTACAATCAGAAAAGCAAAGATTGGAGACATTTGATGAAAAAAAAAGGCGAGAATGGAGTCTGAAGTAAAAGTTCTAGCTGGAAGAAAGCAAGGAAAAATCTTACTAGGAGGTAAAAGGGATTCTGACATCTTTAAGTGAAAATTACATTGTGATGTTTATTTGGGGAACACATCTACCACCAGTCATGGTGTGTTGGTTATTTCGTTCAAGAAATGAGTGACCATGTTCAGTTCTGGCCTGCAGAAAAGGACAGTTATTGTTATATACTAAGCCAGAAATCCTATAGGTCTCATACTCCTTTTGTAGCTTTCAAAAGTTAGAATTTAAGAAAGATAACGCTTGAAAGATAGAACAATAGAAACGAGTTAGCTATTATTGCTACTTCATAAAAACAGGGATAAGGGACACTTGTACATGCACTGTTTCTTCCTTCCTCTGGATGGGGACCAGGAGTTTAGTACCTCTGAAGAGATTGCATTAGAGTTACTTATGTAGCTCTTATTTATAATTCACTATTCAAGTCCATTGTTGTTTCCCTTAACCATGATGTTACTGCAGTTTTTATGTTCTTTTCAAAGCATAGAATGTTTTGCAGTACCGTATTAATAGACAGAACATGGTTGAGCTGCAAAAATCCAGACAATCCCTAGATGGTGACAAAAAGATAGAATTGTTGGTTTTTGCTTGTGGCCATTTATGGCCATCTGGATTTTTGCAGCTAAGAGCTAGTAGGCCAAATTATTATAATGCAACAAAATCATGCTTCACCCTTCTTGTTTATTATGTAGCTCTGTTATTCCCTACCATAAATAATGCTTTATGTTCATTTGTGCCATACATGCTTTTTATACAGATAGAGAGGCTGTGTATACAAGCATATAGGATGGAAGAAGTCAAATTTCTTTCTAAATTCCAGGGATTCTTTGCTAAGAGTTCCTTGCTTACCTCAGGAAATGCTGTTCCACCCCCTCCTTTTTCTTTCTGGAAGCAGATGGTGGCTTTTAAAACACATTGGTTTCATATTAATAGCTGACTAAATTATTTCCATGCCCAACTGTTGTACATCCTGCAGCATCTGCCATTTATAGTCATAAAATGCTGTGCCAGCCTTCTAGTTGTTACCAGTTACTGAAATGAATGTTTGGAAATACACATGAATGAGTTATGTTTCTGCTTGCTTTCCCTGAAATACAGTTTGTGCTCTCTCCCCCTTCCCCTTCCCAAAAAGCTACAACAGATCCTGCCTTGGATTTGCTAAAGTTTCTTCCAATGTTGTTTTGTTTCTTTTCCAGAGAACTGTTTGCCTGAGGTCTGTTCCTAAACCGATAAAAATTATATCTTCTTGTGCTTGGAGTCATGTTTGATGAAACTATACTACCTTAATTAGCTGTAATCATTGAGTCATTGACAAAAAGACTGTCTTTGTTTAAAGCAAGGATGTCAAACTCATTTTCATTGAGGGCCGCATCAGGTTCAGGGGTGAAATGCTCCCGGTTTGGACCGGATCGCCCAATCAGGTAACGATGGTGGCGGGTGGTTTGGAGAACCTGTAGCAAAAATCCCTGCTCCCCCCCACATGCCCTGAGCCGCACGATCATCGGAGGCTTTTTTTATTTTTACTTTTAAAAGCATTTTTTTCTACAATCTCTTCCAACGAAAAAATGCTTTTAAAAATAAAAAAAAGAGCCTCTGATGATCGCATGGCTCAGCTGGGATCATCAGTGGCTTTTCAAAGCATTTTTTTCTGCAACCTCTTGGCCGAAGAGGTGGTAAAAAGAATGCTATGAAAAGTCTCTGACTATCCAGCTGAGTTGCCTGGGCAGAGGCTTTTCAAAGCATTAGAAAAAATGCTTTGAAAAGTTAAAAAAAAAAAGTTGGCCACACCCACCCAGTCACATTCCCCCTCCACCAAGCCACGCCCACAGAACCGGTAGTAACAAATTTTACATTTCACCCCGATCAGGTTTGTGATTGAACTGGGGGGGGGCGGGGTATGTGGCCAGGGTGGGCATGGCCAGGTCGACATCACTTGTGTCAGTGATGCTTGGGGTGGCCCGAGTGCTCGTGGGCTCTCCCAAACTCCATTTTCACTGGCAGAGGCACCGCAAGCTGATGCATCACTGTTTTCAAGGCAGCCCCACGGGCCACTTCTAAGCACCCCATGGGCATCTGGCCTCTGGGCTTTGAGTTTGACACCCTTGGTTTAAAGGATGTTATTCCACAAGGCTGTAGTGATCACCAGCCTATTACATTCCAATATACTTTGAACATACCAGAATATTGAAAGTATACAATGATCACATGCCTGCACTATAACTTTCAGGCCAAAAATGAATTACCATATTTTTCGGAGTATAAGACGCACCTTCCCCCCCCTAAAAGGGGGTGAAAATTTAGGTGCATCTTATACACCAAATGTAACCCTGCCCACCCACTGGCCCCCATCCTTTGGCCTCTGCCTCGTAGCAATTACCTCCTTGCAAGCAAACAGCAAGAAAAAATAGCTCGTTTCAGCTTCAGCACAGCCTAATTAGCACAAGTTGATTGGATCGGCCTCTCGACTCTCAGCTGATTTGCTCTCAGCTATTTTGGGCAGGGCTCTGCTGCTTGCTGCAAGGAGGTAAATTGCTGGAGCAGATTTTTTTTTTTACTTGTACTAATCAAGCTATGTTGAAAACGAAAATGAAAGTAAAGCAGGCTGTTTGCTGTTTGCTGCAGCAAGGCAAAACTGTTCAGAGGCAGAGGGAGATTTCTTTTTCTTCTTTTCTTCACCAAAAAAGGTAGGTGCGTCTTATACTCCGAAAAATATGGTAAAATGGGCTGTTGATTTAGCTGATAAAAATCACTGCAGTATTTCATTCAAACCGTTCAGCGAGACAGTCAGTTTAAAATTGATTAATGCTGATCCAACTTCTCCAGTTATCCTGAGCTACTATCAACAAACAGTTGACCATTTAAAACCAGAACTAAGGCAGAGCCCCTCTACCTTAATTTCAACTTAGGAACAACATAGCTGCTGATTTGATATGGAATGTAGGACAGCATGTTCTATGGTTAGGAATTTGGCAAGGGGAGCAAAAGTTAGTTGTGCCCCATGGGTAATGGAACTGCTTATGAAGAAAAGGGAATATAAACTTCTCCTAAAGCATAAAAAGGCAAATAACTCCTTGGCAATCTCTCCTGACTGTCATAAATTGAAAAGACACAACATTATTTTGGAAACTGATAAATGCCAATTTGGACAAAAATAAGAATATCTTAGAGGCTAGAGTGTCCAAAAATGAATGGGGGGACCATTATATTAGATTATACTAGATCTTTGTTTAGTTGGCATCAGAAATGGGCATGATAAAAATAAAAGTTTAAGATTTTTCTCTACAATAGGACTAATTGGCTTCCCCTCTCTTCCTATTTTCCAAACACATCCTGTCATGATTGTTCTCTTTTGGAACTAAAATTGACCCTTGGTATGTTTTGATATACTGTAGTAAAAGGCAGATATTTGTGATGGCTGGTAAAATTATGGTTAAAGTAATAGTTTTATTAACTCAAGTTATTAAGTGATATTTATACTTAGGGGAATAATATTCCATGTGAACTAGTCTGTCCGTGCTAATTTTACTGCATATTTACTGAATGTTTAAATTGTTGGAACCTGATTATACATTGGATCTGTTTGTGTTGGTGAAATGCGATGAAAACAACATTCATTTCTACCTGCATGATGATAGCTTTATAATACTCAGTATTTGGGCTTGTAATAAGGTAAATAGATTTTTCAGGCTATATATGCATATATGAGCCACATGGTTGTTTTGTAAATTTGACAAAGCTGTAGTGATAGCCCTTACCCGTGATGGTGAACCTATGGCATGCGTGCCACAGGTGGCACACGGAGCCATATCGGAACCATATATTTTCATCTAGTGACTGTGTGGCCAGTCCCAAGTGCGGTCACTAAGCAAGGAGTAACAGGAAGAGGTTTTTTTTGCTATTCTATGTGAAAACTTTTTAAAATGTTCACTGGTTTAGTAAAAATCTTTAAAACCCTATGGGTGGATAGAGGCCATTTTCAAGCGATATTCATCTCTCTATATTAAAATCTCTGTATTAAAACTTCTCCCTATCTGGCAAAAAGTGGACACAGCTTTGTTCAGAAGGCTTAGGTCTAAAGGGAACCCTATGGCTTGTCTGTATTCTATGGGCAGAAACATGATGGCAAACCCAAAGTGGCACATGGAGCCATGTCGCCTGGCTTGCACGGTGTTGCCCGTTCCTCTTCCGAGTTTCTGGCACGCACGCACGTGTGACGATCAGCTAGCCTTTTTGTGTGCGGCTCCCCAGGAAACTGGAAGAACTGGCCAGCTGATCGTCGTGTGTGCATGCGTGCCAGAAACCCAGAAGACTAGCTGGCATGCGCACCGGAAACCGGAGCTTCATTTTTAGGGGGGGGTCGCATGCACCTGGACAGCTCCTCTTCCAGGTTGTGGCCCAGACGAGCGTGCACGCTCCTTTTTTGGCACTCAGTGCCGAAAAGGTTCATCATCACTGGGATAGAATTTCTGTATGCCTGTTTTACCACAATTCCAGAGTTTACCAGTCGCAAGTGCAGTTAGGGTTAAAAGTAATCATGCCAGTTGATGATTTAGAACAGTGTTTCTCAACCTCCACATCTTTAAAGAGACATGGACATGCTGGCTGAAGAATTTGGGGAGTTCAAGTCCACACATCTTAAAATTGATGACGTTGAGAAACACTGCTTTAAACTGCAGTCCAGCCTCAGTGTTAAGAATTTTTAGGCATTCAATGAGGCTGATTTTGGAACTAATACATACTGCATAGGGTTGCTTGCCAGTCCTACTGATTTCACTTGAATTAGGTTTTACTTTGCTAAAAGTTGTCCATTGAATCTGAGTTGTAACCAAAGACTAAAGTAATTGTCAAATAAATACGTGTGGATCTATGGGTTTTTCTCTTGTATTCCTTGTATATTTTATTTCATTTATTTGATGAAGGGATTTTTATCCTGCTCTTCAGCTTTCGGGAATAATAAAAATAAAGCATCTCCTGTCCTTAGGCTTGCAAATAGAAAAGAAATGATACAGGGAAAATAAGGAATGAGGAGGGAAAGGGGAAACAAGGTAATACAGGGATAAAATTTAAATGTTTTATGGTTTGTATGGGTGGCCAGTTGTAATAATGGCTGCCTGCCTGGAGGTCCGGATGATGTCACTTCCACAGCTAGTAATCTTGTTGTTTTTCTTCATAGGACATTTGACCCCACTGATTTCTGAGGAAGGAGAAGCAACTTCCCAATGCAGCTGGTGGCAGTGATAGCATAAGGCAATGATTCTAAAGTTTGAGGCTGATGAGGTGGGAACCAGCAGTTCCCAAGGCAGAGAAAGCCATTATGTAAACATTTCCAAACCACCAAAGGCCACCAAGTGATCCATCATCTATTGTGTTTGAGGCTATAGTTTTCTTTGCAATAAGTATTTAAATTCAACCCACTCGTGTCTGAGAATCGTTTTTTTTTTAGCCAGGCTGAGACACTTAAGAATTAAATGTTTATGGTTTCATGCCACCCCATTTGCGAAGCCTCAGTGTGATATTTGCGCCATCAACTGCCACTTTTTGATAATTAAGGTTGGGCTTCTGGCCTTTAATGATGAGAACAGGCACAGGCCAAGAATTCCTCCTTAATCATTTCTTACATTTCTTGCTTTCTTCATGGAAGTACACAGTAAATATACCCGAAGATCCTGAAAGTGGAATCCCTTAACAGCATTGGATAGAGCACTGGTAATCCTAACAAAAAGTCTTGACGCATATTAGAGAATAACATGGCACAAACATCTGTGGGCCTTGCACTGCAGTGATGTCATAGGAATCTTGCTCATGTTAATGTTAGTCAACCAAGATTCCAGTCTGGTGAGAGAATGATAGGAGTTTTATTAGGGAATTGTGTTGGGAAAACGGAAATGAGTTTCTTACGAAAGACACCCATGACTTCTTAGGGAGTTAATTTGGGCTCATGTGTTGGTCAGTCAGCTGGAAAAAAAAACACTTGGATGCATACAGGAAGTACATAAATCATGCAAGTTTATGCATTAAAAGATTGTGAGGAATGCAGTCTTACTCAACAGAGACTAATAAAACATTTGAACATTCTTGACATAGATGTTACTTGTATCTTAATTCCTGTAAAAGGAGAATAGTAACTGGATCTAAAAAAGCCATTTTCACATTATATATTTGGGAAAGATACACAGAAAGCTATCCTAGGTATACATTTATGCCCAACCTCTCACCAGTGATGGAAAAATAAGTATGCACTATATTCATACTGATATTTGTTTTTGTTAATTAATATTTACTAATCATTTCATCTGAAACCTTGACTAATTCTGGGGGAAACCAAGATATTATTCAACTTGCTTGTTGAGCCCAGTCCTTGGTTTATATTCGAGCAGAGATAAGAAATCACAGAAAATCATAAGAAGAATGTTATGGATACATTTGAGTTGATTGCTCCTGGAGGAGGTCAAATGGTTCAGGATGGAGCTAATTTTGGAGAGCTGGAATATGCTTTGGGCACTCCTGCTCAGCTACCAAAGCACCTTCTGTTCTACCCTGTTTCCCCAAAAATAATAAGCCCAATCAGGCTTTTGAGCACATGTGCTAAAATAAGCTCTCTCGAAAATAAACCCCCCCCCAAAATAGGCCCTCCCCAAAAATATTTAAGTGCATGCGCAGCTGGTTCCTGCTATTTCCTCTGGTTAGGGTTACGGAGACAGAGGTGGAAATCAGGTAAGACGGCAAGAGGTCCCCTGTCTTGCTCCACACGCCCCAGAATAATAAGACCTCCCTCGAAAATAAGGCCAAATGCTTATTTCAGGGTTCAAAAAAATATGACAGGGTCTTATTTTCGGGAAAACACGGTATCAATTTCTGTGGTATGAAGCAAGAACAGTCCTGCTACAGTACATCTTTTAACTCCTCAGTAGGGCAAGGAGAGGTCATCCCCTTGTTCTATTCAGAGCCCCTGTTCTGGAGCATATTGCAAAAAGCGGGAGAGGGGAGTTTACAGGATACCACACTGCTATACTTCTCTACACATGAAATTAGGACTTCATGCAGGGAAAACAAGTCTTTTGCAAACCAGCCTTAGAGGGGGATTGAAACAAGGACACTTGTTGATAGTAGTGGACTATCAGTTCATTTAAAAATATTTATTTTTATTCGGCTATTTGAAATAAACCTTTGTTTTTACAAAAAAAAAGAAACATAAAGGTAAAAAATAAGTTTCCTAAGGTTCTTGTGTTCCATATAATCTTTGGGCAGAGAGCCAGATTAAAGAGACCAAATTATTGCTGTTACAACCTGCAACTACCAGCCGCTGCCAGTAAAAAAAATGAAAGCAAACCTGTTTATCGTGTTCGTTTAATCTAATTTTGCAGAGAACAGCTTTCATGCAAAGTGTGAACAATCTAATTCAAATGAGTCACATCCGCTTTCAGTTGTGGATTTATAAGTACAATTTAATCTCATTTAATAACCAGTAGGATATTATTAGTCTTGCAGCATATACTTCAGTGTTTTCCTCCCAATAATTTTACACACGTGTGTTTCCTGCATACAGTAGAATATATATCTTACATTGTTATATTGAATGTGTACAGAACGTGAATTGTGAATTGAAGCCTTTGGCAAAATCTGACTTCTGACTTCTTAAATCTGATCTTCTTTGTTGTTCCCCTGATTGCTGATAATCCAAGAGCATCGGTTAAAGTTATATGTAGCATTGATGGCAAAATGATTTAGCAATAGGCTTTAAAAAGAAAAAAATATATATTTATTGCGGATGTCTATTGACATGTCTTTGTCCATTCACTTGTTAAAGGGCCCTGCAACAAAATTGAACTAGTAAGGATAGGTTACATCTCATCTGTTTAGTAATTCAATACTACAGGGAAGTAGGGAAGAAGACAAATTGATTTAATAATTTAAAAAATAAATAATTTTTAAATAATTTTTGGAGGTGAACAATTGCATAGAAATTGGATCAGTTTAAAACAAAAAGCAATGAAAGGATCAATACACCTGCCACTTATTGCTCCAAATTTTGTTTGGGCAAACTGATTTTAACCTTCTCTGATAGCAAAGGTGAGTTAAAGAAAAAAGAAGAGGAAAGGAAAATATGAGGTAATTAACATTTGCCTCTTTTCTCTCACTTTTTTTTCTTTCAAGACTGTAGAAGCCTCGGTTCAATCATGCCAATGGCATGATCTCTTATTTTGTTTGATGCTAGGAGATGTCATGTTCTATCATATTTGCAGATAATAAAGGAGTTTTATTGATATCCCTTCTCTTTTTATAGTTAGTTTGAGATATTGGAGAACTGGGGTCAGTAGTTTACTGTATGAATGCTAACATAAAATCTAGGAATAAAGTGCAAGACTTGGTCAAATCAAAAACAGAAATAATTCCCTTTGATCTCTGAGGGTAAACCCCAGTTGTATAATGTTAGGAATGCTTAGCCAGAAGGCTACAGTAAGTCAGTGTTACAACCTCACCCAGCACACATAGAGATCAGTCAGATGCATCTGAGAAGCTCACAAACAAGCCTCTGGATGTTAGGCACTTCATGATTTTAATTTCAGAAAGTCTTTTACCACAGGGGAGTGGCCTAACCTTTATTTTAGTTGCCCCTTTCTTGTTCTTTGTCAAGCTTTGTAATGGTAATTTTGATCCATATTAATCATTAGGGATTACTAATTAACATATTGACAGTTTTGACAGTTTTAGACTCATCCCTTTTCTGCAATTTTTTTCCACTACACCGGTGAAAAAAATGGCTTGACATTTTCAGCTTTTATTTCCACTGCATTAAATGTTTCCATATTCTCAGTTTCCATTTTTCCACAATCCCTTTTTAGTTTTATGATCATAAAGAATTCATTTTTCGGATCATCCTAAGCATTCTAGTTACTTCCTACTTACCTTTACCTTCCCAGATTTCTGTGCCCAGCTATTCCCTATTGTCTTGCACTTGATTAAACAAATGTTTAATTTCCTCTTGACATTTTTTCCCTCCAGTGACAAATATATGGGATGCCTTTCAAATGTTCTTTAAGCTGCTATTTCAGTTGTAGAAAAAAATGAATCTGCTTTTCTTTCCCTTTAAGAAATATTTTTCTCATGTCTTATGTTTCATGTTTATAATCCATATGTAAAATAAATATAGGCGGTGGTGATCCTAATCAACCCTATTTGCTTATATAAAGAGAGCAATCCACTTTGGGATCATAACATTATATCAATAGCTGAAAGAAACCTGATTCAACTCATCACATCCAAGATCTTGTCAGTCAGTTGCAATAATTTTTGGAGCCTCCCTGCAAGGGAAGACATTTTTAATAAATCCTGGAGGATTGTGGATAGGAAAATGTTTGGCTTTAGAACTGTGCAATTCTTGGGTTTTCTGGCAGAGTCCAGCATATCCAGGTCAAACTTCAAGATACATGTGACCGAGGTAGTCCGCCTTTTCCTATTGGATCTTACCAGTGGTGGGTTGCTCCCGGTTCTGTCCGGTTCTTTAGAACCGGTAGTAAAAGTGGTGGGAGGCTCCGCCCACCCACCCAGACGTCATAATTGACAATCTGCGCATGCGGTAGTAAAGGTAAGTAGAACCCACCGCTGGATCTTACCCGTAGTTTTGTAAGAGTTTAAGGATTGTTGTTAAGAACTGTGCTGATCTTAAAAGTAGTCTGTATGACCATTGTGAAAAGTATTTAAGATACATAATCCTCCCAATGTATAGGTTGGTTCATCCTAGCATCCTGGGACCAGATACTTTCAGTCTACGTCCTGCATGATGTATATATATAATGGATGGTTATAAAACTGACAACTCAGTAGCATGAAATGTGAAACGTGTTGGGCTCTATAAGGCTTAGCTCTTCAAATAGTAGGACATCTTATTTCATCTTGCATCTTTCCAGATATTCTGAACTTCTTACCAGCGTCACCCAACCATAGGGGCTGCTTCTTCTCTTATTAAACTCCCTGGTTACTTAGATTGACGAAGAGACTTTTTGAAATTAGCTAAATTACCAGAAACCTGGCTGTGTGGTATAGGGCAGATGATCTTCTCCTGGGTAGCTCTACAGCTATGGAATGCATTTGTAGGGGAAAAGCAGATGACAAAACTTGCATTGCAATGTTGCTATGCAACTTCCTCCACTGTTCATACATTCTCATGTGATGTTGCAATGCAAGTATGAAAAGGCGGGGCTTGTGCCATGATGTAACAGTGCACACCCTACCCCACAGGGTTGTTGTTGATTGCTTTGTGCAAAATAAAGCTGGAGGGGGGGAATCAAATACCGTAAATAAATTAGTGGTTAGAAACATCAGTGTCTCTTAAGAAATGCCTTTGGCCTTCTCTTCCAGGATTTAAGAAAAAAAACAAAGAGAAGACCTCTCTTATCACCAAGCCTTTAATATTGTTTTAATTATATTTGAATGGTAGTAATCTGAAGCTATTATTTTAATTGAATTGATTTTTACAGTTACGTTTTTACATTGTAACTTTACCAGTGCTTGTAAACTGCCTTGAGCATTTACGCGAACAGACAGGCATTTATGTCAATAGATAAAGTATAATCATCTAAATAAATAAGCATAACTCATGGCAAAGGATGGAAACCCTGAATCCAAAACCTAAGAGGGCACAGGTTTAGTAAGGCCAGTCGCTGCTCTGGTTGGAAGACGGTGCAATACGGTGACTTGCAAAAATGCCACCAAGCTCAAGAAGATCAAAGCAAAGACGCAGAGAGGGTGACACAAAAACGAAAATAACAAAGCAGGAAATAGGCAAGGGGAAGGGTACAAATGGAGAGAATATTTCTAGCTCAAGGTTGAACTGTGGGGTCTTTAGTGTTCTCTGACTTTGGTGGTTTTCTTACAGACGTTTTGTTACCAAACTAGGTAACATGATGGACCCCACATTCTGGATTACAACCCCCATCCCCTAGGCCCATGATGGCGAACCTATGGCACGGGTGCCACAGGTGGCATGTGGAGCCATATCAGTGGGCACGCGAGCTCAGCTCTGGCACACATGTGGGTGCCAGCCAGCTTATTTTCGGGCCTTCAGGGCCCACCAGAAGTCAGGAAACACACTGTTTCTGGCCCCCGGAGGCCTCTAGGGGGTGGAGAAGGGTGTTTTCACCCTCCACAGGCTCCTAGAAAGGCTCTGGAGCCTGGATAGAGCAAAAAGCAGTCCTACCAGGCCCACCAGGCCATCGTGTGCCAAAAGCGGGGGGGAGCAAGGGGTGGGGGGTGCATAGAATTATGGATGTGGGCACGTATGCATGTGACCCCACTGCGCTCCCACCGCTTTTGGCACACGATGGCAAAAAGGTTAGCCATCACTGCCCTGAAAGGCCACTGAAAGACAAAGAAAATGAATTTCTTACAGGAATGCCAAACCCAGAGCTCCACTGAAAAAGGTGAACCTGCCTCTGTGTTGAGTGTACAGTACCATAGTTAGGGAATAGTTGCTTCCTCTTGCAATTCTTACATCATTCTGCCCACATTCCAAAGCACACATTTTTCTGTAACTAGGGCAATTTATCATTCTCTGTATTAGATTGGTTCTTTATACTAGCTTGGTAATAGTACCTCTTCTCCCACCCCCCACCCCCCAAATGTGTAGAAATATATTTAGCCTATCTTTCCTCAAATATTTAAAGATAGCTGGGTAAATCACAAGCACAAAAACTCTGCTGAGGTTCCTTCTGCAATATTATCTTTTGTGATCTCTCTGTTTCTTGAGGTTTCAGTGCCAGCTAAGTGGAAAGTTTCAAACTTTTTTCATTTATTACAGTTCCCTAGTTGTTCTACTTGTTCTTCTGAAATGTTACCTTCTTAGAAATGTCTTATTGTTGTATTTCACTGGCAGATATGCAGCTGAAGTAAGAGACAAAAAGGAAAATTGGAGATGGGGATCAAAAGGAATGCAAACCCTTTTCTTCTAGAGGTGAAGGCACTGCCCCTAGTTTCCCAAATCTGATCATGTTTCTTAGCTAGGAAACCTTTCTGGCTACCATTATCAACCCATGGTAAGGGATACGTTTCCTCTTTATTGAAAATACATTTACAAGACTAAAGCGTTGCTTTGCTATTTTAATTTTTAAAGTACTTATCCAAGAAGCTGCTTGAAAGAGTGATTTAAATACACATTAGAGATTTAAAATGGTGCATATTATAGGGCCGTGGTGGCGAACCTATGGCACGGGTGCCACAGGTGGCACACGGAGCCATATCAGTGGGCACGCGAGCATTGCCGTAGCTCAGCTCCAGCACGCATGTGTGCACCAGCCAGCTGATTTTTGGACCTTTCAGTCCCACCGGAAGTTGGGAAATGGGCTGTTTCCGGCCTCTGGAGGGCCTCCATGGGCATGGGGAAGGCCATTTTTGCCCTCCACAGGTCCTAGAAAGCCTCTGGAGCCTGGGGAGGGTGAAAAACAGGCCTACCAGGCCCACTGTGCCATCATGTGCTAAAAGTGAGGGGGTGTGTGCACACTTAAATGCGCAGGGATGGGGCACATTGAATTATGGATGTGGACACACATCCTCTCCGCGCTCCCTCCTCTTGTGGCACGCAACGACAAAAAGGTTAGCCATCACTATTATAGGGATAAAGATTATATTGATAGACGTATTTGCTGCAGTATATAGACTGGTGATGGTGAACCTATGGTACACGTGCCCGAAGTGGCGTACGGAGACATGTCGCCTGGCACTCGTGGCATCGCCTATTCCTCTTCTGGGTTTCTGGCGCGCATGTGCACATGACAATGAGCTAGCCTTTTTGCACGCGACAGTGCCAGAAACTGGAAGAGCTGGTCTTCCATTTTCCTGCGTGAGCATGCACGCCGGCCAGCTGATCTTCGTGTGAGCATATGCGCTAGAAACCTGGAAGAGTAGCTGGCTGAAACCAGATGCTCAGTAGCTGAAACTAGAAGTTCATTTTTGGGTGCGCGCATGCAGCCTGGGCAGCTCCTCTTCTGGGTTGCGGTCCAGATGTGCGGGCACTCCTTTTTCGGTACTCGGTGCCGAAAAGGTTCCCCACCACTGATACAGACATTATGTCAACTACATGGCAAGGGCCTAAACGAACCCATGTACCTTGTAAGCAACAAAAACATTGAGGAATTCTCTCCTGTGTACCTCTCCATTGAGTGAAATGTGCTTCTCAGTATATTTCTACTATGCTTTCATTTTCTGTCCTCTTTGCTCTCCTGCCATCTGCTTTTCGCTTTCATCCAGTCAGCAGTAGCAAACTCCTGAAAGCATTTGTGATCTGCAATTGACGAAGAGAAACTGAAAGGAAATAGAGTTAGAATTGAAATGGGTTGAGAAGAGGTTGCCAGTCCATGAGGTTGGGATGAGCCAGAAGCTAGCAACAGAAGAAAGTCATTAGGAGCATCTGTTTTAGTGAAAAGTTTGTTCATCTTTGGTAAAAGTTGAACCTTTTCCAGTGAGGGGGGGGAAAAAGATAGAACTGGGAAAGCACAAAATGGATTCATTTATTTTTTCCGCCCGGTTCATTCATATCCTGCTTTCTCCCCAAAGGAGTTACAAATGCATGGCAATATTGTGTATTCCCCCCACCCCCAAATACATTGTTGATGAACCAACCATGGGATTTCAGAAGTACATCTTATTTTGGGAAACAGTTGTATTTAAAAAGAAATAACTGAGAATCTTTCCATGTCTTAAAAACCACAATGGAAAGGACAAATGAAACATTCTGTAAGCAGGGGACTACCCGGGTGGAACTGTTAAAAGTTCATGCTGTGTCATCAGGAATGATACACACCAACACAAATCAGCAGAGAAAATGCCTGAATACATTTGTTTGGATACAGTGTATGCATTGTACGGATTTTGTATGCTCAGGGAATTGGGAATTTACAAGCACTTGTAAAAGAAATACTCCCTCATTGATAAAACTCTTCCTTGAGACCAGTGGTGAAATCTAAAATTTGTTACTACCAGTTCTGTGGGCGTGGCTTGGTGTGTGTGTGGGTAATGTGACTAGGTGGGCATGGCCATTTGTTTTTAACTTTTAAAACCATTTTTTCTACAACCTCTTCAGCGAAGAGGTTGTAAAAAAATGCTTTCAAAAGGCTCTGACAATCCCAGCTGTGTTGTTTGATCGGCAGAGGCTTTTTTTCTTTTAAAAGTCTCTGCTGATCAGGCAACTCAGCTGGGATCATCAGAGGCTTTTAAAAGCATTTTTTCTACAACCTCTTCTGCGGTTGTAGAAAAAATACTTTTAAAAGCCTCTGACGATCCCAGCTGAGCCGCGCGATCATCAGAGGCTTTTTTAAAAAAAACTTTTAAAAGCATTTTTTGGGCTGAAGAGGTGGTAGAAAAAATGCTTTTAAAAATTAAAAAAGCCTCTGATGATTGCGCGGCTCAGCTGGGCATGCGGGGGAGGGGGGGATTTTTGCTACCGGTTCTGCAAACCACCCTCCTCCATCGCTACCAAACCGGGAGCATTTCACCTCTGCTTGAGACCCTTAGAAAGATGTAAACATAGTTATAAATACTAAACAAGGAATAATGACAGATCCTTGCTTTTTACAATACAGAATTGGGAATCAGAATTGTTGTCTTCTACAACGGAGAGATATTTATGTACGTACGTACGTACTTACTTAGGTTACTTTTGCCATATTTTAATTAAGTAACATATCAGCTGGAAACCAAATAAAGTGAATAAGACTATTCTTTCTGATGCCTTTAGGTTAGGGTTTTTGTTTGTTTTTTAACTCCTGATAACTGGACATGTCCTTATAGCTTTTGGGATTGGTTTTCCCTTGCTTGCTTCCTGGGGCTGAGAGAGAATGACTGGCCCAAGATACCCAATAGACTTTGAATCTAAGGCAGGATTAGAATTCATTATTTCCTAGTTTCTATTCTACTGCCTTAACCACACCAAACTGGCTCCAAATATTACTAAGGCATTGCAGTTATATTTATATAAGTTTTTCTCTTAATTTTGGGAAGAGAGCAATTGTAAATCTGCTTTGCATGTCTAATTAATATTGCGAGCTTTCTCTGGAGTGATAATTTCTTCTACATTCTTAAGTTAGTGGTCCACAATACAATGACTTTAAACTTGTGTAGTAGTTGCAGAGATACGAAAGTGGTAGCTGAATTTAGACAGTGCTTTACAGAAGGGTAAGACATAGATAGACTGCCTTGGTCTTTGAGATGTTTGGCATAACATCTGCAGGGAGGACAAGGGTCAAAATAACACAGGCAGTGGTGCAATTTTGGGATTCAAGCCCTGCTCCTTTTCAGTGCATGTCACAATGTTGCATAAATGTTCAAAAGACACAGACATTTAGCTTAATATTAGTATGCTGCTTTCCTCATTTTGACAAAAGTTTTAAGAGTCTGCTGTCCCCTTGGTTTTAGGCACATACCATTTACCGTATCGTACCATATCGGAGTATAAGATGCACCGGACTATAAGACGCACCTACATTTTTTGGTGAGGAAAACAAGAAAAGGAAATCTGCCTCTGTCTCTGAGCAATTTTGCCTCGTTACAGCAAACAGCCTGCTTTACTTTCATTTTTGTTTTCAGCATAGCTTGATTAGTACAAGTAAAAAAAAAAAATTCTCCTCCAGCAATTTACCTCCTTGCAGCAAGCAGCAGAGGCCCGAGCAAAACAGCTGAGAGTTGGGAGGCTGATCCAATCAATCTGTGCTAATTAGGCTGTGCTGAAGCTGAAAGGAGCCGTTTCTTGCAGTTTGCTGCAAGGAGGTAACTGCTGGGAGGCAGAGGCCAAAGGATGGAGGCCAGCGGGTGGGCAGGGCTACATTTGGTGTATAAGACATACCTAAATTTTCACCCCCTTTTAAGGGGGAAAAAGGTGCGTCTTATACTCCGAAAAATACGGGTAGTTGATAATTGAAGTGGTTTGACATTCTAAACATTTGGAGTTTATTCTTTGAATTTTTCAGTAAATTGGACATTGCAATCACAAGCACAATGCTAAATACAGTTCTCAAACTTCGTATTTCTTTATAAAAATACCTTTTGAGCCAACAAAATTTGGTCATGGATTGGGTAATTCACCTTTAGAGAAACAAGTGTTTGTAACCAGCTATGCCCAGCAAAGTAGCCATTTTGTGAGTGTGCCTACTTCTGGCCCTTAAAATTCCATACCTCCCCACCTTCTAATTTTGTACCAATGTACTTAATTCTAAACCTCCCTGCATCTCTTTCTTCTCTTCCCATTGAAAGGACCCAAGTTGGTCTCTGCCTAAATAGTATTCCTTTAAGCTAATTTATGGGTGAGGCTGGAATTCATAGATTCTCCAGTCACAGGGTAGTTCAGCTCCGGAAACACAGTTTTCACTTTTTTAAAAACTAACTTATTGGCTTGCATAGATAAATTTCCAGAAATGGAATGCACATTTTCCCACATACTTGCAGAAATATCCTGTGGCTTAGGCAAAATAGCTGGTAAAACATGCAAAGGTCTATTGTTTAATTTTGTTAATAATTGTTTACTTTTAACCTTGCGAATTAAAGAGTTCCCAGCAGATAAAATGCAACTTTTAATTTTGCATATATTTTTTTTATTGATTTCAAATAATAGAAACAAAAAGAACAGAACAGAAAGATAATAGTGGTAGTAAAACACATTCTCAAAGAGAAAAAAAGAACACATGAAAGTGCTTTAATAAAAACATGAAAGAAATACTACAAACAGTTATATCATCATAACAGTCAACAATTACAATACTATATATACACTGTATGTAAATGCAAATATTCTTCAAGTATGCATATATTTCTAATACATCTTTTTTAAGCTACTGCTTTCTGTATAATTTTTTTTATAAGCTATTTATAAACTATAAATTATTTTCCATTATATTTGTCTATACAAAGTCTATGTCTATAGGCTACCTCTTCATGAGCGGTACAATCAGGTTTTCAATCCATTGGATAAATGGAGCCATACATTTATCTTTCCAATGCTGCAATATCAATCTTTTAGTGAGAATAATGACATGGAGAACCCATTTGCAATCTATATGATACTAAAACTTCACATCTACTTCATACTTTGTAACCTTCAATTGGGTAAAATGATGTATTACAGAGTAACTTTTTTTTTTGAATCTATGTACCTCAGGTGGTCTAACTTACAGAATCTGTCCAAAGTCTGGGACCCATGTCTGTGGGATTGAAATTCGGCAAAGTTGTGGCTGCTTCAGTGCCACCAACTACTCTTCCCAGGAACCAATAGGTTGCATGGCATGAGGAACATATCCTTGCCCTCTTTCCAACCTCGGTGCCCAATCAGCTGACAGCAGGGATTAATGAGTGAACGGCCATTGGGTGCTTTGAACTGAGCCCATTTGAAATGTCTTAACTGCAGTGGCCACTGAAGGAAGAATGAGGGTGCAATTCAAATATCTCCTGGCAAGCTGGGACTGGCTGGGGATCATGGCAGTTGTAAGGGAGCCTTCTTTCTCCCTGGAGGGAGGGAGTCCTTGGAGACATGTCAGAATGGGGAGCAGGGATGTGGATTTCTTCATGATCCACGGCTCCTTTGTTTCCCCTCCCCGCAACAAAGTGGCAGGCAGTTCCAGGGTCAGCTAAAGGAGAGGAGGAGGTTTCACTGGAGTTACCTTGAGTGTCATGAATGGAGGGGTAATGGCACAAGCCTATATTACATTTGGAAAGAGGAAGGATGAGAGAGTGATTCAAATACCTGCTAATGAACTAGGGCTGGCTGGAAAGACACAAGTAGTCAACAGGTGAGCCCTCTTTCTTCCTTGAAGTACGTGGAATGAAATACTGGTACAATATGGAAAGTAGTAAGTAAGAACAGATGGTTTGTGTCATCATCCAGTCATGGCCAATGAAACCAATATAGAATCCAAATAAAACAAAAGTAGAAACTTACTTGATTGCATTATTATAAAAAATGTCCTATAGAAGCCAAACATGTCTGGGCATCTTAAACAATAATACAGCTACTGCAGATAATCTCTAGAGTAACTTGTGGGTTTGTATGGAAACCTTAGCGAATGTTGTTAAAAGCTCATAGTTCTTTGATTATTGGACGACTTACATTATAAAGTTCAATGAAAGTATCTTTCATTGTCTTTCATTGTTAATCAAAAATAAGTCTCTCAGCTTCTTTTTGAATAACTTTGATTTAGCTTGAGATATAGCCTCTTTGTCCTTATGAACATGCATAATTATCACTGTATAATTTTATCATATATTGTTCTGTCAGCTTAAGACAAATAATGGACTTAGAAGTGCCTTGTTTTAAAGGAATTATTATAAATGACATTGCTTAATAAATTCATTTAAGAAAGATTTGTGTGCCTTTGAAATAATCCCTTTTATTGTTGTGCGCTTCAAGATCATGAATACTCCTTGATAATATATTCTATCTCTGCCCTGTGAGCATCAATGCCTAATTTATAATATTTCTTAAATCATATTTATACTGAACTTCAGTATTCTCTGAATAATTTGAATTTGAATGTATTCCACAAATATCTTCCAAGATACAGAATGTGCTGCTTTTGTTTTATTATACCTTGGTGTAAAATGGATTTTCAGCATTCACTGTAATCCAGAGCAAGTATTTAAAATGTTCACTTTTATGCTGACCTCACTTCTCTGAACAAGTTTTACACAGATGTTGTTGAAATATGTTGCTACGTCCAAATTCATAACTGTATTAAGATTTATAATAGAATTTATAAATATAGCAAAATATTTCAGCATTCATTTCACTTTTTCTTTTTAAAAAGGAAAAGGTTTTGAAAGGTTTAAAGAATACTGGCTCATAGAAATGTGTATTCATTATGAGATGTGGTCCATTATTCAATTGGTAAGTTGTGTTATTTTCCATTGGTTATCACAGAAAACTCACTTTTTACGGAGTTGAATAAAATTTACAGGCACAGTAGATTATCTCCTTGAGAACACTTATCTAGCAAGAAGTCCTATGGAAAATGGAAAAAACATGATAAGAGGTTTGGTACTGCTAAATCAGCTCTACGGAGTTTTCTTTGTAGCAAGAATAATTTCATTAGAAACAACTGCAGCACTAGGGTGAAATAGCTCTCCTAAAGGGTGGTTAATGAAATCCATGAAACAATTTTTGAATTAACAAAATGTCAATAATCTTTGATTTTAAAAAACCCTAATTTGGTAGCACTGGAGCAGAGGTGGGTTTCAGCAGGTTCTGACCAGTTCTGGAGAACCGGTAGTGGAAATTTTGAGTAGTATGGAAAACCGGTAGTAAAAATTCTGACTGGCCCTGCCCCCATCTATTCTCTGTCTCCCAAGTCCCAGCTGATCAGGAGGAAATGGAGATTTTACAGTATCCTTCCCCTGCCATGCCCACCAAGCCACGCCCACCAAGCCATGCCACACCCACCAAGCCACATCCACAGAACCGGTAGTAAAAAAATTTTGAAACCCACCACTGCACTGGAGCATTCCAGATCATCAGGAAGAGAACGCAACGTGAAACCCATTGCAATTATTTGTTAAAGAAGAATTTATAAGTATAAATTTGTGCTTCTTTGAATAATTTCCTTAGTAGCAACAAGATTCTCACAAAAAAACCCCAGTTTCTGCCTACTATTGATCTTGTCCTAAATCTTTACCTGAAGTGAATCTTCCATGTGCTCAAAGGTGCAGACTAAATTCCTCTTAGCCAACCACCTGTATACTGTATGTTAGAATATGACCCAGAATTGTCCATTGTAAATAAACGTAGACACGTTGCAATGGAAAGGATTTGAAAATACTTGGTTTTATATCCATGTGGAAACAGTATATGAAGATTATTTAGCTATGCAACCTCAGAGCCAAATGAGGTGAAGAGCCAGGAATCTTATGGGGCCATCAAAGGAAAGCAAAAAATGCCACATATTTCCAATTGCAGTGAAAGACCACTCCAGATATTAAATTCACAGGCATGAATGTTGCGTTCCGGTGGTCCTTCTCTGTTAATGTGCTTCAAAGAGCTGTTGAGGGCTTCTTACTTGAAAATACTTATGTTTTATGTTAGCTAGTCGTAATTGTTTTTCAAATAATCTTTTCGAGAGATTTCATCATTTCAGGATATTAGCTGACTAAAATAATGACTGAGAGAAATTAATGGGTTATCAGCATATTTTTTTTTTGAGTACTGTACTTGATTAGCATATATTTTGATCTTCCTTGCAGATATTGCTGTGGTGGAAATGAGCGATGCTTTCCGTCAGCCCTCCCTCTTCTATCATCTGGGAGTTCGAGAGAGTTTCAGTATGGCCAACAACATTATTCTCTACTGTGATACAAACACAGATTCTCTGCAATCACTGAAGGTACAGATGCCTTTTTAAAATTAAGACAGAGCTTGGATAAAAACAAGGCAGACCGGAGAAAGATACAAAGAAATGCATCATTGTGTTGTGTGGAATTGTTGATATCTACACAGTTCTCAGTTGTAGTTGCTGCCACAATAGCCTAGAAGCTTGGAAACAGTCAGGGTTCTTGTATGCTGTGCAGACACAGCCTATCTGAAAAGTCCCATGTTGGAACAAGATTGATGTAGGAAATAAGGCTAGAAATAAAACTATTGCAGAAACTGAAGTTCCTCACGTGCGTAAGCCTGTGGTTCTTGGAACTTCTGTGGTTTTGTTTCTATTTTTTCTATGAATTTGAAGAAAGTTCTCCTTCAGTCTCAACCAGATGTGGATTATAAAAAATAATTACTTTATCAAGTAAGGGGAAGATATACTTTCAAAATAGACCTTTTTTCTTTAAAAAAAAAAACACACCTTGACTTTTTCCAGTAATTTTTGTTTTTTAAGAAGCTGCCTTAAATGCTTATTATAGTTAGCCTTCTAAGTGGCTTATTGCTAAATTATTTTAATGTGAAAAACGCAAAAGGTAAATACTAAGTATGTATCACAGTACATGTATCTGGATTCTAGAATTAACCCATTTCCTGGATCATATACACTGAGCTTGCATAACATAGTAAATAAAAAATAAAAGTTTAAATGAATCAAGCCTCACAATTTGTGCCAGTGCCAACCACGTGTTTTATATGCCCTACAAATATTAGTTGTGCATAGATAGTGACTGATTCCTTGCTGCTCCTTGGAATATAATACTTTATAAAGGTCTATATCAAAGCAGTTCACTAGTTAGAATCATAAATAAGAAAAAATCCTTGGAGAAAAAAAATAGGATACACCTAATATTGCTGGAAAGAACCTAGAGTATTATAGTTACACTAAGATAGCTTTCATTTACAATATTCATGACAGATGCCTATTTAGCAAGTGCTGGTTTGGGAAATTCTAAGAAAAGCATAGTTCCTTTTCAGATAGATCAGGTCATCATCACACTGATCTGATAGTTAAAGAGATTTTTATACAATTAAGTTCTCTGTACCTTCTGAGAATGTGTCAAATACAATTCGTGGGTTGATGTTATTATATTATTTTTACTTTTTCAATATTATTGTATGCTAGTCCCAGCATATTCTTAATGTTATTCTTATATTACTTAACTTTGTATTTAAATTTAAATTTATATATTGCCTATCTTGCCATGAATTCCTAAGAGTTTGCAACATTAAAATGCAAGTCACGTACATTTAAACTGCAGTCAGATTGCTCAGATATGACTGGAATAGCTCAGAATGTGTAAACCTATGGCCTTGAGTTGTAGAAGGATACCATCTTGAGGCATCAAATGTGAAGATAAATGAACATGTTTTCAGCTTGTTTATCAGTTGTAATAAGGTTGACATAAGCTTTATCTCGAGAGGGAGGGTATTTCACAGAGTAAGAACCTCAACAAAAAAGACTTTCTTGTTGCTTAATACCAGCTGAATGTACAAAGGATGTGAGAAAATGAGGATGATCTCTACTAATGGTTGCCTCAGTTGGATGGGCCTACATGAGAGATAACATATGGTGAAACAGTTATTTGTGTCCTGGCCATCAAAAATTCTAACTATAGAAGGCAGTCAAAAAACATACCACTCTTCTGCTTTTTCATGGCCAGGAAAAAAATTGAATTGGGAGCCCATGTTTTTATAAACTTTGGGTTGTAGATACGTTTTATTTGTGAAGCCCAGTTTCAAGTACCACTCTTTCAAAGATACGTTTCTTCTTTTCAGTGTCCAAATGCAATTTAGATGTATTTCAGACAGATCAATACTTGTCAAAATGTTACCATCTCTATCAGGAGCTGGAGACATTCTGCAGAATGTATGTTTTGTTCATTAAAAAGCCTTTGGATAGACAGTTGCACTTTATTGCTCCACTTGAAACTAAATTGCTCCCTGACAAAATTCTCCTTTTTGCTGCTGTTTGTTGCTACAAAACTACTGTTTTGTATAACAGTAGCAACAAATATAAATCCATCAAAAGTGTTGTAATCTGTAGCCCAGATCTGTTGAGCACCAGGAAAATGAGGAAATCCAGAAAGTTCAAATGGTATAAAGATTTATTGTAAGCTTGAGCTCTCTGCAAGAATCTGAACTACTAACAGCCAAGGGAAATTAGTGGGAGATAAAGAGCAGAAGAAATTCAAGATGGGCTGGACTTAACTCTCTTGTGAGCATAAGGGCCTGATCGTCTCCTACATGATCTCCCTATGTAGGATTTAAGCCTGATGGGATGGTAATATTAACATTTTCTTTTCATGTACAAACATGTGCTTTTATTTACTTTTACTCCTCAAACTCCTCAGAGGTATTTTAGCTTGGAATTTTACTCATATTTTTCATATTGAAGATTTGAGAAAGGAAATGTTTTATATCCAGAAACATTGTGATACATATGAGACTACGTCATCACGTTGCTGTCAGTTCTAGCCAATTGTGATGCTGTTATAAATAACAGTTGATGAATATCAGGTTTCCAGTAACAAATAGAACTATTTTTAGCAAAGGCACAAAACAACATTATTCCACTGAACAGTTACCTAGAATGAGAACATGCAGAATAAGGATTTAGGTCCCTTTTTCCTTTTTGATTGGATCTTTTTTCCTGATATAATAAACGATTAAAATGTGCAAAAGAAACAGGTCTGGAATATACAAAAATGTTGGTTGTGTCAGTGCTGGCATGCTATTAATTCAGCTTTATATCAGAGAAAATATTCAAAATAGACATGAAAGCAGATTTATTAATTAATTAATAAAGTTGTAAATAGTTGTGATAAATTTTTTTTGCTGTTTTTCTAGTTACATTTTTGCCCTTCTTCATTTTTCATTGATACAGTTGAATTTAACACATGAAGCATTCCTTATTCGCATATGCTCATTCCAAGAAAAGTTTCATCTATTTAATTTCTAGGGTCAAAACCTTTTGATTTAATAACATGAGGAATTTTAGTGATACTTAAAGCCCTTTCATTCAACAACTATATAATGCTAATACGATGTAGTACCTATCAGCAATTTATTTTTATCCCAACCAACAGATTTTTGTGAAGAAAATCTAAAATTCCCAGAGCAAACAAAATTAAGTGTACTTTTTGTTGAGTATACAGTAAGAAGATGCATACATTGTTTGTGGATAGTTCTCTCATCTATTTTTTTCCGCTTTTACAGGAAATTATTTGCCAGAAGAATAATGTAAGTATATTTTTAAAAACAAAAGTGAAATTTCAGCTTCTGCTATATATGTTTCTGAATTGTGCATGATTCCTTATTAGTTGATAACTTGTCTGAAGATGTAACTGTAATTCTCTTTACTCGTTTTATTCTTACAGCTTCCCACTGAGTTTCTTTTAACCTGATTTTCCTCTTCTGCTTCTGCATTTGCAAACTGTGTTCAGATGGATGCATTTCCTGTCTCTACAAATGTCAGTGGTTGATAGACTATGCATATCACACAGACTTCCCAGCACTCATAATGCAGGCTTTTGTATACAAAAGAAAAACTGCATTGATTAGGCCAGAAGTATGTATGTAGCCATGTAAAAGCTTTCAGAAGTCTGGAAACAGGATGGTAGAGCAAAAAGAAAGTAGCAAGCTCTCCATGATATGGGTGGAGGAAACTGTACCATCTAAACAAGTGGCTATGTCTGAAGGAAACAGATTCCATTAGTCTGCATTTCATAAAAAAATATTCCTGTCTATCTTCTTAAACTTATTTAAGTTTAAGTTTAAAAGTTATGACACTTTTAACCCTGACTTCCAGCTCAGCCTCTTTGTTTCCTGTACCCAGTGGACTAATGATGTTCTTCTGAGATGAAGTCAGTCAGGAGACATGACAAATATGGAAAAATGTCACTATTTAATATGGCTTCCATTTTTAATTGGGGAAAAAAAAGGCTACAGATGACACATACTACAAAGTGTAGGGTGAATTTTGGCTAATGTGTGATACATTTAATCAATTTAAAATCATATGGTGATAGATACTGAAAAAAGTTACCATTTCTTCTCTTGCAGAGAACTAGCAAAGCAAATTGATTTTCCAGAATTATTAGTAGAATTATTGTGTACTACCTGGGCCTGCATCACATTTACTGTAGTCTTTACTGCAGAAGAACAATGTTATCCTGTTGAGTTTTAAGATAGCTATAAAAACTTAGATTTTTGAAAGCCCACCTTGGTTGTGTTAGGATGTTTATTGTTCTTCAGGAGCCATGGTTTTCTTTGTAAGTTTGACTTTTATTTAGATGGTTGTTCTTTTATGATATTTTTCCTATTTAAATTTCCTTGGTAAGGAAAGAGAATGTAGGCCACCCACATTCTCTCTGGATGGGAACAGCACCTAAACTAATAATGAAATGATTTAGCTCAAACATCTTTCGTTGCTAAGCGCTCCTTACCAACACTTGTCTGTATCCCTCACTGTTTTATGAACTGGGAAGGATATACAGCTGTGCCTTGAGCAGAAAAGATAAGAACCTGCACAAAACTATAACTTGAAGGCAGCATAAAAGCCAAGCTGATCCTGCAGAGAATTCAAAAGTTCTTGGGGTGGCAGAGTGAGGAGAATATTTGTTATTTGCAAGAACAAATAACACCTTTTAGAACATGAGATGCAACCCCCAAATAATATTTATCCCAATTCTCTCAGTACAAAAACTATGAAATCAGACTATGATTAAATGTCATGCAACTCTAGTGTTTCAGAACTGTAGGATTGAATTCTACAGTATAGTGTAATATCAGGTTTTCAATTTCAATGATATAGAATGTAAAGGATGTATGTTTGTGTTTTTATTTTTATAATTATAATGTATACTGAAGACAGCATTTAATTTTGTTGTACCATGTGCAATGGCAATAAAGTAAACTATACTATACTATAATAGGAGAACCATTTATCTTACCTTATATTTGCTCAAATAAGAAAAACACACTTGGTGCCTTCCTGCTCTTGACTGATAAAAAGAGCAGAAAGGGTCTTATCTTCCATAGTTCAAATCTGATAGTAAGTAGTAGAATTCTGAAGAGGCCAGTAACCTCTTGGCAGATAACTCAAGTTATTTTAGGATTCAAGCACATAGGATGCGGACAAGTGCTAATTATATGGAGAGAGTTTTTTTTAAAAAAAAAAAAAGATTGAAGAATGTTCTCTCCTATGAGGACTGATCATTGAACACATCTTCCTTTCTATGAGTCCTGTCAGACTATTTGGTGGTGTTAGGAGGAAGGATGCTTTATCTTAGGAGTTCTCATGTGGCTGGCATCGAAGTTATCCAAATGCTGCATTCCAATGTGTACCTCGTGGCAATTTGCAAAGAAAATTACTTTGCAGAACTGGGTAGGGTATTTTTTGTCTCTTTTCTGTATTTGAAGACTACATCAGAAAACCAAACCAGGAAACGTGTTTGAAAGTGATTATATTTGAGGCATGAGGAGCACAGCTTTGGCAAGTGTCATTATAGAGAACTGTCTCAAGATACAGAAGTCTTTGTCCTCTGCTGATATTAATGAAAAATTTTAAAATTTCTCAGCCTGGCCAGAAGTAGCAGCAATTAATTGAGTATATGCTAGATATAAAATCTTAATGCCGCCTGCATTTCTCTGGTATGAAATGCATTAGGAAGGCAACTAACTCTTCATTCATTTTATTTCTGCATTTGAAAAAATTGTATACCAATTATGTTATCACTACACTAAAATATGTAGTTAATTAATTTACTCTTAATTACATTTCTATGTATGTTGTCTAAAGCTGCTAATAGTGATAAATTACAAAATGCAGCACAAACTTTAAAAAAAAGAATAGTATACTTTATTTGGCCAAGTGTGATTAGACACATGAGGAATTTGTACCCCATGCAGAAGGGCTCCATGTACATGCAATGAAACAAGATAATAATAATCATAATAATGATACCAATAATAGGGGGTAGTAGAGAAGATGAGAATAATAATAATAATACTACAGTCATACAACATGGGTGAATATACTTAGATATACTGTGTGGATCAGATGTTCAGCAGAGGGATGGCATGAAGAAAAAAACTGTCCCAATGTCTAGTTCAGAGGTTTACAATCTTAAACATTCACCATTTGGACCTGTTTCCCACAGAAAAGAAAACACCGGGAGCCATAAAACCCTTCCTATGCCTGACTATTTCTTGAGCAGTCACAAAACTAGCATACGTAGTTGAATTAAATGTTCTGTTTTTTTCTGAAACTTTTCTTTTCTTGGATTTATCCACGGTTGGCCTACTGGGGGTTGAAAAGCTCAGTAAATTGTGTGCTGGTGGGTGTCACACATTGGTGGTTGTGATGCATATTTTGAATGACGGAGCCGCAGCAGAGAGGTGAAAAAGCCACATGCGGCTCCAGAGCCACAGGTTACTGACCCCTAGTCTAGTTGTTTTGGCATGTAATGCCCCATAGCGGCATCCTGAGGGAAGAGTTGAAATAGATTATGTCCAGGATCTGAGGGGTCTGTAGTTATTTTCTTAGTCGTACTCTAGATTTGCGCAACATGCTGGCCTTCTATGGGAAGCAGCCTAGTTGCAGTTCTTTTTTCAGCAGTCCTAACTATTCTTTGGAGTATGCACCTCTCCTGTTTAATTGCTTTACCAAATCGGACAGTTACAGAAGTACAGATGGATTTAATAATTTCTCAATAGAATTGTATCAATAGCTCCTGGGGCAGTCTGAACTTCTTAAGTTGAAGCAGGAAGAGCTTTCTTTGTTGTGCCTTTTTGATGATGGTTCTAATGTTAGGTGTCCATTTCAAATCCTGGGAGATTATAGAACCCAAAAACTTGAAGGATTCTACTACTGATACTGTGCTGCCAAATACAGTAAGCATTTTAAATTCCAAAAACAGAAATGCAAGTGAACAACTGTGGATGTTCTGCACTGATTTTTCTATTTATGTTGTTAGTTGGCCCAGAATTAAGGATTTGGATGGTCTCAAAATTTAAATAAATGAATATGAAATGTAATGAGTCCATCCACCTAGGTTTCTGGCCCAACTGCAGTTTCCTATTGCACATGTTCCACTTACTTAGGAAAATCTATCTGCTCCAACTATAGAACATGCTGATGGCTCACAGGAGAAATAGCATGTAGTTTGTACAAACAGGGAAGAAAAATAGAACTGCTGTATGTAAACAGACTTCACAAGTGACATCAATTCTGTTCTAAAGAGAGAAACAGAGAGGGAAAGAACATTAAGTTGAGAATTATGCAGCCACTTAACTGTTTCTAGGAGTTAATTTGTAACTGCTCCTTGAATGTTTCTTCTTCCGTGTCTAGGTCAAATTTTATTGAAGTTACCCTCTTGGCTTTGTTGTTGGCAAAGCCAAAAATAAGTCATTATTGGTACATGTTTCTGGTAGTAGCCGACATACCAGCAGATGGGCTGGGCTTTATGTCTCTCCATATTCACACAGTGTGTTGTCCATCTGCTAAGAGCCTCTACTTGAGCATATTACTTTTATAATCTTCCTTTAATGTTATTCCTTGCTTAACAGTCTCCTTTCTCCATCTTTTAATTCATTTTTGTTCTTGTATACTGTCAAGAATGTTTGTTCTTGCCATGAAGTTGTTCCTAGGTCTGAGTCAGCTGGTTTGGGAGATATGTTCATTCAGAGGATGTTGAGGGTTATTTTCTTGCTTAGTTCCCCAAGTGTCTGCAGCAACCTCTCTCCTAATCTTAGGCGGGGCAACGCCAGAGAGAGAATATATATTTTCAATTGGTATAGCTTTGAGATATCCTAAACGTCACTAAACGTACTGCTTCATTGATGGTGATACCTACTTTTGAATGATGAAATATGGGCAGAAGAAAGAATGGGATGACTATCAGATTCACAAATAAATTGAACATTAGGCCAGTGATGAAAGATCAATGAAAATTTCCCTAAATCTTAATAATTGTTCATGGTGTTACTCATTTTAAATTCCTAATTCTGCTGCAAAATATCAGTCTATGTGTATGTACATGTGTGCACACGTGCCTGTATAAGTGGAAAAATATAACCATTCTAGGTCATACCTAACTCTAATAAGCTCTGGATCTTGCTATTTATTACTACTGCTCAAAAAATGCTGCAGGGAGAACATTTCAGCAGTGCTGTAACATAATTATTATGTGTGTTTTCTGAGAGTGGCAAAATAAGATTTGTACAAGAAGAACTGATTCATCATCATCCTGTTAGTGTTTCTTCTTGGGCATAATTATAAAAGATATAATGAATGCTACAAAAGCATATTGCCTAATGTAGTAAGAGAGAATTAATAATTAACATGCCTTAGGTTCTATGTGTTGACAGGATTTTTCTAACAAAGGAGTGCTGTAATTACTGCAAAAAGTAGAAATTTATATCAACATTGTGCTTGTTTATGTGGAGGACAAATCTGTAGAGAAACTTAAATTTCTTTCTAGGGAATTCAGAGTTTTATCTATTTTAGGTTAGGCTAATATTTCACAGTCTTTTGCTTTCCAATACGTTAGGCCAGGGGTCCCTAATCCCCCGGGCTGTAGCCTGTTAGGAACAGAGCTGTGCAAGCAAAGCTTCATCTATGCATGCACAGAATCTAGGTTGTGCATGAACATCCCATCACTGCTTTAGTCTTCCAGCTTCCAGAATTTCCAGTCAGTACATTGAGAGCTGTGCTAGTTGAGAAAGTTGGGAATTGTAAAAAGAATGAGCACACCTTGCAAATGTCTCTCTCTCTCTCTCTCTCTCTCTCTCTCTCTCTCTCTCTCTCTCCTGTCTGTCTGTCTGTCTGTCTGTCTGTCTGTCTGTCTATCATCTGTGGTGCTCTCCTCATGAGTATAACTAGAGTAATAGTAATAGCAGTATAGCTTATGATCTGTAGAGGCTAATTTGATCTTTTATTTTAAATAAAACAAATTACGTTTTACCTTGCTCATAATTTTTGATAGGATTAGGTTGATTAGTCTAGTGGTTAAGGCACCTGGCTATAAATCTGGAAATTATAGTTCTCCCTTAGGCATGAAAGCCAACTGGCTTACCCAGTTTTCATTCCTAGCCTGAAACCAAGTGTTTTCCATCACAATCCACTGCTTTGTTGATTCTTCTACTTTAAAAGGAGTAACTATGCCAATTGAGCTGCTTGATAATATACTTTTTAGCAGGCTATGTCTTATCCTGCTTTTAGAGAAATTGTGTTTCATCTTTTTATATCCTTTCTTACATTTTCCAGACAGGGCAGTAATTTAAAGACATTTAAAACTTTAAGTATATTAATGTCTAAATATTTAAAAGTTATGTAAAAGTTTTATGTTCAATTCCAATGTGAAAAACATAGTCAAGGTGCTTGATAATATTTCAATAATTCAACCGTGATAACCTTTGAATCTCCCTATATTCTTTAAATTATAATTAATGTGTATATTATGATGAAGTATAATGAAAACTCTGTTGTATAATACCAATAATTTCTTCTCGTGGTATCTGTGCTTCCTAGGCTATCAATTAAAATTATAGTTGTTCCCTTTCACTTCTACAAAGAATATCCATCATGTTTACAACAGTAAACGGTAAAATAGAGGTCCATCTCTATAATTTCTTACCCTTGCATAATCCAAATATTTGTTCACCTGCAGAGCTTCTTTATGTCCAAACTTGTCTGATGTGCAAGTTATTCTTTCAATAAAAGTACTTAGAAGAATTCCCTCCTTAAATAGTAATGTTCTGCCAATTCTTTCCCAATCGGATTACTAACATAAATAACAACTCCAGATATGCTTGATTATAGTATCCCTCATCCCCAGTCACTATGAACATACATGTCCGAACAGATAGGAATTGTAGTCTATCACATTTGGACACCAGTGTGGGGATGGCAGATGCATCGTTACTTTGATAGAGGGAATATGGAAAAACATTCCATTTTTAATTAACTGTTCATTTTTTTTATGTCATATATGTTGCTGCTCTTGTTGTTGTTTAGATGTGTTTTGTTGGCATAAGATGCCGTATGTTCCTATGTGAAAAGATGGGATGTTAATCACATAAGTATACTGTGCCAGCAGAATCTATTAATAAGGAAAGCTGCATGGATTAAAGAGATTTACAATATGAAAATTATGTTAGGTGTTAGTTACATTCTACAAAGTATATTGATTTTAAGATTATTTTATATATGTTATAATTTACATTGCTAAAACTTTTCCTCCTTTTCTGCAGATGTGCACTGGCAATTATATATTTGTTCCATATATGATAACTCCCCATAACAAAGTTTATTGCTGTGACAGCAGTTTCATGAAGGGATTGACTGAATTGATGCAACCCAACTTTGAACTGTTGCTGGGACCAATATGCTTACCCTTAGTTGACCGCTTTATTCAGCTCTTGAAGATGGCACAGGGCAGCTCAAGGTATGGAGTGTCTTCAGCTGTAACATTCAAATTTGCCGTAAAAAAGAAAACCATATGGACCCAATAAGTGTAACAGACATAGCATTTGATAGCAGCAGCCAAGGGACAACACATAACAGGAATACCAGAATAACAGAGTTGGAAGGGACCTTGGAGATCTTCTAGTCCAACCTTCTGCTCAGGCAGGAAACTCTGTACCATTTCAGACAAATGGTTGTCCAATCTCTTCTTAAAAACTTCCAGTGTTGGAGCATCCATAACTTCTGAAGGCAAGTTGTTTCACTGATTAATTATTTTAATAATCAGGAAACTGTCACGTTCATGTCCATCAAGAGTACTTTCATATTATGATAGCTAGTTGCTTGAACTTTGGCTTCCAGATTACCTCTGACCAAGAAGTATTTGAGGATCAAATTTGGGTTTCAAATTAGTAATGGTCCATTGTTCTGTCCATTCTTCCATCTGTTAAAAGCTTTCATGATTAATAAAGAGTCCAAAAAGATAAAAAGTAGTCAAAAAAAGGGGAGAGAAACCACTTTGTCTTGTACCCTTCACCATTTGGAAATAAGATGCAACTTCCCTTTTAAGTTTATGGGGAAGATGCATTGCTTGGAAGTGATAGACATATTTGGCGGTGGGTAGGTGGATGAAGTGAGATAGAGAAAATAAGCCTGAGGGGAAAAAAGGCACCCCCACCTTCTCTTTTACATTCAATTTGGAAATTAATTGCTTCTTCAGAATTATAGTGGCAACCTCTTGCTGTTTAACATGTAACGCTTTTACAGGGAAAATTTGATAATATTACCTGACATTTATATATTAGAAACATTTAAAAATCTTTGTAATATGGGCGGCATAGAATTTTAATATTAAATAACCCATATCAAATGCTTTGTTTGTTTGTTTATTTATTTGATGTATCATCATCCTTGAGATGTAGACCAACATTATTTTACTGTATTACCTACAATTGGGGAAAGGATGAAGCTGAGAAGCTTGTCTAAGGCCATATTCTAGCCTGTGTGAGGATGATGATGATGATGATGATGATGATGATGATAACTGGGAATGAACTGGGATTTTTTTAAAAAAAAAATAGAGATGGGCATCCTGAATAACCAATTGGTCCATTCATTCGTCCCTCTTGAACACTTAGTCGCTACAAATTTGTGAACATTTTGAAGGGATGCTCAGAGGGCCAAATTGACAGGAATCTTCAGTTTGTTATTATCCTTTCCTCCTCCTTCCCCAAAGAAATAAATGCTTCAAGGAAGCAGAGTGCCAATAAGTTTCACAAAGACCAAGTGGACTTCTAGTCCAACTTTAGGTGAAGCATTTTTGCCACTGAGGATCTTTGCTTCCTTGTGAGAAATGACTTGTGAGTAAAACATGTAGCCAGTGACAGGTCTGTCAGATAGCCAGAATCTGAATTAATTTACAATGCTTGTATCCCATGACTTGAGAACATTTCAGGAACATTTGAAATGTCATGGATCGTAGAACAAGTCAATTCAAAGTTTTCAAGGCACAAATTAGGAAGATCAAATTGTCATATTTTGGAAACATTATGTGAAGACCCAACTCCCTTGAGAAATCTACAAATACCAGGAAAGCTGGAAGGAAAGAGAAAAGAGGACAGCCTAAAAACAAAATGGATAGTCTGATAACAGAGTCAATGGGTGCACTTTGGAAGATCTGAAGGCCCAAATTAGGGGCAAATTTTCCTGGAGAAGAGATTCACTGAATCTCACTGAGATTCAGCACCAACCAATAGACAAAATAAAATAAATCATTATCTACATATTCAGTTCATATTTGCAATCCTTAATTAGATCAATATTCCTGGTTCAGTTTTGCTCATTGTATGAGTTACTGTAAAACAGACAGCCAAGGGGCTCTTTTATAATTTTGAGGTTTATACTGATTATTTCCTTTCCCTTCTAGCCAATACTTCAGGGAATCAATTCTTAATGATATCAGAAAAGCTCGTAACTTGTACACTGGGAAAGAATTAGCTGCAGAATTGGCCAGGATAAGACAACGGGTGGATAACATTGAGCTTTTGTCTGCTGACATCGTGATAAACTTGCTGTTATCTTACAGGGATATTCAGGTAGGAATCAAATGCTTAATTTAAACGTATTACTTCTATTAACTCTGTTTCATCAACATATGAGAGGGCCTCTATTCAATTCTAGTCAGGTTATTAGGTTATTGCAACATTTTATGTACCCAGGTATGCTCTTAGCCCATACTAAGCTTTTTTAGATCACCCCACCCACTTAAACCCCAATTCCCTGAGCTAGGAATTATTTTTTTTATATGCCAGCAAACTACAGCATCTCCCCAGTTTGCCAGACTTTTTTTTTTTTTGCCTTCATAAAACAAGCGCTCATTCCTGAAAAATGCAAATAGAAGCAAAACAAGGGAGACGTTGTAAAGAAATTTACAGTGAATGGTCTTTTCTAAAAATAGCAGTCATTCCTACCAAACCAGATTTTCCACAATTTTTCTTCCATCCTCCCAGTCTCCCCCCCTCTCCCCCAAAGGGTTTAGTGTGGTTGTGGGTGGGCAGGGGCGAGAAAGGGATGATTTTAGTTATTTAGAAATGAATAAATCTGTGGGAGTTCAGTGTCTGAATTTACTGCAGAGGGATTTAAATCTATCATATTTTTAGAGGCTATTTCAGACATTCTTGGAACAAATGCTTGACAAAGAATGGATCAGGGCCAGGTGGACTCCACAGACGGCTTGGGGTAGATGGTCACTACCACATATGCTCATGGTAGCCTGAAATTATTCTTAATAGTTGCCAGATTTAATAAATGAACGTTGTTACCATGGCAACTGTGTGTATTTACATTATGCTTAGAACTGTGAAAAGGGATATAGAACGGTTAATATTCAGATTTTATTTTTTTAAAAGTAGAATCCATTTTGCATATTGGGGGACATTATATTATAAGCACAGTGACAAAGATTCAGCAAATTATGTGAGTAGATTCTATTTCTATATGATACCCTGTCTTGCTATCACATATTCTACAGAACTGATGGCTTTTTAAAAAATAACTGAATTTCAGATACTGAGGGTTTTCTTAACACTGCTATACTTCTGAAGTCTGCGCTCAAAAGCACATGATACAGTTGATGGTCTAGTAACAGTATCCCATACTGAGGAGATTATTAAGCATATGAATTTTTATGTCTTTTGAATATAGAAATGTCATGTCTGATTTATTGTCTTCCTTACTATAATCATTTCAATAAAGCTTACCCATGCTCCTGTTAAACTGATTGAAAGTAGTTCGAATATGAAGTAAAATCCTTCCTTATTTCAGGCAGAACATAACATTATTAATGACATGTTAACCTATGTAGAAAATTCAACAGGGTTATATGATGTGAGAGTTGAGGTTAATTGTCCTCAGCCTGTCCTGTTCTTTGAGATCTTTGATTCCGTTGTTGGCTACAAAGACTTGATTTGATTATGGAAACATTTCATATCAAAACTCAAAGTATATTTCCAATTGCAAAAGAAGGACAGATGGAAGGAAGAGAGGGAGCTATAACATCTGTATGTTTTTAAATCTCACACTCATCAAAACTATCATTACTCTTGAATCATATGCAACATTAAGAAATGTCAGGTCTTTCAGTTGCCCTTTTCAAAGTTTGAAAACAATGAAAAGCAGTTGCCTCCTTCTGAATGTACAATAATTAGAGGCAGCTTTGTAGACCAAAAGGGTAACGTGATGGCTCAGGGATTAAGATGCTAGGCATGTCGACTGGAAAGCTGACATTTCAGGTTTGAGACCTGAGTGCAGCGCAACAGGATGAATGCCTGTCTTTGCCTAGCTCCCGCCCACCTAGCAGTTTGAAAGCATTCAAATGTGAGTAAATAATTAGGTACCATTTCAGTGGAGAGGAAATCAAGAGCTCCGCGACTTCATGCTGGCCACATAACCACGGAAATGTCTTCAAGACAGTGCTGCCTCAATGGCCTTGAACCCCGCCTTCTATAGTCAACAATAACTAGCAGAGTAAAACCCAAAGGTATTCCTTTCTTTTGTAGACCAAAGAAAACTGAATGAGGCTATGACCAATATTATTATTGTAGGTCCCAACTTAGGTATTACATCCATTCAGTATGTAGTTTTTATTTTTTCAAGTCACAGGAAGACTTAGACAGTTTGTCTTTTTTTTTTTTTTTTTTTTTTTTTTTTGCCTTATCTGAGATCATGTTTTAATAAACTGTTTTATTTATCTTTTTTGGAAGGATTATGAGTCTATTGTGAAATTGGTAGAGGCATTAGAAAAACTTCCAACCTTTGACTTGGCTTTACATCATCATGTGAAATTTCATTATGCATTTGCACTGAATAGGTAAGAACTTTCCTTTCCCTTGAAACTACAGTGTTTGATGGCACATTGTCCACAATCAAACTATCTTTCCATTTTTTTCAAAAAAAAAACAAACCCAAATAGTTCCAGCATTTTTTCATCCTGTGTCTCTTGCTTCTATAATTGGTAGATTTGACTTTCCATCTTGACTTTGGGTTTTTATCACCATTAAATTTATTTTCTTCAGTTTGAGCACAGCAAAAGCCTAAAGGAGACCAATGTTGATTGAATGGTCCGTCAAACAAACTCAAAACCATAGCATACAAATTAACACTGCTCAGCCTTGAAAAGAAGCAGGCACAGGGAAGCTGAAAACAAAATGATACGGATGTGCATGATTCTATTATTAGCTGTTCAGCTATGATAGCGGGACATAATCTAAAAATGAGGAAGAAGGGCAAGAACGATTAAGCATGATTTTGCTACATCCCTTTTGTACACCAATGTTTCAGACTATTAATGTGATACAGTATAGTAAAATATTGAGAGCTGTCCATTCACCTTTGGGATTCTTTAGACCAGGGGTCACCACTAAATTTATAATTTTAAATCCCGCGGACCAATAATACGATTTTTAAAAAAAGACAAATAGTATTTAGTGCAATATAAAAAATGCAAATAATTTTTCTGCGGATCACCAAAATTTTGTCACAGACCACTGCTTTAGACAACTGGTTTTTATTTGGGATTATCTCCAGCAGTTTCTGTTTGTCCTCTAAGTTAGCTCAGAGTGGAGGCACTCCCAATCTCTTCAGTGAAACCAATTATTGGAAGTATGCCTTCTCTATTGTGGAATCTGCTCTCTGGAACAGCATGCTGCCCCTCCCCCATCAAACTTCACACTATTAGGAACAAGAGTTCCTAGGTTTTTGAAAAAGTGACTTTGTTTCCCGGGTTAGGTTGTTTGTTGAACTTATGTAAGTTTTCTTTTATAATGTAACAGGTGATTCCCCACCCCTCAAGAATATATACCCTTTTCTTGAACTCTTCCCACTTCCCATCTGTCTTTAATCATATCAGCCACCCAAAGTCATCTGAGAGTCAGGCAATTTAAATAAATGAAGTGAGATTCCTATAAAGTATTTCTCTAGAAAGTGAAAAAGAAATTGTTTTCAAATGGACCGTGTAAATATCAGTCAAATTTTTTTCTCCCTATTCAGACTTATTTCATCATCTTTGACATGTGAAGTGATAATGCATTACGACTATTGCTATGGAATATTCAAATATTGTGTTTGGTTTTTTTTTTTTTTAAATAAAACAGACGAAATCTACCTGGTGACAGGCAGAAAGCTCTAGATATCATGATACCTCTAGTGGAGCAAGAAAGCCAAGTTGCTTCTGATATGTACTGTCTTGTGGGGCGAATCTATAAAGACATGTTCTTGGATTCTGGGTTTACAGACACTGAAAGTCGAGATCAAGGAGCTTTATGGTAAGTACCCCTTTACCACGTATCTGTATGAGTTTACTTTTTGATGTTAAAAGAATGCTGAATTTTTATTCTTCAAATGCATTTCTGAAGCAGTCTTATATGTGGATTAATTAATATAGGTTGTCCTTGATTTACAACCACAGTGGAACCCAAAATTTCTGTTGCTAAGCAAGGAAGTTAAGTGAATTTTGACCCATTTTATGACCTTGCGTGCCACATTTGTTGAGTTAGTAACATAATTATTAAGTGAATCTGGCTTCCCCATTGACTTTGCTTGTCAAGGTCACAAAAGATGGTCACATGACTCCGCGACACCGCAACTGTCATAAATATGAGGCAGTTGCTAAGTGTCTGAATTTTGATCGCATGACCCATGGAGATGTTGCAACGGTCGTAAGTGTGAAAAACGGTCATAAGTTATTTTTTTCAGTGCTGTTCTAACTTTGAACAGTCACTAAACAAATGGTTGTAACTCAAGGATTACATTATAAGTAAAATGAATAAATTTTACTTATAATGAATAAGTAAAATTTAGTCAGATTGGAGAGGTTTTCAGATTTTTTAGGTAATATATCGATGTGTTTTGCATTATTCTTTAACATCTATACATTTGACTGATTATAATAAATTCAATCAGCAGATTTCAGAGATAATTTGATTTTTGATGATTTATTTTATTTTCCATTTAACTCGCTTTTGTCTGTTGAAAAAACTTTAACGGCCCTATACAGCCTATAGAAATGATATAAAGTACAGTACTATGCAAATCTGAGTTCATTGTGTCTTAATCAGAACCGTTGTACAAGCACTAATTTCAGAACAGATTAAACACATAGATTTTCTATGATTGTCACATACTTATGGAACTATGATATCTACCCTTGATATCACTTCCATGACCTAGAAAGTTCTGTTTCCTATCATTTCTTAGGAAATTGTTCCATTTGGTTTATTATTCTATTTAACATTTTATTTGATTACTTTGAAGACCTTGAAAGATATAGTGCTTAAAAAATTAAAAATATCTCTGGAATGTTTCAAAACAATTCCTGATCACAGTTGACTGTACTTTTTAAAATGAAAAGCTATTGAATGTTGGCAGAGATGAGAAACTATAGCAGTTTTTTAAAAAAAATCTTTCCAGTCACTTTAGAGAATTCCTGCTTTATGCAAAAGTGGAGGGTTCTTTTCATAATGACTCCTCACCAGTATTTCCTTATGTTCTGCTAATAAAATAGAAGGTGTGGTCATCCTACCATCTACATTTCAAAGGCTCATTTCATAATCAGGTCTAGACTGCACACCTGTTTGGAATCAGTGATTTATTTTTTTGCGCCATCGCAATTCTACCTTCATCACATGCAAATATACAAAATTGTTTTGAAAGGCCCACTGAAGCATAATCCAAATCCCTGCAGCTTATCTTTTTGTCTTTTCTTGGGATCTGCTTGTTTTTACGTGGAGAACTAGAGTGAATGCTGCTAGGCGATAAGATTTCGGTTAATATCGACACAGAGATAAGTAGGTTAATTATTACCTGTCAGATTTTTCCTGTGGCTTTTTATGCTGACCTCATAAACTGGGGGAAAGGATTATTGTCAGGAGACTGACCAACAAGCCAGGCAGAAGTTAAATTAGTACGGGGGCCGATTCAACGCTTGCATACAGCAGAATTTGTCTGATGCCAGCTTCCAAGCCAGCATTATTAGAAAAGCAAATTATAATAAATGGAAAAAGAGCAAAAAAAGGAGAACAGATACTAGAAGCTGAAGAGATAGAACAATTTTCCACTAATAAAGCAATAGCAGAGTATTCTGGACTGTTGTTACACATGTTCAGGGCAGTTAAGAATGCTAAGGACAGTCATGATGTGGGATTGAAGTGGTTTTGGATAGTGAATATATTTACATCAATTCCTTTCCCATGGTCCATATCAGCTATGCAACTAGTGCTCCAAATCACTGTGAAATTATAAGAGTGGCAAAAGTCACTGATTACCTATCATTCCTTGCTCTTTCTGCTGATGCCTGTGGCCTCTCCATTTGAATAGCAAAACTGGAAACAGCAGCTGCTGCAACAGAAAAAAGACCAAATTGTTGAACAGTTGTCACTGCTCTGAGCAACTCATGCCCATATTGGCTGAGTAGACGCAGCAAGTGATCCTTGGAAAGAGCAAATCAGTGCCCTGTTGCCTTCTTCTTCTGTAGTTATATCAGGCCAAGCCATCATTCGGTACACTTATTTAATAAGAAGCCATGAATAGTTTCCTGCCTGAACTGCAAACCATGGTTCAAAATCATAGTGACAGTATTCACATGATACTGTAATCCAGTGATGGCTAATCTTTTTGCCATCGTATGCCAAAAGCGGGGAGAGCATGGGGCGGTTGTGTGCGTGTCCACACCCATAATTCTATGCGCCCCCCCGCGCTTGTGTGGTTGAGCCCCCCCACACACACTTTTGGCATTCAATGGCACGGTGGGTCCGGTACGCCTGTTGTTTGCTTTCCCCAGGCTCCAGAGCCTTTCTAGGAATCTGGGGAGGGCAAAAATGGCCTTCTCCACCTCCCCCCCCCGAAGCTGAAAATGGCCCGTTTCCTGACTTTCCTGACGGGGTGGGGAGCCCATTTTCACCCTCCCAAGACTCCTAGAAAGGCTCTGGAGCCTGGGGAGAGCGAAAAACGCCCGCCCCTCAGAGACCCTCCGGAGTCCAGAAACAGCTTGTTTCCCGATTTCCAGTGGGCCCAGAAGCCCCGAAAATCAGCTGGCTCACGTGCCCACTGATATGGCACTGAGTGTAACTAGTAGCATGTGTGCCACCAGTGGCACATGTGCCATAGGTTCACCATCATGGCTATAATCCATAACCAAACAAGCAATGCTATAATTAGCATTGAATATGCTAATATGAATATGGTGTAAAATTAACCTGCTATACCACCTATTTATTTCAGATTTATATTTTCATGTCAGATGGGAAACAGGATAGCCATTGCCATAAGTAGCAAGCAATATTTTAGTTGGAAAGGTTTATTCTTCTAAAGGAAAATAGACGTAGAGTATTTCACTGTCATTTCTCCTGTGGGTTTGACTGTGGTAGTGCAACCATCCTGATTTTTGATGCCAGCTCTGAATTGATAGAGCCTGGGATTGTCTTTCTGCCTGGACTTTGCTTTTTTTCCTACCCCTTGTGATGTTTTAAAAACTTGTGACTCTCATGAACATTTGAACGGGGTTAAAAATTAGCAGAAAGAATAGCATTTCTCAGAGAGGGGTTTAAAAAAAGGAAGAAGGGCTGAGCGTGATATGGGATGTCTTGAATCATTGGCACTCTTTTTGCTTTTCTTTGCCCTTTTAAACATAAGTTTAGGAAAATGTAGTCAGTCAACCATGGTCAACAGTTGTTGACTAGCTGTTGATTTGTAATTACTTTGTGTGATAAAATGTTCTGAAAAATGCCCAAATCTTACTGTAGTCGTTTAAATGCAAACAACCCAGACTCAAAGCTAGTGGGATGCTATCCAGCTAAAATATTTTTTCTGATAGCTAGCACTGCAGCAAAGCTCCTTTCCCGCAGATATGCAAGCTATCCATTTGGCAGCTCCAGCTATTTCTTATTTAGCCCATTCAGTTTGTACTCAAGGAGCAAGAGAAAGTCTTTCAGTCCTCAGCTGGTTACATTCTAGAAGAGATACCTTACTTGCAAAAGATCTCTTTAATGTTACTCTTGCAGCAATAATAGTACTAATTGGGCTTGAAAGATTATGTGAATTTCTACAATGAAGATGATGGTAGTCCCCCTTTTCACTGGATTCCTAGCCATTGCCTTTAACCTTGTCTTGTAGCATTTAGAAAGGATATAGAAAGAAAATGATGAGCATGCCTTCCAGAGGTAGTATTCAGCTGGTTCAGGGAACCAGTAGCGGCAACAGCGGGTGGGCCCTCTCACCTGCCCCAGCGTAATGCCATCCTATTTAGTCACGTTTTCGAGGCTGGGTGCATGTGCGGAAGGCCCACGGGGGGCAAACTGGTGGTAAGAATATATGAAACCCACCGCTGATGCCTTCTCTGTGGTATTTTATCTTCCATACAGCATTGGTCCATCCCTGTCTTATTACACTGCTGTTATGTCTGTTACTGTTAGAGAGCATATCTCTGGCAAATACATACAGTATTATTCCGTTTTCTGTTTCGTTTACTACACATATCAGTGTACCAATTATTTTTTTAAATAAACAGGGAATCCTTATTACAATGAGTTCTGTAATAAATGAATGCTTTTAAAATATTCAGGACTGTATCTGATGGGTAACCAAATGACGAAGAGACTTTAGTGGAGAGACGAAGTGGCAAAAACCAACTTCCTATCCATTTTTTAAATGGAGAACTCTCTTTTAGAGAGCCTTCCTTTACATCTATGAAAGGAATGATCTTAATCATCTGATGATCTTAATGCCAAAGTAGCCTCCTCTCAGAAGGAGAAATGGAGAAATCCCTTCTCCTTATATTTGACAGAACTCTCATTTGCGGTTACCAAATTAAGCAGCAGGAATAACAGATAAAGCAGGAATAAATTATAATGTGTCTGTCAAACAATCATAAATAAAGAGCATATTTTTAAAATTGAAAATTAGTATTTTGATAATCTAAACGTACTTTTTTGTTATACTTCAGGGAAATGTAGGAAATAAAATATGAGCTTTTAACATAATTACAAGAGCAAACGTACATACTATTAGTAGTAGTATTATACTACTACTTATTATAATACTATAGTTTAGTATTATACTAAAGTACAGTAGAGAGGCCGTTTTTGCAGACATTTTACCTCAACTCCAGTGGGAGCCCCAATTAAAATAGGGACAACAAAATTGGGCTATTGTCATCTAAGAAATCTTTTATAAACCAGCAATAAAACCAGCAATAAAATCGATGCAGTGACTATCCAGTATGTGAAATATATATATATATATATATATATATATATATATATATATATATATATATATATATATATATATATACATATATATTTCACATAATGGATATATTTATAATATATTTATATATATAAATAAAATAGTTTTCTATCGAGACACCTGGTCTACCCCAACATGTGGGAGGGGGCATTCTGCTCCCTTTCGCCTTTCAGCTCCAATCCAGGAGCCCTCAAGCAGTCAAATTCATGACAAACCATTTTATACCAAATTTATATTTTGCTGATAAAGAAACTAAGGGAGACTAGTATAGATCTATTTCAAGCTATTTAGCTCTCATCAGCTAGCTATACCCTTACTCGGATTCGAACTTGGGCTTCCTGTATGTTAGGCAGTTGAATTAACCTCTAGGCTACAAGTTCTCCTCCCTTCATCAACTTGAGCCAAGGGAAAGATTAAATGTTTTTCTATCGAGACACCTGGTCTATCCCAAAATGTGGGAAGGGGCATTCTGCTCCTTTTTGCCTTTCAGCTCCAGTCCAGGAGCCCTCAAGCAGTCACATTCACGACAAACCATTTTATACCAAATTTATATTTTGCTGATATCTATATAGGCAAGAACCTATTGTTGTTGTTGTTATTATTTACTGTTGTTACTTCTATTCAGCGCTGGAGCAAATATTTTGCCTGTTTAAAGTCCAATGTTCAATCAGTGGCATTTCCAAGGAATGGCTAGGAAAGACTCACCATTTTGACCGTCCATCAGCATTTGTCAATCAGACTTTTAGCTTGACTAAAAGTCTGTATTTCATGTTCCTGGATACTTCCGGATGGGCAGTTCTGTGTAACATAATTAATATTCATCGTGCAGCACTTACTCAACAGGAGTAAGCCTGTGTAGGCATGTAGAATGAGTTAGAGCATGTGATGTTAATTCTGTGATTTATAACTTTTGATGAATAAAGCTGTTAATAATTACTGGTTATTATGATGGCTAAATACGATTTCCATGATTAGAGGCAGCAGTTGGAAAATAGTAGTAAAAGAGAACTGTTGTCTAATTATGGATTTATAGTCAAAAAATCAAATCAATATGGGGGGAGGAAGTTGACTTTTCTACATACCTACACTGTTGCTACTATTAAAATGCATTTACGCCAATGAATTGAATACTGTATTCCTGACTAATTTGTTTATGCCTTTTCTTTTAACTGGTATATTGCATTATCTTCTACATTTATTTCTATAGATTCATACAATAGGAATAATCTGCTTTAAATAGTATATGGTGTGTGGGTTAAAATCGTATTTCTAATATAAATGTCAAAAAACTTCAATGTTGAAAACATATATTTAGTTTTCACTGCAGAATAACAAAGATGTTGTGAAGTTATGTAGTTTTCATAATTGCAAAAACACAGAAGAAAGAAAAGAGAGAAGGAAGGATGTATGTGTTTAGGCTCCTAAAATAACCATGAGTTGGAATATAACGGAGGATGTTATGCTTGGATAATTTAGTTGAGTTGTATTAAAGCGACTGTGGTAATAATTTAAGAATGTCCCAAATTGCCTCTTAATGAATTACTTTTTAAAGAAATGTTTTC
Organism: Masticophis lateralis; assembly: GCA_030761175.1. Classification (NCBI taxonomy): domain Eukaryota; kingdom Metazoa; phylum Chordata; class Lepidosauria; order Squamata; family Colubridae; genus Masticophis; species Masticophis lateralis. The sequence goes on from JAUDYJ010000001.1 coordinate 90,805,014, forward strand.
TCTTTTAGGTTCAAGAAGGCATTTGAGTCAGAACCGTCATTACAGTCAGGAATTAATTATGCAGTCCTCCTCTTGGCTGCTGGGCATCAGTTTGATACCTCTTTTGAATTACGGAAAGTTGGTAATTATAGCTTACTGATTCACAAGCAAATCAAATTCAGCGACAAGATATTTACCACCTTCTGTTTTATGGGAAGCGATCTCATGTTTGGAGTTACAGTTTCTTCTTTCTTAGCCATTTCTTCATTTCAAATACATCTTCCATTACGAATAGACTGCCCACATGCTTTTACCAAGTGATCCGCTTTGTGCGAATTCACTTTTTTAGAATATTTTTTCCCCTATAGACCTGTAACAGCTTAAGGGTATCATGGAATAAACTGTGAACAGAGATGAATGAACTCTGTTGATTCTTCTGAATAATTTTATATTGAACTTTGGATCCAGTGAAATCTTCCATGCCATTATTTCCCTTTAGTGTATTCTATGTGAACAGCAAGCAGTGTACCTTGTTATAAGTGTAGAATTCGTAGTAATAGCTACCTACTATAAAATTTCCATTTTTCCAGCAACATTAGGCTATTGGGTTAATACAAGGTATTATTAAGCTAATACAGGTAGTCCTCAACTTTGAACCACAATTTAGCCCAAAATTTCTGTTCCTAAGCAAGACAGTTATTAAGTGAGTTTTGCCCCATCTCACGACCTTTCTTGCCGCAGTTGTTAAGTGAATCACTACAGCTATGTTAGTAATATGGTTGTTAAATGAATCTGGCTTCCCTATTGGCTTTGCTTGTCAGAAGGTTACAAAACATGATCACTTGATGCTGGGACAGTAGGACACTGCCACGGTCATAAATATGAGCCAGTTGCCAAACATCTGAATTTTGTCAAGAGACCGTGATGATAGGGCAATGGTCGCAAGTGTGAAAAATGGTCATATATCACTTTTTCCAGAGCCATTGCAACATCACTAAATGAATGGTAGTAAGTCGAGAACTACCTGTATAGCAGGCCAATTTTCTGATTACTGAGAAACAGAAAAATCTCAATTCAGTTTTATAGACTTTCCACTTGAAACCTTGATGAAAGAAATGAAGCAATGATTTTGTGATTTCTGTTGGCAATGCATCCTTTTGATCAGTTTCTGCTAGGTCCCCTTAAACCTCATTATTTTGTTTTTGACCTTATCTCTGAGGTTAGTAAAACTTGTGTAGAAATGAAGAGGGAGTCATAAATGTATGAAAACAATGATATCCTGAAATTAGGCAGTGGCTCAGGTTTTAAATTTGTAGTACTGTAGTGAGTAACAACTTCTGCTGAGGTTTATTAAGCCTATTAAATTTGAAAGGTATAAGTCTATATTCCTCAGCCTGACAGTTCCTAGATGGATTGGGGGTCTTGGTTCCAGAATTCCCACCATTACAGCTAAAATACAATTTTAATTTCTCCAGGAGTTAAAATAAGCAGCCTACTTGGGAAGAAAGGAAACTTGGAGAAATTGCAAAGTTATTGGGAAGTAGGCTTTTTCCTGGGAGCCAGCGTCTTGGCAAATGATCACACAAGAGTGATCCATGCCTCAGAAAAGCTATTCAAGTTGAAAACACCAGCATGGTAAGCGATACTTTTTTGTCCAATTAATATACATTTAATTTTCAGATTAAATGACATTGCATTCTAAAGACATTGGTAACTCTACAAAATGAATCATTTTGCACACCACATTGACACCTGATGATGAAAGTAATAGAGTACATAAAATGTGTGTTTCCAGGTATCCTTCTGCTTCTTTTTTTCCTGAGTAAGCACTTGAGTTTTGACTCTGGATTCAAAATGTGAAATCCAGAAAGAAAGAAAAAAACAATATTACTTACATCCAGTTTAACAGAATTTGTTCTCAACTTGAATGAAAATGTTATGAATAATTTTGATGAATTGTCAGCCCATGTAAATATTCAGCAGACCTAGAATAGTTCTGGGTCTGGGTCCATTTCCTTCCCTCCCCTTATTCTTAATGTTTTATCATTCTAGTTTTAAATCAATAAGAGGGCAATGAAGAGTTGACACAAGTGGTTATTTTACAGTGTGTAGCCTCTGCTTGATGTTCTTCTCAAGGCTAGTTTGTGGGACCAATGAGAGATTTTGGTATTGTATTTACTTTTAAAAAGACACCAAGCAATAAGATAGGAAGCAGATCTGGAACAATGGTTCTTTAGCTGACTTTCAGCAAAAACTATGTCAGACATTTTGCTGGGTTCCAAGATGAGAAAAATGGATTGTAGTTGCTAGGCAACTATAATTCCCTGAGTCAATTTGAGTTGAAACTGCAATAGGGAGTGATTGAAACCAGATCCAGAGAAGAGATAAGAGAATCGTTTTATGTTCTATTTCCATCTTTATTTATCCATACAGGCCTTTGTGTTTATTCAGGCTTCAGTTCAGTGAGGCATATTTCCATTTATGATACACCCATCTTTTTGGAAATAAATAATTCTTAGAAGTAACCAGTAACATGGAAGTATTTTCTTGACTAAAAAAAGGGAAAGACACTTATTAATTTTAAGAATGGGAGAAAAATATGTTTCTTTCTTTCTGCAAAGTAGTAGGGAATCTATCCAGGACAGTGTGATTTATATTATCTTAAGCACAATGGAAAGTGGAAGCTATTTTAAAAAAACATTGTGGAGTACCAGCTTGGGGGAAAAGAGGCTCTGTACATGTTTACCCAGTCAAACAGTTTTGTGAGGTACATTTTGGTCTGTGTACTGTGTTTTCCTGAAAATAAGACCCTGACTTATATTTTTTGAACTCCGAAATAAGCACTTGGCCTTATTTTTAGGGACGCCTTATTATTTTGGGGTGCATGGAGCAAGACAGGGATCTTCTTGCTGTCTTACCTGATTTCCAGCTCTGTCTCCCTAACCCTAACCAGAGGAAATGGCAGGGACTGGCTGCACATGCCTTTAAATATTTTCAGGGAGGGCTTATTTTCGGGGAAACACAGTAAAAAAAGAATATGGTGAAGATTGCAAGCAATAATATAAAATGTTGCAAACTAGTCTTTGTTTTCTTCTGGTTTATCCTAGGTATCTTAAGTCCATTGTGGAAACCATTTTGATATATCAGCACTTTAAGAAGCTAAATCCAGACCAACAAGTAGGCAAAAATGAACTTGTAGACTTTTGGATGGATTTTCTAGTTGAGGCTACAAAGACGGATGTCTCTGTAGTTAGATTTCCCGTAAGTATAATTTAAACACTGTTCATTTCCTGTTTGTCTTGCTACATGGTTATTTGGAAAGAGAAGTGCTTTAATTTGGAAGGCAATAAATTAAAAAAAAACATAATTAAATTGATCTTTATTAGATACAGACATCCTGCTTTTCCTACAAAGAACATAATAGTTCTTCTACAGTTTTAGCTTCAGTGTCACAACAATTCTGGTGAAAAGATTATGATTATGAGCTTGAATTTCATTTCTGAATGAGGAATTGAAGCTGGTTTGTAGTCTGTCATTCTAACTATTTTACCACTTAAATAATTTGGGCTGTTACATCTTTTCTCTTGACAACAGATTGAAAATTTTTCTGTACAATTTAATTAGTTTTAACAGTTGCCCTATTAAATGTTGTATGAATTTCCCTTCTCTCAATTTTTTGCAGAGTTATAACCGAGCAATTGTGCAAATCAAATAAAGTCAGATGTCATTTTCCATCTACTTACCTATTACAGTGATTGCACAATTTTCACTCCATAGTTGATAGCTGTTGACAAATCTGTACTTTAATTAAATATTATTTCAATACTTTGGTTGGAACCAAATGTTTTGTATATTCACCTATTGTATATTCACCTATTGTATGATTTCATACTTGGCAAATAAGTATTGTACTGTTCTTTATCTTTTCACTATCAGTTCCATCCTGCTGCTTTTCAATACATTGTCATCTGAGACCTATTGATCTCTCCCTGCTAAACTAACCGTAACTGGGGATTCGGTATTCACAGTCACTTCAAAGATTCCTTGCTTAAATTTGCAGAAATATGTTTTTTGCTTGCCCAGTCCTTTACTTCATCATAACATAGGCTTTGAATTTACCAAAATAATGAGCAGCATAAATCTTGCTTTATATCTGCTATTTTGTAAACTGGAATGAATGCAAGCTAGTGTCTATTTTTACAAAAGCTGCAATCTTCTAATCAATACTGTTTGTACTGTTTTTCTTTATTTTTATACATACTTTTCATCATGCTATACCTGTTCCCTTCTACAAAATATTTTTCTCTTCCTTTCTTATACCTCCTTCCCCACAAAGATTTTCATCTGTGTATTTTCATAGGATATCATAGAATCAGAGGAAAACATATCAACAATATCTAACCTGGTCTACAATAGCTTTTTTATCATCAGATAAAACAAAGTCATTGTAACTCTTGACAATTTATTGAGAGGTAAAAGTGACATTTTTACCTCATGTCTCATCAGACTATGTATTGAATCAGCAATTTTCATGTTTTCTTTTAGTTTTTCCTCCCTGGGGATAAAAAAGGGGGAATTGGCAGCTTCCTTGCCTTCTTCTGTGCAGAATTTGAATTTATACTCAAATTAAGGAAATAGTAGTTATACGTCTTCCAATACTGTTGATTTAGGGTCTAGAAAATAATCTTTCAAATTAAACAAAAAACAATTAAAAAATTTAATTAAATTTTTTTTAAAAAACAAGAGAATAGCAAAGCTATTCTCCAGAGCACTTGAGAGTAGGACAAGAAGCAATGGGTGGAAATTAATCAAGGAGAGAAGCAACTTAGAACTAAGGAGAAATTTCCTGACAGAACAATTAATCAGTGGAACAACTTGCCTCCAGAAGTTGTGAATGCTCCAACACTGGAAGTTTTTAAGAAGATGTTGTATAGCCATTTGTCTGAAGTAGTGTAGGATTTCCTTTCTAAGCAGGGGGTTGATCTAGAAGACCTCCACGGTCCCTTCCAACTCTGTTACTATATTATATTAAATAATTGAAACCAGTATTAACTGAAGAAATACATGAAAAACTATTTTTTTAAAAAAAATTCTATTAACGAAGAAGATGGAAGAGAAGAAGCATTCAGCAAATAATAGAATGTAGTTTTTAATTGAACTCTACCATGCACATAGCAAAATAAAAGTTTATTTTCTTTTCTTACCACAGATTTTGTTGTGTGCTGTATGCTATTTCCTCACCAGTTGTTTTTTTTAGATACTATTAATGCATAAACCAATGTATGATAAAGTATAAAAGGCTATACTTTATACATATAGAGAATACCTGTTACAAAGCCTTATAATCTCTATTCAACTACAGTTTAATATCGAAATAACTAGACATTTTGAGGAATCAGTTACTAACTTTTATTTTATCATTTTTGCTTGAAGGTTTTGATATTGGAACCTACAAAAATCTATCAACCTTCATACTTGTCAATCAATAGTGAAGCTGAAGAGAAGACGGTCTCTATTTGGCATGTTATGCCTGATGATAAGGTAAGCTGCCTTCCTTGCATTTTAAGAAGAAAAAGGAAGATGTTCCTTTTTCATCTTATGATCACTCTGATACAGTGCAGGAGCTAAAGAATTTTTTTTTCTTACTAAAGGAAATTATTAAATACCAAAGAACCTTTGGTATTTGACATCCAGAACCTTTGGTATTTGAGGGAGGAAAGATAATGGAATATGACAATTAAGAAACTTAAGGAAAAGGAAGTAATGGATTCTGGGAAATATTATTAAGCATAATATAAAGAGCCAATTTGGTGCAGGTGTTAAGGTATCAGGCTAGAAACTGGGAAACTTGAGTTCTGATTCCACTTTAGGCAGAAAGACACAGTTGGGGGATATTCTCACAGTTCTAAGAAGAAGACAAGGGCAAATAATTTCCAATGATTTTTGCAGGATAACTGAAGAGACTAATCAACAAGTGAGAAAAGTATAACATTCTTATATAAAGTATTTCAGGGTTAGAGGATGCTTTGTTTTATCAAGTTAGATTATTGGCTCATCCAACTCAGTACTGTGTGCACCAATTTGCAATTCTATAATGGCCTGCTGTCTTCCCAAAAATTTAGACAGAGGCTTTTTCAGGCAGGAATTAAATTGGAACTGCTTGCATGGAAAATGTTTCTTTACTTCAAATTAAACTCTTTCTATAAAGTTTCTAATCATGCACGTGACACAGTTCCATTTTTTAAATCTAATATGTGCAGCGCTACATTATCTAGTAATTTTGTGCCAGAGGTCTATGCAAATGAACTAGGATGAAGGGTATGACTAACAGGGCCTTTTTCTTTAGCGCCAATAAGAGTTTTAGTTTCATGTTTATTGAAGTTTCATATTATCAAAGTGAATGATACATGTAAGGATGACATACTATTCAGACCAGAACTAAAGAGAAAAGCTAAAACGCTTTTAGATGTAAAAAGGCAAATGCTATCATTTCTGAAAAAAAGAATTAAGTGAAAGAAATGATAGACAACATAGAAGATGTGATAGATTTCATGAGATTTTTTCCCCTTAGATAATGGTATTTTGGACCATTAGTCTGCAACATGACAATTTTGGGTCCTAGAATGTATGCACTATACTGAAATGCATCCCTAGAACTCCAAAATTAAATACATAAAAAATGCACAATTTAATAACACCAAAATACTATTGCCAAATTATATAAAATGTTGGTGTTCATGCCATATTTAGTATTCTCAAAACAGATTTGTGGATTAAGATAAAAAAATCATCAAGATTGGGTGGTATTTTGTGAAATTTTGGCCATTTTTAAATTTGAACTTTTGTCTTTCATCTATCTTTTCTTATCTAAGTCTACAGTAATTTTTGAAACATTCTAGAATATAGAATACACATAGTTGTCACTGAACAACATCAGCTGGGACCAGAATTTTTGTACTAAGTAATGCTTTCATAAAATGTAATGTTATGTAACCATACCCCTTAGTGACAGAAATTCCAGTAATTCTGATTGCCATTATTAAGCAAATCACTGCAGGTTGTTAAGCAGTGTTGTTAAGGACTTTATATTGTTACCATTTGCAAACTTCCCCATGACATTTCTTCAATTAAAGAAGGCCACAAATGGCAATCACATGAACGTGGGGATGTTACAACCAACATAAGTCATAACTACAGTTGTTCAGGACCAGTTGTTCAGTCGCTGAACAAATTTATTCAACTCTTCACTTCCTGTTATATTGAACAAAGTTATCATTGCAATAACTCACAAGTAGGATAAACCTAGCTTAGGTTTTAGCTTATTTTTTGCTGGCCAGATTGGTTGAAGTGACCATTTATAGCATTTTGACAGCTCTAAATCACATTGCTTCCTTACTAAGAAAGAAATCATCCCGAGTCTAGGATGGGGTGGGCAAGCTTTAGAAATCAGGGATACATATAAATTTTTCTGAAGAGTTTGAGGGCCACATTATCCACAGAATAATGATGCAAAGTGAGGAGAAGAAATCTTGTGTGGAGAATATTTCCTAGCACCAGCTGCTTTTTATGTCAGTTTGTAGGAAATCTTTTTATTTTATAAAAAATTTACTTTCTTTTTTTAGCCCATCTATGGAAAACATGGGCAGTAGCTTTTAATATATTCCTGTTTCATCTTGGAGCAAAGCTAACAACCATATTAAAATGAAGACTCGTGAATTCCAATGTGGGTACACTCAGCTTTGATCCGTAGTTAGTACAGCAGACGGTACACCAATTTTGCAAGGCTTTGCACATGTAATTATGTCTGGGGGGAAAACAAATGCATCCTTTACATGGGAATAAGAGTAATTATTACTTTTTTTCCCAAAAAAACTTGCAAAAAGGCAAGGCAGTGTAGAAAACCACTTCTACTTTACTCTATCGTGCTAGATTCCATAAGACAATTTTTATTTTAAAGGTCAAGAAGTTGAGCTTCATTCTGGTTTACTATTTTTGGGATTGCTGAGTATATTTCACTAGGCCACAGTCTTAGAATGGAAGGTGCCCTTTCTCTTAACCCCCTTGCATCGTTGGTGGTCTCGTTCCTCCCTCTCTACCTTCTCAAGAAGATCTAAACTTCTGGAGCAGAAATGGAGGATACAGGAAGCTTGCAGGAAACAAGAGGATCTGCTTCATTTGCTGATGGAGTGTCAGTGGTATATGTCTATTATATTCCACAGATTATCACAGAGAAGAAATTCAGTCTGACTTTATAAATGACAGTACTCAATTTACAACCATTTGTTTAGTGACCATTCAAAGTTACAACAGCACTGAAAAAAGCGACGTATGGCCATTTTTCACATTTACTGTACAACCATTGCAGCATCTCCATGGTCACATGATCAAAATTCGGATGCTTGGCAACTGACTTGTATTTATGATGTGGCAATGTCCCAGGTCATGTGATCAGCTTGACCAAGCAAAGTCAATGGGGAAGCCAGATTCGCTTAACAATCGTGTTACTAATTTAACAGCTGCAATGATTCATTTAACAGGGGCAAGAAAGGTTGTAAAATGGGACAAAAGTCACTGAACAAATGTCTCACTTAACAGTATAAATTTTGGGCTCAATCGTGATCATAGGTTGAGGACTACCTGCAATAATTTTTGTTCCCATTTTATGGGTGTAGAATGAAGACTTGAGGATAGAGGGTTGTTTACTCTTTCTCCTGGATCACACTGACATACTAACTCTGCTGAACTTTGATGAGTGGCTTGGAAGCCTAAGCTTGAACGTTTATTTCACTTGGGTAGAATTTACTGGCTCTTCCTGTCTGCTGAATAACACCTGAACTGTTTCGTGGCATAAGCCTGCCTCTTGCTCAAAGCTGCAATACCAAGGAGCATCTAGTATTGTTCTTTCCACTGCTCTGAGTGCTACCTTAGCCCTGGTACCTGGTCTCACACTGGCTACTTAAATAGTTTTCCTGTTGCCTCGGTTTTTATTAAGCAAATAACAGATGTCAGACTTGGACAACTTTCTTAAAATGTTTACACTGGTGGACTGAAAGTTTGGCAGGATCACCAGGAAGATTGTTTCTATTTAACTTCACCCTCTTGAGAACATAAGAATTAAGCAACTGTTAAATTATATTTTTTAAAAAATATGTTTTTAAAGAAATAGGAATTTCCAAGCTTTCTTTTAATGGCAACTACCTAATGAGAAATGGATTGGAAGTGTTTTTATAGTGTAATGCAGGGGTGAAATGCTCCCGGTTTGGACCGGCTCGGGCGAGTAGGTAGCGATGGCGGTGGGTAGTTCGGAGAACCGGTAGCAAAAATCCCTGCCCCTGCCTCCCATCCCCAGCTGAGCCACGCAGTCATTGGAGCCTTTTTTGTTTCTTTTCAATGGCTCTGATGATCCAAGCTCTGACGATCCCAGCTGAGTTGCCTGCCAATCAGGCAACTCAGCTCGGAGTCTTTTGAAAGCATTTTTTTTACATGGTTTTACATGTAAAAAATGTTTTTAAAAGTAAAAAAGAAATTGACCACACCCACCATCACATTATCCCCCCAACCACACCCACAGAACCGGTAGTAACAAATTTTAGATTTCACTCCTGGTGTAATGCCTTTGTCTAGGTATAATTTTCACCTCCATAATTGAAATGGAATCCAACAAAAGGACTAAGCAAATGTGGACAGATAATAGAGAAATGTCTTGTTTTGAAAGGTATCCTATGAAATAAACAAAGAAAGAAGCTTCAAAGATTCAACCATAACAAAAAGGCATAAGTTCAACAAAGAAGAGTTATTAATTTGTCTTAATACTATTCTATAGATACAGTGAATTTAAGCAGTTGGCAATACAAGGCTAACTTTATCTGGAAGCTAAGCAGGTTCAGGTTTAGTTAGTACATGGATAGGAATATCAGGGAATACCAGAGCTCTGGCAGAACTGGAAAGTCAAAAAATATTCTAGAAGACAGTTCCCGCATGTTTGGTTGCAATTAAATAGAATTTCCTTTTGGCTACTTTCATTACTGTGGTTTGCTACTTTAGCTCTCATATATTAAATAGTTCTTTTGGATATTGTTCATTTTTTTTTTTTGTTATACACTGCCCTAAAACATGCTACAGTATTTGAGTTGGGTAGCCTATATATCTATCTGGTCACTAGGAGTTGAAACAACTTAACCGATCAATCCAAAATACATTTAACAAATTCATGAATAAATGAGCAAGGCATTTCCTACTTGCCAAGAAAATTGCACAAATCTATACATGAAATTATTAGGAGTCAAGCCTGACTTGAATGTAATGCCATGTGCAATTTTATTAAAGTGACAACTGTTTTATAAAAGGATAAATGTAATAAAGGAAAATAACCTGCCAATTTTAAGTTACAGGCTGAAATATTTTATATTATTTAACAATTACATGCTATGTTTGTTGGTTTCTTGTTACAGAAAGGTATTCATGAATGGAACTTCAGTGCTGAATCTATAAGAGGAGTAAGGTAAGTTTATATTTATTTTTCTGTGACACCTTTATACCATCTTTTCTTTACAGAGTTCAGAATGACCTCTTTAAATACTGACTATTCTATTCAATCCATGCAATAACTGTCTAATCAAGATGAGAAAGAGTGACTGAGTTCTATCATATAGCTCAATACAGAATCCACAAATATTTCTTTAATAAGCAAAAAAAAAAAAAATTGCATCAGTAAAATACCTTAAAACAGTCCTGTTATTTTCTTCTAATTACCTGTATCTTCAGGAGAAAGATTTTGATTCATGGAAAGTTAACTGGATAAATTAATTAAGTTATCATATTAATTGTGCTATTAAATCAGATATCATTAAATAACAGTGATATTTAAAAATAAGTGAGAGACAGAAAAACATTACTCTTGTTTTCACAAAGATTGTGAAATGCAAACTCTGGGCATGGAAAAGTCTCTACCACATTTGTAGATATCCTAAATAATGGTGTTATGGAGCACTGAACTTATTACTAAATAGAATCTGGAATCTTGCTGAGACCTAAATGTTATTGAATCAATAATGATTGTAATGCTGTAGCCTTTAATCGATATAAATTCCAGTCATATTTAGGATATTCATCTCAAATCAGCCCCTTCCCTCTGGAATAAGGTTCCCTCAAGAATTCAACAGCCTAATTGGGATTTCAAGGGAACTTTGGTGAGGACAGTTAACTCCCCTTTTCTTCCGTTCTCTTGTTCTCATTTGGATTAGTTTTCTATGCCATCTTTGTTTCTTTATTTTGAGTTTGTTGTTACTTGTTTTTACATGTTTCTAATAAATTGTAAATTGCCTGCTGTTGCTGGGAGGTGGAATTACTACTAGTATTATTATGAAGAAAATAATTCAAAAGAAATCCAGATACTATCTTTGAGCAAGGCCAGAGATGATATCAAAATTAAGAAGGTTTCCTTCAGAAAGTAAATGTTTTGGTCAAAGCAGAAGAAAAAAGAAGCTAAATCCTGCCCCAAATTATGCTAGCTAGTAATAATAGTTACCAAAAACAGGTTTGAGAAACATGACAAAGAACATTAAAGTAAATAATTAAAAAAGAAAGCTTCAAATGTGTTTGGAATAAAAAACTGGCCAGATACAGGTTAAAGGTTGTGAAATGGAGAGAGCTCCATCTCTCTTACAGAGAGCTCTATTTTTATGGAACCCATACTAAAGTCAGGAAAATTGCAGTCAAACAAGAAGAAAGCAGTCCAGATGATAAACTTTGGTGCTGTTACCATCTTATGTTTATGTTACAACTCTGTGTGTGGCAGGTTTGTGTTGCTTTACAGTACACAGAATTTGTCTCTATAGCTTCCTAATTCTTTGCAGTAAAAATACTTATCTAATCTTGTTTCTGCTTGTTAGTGTAGGCCTCAAAGAAAGTTTTATAGCCATCTGTGGTATGAAGCCCTGATAATGTGAAAACATTAAAGGTGTGTTAAGGTAGGATAGAATAATAGCAAAGAATGAATTATTTTCTAAATAAATAAATGTGCATTGATGATGTTTTTTTCTGGAGGTGTTTGAAACAAACTAAGAATATAGAGGTAACAAGAAAAAACTGTACAACAAATTAATAAGTTAAAATTAAATAAATGTCCAGACCCGAAATAGTTTTTAAATATGAGCATGCTGATTTTTTTTCATAAAAGTATGCAACTTCTCTTTTACACTCAGCAAAATTTTAAAAGAGATTGAGGCAAAACAAAGGAAGTCTTACGGGACCGCCTACTGCCACCAATTGCCTACTGCCTACTGCCACCAATTGCCTCCCACCATCCGGTTTGCTCCCACAGAAAGGGCCTCCTCAGGGTGCCGTCAGCCAGACAATGTCGGCTGGCGACCCCCAGGGGGAGAGCCTTCTCTGTGGTAGCTCCCACCCTCTGGAACGATCTTCCTCCAGAGTTGCGAATGATCTCTGACCTCCGGACTTTTCGTCGGGCCTTAAAAACTACTTTTTCCAGCTAGCCGGCCTGGCCTGATCCCATGGGAAAATCTTTTTAGAGTTTTTGATATTAATTTTAATTGAATTGTTTTTAACTAATGGGCCAAATTTATATTAGTTAGTTTTAATAATTTTTAACTTTTGTAAGATTTGTTTTTTATTTCTGGCTGTTCACCGCCCTGAGTCCCAAGGAGAAGGGCGGTATATAAATTTTAAAAAAGATAAAAGATAAAGATAAAAAGACAAAGAAGTCATAGCCCAATAAGTTTAACATTGCTTCTGCAAAAGAAGTTGAAAGTATTATTAAAGAGATAATGAGAAACAACCGTCCTCCAAATTCAGATCTTGTTGATAAGAAATCAACATAGCTTTTGCAAAAGGAAAACTCACTGACTTTTTATTAAGAGTAGAAGTAAATATATATGCAAGGATTACCTAATTAATTATGTAATTGGACTTTGGACAACTGGTGAAAAAAAGCCCCCAGGAAACTCAGTAAATGTTCATACAGGTCAGATTTGCAAAAAGGAGTCTCCCATGGATCAGTACCATAAGTAATACTTTTTAACTCTTACAGAAATAATTTGATATTTATTGCTAAGAATGAGGTAGCTTTGTTTGTTGAAGGAGAGCCCCAAAATGATTTCCCTCAGTGAATGGTCGTCAGAGTGGCATTATAAAGTGAGGCATGTTGCTACAAAACAAAGCAAAACTTCACTTTTATATTAAAGGGCTCTGACCTGGCGATGAAAAGGACCATGGAATTATAGTGACTAGAGTTAATCCTCGACTCACAACCACAATTGATTCCAAAATTGACCTTAGTGAGGCAGTTGTTAAGTGAGTTGCGCCTCATTTTATGACCTTTTTGCCACAGTTGTTAAATGAATCATGCGGTCATTAAGCAAATCTGGCCTCCCCCATTGACTTTGCTTGTTGGAAGCCATCTGGAAAGATTACAGATGACATTCACATGACCCTGAGACAGTGTAACCATCATAAATACATGCCAGTTGTCCAGTGGCCAAATTTTGATCATGTGACCACCAGGATGCTGCAGTGGTTGTTAGTGTGAAAATCAGTTATAAGTCACTTTTTTTAGTCCCATTGTAATTTCAAATGGTCACTAAACAAATGGTTATAAGTAAAGGATTACTGTAGCATGATGTTAAAAAAGCATGTTCCATGCTTGGAAACATTAAGAATGGAAATGAAAATAGAATAGCCAATATAACACCCTTATGTAAATCTATGGAATATGACCTATTTACTAGTCATCATACCTCAAAATGGAATTATGGAAGGGAAAAAAGTATAAAATAGCACATCTTCAAGAAAGGATTGCAGCACTGGGGACACTTTAGCTTGATAAAGTGATAGGATAGATAACAGTGATACCGTGTTTCCCCAAAAATAAGACCAGGTTTTATAATTTTTTGGGTTCCAAAATAAGCACTGGGGCTTATTTTAGGGGGATGTCTTATTTTTTCTCATGTACAGAGGCCCACTTCTCACGCAGGAGGCTGCATGGTGCGCCAATGCCTCCTCTGCAAGATGGGGAAATGGAGTTTCCCCACATCCCCAGCACCAGCTTATCTCAGGGCCCCCACAGCCAGGCTACCCACATCCCGACAACTGCCTTCCAACGGCCCTGTGGCTGCTGGCCCACTTCTGCTTGCTCGCAGCAGCAACGGAACAAGAGGCCGAGCGATGCGCCAGTGCCACGGCCCTGAAGTGAGGTGGGGGGATGGAGCTGCCTCATGTGCCCTTCACTGGCTTACCTTGGAGCCCCCACAGCCAAGTCATCCACGCCCTTACATCTGCCTTGCCTTGTATCTGCAGCACTGACATGTCACTTGGCCTTCTGCTCCGTTGCAGTTGCGAGCAGAAGTGAAAAGGCGGCCTTGTGGGCTCCTGCTAGATATGCCTGTTGGTGCTGCCACCGCGAGGCAGTTGCCGGGGCATGGATGACTAGGCTGCAGGGGCCCTGAGGTAAGTTGGGGTGGAACATTTGGGGAAGGTCCACCCCCTCCCCTATCTCACCTCATATCATGTTGGTGGCACTGTGAGCAACCAGATGGAATGGACGGGAGGCTGGCTGTGCAAGCTCTTAAGTAGGGCGTATTGGGGAGGAGTAGGGCTTATATTAGGCACACGCTTAAAAATTGCTAGGGCTTATTTTTGGGATAGGGCTTATTTTGGGGAAAACACGGCATATGAAATTACATGTGATATATGCAACATCTGTTAAGAGATGCTTTTATCATTGTGTCACAGAATTTATTTATTTTTGTTTATTTATTAATTTTATATGCTGCCCATCTCACCTATAAGGCAACTCTGGTTAGAAGAGTTAGAACTCAAGGTTGTCTACTAAAACTAAACACAGGGAGATTCTGATTTACAGTGCAGAACTGAGCTGAGCTGCAAAATTGACTGCAAACAGTTGTGATAGGAGGCAGGCAACTTAAATGACTTTAAAAATGGAATTGAAAGTTGCATGGAGTATCAAGTCTCAAAAAGCTGCTTTTTCAAAAGGCAGTTGGACTATTCTTTTTTTCTCATCCAAAAGCTTCATCACTTCTTGGAAGAGAAGCAAAACATTTTCCCGAAGGAAAAAACATAATCCAGTTGCCTCTTGAAAATGCACCTTTGAGATAGTCATGACCTGGATGACTGAGGATCTTCGTAGCCATGGAAAATCAAGCTATCAATAACTACTAATGCTAACTGCATTATTGTTTAAATAAGTCCTTAGATATGGTTACTGAGAAGCAACTGTGGAAGGAGGATTCCACCCATTCCAAACTTGGGTTGTGTTCCAGTTGTTTGCCATGTGACATAATGTGCAAGCTTAGGCTGCCTAATGGCCTGATGTAGCAGGACTCTGTTTGCCTTCTTATATGAACTATACAATTATATGCATATTTAATACACCTAGACAGCTATATATTTAATTATCTTCAAGTAAGATTCATCGAATTTAGTAAGGTTACTTGTCATAAGTTATTAGACTGATTTCAAGTAGCATTTATTCTGGAAATATGAAAAAAGATTGGTATGCAAATTGGAATGATCTGTCAGTAATATTTTAGTATTTATTTGCTGTTTGCTACACTTCATGTTAAAATATATTTCATAGATTAATTATCTGACAGCCGTAATTTGATGATGAATTTTTGGTACGTTTAAAAGGAAAAAGAAAGCAGCGGCTGAAAGTTTGTGCTAGGCTGCCCTCCAATGGCTTCCAGTATGTAGTCAGTTTCATACCATGGAGGGAAAAAGCCACAGGAGGTCATTTGGGGGTGAAGATGATGAATCTTCATCATTCATTCTTGGTGGTTGATGACAGTTCCATGAACTACACAGAGTTCTTATGTGATTCATGAACTTCCAAATCTAGATGATACTCCCAGAGTTTTTTTAAAGAGAACAGTTACACTGGGTGTATAATTTTAATGAGATGCAGTCTATTTAAATGAGGTAGCTACCTATTGTTCTTCAAATAATTGATAGTGTGCTACTTAATATGATGTAAGTATTTCAATAATAAATTTTTCAGCTTTTTGGTATACTTTTATAACCCCCACCCCCACTTAAGTTTACAGACTCAGATATCTATGAGACTAGAGAAAAGTTTGGAAATGATAGCATAGCCATATTTGGGAATCCCAAAATATTGAATTAACTTTTATTTTTCTGTAAGGAAGCAACCTGAGCTTCATTCAATATTTTTGTTTTATATAGTCTGAGGGAGGATTTTCTTCCTCTAACATATCCTCACCTATCTTCCTTCTTAAAAATAAGGACAAAATCACTCTGGAGCATCATTCAGATATCAGGCATTAAAAATTCACATTTCTTATAGAAATTGAAAGATTTCATAAAGTATAAAGACATATTAGTCATCTATTCTAATTTTGTTTCCTTTTAGCATTTCAAAATTTGAAGAACGATGCTGTTTCCTATATGTACTACACAATTCAGATGACTTCCAAATCTATTTCTGTACAGAACATCACTGCAAAAAGTATGTGTTGATTAATATTTCATATTTTAAAAGATAAATATGCTATTTTTACACCTGCCATGTTATTATTTGATAAAGCATTTTAAAATCCACTGTGGCATGAAAAATAATTGTATTTACTGAGAATATTTAGCAGTTTAATTTCAGCTTCTGAGCTTTTTAATCAGTAGCATTCACTTTGTATTTATGACATGCATTCCCCAGCTGACTTTTTCTGGGCTCAGAAGCTAAGGGAGGGTCAAGTCTAGTTGGATGAGAGACACCCAGGGAATATCAGGGTAGTGGAAAAGCCACCCAGGTCTATACTAGATCTTCCAAATATCTACCCATTCAGATTTGTTTCTGAACTTTGAAGATTTGAATTAAATTATCTCAGAATAGCATCTGTTATGGATTATGCCATCTGTTACATTTATGTATTTATTATTTAAATTTTTATGCCGCCCTTCTCCTGAGGGACTCAGGGCGGTGTACAGCCACAGTAAAAACAACATATAAACAAAATTTAAAAACAATTTAAAATGTATTAAATAATTTGGCCCCAAGTTTAAAACTCATAATCTTTCCTGTATCTCAGTGTGCATCCCATCGCTTTTTCTTTGCAAGCATTTAGGAACAGATATGAAACTTACAGAAGCATTGTTTAAATCCAAAATTGGATTGCAATTTATATTAAAATCCCTCTTTCTCAAGTGACATAACCACCATACATATATTCTCAAATGATGTTACCATCACACATAATAAGACCTGTGCTTATTTATTATGTTTATCCTATTCTTTCTCAACAATTCAAGGCATCGTACATGCTTCTTCCCTTTTCCATACTTGTGAATTATCTTGAGCTGAGGAATAGTGATTATTTTAAAGATATTCAGTGACCTTTAAAGCTGTCTGGGGATTTGAGTCAAGGAATCCCTTGTTTTATTCCAATATTCTAACTCTTACTACTATGTGCTGGGTATGGTTGTAGTTACCGAAACAATATGCAAAATTGTATACTGAAGTACAAGGTACGGTCAGAAGAGGATCATATCAAAACATGCTTAGAATTTCTTTTGTGAAACATAGCTGTGGTATCAATCAGAGTCTGCTGTGATTCCTAATCACCAAGTTTTACTCTGTTCATTGTTCTTTTCTTCTATATGAATACTATATGTCTTTGGCAGATTTTTTGAAATGGTTAATAGCTTCACTGAAGAAATAGGAAAAAACACAGAGGAAGGTGAATGTGATGGAGATTCTCTGGAGGTAAAGGCAACTGTGTATTCTTCCTATTTTTCATATTTTAAAAAACTGAGCTCCCTAGCAAGTTCCACTTCATACCCACAACCTTGTCTCCTTTCTAGACTTTCTTCTGTATTTCAAGCATTTGTTAGCAGAAACAGAGGCTATCATGATTTACAACCTCATGTTTCTTTTGCAGTATTATAATCATTACAAAGAAAAAAGCAAGCCATTTTAATGTATAAACCTGTTGCAGATAGATGAACATTTTAAAGAGCTGTTCAAACTCTAATATTTATATACATTGTCATTTGATATTTAATCATCCATTGCGCATATAGGTCACATATCACTTAGCAACCACAATTAGTACTCCCTTGCTAATCAGTGCAGTCACTAAGGGAAACATAATGTGACCATGATGAACTTATGACATCACTTCCAATTTGATAATTCAGCGAGTCACCGCAGGTTGTTAAGCAAAGTATCAAAATATCAAAAGATTGCAACTTGTTGTTTACTGCCAGTTTCTTCAATGTTTGTCAGAAGCTGGTAGTGAAGCACACAAATGACAATTATGTGATTATAAGACATCACAAAGTTGTAAATGCCCATCAGTTATGAAGTGCCTGCGTGTTGATCACATGACCACAGGGACACTGTGACAGTTGTAAATGTGAGTTCTGGTCATAAAGTTATATTTTTAATACTGTCATAACTTTGAACAGTCATTAAACAAGGCAGTGTGTTTAATCATTGGCTGCCACTTAGATGTTTAGATCTTCTTTTGTTAAACATTATCAAGAAGGTTCATGGGGAAAATATGGATCAGTGGAAACAAACAGAAGTTAAATTTTTAAACAGAAATTGTCTTATAAATAATCCTCTTTAGTGACTGTTCATAGTTACAACAACAATAAAAAGGAACTTTACAACCAGTCCCATGTATTTAGGGCTTTTCTAGGTGTGTAAAAGCAAAGGAAAGTTGAAGTAAGATCATACCCACAGTCGAGGTATCACTTAACAACCTCTTTGCTTAATGAGCGAGTTGTTGGTCCCAGTTATGGTCACTAAATGAGGACTACCTTTTATGAGATTCCTGTTCTCCCAGGAATGCTAATTCACCATTATGAAGTATAGATTTTTTTAAAAAGACAAAGTGTAGATTTAAAAAAATAAACACAACAACACTGGCCTGACATTTAGATAGGATGTTGATTCTCCTTGGTTTGAGCCACTCTTGAATCACATCTTCCCAAAAGATTACAGTATTTGTATTTGACACATAACAGAATGACATATCCCTTCCCTTTTTTGTATTTTTTTTTGTTATAGTATGATTATGAATATGATGAAAATGGTGAACGAGTCATTCTGGGGAAAGGCACTTATGGCATAGTTTATGCAGGACGAGATCTGAGCAATCAAGTCAGAATTGCCATTAAAGAAATCCCAGAAAGAGATAGCAGGTATAGTAATAGTGAATGCTGACAGATGCTGCTATATTTACAATTACACAGCTAATGCTCACCAGTGTTCTGTTGGAAAAACTAATAATAGATCGCCAAAGATGTTCAAAAGCACTTCCTTCTCAAACAGTAGATACATCAAACATAGATAATCAGAAGAGAGTCCTGATAGATGCTGTTGAACCATCAAAATAATAGCAATAACACTTATGTACTGCTTCACAGTGCTTTAAAACCCTCTCTCAGCGGTTTACAGAGTCAGTGTATTGCCCCCATTTTACTGACCTTGGAAGGAAACAAGGCTGAGTCAGCCTTGAGCCGGTCAGAATCGAACTGCCGAACAGCTGGCAGTCTGCAGAAGTAGCCTGCAGTACTGCATTCTAACCAATGTGCCAGCATGGCTCTTTCATAATAGCATGAAAGGACTCTTCCTGTCCTTGTTCACATCACAAAGCTGTGTATAGGTTACTGCAGCTGGGCCCAGGGATTCAGGAAGCAGAATTAGACATGAAAGACAATTGCTGCACAAACACAAAATGCTTAATTATAGGTCACTCAGACATGTGGCATTTGCATTTATGCAGTGTGCTTAGTAAGCCTAGCTGGATTTAATATTGGTTAGTTATTTTATGGTTATTTGTATCCTTTTAGCTTCTGGTTCAGTGGTTAAGTGCTTTCTGAATGTAAGTAAAAAAAAAAAAGTACCTTAAGAGATTATGAAATATTAACACACATTTTCATTTCCCATCCCTTTTGGCAGTGGATGATTTGAAGCACAGAAATGGCCTGGGTGTTCTTAATCCTTTCATTTAGCTGGCCATCTGGCCAAAGAGAGAGACTGGACCAAACTCTTTTGCAGATTTCCTGAAGTGTATTTATCCTCACTCATTTGCATGTGAAACTTTGCTACGGTGGGGGTGGAGAGGGATGGCAGTGCGGGGGGAGTAACTTATAAAGCATTAAATACTTTTTTGTTCTCCCCCACACAAATCTATTTTCTTCTTACTGTCCTCCCCTACAGCAGCTTTTGTCTAACAAAACCAGCGATAGTTTTGCCTACACATGCTTGCTTTTAATGCTTCAGGAACTTGATCTATATATTTCCATAATAGGAAAAAAGCAGAATAAATGTATGAACTGGTAAATATATAGTACAAATTACACAATCCTACGACATGATACCTCTCACAGTGGACCCACAGAAAGTATACACACATGACTTCCAGGCAGAAAGAAAACAAAGCTAGAAATATCCATAGAGAATGTAAAATTCAGAAACAACCTCAATCTTTTCTCAACCAATGCACATAATATAAAATATCAAATATTTATTTATTTATTGGTTCAATTTATATGCTGCCCTTCTCCGGAGACTCAGGGTGGTTTACAATGCATTTAAGCAAAGTAGTATGCAATCTATACCAATACAATTGACATGACTACAGTAGAGCCCAGAATTTTTGTTGCTAAGTGAGACATTTGTTAAGTGAACTTTGCCTCATTTTACATCTTTTCCTGCCTTAGTTGTTAAGTGAATCACTGTAGTTGTTAAATTAGTGACAAGGTTGTCAAGTGAATCTGGCTTCCCCATTGACTTTGCTTGTCCGAAGGTCGCAAAAGATTATCACATGACCCCAGGACATAGCAATTGTCATAAATATAAATCAGTTGCCAAGCATCCTAATTTTGATCATGTGACCATGGGTATGCAGCAACAGTTGTAAGTGTGAAAAATGGACATAAATAACTTTTTACGGTGCTGTTGTAACTTAGAACCGTCACTAAACGAACTGTTGTAAATTGAGGACTACTTGTATATACAAAGAGACTGGCCCAGATTGCTCTTCTAACCTTCTTAAAGCAAGTTTGCAGACATAAGTGATCCTGATTTTTCCAGTTAGTTGCCTCATCTTTATGTGTCAACAACACATAATTTGAAATGATTCAGTCAGTCATCTGCTAGGCCTCCCAGACACCACATTTTCCCCAGTATCTCCTGTTTCCTCCCTCCAAAGATTATTTTCTTTTTTAAAAATCTGAATAATTGTCATATCATTTCTCAGACGCGCTGCTTGGAGAATCCAAGAGCGTGGGTAGATCTTCCTCAGCTGGGCTGGTACTGAGTGCCTGTGCCTTTAAATTTCATAGTTGAAGGTTGACTCCGCCTCCAGGACCTGGCTGAGCCTCAGTTCCTTTCACTCAGTCAGGTCTGAACGAGTGCCTTTTCTTTGCCTCCGTGGTCCCTTTGATTTTTTCGATCCTAGGTTGGGGAGCCCACCTTTCCGAGAAGATAGCTCAGGGTGTTTGGACTCTAGCCGACTTACAGCACGACATCAATTGGCTCGAATTGCGGGCGATCCACCTGGCCCTTCGCCATTTCCAACCCGAGGTCGAGGGTCAACACGTTCTGGTCCTAACGGACAACGTCACAGCAAAAGCTCATCTCAACAGGGAGGGAGGTACTCGATCCAAGCAGCTGCTGGACGAGGCCTTAGCACTGCTATCCTGGGCGGAATCTCACACGCTATCCATCTCGGCCCAGCACATCTCCGGGTCCGACAACACCCAGGCGGATTGGTTGAGTCGCTCTCGGATAGACAACGCAGAATGGCGCCTGGACCCGGACATCTTTCGAGATCTGACGAACATGTTCGGTTTTCCCCTGATGGATCTGTTTGCCAGCCCATGCAACAACCAGCTTCCCCGCTTTTTCTCCAGATTTCCTTGCCCTCAAGCGGAAGGAACGGACGCCCTGCGATGTCCCTGGCCCAGGGGCCTCTTGTATGCCTTTCCTCCCATTCCTCTGATCCCCAGAGTTTTGCGAAAGATTCTCTCGGAAAAAGCACAGGTCTTGTTGATAGCTCCAAATTGGCCACGCCAGATCTGGTATGCGGACCTGATGGAATTGTCAATCTCTCTTCCCTGGAAAATTCCACCAGAAAGGGTGGCACTCAGCCAGGGGCTCATCCACCACCCGGAGCCACAGTGGCTCCAGCTAACCGCTTGGCTGTTGAACGGGGGATCCTGAGTAAAGACAATTTGCCGGGGCGGGTCATTGTCACGATGCAAGCCTCCATTCGCCCTTCAACAAGCCGCATTTACGAAGCTACCTGGAAGGCCTTTCGTCGGTGGTGCACGGCAAATCAACGCAACCCTGATTCAGTGTCAGTTCATGACGTGCTCATCTTTCTTCAGGATGGCCTCGAGAGCGGTTTAGCGCCTAACACCCTTCGTCGTCAGGTAGCGGCCCTCAGTTCTGTGGTTCCAGGCCTTTCCAACAAACCTCTTTCTCAAGACTTCAGGATTAGGAAGTTTCTCAGAGGAGCTTCAAACCTTCGTCCCCCTGTGGTCCACCGGTATCCTACTTGGGACCTCTCCTTAGTTCTCCGGTCATTGATGTATCCACCATTTGAACCCTTGGCTTCAGTCAGTCTTCGCCTTTTGACTATGAAGGTCGCCTTTCTTGTGGCGATCACCTCGGCCAGGAGAGTCTCGGAGCTGGCAGCCCTTTCCATCCGCTCCGATCTCTGTATTTTTCATCCAAGCAAAGTTGTGCTGAGGTTGGATCCGTCCTTCGTTCCGAAAATCAATTCAGTGTTCCACCGTTCACAAGAGTTAATCCTTCCGGACTTCTGTTCAAAGCCACGCCATAGACTGGAGTCCCTCTGGCATACCTTAGACGTTCGCCGCGCTTTGCTCTATTACATCAAACGGACTGCTCCGTTTCGACGATCAGAAGCCCTCTTCATTTCCTTCTTACCTGCTTCCATGGGCCTCAAGGTGTCTTCCAACACTATCGGGCGGTGGCTCAAGGCATGCATCGCAAAGGCCTACTCTCTTAAGGGCAAGACTCCCCCAGGTCGCATTCTGCCTCATTCAACAAGAAGCGCAGCAACAACGGCCGCTTGGTCCACCCAAGCCTCTATCATCGATATATGCCGAGCTGCCACGTGGACCTCTCTTACACCTTTCATTAGGCATTATAAGGTTGACTCATATTCCTCGGCGGAGGCGTCATTTGGACGGCGCGTTTTGCAATCTGTCTTTTCTGCATCGGAAGACCGGGAGCACTCCGCCTCCCACCCGAAATAACACTTGCTTGGGTACGTCCCACGCTCTTGGATTCTCCAAGCAGCGCGTCTGAGAATGGACGTTGCTTACCTGAACGTCCCTTCTGGACGCGCTGCGGGAGAATCCAACCCTCCCGGACTGGCTACGTGCTCTACTTGCTTAGACTGTTCTATTAACAACTTCTTAGTAGGCTCGCTCAACAACTTTCTTCGTGAAAGGAACTGAGGCTCAGCCAGGTCCTGGAGGCGGAGTCAACCTTCAACTATGAAATTTAAAGGCACAGGCACTCAGTACCAGCCCAGCTGAGGAAGATCTACCCACGCTCTTGGATTCTCCCGCAGCGCGTCCAGAAGGGACGTTCAGGTAAGCAACGTCCATTCTGCCCCTTTTTGTCCTTCTGCATGTCTGTGGGGAAAGGGGAGACTCATAATGACTATAGAGGTAGAATGCCTAGAAAAGCCTTATTTTGGGCAGATTTCTCTTAAGATTACTTTAATTATGATTATAGGAAGGGAGAGTTGATTTTTGGTAAGTAGTTTAGATGATGCAGGGAAAGCTAGTTTAACTTCAAACTAGACTAGGTCTGTTAAATGTAGACTAACGTAATTAAAATAAAATAGATTAACTCAGTTTTTAAAATCATACCAAATTCAGTCTTCTCTCTCTCATGTCTAGTTTGTAATGTGAATAGGCCCAGAATTTCATACTATAGAAAGTTGTATGTATGTAACTGCAAAAATTCAAGCTTTTTAATCTCTGAGGCAGTTCCACTGGTGGCTAAAATTTGTGAAAATAACAGTCAGGTACACACAAATCTTGATAATGAGTGGTAAAACTATGGAGTGGCAGCTGGCCATTTTAATAGTTGTATTTCAGTATCTGGAGAAACCAAGATAGGGAAAACTGACTAATATGATAGTTAAATGGGAATAACAAAATTTAAATACTTTTGGATTATACCACCAAAATTATGAGGTAGAGCTGAATTTTTCTGTACTAGTAAGTTGTTGATTCAGTCAGCTTTCATGCTTTCTGCCTTGCTATTTCTTCTATGTTATCAATTTTTAGGAATATATTTCCTTTGTACAAACATTAACTGGACAATTTTCTGTGCTTATTTTTTTTTACTTTAAAGTACTGCCATCTGTAAATTATTGAGGTTTTTGGTTTTTTTTTTATAAACTGAGTACTATGTAATAAATTCCCTGGAATGAAAACTACGGGACTGAATCACGCTAATCTATTTTTTCTTTTAGGTATTCTCAGCCTTTACATGAAGAAATAGCTTTACACAAACACCTCAAACACAAGAACATTGTTCAGTATCTTGGCTCATTTAGTGAAGATGGATTTATTAAAATATTCATGGAACAGGTACCAGGAGGTAAGACATTTCTAGATTTAAAGAATTAATGCATTTGTATTCAAATGTTTGCCATTGCTGTTTTTTCTGTCAACATAGGATTACAACTCCCAGAATTCCTAGACAGTTGCAGGTCAGCAAGTTTGTTTTAGAAGCAGTTTTTCTTCATTAACATTTAGAAACTTGATGTGTGAAATATTGTTCAGAACTTGATGTGTGAAATATTGTTCAGAACTCAAAAAATCTGCTTTTCAATTCACTTAATGAGGTAAAAGCAACAAAGTGTAACATTTTGAGGTAGAATAAACCATTTGTTTTTGTTTTATATTAAGAAAAAAATAGACCTAGTTCTGAAATAATTTTTGTAATAAATTATATCCAATGATGGCTGTCTGCAGATGCAAAGTTTCTTCCAATGGAATAAATTATTGCATCTTTCCTCTGTACACATCTTGGTTTACTCTGTAGGGTTGAGGAAATTTAGATGGGTTTAGGCAGAGGAGGCAGATACAACTTTATCTGCTTAACTTTGCTTTTAACCTGGTATAGTGATAATTGGAATATTTTTTTGCTACAAAAGGTGCTAGTGTTATAATAAACACTTTTCCATTTTCTTAAAGAAATACAAATATTACCATTCAGGTAGGCACTGTAGTTTACCCTTAGCATTTGTCTTATTTGAATATATTTTTCTTTATATTTCAGGCAGCCTTTCAGCTCTTCTGAGATCAAAATGGGGACCATTGAAAGATAATGAACAGACAATTGGTTTCTACACCAAACAGATTCTTGAAGGATTAAAATACCTCCATGATAATCAAATTGTGCATAGAGATATAAAGGTGAGAATTGCTATGTACTATAAATTGTAAAGGAAGATTTCTTTGCAGAAAGAACTGGTATGAATGAATGTAAAATTATTTTATGAATATGAAATTAGTTCTTCTGAAAGAAGAAAGTCTCAATCCCCATTTGATCATAGTAAATAGAGAAATTTGAACAGATATCCACTAGTAGAATGCATTGGAACTGATTTAGTTCTTAGTATTTTAGGATTAATGGATGATATGAAATGATGATGGATAAGATGTTTGCAATTTAGTGGGATAGTCTAGTTGGGATTCTCATCTGAATTCAGCCTTGTTTTAGTTGTGGATTCTTCAAAAGGTTTTGGAAAAAGCACGGTGCCTGACAGACACAAGGAACCAGAATGACACCGGAAGTTAATCATAGAAATACGTTTATTGCTACTCACCTATTTACAAGACTCTTGCCAGACTAACTGCACTCACTACAAACAGCTAGCAATTAGATGAGCACAGCAAGATTTAGGGAGGGTCTGCTTTCTGCCATTTCCTCCCTTTCAGTGATTCCAGGTTAGCCAATCTCATAACTCCTCCCTCTACTTCAGCTGCAGATTCCACCACAGTGTCTGATTCATGTCCTTTTAAAATGAATAGTATTGATGTAGCATAAAGATTGGTAAGATACACTTTAACTAAATAAATAGTGATGCACAGAGCATACCTGACTTGTGATTATTTTAACCACTCCCCTTTTTCTATATTAATTTACATCAGGGATCAGAAATCTTTTCAAGATATGGCAGAATACATTAATTAATATGTATGAGTGAGAGGGGGGTTACATACCCTTGATGATGGATAGTATCAAATACGAAGGGTTCATGAGATCTGGTTTACTGTTCTGTCGCTTTTCCACCCCATTTATTCATTTTTTAAAATCTTTCATAAGTTTTGCCTCAAACAGGTTTTTTTTTCCCATATATTGCAATTCACTGTCCTTTTTTCCAACACACCCAACTGCCATGGCTATGATACCATGAGGTAGCCTGCTCAAGGAGTTCTTGACTGATGGAATAGAGGGAGGAAGCCAAACCCAAATGATTCCAAAAAAAATTGGAGAACTTTTCCTTCTTTGTCCTGGGAATTGTTCCTGATGTGAACGTATGTTCCATATGTTCCTCATATGAAAATAGAAATTTTACACAAATCAATTGATTTTTCAGTCGGACTTCAAGTAATTCCTCTCTTATGTTCTTGCTTTGTAATAGTTTTGTTAGATCTTTCAATTTGTTGGTAAGGCTATAAAAGACAGTAGAGGGAGGAAGACAAAGTAAAATCTATTAGGTGACTTTGCCTACTGTTTGCCTATTACATTGGTAAAGTTCACCAAAGCGCTCTGAGTATTAATTTCTATAACAGTGATGGCGAACCTTTTCGGCACCAAAT
Source organism: Masticophis lateralis (assembly GCA_030761175.1). Lineage (NCBI taxonomy): Eukaryota > Metazoa > Chordata > Lepidosauria > Squamata > Colubridae > Masticophis > Masticophis lateralis. The sequence goes on from JAUDYJ010000001.1 coordinate 90,831,876, forward strand.
GTTCAAACCAGAATATGTGTGTGTGTGTGTGTGTGTGCATGCTTGCTGGAGTCCCAGAAACTCAAAGACCAGCTGGCCGGTGTGCATGCATGTGCCGGCCACCTGGTCTTCACGCGTGCTGGAGCCTCCTGGTCTTTACGTTTCCAGTGCACGCATGCATAGTGGCCAGTTGGTCTTTGGGTTTCCGGTGGCTCCGGTAACCCAAAGATCAGCTGGCTGGCGCACATGCGCACAGCAGAAACCAGAAGAGCAACTGGCGATGGAACGCATGCCCACAGAGAGGGCTCTGCGTGCCACAGGTTCGCCATCACGTTCTATAACAGTAGAACGGAATGCTAGAATACTGATACCTATAACTTCCAGCATCTGGCTATGCTTCCTAAAAATAGTAAAGATGTTCAAAAACATCTGCAATGTCAGTTTTCCTAGCCCTGATTTATGACGTGTTAAGAAAATACGTTGTTAAAAACAATTAAATCCACACAACATTAGGTATAGAAAATAAATTTTCCCTATAGTTTTTGAATTGCCCTACTCTATTGTTTTTCCCTGCTACCCTTGTTTTTAGAAGGTACATACAGATACTAGTTCAGCATTCAGGAATGAGGAGGTCATCAGACATGTAATTTAGTGTCGAAGGTGTAGCAACATCTATTTCATTCATAATCACTTTTCAGCATTCATTTTAACTGTGAATTGTTTTGCGATGTCAATCATAAGGTGAAACATTGATCTCAAATGTTCTCTTCCTCTAGGGGGATAATGTTCTTATCAACACATACAGTGGAGTGTTAAAGATTTCAGATTTTGGCACATCAAAGAGGCTTGCTGGAATCAATCCTTGCACTGAGACTTTCACAGGTATGTTCTAAATCTGAAAGCATATTGTAAAGTTCCTAATTTCAATGTCAGGAAGAATGTTCAGTGTTCATAAATTGAACATAGTCTTTGGGATTCCTAGTGAATGTAACATGCTCATTTTGTTTGCCTTGTGTTAGGAAAAAAATACCCTCTCTCTGCTGTGATTTAACTGTATGCAAATCTTAACAAGTGTAAATTAAGAAAATTTACATTAGAAAATATGTTCATGATGTAGTCCGCATAAGTAGAAACAATCATCTGTTGGTATACATAGCAATCTCCATTAAAGGTATCAGCAATATTCCTGATAGTTGATTTAGAGGAAGTACAGACTATTTAATCAGTCTGACTATTTAATTGATCCAATTAAAGGCCATACATAAGCATAACATTAGCTGGCTTAGGAACTGGGTGTGCTCTGATTCAGTATTCAATATTATGGCTGGCATACACTTATAAAAATGTATTAGATTTTATACTGGATTTATATTTCTTATAGAAAATAAAAACAACATAAATGTAACTTTGAAAGAGTGAATAGATTTATTTGCAGTTTTTAAATTTAATAGATATAGCTTTCGGATTAGCCTTTCTGTACTTTGTATTCTCAAATGTTGGATTCCATTTCCAATCTTTCTTACTACTGAATATATTGAAAAAGCCTTGTGGGGACTATTCAAAATAGCTTTAAAAAATCCCAACTGAATCCAGTTGGTCTATTGGCTTGTGTCATACAGGATTCAGGACACATATGTATATAGCATGTTTCAGACATCTATGCTGAGCCATATTATGGAAATTATTGCTCTATCATTGAGATATTTGTAAGCTTTCTGTTTGGTAGCTCTTCCAAAAAAGCATAATGTGTGAATAGCTCTTTTCTGTATGTTCACCGTAATGGACTACTTTTGAGACTAATATGGAATTAAACCTAGTGATCCTTAAACTATTACAAAATTACAACAAGATCAGGTAGAAAAAACTAGGTTTTTTGAATCATATGGTCTTGGTCTTGAATCAAAAAATACAAAGTCATGCCAGCACACACAATAATTTTTACAATTGTAAACTCAACATTTTCCTGCTTTTTATTTCTTCTTATATGAGAACTTCAGAGTTTGTTGCTGGTGAAGACAATTTTTTTATTTTTTTGGAGAACAATGTGCACTGAATAATATTTTTTTAAAAGCATGGCCAGATTTTATTCATGTTCCAAATCTGTTCAAGGATCAGTCCTGACATCTTCAGGCTATCCCATGGCTACCCTTGCATGGTTATTTCAGCGCTGGTCCCTTATACCCAAACTGGCACTAGATGGATATTATTTTTAATGCATATTTGAAATAACGTAATATTTAAGATAATATCTGCTCTTGAAAACACACACACACACACACACATAAAATGTTAATGGCATTCTTTCCGCACTGCAGGGAAAGGATGAAAAAAATATTATAAATCAATAGCCTCTGTTAAAACCCCCCCCCCCCCCAATCCTATATACAATGGAAAAATGCCTTGATCTATCTTTTCTATAGCAATTTTAGGGGCAATAAAATAGCATACTTCTGACATGGCATTCAGTTATATAAACTAAGGTTATCACTACATTCTTCTTGTACTGTTCCCTTTTGCATTTAAGAAAACAACTGTTTTTAGTTTTGTTTAATCACAGTTTTGTGATCTTAATTTCATGTCTTGATTTGTAAAGAGGAATTCAATCACAGTTTGCTGATTTGACTATAGTTAATAGATTAGATTAGAAGCATTTAAAGACAGATCATGTGCAAAGCCAGTATCAAATGCAATCTATTAAATTAGGATAATTGAGTCTGAAACAGGAAAAGTAGGTGGGACACTTGAAACAGTTTGATGTGCCATATAAATGCTAAATACTGTGACGGAAATGTACATATAAAATCTGAGAATTCATTTGTTTTAGTATATGCCTTCTTTCAGTTTGTAATTAAATATACATAAAATACATCTGTTTTTCACAGGTACTCTTCAATATATGGCACCAGAAATAATTGATAAAGGACCAAGAGGTTATGGAAAGGCTGCAGATATCTGGTCCTTGGGCTGTACAATTATTGAAATGGCCACAGGAAAGCCTCCATTTTATGAACTAGGAGAACCACAAGCAGCCATGTTTAAGGTTAGTTTAGATAGTTACATTTTTCTGAAAAGAGGAGGAAAAAGAGTAAACTATGTCAAGGCTGTGTTGAAAAAAACAAGACGATATGATAACTGGCTAGAGGAGGAATGTTATAGCATATTTTGTTCATATTTAGATTCATCTGAACATGAAAGCATGCCATAGAAAACAAAATGCTAAAATGTTATTTAAATCATCTTTTAAAATAATACCCATCAAAGAACAAAAGACTGTTCTAAGATCTTACAGCTAATGCTATTTTTAATGTAGAAACAATTCCCTCTGCGATGAAAGATCTGCTTGTGTGTTTTTTTTAAAAAAAATTCAATTTTCATCTGCATTTATTAGGTTGGAATGTTCAAAATACATCCTGAGATTCCAGAATCCATGTCAGTGGAGGCAAAAGCTTTTTTGCTGAGGTGCTTTGAACCTGATCCAGACAAGAGGACCTGTGCTAATGAGCTTCTTGTAGATGAGTTCTTAAAAGTCACCAGCAAAAAAAGAAAGTCACAGTCAAAACTAACAGGTGAAGAAATCTTAACTGTTCTAGTTGGGAGATCTTAGATTATTAGGAGTCATTATTAACAAAGCCAGGTTACTTGACAGTCTTTTGAGAATAGCAAGTTAGAACCCACTGACGGATATGGTTTTGAAGTAATGAGTTTTGTCAAACTCATAAGTGTTACATAAATGTGTGTGTGTCAGGGGTGAAATCCAGCAGGTTCTGACAGGTTCTGGAGAACCAGTAGCGGAAATTTTGAGCAGTTCGGAGAACCAGCAGCAGATATTTTGAGTAGTTCGGAGAACTGGCAAATACCACCTCTGGCTGGCTCCAGAGTGGGATGGGAATGGAGATTTTGCAATGTCCTTCCCCTGCCATGCCCACCAAGCCACACCACGCATACCAAGCCACTCCCACAGAACTAGTAGTAAAAAAATTTGGATTTCACTACTGGTGTGTGTGTTGCGTAAATACAGTATCTCTATTCTTTTAATAGAAACTTGATATTACAAAGTTTAACTCCATTTGAGCCCCATTATATCAAGTTTCCTTTATTTGCCTTGAGCAATTCTGGATGTTATATTATTTTTGTTTTATTTTTGCAGCTCTGACAGCTGGATCAAATGGTAAGTTTAGCAATTAATATTTTTTTCTGAGAAGCTTTAAAATGTTCTGAAATATCAGATAGGTTTAACTCACAAGAAATTAACCCCATAAATATATGTAACAAGAAGACATTTCTGAGAAATATTGCGATAAAACATTTTCATTTGATTTGTACATTTATTACATATCTGACGTATATACATACATACATATATCCTGTTTCTCCCAAAATAAGACATCCCCTGATAATAAGGCCAATCGGGCTTTTGAGTGCATGGCAATAAGGCCAAGCACTTATTTCAGGGTTCAAAAAAAAATATAAGACAAGGTCTTATTTTCAGGGAGACATGGTACGTACATACACACATCTCTCAACATACTAGAAAGATTATTTTTCTCCAGTAATACAGAGTTGAAAACGCAACTGATACATTATAACTACCCCTTGTTAAAAGTGAGATACAGTAGTATCTTATTACTCAACTACTTTGAAACAGTTAATACAATTCTTTCATCCAAGATAATATAAACTCTTGGAGATCTTAGTATATAGAATATATGTGTTGGGGAGAATATTTATATTCAACTGTTACAGTTTGCTCTTCATATATATTTGGTACTCAGCAGATTTTGACGTGAAAATTTCATGCCAGTATTCATCATTTGTTTGGTATTCAATGTATAACTTAGAACTTGTTTATTTATTTATTTATTAATCATAGTTCTATGCTGCCCACTCTCCGAGGACTCTAGGCGGCTTACAACAATCGACTATACTAAATAGCATATTGCCCCCAACAATCTGGGTTCTCATTTTACCCACCTCGGAATGGTGGAAGGCTGAGTCAACCCTGAGCCGGTGAGATTTGATCTGCTGATCTGCTGAAATAGCAGTCAGCTGAAGTAGCTGCAGTACAGCACTCTAACCACTGCGCCATCTTGGCTCATTGTTGATGTCAGTTGCCTTGTGACTGTTATATTATTCCTTATGGGAAAAATGTGTTTGGTACTCATCATTTTTGGTACTCATAGCATCTCACAGAACCAATTAACGATGAGTACCAAGGTACCATTGTACTTTTTTCATACTAATTTTTTCTGCACTTCTGCCATCCCTTTGGAATTGTATGCAGTTAATACAATTCTTTCATCCAAGATAATATAATTTCTGGAAGATCTGTGTAGATAGATTATAGGTATTGGGGAGAATTGTTATGTTCAATTATTTGTTACAGTTTGCTCTCCATATATATCTTGATGATATTTTATTTCCTATTTCATTGAACAGAATATCTTCGAAGCATATCCTTGCCTGTTCCTGTTCTTGTAGAAGATACAAGCAGTAGCAGTGAATATGGGTCAGTTTCACCAGACAATGAGTTGAAACTTGATCCCTTCTCCTTTAAAATGAGAGCCAAATCCTGTGGAGATAAGGAAGGAAAAGGACTTAGGTCTCTTTTTCTGAGGTAATTGTCCAAGTAATATCCATGCTAGGTTATGAAAAAGAAAATCACTTTTTAACAAGGGGTTTCTTCATGGTAGTTTCTACTGTTAAATATTCACAGCATCCCAGATGAGAATTTTGAGGATCACAGTGCTCCTCCTTCACCAGAAGAGAAGGATTCTGGCTTTTTTATGCTAAAAAAGGACAGTGAACGAAGAGCTACCCTTCACAGAATTCTAACAGAAGACCAGGATAAGGTAGTGAGAAATCTGATGGAAGCCTTAGCTCAGGTAAAGAAATGTATGTAATATGTTTAGCATTATTTTTAAAACAAAATACATTGGATAGTATGTTGGGATCAAAACATATTGCAAGTTCATATAATATTGTAGTGACATATTTCTTTATATGTGATAATTGGCAGATTTTCAGGAATCCTACAGAGCATAAATATACAAGTGCAAATAATTGCAAGATTAAACACCTTCACTTACCTGCCATTAATGCTCACTTATGTAATAGTTTTACTTTGTAGGGATCCCAAACCAAAAACAGTTTTTCTATATATTTGTCAAAATAAGGCATAGAAGAGTTCAATACTGTACAAATCGTATATGCTTAAGTTTCTGCATTATTAATACTATTTTGGGGTTTTTTTGTTAAGTCATCATTGGTAGTATTTATAAATCAATGCCAAAATGTTAGGTTATGATGATTTTATAAAAAATAAAGTAACAAAGTCAAATTATTTATTAGATATGTAATGACAAATGTTGCTGAAATTATTTTGAGAATGTTATTCAGAATCACTTATTTTTGTAAATTTTATATCAACACAGAAAAAGTATTACTGGTATAAGTATTACAGTGTAATAAATTAAAAATTTAAAAAGTCAACAGGAACGTTACACTTTTGGATGTAACAATTATATAATGAAATTGTCCATGGTTTTCAGGTTTTTTTTTTTAAAGTTTATGGCTTTTAAGATAACAATTAAAGTCATTTTGGAAGATCAGGACCAGAAAAAGGCACATTGAGAGTATTGTTCTTCTTTGGGTTCCAAACTGGTAGAAGAATCTGTTCTATTTCACATCCACAAATTTCAGCCAAAGACACTTGAAACAGTTAATCTGAAGAATACGAAAGAGGTGTGTGTGTGTGTAATTTTTGTTAAAAGTTTAAAGAGCAGTAATAAGAACTAGTGCAAACTATATTGAAACCAAGAAACCAAAAAAGAGAGAAATAACAAAAAAGCTAGAAGTGCAATTAGAAAAGAAAATAGAAGAAAAAAAAGAGAAAACATAAAGATAAAATGGTATAAGGGAGTGATATTCCATACAGCAATCATAACTACAATTATATTTGAATCTCTCTCTCTAGTCTAAAGGTATATCATGACTCTCTTCTTTCTATAATCTATTGTCTAATCATCAAAACCATAAATCACAACTTCATTTTTTTCTGTTTTACACAAAAAGTCCATAAGAGGTTTCCAATCCCCAATAAATGTAGTTTATTGTCCTTTCCGTAATCAAAGAAGTTAGTTTGTCTATCTCAGCAAGTTCTGTCAATATCACCAACCATTCCTCCATAGTGGGGAGTGCTGAATCTTTCCATCTTTGTGCATATAAATAATCTCATTGCAATAATAATATATTGAAGCAATCTTCAATGGCTTTTTTTGCCCTAACTGTTTATCCATCAATCCTAAAAGGGAAAGTTCGGCTTCATTTGAATATTAATCTTTAAAATCCTGTTATCAATGTATGTATCAGAAACCTTTTTTAAAGCTTTTTTTTAGCTTTGAATATTTCCCAGAAAAGTAATATTAATTAATTTAATAGATATTAATTAATATAAAAACTAACAAGAGCAGCAGAAACATGGAACCAGTTGTTATTCCCCCCCCCCCAAAAATGACAATGTATAAATAGATTGCAGAAGTTGCATTTTAATAGATAGATGGCGCTTAGTTCATTTACTTTGGTATTCCATGATTCTACTGTGTATATGTTTATGTCAAATCTGAATTCCCTTGTGAATATGTAGCTCTGTTCCAGCGCTGTTCAGTCTGAACTATTACGCCAGTGATTCTAATTTTATCATTTCTAGGTCATAACATTTGAATTTACAAGAAAAAAATGGAAATGGTTTGCTTCAAAGTAACATTCTCTAGTGAAAGTTCACATATAAAGGCATACTTGATATGCTTCTGGTCCCTTTTATGACTCAGTTTTAATTAATCACAGGCACAGTCCATAATGAATTCTTCCACGGGCTTCTTTTTAAATTGTTCTTTCCTCAGACAATTGTAGAAGATGGAAACAAAAGCTAATTCTTACTGAAGTGATCTTGCAACCTTAACTAATGTTGACTGAGTTACTGGATGAACTATTATGTACTCTGAATAACTGAAAACAACATTATTATGTTCTCTTCAGATTGAACCTTTGTCACTTATATTATGTTTTTCTCATTGTCCAGAATTTGACAACCTGTTTCCAACAGTCCCAATCATATACCATGCTTCAAACAGATATAGTAATTCTTTCACCCTTATTGCACTAGCATTCTTAGTCTATTGTCATATCAGGTACCATATATAACAGCGGGTATACATATATCCTCATTAATTGAAGCCTATTGGTTTTAATATACACTTAATAAACCACAAAAAATATGTAATACAGGTTTTTTGGGGGGGAAACTTCATTGAAATATATAGTTTCATTACAAGATGGGCAGCAAATAAATAAACACACAAGCAGAATTTGCATAGGGAGCTATATTCTTAATTTTTATTAATACTAACTAGAGTTATACAAATGTAATGAGCTATTTTCCTTGTTCTAACAGGGTCCTGAAGAGCTTAAACTGAAATGGGAACACATTACAACTTTAGTTGCTAGCCTCGGAGAATTTGTAAGGTCAACAGATCGCAAAATCATTGCAAATACACTTTCAAAGCTGAAACTGGAGCTGGACTTTGACAGTCATGGCATTAGTCAAGTTCAGTTAGTACTCTTTGGTTTCCAAGATGCAGTAAGTATATTTGGGCTTGTTGTTTTACTAATTTTAAGAACATAAGCAGTCCCTTACTGGATTGGACCCCTGGCCCATCTAGTCCAGCAGTCTGTTTTCACAGTGGCCAGCCAACTGCAGAAGGAAGGCGGTTAGTCTCCCAGCATATGATCTTCAGAGGCACTGACATGGCCATCAAGTCATGAAGGATATAAACATTTTAAAAAATTTTTAGAGGAGACTGTTCAATTTAGATCAGGGGTGTCAAACTCGTGGCCTGTAGGCCAGATGTGTCAAAACTGGCCACCCTCACCCCTGGTTTAGCAAAGTGGGGAAAGTAACAATATATCACGTGATGACAACATGATGCCTCAAGTTTCACACCCCTGGTTTAGATGAATTTGTGCATATGCATCTGCTTAATAATGATAGCTTGAAATAGCATCCTTCTACTTCTGTATATTATGGCAAAGATTCTGTTTCTTGGTGAACGTGATGCGACTTTCTGATCTTTGAGATCTAGAAAAGAAGGGTATCATTCATTTCTCCAGCCCAAATGTTGGGATGAAGGATAGAGATCTTTTACTGCTTTCAAAATTGAATAATAAGAGTATTATTAAATATTTGTAGATTTCTAATGTTTATTTAGGTGTTACAGTTGCATCCCTTCTGTCAGTTAATGGTAGCTTTTTATTATTGTGTGATTTATATTTGGTAACTCAGAAAATAAGTTATATTGCAGATTTAATAATAGTTTCACATATGTTTAGATATTGTTAAATATGAAGAACTTTGCATAGAAGATACAGATTATACAGATTAGTTATATTTTGTGTTATTCTGGTTAATAGAAAGAAATTATAAATTAAATGAATCCATACAAATGGATACAAATTTGTGTTTCAGAAGTATTTCGTTCTTCAAATATTGATCACTTGTTAGATGATAAACTGATTATTTAGGGAGAGTGGTGGTAGTGAACATGGTATATCCAGATTGAATTATCTACATGATGGTTGTTTAAAGATTAATAATAGTTTCACAATTCTAGTATCTCTTTCCAGGTGAATAAAGTTCTACGAACCCACAATATTAAACCACATTGGATGTTTGCATTGGATAGCATAATCCGCAAAGCTGTGCAGACTGCTATTACTATTTTAGTACCTGGTAAGATATTTGTCATTTTTAAAAATAATTTTCTGAACTAGACTACTTGCAACTTTCAAAGTCTCCAGGTTAGAAGTCATGGTTTGCATAGAATAGTGTGAATTTGTTTGGGTAAAAATAGAGTGCTTCTAGGCGATATGGTTGTGATATAAGTTTAATAAACAAACAAATAAATAAAATTAGGCTTTGATTGAGTATTATTACATCATATTGGCCAAAATATACAAAAAATTGATACTTTTGTTATCATTAGTAGGAATTAGTAGGAGTACTATATGTGGCACAGTTTTATTTTCTCTTATCTTACTATTTATGTAAAAATAGTATGTAAAAATTTTACACAATTATGTAAAAATTTAAATAACCCAGGCCAATTATTTAAGGACCATTCTGGCAGTGAAGAAGACTGTAACTTGAAATTTGAGAGAAGTCAAATTAATGAATGAAATTGAAGAAAAGGAGGCTCAGTATGTTGTATGTCTGTGAAATTAAGATAGGACAAGGATGTAGGTCTGAAGGAAGGTTATCTGAACTAGTGGAATAGCTTATGATATAAGGAAGGGGCTATAGAAGTAGGTTTAATTATGAATGAACAGATGTCATCTATATTATTGTGGTAATGTAAGAAAATTATAATCCAAAGGTTTGTGATAGTTTTATATTGTAGTTCAGTGAATGGTAATAATAGAAGATACCAACATGGATTTTAATTAAAGTTCTGTACTATTTTGAATGAGGATATTGGGAGGGGGGTTATTCTGTGACATGAGTGGGTGAGGAAGAATGAGATACAGAACAAGTGATTGGGCCATTCAGATGTTCATGAATGAGAATAATGATTGTGAATACCTGCTTAGAAAAAAGTCTGGGTTTTGAATAATTGGTTTCTACATAAGTCAATATGAATGCATGGCAAAAGACTGAATATAAATATAAAAGCTTGATACATTTGGTTGTTCATGATGAAAGATCAAGATAATCCATTTAAGATACAAAGGTGATGAGAGATACTAAATGTGGGACAGTACCTTATCTGTTGGAAGAAATGAGAGAAAAGGAGAAAAAAATGGAAGAAACTGAAGTGCAGGAAGAGAAAGTTCAAATTCTGCATGAAAATTCATCTTCCAAAAAATTAATGAAAATAAAAAGGAGTGTGGAAAGAATTGTTACACAAAGCTACAAAAATATATAGAAACAAAGTTGTGAGGAAGATGATTATATAAAAATACTGAATGCTGCAAAAGAAGATACAGTGTTCCATGAAGTTAAGGATGTGAAGAATGGCCGTTTTGATAAAAATAAAGTAGCGTACATTGTTTTAAGTGGCTAAAAATAAACAGCAGTGAGCCTTTGGCAAATTGAAATGAATTAAGCATGAAAGTAATAATTTGGGATAAAATTCTGCTAGAGTGCTTTAGGTAATTTTGTGAAAACGATAATGAAATGTCAAAGAATGGAACGGAAAAATGAAAGTTGTGTGCAGGAATTCTGATTGAAAGGATATAAATGGTGGCAGTGAGGAAAAAAAATAAGTACAGTGCAGTAACAAACCAGATAATACACTGTAGTACTGTATGTTGGTGCTATTTTCATGTTGTTGGTGGCTATCCCAAGTTCTGTGTATTAAATTTTGGATTGTATGATTCAACAAGTGGTATGAATCTGAACATTAACGTATCAAAACCAAGGTAGTTATGTTTGATAGAGAAAATGGAGCAAATGATAACAAATTATATATAAAAGCAAAGAAAAACTAGATAAACCTTTAAAAACTGTTTAGCAAAATGGAAAAACTGATGGAGAATGTTTAAGATATGAAAGTGCTGGTGGAAAGGTTTCTTTTGAGACATGAATACTTGTTTAAAAAAAATATGAGAATGGCCATGTCTATATATAGAAATTAGAGTTAGGTATGTAAAGAAAAGGAAATGAACGCAGTGGGGAAATGAACTGATCTGGCATGTCTGTGGAGATTCTCAATTTTCCTAGTCATGGTTGTCCTAAAGGCATAGCTTTTTTTCACAAGGCAACTGGATTTTCTTGGGTTTTTTTCCTTGAAAATATTTCACTTCTCATTCAAGAATTCTTGGATGAAAAGTGAAACATTTTCAAGGAATAAACAAAAAAATCATGATTTAACATGTTCATCCCTTTCTGCCAATCCAAATTAGAACACATGACACAGAGTCTTGAAGGCACTCCAAGGAAGGAGATTAGTAAGAAGCCTGGTGGGGCACAAGTGGTTTTGTTTCATTTCTTTGTGTTAAAGGATATGGCCAGGGAAGAAAGAGAAAAATATTGGAAGTGAACGGCTAACAATGTTGATGGTGCCAGTTGAGATACAGTAGTCTGTGTTCTTTGGTAAAAGACTCCTGGCAACAAATGGGCTGTGCCTCATAAAAAGGAAGGAATTGGTGGCATGTACATTTCAATCATCATCACCTTGCATACTTTATCCGCAAGGCTTTAATTGAATCCTGTGGGGAAAGAAGTCTAGAAAATAGTGCCAATTATTGGAATTGGGACTAGGAGGAGTGTGCAGAATGTTGAGGCAATTGAATAATGAGCATGTGAATAAATGTAGGAAGGAATAGACAAAGTTATGTGATCTAAAATTTCCAGTGTCTCTTTGTAAATGTACATAATATGAGGAAAAAGTTGAATGCAGGAAAATAAATATGGTTTAGCAGGTATTACTGAAACCTGGTAAGTAGAAAAGAAGGACTGGCGGATATAATTTATTCAAAGGGGAAGGTAAAGGGTAAGCATGCATTATAGGTTATATTTGTATGAGAAAGAAGTGCCCACACATGTTGAGATCCAGGAATTTGAGCATAAGAATCTACTTAAGAGCATTTGGGTGCGAATAGGAGGAAGGGGAAACAATAAATGTTTTATTATGTGACTATCTCTGGACCACTAAGTGAGATAGAAAATCTAGATAATACTTTCCTAGACCATTTTACAGAATGATGAAGAAACATAACAACAACAACAAACAACAATAATAAATAGGTATTTGGCAATCTGTCGGAAAATCAACTCTGGCAAGACTTCAAGAAATATTGCTTACCCTTTCATTTTCCAAAAGGTTAAAAGAAACAACTGATTAAAGATGTGCAAGCAGTAAGAAATTTGAGAGGAAATTATTGTGTCATCTTGAATTTTGTAGAAAAAGCAATGAGCAAAATTTAGTTTTCAAATAAAAAAAATTATTTTGCCAATAACGTGTGATAAATTTCTGCCACTCATAACAACATATATACACATTAGATTCCAGAAGAGCTGGTTCCTCTAAGGATCCTGTGAACAGAATCCAGAGGTCAGAGGGAACACAGGAGGGTTAGACATTTCTCAAAAATAAGGAAGGGTTGTTGTTGTTGTTTTCTGCTAATAAAGTACTCTGGAATCTCTTATTTCGGGAGTTTCATGTCAGCTTCATTGTGGCTAGTAATCTCAACTTGTTATATAAAGTGTTTTTAAATTTATCATCTAGATCAGAAGTGTTGAACACGGGGTGTCATGTTGTCACGTGACATGTTGCAACTTCACTAAAATGGGTAGGTATGGCCAGTGCATGACACATCTGGCCTATGGGATATGAGTTTGACACCTCGATCTAGATAAATAACAGCTCTGAGATTATGGAGTTCATCATACTTGTTTCCAGTTTCATTTTGGTGATAATAAACAATTCAATTTCTTACAGAGTTGAGGACGCACTTCAGCTTAGCATCTGAGAGTGATAATGCAGACCAAGATGAGATTGAAGCTGAAGAGGAACATGCTCCTGACCCAGCAGTTCAGGGTCCTTGCCTTGTATTGGATGATGCAGTAGCTACCTCAGGAGTGAGCACCCTTAGTTCAACAGTATCTCATGATTCTCAGGCTGCCCAGAGATCTCTCAATGTTCAACTTGGGAGGCTGAAATTGGAAACTAATAGGTGAGTCTGAATTTCCCCTATTTACAAAATTGGCTCAAAGTTTTAAAATGGATGCATGCATCATGTGGACATTTTTTTCTGGCTTTGTCTCACTTTACCTTTATCAATCAGTTTACTTTATTTCCATCCAGTTTTAATAATGCACCAATCATCCCTTGAATCAGTGGAAGGTGACACTGATTCAGGGTCACCTTCCACTGCCTCAGTAAGATATTACTGAGGCAAAACATTACGATTGCATCAATATTTAAATTATGTGAAAAATCATAAATAACCATACTGAAGCAACATACATTTCACATTATCCTCGTGCAGCTATAATTGCATGCCATGTTACACCGGTGAGTTGCTACCAGTTCACTCCGGATCAGGTAAACCTGTAGTGGCGGTGGCGGTCAGAGAGGCTCCGCCCACCTGCCTGGACATCTCTGTGCATGCACAGAAGCGGCACCCGCAAGCACCCACAAGCAAACCAGTAGCAAACAAAATTGAAACCCACTACTGCCATATTAATCAAATTAATAATACCACCAATCATCTCAGTTACAACCATTTCTTACTCCCTAATTCTAAATGTCTTTTGAGAGAAGTGGGTTTTTTTTAAAAAAAAAACAATTTCCTAATATCAAGAAAGAAAACAGAGTTCTTAGATCTAGTAGTAGGTTACACCAGAAGAGGGCAGCACCTGCAGGAAAGCGCCTCCCTCCATGTGGTCTCCCGCTGCACCACATGTGAGGTGGACACGTTTAGTAGACACTGCCTGGAGTGATCAGATTTTATCAGGAATAACTTTTTGCTGCAAGTAGGCAGGCCCCAAGCCTTTGTCATTCATAACCAATGCCTTGAATTGCCCCCGAAGCAGACGAAAAGTACTGCAATACTGATATTAGATATATTGGGTAGGTCCAATTAGCATGATGGTCTGAGTGAGAGTGGTATTTAGCACTTCCAAGAACTTTCACTACTTCACTCAAACTAAGAGCCCATAAACTATTTTTTAAAAATCCTAAGACTGGGTGAAGTTTCTCTTGACAACTAAGCAGGGGCCCTTCTGACCACAATTTCCATCTGTTATTTTTCCAGCAGGAGATCAGAATCTGGGAGAATCTCCTACTTCTATACTAGCTCTTTAATGGAGAAACACAACTCTCTTCATAACCAAAGATGGAGTTTTCCCGGAATCATTTGGCTATTTAGCCAACAGCCAATACCTGCTAGTTTTTAGCTTTTCTTTCCCTTACAAACACTGGAAACTCTGTTAAAGATTCATGCTTGGGCTGAAGCTTGTGTTTTATCTTGCAGTTTAGCTAAAATCATTAGTAAATCACAGTGGTTTTTTTGAATATTTTCTCTGACTAAATTTTTAATCAGGGCGTTTTCTTCATAATGTTGTTATGTTCTGCTTAGAAATACTTATGCAATAGGTAGAGAGAAATGATGTAATAAAATAAATAGATTAATTTACTTAAGGGGATATTAGTCACACATAAGCACAAAAGGGCCTACTGTGTTTGTGGTCGAGATAACCTGTTCCTGGTAGACAGTAGAGGTTTGCTCTTACAGTGGAAGTATGCCTAAAATATTGGGAGGGTGTTTGACCGTTGCTAATGCAATGCAATACTAGTGCAAAACAGCTATACTTTTCAAAAATATTGATTATGATACTTAATTTCTTCTCATTTCGTTTTTAACAGATTACTAGAAGAGCTAGTGCAGAAAGAAAGAGAATTTCAAGCCCTCCTGCAACACGCTATAGAACAAAAAGAACAGGAGATCAAACATCTAAAGCTTAAGACTCAACCAATAGGTGCTTATTTGAACTCCTCAAAACTAATTGCTCTTCACAGCACTTTCCAAGCCAATATAGTCAAACCTTCCAATGCACCGCTTCCAAATATACTGCTTTTTTCCCCCATGAGGGTGACTTTTTCACCAGCTAAAAGTCCCTTTTAGTCAGTTAATCAAGTGAAATAAAAATATGACATACCTATTTAGAACATGAAAGAAGATACAACTAGCTAACAGACATTGTCTCTGGCTTGTTTTTCAGATTTTTGTTCTTTTTAGTTAAAAGGGATGAACGAACCCCCAGTTGATTTTACTATCCTGCATGTATGCATTCATAAGGAGACTTTGAACAAAATCACATACACTTTTCATCCCTGTGTAAGGATTGCCCTCTGTGCATTTCCAGATGGTATTCCTGCATGCCACCATCTGACTGCAGCTCATCATCTACCTGCAACTTGCTCTGTAAATTTTCCCTCTTCTCTCACCTCCAGAGGCAATATACCTCAAGTTAATGTACATGATGGAGGCAGCCTGAAATGACTATGGTCTGCATCAGATGCGCCTCCAATTGGTTCTGCAGGTTTTCTGTGGGATTACCCTTCCACCCAGCCACTGATTTGCTTTCTTACTCCTCACTCCTTTTTAGCTATAAAGGAAGGCCATTATGTTGCTTTTATAGATACTTTTTAAAAAATAGGTCTCAATGTATAGATTGCAAAGTCCTGAAATTGACTAACCAGTCCCTGTCCTAATAGCAATAGCACTAACGATCTCACTTAGACCTATGTACCTCTTCACAGTGCTTTATAGCCGCCTCTAAGTGGTTTACAGAGTCAGCATATGCCCCGAACAATCTGGATCCTATTTTACCGACCTCAGAAGAATGGAAGGCGGAGACAATCTTGATCTGGCGAGATTCGAACTGCCAAACAGCTGGTAGCTGGCAGGCAGCAGAAGTAGCCTGCAATACTGCATTCTAACCACTGAGCCACCACGGCTCATTAATACATTCAATCTAATTCATTCAATTGGAAGAATAAAGGAAAGGACTCATCTTTTTCATTTGGTTTTCAGTTGGTCCACAGTGAAAAGAAAAAAAATGATAATGTATCAGTGGAGTAACCAGAGCACTGTATGTGTCAATTGGAAAAAGCTTCTCCCGTAGTGAATCATGCTTGATAAGACTGGAATTTCAACCGAGGCTCAGAGAATGTTGTCTGTTAAAGCTGTCTAGATGACAGCAGAACAGACTTTTCCGGATGTCCAGGAAAGGATATGTTGGGAAGTCAGCAAGTTTGAGGGCAGCATCATTTCCTTTTGGTCTTAAGATAGGAAGGAAGCACAGCAAAATAGCTGGGTGAATGTGTTTCCTACTCCGCTCAAGAAAAAACAATTAGATGATGATGATGACAATTAGATGATGATGAAAAAACAATTAGATGATTTTTATGATGATGATGATGATGATGATGAGTAAAAATTTCACTAGATACAATTAACTGCTGCTCAGTTTTTCAACAGTGAATAGGGCTTGACCTTCTTCCTTCCTTCCTTCTCCCAACTTTCTGTTTTCAAAAAAGGAGTTAATCCTTTTCCTTAATCTAAAAGTCTTCAGTTTAAACTAAATATTTTTTTTAATGAGCTTTTAAATGTTTATTGGGGTTTTGCTGGCTTGTTTTAGCCAGTCACAATGCCCAATAGACGAGAAAGCAGTTATTAATAAATAATTATATACTGTAGCCCAGGAGTATCCAACTTTGGCAACTTTAAGACCAGTGAATTCCCCAGCCAGCCATGCTGGGAGTTGAAGTCCACAAGTCTTAAAGTTGCCAAGGTTTGACACAACCTCTGGTATTAACAACAGACACATCACCAACAATCTTTTCGTGCATTTTTATTTTTATCTCAGCCTTTGAATGGCTACTGATACAAATGAAATAACTGGATCTTTTTGATTTTCATCTCATTTAGCATGCAGTTTTTACAGCGTTATGAGAAAATTCCGAAAGAAAGCCAAGAGAATGTAACTGAATTCAGTATAGATTTGTTTCTATAATCCACAAAAGTATGCCTGAAATATTCACTGTATTTGTACAGATTAAAGATTTATTTAAACTGTTACAACATGCTGCTTTCAGAAGAGGTTCCTTCTCTTGAAAACATTGTTTTGGCTAATTAAGGTTAATTATGGTTAGAATCGTCGTTAAAACCAACCCAGTACTGAAATTCATCATCCTTACCTCATGCTTCACTTATGCATACAGGGCTAATTCTAAGGATATTGCTTTTTTATCATGTGATGTTTTCCAAATGTGTTTTTATTATGACTCCCACCATCCCCAACCAGTTTGCACCACAATGACAATACTTGCTGAGCGTGATAATTCTACTTCAATTAATCTGGAATGCCTCAGAATGGAGTGTGGTGACGTACAATTTTTATGCGTTGGTCTGGAAAAAGATTAGTTATTTTTGGAATTGTGTATCATCTTATAACTATACTAACTTGTGTCAAAATTTTTCTAGATATTCCTGGCTTGTCTGCCTCTCACTTTAGTACACAGGATAGAGGAATTGAGGATCCAGATCTTATTAATTGGCTGAGAGTTCATGGTGCTGACAAAGAAACTATAAACAGGGTAGGAAATATGTTTCTTGGGTCTTTTTGTTATTGTTGTTTTTCAGTGCCTAAGTAGCACTGAACATTTAATTCTTTTGTTTGCAATTTTAGAAAAATAAAGATAATGTTGTAAAAACAAAATAAATCATGGAAAACATATATATATATATGTGTGTGTGTCTTGGGTTATTCGGGTCTTCTCCCACGTAGAATTGGAAGTATCTTGGCGACATTTCGACAAAGTCTCATTCGTCATCTTCAGGCTGGTGTTCTCAGCTTCGTGCTTCCAGGAGCAATGTGATATCGCAACTGTTTCTTCCTTTTAACTGCTAGTGGGGGTGTGAGCTGATTGGGTGGGAGCTTGGCTGTGTTCTGATTGGGTGGAGGTGTGTTCTGATTGGTTGGGGGCTTGGCTGTGCTCTGATTGGCTGGGGGGTTGGTTGTGCTCTGATTGGCTGGGGGTGTGTTCTGTTTGGGTGGGGGCTTGGTTGTGCTCGGCTTAGTCTGAGTTGCAGAGGGATTTGAGCTGGTGAGCTGTGTTGTTGTTGTTTGGCTTCGTGTTTGTGGCAGTGCCAGCTCTTCATGGTGGGTGTCAGTCTGCTTCATGTATGGATTGGAGGGGTTTAAAGTGGCTAATGATGCAGCTGCAGTCTGGCTTCTGGTCCTTGGTGTGGGTTTGAGTCTGCTTTCTGTGTGGATGTGTGGTGGTGATATCCTGTGTGGCTCTCATTAGTGTGGGTCTGGTGTCATTCCTCGTGTTAGGGACTCGTTTGTCAATAAAGGCGGGTTTCCAAATAACATTCCTCATGTTAACTGCTACTGGGGGTGTGAACTGATTGGGTGGGAGCTTGGCTGTGTTCTGATTGGGTGGAGGTGTGTTCTGATTGGTTGGGGGCTTGGCTGTTCTCTGATTGGCTGGGGGGTTGGCTGTGCTCTGATTGGTTGGGGTTGTGTTCTGTTTGGGTGGGGGCTTGGTTGTGCTGCATCGGTATGGGTTTGAGTCTGCTTACCGATGATGAGGCATGACCACGGACCAGAAGCCAGACCACAGCTGCATCATTAGCCACTTTAACCCCCCAATCCATACATGAAGCAGACTGACACCCACCATGAAGATGTGGCACGAATGCAAAGCCAAACAACAGCAACGCAGCTCACCAGCTCAAATCCCCCTGCAACTCAGACTAACCCGAGCACAACCAAGCCCATATTCTAAGATATTTAAAAATGGTGCATAAAAGGCATCATGCTGGAAACCAGGAAGTAATGAGTTCTATCAAGTTTACCTTAGGCAGGAAGGCTACCTCGCAGGGTTGTTATTGTGGGGAAAATAGGAGGAGGAAAGAGTATTAATTACATTCACCCCCTTGAACTATTGATAGAAATAATAAAGGTGGGATAAAAATCTAATAAATAAATAAAAAATAACTATATTTAAGATAGATCTTTATATTTGTATTTGTATAACTTGAAAGCAGTTGTCAAAAATACTTCGAAATAGATCCCAAGCATATTGGTCCCTTATTGGAGTCTTACAGATATATCCAAGAATCTGACAGATTGTAAAAAATAATAAATTTTGAGACGTCTAAACATCAATGAGTATAATCTGACTATGGTAAACATAAAATACATTAATTTGCATTGGAACAAATATAATCTAAATTAGCCACAAAACTAAATGAACCAAATGAAAACCAAACTCAATCACACACACTAATAGATGTCTGTCTATTTAGATTATATAATTTTATAAAGACCAGAAGTTTTTTAAAGGTTACAACTTTCTCTTAATAAGCTTCTAATAGGAGTACTCACATAGAATCCTTCATATAGGAATTCTTTGTAAGAACTAGTTCATTTTAAACAACTTTTAAGCTTTAAGATGGCTACTGGCCATAATATTAATAAACTGGTTCGTGTACTTTATTTTAGCTTGATTTCTCCTGCCAGCAAATCAAGCTTTAAAAATTAGGAAGAAACTCCCTATTTATTGCTTGTTTAGGATTAGAAATTAGCAGGGGTGAAATCTAAATTTTGTTGCTACCGGTTCTGTGGGCGTGGCTTGGTGTGGCGTGGCTTGGTGGTCATGTGACTGGGTGGGCATGGCCAGTTTGACGTCAATCACGTCATTCTGCTGTGCATGGGGCGCTTGGAAAGAGAGTGAGCAAGACAGCTTTCCAACCTCTGTTTGTGTGTGTGTGTGTGAGAGAGAGAGGGAGGGAGGGAGAGATCTGAAGCCGAGGCACCCAAACTTCTGGCAGCGGCAGGGCAGCTTCTGAGCAGCCAGCTCCACCTGATCTACTCCTTAAGTCTCGCTGTTCTCCTGCAGAGGTAGCAAGCGTACGCTGTGCTGTGGGAAAAATGAAAGGTCCTGTTGTCCCAGAGAGCCTGCCGCTGCTTGAGCTGGGGGGCGGGGGGCGGGGGGCAGGAGAACAGCGAGACTCAGGGAGTAGGTCACATGGAGCCATTGCTCCCGGTTCGGTGAACTAGCCTCAATCACCATTACCTACTCGCCCAAGCCGGTCCGAACCGGGAGCATTTCACCCCTGGAAATTAGTATCCCTGGTGCCAAATTAGCTGTAATCATAAATCAAAGTTTTCTCTTTAGTTATGTGTGGGGTGTAATAATAATCAAGATGATACCCATGGTTGTGTGATTGAGGCCCTGCCTTTTTTCATGTGAATCATATTACAATGCTTGTAAAAAAGAGGGGGGACGCTGATCATGTGGTCATAAAATCTTTTCCTCCCTCCCCCCCCCCATGCCAGGCAGTGTGGGTTTTGCTTACCCCTTTAACAGGAATTCTTTCAAAGAGAAAACTTCAGTTAGACTAGTCAAGCTAGTGAAATCTTTCCCCAGTATTTTCCTAATAAAAGTTAGAAAACAAGTTTTAAAAGTTAGAAAACAACAGTAAAAAAGTGGTCAAAAACATTTCTCATAGAACATTTTACACATATTACTTTTGCATTGGCATCAATAAGCCCAGAACTTCTAAATAACATTATTTCATTCATTTAATATTTGATTCTATTTCTTTGTAGTGGCTGCCCTTGAGAATACAGCTCATTTCGGTATCAATTAGTTTTTGTAACAGTGATAAAATGCGATGTGCCATAACATAAATGTATACTGTATTTTGATACCACAGTGCACATTTCAAGACAAATACATTTTTAATTAATCAGGTATATTATAAAAAACCAAGTGCACAAACAGAATAATAACTTACAGCTCCATCGGCATAACTTTTACTAATTCTTTTTTTTTTTTAGTTTTTAGCAGAAGAATACACATTGACAGATGTACTCTGCTATGTTACCAGGGATGATTTAAAATGCCTTAGACTCAGGTAAGTATTTTTTTTTATAATTTATACTATTCGTGTAAATAATTATTTAATGAAAACTCTAAAGAGTAGTTCGAATTTTGAATAAAAAATACTTTATTTTTATTGTTTACATTTATAATAAATTGTGCATACTTTCTAAGAGATTTCTCCATGAAATTATTATAATACAGAGCATTATACATATCAAGTATATACAGTATGTGGAAACAGAAAAAAAACCTGATGAGTCCACTTTGCACCCAGATGTAGCTGAGCATATGTTAGTTTTGTAATCTAAAAAATGTTACTCTGTGCATAAGAGTAACATAGTTTCGATTAGACAGGATTAATCACAAGCGTTCTGGCTTCTAAGTTCTTCAAATATTTATTTGCATACATTTAATGTTCTACAAATGAGCCTTTGCTTGAAGAACAGTTTTTTTCCTGTTCCCAAATCCAGCCCCAGTAGATTAGTTCTAAGAAGTCACCACACCTTCCAATTGAAAATTGAATATGAACAAGAGCAATATGACAAATACCGTTTAGCCAAGACCACTTCATAACTTTGATAATTGAAATAAACTTTAGGAATGCTGATGAACAATTAATACTGTGTTTTCCCCAAAATAAGACCCTATCTTATATTTTTTTGAACCCTGAAATAAGCGCTTGGCCTTATTGCCATACGCTCAAAAGCCCAATTGGGCTTATTATCAAGGGATGTCTTATTTTGGGGGAAACAAGGTAGGGCTAGAGGACATTGAATAAATAAGAAGCATTCACATTGGTATTTACAATAGGTTTTTTTGCAACAGTGCAACTGCTAAATTATTTATGCAAATCATCATAGTAAATCCATTCTCATTTGTTGCTTTTAGCTAAATAAAAATGACCACAATCTCTGACTTCCTTCCCCCTTCCCATATCTTTTCTGTCTTCTTGAATATATTCCTTGGCCTAAGGCAGCTTACAAAAACCTTGCCTTGGTGATATGGTAGATTTGATTTTTTTAAATATATGAAAATAACTGCTGGGTTCAGTTAATTATAAGTTCAGCATTGCTTAAATGGTAATAGGCCAGTCTGTTCCCCAGAATTAAAGCCACTGGATTCTGAGCATTAGAAAAGATTGGAAAGCTAATGAAATGTATTTTTAAAGCATCGACTTTAAGCTAAAATACAAGTTTTAACATTGTGAGAGAAAAAAAGACACGGGGATATTTCTACCAAGCTTAATTGGAGCTTTCTGAGAGGATTACAGAGTTTTTTTGAAATAGAATGAAAGAATATATTAATAAGGACAGCAGCATATAAAAATCTGTTACCATATGCAGACATGAATTTTTTTTAAAAAATATAAAATGTATGCGTGAATTGAAGCAGCCTGGTGCAAAAAAGTCATTAATACCAGAAACAGAATGCCATGACTGAGAAAGTCCCTCCACTTTCCCGCCATAATCATGTGCCTCACTTCACTTGTACATGAGTAGGAACTAAAATTAGTGACTGCATAATTTAATTTCTGGATTATCCCATTTTCTGGATCTGCAGATTAGGTTGAATCATAAACAGTCAACTGAGCTGGGTTCATACATGATCAGCCACCAAAACACTAGCCAAGGTTAAAAATAAGCAAGTCCAATATGCTGTATAAATATAGCTATTAAGATTCACTTATCTGGTTATGCATATTTATTTTTTACCGTAGCCAGTGTTTTATGATACTTGATACTGACTAAAAACTGCTGTGACTTTATGTTTATTTTATTTACAGAGGTGGGATTATATGCACGCTGTGGAAGGCAATCTCTGATTTTCGAGAGAAGCACACTTGTCCCTGAGCAGAGGCATTCTTCCATCTCAACACAAAACAGGATCTTTCCTGCAGGATTTTTTCCCCCAAGAGAAGCTGTTGCACTTTAATCCAGTATTTGTTTACTGTTGCTAAAGAACACTGCAGCTTTCTGGCTGCAACTATTCCTATTCTTCTTAAAAAAATTGTCTCCAGCATTAAATATTATTTTATCTTAAATATTTTCAGGAATCTTCTCCTTTTCTAACATAATATTTAACAAAATTAGTCCGATCCAGATTACTAGCCATAATCACATAACATGGTTGACCAAGGGAATCCTGAGGTACTTAATTGAAACCCCTACACCAGTTGTGCATGATTATCAGCGACCTAGTGTAGAGTTTCATAGTCACTGCAGTGACTATGAAGTCACTATGTCAAGCTCACGGCCTCACGGCGTCATCACATGACGTATTGGGACTTTTTTCCCCTTCACTAAACTGGGCATGGCCAGCGCATGACGCATCCAGCCCAGGGGCTGGGATTTTGACAGCCCCGGCAAAGAGGGTCACCGAGGTAACATGCCCTGCTTGCTTCCTCCTCATATGAAAATCAAATTTTAAAAAATTAGCAAGGTGAGAGGTGAAAAGGAAAAGGAAAACGACAGAGTGACTAAAAAAGCTCTGATTTTGCAAGGCCTTTCTAGGATTTTATCTCTGTATCAAAAATGGGAAAAGAGAGTTAGTGCTCTATTAATCTTATCAAATCCATTTCCTTATCTGCCTACAATTGAGTAGAACTTTAGCCCCCTACAATTCCCAAGAGTTAGTTGATTAGATTGAAGTATTCACATAATACTTCAGTCTCCCTTCACAATCAGTTAAACATATTCTGTATACAGGACTTTTGTAAGGTTGTATACAACTCTGTATTACTAAAACAAAATCAAATGTGAAAATTAACTTTACAGGTTAATGTTTATAACCAGTCCCTGTGTTAGGGATGGTGTTTCTGGGACCTTAGCTTAGTTGGAATAAGAGACATCTGTTCATTTATGAGAGGTTTTGGATGCAATCCAAAGCATTCTTGAAGTGAAAGGTTCATGGTATTGCAGACAAAGACCCATGAGTATTGCTTTTTGAGGATGACATGTTTTGCTTAAGATTCTTGGATGTTTTTCTAAATAGAGATGGAAATCATAAGTGAAATGATAATGTAAAACATATTTGATAGTTTTTCCTTGTAGTTTGCTGACCTTTACATCACTTGGTACTTAACAGTCCTTTCTTAATTGTCACATTGTTTTATTTTTAGTAACTTAAATCCCAATCTACGGTGTATTTGTGTCTTTTTTAGTGTTGTTTATGTATTATTGAACTGTACCAGTTACATATGCCTGAATTACATATAGTACTGTTAGCTTGTTTTAAAGCTATCCATTGTGATACACATTTAAGAAATAAAGAATTATACAAAATGTCAGCATATTTCTTGATTATTTTAAAACCAAGTGACAGTTTTAAAAATGAAGGAAATTAAAATGATGGTAAAATGAATGAAAATAGAAATAGAAAGAATTACTATCTGGAGTTGTTGTAGTATAGAATTACACAGCGATTATCAGGGATTGTATATAATACTCAAAACCATTAGTGATTGAAGTCTACAACTACAAAGGTTGCCGGTGAGTTAACACAGAAACATTATTATGGTAAATATACATGGTGTGATAATATATTGATGGTGAATTTATTTATTTTTAATCTTTGCCCTGCTTCTTTTTTGGAGTGTACCCAAGTAATATGCCATTCAAGACCATACTCAATTCTGGGCCCTAACAATTGTATATACATGTTTGCACACCTGTGCAGCTGCAGTCTCCTCAGACTTTAGAATTGTTTCTTTAACAGTGGTACAGGGTATCCATAAAGCCAGTGTTGGTGGTAAGATGAGATCTGGCCCAACATCCTTACTTTATCTTTTCCTCAGGATTCTACTTTCGGTCTGCTCCCATTTAATGTCTACATGAAAACGACTGGGGAATATCATCTATCAATTCAAGCGTAGATATCATAAGCATTTCAACGATATTTACTTTACACATAATACATCTCCATTATGAGCTACGAAGTGCCATCAAGGTGATCTCCAGATGGGGGTAGGAAAGGACAGATCTCAAGCAAGCAAAACAGTAGATGTAGATTGCAGAATCTTCATGTTTAGCCCTCCAAACACTCCCACAAATAAAACTGGTGTGTAAAATAAAAATATTAAGAGGCATACTATCATTTGTTGCAGGAATTGATGCTAAAAAAGGTTGGAAAAAATATTTAAATGGTAAAGAATCCTTTAAGCCCATAACAATGAAAATTTTAAAACTGACTGATCCATTTTAATCTGATAAGGATTGAAAGAGCAGGAAGTCTATTTAAAATGAATCCTAATCAAAGTGCACTTCCTGGTGAAAATACTGTGCCTTATCTCTTCGACGTTGTTTCAATATCATTTATGATGCTTTCCTTCGGTTGGAAGCTGTAGTTGATTAACTTGCTACCACAACCGCCCCTATAGAACAAACGTTTTACCATTATCAGCGCGCGCTCGACCTCCCTTGACTTTGACACCAAGTCATTCAAAAGTTCACCGCTCATCGTGTCTATCGAGTATTTTTTTGTAGATTTCGGCCAACGGATTTCCAGTTTAATTAGCAGCTGCTCTTGGCGGAGACATATTTTGCACGTGGTTTTTTGCTCGAGCTGCTTTGCGGACGGTGATAGATAGATAGATAGATAGATAGATAGATAGATAGATAGATAGATAGATAGAAGTTTTATATATATGAGTTATATATGTACGTTATATATATATATATATATATATATATATATATATATATATATATATATATATATATATATATATATATATATATATATATATATATATAATAAAAATATAAGGAATGATAGTGAAGCCGCAGACTCGAGGAAAGAAGCCGAAAAACATATAAGAAATCGACACTGGTCAGAAAAACGTTTCAGAGATTAAAGGGCGTTTGCTCCTTTGATATATATATGTTCGGTTTCAGATGGAGAAATCTTTTTGTTTTTGATAGCAAATCCTCCAGCAGTTGCATAAAAGGAAACATTCTGCCATCGACGCTCCTCCACCTTTTAATGCATCTCGAGGCTAAGTCTGCAAACAGTCAGGAAATCGGCATTGCCTGGAAGCACGAAATGCTTATCCCCGGGTTGCCCTGAACCCGAAACTAACAAATATCCTCCTGGAATTAGAAGACAGTTTGTCCGTTTGTCATTCGGCCGGGCGGAAAGCTGAGTGTGTGGTTTAGCAGCCTTCCCCAAAACGGCGGAGTCGGATATCTCCCCACAATGGGCATCGGCCGTCGTTTTTCTGTCACCCTTGACTTGGCCGCCAGAGGGCGCTTTGCAGGGCGAACAAACCCCGGGAGCCAATCCTTACTTTGATCTCCCTCAGCCGGGCAAGGCAGCCTGCCGTGACGCGCGCGCGCTTGCTTTCTCCGTCTCACCTGCCCGGGCCACGTTCCGTCCTTCCCTCCCTCCCCGGAGGTGGGGCAGAGAGGCGCTGTTGGGGCGGGGCAGCCGAGTGTTCTCCGAGGCGAGATGGCGGAGTCGGCAACCCCCGCCGCCGCCGCCGCTGCCGCCGCCGTCCACCAACGGAGCGAAGCTCCTTCTGCCGCCGAAGCAGGTGCGTTCACCCTTCTCCCGCTCCCTTCTCCCCCATTTCCCGAACCGGTGTCCCGGGAAGAAACGCACCTGGGGATTGCAAACTCTCTCTCCCTTCCCTTTCCGGAGACCGGTTCGTCCAGGAACGTATACGGATGTTAGGCAGAAGGCGGAGGGCGCAGATACTTGTAAACACCAGGTGCGCTCCGAGCTGGTGACGCGCCAGTCATTCAGCAGGGAGAACGCAGCGGCGCCTTATTGTGTTATATATGTTATATTATATATGTGTGTGTTACATATGGAAGGAGAACTGGCCCTCCGTTGAATGGTGATGGTGATGATGGTTCGTGGTTTGCAACTTTATTGTTAACTCGAACTGCGATGCTGCTTCGGATGTCATCATCGGGAATAAAAAAATAATAATAATCTCCAGACTAAAGGAAAGTGTGAATCTCCAAAGGGAATTAATGGCTTCGCGAGTGAAGGCAAATATACCTGGATAATGTTGCCAGGATCCGATCTAGGTCGATCCCGGTTGACCGACCCAGATTGGATCCTGAATTAAATGGCTTGTGTGACAGAAGCCCTGGAATAAGGGTTGTTGGTTCAGTCTTGTATCTCGTTTTTTCCCCCCCAAGGTATCATATGCCTTTACGAATTAACTCAGAAAGCTGTATGTAGTCTTCTATTACAGAGATGCCAGGACAGGGAACTCAGACCTATTGAAAATGCTTCTATATTACCTTGTCTTGTGCCTCTTAAAAGAAGGCCTAGAGAGGAATTATCAAATCCGGTGGGAATTCCTTCTGTTTGTTGTACTGCTCAAAGATGTTGGATCAGATCCCCATATTTCACTGGAATCTTAATATTTATTTTGGTTGAATCTTTATTTCAATGGAATCTTAAAAGAGTGGAATTTCCTGTTATTGATTCTTGAAAAAGGGGGCAAATTGTGTAAACAATTTAGAAAAGGCAGAAAAGGCTGTTTCTCCTGAAATTTGCCATCTCTGTTCAAAAGCAGGCTTGCATTCAAATTTGTAGGAGGAAGGTAATCAGACACCTGTCATTTGCATTGAATTGACCATAGTTCCCTAAAAAGGAATATAGTATATATGCTTGTGACTCAGTCCTATAGATGGAGCAGTGGCTTTATCCTGCCATGTTGTAATGCTCAAGATGACTTGGCATGGATAATAAAACCTAATGTCTCCCTGGTGCAATTTATATTTCAATGTCGTCACCTGATCTTTTAAAAGGAATTGTGGCTTGAGGTTGGTTCATCCTTACCGGCACATGTGATTAATTTCCCCATAGGAGCAAATCAGCCTTATAATTCTTCCCATAGAAACCATCTTTATCACAGAAGATGTCACCACTCCACAACTGGCTGTTCACAACTGACCTTAAGCTCCTGTCTTGAGATAGACAGGACCACCATATCTGGGGTACAAACATTCAGATGAGCACTTTTTGTATTCTTTACTGCCTTCTAGTGTCTGACTGTTGTTTTTGCAGCCCAGATATGGAAACCTTACCTGTAAACCTATTTACTTTGTTTATTTTTCTTGTTCTATTTAATGTGGCACCATTCAGACATTCTAGTTACAAGCAGCCTTAACTGAGAGAAACAACTTTGTAGTGAGCCTGCTGAAAACTATATATTCATTTGCCCCCTCACATCTTCCTTGAGGGCTTCTCAGTGAATTTGAATAGATACTCTGGAGAAACACGAGAATAAACTAGAGATGGTTTTCGTTTTAATTAATGAACTGGGTGTTTGCAGACTTCATTCGCGTCTCTGGCTTTACAAGAAAATAAGTCACTGGTATTTTTACTGACATAAAAGTTCAGGTTTTGAAAATTTGGAATCTAAAACCCAATCAGACTGCCTCATGTCAGACCTTCCATTCGCAGTTCATCCTTACCCCATAGATTTGTGGCTCAGCAGTGATTCACAGCACTTTTTGCTTTTGGTACCTTTGCATTTAATTTTTAAAATATTTATACAGTGCCCTAGTTTAGGGCATCATCACTAGGATCTTGTGCTCATTTTTCTTGCAAGGTTTGTTTTAACTTGGTTGGGAGTCCTTGGAGAGTGTAAGATTTTAGCACAGTAGTTTCTATAGAGTGTGGTTGACCAGATTTGAAAGCTTCCTTCTAAAAGGCGGGTATGTGTTTTGCATTCAAACTGTGTGCATGGAAATATATGCATGGATAATTCGCTTGGAATGACTCATAGCAATAAATTTGGACTTGTACCCAAAAATACAGTTATCAAAGCTGTGCATACTCTGTGTGATTAATGATTGGACATTTTAATTTGTGCTAGCTTTTAGAACAGAAATAGCCAATTCCATGTTCACTGTGTTCTTGTTTTAAGTGTGGCTAGCATTACAGATGGTTTGGGCATCTTTGTATTTCCGTGTTTACTCCTAATCATGCCATAATTATATTGATGAAATCAAATATTGAAGTAAGGCTTGCCTTTGTCATTCACTATTTCGTTTGTGTGCTGTTCCATGCTTTGGGAGGATTTTTAATTTTGATATACAGAAATCGTATTATCATTAAATAAAACACAGTCGTTTTCTTGAAACAATTTCTGGAGAAGTTGAAAATAAAGTTTTGAAAAAAGAATGTTTAGGAGAGGGAAGGTAATATAACACAAATAAAAATCAATACATCTAAGAAAGCTCTTCTCACCCAATCAGGTAAATAATTATAACTATTAATTTGCCCTTTCTGTTCATTACATATATTAGTCAAGCCTTTTTTTTATGAGAAAGAGAAATCTTGCCCACTGCTGTGATTCATTTAGTGTCAAATGATGCTGCTAGTATAAATACAATACAAAATGTAGAAGCGATGAAACCCTTCACAGAAAGATTTCAACTCACTTTTGGATAGGCGGTGAATGATATAGAAAAATGAAAGGACTGTAATGGCACGAGACAATGGGATGTCATATGGCTTTGGTGAAAAGTCTGATGGTTGGGATAAAGGAAAGACTTTCAGAAAAGGGTTTTGCTCAAGATTTGTGTAGACTAGGGTCAGAAATCAAGTTACATAGTGAGACAGCCTAATAATGTTATAAGCACTTCAGAAGGGATAGAAATGGAACTAGGGCATAAATATAAGATTCACACTTCCTTTCTTTTTAAAATTCTTAATGTGGAAAGAATGAGAGGTTAATTCTGCCAGTTACAAGAATGCATTAATAATCTTCTGTTATGCAGAGTGAAATACCCTGTGATTCCTAACAGTGCATAGCATTAAGCTGATAAATAGCTTGGGTTTTTTGCGTTTTCAGTGCCTTTCTTCAGAAGCAGATGAATCTGAAAGCCAGTATCAAGGGAGGCAATTCTGTAAACATTTAAATTTTGGGATTCGAAATAATTTAATCTGTGTATCAACGTATTTGATCCATCCAAAGTGGATTCAGTTAAACTTATATCTAGAATAGCTGATTTCTCACCCCTGGTTATCCTTTTCAAAATTAATGTCCATCTGCATCACTGGGCTTTGTCAGAACTGAAGACTCTGGCCATACTTTGCTATGTAAAATATGGTTGCTGGGAATCTGGGAATATTAAGAAGCTAAACCCTAGAAGGCTGTCTGAACAATGGGTTGTCAGCATGTCCAGCCACCCATTATCCACTGCAGAATACAATATCCTACAGAAAGGCCTCAACTATAACGTAAATGATGCTAATCAGCTAGAATTCTTAGCAGCCTTAGAAGCAGCATTTAAAGCTTGACAGAGAGACCCAAGGAAACATGAGGTAGACATCACTTCCTATAGCAGAAGAACACAAAATCAGAACTAACTCATAGCCGAGAACAGAACAGCTCTCAAAAAGAATGATCAAAACATCATCATCATCATCCCAAAAGACAAAGCTGAATTATATTTATTATGGACAGATCACAATGTATCTAAAAAGCCCAAATAATTATTGGAAGACAAACCTACATCCCACCCAGTAAGCACCAACCCAATAGGCAAACCAAACAACTTGATAAAAAGAATCCTTAACTACCTAACCAAGAAAGATCAAATCACAAAAGGAGGACGGTGATAGATAAAAAGCCCATTCCCCATGCTTCTATGACACCCCAAAATACACAATCCTGAAATACCTCTTTGTCCCATTGTATTGTTACCAGCAACCCCAATGTACAACACAGTCAAAGTATTTAGAAAAAAAAGCTTGGTCATTTTAGAGAGGGAGCAAATATTCTATCAATTCTCAAGTACAGTTCCTCCAGAAAAATCAAAGATCTAATAATAGAAAGGATTGTGGTTTCATTCAATATCACAGCACTTTTTAGATCTAAAACCCAGAATTAACAAAAGAACCCATGGCAGCAGTACTTAAAAACTCACCCGAATCTAATCAAATACACTAAGATTTAAATATCCATAATCATAGACCTCATCAGTTTCTGCCTTATTACCTACTTTCAGGTTGATATACAAATATACGACCAAATCAGAGGAGCACTCATGGGATCACCACTCTCAGGATTCATAGCAGAGACTGTAGTGCAGATTTTTTCTTTAAAAAAAACCTATACCACTCCCATATATACAGCCCAAAGTATAGATCTGATATGCAGATCACACCTTTGTCATAATAAAACAGGAACAACTAGAGAAGGCACATGAAACAATCAACAACATCTTCAGAGAAACAAAATTCACACTGAAAGAAGAAAATAACAACACACTTGGATATCCTCATCAGTAGAAGAAATGATGGAAAGTTTAGAAAGACGTATCTATTCAAAAATGAACCACACTAACCCAGTACTCCTGTACCCAAATAACAACTCAACTTCCCACAAGAGGAGCTGCATAAGAACATTATTCAGATGAGGACAAATGCATTGCAGAAACACAGAACACTAGAAAAAGAAAATATACAACATATTTCAACCAGTTGGTTATCCATGCAACTTTATCCAAAAGTGCCTGATCACTCAACCTACTACAGCAAAACCAACACAAACTATGATAAAGATAACACTGCCATACATCAAAAACATCTCAGAAACAATCAACAGACTATTATAACCAGCAACACCATGGCTTACAAACCAACCTGTCCAAAGTATTTTAAGTAAAGTAACCAAAAGGCCCAGCAGTCCAGGAAGAAAAAACAGGATACACAACATACAGTGTTAGGATTGCTGCAGCCATTATATAAGAAAGATAAACAGAAGAGTAGCAGAACACATCAGAAGCCTGTCAGTAGACACAATGAAAGTTCATTAATTTCACATGGACAGACTTGACCATAGTTTCAATCAGCAAAGTGTAAAGCATCCTAGTCCAAGCTAAATCCAAAAATGTCGGAAGTTCTTGGCACTCAGACAAATCAACCATCAATTCAGAGATAAACAATATGTACACACCATTCAAAAAAGACAATAAAAAAGCTAAAAAAGAAACAAAAAGACAGAATACTTCCTCTCCAATCAATCAATACTTAGATAAACAGGAATTAACTCCAGGATTAACAGCAGCCAACAAGCAGCAATCAATACCTCAGTCAAGGAACTACTTCATCAGACAAAAAATTAAGCAGAAAACAACTGCCTAAAGAAGGAACTACCAAGGTAAAAACAACATCCCCATCAATGTTGACAGGGCAAGCTACTGTACATAAATAGAAGGTAAACCCTACTCCCTTCTAGCACTGAAATTATTAGCTAGTTGGCTAATGAAATGCCTGCAAATAAACATCCACACTCACAAAGAGCACCAAGGATATTTGTTCATGGCAACATCTGTTTTAACAAGCTTCCACTTGTGGATATTCCCACAAGAGGGAAAAGGGAATATTATCTATTCTCCCTTTTTCTTGAAGTTTCTTTTGTCTTCCCAAAAATGTTGGCAAAATAGTATTAGCAATATTGCAGAAAACATTTAAGAAATTTAAAGAGACTTATAAACAGGAAGACAGGTAGAATGTTAAGGAAAGTTCAGAACAATAAGATGGTTTGACAGTGGTCTTATCTATTTAGAACGTTGTTGGGATTTCTTTGCTGGACGCCTTTGAACAGAAACTTAACAGCCATAGGAAATTTTAATTTCTATGTTGTGCAGCAAGTTTCATCCAGAAGCCTAAATATGTTGTTTCATATTTGATGAAAGTAAAAATTGCATTTTAACGTATGGCTCTGCTTTGATTTAATTTCATGCCTGTCATTAACATGGTGGCTAATACATTTAAGTTCTTATAATGATATGCAGAATAGTGAAATCTATTTTTTTGTAATTCTGTAGTAAAAGCAGCTTAGCAGTTTGGTTTTTGATTTGATTAAGCTTCTCTTGATCCCAGCTTACATGTCTTTTGTTAATGGAACATTTTGAGAAAAAGCAAATACAACCATGTTAAACAAACTTAGCCAGTGAATGCTGGAACCCCTTCTAAAGGGGGAGAGGAACATTCCAACTAAGAAAGTGGAAGTCAGATGGATTTTGCAAAATCTGGTGAGAGCATTTGGAATTTTGAAACATGCTGTTGAATGCCTTTCAAAATAGCTGTAATCTTGATCTTTTTCCCCAAAAGCTGCTTGTTATTCTCTCCAGCCCTTATTTCTTGATGCTATTCTTGTTTAATTTTTGGTTTATTTGTTTTCTGGGCATGCTTCCTAAGCCAGGACTGGGCTCTAATAATTTATCATTTTTATTTTCAAAGAATTGTAATGAGGCCTATTTTAATGCCTAAGTCATTCTTGGAAATAAAAACCTTGCTAAAGGCTGGTACTTTGCTTTATTATTATATATTGTATAAAGTTGTATACAGTCAGATGCAGTGAAGAAGCTGTTGGGCATCAAAGTAGGTTAGTTACGGACTCCTAAATTATGCAGTGGTTCCCACAACGGTCTGATTTGCAGTTTTTATCTTAAAAATTGTGGTTTTGCTGTATGTGTTTGAGCCAGAGTGAGAACATTTATGTTATTGTGACACTGATGTCATAAACACCTCTCCAGTTCCTAGAGCACTTTTGTAATTGCTTTGTAAACAGTTCTAGTTTTTTTATAAATAAAGTGAAGAGGTAATGAATGAACGTTACAGGATGTTCTTCAGATACAATTATTCATTCAGCAACTGTTTAAATTTACGATTGCACTAAACAAAGGGACTTATGACCAGTCCTGGAGGGTCCGACTATTCCAGTGTTCTTGGAGTGATGTGAACAAAATTTGGTCACTTGGCAGTCAACTTGCACTTGAAAATGTTTGCAGCATCTTAAAATCACGTGGTTGCCATTGTTGACTTTCTCTACTGGTCTTCCCACAAGCAAAGTCAATAGAAAGGCCAGCTGAGAAGTCAAAAGTTGCTTGAGTAAGTATCCCCGTCTGCCTTTCTTTGCTCTCACACACAGCACCCTCCTCACCCCTTTGCTTACTCGCCAGTGTCCTTTCCCTTGCCTCTCTGCCTTCACACACAGCCATGCACTCACCAACATCCTCTTTCCCCAGCCTCTCTGCTTGCACGCACATATCCTGCACCTTCTTTTTCCAGTCTCCCTGTACTTACATACACACATGCATGTACAGGTAGTCCTCAACTTATCACAGTTCATTTAGTGACCGACCGTTCAGTGTTACAACAGCACTGAAAAAGTTGGCTGATGATCATTTTTCACAGTTACGGCCTTTGCAATATCCCCGTGATCATGTGATCAAAATTCAGATGCTTGGCAATATTTATGACCGTTGCAGTGTCCCAAGGTTATATGATCCCCTTTTGCAGCCTGACAAGTAAAATCAATGGGGAAGCCAAATTCACTTAACAACTTATCAACTGCAGTGATTCACTTAACAATGGTGGCAAGAAAGGTCGTAAAATGGGGCAAAACTCACTGATTATTTTTATTTTATTATTTTATTTTATTATTCACATTTCTATGCCACCTACTCGCCAAGGACTCTGGGCGGCTTACACCAAAGACAATATACTAATTAGCATATTGCCCCCAACAAACTGGGTCCTCATTTTGCCCACCTCTGAAGGATCAAAGGCTGAGTCAACTTTAAACCAGTGAGATTTGATCCGCTGATCTGCTGAAGTAGCAGATCTGAATCTGCTGCAGTACTGCACTCTAACCACTACGCCACCTCGGCTCTATATACTTAACAAATGTTTTACATAACAACAGAAATTTTGGGCTCAATTGTGGTTGTAAGTCGAGGACTATACACTATGCCTTTCTGCACTTAACTATAGTCGAGGGCTATAGTCGAGGACTATACCCCATCCTTTCTGCACTTAACTACATGCATGCATGCACTCTATACTTTACACAACCTCCCAGAGCTCGTGCCCCACTGTGGTAGTCCCCTCTAACTTGCACACAACATGCTTCAGGTCTCCAAGGGCCTCCCCACATCCCTCTGCAGCACTCCCAGACTCCTTACCTGAGACTCCCTGTCATGCTGCTTCTTTATTGATCCACATTTTCCTGGTGGTTACAATGACAATCAGGTCTGTTTGGACTGCTGTAGCTGAAGAATGTGATCACATGATGTCATGCTTTACGACTGCATTGCTTAATGATGGCAATTTCAGTCTCAATTGCCATTGTAACTCAAGGACTATTTGTGTGATGTTTTATAGTTCATCTCAGATATGAACAATACTGATATAATTTCATAGCTGAGTTCACATGTAACATTAACCAAGCTTTGCTTGGCTACTGTCATTAAGAGTAATTTGCTGTGTTAGTTACACTAAATTTAGAAACAATTGTATTAGGCTTTATAAACACTATCAACATTATAGCTGTAAGGATTGCAAAAATCTAGATCAGGGCTGTCAAACTCGTGGCCTGTAGGCCGGATGCACCACATGCTGGCCATGCCCACACCCAGTTTAGCAAAGGGGAAAAAAGTCGAGATATATCACGTGACGCCACTGTGATGATGTGAGTTTGACACTCCTGATCTAGATGATCTCCATAAGGTAGTAATAGAGATCCAGAGCCCTAACTCTGCTAATATCTAACGGAGAACAAGCAACACCATTCAGAAATTTATCTGGATTTTTGCAGTACACTAAGACAAATTAAATGGACCACATTATAGAATTTGAACCTGATTGTCAAGTAGATTATGAGGGCAAAAGAAAGTCTCATTCATCCATTGGGAGGAACCTAGTATAACTTCTCTTTATGTTAGGATGATCTATTCTTTGGATTCACAGTTATAACTTTGGTGATACAATTTTTGTAAAGCAATACTGAATTCTTAGAATATAACATCCAATCATAAATGCACTGTTACGCTTGGAGAATAAATGCATCTTACCATTTTGGTTTATTTAAAATGAAGCAAGTGCAGTAAATATAAGAAGATAAATTATCAATTTCTTCCTCCTGTTAATATACATCATGCCTAAAACAGAGATTGATCTTTTTGTCTGAAGTTATAGGGAAATTAAATACAGGGTATTAAATACAGAAAATACAACTGCAATATGTTTCAGAATTACACTCCTGGTTTTAGGTTCAGTCATTGTATTTGGGTGTTGGCACACTATTTCAGTAAGCACTGACGAAGCCACAAGATGGAGCAACTGGCAAACAAAATTCCATTAGAACAGGAGGAGAAAAGATAGTTTCTGAGTAGAACGCAAACCCTGGCAATGTATGCATCCATACTATTTTCTTGACAACAGTGTGGAAATGATTTGCTTTCGAAATGTTTTTTAAACTTCTAACTGTAGTCCACAACTCTAGTATTTCCTTTAGTATTTTACCCAACTGCTCATCAAAGTATGACTATACTTTGCACCTTCCAACCCAGATGATAATCAGCTAGCTGAAAAAGAAAGCTATTTCTGTAAATTATGAATGCCATTCTTCTTTATGGGCTACAGAAATGGGTCTGGTTAGTTTTAGCTATATTTTTGTCTTAACAATAGACTCTCTCACGCCTTCCCTCCCTCTCTGTGTGGGTGCATAGAGATAAAGTTTTGGCATTTTAGTTCTAGAACATGGGTAGACTCAGTTTAGGCAATCCAAGGTAGGGATTGTGGGAACTGAACTGCAACTTGTCTGAAAGGCACCAGATTGAAAAAGGTGTGGAACTGTCTGTTTATTGCTGTTTATGTTGAAAAATCAAATTAATATGGGGCAATGCATAAACAATTGTTTAACAACTTACTAATGGAAGGTTCAGTTAGTGTAGAACAGAAGTCTCCTACCTTAATGAAGTCTGGTATCTATTTTGTCTGTTTTGTATGTTAATGATAATTGTTATCTTAAGGCTTAGTTCTAAAAAGAATATAGCAACAATGTAATTTCATATATATGCAATATTTGCAGTTTCTAGTAATGTTAAGAACAGAACAGATCACTACCGTTAACTCAAATAAGACAATTGAATGGTACAAAATCACAGACAAAATAAATTTTTTTGTCCTTCATTAATGAGACATGTACACATATTGCTGTTTTATCTATAATCCTGTGCATATTATTTATTTTAAAACAATATTATAAAACTCAGGATTTAAAAGAAGATTTTAACTTTCGCATACAGTATATATCATGGAATTTACATACAAAAAACCCCCAACCTGACAACATTTTTTTCCCTTTCAATTCAGGGCCACAAGCTTGAATATAGTACAGGGTAACGGGTTATAACTGTGTCCTATTTTGAAAGGAATCTTTGTTATCTAAATAAAGTCTTTGGGCTTGTTTGTAATAACTTGAGGAGAACATGCTACTTTTAAAAATAGTAAAAAAGTGAAAGGCTTAAACTCTGGAGCAGCTTTTCAGTTGTATGCTGAAGCTTTTTCTTCCTTCCTCCAATTAATACACTTAAATATGTATGTCCATACCACATGATTTACGATGCCTCAATATTTTATGTTATTATTTTATTCCTACTCACTGCCAAAAAATAAAAAGGGGAAAACTGGGGAGGTATGATTGAGGTCAGTGCCAGAAGGAGTATCCATCAGAGCTTTAGTCATCTCTCTTTCTTTTTGTCCTCCCCCCCCCTTTTTTAAAAAAAACCTCTCTATGAACTCTTGGTTTGATCCCCCACATGTGAAGCTTTTGTATGATTTGTTCTTCATTTATTGCTTTTAGTGTATAAATAGAAAGAAAAATAACCAAAATAGATAGATACAAAAAGAGAAATTAAAAACCCAAACATCAAGAAAGTAAGTCACAGAATGCAGATCATTACTCTCAGACAGCATGGCCATTAACCAGGCTCCTAATGAAAAACTTGGGTAACCTACTAAATGTTATGCAGCAGGTTAATAAGAGACAAGGAATGAAAAAATAACACCAAATCCAGGCCTTAATTCCCCAGAGGTGCATTCTGCCTTCAAGAAGTCATCCGTCTACATCAAAGCCATTGAACCGTGATCATGCATCTCAATCCTTTCTTTATATAAAGAAGATTTACGGAAGGGAAAGCCTCAAGGGTCAGCACTAATATCTTGATCGCAGCAAGACTTTGCAATTGAACAATTCTATTCTTCTGGCCAAGGGCAGGTTGTAAAAGAAACACATACTGTATGTTGTGTCTGAGTCTAATGTGTGTGTGTGTGTGTATGAGAAAGAGAGAGAGAGAGAGAGAGAGAGAGAGACAGACAGACAGACAGACAGACAGACAGACAAAACAGAGAGAGAGAGAGACAGAGAGACAGAGACAGAGAGACACACACACAGAGAGAGACAGAGGGACAGAGATGGACAGAGAACGAATGTATGAATGAATGAATGTATGAAAAAGATAAAGACAAGTTTTTTCAGAGGGCTTTGGGGGTCAAGGCCATATGTTATATTTGGGTTTTATTTATCTCTATATTTCTAATTTGTCTTCCTAGTATTTTCCCACAAGTGCTGGGTCTGCTTTTTTTTTTTTTTTTTTTTTTTTTTTGATCAACTGAGTATTGATTCATTGGCTGCAATAGGCGTTGACCAATTAGCTTGTTGGCCAAGACTGACATCATGAAAGAATGACTAGCCCAAAGTTATCCAGTGGGCTTTCTTGCCAAAAGCAGAACTAGAACCCAGAGTCTCCTTAACCACTACAGCAATCTGCCTCTTGCTTTGTCTTTATGTTTCTATATTTTATTGCATTTTCTTACTTTTTAAGCTGTTGAATGTTTTGTGACTGTGGTGGGATACAAATTTGATTAATAAAATAAAGAGAGAGAAAGGGAGGGAAGGGAGAGAAAGGAGGGGGGAGGGGGAGATCCAGATTTGTGGATCTTTGTGGACAAATGAGAATTATTTCCAGAATTCCTAGAAGTTTGGAACTTAATGGACATGAACCAAAGCTAGCTTTGATGTGTGTGAGTTTGCATATGGATAGCCACTTCTATTTTTGAGATTTAAACCACGTGGATTCTATGAATATTTCTTGATCTAGCCTAATCCCTTTGGATTTTGTCATCCCATCTGTCATAGTATTTTTGGTTATAGCATGCTTGCTGGAGTGATGTTGGTAGGGGAAGGGAGAATGAATTTATAATTTCCAGGTACTCTGAGAAGGAAGTGTTTACTACAGACTTGCTTTCTGGTGGTATCACTGGTTATGCATCTATTTATACCATCTCTTTTTCTGCAGTGGAATCCTTTTCACTGTCAATTTAATTGTCATGTAGCTCAAGCATCATCCTACACCAGGCTAGAATATATGTCATGTATAGGTGACATATGCTAAATATGGATTATTCAGAATGCTCTTACATCTTTCTTGCCCAGTTTACATGTGTAATTTAAAATAAGCAAGGATCTCATCAAAAACACTCTTGTGCAAGAGGATTCAGGAATTTTAAAATATGAATTTAAGAAACATAAAAACATTTTATCAGCCAAGCCTGATTTAAAATATCATTGTTAAACCATTTTTTCCTTCTTTTTTTATCTTTAATTGCTATCACTTTGAAATTCTAGCCTGTACATTTTTAGCTCCTACCCTCTGGAACAACCTTCCTCCAGAGTTAAGAACAATTTCTGACCTCCCGACTTTCCGGCGGGCTTTAAAAACACATCTTTTTCAGCTTGCTGGCTTAGCCTGATTCCTGTCAAATATTTTATTATTTTTAGAGTTGTATTATCTTTTTAAATTAATTTGTTTTAATCTACGGCTATTTATATTTGTTCTTTTTATGAAATTTTAACTTCTGTGTATTTGCTTTTTAATTTGGCTGTTTACCGACCTGAGTCCGCAAGGAGAAGGGCGGTATATAAATCTAATAAAACTTAAACTTAAACTTAAATATTTTTTTTCAGTTGCCTAGATTATAAAATAGAAAAGTTCCTGTTGTACTGAGAAACATTTTGGTTGTCTGGTGATAAAATTATTGCAAATGCCTTAGCCCTGGATATGGAAACAAAGTTGTTTTTTTAGGCTGTCACAATGGAGAAGAAAAACCAGCCAGTCTGCTTGTTTGCTTGCCTGCATTATTTTTACAAAGAACCCAGGGAGGCAAATATATCTAACACACCTTCCCTCTCCTCCTATTTTCCCCAGAACCACAACCTTGAGAGGTGGGTTCGGTTGGGCTGGGCTGAGAGAGAGTAAGTGGCCCAAACTTACCCAGCTGGTTGTACTTCTGTCAATGCAGTCAATCCAAAGTAAATAATGCCGTTTACTTACCAAGGAGTCCTTGCATTTTCTTTTATTAAAAGTAGAAATGTGAATTGCAGGTGGTCCTCGACTTACAACAGCTCATTTAATGAACGTTCAAAGTAAGAGTAACAGAGTTGGAAGGGACCTTGGGGGTCATCTAGTCCAACCCCCTGCTCACTCAGGAGATCTGTACTAGGGATTCGAACCGCTGAACTGCCGACCTTTCTGATTGACAAGCTCAGTGTCTTAGCCACTGAGCCACCTAGTCAGGCAGTTACAACAGCACTGAAAAAAAATGACTTATGGCCATTTTTCACACTTACGACCTTTGCAGCATTCCCATGATCATGAGATCAAAATTGAGATGCTTGGCAACTGGTTCATGCTAATGACCGTTGCTACGTCCCAAGATCACGTGATCATCTTTTGCAAACTTTTGAGTTCAGTGGGGGGAACTCAGGGTCACTTAACAACCAAGTTACTAACTTATCAACCGTGGTGATTCACTTAAAAACTTTGGCAAGAAAGCTCGTAAAATGGGACAAAACTCAAATTTACAAATGTCTCACTGAACAACAGAAATGTTGGGCTCAATTGTGGCTATAAATCGAAGACTATCTGTACTTTGTTCCCTAGGATTAGCTCAAAAACTATTTTTGTACTTCTTTTGTAAACCTTGGACATTGCATTTCAGCCAAAAATCGTAAGAGTTAATACTATTTAATGGGGCTTCAGGCTTCCTTTCACTTTTCACTAATCACAGTCTCTTCAGAAAGCACCAGAGCACTATTAGATATCGTTCATAACTGTAGTGCATGCTAATTGCTCCCATCCCTGTAATCAATTTGGGTTCACATGTCATGCTGCATGATTTTTGGTTTGAATAAAGATCAGCTCAGCCATTATGGAGTCAGTGCTCCTGTCTGTTCGTTTGTAACCTTCAATTGAGGTGTTACATCACAGTGCAACTATTTTTCAATCAATGTATCTCAAATGGGTTAACTTACAGAGTGAGTCCAAAAGCAGGGATACATGACTCCTATGGGACTGAAATTTGGCAAACCTGTAGCCGCTTCAGTGCTGCCACACTACTGCAGTCAGCCGCAGTCACATAATCATCATTTCTAGCACTCCTTGCCAGCGTACAAGGAAAGTCAATGGGGAAGCTGGCAGGAAGTCAGAAATAGCTTCTGCTCTCACTTCTTCCCCTAACCCCCTTGGTCATTCCTTTCTCTATTTAGATAAGGAAATATCTGTGAAATGATGATTCAGTTGGTCATGGGTTATCTAGTAAAGTTTTTATTTTTGGCTTAGTATGATGTTTGGTCCATCCAGCAGTGTTTTCCTCATGCTACAGTTAAGCAAACCACAGGTCAGTGCTGCATGTGAACAAGGCTTAAGACAAGAATCTTTTTCATGGCAAAGTTATCCGTGCATGCTTATTGGATGAATTAGATAACATTTCTCCCAAATAGATATGTAAAGTACCCCACAGTGGAAGAGGGCAGAGGAGTAACTGGGTGGGAAGGCTTTTTTATAGCAATAATAATAGCATTTAGACTTATATACCACTTTATTATTATTATTACTGCTATAAAAAAAGCAATATTATTGCTTTTTTATAGCAATAATAATAGCACTTATATACCACTTCACAGCCCTCTCTAAGTGGTCGACAGTGTCAGCATATTGCCCCCAATAATCTGGGTCCTCATTTTACCAACATCAGAAGGGTATAGAAGGCTGAGTCAACCTTGCCAGTGAGAATTGAACTTCTGGCAGTCAGCAGAGTTAATCTGCAATACTGCATTCTAACCACTGCACCACCATGGCTGTTATCATGCAGAAAAGGGAAAAAGTGGTTTGGAGGACGAATAAACATAGTCCCTGTATCTGTCGGTATCTCCTTAAAGAAGCCACAGTACAGTAGCTGCATGGTCCCAGGAAAATACAAATTTGACTTAATGTGGAGATGGTGATTTGGTATGGCAAGTCTGTTGCATCCTGTCAGCATGTCCTTGACTCAGATGTATTTTTCTGACTACTGTGTGAGCTCAGAACACAGTATCCACAGTATTTTTCGTATCCAAATAACTAGTATATTCCTAGTACACCCATTTGCGAGATGACCGTTTAAAGGACATCCATGCATCTTTCTTGGTCAGCATGTAACTAGGTGTAACACCACACCACATTCTATCCATGAAAAGTAGCCCAAGTCCTCTTCTCCATTGAAATAATTTCTAAATCAAATTCTCTTTCATCAGATTAAATGAAAACTGGCAGAAAACAACAAAGTAGTTTTTCTGCCTAGCAATTGTTTTTTTAATACTGGGCATGCCACCCAATTTCTTTAATTT
The DNA here is from genome assembly GCA_030761175.1 of Masticophis lateralis. Classification (NCBI taxonomy): domain Eukaryota; kingdom Metazoa; phylum Chordata; class Lepidosauria; order Squamata; family Colubridae; genus Masticophis; species Masticophis lateralis. The sequence continues at coordinate 90,874,803 of JAUDYJ010000001.1, forward strand.
TTAAAAAAACTATGAGTGTAGTTTTATACTGGCTGTTCAGAATCATAAATAATTTAACTGCTTATCAATTCATTTCAAGCTTTGGACACTTTAGAGTGTACTGAAGTAAAAAATCTGTTTTGTGGAACCCAACCTTCCCCAAAGGATTTTCAGTGAGAACCAGAGCCCGATGTGATTATTATGGATACATTATGGAACTCTTAGTCTTTTCTATAGAAGCAATTAATTGAATGGTCTTTCTTCTGTTTTCAAAAAAAATTGCCAATAAAACCACATGCCTATGAAATTACACTTAAGTCAAGCTCAATTCAAATACTTTTTCCTTCTTAGTTTTTTAAAATTATATTACAGTTGTTTTACAGTAATGTATTATTTGTGCTGTTTCAATATCTTCATTTATAATCAGTAAGGAAGATGCAAAGTTTTAAAAAAATCTTTTAAGCAGACGAACTCCAAACTCCAAATACTTGTTTATTTAACAAATTTAAACATACTTTTAAAGGTTTAGGAATATTATTATAAACTGCAAAGGGTGTTTTTGTATTACAACTCACCTTCCAGGAGACATCAGTGGCACTTTGTCCTACCTACTTTCATTGCTGCTGTTGTCAGCATCAACCTTTGTGCTGTGTTGGTCAACGTTCCCCAGATAAAGTGCCAATGTTTTATGCAAAGGGTGAATCCTCTTGCTTTCTAACTCTTCCTTTTAAGCAGGAGATACTCAAACATGACCATCTGTTTTCTGTCCTTCCCATGAAGTCCTCCTATGAAGAAGCTGTGTTTGAGCTGCATACGGTAATCTATCTGTGACTCTGTGAACTTAAGAAGAAAAGGAAACAAACAGCCTCCGGTGTCTTTGCTATTGTACGGTTCCTTGAGGATTGATTGGCGAGAGAAGCTGGAATTTAAATTCCCCTACCTCCTTTTGCTGGCTTCCCTATCTTTCAACTTCTCGGGCCCGATGCAGCAAGAACTCCAGCCATCCTCCAGCCGCCTCTGAGGGGAGCCCAGCCTGCCTTGTGGTTTTAGCTGTTCAGGCCAGCTTGCTTTTGCCGTGGGAGACAGAACACTCAAAGGACATTCCGGCAGCCTGTTTTCCTGCAGCTGAGGAGACGACATTCATGGGCTTCCGTTTGATTTGGATATGTTACTGTTGTCAGGGCAACTGTTAATGGTGGCGTATCATATTTTCTTCTCTTGGGCTCCGTGCTGAATATTTCAGTAAGCAGCAGAAAGAAGATACCGGGAGGGGAAAGGTGCTGCATCAGGAAGGAAAGAAGCCCAGGGATCTGACCGAACAAGTTTAAAGCTCCAAAGAGAAGAAGCGGACAACAAGGAGGGGGAGGAGAAGGCATTCCAACCAATGGACTTTTTATTAAGCCCTTTTTGTTTTTGGTCAACGTACAAGAATTGTAAGCTCCTATCTGCCAACTGCACGTTGGTATCTCTCTGCTGTTTGCGTTCTGCTGGGCCCTCACAGGATGTGTTACAAATGAATCCACTGCTTTGCAGCTAGCTGGAATTGACAGATTGTAAAGTGGTGGGGTGGGGGGGAAAGAAGGACCGGTAATAATGCCAGGTTCAGCAGCTGCTCTCCGACAAGAGCGGCTGAAGAAGCCAGGCGTGAGGCCAAATACACCTGTTCTATTTACCATTAATGAGGAGGATGAGCATCAAAAGAGCAACCATTCCAAGAGATCAAAAGGTATGCATTACTTTAGCCAGGCAAGTTTGGGTTATCTATAGACCACATCCAGCATCGTGATGGCCGAGTACCGCACGTTGCTATTCTCGGTGCTTTAATTTTTTGCATTGAGTAACCATATTAAAGGTAGGCCTCTGGCTTCTTAACTGTTGCAAGTTGCTTCTTGTCTTGATATTAATCACATTAATAAGCAATCTTCTAGACATGCAGCTTGTTAAAAGGAACGCAGTTAAACAAGCAATGAAATTTGTTTCTATGCAGGAATAAGCACTTGTTTTATTCTTTTGGCATGTATTAGTAAAATGAAGGCATTAACGTGGAGAAAGTGGCTTTTGAGAAAGCAGAAATTTGGTCCCAGTTATTATATTTATTGTATTCTATGCATTACTGCATGAACAAATATACTCAAATGATTTAAATATTCATAAAGTCCCATATACTGACTTTAGCAAAACTGCCCGGCTTCATGGTTACTTTATGTCAGGGTTCTTGACAAAATCTTGTTTCTGTAACAGTGCTGGTCTCAGTTTATCCAAGTTGTTAAAAGCTTAGATTACTAAAACTTTAGATTACTTTGCCATCAGTTTTTTGCCTTTGATTTGTAAACTGAACACTAGCTGACTTGAGTATTTTTTTTTCTTTCGCATCCTTGGCTGTGATAAATAACTTACATATTCTAGAAACATGAGATGGGCATGGGGAACAGCCATCAGTTTTTGGTATTTAGTATTTGTGAAAGAGGCACCATAAACTTCAATAGCTTTGTGGATTTAGTAGGTTGTTTATTTTTCCTCGTCATTCAACCAGACAACTAATAGGAGGATTTGACTGGTTAATATTTACTGATTTAGATAAATGGTTATAGTTATTTGAAAGTGACAGTTTCTTTCATGTCCTGCTCTGAATCACTAACTTCCAGGAACCTAGCTTCTTTAAAACATCCGTGTTAAAATATTTAACAATTTAAATATTTTAATTTAATTTAATTATTCTAGTTTAAATATGGAAAAAGGAGTGAAAATCCCAAAGAAACTAAAGTAATGATTATTTGAAACAGTTCCCCTTCCATGTCTCTTGCTCTCTCACCCACTTCTATAATATGCTTAGAAAACAACCAGCAGCATTTATATTTTAGTCTGTTTCCTAGCCATGTTAGAATTCTACAGTATTGTAAATCTGCTCTGTGCAGATATTGCGAGAAATGTAGATCCAGTGGGCTACTTAGCAACAAAGTCTTTGCAATCTTGTTTGGATTAGCACTTTCTAATTTCTAGGATACAGATTCTCTCCTGGATAAACTTTTTATTGGAGTGCCCATTAGGCACTCAAAGTTTATTCTGGAAGATGTCCTGGAAAGGATAAATTGGATGCCAACTGATTGTTGCTAATTATTCCAGACAGTAGGTGAGGGCACAAAAATTTTGCAAGGTAGAACATATCATTCCTCTTCTGTGCTGGGAAAAAAAAGAGATTTATCAATTTTCATTTGAATATCCAGTGTGCTTCACAATCTCATTTTTGTTGCTGCAGTATCTTTGGTGTCTGCATATTTTTACTGTAGTTGCGTAAAAGTGTGTTGGATTATTTTAGGTCAAAACTAAAACTGAATTCATTTTGCACCGAAATTTCAGATTACTGGGCTTGCCATTTTGTGATTTGTCACTTTTTATACCTATTTTAAATGTCTAGTAATCCATTCAGTTTTCAATCCCTCCCTTAGGATTGATGGTAGTAGTTTTCAACTCCTAAAGTTGATTTTATTATTTCTAAAGTCAGTAAGTAGCACACACGCGCTATTTTTATATCCTTGGCAACAATTTGAATCAACTAGTCACAAGTTTGTTTTGGCTAAGAGACTTTTATATGATGAAAGTTGGAGCAAAACATTAAAAATGCTTACTTTCTAATTATTTATCTGGAAGTTAATAGATGCACCTTGTATTTTAGAATGCTGTGACTCCATAATATGTAAGGAATATTCATTTATTTTGAATGCCATTATTTGTGACCACAAATATCAACATTTTGTCCTCCCTGCTCTGAATTAAGAGCTTCTGAGCACTGGAAAAAAGCAGCTTTCTGATGTTGAAAACAGCAAATGAAATGAAGATGACTTCCCCATGGGACAGTCTTTTCATTTCTATATTGCTATCTCCATCTGGATGGCTAGAATAATGTTTAACATACCAAATAACATGTCATTAATGTATATGATTTCCAGACATCTTTTTAATTTTCCCAAGGTTCTTTCTATAAATCTCAACATCCAAACATGTGGCAAATAATAATGTATTTAGCATGAAATACAGCTTAGTAACAAACTTATGCTTAGTTTTTGTCATTCTTAAAAATCGTTGTTGTTTTGAAATGGATTGTAAAGAAATTGATGCCTAGGTCTGTTAAGCATGAATGAGGCTGGACAAGATCTGTATGAAAATATTAATATTGAATTTATTTTTGTTTTTTCTTTGAGATTTTTTAGCATAAATATCTCTTTATTCTTAGTTTGGTACGTGCCAGGGATGTCTATCATGACCACAAACACTTTAATATGATGTTTGCATGATAATAAAGATGTTTCCAGCCAAACTCTTCATTCTGTAGTTCAAAAAAGACGAGAGATGTTTATTTTAATAATAGCTGTACGTTTTTCAGTTTTCATTGTTCTGAAAATGTGAAGGGGAAGACGTGTGATTGTTGCTCATCTTATGAAGCTTGATAGCTGTTTTTACTGCTCATCAGTTTTTGCATAAATGCACTCTGGAGGATTGGATTCAGAGATTAGGAGAACAATTGTAACTGTGCTCATTCAATAAAATTTGCTCCCAAATTCATGTGTAAAGAGATGTAAAGTAAAGAAAAATAACCCAAGAGAATCTTCTGGATATTGAGAAAGAATATAGGGCATGTTATAAATAGATATAGAACAAGCCATGGAATGATTGTCTCTTCAGATTGAAATGACCAGTTGCTCAGGATTGTGGCAAGCTGGAAGCCGAGTGCATCTGGAGGGCACTAAATGGGAAAGGCCTATTTTAATATTTTTCAATTGACTATCCTTGTTCAAATTCAGATATGGATGATGATTGTTGGTGCAGACTTTGATGGCATTTTTGGAAGTGTGCCCAACTGTACTGGCACCGTTTTTTAACCTCTGAAGGGTTTAGATATCTCTTTTCACAATCAGTTCTTATTCTGCCCTGATACACCCATTCAGACAGCATTAACTCAATTACTCATAAAGCTCTTACTGTACCTTTCTATTCTTTAAAACTTCTCCTTCCTTTCACAAGAAGGCAAAACTTGTCTTTCCAGTATGGTGTTAATGAATTGAAAGCTGCCAAAGCTTTACTTAGCAGAAAACACAGGGCTGTTCCTAATGGCCACTTCATGACACAGGTAACTCGGGTGCCACAGCTCACAAAAGCAGGCACTGACAAATGGTTGATGTTTTCACTTTTCCCTCCTAACTGATAATGACTAAATGACTGTACCTAATAGACGTTCATTATTATGAAGGATGTCTTTGCTCTGAACCTCTCTGGCAAAGCCTTTGAATACCTTTTTGCTTAGCAGGTACCTTGGCCTTTATGGCTGCTGGAAGCCAACGGAATGCTTGGACAGATGTCTTTTTGTAGAAGTGGTTTTAGAATTTTGCAAAGGACAATTTAGGATTAATTAGACTGGTAAGAGAGAAAGTGGTGTCATTGTATCTTAAAAGAAAAACAATAGCATGTAAAATGCATGCAATGTGGATATTTACACGGGTATTTATTTAGCGTATGACTGGTCACACACAGTATTAAAACATTTCACTTTTACAGGTTAAAAACAATAAAAACAATAAAAAAAGCAGTAAGAAAACATGGGTAACTACAATTAAATCACTGCATGCACACTTCGAATCATAGTTCTAAAAGGAACTTTTTTAAATGGTGGAGACAGATACTTCATCTTAAGGAAGTTAAAAATGGTTGAACAGTTCCGTCTCGACCTTTGAAACAGATGTACAGGTAATCCTCAACTTACAACAGTTCATTTAGCAACAGTTCAAAGCTACAACGGCATTGAAAAAATTCATACTTATGACCTTTCCAGCATCCCCATGGTCACATGATCAAAATTCAGATGCTTGGCAGCTGGTTCACATTTATGATGGTTGCAGTGTCCTGGGGTCATGTGATTAGCTTTTGCGATCTTCTGCCAAGCAAAGTCAATGGGGAATCCAGATTCACTTAACAACCATGTTACAAACTTAACAAATGTAATCATTCCCTTAACAACTGTGGCCAGAAAAAGTAAAAACAAAAAACAAAAACGGGGCAAACTCACTCAACAAATGTTTCACTTAGCAACATAACTTTTGGCCTCAGTTGTGGTGGTAACTTGAGGACTACCTGTATTACTTTTAGACCAAACTCTGGAAAAAATGGCTTGAACTCAGAATAAGCCTATATGGCAACCGACACCCTTCAAAAACTGTACAGATGCAAGCTTATATATATATATATATAAGTGTGTCTTTTCTGAGTTTTCGCGGGTGTTTGTATGTAGGTCTTTGGTTATTCGGGTCTTCTCTCGCATAAAATTGGAAGTGTCTTGGCGACGTTTCGACGAAGTCTCATTCGTCATCTTCAGGCTGGTGTTCTCGGCTTCGTGCTTCCAGGAGCAATGTGAGATCGCAGCTGTCTCTTCCTTTTAATTGCTAGTGGGGGTTTTAACTGCTAGTGGTCACATCCCCACTAGCAGTTTAAAGGAAGAGACAGCTGCGATCTCACATTGCTCCTGGAAGCACGAAGCCGAGAACACCAGCCTGAAGATGACGAATGAGACTTCATCGAAACGTCGCCAAGACACTTCCAATTTTACGCGGGAGAAGACCCAAATAACCAAAGACATATATATATATGTGTGTGTGTGTGTGTGTGTGTGTGTGTGTGTGTGTAGACACACACACCCATCCCACACACTACCCTACTATAGTTGGATTAAAATATATGTGGATTTATAAATGGTAAAAGAAAGGATGAATATAAAACATAGAAGATAGGCATGCATATGCTGTTTAAAGAAAAAGAAAAGAACCAAGACAGCTTGCCTAAGGGTAAGGTAGGGCAGGATTAGTGCTGATGCACACCCTTGGCATAAGCAACAACCTGCTGATCAGACAAACATTTCCAGGGAATTGAACCATTTTCTGGTAACTCAAAGGTAGTCAAATATTATTTCCTGCACTGGGATAATTGTGCAGATCACCTGATTGCCATAACTCTTTCAAGAATGAGCTAATGCATTAATTGCTGGATTGTCTTCCAACTCCAGAAGTCTATGATAGAGCAAAAAATTCAGCTTGTGACGGCAGCATATGAGGTTTGTGAATCTTGGTTTAAAATATAGCAGCACACAAAAACAGATGGGATCATTTCTTTTAACACTACAAATCAAGTTCTGTTGAATATGATGGAACTTTTCCTTGTGTGTGATTGTATAAAATTCATCTCTAAAATGCATCTTTAGGCAAGGCTGAAGAAAATTGTTGATAAGCAGATATATTTCATAATTGCATTATGCTAATATGAAGCAACAGGAGAAATGCAAAGCAAATTTGAGTAATTGAGAAATGGCATTAAGGCAAATAAGGCTGTTACAAAATAAGGATCACAATTAGGACTGGTATATTCAGTCTAGGATAGAATAAGTTATGCAATTCTGGCTCATGAAGGGATTGAATCTCTGGTTCAGCCTTCATTCTTGCAGTTGATCCATATCCATATTACTCAAGTTCCCTTTTCTTTTGTTTGGAAACAAAGATTTGCAAGAGTCCTGGTACTGTATTTATTTCCATCTTGCAGCAGTCATAATTCAGGAGCCCACAGATATGCAGATAGGTGGCTGACAGTACCTGAAAATAAAACAAAACAGAAAAGACCTCATGCTGAATGAGGACGCAGAGCCATCTGCGTTGTTTTCCATGCTTCATCCATTAAGATCATGTGGATTGGGAGCTATTAGCAAAACTTCGGAAAAACATTACTCCATTTTGGAGCACAAATCTTCCATTAAAACATAAAAACAGGGAGTTATGTGTATTTGCAACATTATCAGGGTTCCAAGTAATGCATCCTCCAAAAGCAGAACTCCAAGACAGGTAGATTCCTCAAAGAACATGTTTATTGGATACATCATATCAGCACAGCTAGTGAAAACCAACTCTGAAAATTCCCGTGGTTTTCCCCCTAATTAAAAGAGCAAATATTTCCTTCCCGAGATGTCACCGATTACTGTATATTGTCCAATGAAAGAAGCTGGGAGGCTGCTTGGTCATTCCTCTCCTCCCTCTCATGCCACCTGTGAAAACTTTTTGTTTTGATTGGTACCCGGTCTATCTATTTCCCCCCTCCCTTCTCCTATTCAAAAATCGTGGCAACTATGAGGCAGGAAAAGATGGCTTTAGCCAGGTTCGCTTCAGAGTTGACACATTGCTTCCTTTTGTGTTGGCAGAAGGAATTGTATATTGGACCAAATTCAGAGTGAATGGCAGATGAACTTTGCACAACAGATCCTGAGCCGTGCAGAAAAGGAGGGTACCACAGGAGTGACTCAGCATTTATTTCATTATCTCTCTCATTGCTGTTACTTTGCTTCAGCACGGAATGATAGACCTTGAATTGGGCTATTTGTTTCCAAATTTCTTTTTGATTTAAGACATCTCAAGGACAAGCTAACTGTATCGAAAGACTATGCTGACAGCATAGTTTAATTCAAAACTTATCTCAATGACAGCTCCAGTGACTTGAGGCAGAATCTGACTAATAACAGTGCTTTATCAAGTAGCTAAACCGCAGCAAGAAAAAGGTACACATTTGTGGTTCACATCTGGAAGTAAACAAAGTTTATTATTTTTTTATTTTATTAATCATATTTCTATGCCGCCCACTCTCTGAGGACTCTGGGCGGCTTACAACAATCGACAGTATACTGCCCCCAACAAGCATATTGCCCCCAACAATCTGGGTCCTCATTTTACCTACCTCGGAAGGATGGAAGGCTGAGTCAACCTTGAGCCGTTGAGATTTGATCTGCTGATCTGCTGAACTAGCAGTCAGCTGAAGTAGCTGCAGTACAGCACTCTAACCACTGCGCCACCTCGGCTCAATCAGTTAGATATCTAACTGTTCGGTGCTGCACCGCAAGTATTGGAGTGATTTTTCAAGGCTTTTCAAAATACTAGTTCACATCATATTGTTTTTCAAAATGTGAACAGGCTAATTAATATTCAGGGTGGGTAGGAGAGAGTTCCTATGCTATGAACTGAAGAAGATACCTATCTGTGCAGCAGTGACTGCAACATTCAGGAATATTGTTGCTATCTGTAGATGTATTTTCATACATCTGCTACACAAGTGTGACCGAGAGTAATAAAATTTAGCCTTCGGAAGCTGTCAGATACTGTGTTTAGAGCAAAAATGAAGCTTAGGTCAGAAAGAAAAAATCCTTTAAACACAAAGCAATACCCCAAGTCAGGGCTCTGAGGTCATCTACAAAAACCAGGCCGTTTTACAAATAAAACAAATGAGCAGTGCAAGTCATACCACATAGAAAAGTGAGTCCTAATAAAGATGAGGAACTTTAATATTCTTAGTATTTGGAAGTGAGAGAGCCAGTGTAATATAGTGGTTGAGACACCAGGTTAGAACTGGGAGCATTGGGTCATTCAAGCCATGAGTGCTGGTGGCGCAGTGGTTAAAGTGCAGTATGGAGGCAAACTCTGCTCACAGCTTGAAGTTCGATCCTGACGGGGCTCAAAGTTGACTTAGCCTTCCATATTTCCGAGATTGGTAAAATGAAGATCCAGATTGTTAGGGGCAATATTCAAATAATGCTTCTTCATTGTAAATTTCCTAGAGTGCTATAAAGCGCTCTGGGGCAGTATATGTCTAAATGCTATTGCTATTCACTCTCTCCCAGCTCTAGGAAGGCGGCAATGACAAACCACTTCTAAAATCTCGCTGAGAAAACCTCAGGGACTGGTTCAGGCAGTCACCAAGGGTCCAGATTGACTCAAAGTTTTCCACGCCCTTAAAGGTTGAGTAGGAATGGCTTTACGAATTTAAAAAAAATTCTAACCAGCAGCTAGGTAACAGAAACTCCAATTTGCTTATTTCTTGTTTGCCTTTCTGTGTTTTATCTTTTAAATAACCTTTTAAAAATTTCTCTCCGCGGAGGCAATTAAGTGATGTCCTTTCCCATTCTGCGCCATATTGTTCATTGACTAAGAAAAAGGGACTTCACCTGGTGTTTGTTTTGTTGCACAAATGAGCAGCAATTTTCCTAATTGATTCTAGAGCCAAATGTCATCTGTTTCATGCAGTGTGGGAATGGTTAGTATTGATATCCTCTGTTGCTGCTTTGTCTGGATTAGGAAATGGGGGGTGGGAGAGGAGGAATATATGTCCATAATATATACAATATGTGAAAAATGGAAGGTGATATGAGTGTTGGTACCACAGTCTTGATTAGACAACTAGACAGCTGACCGAATAAATTGCTGGGGTCTCATCTAGGATGAAGGAACTGTGCAAAAATCTTATCCTGAATATGGCTTTTATTTTTTTATGTCTCATTTCTACATTGCTTAGAAGCGCTCTGTGAGGGAGATGGGTGGCTTCTAAATGAGATACATAAGCAAAGCCCTTAACTTCAGGGGTGAAATCCCAGAGGTTTCTGACAGGTTCTGGAGAACTGGTAGCAGAAATTTTGAGTAGTTCGGAGAACCGGCAAATACCACCTAAGGCTGGCCCCAGAATGGGGAGAAAATGGGGATTTTGCAATATCCTTCCCCAACCACACCCACCAAGCTACCCCCACAGAACCAGTAGTAAAAAAAATTGGATTCCACCACTGCCTTCCCTCTTTACAGAGAGCTCTGAGTTCTATGATCAGGATACAGGATTTTATGCTCCCTTTTTCCTACTCCAATGCTTAAGGCTTCTTGGGGGAAAGACTGTTGTATGTCCAATATAGGTTCATAGTGCAAAGATAAGGTCAGTAGTGGGTTCCACTTACCTTCGCTACCGGTTTGGAACTGTGAGCACATGTGTGCACTCGCTTCACTCACCCATGGCACTTCTGTGCATGCGCAGAGCATCCGTGATGACGCCTGGGTGGGTGGGCGGAGCCTCCCCCCGCCGCCGCCACTACCGGTTCGCCCAAACTAGGGCAGACTGGTAAAAACCCACCACTGGATAAGGTGTATGCTAAGTTGAATGACACCAGTATTGCTCCCACTTATGAGAAAATATACTTGAAGTACTGTTAGAAGTGAGAATTCCAATCCTTAGCAATCAACATCAGATTTTTATGCGTCTAAAAACATGTCTTATCCAAAATGTAAGCCACCAGAATCTGTCCTTTTTTTCAATGTGGCTTGGAAACATTTGAACGAATGTTCCTGTTTTAACTGAAAACATAAAATCCAGCAACTAGAATGCATTTGGATGCAAGAAAAACCTTTCATATGGTTTCCTGGCTGTTTTTAAAGCAGGCAATGATTTATTAGGGGCTTCCTAACAGTTTTACATTTTGAATTGATAGGATTTCTTCAACTCCTGACTCATAGGTAATGCATTCTCCTTGATTCAGTTTATGTCATGGCAATACCAAGAATGCCTTCTCTCTTCTTTTTGTTTTAAATCAGCTTTAGAATCACTTGCCTACATAATTAGAAAGTCTGGAACTCTCCTGCTGGAGCAGGGAGTTGGACTGGACTCCAAGTTTCCTTCCAACTCTGTTATTCTATGTTCTATGTTCTAATAGATGGGAAACAAATAACAAATTGCTTTTTTATATGCTGATATTTGATTTCTTTATCATAGACTGGAAAAAATCTACTGTAATACTATCTCATTACTTCATCACTTTGGGATCCTATTTGTTTATATTATAAAGTGAATTAGACCTGATATAATGGACCATAGTAACAATCTAGAAAAGAGTCAGGGCTTTAGATTATGTTTTTGACTTCTTTATCTTGGTATGAGATCGCCCAGAAGCTTTTTCAACTGGTAGAATTTAATTTATCCCATCTTTATCCCAATGAAAGAGCTAGAGAGATGGTCTAGAAATCCTTTGGGATAAAATAAATATGATGGAAGTTAATATAACTTTAAAGTTATAGTTTGAATATAGTTCCTATATTTATCCCATTATATTGTTTCATATGAATATGTAGGAAAAAATTACCCCATTATATTATTTCATACAAATGTATAGGGCATTGAAGAAATTTCTTTAGCAGGATGTTCTGAGATTTTTGATTGCCTGTTGAGAAAGATAGATTTCATTTTCCACCAGTTAAGATTTATTGTAGGACATTTATTATAGCCTTGGACATTTCAGAATTTAGTTCCTCTTTGAGCTCAATTTGAGAAATATTATCTTATTCCGCTGTAATTGTGATTACTATTAAGATCCTTCTTAGGGGAGGGATCTATTTCTTCACTTAATTCTGCAAAACTTGTATGAAAATGTTGGGTTGCACATATAATGTAGACTCATTTTACTCATGAAAGCTTATACGATGGGATAGTATTGAATTAAAAATAGCTTCTATATCAGTTATCGCTGTGTATCTTGTTTCTCTCTAACTTTTCCTTTAAGATGTCATACAAGATTGTTTTGTGTTCTTCCCATAAACACTGATGTATATGCTTTGTATAGTTGAAGTAATGAGAAAAAGAAGGCGCAATTGAGGTTACCTGTTCAGTTTACTATAGAGGTGTTGAAAAAATCAGCAGGATGACTATTTAAATATTTTACTAGGAATCGGGAGGTTTCTTTTTAATTGATCAGGAAGTTATGATTTTGTTACATTTCTATTCTTGATTTTTTTACATGTAATCAGTTTTAAGCAATAATAAAGCATGGAATTTTTTTGCTCAGAACACTAAATACAGTTTTATATAAAATCAACTATAATCTCACATTTTTTAAGAGTTAGCTTAAAATATACAGTACTGAAGCTTGTTCGAAAAGAAACGTTCTTCATTGCCTGCATTTATTCTTAGAAGGATTTTGACAAGGAATTCACAATATCATAGACACAATTCATAGACTACTACCAAGGAGCAAACTCCATACTCATTAACACTGATGATTTTAACGGCTTGTTGAAATAACTTTGTACTACTTTCCCATAGTACATACAGCCTCATGTACCCAGCGAAATGTCTGCAAGCAAGTAGCCAAACTCAGAAAGCACCAAGAACTCCGTACAGTTCACCCCTGAACTATATATGTTCTCTTCTATTGGAATTCATAATCATATGGCCAATTCTCAGATTCTCTTTGAGCCTTAATAGTATCTGAAATAGAAAAGTTTAAAAAAACCTAAAAGGGCGGGTGAATATACTTGTCAGGTCCGAAGGCCTAATACAAAAGCTCCTGGAAGCCATCTTTTGTATTAGGCCTTCGGACCTGCCAATGCTATTCTATAATACTGTTGGAAGTACTTTCCAAGCAATATTGCCTACATAACATAAGTCTTATAAAATGTGTTGGTGTATATTTGGACTGCATGTGGAGGAATTCACAAAGGCCTGGCAGATGTTCCTGTTGTTGTATCAGTCTGGTTTTAGAATTGGAACTATGGAAATTGTTCACTTTTTTTTTAATTTGATTTATATGCCGTCCTTCTCCGTAGATTCAGGGTGGCTTACAATGCGTTAAGCAATAGCCTTCATACTTTTGTATATTTATATTTATACAAAGTCAGCTTATTGCCCCCAACAAACTGGGTCCTCAATTTTCCATCCTTATAAAGGATGGAAGGCTGAGTCGACCTTGAGCCTGGCTGGGATTGAACTCGCAAGTAATTGCAGGCAGCTGGATCTTAAATGCTGCCTTTGTAGGAGGCATTACCCCCCCCCCCCCCCCACGCTACTCAGGCTCACTGAGTTGTTTTGTATGGTTGAAATTACAAATAGCTGCAGAATTGTAAAAAATATTATTTATATATAGTTAAAACCTAATATGACACATGTAGGAAATAGAAAGTCCATACTCATCACAGTATGCAAAAGAAGATAACCCATAGCTGTCTTCTGAGTTCACATTACATTATTACTGTAGCTACAATGTTATGTACCAGATGTAGTCACTGACATTTTTCAACGGCAACTCTACATATTACAGTAATACAATTAAGAGGTTCCCAGTCTGAGTTCAGGCTATCTGGACATAGAAATAGCTGAAGCTATCTATGTATAGGTGGCCCTTGTTATTCAGGTTACATGCACCTGCATGTAATCTGGCATCTACGAACCCTCCAAAATCCCATATTTGGCCCTATTTAGGAACCCAACCAACCCCAATCAGTTCTTGATATGAGAACTGCTCAGCAAGAGGTTTTCCACCTTCACTGGGATTCAAGTTCAACTACTGGATCTCACGCAGTCTAATGAAGTCTAAACGTCTATCATTTCCATCACCTTTCCTGGTTCATATGAAAAGGAGTTCTGGCTGTAGAATTTTGCTTCTGAGTATAACATATTTAAGATTTTTGAAGCAAGGTTCAATCTTGACTTTCCTATGAGAAATCTCCCACTAAATTTGGTGAAGCTTTCCTCTTGGTTAATGGGTATAGATTGCTTCAGATGTAGAGTCTGAGTAAATGTGAGGAATTCCTAGTGAATGTTAAGAGTGAGAATAGAAATAAGAATGGGCTGGACAATTGGGACGCCATTTATTTATTTTCTTCTCCTCTTCCTGTCTAGCATCAACAATAGTGGATTATGCAAATGTAGAATAATATGTGCTTGATACAGCAGGTATTCCCGCTGCCTTATTGTTATGTACTTATGATATGTATCATCATGTACAATCACTTGCCAAAAATATTTAGTTGAATCTACTTTTCTATTTTTTAAAAAAAAAACTCCTCCAAGTAGCTACAAAATAAAAGCTTGATTAAAAATAAAGCATTCACTTTCCACCAAGAATAATACATATCAAAAATGAGATAACTCATTACTACCTTAAATCAATTATTTCTTAAAAGTTCAATAGCTCTTGCCACTCTTTCTGATGTTCCTGATCCCATCAGTTAATTGTAGCGCTTGTTCATTCTTTTATCAACACTTTATTGGGTTCCTTGAATTTTTTTTTTGTATTTGTAATATTTTACATCTACAATCCTGTCATCTGCTAATACATTTATTTATTTATTGTTATAATAATTGATGAACAAATTATGATATTTTTGGCAAGCTTTAAAAAGATCCCATGAACAGAACAATTTCATGCTCTCTATGCTTTTTACCCCAGTTAAAATCATCTATGGTAAAAACAAACAAAAAACAAAGAAAACCCTTGCCTATTAACAGGGCTGAGCATTTTTGCTTTCAGCACTCCCTTTGACTTTAATTTATCTATTTTAAGGCAGTCAATCTACAGTTAGTTTTGTAGATGAATAGCTGTTCTTGGCCACCTGCCTTCTTATTTTGATATAAGTTGGAAATTTAAACTCTGTTCATATGAGCTCTACATGCAAAGAACAATGTGTTTTATATTTCCAGATGGTTTGGAAATGCTATACTGAGCAAAGAAATGCACACTCATTGAAAACTAATTGATCTTTCTATTTTAAAGAAGGCTGGCCTTAATCTTGTTTTATATATGGAGCTTTGAGGAGTATCCTACACTGTAAATTAGGCTTTTTTTCATATAGCTGAAAACTATAGCTTAGACAAAAACTGCACAGTGCAATATTAATACGTATTATTCATACAATTAGAACTATTTTGCTTCTAATCAGCAACACATTAGCCTAACAGGTCTTTAGAAAATAAACTATAATTGTACTGCACTTTAAACCTTAGGTAGAATGATTTGTTTAACTAACACATTGTACTTGGCAGAACAAGTATTAATTTGATACTGGGATCAAATAGCACCCCCTGAACTTAATAGTGAATGTAACCATATTTTAAAAAGAAAACTATATAATTGTAGTATTTTAACACCATGCAGTTTGGGGAGTGGTTATCTAGGGCATTAAGAAGGAAACAGGTTTGGGAAGTCCCATGTATAGGTTAATTCATGATAGGGTGAGGTTTGAAGTCTAAATGCAAAATTGACATGATTGAACAAATATTTCCATCTGAAATCTGTGGTTTTGGAAGCGAAAAATATGGTATGCTCAGCATGATGGTAATTATTTCTATAAGGTCCCAAAATATACTTGAGTCACCAGAATGCCAAAGAGAGAGACTCAAGACGAGGCTTGCAAACAAAAACAGATTTTATTTATGGCCAAAAACAAAATACTGGGTGGAACTATATTGAGAACATACAGCTACAATGCATGCGAGGAGATAGCCACACCTTGGGAAAGGTATGGCATTCTTTTATACCCTCAGAGATGTCAGCTTGGTACCCAATTCTGGCCTCCTAATTTAGGTTTGTGTATTGCTTGTTGCCCTGCAAGGGGGAATAGAAACTTCCCAATTAGTCATCCTTGAGCATTCCTTTGTTTTCTCAATTGGCCATTTGACCCCCTGGTTCTTGCAAAACAGGAGTTTATCCAGATCAAACATAAATTAGGGCTGAGGTGTTAAATTATCCCTTGGAGATACATACCATGCTCTTAGATAGCACAAGAAAAACAGGGAGAAGATTGATATGGGTTCAGGTCAAATGGCAGGAACATATGTTTGACAAATACTAGATACATTACAGAGGCCTAATAACAGAATATGTTTGTTACAGGAAATACAAATATAAAGACATAATATGTGTGATACAAATACAAAGGCATATATATATTACAGGAACCTAATAGTTACAGAATCTAGTATACCAGTATATCATATTCTTTAGTATTATTTAGTAGTATTTAGTATTCTTCAGTATTATTTATCATATCCTTATTATTGTTTCCCTTTCATTTATTAGTTTTGTAGAGTGCCAATGGCTGGCAGATATTTTGGGAACAGCAAAATCCTCAGGTAAATGTGTCAATGTGTGGGCAAAACCAAGTTGTAGTTTTGTGGCAAATGAATGACTAGTATTGCTATGCTACTGAATTATCCTGCTCTATTTAAATCAATTATATGTATTGCTTTTAGTTCAGCTTGGTTTTTTCCCCCTCTCTCCATCTCTGAAATAAAATTGCAGGACAGAATTTTGAAGCTTTAACAGAAACAAACACTCTTGAGTATTTCTTTAATCATTCACTTAGAAGTGTATTTTGAGAGAATCAAATTTGTGTTTTGTTTGGAAATGTAGCTTAAAAATGGGAATGGACAACTGACTACATGCCGTTCCCCCTGTTTTATTAGGAGTTGCTACAGTGAGAATCACTTGTGTGGGCTGTTTCCAGAACAGAACCTTAGAAAGTATTTCTCAAAATTAGTCAAAAATCTTCACCCAGTGTTAAATCTTGATTCAAATGATAACTGGTTAGTGGAAGTTTTCACATATTAGGGGAAAGATGTAAAATCTCAGCACCAACTGATCCTGTGTAGAATAAGAGACGAGGCTCGCATCCTAAGGCTCTCTTAGTTGTCACACCCTAGCTTCTAAACCTCTTGTTTTGAGGGCAGCAACTTGGTAGTTCCTGCTGCCAGCACCTAACTTTAGGGGATATTTTACCTGGCATCCACCTCTAAACCAGAGGTCTTCACACTTGGCAGCTTTAAGACTTGTGGACTTCAACTCCCTGAAGTCCACAAGTCTTAAAGCTGCCAAGTTTGAAGACTTCTGCTCTAAACCTTTCTGTGTGTGTATGTGTGTGAGTGAGAGGGCAATTACATCCTGTGTTGCCTTTCTGGTGACTAAATGGTAAGGTGTTTTATTTTTTTTTAAGTAAGTCCCATCCAGTCATTTCCTGGCCTTATAGTGTAAAAGCGTATGACTAGAGCAGAGGTGTCAAACTCGTGTCCTGTGGGCCGGATGCATCATGCACTGGCCACACCCACCCCTGTTTTAGCGAAGGGGCGGCGATTGGAATACATAACATGACGATGTGAATTTGACACCCCTGGAATAGAGGTTTCAACTCTTCCAAACAAACATACAAGTGATAAATCAGAGGGGTTTTTTTAAAAAAGAAAAGAAAGGAAGGCAAAAGAAATAATTGTTTTTAATTTGATATATTAAAATGACAACTTTCCTTATTGGTAAAGGAAATAAATACAGAGCTGTATGAACTATTGAAAGAATAGCAGCTTTGAAGAGAAAATTCGAAGAGAAAAAAGTGTTCCAAATAGAGTACGTCTGCTATATACAGAAAAATGCTCAATGTAAAGAGATGGAAGTATATGGAGTAGATAGAAATATCTATTCCAAATCAAAATGCAGCAACATTTTATTCATTGTGTGTCATTTTACTAGACAGAATAAGTACAATTTACGATCAACAGCTGGCTTCAAAATTTTCCTTGCTAAGCAAGGCAGTTGTTAAGTGAGATACACCCAATATTATGATCTTTTGTTAATATGGTTGTTAAGTGAATCACTACAGTTGATCATTAAGTGAATCCAACTTCCCCCATTCAATTTGATTGTCGGAAGCCAGCTGGAAAGGTTGCAAATGGCGATCACATGACCCTAGAATGCTGTAACCATTGCAAATATATTTCTGTTGCCAAGCACCTGAATTTTGATCACATGACTTTGGGGATGTGGTGATCGCCCTAAATGCAAGGACTGGTTGTAAGTCACTTCTTTTCAGTGCTGTTGCAATTTTGAACAGTCACTGAACAAATGGTTGTAAGTTGAGGACTATCCATATGCCTTGCTTTTTCTTTTATTTGACAACATATTTAATGAGTCCCCTGTTGACTAACTATGACTATTACCTAACAACCAAGAGGACTCTCTTATATGTTTGGAATGGGGATAGAGAAAACACAATGATTATCATGAAAAATAAAAATCATACATGTTGGATTTCATTTAGGAAATCAGTCTAGGCTAAGCCTAGAAAGACTTCAGGACTACTCCTCACACTTATGACAGTTGCAGTGTCCCCATGGTCATGTGACCAAAAATTTGGCACTTGGCCACAAACCTATTTACAATGGTTGCAGAATCCCGTGATCACCTTATGCAGCCTTCCCACAACAGCTGGTTTCTAACCAGCAAAGTCAGTGGGGAGAATCCAGATTTGCTTAACAACCATGTGTGATTCACTTAACAACTGGGGTAACTCACTTAAGTATGGTAAAAAGGTTGTAAAATTGGGCATGACTCACTTAACAACCACCTTACTTAGCAATGGAAGTTTTTGTCCCAATTGTATTATAAGTTGATGACTACTTATTTCTGCCCAAGGAGGATGAAGCCTGTTGCTAGACTATTTTTCCATGTACACTCTTAATGTTTTTTGAGACCCCCATTAGATAAAAAACTGAAGAGAAGATCTTCCAGTATATTTTCTTCCACCATCTGCCAGTGAGCGCACCATAAATTGGATTTAGGGCATTGAGGGACATAATTTATTTCTCCCTGCATTGTTTTCATATTCTGAATGCCTCTGCAGAAGCTGTGATGTGCTGTTTTGAGGAAACCTCATTTCCCTAGCAGCACAAATCACACCCTTACCTAATTTAGATCAGGATTCAGTAAAAAAGGAATAGAGTTAATCCACAATTTTAATTGGATCCTCCTACATGTCTAACTTGCAAAGATGGTGGAGAGAACATTCCCAAAACTGATTACAATTCAAAAGTAGCAAAGATTATTTCATATTTCATTCTTTCCACTTGGGGCCATTGTTAGATATGCAGTGCCAAAATATCTGAAAGGCACAAGATTGGAAAGACCATAATATTGTATCTGCTATACGTGCCTTTAGTGTGTTTATTAATGGTTTTTAATCCACCAATAATTAGAGTTCTTGAGGCAGATTGCAAATTCTTTAGAGGAATAAAACCCATCAAATATTAATGTGGCATTAAATAGCACAGAAGTAAGATAAATGAGATAGAACATCGTATCTATGTTCATATGGGGAGTGAGAGAGAGGGAGGGAATACCACTGTAATCCCACGAAAACTGCTGCTTCCTTCTAATACGGTTGTCTCCTTCAAAAGGGTTAACATTGGTAGCAATGGAAACATCCCTCCCAGTGCAAATAGCCAGGCAGAGGTTAAGAAAATAATTTTAATTTGGTTGGAAAAGATTAAACCTCCTACCCATCCCTTCATGCTCCTATTTCTGTCATCCTTATATTCTGCAGCTGCTGTTTGTATTTGCAAAACAAAAGTCACGCTGCTTAAAGGGATACCACAATCATACTTGGGGAGCTTTAGAGACCTAACTTATTTAGAGTTAGAAGGGAGCTCAGCCCTTGCACAAATATATTTTGGTTTTCCCCATAGTGTCGTCCCCCCCACCGCAAGTTGATTTATCTGGAGACCAGATCTAGAAAATAGATTGAAACATACATCGCCCTGTAATTTCAGAGTAAAGCAATGCAGTAGTAGGGTAGACAAACTGCCATTAATAACCAGTTGCTTCAGCTTGCTTTCAGATAAGCTGCTCAGAGCACTGACGTAGATCTCTGGGAAAGAAAGGCTCTGTAGATTTCCCCCCTTCACAACCCCCACAAATAATCTCATGTATGTGACAGACAAACTCCATTTTGATCTGATACCAAACACAGAGCTAAGAAAAGAGGTCAGCTCAGACTGGGGAACTATGTTTCATTGGTACACTCCTGATTTTATTGAAATAGCGTAGCCAACACAATCTTCCTTCCTTCCTTTTGTGGATTGTTTTACACCAGCCAGGTCTTATTTTTGCATGAATTCAAATAATGCCAAAATCTTATAGCTCGGATATGGGTCAAGCCATGGAGCTTCATCAGATGCTTGGAAAAGCACCTGTGACTGAAATACCTGCCATAATAGAGAAACTAGGTAAGACAGTACTTTCGCTTTTTTCAATCCCAAGAGAAAAGGCTCTTAAATTTATATAATCAATAAAACAATTGTCGTTCTAGCAGATCTTAGACTGGTGCTTATGAAAAGCAAGACAGTGCAATTGTTTGCAGGAATGTTGTCATTTTTGTGCTGATTCAGAACAAATATTCTTATATACATTGCACCTTCTTTTGCTCTGGGAGATAGATGGAAAAAGAGGATCCTAGAATATACCTGGATAATGAATATATATATAAAAACTATTCTTTCTCTGCTATAACCCAGATTTGTTTTCTAGCTCTGAAGTTTATCTCCAGGATATGTAACAATGAGTTATCGATCCTGTGCAAAAATTACATCTGAATTACAAACACATTTTCAAAGCAGTGGATGCAAAAGCAGTGGAGCCAGAGAATGGCTCTCTTTCTGTAAAAACACAGCCTGCACTCCGAGATCAGTGCTCATTGGTGCATTGTAATGTGGTTTGGCATAAGGTTTCAAGCAGAAATGCTTTCCAATCCGATTTCTCGTTCTGCAGTATTTATATAAATAAAGGACAGTCCCTCACAGTGTACAATCACGGGGCTAATCCTGGTTGTTTTGTAAAGTTTACAGTCTAGATACTCAAATGTTAATACAGGATATCCTGTGTACCTTTAACAAATATTCTCTTATTTGATTTGGTTGATTTGATTTTACCTTCCTTAAAAAAAAAAAGAATAGCACCTATCCTATTATTAATAAATCACTGTTATAAATTCAAATGTATTGGTTCTAGGGGTACACTTGAAAAAATGGTGTAAAACCAAAGTAACACACTGCATCTTGCCACTGCTTCTGCCAAGGCTAGCATCTCCTCTGCACGTCTGCTAATGGAAGGGAAGAGTTGCAATTTGATCATGCTCTTCCTCATGCTGCAGGATTTACTCCTCTTCCATTAACTCTTTAATTCCTGGAAGTCATGTCTGAAATGGTATAAGGTTTCCTGCTTGAGCAGGGGGTTGGACTAGAAGACCTCCAAGTTTCCTTCCAACTATTTTATTTTATTATTCTGTCATTAACTCCAGAGCTTTTTAATTCCTAGAAGACTCCAGGGGAAAGAGCAATGGGGCTGCTCCCTCATTCTGCCTGTAGATGTTCTTGCTGAATCTGAAGTCTTCCATGGAATACATGGAAGACTTCAGGGAAACAAATGGTAGATAGAAATGGAAGTACCTCTTTCTTAAAACAATTGCCAAATATCCACATAAGCTGTTAATGTGAGTTAATATTGTTATATATATTAGATACTTTTCAAGTGGAAGAAAAAATACACAAAGCAAAGAGCTTCTAGAAAATAATAACCAAGTATTATTTTCTCCACAAGTTCTCTATCTCTTCATTGTTTATGACTGATCTACATACTCAGTGGTGGGATTCAAATTTTTTATTACTGGTTACTTGGAGGGCGTGGCTTGATGGGCATGGCAGGGGCTTGACTTGCTGGGCATGGCAGGGCGTGACTTGGTGGGCATGGCAGGGAAGGATACTGTAAAATCTCCATTCTCTGCCCATTCCAGGGGAAAGTTACTGCAAAATCCCCATTTCCTCCCGATCAGCTGGGACTCGGGAGGCAGAGAATAGATGGGGGTGGGGCCAGTCAGAGATGGGATTTACCGGTTCTCCGAACTACTCAAAATTTTCGTTACTGGTTCTCCAGAACTGGTCAGAACCTGCTGAATACCACTTCTGTACATACTACATACTAACTAACTATATACTAACAATTTGCATATTTATGTATTTTACGTTTTATTGGGTTTGTTTTAATTTGTTGTGAGCCACCCTGAGTCCTACAGAGATAGGGCGGCATACAAATTATATTAAATAAATAAATAAATTTGTAGTGTGCAGGTAGGTATAGTTTAGTCCAGGGACTCCCAAACTCTTCAGCTTCATGAAGTTTTCAGATTGTTCATTGACCCATCGAACATTTATTATATGAAAATAATTTAATACATATAATTTTAATTAATAGTACTAACAAATAATACCAACAATAATGAAAAATCCCATCAGCCTTTGGGGTTCAATATTGACCACTTTGCATAGTAAGTGAGTAAACATTTCATTGGAATAAACTGTAGGTCAAGACATCAATGTCATTTTTGTTCTGTCATTATCCATGCTACACTACCTGAATGTGAAAAGTCATTACCTCAGATCATAACAATGCTATGTTTTGAAAATCATGGCTGAAATGATAACGTAGGCCAGAAAAATGGCAAGAGCTCCATTTATTGTCTGAGACACAGAGACCTAAATTCAAAAACAGGTATGAAACAGGTTCAAAGTGGACTGAGATTTTTCTTCATCTGTCTCGCTTTCCATCCACTCTTTGCTCTCTTGAGGATTTATTTTTGACAAAAGTGAACAGTGTACCGATACCAAAAACTGCTGCAGAAATTGCCAGGGAACCTTAGTTATTATGGTGTATGCAAACAGTCTAAAGAAATAATTCAAGTTACTGGGTTAGGGGAAATTGAAACTGCTTGCATTGCTTAGTAGGTTGTTTATTCCCATGGAACAGGGATATTTGCAGAGCCTGACTATTTTCTACGGAAACAGTGGCTGCAATCCAGTAGAAGCTCCTGAGACCTAAGTTTCATTGCAGTGAAAGAAATAGAAGTGTAAAGTAAAGGCTTAGTTTCTAATCCTAAATAAATTTACTCAGAAGTTTAACTTGATGAAACTTTTTACTTACTAAATTTGCTTTCATTTCAATGGATGATAAAAGTGATTCTACACAGTTTATTTCTTTTTGTCTCAGTCACATATGTAAATAATTGCAAGCTTAACTTAAAAGTTCATTTTGGCCAGCCTTTGTTCATTATTTATAAGACAAATTGTTAATAGTTTTGTAGACTCTTGTAAAATCCTGTTGTTCCCAAACTGCCGCAGCAGACTTATAGGAACAGCATGAAATATTTTACCATTTATTAAAATGAAATTGTTAATGAATTTGCTTTGATGTCCAGAACCCCACAGTTAATGTTTGAGAACTTCTAGGGATATATAAACCAAGAAAATTTGAGAGCCTCCGACCTAATCCGTTTTATATTATTTGTTTTAATCATTTTAAATTTAAGATTAAAACTTAAGTTTTAATCATTTTAAACTTAAGATTGTTGCTGCTATTATTTTTTGAAGATTTTCCTTGAAGCAAGGAACTGTTTGTCCATTTTATAAGAAACATTTATCAAAATGTTTTAAAATAAAATACCATCACAGTGCTTTAAAACAAAATGAACACTTTAAAGAGAAAAGGTGATGCTCTTTACCAGTATTTCATTAAATGAAAAGTGTTTATCCCTGATACTGTGGCTCTTAAATGTATCGATTAAAAATATTAACAGAAGGAGGTAGAATCTAGCAATAGCAATAGCACTTAGGCTTATATACCTCTTCACAGTGCTTTCCAGCCCTCTCTAAGCAGTTTACAGAGTCAGCATATTGCCCCCAACAATTCATTTTACTGACCTTGGAAGGATGGAAGGCTGAGTCAACCTTGAACCTGGTGAGATTCGAACTGCCAAATTGTAGGCAGCCAACAGTCAGTAGAAGTAGCCTGCAGTACTGCATTCTAACCACTGCACCATTGCAGCTCCTACCCATCCAGTTTGATTGTGGGAGGACCTGTTGAGAGTTCCCTTATTTTTTGATTGGGTGTATGGACAAAGTTAGAGGTCTTCTCAGTGGTATCTCCACTTTATGGAATTCTCTCTCTACAGAAGGATATATGGCTTCCGTGCTCCTGGTTTTTTTAATTTAAAAAAAGTACTGGGGTGGTTAATTGGTTCCATGAGGTGCAGTGAGTAGCAAATTGACAAGTGTGATTAACCAGGGTGTGGCACGAAAGCAACACAACCAGAGAACAGGTCTAACTCCCCTTTATTGCTCCAACTGTGCCCTCAAACGTCCCCACATTCACTACAAATCCTGGAGCAAAGCTTGTACATGCACCTTCAGAAGCCTCTGGCTGTGAGTAGTCCAGTAAGCCAGGTTAACCAAACATTAACCAGGGCCAGCAGTCCAATAAGCCAGCATACTGTTAGTGTCAGGCCTGGAAGCTAAACAGTAACCAGAGCAAGAAGTTCAGTGAAGCAGGCAAACTGACAAGCCCCACAAGACAGAATACAGCAATTTCCAGGGTTTGGCAAGTGCACACGAGGCTCTACAGATTCAACATTTGTTTCTGACAAATGCCCCTCCCATCGGCACCTCCTTACATCTCAGTCCACAGGTGTGCCTTGTGAAAGAGGGTGGGGCACTCTTCTCCCTCGGCTCAATCTGTGTTGATCTCGTTGTCTCTCTTCCCTCCTTGCTCTTGGATCAGGAGGGGGTAGTCCTTGCTCTTCTCTCCCTGTCTGCAGGCCTTACTAATTCAGGCCTTACTAATGCAGGCCTGGACTGACTGCCTTTCTGCAGTTTCCTCTAAGGCTAATGGAGCTGGCCTCTCAATCTCTGTCAGTTCTTGTTCCAGTTCATCTTCCCCCGCAGTTTCAGACTCCGATGACGGGGGAATGACAAGTACCAAACAAATTTTTCCCATAACGAAAATGTAGTGAGTCACAAAGCAACTGAGACTGACAAATTCTAGTTTGTGCATCAAGTACCAAACAAACGATGGGTACCCGGACAAAATGTTTGTGTCAAAATGCGTTGAGTACCAAATTCAATAAGTTTCGAAGCAGTCGAGTACCAAAGTACTACTGTAGTTTAAAACTTATTTATTCAATTTCTCCCATCACAAGCAAGTGACTCTGGGTAATGAACAATTTCATGTGTAAAATGATTAAAATAATTACAGTTTATTGCAAATTAAATATATATGGCCTCTGAGAAAAAAATCATCATAGATAGCAGTATAGCCATGAAACAGGGTCCTTCACACTCTTGGGGCTGCAGACCCGGGCATAAAGCCAAGTTTTCAAGGCCTTATGTCATCCTCAACTCTGACGGGAGAATGTTCCAGAAGACAGAGGCTATGATAGAAAAGGCAGAACTCCTAGTAACTGCCAGCTGCCACTCCTTGGCTGACAGAATCTGTAGCATGTCCAACGTGCTAGACCAAATTGAATGAATAAAAACTACTGAGAGAATACAATCTCTTAGATGATTTGATCCCAAATCATGAAGAGCTTTAGATTATCTTATTCCATCATTCTTTTTGCCTACCCTGAATGGAGATGGGATTATTATTTTTAATAGGAATTTTACTGTATTGGGTTGATTCATTTTAAGTGCATGGTTGTTGTTCTGTTGTTCAGCTTTTAGAAGTAGGACAGTCTAGAAATTCATAAGCAAGCAATAAATATCCTGTGTGAGGGTAAGTTCATTGCAGGTACCTTTCCCCTGAGGAAATCCTTAAGAAGAAGAATAAACATTTCATTCAAGCCTATAGTTAGGCTTTCAAGCTGAATCCAAAACAGCCTTGCAGCAAGCAATACCCTGACACTTGTAAGCAGAAAATGAGATGTTAAAATTGTGCTATATTTTTTCCACTTCAATATTTAGTTGGCAGCTCACATGCTGGAATAATTCTATACTGCAGTGAATGAACAGGCAAGCTCTAATACCATATTCATGGCCAATGAACTGCATCTCCACATTCAAGCCAAGAATGTAGAGATTACCCTCAAATATTGCCCTTGCTGCAAGATAGAAAAAGGGTTTGTCTTTATAGTAACAATGAAAGTTGGGAACTGAGGCTTAAAGGAGAAATGTGGTTTGTTCCATTTCCACAGCAGCCTCAGAATTAATTAACAAGACTCTCCAGGGATCTAGATGAGAAATCCAGGGATAATTGAGACAGAAGGAAATCTGTTTTAGGAAAATAGCTATTTAAAAAGAATGCCTAGAATTACTAAATATGATTAATTTTTCATTTTGATGTTGTGTGTTTAACTCTAATATTTTGTGTTTGTTATTTGTTTCCTTAGTAAGTCTGTTTTTATGCATAGATACGTTTCCTGTTGTGATCTGTCTGTAGACATTTTCCATTACATTTTTTTCATATAGGAAGATTATTTTTATTGATTTATTTTATCTCACCTACATTATTCTTATATATAACTCAAAGCAGTGGACACACCTAATACTCCTTCTTTCTTCTTTTTCCCTTCTTCCTCCTATTTTCCCCATAACAATCGCCCTGTGAGGCAAGTTGGGCTGAGAGAGAATGATTGGTTAAGAAGTCATGATTCATGATATGAACAGCACTATATTTTGATGTGCTTTACAGTGAATGATTCTGTGTGTCCCTATTTCAAGCTAAATTTATATTTTTTCTTATTTTTAAAAAATTGAGTTTCATCTTATTTATCTCTTGTCAGATTGTTATGATTCCCAAAGCAGAAAAGAATGAAAGATAATGCGCCTCATTGTGCAGAATTTCACAGAGGCATTCTTGCATATTACAGTAATGTTAGAGATTAATGCTTTATTAGCAATATCACAAAGTTTTCAATTTTTAGAGTTAAAGTTTGTAAAACAAAATCACTTAGTGTGAGTAATCTGATAGAGAAAGCTTAAAGAAAAATCTAAATTGACATCATCTTCAAAAAGTCCCAAGTCCCATTGAGCTTCATGGGTTGGGCAGTTTATTTTTATTTATTTATCTCTGCAGTTGTTTTTATGATTCTAATTCTCAGCATCTCTGAAAAATACATCAGTCATTTCATAGCGTGACTTGATGCCTTTCCATTGAAAAAACTTTTTTTGTGCAAAAAAAAAAAAAAAGGAGAGAGAGAGAGAGAAAGTATATTCCTGAGATTCCTGAAAATAACATTTTTCAAGTTTTAAACTGCAGGGTTTTAGCAGTATTTAAAGAAATGAGTTAAGGATGATCCAGTGTCTCTATTAAACATTTGGAGGTGGCTTGTATCAGGGTGAAATCCAGCAGGTTCTGACAGGTTCTGGAGAACTGGTAGCAGAAATTTTGAGTAGTTCGGAGAACCGGCAAATATCACCTCTTGCTGGCCCAGAGTTGGGTGGGAATGGAGATTTTGCAGTATTCTTTCCCTGCCACGCCCACCAAGTCACACCACGCCCACCAAGCCACGCCCACAAAATTGGTAGTAAAAAAAATTTGGCTTTCACCACTGGCTTGTATCTTCTCCTTAGATCCTGTCTTTCATGATAGTCTCCATGGGGGGAGGGAAGAAGACATAATCCTCACTTCTCCTGGGATGACCCAACTCTAGGAGGAGGAGGATTGCAAACACTTTCAACCTGCTGAACCAGCTTCTGGTTGAAAGGAGATGTGTGAATGTATTCTGAATCATTTGGCATTTACTAGCATGTTGAGTGATCCAAACTAGAACTGGCAGACCATCTATTGGGTTTTTTTTCCCTCAACTTGTAGGAGAAAGCCTTGTTGGGCCAATAATGCGACATATCAAGTATACTTAAAATGGTTCTTGCACATCCCCAGTTCAGATTTAGCACCATATTATCCATCATGCTTTCCTAATCAACCCATTTAAACAGAGTGTATGTAACATTTTCTCAAGCACACTGAGTCCTATTTAAAGCTGTAAAAGAGGCAGACCAGGTGTTCTAGAATGTAGAATATGAGTTGGTTTATTTTATGTAGAGATACATTCACCTCAAAGCACCTTCAGGTATGCAGGATGTCAGGGGAGTATCTCCTACTAATAGTGTTCACAGCCCTTATGATTCAATGTGATTGTCAGGAGGAGGAACTGGGAAGGAAGAGTAGATGACATCAGCACATACAATTTACCACTGCTGTTCCATGCTTATGACTGGGCCATCTTAACAGCATTATGGGCCTCGACCTGGGCAAAGCAGTGTACTGGAGCCCCTACGACAACTACTCACAGGAATAAAAATGTAAATTGTTGATAACATTAAACATATATTTATTTTATTGGCACTTCCAACAAAATCGGTGTTGAAACATTAAAAACATGATAGACATTTGAACAATACACGAGACTTGAAAACCACAATAATCCTCAGTAAGCCATACAGTTGCTGTATTTATATGATACAAGGTGCATTGAAGGGTTAACATACACAGATTAGTATGGGGCCCCTATGCTCGTGGGCCCTTGGGCAAGTGCCCATTAGGCCCATGCGCTAAAACAGCCTGAACCTGTCGATCTTTCAACCACTGTTTTTCTGTCTCTCTTTGTTTGTAGGGATTTGTGCAGCTCAGGTGCATCTGGTGAATAAGAGTTACAAGTAGTCCATGACTTAACAACAGTTTGCTTAGTGACGGTTGGAAGTTACAATGGCACTGAAAAAAGTGACTTATGACCATTTTTCACACTTATCACAGCATCCCGAGAGTCATGTGGTTTACCATATTTTTCGGAGTATAAGAAGCATCTTTCCCCCCAAAAAGAGGGTGAAAATCTGGGTGCGTCTTATACTCCAAATGTAACCCCACCCAGCTTCTCAAACAGAGGTATCAGAAGCTGAAAAAAGCATCAGAAATGAAGCTTCAAAAAAGAAGCCCACAAATAGCTTCCGAAGCTTTTTTTCAGAGGCAGGAAAAAAAGTTTTTCCTGAAACAGAGTTTCAGAAGTTTCAGAGGCTAAAAAAAAAGCAAGGCACAGAGCTCACAACCAAGGAACCTTGGTTGTGAGCTGTAAAATTCACCTCTGGGAACAGCTGATTTCGGGTATTCCGGGAGGCCAAACCACCTGCCAATCAGCTTTTTTCTTATTTTCCTCTCCCAAAACTAAGGTGCATCTTATACTCCGGTGGGTCTTATACTCCGAAAAATCCGGTACATTCGGATGCTTGGTAACTGGTTCATATTTATGATGGCTGCAGTGTCCAGGGTCATGTGAAGATCATTTTTTGTGAACTTCTGACAAGCAAAGTCAATGGGGAAGCCAGACTCAATTAACAACCATGTTACTAATTTAACAACTGCAGTGATTCACTTAAGAATTGTGACAAGAAAAGTCGTAAAATGGGGCAAAACTCACTTAACAAATTTTTCACTTAGCAGCATAAATTTTGGGCTCAATTACGATCATAAGTTGAGGACTACCTGTATTAAAGAGTCAAAATTTAAGAAAGAGCTTTTGTTATGTATGAAAGTGATTCTCTCCCAAGGCATTAACCACAGTAGGTTGATAAATCAGCTTTTCCTACAAAAAAAAAAAAAAAATTGGAATAAAGCAGCTGCAGAAGCCAAAACTGATCTACCTGCCATCAAAACAGCATTACGGAGCCTAATGACCAAACAGAATGAGGCAAGCCCTGTCAGACTCCAAAAACCAAGAAAGACTCTCTGAGGTTCTTCCAAGCAGTATCCTTTATTATTCCTTGCCTGTAGACAGAAATCTCACCAGACACCATTATATATTTACTCTGAAAATTCCTAGGGAGTAGCTGTTCTTTCTCCTACTCAAACTCTCTAAATTCCTGTTTTTTGTTCCTTTGGAATGTACTCTTCCCCTTCTGGGAATCGGGACTAGTTTCCACCACAACCCCTCAGCACCTTTGCCAGCCCAACTAATGCCTCACAGACTGCACCGTACTCCACCATATGCCATAGAGCAGTGATGGCTAATCTTTTCTGGATGGAGTGCCCAAAGCATGTGCCCAAACCCGCAAAATGCAATGCACACATGCCCTGCGCATGCCCTCTGCCCCCCATGCATACACACACAGCCCCCTGCATGCCCCCCACACGTGCATACATGAGCCCCTGCATATGCCCCTTGCATATGCACGTGTGATTTCTGCATGTGCCCCACCTCCCACGCATGCCCAGCAAAGAGCTGGCCAGTGGGAGGTGCACATACATGCATGGTGGAGCTGAACAGGGGCGATGGCTCGCGTGCCCACAGAGAGGGCGCTGCATGCCACTTGTGGCACACGTGCTTAGGTTCCCCATAATGGCCATAGAGTACCCTCTGGGACTCTATGGCCATTATGGGAGTTTTTGTATTAGGATAAGTATGTATGTTCACACTACCTTACTTACTGCAGCACATAAAGGTGATTTTGGACTGCTTGGCCCTTCCTGCTAGTCATCTTATTCTTCTCTTTATCCCATCTTTCTCAGGCTTTAATTTTACTGCAGTTACAAGTTTCATTTTATCAGACCTGTATTATGAGATGTTATTAACAAATATTTCCAGTCTAACCTAGTAAAATAATTATTGTGCAGTTATCGGTTAAGTAATCGACATTAAGAAGCTCCTCTGACAATCTTTCGGTGATGAAACAACATCATGCTTGCATTTCCTTTCTTTTTGGTAGATTTGCTTGTAAATGAATAACAAAGACGTGCCGTTTTGCTTGCTTTCAGAACAACCTCATTAAATATTGATTTCTGTCTCTAATTGCAGAAAATGAAGATATATATCTATTTGTATCATTTGATTATGACATTTGATTATGACATTGAATTTTACATTTCCTGAGCTTACTGGTAGAAAAAATTCATTCAGTTGTAATGATTCCAATATCTATGTAATATATTAAAATAAAAGATAAAGACATAAATGCTTGGAGATGCGTTCAGCATTTTGGGAGTTAATTTATGCTTGTAGCACATAAATGTACATAAAAAATAGTTTGGAGTGATATACTGTACTGCATAAGCAATAGGCAAGATCATACAATGTATTTTGTTCTCTATCCTCTGCAGTCTTCCTGAACCTGAATCATTATAGAGACTTTCAGGGGAGAGGGGGAAAATCACCAAGCACCTTATTTTACAGAACTGTAATTTCAAGCAGGAAAAAACCTTGAAAATTGGGGCTTTTGCACAACCAACACAATTCACAATGTCTAACTACTCAATTTCCAGTAAAGCGCCACTTTTCTAATAACCTGCTTTGAATGTGCTGACATGCACAAAAGAGCCAGTTTGATGTAGTGTTTAATGGTACCAGGCTAAAACTCAGGAGACTGTGACTCCTAATCTTGCTTTAGGCGCAAAGCCAGCTGAATGACTCCGGGCCAGTCATTCTTTCTCAGCTTTAGGAAGAACGCAAAGGCAAACCAGTTCCAAAAAATTGATTTGAAGGCACCAAACATGTATGCACACTTGCACAACACAGCTGCATAGAATTTATAAAGTAAGGTTTGATGTAGATTTTATGATATAAATTAAGTAATCCAAAATTTCACCTATGCAGTCTTTGCTAAAACGTCTTTTATTCTTTTGGCAATTCAAAATAAACCTTCACTCACAATGATTCCAAAATATTTTCAGTCATGAAATGAACCAGTCTTTCCTTTCTTGAATATTTTCACTTTGTGTAACATAAATTATAGTATCTGGATAATCCCATCTGACCATACTTATGATTACTGCCAAATTGATTTCGGCACTGAAGAATCTATCTGGTTACAAGATCTGAGCAAGGCAATGAACAAATACCACTAATGGGCAGAGTATACATTCTCTGTGTGAATGTGTACTCTAAGATCTAAGATCTCTTTAGAATACAGGAAGGCTTGTTTTTTTTGTTTCAGTGGAGTAGAATGGGTAGTCATCTGGAAAAACCAAAAGACCCTGAAGTCAAGGAAAAAGAGAAAGAGGACAGAGAATGAATAAAAATTGCACTTACATTCCCTTCCTTTATAAAGTAACAATTCCAGGATTCCTTGGGAAAAACCTTAACCTGTTTGATTATGTGCTACCAAGTATTGCTGATTCTTAACAACCACATAGATTTTCTCCACGATGATCTGTCCTTAACTTAGTCCTTCCAAAGGTGCGCTCATTGCCACTGTAACTGTCAGGTTTGCAGTGGATCCGAGCTATCTAATATTGCACAAAATATTTGTCTGCAAAATGAAGAATGACTTCCTTTCGGTTTCCCTAAAGAACTGGTTCTATGTTCTACAGCATTCATCACAGCTAGCTGTTCAAATAAACAAATCAATTATCATTGAAGTCCAGGCATTCAAAGTAACTATGCACTACTGTATTATTTGGTTGCCAAATTTAATTTAGGTCTGTATCATGCCTTGGGTAGATGATAATTTCCTGGCAAGGAAGTGGCTTGAGATACTTGATGTAGAAATCAATGCTTCTGATGATTATATATGATCCATAATTGTTTCCTTCATAATGATGATCTTAATGCTATAGCATTTCTACAGATATCTTTCCTGCCATGTTAAATACTTAGCTGAAGTCTTTAAGGGATCTACAGTACTTTCTGAAATGGAGCTTGCAATTAACCACATATTTTTCTGGTCTCAGTATGAGAAAGCATTTCTGCTATCAGAACCTACCCTTCCTCTGTAATGTTTTTCCCATCAGGAGACCAGTCATTAGCAAGACATTTGCAGTTGTGTCTGGATAATGTCAGCTCATGTCATCTCCCCACAAACCGTTCCAAAGCAAAGATCAGGTTCTAGTCTCCCTCTCTCTCACACCATCATTCTTATAGTTAATGTCAGCATATTAAAAATAAATTGCCATTTCGTTGTTACGTAGGTTGCAAGACAACTTTTTATCATTCCAATATATAATGAAATAAATTCCAATAGAAGAGAATATTTGTAGCTCAGGGTTGAACTGGGAGCCCTTGGTGCTCTCTGAACTTGTTCCCCCCGCCCCCGCAGATGTTTGGTTACCCACCTGGATAATATCTGTGCTAGAAGTACAATCAGTATTGGTGGAAGTGTTTTTGGTAGTTGATTAGGCTATTGTTTACTGTTTGATTGTTTGCCTAGTTAGCAATTCCTTGATTGGAATGTTGTTTATGACTTGGTGTTAATCTGTGTTTATCTGGATGTTGATTACTGGCAAGGAGGTGTTGTGGGTTTTTAGTTTATTGATTACTCTTTTGGACAGTATGTCAGTATTGTTTATTTCTATGTCCCTGTTGATGGCTGATTTTGAGAATGCCAGGCTTCCAGGAAGTCTCTAGCATTTTTAGATTTAGCACAGTCTAGGACATCCCAGTTGAAACTATGGTGAAGTCTGTCCATATCTTCTGACTGTTTGTCCTTCATGGTAACTGTTTATTTACTTATTTATTAAATTTTTATATCACCCTTCTCCCGAAGAACTCACGGCGGTGCACAGCCATAGTAAAAACCAATATATGCCATAAAATTTAAAAACAATTAAAACAGATTAAATAATTTGGCCCTTTTTTTTTAATAAAACCCTAAAATTAAAATACCCATTTAAAATTCAGTCTCTCGTCAGCCCGGCCTGTTGAAATAGTAAGGTCTTAAGGGCACGGCGGAAGGTGCATAGGTCAGGGATCAAATGTATCTCTGGGGGCAATTCATTCCAAAGGGCGGGAGCTCCCACAGAGAAGGCTGTCCCCCTGGGGGTCACCAGTCGACATACTTTGATCGATGGCACCCTGAGGAGTTCCTCTCTGTGGGAGCGTACTGGCTGGTGGGAGGCTATCGGCGGCAGAAGGCGATCTCGCAAGTACCCAAGTCCTAAGACATGGAGCGCTTTAAAGGTGGTAACCAACACCTTGAATTGCACCCGGAAGACCACTGGGAGCCAGTGCAGCTTGCACAGGAGAGGTGTTACATGGGTGCGTCGTGTCGCCCCCATAATCACCTGCGCGGCCGCTTTCTGGACCAGTTGGAGCCTCCAAGTGCTGTTCAAGGGGAGCCCCATGTAGATAACATTACAGTAGTCCAGACGGGAAGTGACGAGGACATGAATGACCGTGCGCAGGGTGTCCCGGTCCAGAATGTAACCCAGTTACCTTCT
The DNA here is from genome assembly GCA_030761175.1 of Masticophis lateralis. Classification (NCBI taxonomy): domain Eukaryota; kingdom Metazoa; phylum Chordata; class Lepidosauria; order Squamata; family Colubridae; genus Masticophis; species Masticophis lateralis. Next base: position 90,909,169 of record JAUDYJ010000001.1, read on the forward strand.
ATATTATTGATAGGTAACTCTTGTTTTTTTCTTCTTCTGGGACTACGATCTGATGATTTACTTAAGAGGTTTTGGAAGGCTTTAGTTGGTTTGTGTGCTAGCCATGTGGTTGTAATAGTCTATTGGTTGTTTGTGAGATGTTTTTGATATATAGCAGTGTTATTCTTTTGGGTTGGTTGTGCTGTAGTGGGTTGAATAGTCAGACACTTTTGTAAGATGTTGTACAGATGGTCTGTTTCCCTTTTCTGATATTCAAGGATGCTGCAGTGTGTTTGTGCAAAATAGTGTTCTTATATAACTTTTCTTGTGGGAGGTTTACTTGTTACTTTTTTTCTTTTTTTTAATCAAATCATTTTTTTATTTTAAAACAAAAATAAAACATAAAAACATCATCATTCCAAACAATTACAAACAGTATATCGATCGGCTGACATCCTTTTGTGCTCCCTCCTCTCTTCAAAATATCACTATACATCCAATGTTTATTTTCATTAAAATATTTCACTTAATTTATCTCAATTTCCACATATTTCATATTTATCTCCATATTTTATTGTCCATCCATTGATAAAATAAATCCCATATCAAATAATATTGTTTATCTTCCTGTTCTCTTATTTGAAATGTCAATTTACTCATTTCAGCACAGGCCATCATTTTCTTAATAATTTCTCCCTCAGTAGGTGTCTTTTCTCCTTTCCAATTTTTAGCAAATAGAATTCTAGCTGATGTTAAAAGGTTCACAGTTAAATATTGCAATTCTTTATTATATGTCTCTGGTAAGATCCCTAAGAAAAAATCTCAGATTTAAGGTGAATATGTCTCAGTCATTTTTTCCAACCACGTGTGCATCTTAGTTCAGTATCTCTTTGCATCTCTGCATGTCCACCACATATGGTAATAGGATCCTGGAGTCTGATGACACTTCCAACATTTCTCCAATTTATTCTGGAACATTCTGGCTATCCTCGTCGGGAGTAGATGCCACTGTAAAACATCTTATACAAATTCTCCTTATATGCTCTAGACATTGTCATTTTATAATTATGTGACCACAATTTTTGCCATTTCTCTAAATCTATACCATAACCAAAAATTTTCCCCCACGCTATCATTGATCCTTTAACTTGTTCCTCTTTCAGTTTTACTTCTAACAAATATCCATACAACTTTTTAATTACATGATCATCAGAGCTATTTAAAATCTTATCTAAATTAGTCAAGACATTATAAAAACCTTCTTGTTTGAGATCTTCTCAATATCTAGAAAATATTTGCATATATGAAAACCAGTCCTTCTTACATCCCTGATCTTCTAATTCCTGCTTTAATTTAAGTTCACCCTTTTCATCCAATAATTCACTATACCTAATAATTTGTTCCCTTTTAAATATTACTGAATATGAAAAAGCTTCAATTGTAGATACCCAGACTGGAATCTTCAAATAATGATATTTTTTGACCTTCTCCCAATTCAACCATAAAGCTTCACATATCTGATGTCTTCTAAAAATACCCTTGTATTTTTGTTTCTTTGTACCATAAAAGGCATGCCACCCCATCAACAAATTATATCCCTCCAAATTCAATAATCTGGTATTTCTCACAGTTATCCATTCTTTAATCCACATTAAACTTGCAGCTTGATAATACAATTCAAAATTAGGCAAACCAAAACCACCCCTAACTTTAGCATCTTGTAATAGCTTTAATTTTATTCTTGCCTTCTTTCTCTGCCAAATATATTTCAATATCATTTTATTTAAATCTACAAAAAATTTCTTACCCAACTTGATTGGAATTGTCTGAAATAAGTACAAAATTCTAGGCAGAATATTCATCTTAATAGTTGAGATCCTACCAATCAAAGATAACTGCAAGTTTCCCCATTTCACCAAATCTTGTCCTATCTGTTGTTTAAGTTTATTATAATTATTTCCTTTAAGTGCACTACATCTTGGTGCTAAATATATCCCCAAATATTTTATTTTATTTGTAACCTGCATTTTTGAAATCTCCAACAATTCTTCTTTTTGCTTTTTCAACATGTTTCTAGTCATTATCTTCATTTTGTCTTTATTAATTTTCAAGCTGGCTACTTCCTCAAATTCTCCAATAGTTTCTATCAATTTATTTATTGTTAATGGTTCTTCAATGATAAAAATCAAATCGTCTGCGAAGGTTTGTAATTTATATTCTTCTTTTTGAATTTTCATGCCTTTTATCTCTTTTTCTTCTCTAATGAGTCTGTTTAAGACTTCTAGAGTCAACATAAACAACAGTGGGGAGAGCGGGCATCCTTGTCTAGTACCTTTTTCTATTTCAATAGTTGTTACTTTGGTAGTGGAGCACTTGATTAGTATGGGTGGTTTTATAATAACTCCTGTTTGTAATTTGCTGAGCTTGCCTCTGTTGGTGAGGTTATCCAGGAAGAATAGATTGCTGGGGTTTTTTTCCTTTCCTTGTCAATTTCCCTTATCGCATTGGAAATGTTGATAGTTTCATGTATCTTCTCTACTTGTTCCTATTTTATTATGACAAAGGTGTTGTCTACATACCAGATCTATACTTTGGGTTGTATGCATGGGAGTGCTATAGTTTCTAGGCGTTACATTACAATTTTTGTTGTGAGTCCTCAGAGTGGTGATCCCATGAGTGTTCCTTTGATTTGTTGGTATATTTGTCCATCAAACTGAAAGTAGGTGGTAAGGCATTGGTTGATGAGGTCCATGATTGTGGGTATTTTAACCTTAATGTATTTGATTAGGTCGGGTGTATTTTGCAGTAGTGCTGTCATGGATTCTTTTGCTAATTCCACTTTGTATCTATGGATACAAAGTGTGCTGAGACATTAAATGAAATCATGATCTCATCTTCTGAAACTCATTTCGCCCTATCTACTAAATAGCATCTAGACCAGGGGTCTGCAACCTTAAATACTCAAAGAGCCATTTGGACCTGTTTCCCACAGAAAAGAAAACACTGGGAGCCACAAAACTCTTCCTGTGCCTGACTATTTCTCGAGCGGCCACAAAACTAGCATATGTAGTTGAATTAAATGTTCTGTTTTCTTCTGAAACTTTTCTTTTCTTGGCTGTATCCATGGCTGGCCTACCAGGGTTGAAAAGCTCAATAAATTGTGTGCTGGCAGGTGTCGCACATTGGCGGTTGTGACGCATATTTTGAGTGACAGGGAGCCACAGCAGAGGGGTGAAAGAGCCACATGTGGCTCCAGAGCTGCACGTTGCTGACCCCTGATCTAAGCAATGAACATTTATACCATACTAAATTTGTTAGTTTTTAATAGTGTAGTCTACTGCATGCATATTCAGATATAATTATTAAATTCAGTAATATTTAGCCTTAGCTAAGAATTTCCACAATTGTAGTCTAAAGGTGTCATAGGGTTTTAGTTCAGAGTATCTAAACAGGGTGCTCTTCAGGTATGTTTATAACATTAAAAAGGCAATTCTATTATTCTGGTGAGCATCAGAAGGAGAAGGGCTGCCCTTGCAACAATATTTTAGCAGAAAGAAGAGATCTAAAGTAGAATAGACAAGTGATCCACTCCCCATTGACTTAAACATTGAATCTAGTTACCAAGTTTAGCTTAATGTGTGAATCTGGTTTGTGTGGTTTATGGTTCAGTGTGTTATGAGCTGGACATCAGGATTAATTTGAGCTAAGTATTAAAGTAGATAGCCCACTGCTGTCATCGGATAGAGCTGCTGTTTTTGTTTCTTAGTTGTCTTTAGCTTATATTTAATCAGCTTCAAAATCCATCAGTAGCACTTGGATGAAGCTCACCAGAAGAAAAATTACCGGGAAAGCATTAGATAAGATCTGAAAGTTGTATAAACAATTGACTGTAATATTGCAGTCTCCTGTTCAGTGAAATCAATTTGGCAGATCTTGAACATTATGCTTCAGATTATTATTGCTGACTGTACTTCTTTCTGGTATGCACTAATTATATTGGCTTTTTGGAACAGAATATCAAATTATTGGACCCTTTCAAAACAACAATGCAAGATGAGCTTGTCTCTTGAAAGGCAGATGGCAATTTTTATTTCTCTCTTTATTAGATTTTGGAGTGTATTATGGCTAAAAGCCGGTAAGGAAGCAGAGCAGCACCAAAGTAATTGTTTGTTTTGTCTTGCTGGTTGGTTTGTCACTTCATACCAAAGTGCTTTTTAAAATGTTGCTCAACCTTTTTGTTTTTCTTTTGTTTGCTAGGGAACTCACTTCATTTTAAAAAGTTCTTTGCTAATGAGAGTTTCTGACTCTTTAGGGGGCCATACCCTAAATGTTTGCATGAATGTGGACCCAATGTATACCTTCTTTCTCAGATATCACAATACGAAGGATGCTGCCACTCTTGGAGTGAATGAAGTTGAAAGCAAAGAGTCCTTCACATTGAACTTGACTCCTGGATATTTCATAGATGCATTCATATATTTTTCCTGGCAACGGCACGGAAATGCTTTGCTATTGATTTCTTCCGGGAATACAGAATTACTTTCAGTTAATTCTTTGAACAGCCACTATGCTCCACTTTGCCTATTCACCCCATGCTGAAATATAGAAGAGGAAAGGCATGAATGTCTACTGCAGTTGCTTCAGTAACCTGTGTGCCCTAGGCCCACTCTTTTATTTTTGAGTATGTTATTTCAGTAAGTATTGTATATAGGCCTAAATAATGCTTAGTTTCAGCTGCCTTCCTAGCAGCGGACATTAGAAGCCTATCCAGAAAACAGATTGCATCTCTTCCACTGCATTCCTACTGTCGGGGAGCCATTCGGTTGCCTGTCCTGTTGCTGGTCTTATAGTTCATCTGAAACTTGCCAGAACATACTAAGTGGTTTCTGGGAGTTCAAGAACTAAGAACTAAGGAGAAATTTCCTGACAGTTAGAACAATTAATCAGTGGAACAACTTGCCTCCAGAGGTTGTGAATGCTCCAACTCTGGAAGTTATTAAGAAGAGATTGGATAACCATTTGTCTGAAATAGTATAGGATTTCCTGGCTAAGCAGGGGGTTGGAATAGAAGACCTCCAAGGTCCCTTCCAACTTTATTATTCTATTCTATTCTGTTTTGTTCTGTTCTGTTTTATTCTGTAATATGCAAAATGGAGCTCCCTTCCTTTCCCTTCCTTCCCCTCCCCTTCCTACACTTCCTATAACTCAGTAGATTTAATCAGAATTTCAGTGAAAATGTTTTTTTGGAGGGGCCCAAAATGAATTATTAAAAGCCAGGTGAAATAGAAAATACGGTGTACAATAAGGCTAAAAACACTTTTTACAGTCCCCTTATGAACTTAAAGTTTTTAGTTATTTGCACAATAAATATCTGAATTTGTATACAAGCTACACATTTTTTTCAAAAAAGTATTGTTTTCTTAGATGCAACATCCAAAGGTAACAACAGGCATTGAAACAATTCATTTCAAAACAAAGATTGCTTTAATAAAAGCTGTGCAATTTCAGTAAATTAACATGGCCCCAAACAATTCCATGCCTTGTGATTTCAAACACTGTAGATATAGACCTTATTCTTATGCTACTGAATTTTGTAGGTGCCCCCTTGCCTAATGTGCCTTCTTGCTCTCTCCTTCCTGCTGTATTTGCAGACCACTTAAATACGTTCTAGGAGCATAATTAGGAAAAAGCAAGGCAACAGGAGGCTGTTACCGGTATATCACAAGATGCCTGTCTGCAAGCAGCAGGTATAATTGGATAGAATGTTGATATAATTTTTCAAAAAGCTCCAGACTAGAAACAGCACGATGCTCGATTTTATAAAATTAGAATAAGATTGAGGCTTTAAAAAGAGAAATTGATCCCTATGCCTTTTTACATTGATTGTATATGATTGTACATTATTGTTTGGCTACAGGAAGCATAGAGTAGATTAGGGGTGTCAAACTCAAGACCTGGGAGCCGGAGCTGGCTCACAGGGTACTTAGAGCTGGCCCATGGGGCTGCCCTGGAAACAGCAAAGGACCGGCCTGTGATGATTCTGTCAGCGAAAACGGGCTCCTGAGCTCCATTTTTGGTTGCCATGGCCTCCTGCAACCTTCTGTCAGTGGAAAAGGAGCTTGGGAGGGCGGCACTCGGAAAGGCCTCTCCCGAACTCTGTTTACACTGGCAGAGGGTTGTAGGTTGTAGGCAGTCGAAAACGGAGCTTGGGAACCTGTTTTCACTGGCAGACCACTCGGGCCAATACAGGCACCCCCGACAGGAGTGATGTCAACCTGGCCATGCCCACCTGGCCACCTGAGGTCAAACACAACCCTGATGCAGCCCTCAATGAAATCGAGTTTGACACCCCTGGAGTAGATGATCTGACACATAAGACAGAAAATCAGGTTAGGGACAAACGTAGTTCCCTAACCTATTTAATTTAGCTGGACTTGCATAGTTGACAGCATCATAATCTGCTTGAAGAACTTGAAGGCCAGAACTTGAATCATCTGAAGGCCTCATATATAACGTGAACTAGATATCTGAATGATTAAATGGATGCTCAAGTAAATAAGTCATTTACTCTACAACAGTGGTGAAATCCTCCGAGGTTTGCCACTGGTTCGTTGCATGCACATGCACAGTGCGTGCCAAACATGTGCTTCGCACACATGCACACCGCAGACACTACCCCACAGCATGGAAAAAGGAGGCTTAAGAAAGTAAGTAGAACAGTGGGGGGGGGGGGGAACAGCTGTGCCATGTGATTTAGATTCGCTAGAAAGCAGAATGTCCTGCTTTCTAGCGAATCTAGATCGTGCCGCACAGCTGATCGTCTGAAATACTGGTTTGGACGTACCGGTAGCATTTTTTTACTACCGATTCGCCTGAACCGGTGTGAACTGGTAGCATTTCACCCCTGCTCTACAAGCTGTGTCATGGGATGCACTGTAGAGAAACACATATTGAAACATAATTTGCTTCAGCTGCTTCAGTCATTCTATATTGAAGCGTAATTCAACTGCCACACTGCCATCATATATTGAAGAGCAAATGGCCCAAGATCACCCAGTTGGCCTTGTGCCTAAGGAGCAACTAGAACCCATCGTTTCCAAATTTCTAGCTTTGTGTAACCTGCACCAAAGTGGCTCTCATTTTAACTTGCAGTTATTTCTGGTATTTTCAGGAGACTTTAGAAATGACAAAATTTTCTTGGAGAAGATGAGTTGTTGAAAATTATAACCAAAGTCTTATATGAAGCAGTTAGAAACTGGCATGAAAACAAGTAGATAAAGAATGTTAACAGGAGGAGAAGAGAGGAGAGGAGCTAAAGTCATATGAAAGCTAGAGAAGATGACCTTCAAGGTAAGGTAATTTCAGAGAGTAGAACATTAGAAGGTTTAATGGATGCATTATGCATCATGACCTTTCAAAAAGAAATAAAAATGGAATAGGATTCATTCATTATTTATAATCTGCCTTTTGTCTTTCCTATTTTTCTTTATCACAGTTCCTGTGTGGTAGGTTAGGATGAGAGAAAATACTCAGTCATCCACCCGGTTCTGGATTGAGAAGGAACATGAATCAGAATTATGTGGCATGTATAGCTTGCTATTGCTAATGTGATAGGGACATCCTTTTCTAGAAAGCATTTTCCAGATAGACATTTTTCTCCAGGCCTTTGCTAAATATTTTTGAGCAGGGCTCAGAAATTACAACAAATCCTGGCCAAAACTTTCATATACCATCCAGCAGTAACAATGAATCCAGGAGGATCCTTGGGTTATGGACCTACTGTTTCAGATGTAGCCTCTTTCTCTTAAAATAACAATAGGGCTAGCAGATAGTCATAACTAACCAACAATCCCTGCTAAGATGCAGCTTTAGGCTGCTTTGTTCTCAACTTTCAAAAGCGATCCAGGAAGATAGTTTGATGGGTAGTATTGAAGAGAGCCAAGAAATCTCATAAGGCCAAGCAGGGTGCATTATCCAGATCCCAACAAAAGTAATCCATTTGAATGACCAATGCCATTTCTATCCTGTGCCAGATTGGACCCTGACTGGAAGTGGTCTAGATAACCTACTTCTTCTAGTCTAGGGCATTCTAATTTTCCACCATCCTCCTTAAAAACCTTCCATCAAATGGGGGACTGGAGATTGGGCAATACATAGCCAGTTATATTAATGAAGTTTTTCATAACCTTTTTCAAGACTGCAGCTTCTCAAGAGCTAAAATCTTCTTTCCTCTGAAATAGCACACCTGTTACTATTATTGTCCAAAAAACAATTCACTTCCATTGGAGCCAAACCTTTTATTTTCTAATCACTTTTTGAAATTGCCTGTTAACTATTCTAAACCTATTAAATACAATCAGGACAACATATTTAAAAAGTTTTTTTGTGATGAGTTTCTCTTCAACTCTGAACAAAAGAAAAATTAATTAAAAGCTTAAGAACTTAAAGAATTTGAAATAAACAGCAAAAAGCTAAATAAGATTTTGATCTAAGAAAGCTATACATAAACAGAGAGTCCAGATAAATTGGAAATATTGACCTTTACTATAATATTTTTGGGAATTAACTATAAAAATAAATTCTCATGGAAAATAGACTTTTTTTGGTTATCCTGGAAAGTGTGAATCATAACAAAAGATGAGTGATAATTTTAGAAACTAGATACTACAGAGAACTAAAGATCTTAAGCAGAAGAAAAAAAGAGTACATGCTAAGATTTGGATGATAGATTGCAGAAGCCCCTTAATTGGAAGATAAATTTGTTAATTACCAACTCAATTTTTCCTATTGTATCTCTCTCTGTCTTCTACCAAGATGTGTTTTTCTTTTTCTCAAACAAGACTTTTTGTTTTTTGCATTTGCATTTGCAAAGTACAAATAATATACTAAGCACAGGAAGAATTACCGTTGGGAGCACTGCTGTGCCCAGCAGTGTTTGTTTTGCTGTGGTTGGTGAAACATTTTTGTTAAATATTTTGGCTCTTCTTGATTGGCATCCCATTGTGCTCAACCCTTACCTGCTCTAACCTGCCCAAAATTATGCTTTCTATACCTCTTCTACATACTTTTTGTAGGATAATGCTTTATGATGGGAGTACTATGCATTCTGGAGTGTTGGGCTGAAAAGAAAATTCATTCTGCCCATAACTTAAGTGTGGAATGTGGAGCAGGTTTGGGAAGAGAGGAAGTAAGTACCATAGACAATCTTCTGTCCTAGGGATTGGGAGAAGAATATGAAAGAAACAAATTATTAAATATTTTTTATTTCTTTTTTTTTTACCCTTGTAAAAGAGTAAGGTGATGAAATGTTGTGGAAGTGGCTGTTCCCTGATTTACATAACATTCAAATCTAGACATCATGTGTGATTATAATTTATAGAGTATAATTTTACGGGATAAAATAGAGAATGAGCTAACCAGTATAATATATTCCTGCAAGTCTGTTGCCAGACTGAATTTAAAAAGAGAGAGAAAGAGAATTAAGACAAAATCTCTACTCTTACAACTGAATCTTTCATATTAAATAATAAAGTTACTTATGCATAATAATAAAGTTACTTATGCATAAAGTATTTAAGAAGCTGAATAACAGCAAGTTTATCATATGAAAACTAGGAGAAAGTAAATGGAAGGAAATAAACTACATAACTGGAAAGAGAGACATTCAGATAAGTTTATTGCAACTTGGGGACATGGTGCTCAGTGGCTAAGACGCTGAGCTTGTCGATCGAAAGGTCAGCAGTTCAGCGGTTCAAATCCCTAGTGCCGTGTGATGGGGTGAGCTCCCGTTACTTGTCCCAGCTTCTGCCAATCTAGCAGTTCGAAAGCACGTAAAAAATGCAAGTAGAAAAATAGGGACCACCTTTGATGGGAAGGTAACAGTGTTCCGTGCGCCTTTGGCATTTAGTCATGCCAGCCACATGACCATGGAGACTTCTTTGGACAGCGCTGGCTCTTCGGCTTTGAAATGGAGATGAGCACTGCCCCTAGAGTCGGGAATGACTAGTACATATGTGCGAGGGGAATCTTTACCTTTATTGCAACTTTTTCAGGTTTTTTCTTTTGTCATCATAGTTCCGCACAATTGTTTGCTACCTCAATTTTCTTGTGTCCTATACTACCTGTGAGCAATATAAACAGCTACTACATGTTGAAGTGTTCCTCATGAGTCTCTTCTGGATATCCTGCCCCTTGAAGATAAAATGTTGGCTTGGGGATGAGGCCATTATTATAGCATTTTCCTGTATCTGAAACAGTATTCCCAGATGGTTCACTTGGGCTGTACTTTTAGAACACTTTTTGATGCCTAAATAACTATAAAATTTATTTTTCTGGGCCTTTCGAAATGGTGTCTTAATTAGATATGAAGCCATAGTACTGTTTACCCATCAAAATTTTAATTTAACTGCTCAATTATTTTATACATATTATTGCAGATTTCCTTTAAAAAAAGTGATAAGTTTTCCTGAAGGGTGTTGCTAAAGAACACACTATAAATAGAAATATGATAGCACTATATGAAGTCTGTATTCAAAGAAAGCGAAGTTGAGATTGCAATGAGGGCACCTACCAGAAGCAGTAGTTGTGATCCCTAGTTAATACAACTGGACCAATTTCAGATATTGTGCTATTGATGAAACCCTTTCCACTATGAGGGTTTGACTTTGAATTTTAACCCTTTGGTTTACTGAAAATTGTAATCAGAATGCCTGGAGTGATGTATGAAGTTCATCCCATATGTACTGATGAACACATGGGAAAACATTTTAAAAGCAACATGTTGCAGGGGAAAGCATTAGGAATGGTAAGAAATAAATGGTAGATAATTATATTGACACATTAAAAAGACTTTAAGCAGATAATTAAAATCTTTGGCCATTTGTACAAAGAAATGTTCATGCTAATTACTTCTTTTTAAAACATGATTTTAGAAAAAGAATAACTTTCAAACACTTTATTATCAGAAGCTCTACTCTCTTTGCCCTGCCTTATCTTTTCTGAAGTTGCTTCTTTTGAACTGGAAATAAATACAGCTTATTGACTTTTGGTTTCAGCAATGTTACGAATTGCAGGTATATTCTGGTTTTATATCAATGATTAAATAGGGACTTCAGAGAGGAATAAAGATAAGAAAAAAACCCTTGGCTATAGTTCTTTTCAATAAAGTGTTCTTGGAAGGATTGCATAAGTGCTTGTGTTACCTTTCTTCTAAGATGGTTTGTTGTTGTGTTTTTACTTTCCAATCTATCCAATAGCCTGGCAATTCCCAAGTGATTTCCCCCCCCCCCTTTCTAATATTAATCAGAGTTTATCTTATTCTGCTTCTGAGTTCAGACGAAGTCAGCAAAGAGAGGCTATCTCAGCTTTATGTCCACTGTGATAGTAAATGCATGATATCCTATATCAGCTGCATCTCCAATAAATTGCCAGTCTATATAATTGAAGCGGTGGCTGTGTACATCTATACAGCAGCTTTACAATATCCTGTTTGAATGCTTTAATATTAAACCTGAAATCAGGAAAAAAATACAATACAGATAGTCCTTCCTTAGAGATGGACTAAGTTATGATGAACCACCCCCGCAAAAGCTATTTACGTCCTGTTTCCATAGTTTCGGCGACTGAACCCACTCCTTTGGTCCCATGACCACAGTTTGGGCCTAGCTACTAGAGTACTTTCACAGGCAATTTATGACTTTGGGGCTGGTTTCCAGCAAAAAAAACTCCCAAAGGAATACATGGATTCACTTAAGGACCATGCTTAATGACCGTGTCAAAGAAATGTTATGAAATTAGATCTGGTCAGGTAGGTGCCTTGACTTATGACCATCATGACTTACAAGGCAGTGGGGGGTTTCAAATATTTTTGCTACCAGTTCGGTGACCTTGGCCAAATTTCCGCCAATGGTTCGAGCGAATCAGTGTGAACCGGCTGAATACCATCTCTGTTAGAAAGGGAATTCCATTAAAGTCATAAATCAAAGACTACCTGTATAATATTAGGGAGAGTTTTAGTTAACAAATCTTTTGCAAGAACTACATCGATAGTACTTTCCCCAATATTTTGGTTAACATGCACTGGGGGACTGCACAGAGGTCCCATGTCATTGATAGCCTTAGGTATGCTTGAATGGGACCTGGAAATACAAACATGTTAAAAAAAAACCTATAGACTTTATTCTGTATGGAATGAGTCTCAGTCTTTTTATGAAGCAGCATGGCTTGCTAATGTAATGACCGTTGGAGTGGATTGCTATACTTTAAGTAAGATTGCCATATGTAATGTGCCAATTTTTTGACCTTTAATAATGCCATTAAAGAATCATGGAAACTACTGTGCAATAAAAATAGATTGTAAGACTGGAAAAGGCTGTACGGTAATAAATAAATATGACTATGTTTATAGTGGTGCCATCCATTCCAATATATTTTGAATACAGAAATGCTGAATGTTTCTCTAGAGCAGCAGTTCTCAGACATTTTGGTCCCAGGACCCTTTATATTCTTAAAAATTATTGAGGGCCCCAAAGAGCTTTGGTTTAGATAGGTTGCATCTACCGGTAGTCTTCAACTTACAACAGTTCATTTAATGAAGTGTTTTGAAGTTACAATATCACTGGAAAAAGTGACTTATTTCACACTTACAACTGTTGTAGCATCCCCTTGGTCATGTGATTTACATTCGGATGCTTGACAGCTGACTCACATTTATAACAATTGCAGTGTACCTGAGTCTTGTGATCACCTTTTGTGATCTTCTGGCAAGCAAAGTCAATGAGGAAACCAGATTCACTTAACAACTTGGTTACTAATTGAACAGCTGTCATGATTCACTTAACAAATGTGTCAAGAAAAGTTGTACAATTTCTCACTTAGGAACATAAAACTTGGGCTCAATTGTAGTCGTAAGTTGAGGACTACCTGTATTAATATTTCTTCTATCAGAAATTAAAACTAAGTTATTTAAAAATATTTATTTGACTTTGCAGACCCCTCCCCAGAGACCACTCAGGGGTCCCCAGATCATGCTTTGAGAACAGCTGCCTGAGAATATCATAGATATGTCTTACATTAGACCCCCTAATTCCACAGAGGATGTTTTCTGTTGTACCCAAAGGGCTTTAATTCAGTGCTAGATTATGTGTTTACTGAAACCCTGACACCTGCTCCCAGACAAGAGAAGGCTAGTTATTTTTTTAGCAGATGCAGCTCATCTGTTTTCAGTTATACAACTAGTGATTTCCCCAGAGTGTTACTGAACTACAGTTCCTCTGCTTTCTGTGCCATTGGCCATGTGACTGGGATTGCTAGAAATTACAGTCCAGCTTTATCTAGAACACGGTCCCTCAATTTTGCAAACTATAAGACGTATGGACTTCACATATTTTAAAATTATAGTACCAAGATGGAGGAATGCTGATCTATAAAGATGTACAGTAGTGGCCAAAATTGTGGAAACCTTTGATGGCTAATAACACCAGGGTTTTTTTTGGAGTTTCAAGATATATTCCACTGCTGGAATGGCCTGGGAATAGCCCAGACCTTAACCCAGTGGTGAAATCCAATTTTTTTTACTATCGGTTCTGTGGGCGTGGCTTGGTGGGTGTGGCATGGCTTGATGAGCATGGCAGGGAAAGGATACTGCAAAATCTCCATTCCCACCCCACTCCAGGGAAAGGATACTGCAAAATCTCCAATCCCACTCAAATCCAGGGGAAGGATACTACAAAATCCCCATTTCCTCCCCACTCCTGGGGGAAGGATATTGCAAAATCTCCATTCTCACCCCACTCTGGGGCCAGCCAGAGGTGGTATTTGCTGGTTCTCTGAACTACTCAAAATTTCCGCTACCGGTTCTCCAGAACCTGTCAAAACCTGCTGGATTTCACCCCTGCTAGAAATGTCAATTTGAAGAGCTTGATCAGGTATATTTCTCAAGGTGTCCTCTTCCCTCAAAAAATAAAAAGCGACCCAGCAATAAAACCCAGTTAATAGAAGCAATCATTCAATCTTGGTTTCACATTATAACTGCTGCAGAACTAAAAGACTTGGTTCACTCCATGGGAAGATGTTGTAAAGCCATAATTCATGCTTAAGGTTACCCAACTATTAACTGACATGGTGATAATTTTTGTATATCTTGTTTTTTTCTATGGTGATAATTTTTGTATATCTTGTTTTTTTCTGTGATTCACTTTTCTTCTTTATACCGTATCTGCTATTCTAATAGCAAATCCTTCATAAAAGTTATTGCATTACATTCTTGATTAAATTATCTTTCCATTGATATATAATTTTATGGTACTACTCTCCCCCCAAAAATGGTGTTATTAGCTAGTTTCAGAAAATACACTTTTCCCAAAAGATTTTCACAATTTTGGCCACTACTGTATATTGCCATTCTGTGCCTTATCCTAATTCATGTACAGGTAGTCCTCGATTTACAACCATTTGTTTAACAATGGTTCAAAGTTACACTGGCCTCGGAAAAAGTGATTTACCACTTATGACCTTCTCCTTACCACCCCACAATCATATGATCGCAATTTGGATGTGGCAGCTGGCTCACACTTATGCTTGGTTGCAGTCAGATGATTCCAATGGGCAATTTTCCCAGCCAGTTTCTGACAAAAAATGTCAATTGAGGAAACTGGATTTGCTTAACAAATACATGATTTGCTTCATGAGCATATAAGTGATTTGCTCAACAACTGCAGCAAAAATAATAGTAAACTTGGATCCAATCACATGGTGACTCAATTTATGACCACACTGACTCATGAGAGAAATTCTGGTCTCAATTGTAGTTCTAAGTCGAAAATTACCTATAAATGAATGGTTGGCATTTATTATCTTAGGGAGAGAAAAAAAAAGATTGTAATGATATGGTTAATTAATTTATTTTTCTTTTCTCTCTTCATTTTAGTATCTGAAAACTCTAAAGTACCAGACAAAAAAGCTGTCCCATCCAGCCGGCCCTCTTCTGCCCTTTTAGGACAGGGCACTAATCCTGCAGGAGCCAAGACAGGTATTATAATAATTTAACTCTTCCCAGTGTTTTCCTTGTACTGAAATGTGACGGAGTTAATACAGTAAATAGCGTCAATAGATACTACTGTTTGAAATTCTACAGCATTTTATTTGCCCTGCAACTGTCTTCATGGTTGTTATTGAATTGATGATTCTAAACAGAAAAAAAGATAACTTAAGTGTCTGCCTCACTGATTACTCTCTCATCTGTGTGTCCCTGCAAAAAACGGTTGCATGTGTTAGCGGCTATGGCAGTAGAAGAAAAAATACCATTGCCTGTGAATTCTGAAAAATAATATATTCAGAATCCAGTGTTTTGGAGAAAATAATTCATGTATCCCATGGGGAAAAAAGTAAATTCAGATTTTTTTATTTTAGTATAAGAAGTAATTTTTAAAGCGTTATAGGTAGTCCTCAACTTACCATTCATTTTGTGACCATTCAAAGTTACAACAGCACTTACAGCCATCATTAAGAGCCATGGTGGTGCAGTGGTTAAAATGCAGTACTGCAGGCTACTTCTGCTGACTGCCAGCTGCCGGCAGTTCGATCCTGACTGGTTCAAGGTTGACTCAGCCTTCCATCCTTCTGCGGTTGGTAAAATGAGGACTCAGATTGTTGGGGGCAATATGCTGACTCTATAAACCGCTTAGAGAGGACTGTAAAGCACTGTGAAGCGGTATGTAGGGTAAATCTAAGTGCTATTGCTATTGCTATTACATCTGCAAGATTCACATGATCAAAATTTGGGCACTTGGCCACCAGCATAGCTTTACAATGGTTGCAAAGGCCTGGGATCACACGATCACCATTTGCAATCTTTTCACCTGGCTTATGAAATGCAAAGTCAATGGAGTAAACTGGATTTGCTTATTGATTGTGTGATTCGCTTAAATAACTACAATGATTTACTTTAACAGCCGTGGCAAAAAAGATTGTAAAATTGGAAGTTAAACACTTAGCCACCTTGCTTAGCAGTGAAAATACTGGTCCCAGTTGCTGCCGTAAGTAGAGGATTACCTGTAGGATGGATAGGATTCTACAGGATGTTGTTGTGAATTAACTTTAATGCAAGCTACTTAACAAGCTTTCACTCAGAGGTTCCCCAATGTGAGCACTCTGCAACTGTAGATGGGGGTTCATACCACTGAAAGAATCTCAATATTGCTGGACAGAGAACACTATGGAGTAGTTCCAGATGAAACTTTTAATATAAAATTGCTTTGCCTTATTCACTTATTTTGAGAGCTTTAAATGACCTTGTCAAACATGTAAACTATTCTCATTATTATCTCTCATTATTTTTTCCACCATATTTTTCTTTCCAAGAAAAAAAAAAAGAACACTAAAGGGGAAAAATATGGGATAGCAACCCAATAACTTTTGATTATTAATATTTGGAAAAATTGAAGGTTTCAGGGAGAAATCTAGAAATCTTCAATAATATAGAAATGTACCTGTTCCAGGGTATTTATTTTTAATGTAAATTTTCTAGCTGATTTATGAAACTGATTAAAAAGTTGATGGATATCCTAAATAATGATGATTTAAATGAGTCCTCTGCTTCCCAGATGTGCCAAAAATGTAATTCCAAGTTTCCAACTAATACCTGGAAGATACATACTTGGGGAAGGTTTTAATAAGATGCTCTTGAATATGGTGAAAAAAAAAAAGAGACTTTACAAGTTGTTAAATAAATACTCTCCTTTTTTATTTTGTTACGAAATAAATTCTGAACTGGTTTTAGAATCCTGCATTTTTTAACATGACATTTTAAGAATAGATTTCTATGGATTGATGCTTAGAAGTAGGTTCTGTAGAATTCAGGAACAGCTGCCACTCATATAAGATGAATAGATTTGGAGCCTAAAATTTACATTGTTTTCTCTAATTGTATACCAGCACTAAAAGTTGATGAAAGACAACGACTGGCCAGAGAACGAAGAGTAGAACAGGAAAAGCTTTTGGGTAAGTGATACTTACTAATAAACCAGATAGTTTCCTTATCACTCCCCTTCCTAAAGTTCAAGTAATATCAATACTGCTGCCCTTTAAATGGATCTTGAAGACCTGGCTTATTCTTTGTCTTGGGTTGGGTGGAATATATGTCCCCTGAGTGACATTGTACTAATGTGTTGGAGCATGTTAGCTCCCTGGTTGTTTCTATTTTTTATTTCTTTTGTTGTCTTGGGTTTGTTTTTAAATTTATATGATGCCTCAAATTGAGCTAAGCAGCCTTATAAATATGAGAGAGAGAGAAGTAGATAGGATTCTTGCATTTGATACCATGATTTACGATAGGTGTAGAAAATAAGGAAGATGACCTTGACAAGAGATTCACAGGTGCCAAAGTATTTTTTTAAGTCCAGAATATCCAGATAATATTTGGAAGCACCTCAGACAGAGACCTCCCTAATTCATTGAACTGTAAGAAGAAGGAGATCAGATTTTCACGGTTCTGTGATAGTAACCTATCTCAATAAAAGTAATTTTAACCATCCTGTAGAGTTGATTTCATGGTCTGGTCTACCTAGTGGGGCTGACATGAGTATAATTAAATGTTAATATAATGCATACTTTTGCATGAATATTTTTTTTTAAATTATAAACATAGATTCAGGCACCCATGCGTTTAGTAGCGAGATTTTAGGTTTGCTGCAAGATAAATAGGCAGTAATTTTCTGCACTCAATGAATTGGTTGTTATAAAGGCATAAATGGCCTACTCCAAAGTATAGAATTCTGCAATTCTTTTCATAACATATATTGTGCAGAAATTGTGGTTATATTAAGGATTGTATGCATGGGGTTGAAAGCATACCATCCCCCCCCCCAAGTCATTATGCACATATCTGAGTTTGATCTAAATTGACACATGCTTTGGGATTAACAATGATATCTCTTGATTGATTTCTAAGAGCTCTTTAGAATATTCATGTGAAAGAATTGAGATCCAAAGCTAGTTATAGGCCAGAGGAAATAGATATCTAAGAAAGATACTTAGACAATATGTGTCTTAAGAAGCAAAATATCAGCTTAATAAAAACTAAATAAATTTCAGGGGCTTTTTTCGGTGTGAATTCTCCAATTATAGACTATCTTCTTAGGAGTATTCGAGATGACCATTTTTTTTTTACTTTATTCCTTTTCATTATATGCTTTATTACTCACTTAAAAGTGAAGGACTGTCTTAGAACTTCTTTTTTGACAAAACATTAAATGAACTTCTAAAAATCTGAATTGTATTTTTTAAGATTGTATTTTAGTTCATTAAATTATGTTTGGGGTTGGTTTTCAACTTTTAGTATTTATTTTTTAGATGCTTATCCTATTCTTTTTTTCATTTACAACTCAAGGTGGCAAATATACCAATACCTCTTTCTTCTCTTATTTTCCCCATAACAATAACCCTGTGAAGTGAGTTGGGCTGAGAGACAGTGAGTGACCCAAAGTCACCCATCTGGTTTTTCATGCCTAAAGTCGGACTAGACTCAATCTCCTGGTTTCTAGGCCAACGCCTTAACCATTATACCAAACTGGCTCTCATTTAATGGATTATATAATTCTATAATTATTTAATGGATTTTAGTCATAGTATCATGCATCTGTTCATTTATTTGATGATTGTATATTTAAAACTTTGAAAAGCCCCTGTAATACATCTCCAGGTTATGCTCAATGCTAAAAATACATTCAATTAAATACAGTAATAAAATATATTTTTACAAGGACTGTAATTATGATGGCAACTGATTATGGTTTTTAATGATGCATTGCTATGTCTTTAACGTATGGTTGAACTATGACCTACAATTGCAACTGAAATTGGATTTCTGATTTGTCACACAGTCATCCAGATGTTCAGACTGAATTTGGCATTTTTATCCACCTATCGAGTTCTTCCCAAGCACGTGGGATAGGCAGATGTTGACATTTGATGGTATTAGGTATTGTTGCAGGATGTAAGCTGTTCTGAGGAAAGCTGCCTTTTGCAATTGACCCATAGTGATTTTTGTCAATGCCAGTGGTGTTCAAGTGACGCGCCAGTTGTTTGGGGACTGCACCCAGGGCACCTATTACTAAGGGTATTACTTTCATTTTCTTTTGTCATTTTATTTCTATTTGCAAATCTTTATATTTTGTTCTTTATTTTCTATTCTGCTGTCTCTAGGTACTGCCATGTCCACTATCCAGACTTTTTTGTCTTTCTTATTGACACTC
This sequence comes from Masticophis lateralis, assembly GCA_030761175.1. NCBI lineage: Eukaryota > Metazoa > Chordata > Lepidosauria > Squamata > Colubridae > Masticophis > Masticophis lateralis. The sequence goes on from JAUDYJ010000001.1 coordinate 90,928,398, forward strand.
ATTAAGTCTGGGGTATTATGTGACAGATGCCTGATAGTTTGAAGTCTAAAGTCCCAGATACCTTTAGTTCTTTATTTTCTATTACTTTCTCTGTTTTATGGTCCCACCAGTTCTTGATTTCAGGGAAATGGTACAGTATTTCTTGCAGATCTTCCAGGGTACCATTGTTTCTACTTTGTCATGCTCTTTGTAGTCAGTCTGTGTGATCTTCTTGCAGCAGCTAACCAAGTAGTCCACTGTTTCTTCAGCTTCTTTGCAGAGGCAGGACTTGCTGTCTGTTGCTGTCTTCTCAATTCTGGCTTTGTATGCATTTGTTCTGAAGGCTCTCTTAGACCCTCTGTCTCTTTCCTGCTCTTAGCAATGCCAGGTCTTGTTATTATATACTTTTCCTGTAATTTTTAAGGTCTGGCCATGTAATACTTTGTCTCCCCATGTCTCTTTTCTGTTCTTCGTTTGGTTTTTCCTCTAGGCCAGTTTGGTCTCTTTCTGGTATACTAACGTCAGTCCATTTTCTTCACTGTCCTTCAAATATTTTTCCAATGCCCCCTTTTCTTCTTCAGTTGTCCACATCCACCTATTTTCCTTGAAGTAAAGTCTGTCAATGTCACTGTGAGGTTTCAGGGCATGATATTCTCTCTCTCTCTCTCTCTCTCTCTCTCTCTCTCTCTCTCTCTCTCTCTCTCTCTCCCCTTCCTTCCTTCCTTCCTTCCTTCCTTCCTTCCTTCCTTCCTTCCTTCCTTCCTTCCTTCCTTCCTTCCTTCCTTCCTTCTTTCTTTCTTCTTTCTTTCTTTCTTTCTTTCTTTCTTTCTTTCTTTCTTTCTTTCTTTCTCTGATCCATGGCTTTTATCCCTGCTTGAGTCTAGTCCACTACTCCAGCTATGCTTCTCATGACTGGAATTGCCCAGGTGGTATTTCCACTAAGTTTGGACTTTAAGATCTTCACTCTCTTGAAGTATTCACTTCTAACCTTTTTTCGACTTCAGTGTGCTTCATATTGTCATCTTGTAGGATGCCTACAAGGCAAGGTATACTTACTTGTCTTTGCCCCACAGGTAAGCTTTGACACATTGAAATCCAATGTGATATGCTATTCATCAATAAAGAAATAGATGAGTAATATTTCTACTCATGGCTAATAACACAATGCACATTCTTGTGGTAGGCTTTGTAGCCAGGTAAGAATATTCTGAATATAGTTGGGCAGAAATTTGGAAAGTATATCTAATGTTCTACTTAACAATAAACAGGAGGCAAAATAACTTACCATTTGCAGGCATTATGAAATAGAATAATTACACTTAATCCAGTCCAGGTAATCCTCAACTTCAACTGTTGGTTTAACAATTGTTCAAAATTGCGACAACCTTGGAAAAAGTGACTTATGACTTATGACCTGTACTCACACTTATGGCCTTTGTACCATCACATGATCTCAATTGGGGGACTTTTGCAACTGGCTCCCATGCACGAATTGTACAATATCCTGCAGTCATGTAATCATGATTTGTGACCTTTTTTTGCCTATTTATTTGATTTCTATAGTCACCTATCTCAACAAGTGACTCTGGGTGGTATACATTATAAAACATAATGTTTTAGAATGTTTTTAAAAATTACTGTAAATTAAAACAGTACAAAATAAATATAAGGCACCAAATAAAACTATGGAAACAGGGCCCTTAACATATTCAACCACACAACCAATCTTCATGGCCTTATGAAAGGCTGACAGGGTCAGGGTCATCATATAGCTGAACGGAGAATATTCCAGAGGGCAGGGGCTAAATTTGCTTAACAACAGTGTGATTCACTTAATGACCATGATGACTCATTTAGCAACCTTTGTAAAATTGCTGTAAAACCTGGTCTGACTCAAGTTATAACTGCAATGATTTATAATTTCCAGTCCCAATTGTGTCATAAATCTAGGACTACCCTTAGATCACGGTGTCAATCTTGATCACGTCACGGGCCAGATCGTGACGAATCACGACATTTTTTGCCTTTGTGGAACCGGGGTGGTCGTGGCCTGCACATCAGGGGTAGGTTGTGCTTACCTTTACTACCAGTTCGGAACGGGATCGATGTCGATGATGACATCCAGGGCAGTGGGCGGGGCCTCTTGCCAGTTTTATTACCGGTTCTTGCGGACCAGTCCAAACCGGGGTCCAACCCACCACTGCTGCACACGATGTATCTGGGCCCCCAGTTTGACAGGCCTGCCTTAGATATTGATACCTGCCCTACCTTATGTGGGCTCAGAAAATACAGTAAGCCTTAATATACAGATGAATGACTACAGTGGAATTTCAAAGTCAGAAGATAAACTGGAAAGTAGAAAAATATCCCAGAAGACAGCACTGACAAATAAAGTCTGTATGAATACTATGAATATGTCCATGTAAATATCAGAAATCAAAGCCAACTCAGGGGAATCTTTACTTGTAGCTTGGTGGTGGAGAATTGACCCAATAAGGTCCCTAAACAAAGGGAATAGACTGAGAGATGTAGACATAGATACAATTTCAGTCACTGTTTGTATAAGCACCAGAATGCAAGATTCAGGGTCTGAATAATTTGTGACAGATTCATACGTCCTAGACAGCCAGTCTGGTTTAGTAGCTAAGATGCTGGTCTGGTAATGGGGAGACATGAGTTCTAGTCCTGCCTTAGGCATCGATGTCAACCAGTTCACTATGAGTCAGACATTTTCTCTCAGTCATTAAAAAAAAAGACAAACCACTTCCAAAAACGTTGGCACAAAGGCTGCATGGATTTGTCCAGACAATTGACAGGAGTAAAAACTGACCCAAAGGTGAAAAACTCCTGTCTACCTTTTGCTTGCTAATAAGGTATTCCTTTCAAGAAGCATTGTGAGGATTCTTGCTAAAATGGTAATTGATAATGCTGTAATACCAGAATGCTATGAAGTTCTTTAAATATGGGCTATTGATAGTTAAATATTCATGTCATAGAAGAATATCCCCCCAAATGTGCGAAATTTCCTTTGATATTCTTTTAGCAGCGAGAGAAGCTGCTTGGCTAGAAAAAGAGGAGAGAGCAAGGCAACATTACGAAAAACATCTGGAGGAACGTAAAAAGAAATTAGAAGAGCAGAGGCTAAAGGAAGAAAGAAGGCGAACTGCAGTAGAAGAAAAACGGAAGCAGCGAATAGAGGAGGACAAGGTAGGAGAAGTTCCTTACAGGAACTTTTGGTCAATAAATTTCTATATGGAGCAGTGAAAACAAGGCAGATAGTGGGTTCCGGTGAAAATTAGCCATCATATTCTGATATAAGTTAGCCCATTCACTCTTTTTTGGGGAACCAGAATTCTGCCACTTACAGATCTCCTTTTTTTAAACAGTTTATTTATATGATATCTATACTATATAATATATCTATATCTATCTATCTCTATCTCTATCTCTCTCTATATATATGTCTGTCTATCTATCTATCTATCTATCTATCTATCTATCTATCTATCTATCTATCTATCTATCTAATTTATTTATATTTTAATTTATTATACCTAAGTGCTTTGTGAATAGTGTATTGTCTGGATCAATTTGCTTACACATTAATACTTTCCCTCTCCTAATTTCCTGTTATCCAACCATTTATAAAATAAATCCCATGTTTGAAAATACTCTTATCTTTTAAAAAAAATTATTTTTAATGTCAGTCTGTCCATTTCTGCACAGTCTAATATTTTTTAAATTATATTTTCTTCTCTCGGAATTTCTTCATTTTTCCAATACTGTGCGAATACAATCTTTGCTGCTGTCAAAACATGTAATATTAAATTCAAATTCCCCTTTTCATACTTTTCTGGTATTATACCTAACAAAAATATTTCTGGTTTATAGTCTATATGTAGCTTTAACATTTTTCCTAACCATGTGTGTATTTTAGTCCAATATTTCTTTGCTTTCACACATGTCCACAACATGTGAGAGTAGGTGCCCAGTGCCTGGTTACATTTCCAACACTTGGCAGATCTCCTTCTTGAATGTTTCTCATTGCAGCTGGGTAGAAAAAGAGCAAGGACTGTGGCAGTAAAGACAGTGGGAATATAAGAATTCATTGATGCCCCCTCTCACTGGATTGCCTTAAAATCAACACATTTTATACAATTGATTGCATTTATCAGTTTAAGATTATAACAATGAAGGCTTCAAGCCTGTATAATTGTTTGCTAACTCATTAGGAACGACATGAAGCTGTTGTACGCCGCACAATTGAGAGGAGTCAGAAACCAAAAGAAAAGCAGAACAGATGGTCCTGGGGAAGTACGCTTCATCGTAGCAGCAGCGTTAATAATGCAGGTAAAATTGGCGACCAGGTATCTCACTCTGTCTCTTTTTGTGTGTGTATGTGTGTACTAATAGATACATGGGTTGTTTAAATGAAGACACCTTCTTTCATACTGAATTGCATTTTTAGATTTTAATTGCATATGTTTCCAGATGTGTGGTGCCTCTTTTTTTTAATGCTTAACTTTCCAGTATGAGAAACTGATTTAATATTTGGACATCTGAACTCTCCTTTCCAATTTCATTTGTATTTGTATTTGTATTGTTTGCTTTGTCTGTTTCTATGTGCTAGCACCCTGTTTAAGCCAAGCTTTTTAAAATTATGAATTTAATTAGATATTTAGATAAGTAATATGATTTCTGATAAAGTAATGAAACTGATGATATATTTTGTTGTAGCTGTGAAAGCCTTTGTATACGGAGGAAAATCCAGTAGTCAGCATTGCTTATTAATTAATATTTAAAGCTCTTAGGCAGAATTCTCTTTCCTCTAATGAACTTGGCTTTGAAGAAATTCCCCCTCCCCCCTTTCCATTCAGTCCTGTCTAATTCTTGGAGACCAGCTGGACAAGTCCTTGTAGTTTTTTACACAAGGTTTTTCAGAAGTGATTAGCCATTGCTTCCTTCCTAGGGCAGAGAGAAAGTGATTGACCCAAAATCATCCAGCTGGCTTTGGGCCTAATGTAGGACAAGAACCCATAGTCTCTTGGTTTCTAGGCCAGCACCTTAATCATTACACCAAATTGGCTGTCTCTGAGAGATTATCTGATATTGAATAAATAGTAAATTATGGCTTATTGCTTCTGTATTTTCCTAAACATATTTTTTTAAAAATATAATATAGTATTGTATTATAAATAATACATAATATCTATATGTACAGTCTGGTGCAAGTATAGATGCATACTATTAGGCCTGCAGTTTTCAGGATCATGCAGGAGGGATTGTTAAGACCTTGTGCATACACGGCACCCCTCTGCTGTTCATTTCAAGCAGCCAGTTTCTTTTCTCAGGTCTCTGTGTGAGTTTTAGGCTATTTTAATAAATAGATGCATGTTGGTATCTGACTTCATTAAACTATAGGTGGCTTACTATATTAAAAACATAACCATACTTTAAGTGTCCTCTTCCATTATAGTTGAATTTTGAGGGAACTCCATTCCATAGGTCCTGCAAAAAAGGATACTAATATTCATCTGTTTCCTAAATGTCATTAAAAAAAAAAACCCTAGAGAAATTCCTGTTTTCACCCAATCGGGTTTTGGGGATACATAGGAGGTCCTCCTCAGTTGATAGAGAAGGAGGATCTTATTATAGATGGACCTGAGCTATGCAGAAATTGTGTTTTTATTAATACTTTATTTTTTTGCTTTGAAAATGCACTAGCAGACATTATTGCATTTCTTATGGGACAAAAACATTGATCATTGCTTTTAAATTATAAGTAAAATGGTAACGTCTCCTTTAAGACAAATTCAATTGTTAGCAATTTCATGGACATCTCAATTCAGAGCTTTTTTGGCAAAAGTATGGAAGTAGCTTTCTATTGTTGTTGTTTTTTAATTGCCTAGTCTAACTGAACACATTTCTGATGTTTTCTCCTATTCAAATACTAACTAGAACAACTTTATATATATTTATACATATATATACATATCAACTAAAATGAGTTAGAACCTGCTACAAGATCAAATTGTTGTCTTTTTCATAACAACGTTCTACCTGTTATTTTTGCTTCTTTTTGTGTAACTTGACTGCTACCTTTTAAGTTTTTCTTTACTTTTAAAAATCATTGTCTTGCATTCTGTCCTAGGTTATTTTGTTGAATCATCCTTCACCCTTCTCGATTTAGCAGGCTTGGAGTACCACTTCAAACCTCTGGGTGGTGCTAGAAAACTCGGTACATAAATCACTATGATTTGTTGAATTCATCACAAATAGTTATCTCCTCAAAATAGGACCAGTATGCCAGTACCTAATCCATCTTTTTGTAGACTGTGTGCATGTCTAACACTGCATAGACTAGAGCTGATAGATAGCCCTCGCTTTTTCCTCAAGTTTACTGAATTTATTACTGGGCGACTTAAAGAATGTGGCACAACTTCTCAAAAATGCATTGTATAATTCTGAAGTGATGCTGCCTATCTGGAATATTTTTTAACCTTGAGAAACAATGTTTTCAAAAGTCTTTTGGATACAAGAAAAAAAACATTTTTGTTTTTCTATTACTTATTTTATTGTAGAGTTCTTTAAAATATGTGTTTATTATTCTTAAAAACTATTAATTATTACATCTTCAGCATGGTTTTGTATTTTTCAGTGGTGCAATTTGTCATTGCATTTTAAAAAAAACATCACCTGCACTTTAAGAAAAGCAAAAACAATCCTATCACAAGATTGCCCCATATACCTACCTATTCTTCAAAAAGGTTCTCACTGGTTATCATTCAGGAACTTTTCCCACTATTTCCAGATCAGGTGGCACATAAGACTTCTGGAAAATATTTGCATCAACATCTTTCCTAGCTCTATTCATGGTTTCCTTTCTTTGCTCTGAATCCCTTTGTGTCATTCTTCTTCATGCCCCTGTTCATTATTTTTTTTTTGGAAAATAAAAGTTTGCTTTGGAGGAAAGTGGCTTTATGTTGTTTTGAAAAAGGAATGAAAGGATGTCAAATGACTGCTGGGTCACATCGCTGTGTATCCATGCTGAAAACTCGACTGCCCTCTTAAAAAAAACCAAAACCCCAAAGTCATCAAGTTGGAGAGGAAATAACATGGGGAAATTACATTGTGTGCAATGTGCACTACAGTGGAAATCCTTATTTGAAGGACATCATGCAGAAGATGAGGAACAGTTGAATGTTCCCCCACAAAGCTACAAGAAATGAAGTTTTTTTAAAAATGGTGAATTGGATTATATAACATTTATCCAGATAACCATTCAGTGATGCAGCTTTTTCTCTATCTGACATCCACCAGATGACTTGGGGCAAGAATTCTCAGAATTCCCAACTACTGTAGCCTCGTGTTTGTTCTCAGCTGTATTTGATCTGTGACCCCAAATATTTCCAGGCAGAATAGCTCAAAGCTGCCTCATCCTACCTGGAAGGCATGAGAGTAGAGGAGACTGCAGGGTGGCTTTCTAAGATGTCAGTTGTATTAAATGTTGCTATACTCTGAGGAAAACAATTTTATTTAAAAGCATCAAAATCCTTTCCACACCATGGCCTTTAAGGGGATTAACATCAACCCAAATAACCTATAACTGTGCTATTAAAAATCTGTAAAACAGTTGAGATTTTTGAAAATGGAAGTAGGCCTGGCTGTAAGATTGCATGCATGAGCTGCACAGAATTCTGCCTATAGCACTTTCAGAAGAAGTGCCTGGAAATAATTTCACAAGAACTTCTTTAACTTGGAAAGTTCCTGACTTTGAAATACCATGGTTTTCATTCTGTATCCGCTTTGTTTCTATATCTTTCCCATATGAACATACAAGACATGTAATACCGAGGGATTCTAGTTCATAGGACTGCCTTACCAAATAGTTAAATGTTCTTGGTTTTAAAAGATTTGGTTTTATTACTCATTTCATTTCTCATTTCCCTCAGGTTTACTGCATTATCCTGAATACAATGAATGAAACAACCCTTTTAAATCTCATTGCTTTATTTCTTATTTTTCATTTGCATTTGTTTCATTAAAGAGAACATTGCTGTTTTAGTAGGAGTTTGGCTGCAATTTGAAAGTAAGCATGCAATCCTATATTTATCTTCTAAACAGTAAACCCTCAATTGGACTTATCGCAGGATAACTATAGGATTCCATTTTGTGCCCAATCTTTGAGTCACCTAAAAAGAAAATCCCTTGATATGTCCTCACAAAGCATAAGAAAACAAATCTTGCTAATTATGCTCTGGAGGACTACAAAGTCACATTACTGCATGTGGGCTGTCAATTAGCATTATTTCCATTTGTTTTAGATCCAGACAGGCGATCTGTTTCAACAATGAACCTTTCGAAACATGTTGATCCAGTCATTAACAAGCGGCTCTCCTCCTCATCTGCAACATTACTAAATTCTCCAGACAGAGGTACAGTTTGGAAGAAAAGTGAAAAACAAACGACCAGTTCCGTATGATAACTGTTTTGAAAAATTTGAGCAGCTCTTAAGTAATTTCCCTTATATTATTAGAGGAAACAAAATGTGGCTTTGGACAAAAAGCCATCTTTTGGACAGGGGAAAAAAACACACACAAATGCATAAAGCAGTGCTTCTGTCAGGTTTTTTAGTAAATGATTTTTAAAAGAAAAGTTATAGAGCATCTGCTCATTTCTCCATTGTGCATGGAATATATTTTAATTTTTGTGCATCATCATTGGACTAGACCATATTCATTTGATTATTTTTCCCCCATTTTTACCATAAAAAAATGCTCTTGAACCTCACTTTGGTTAGTCAGTTTGATAATTTCTTGGCTAAGAAACTGGGTATTCAATCTTCCTATTGGCTTCATATGTTGACATGCTTACATGTCTTCCCAGAGAGATTATTCTGAACTATATTTCAGTCTTTCAGCTGTTAAAAAGAAAGCAAGTTATTTTTTCATTGTTCTTACTTTTTATTGGATATAGAGAGGAATTTTTTAAAAGCTGCTCAGTGGTAATCAAAATGTCTGAAGAATTCTTATACTTTGGTTGGATGCAAATATATTTTTTAAACCAAAGATTATTTAGGTTTTCCATTGTAATGTGAAACATGGTTGGAAGGTCTCATCCATTTGATAAAAGTACATATTTGTCTGATAGAAAATTTCACTAAATTGTATGAGGCATATTGTCAATTAGATTACTAGATTATGTGCATGGATCTTGATTGCCTTATGATTGTTTATGTTAGTGAATTATGTATTTTTCTCCACATATAGAAATAAGTATATCTCTATGATTTATAATTGTCAAACTGGCAATTCCATTTGCTTTGAAATTATTGTCTCACCGACAATAAAATACTATATATCAGAGAAGTAATTTCTTCTCTTTCTCAAAAACCAAATGCAATGTTTCCATTCTCATATTAAAACAAAGGAGGACAACCTTTTTGTACTGTAGCCGGGGACCATACTTGTAGGGATGAGGCGAATTTATGTTTTTATGATTATGAAATGCAAATTTATATTACTTATGAGTCCTGGTAGTGCAGTGGTTAGAATGCAGTATTGCAGGCAAACCCTGCCCACAGCCTAAACTTCGATCCTAACCTGCTCAAGATTGACTCAGCCTTTCATCCTTCTGAGATTAGTAAAATGAGGACCCAGACGGTTGGGGGCAATATGGTGACATTGTAAACCGTTCAGAGAGCTGTAAAGCACCAAAGTGCTATTGCTGTTATGTTTTAAAGCAGGGGTCACCTGCCCCCAGGCCTTGAGCCATTCAGAACTGGGCCATGGAAGTGTGCGCTTACCCATTGCTCACGTGAAGCTATGCCCCCCCCCCTCCCTGCCGCCGCCGCCAGTCTGCAAAGCCAGAAAGGTTGGGGAATTCTGATTTAAAGAACAGCAATAGGAATACTTTGAAAAATCAGATTCACTAAATTATATATACACATATTCATTTATTTTAAAAATTACATACTTTAAGTTTATCAATTATTTTCTGATTTCTTCATTACATAGTTACATGTTTTTATCACACCAAGTAAAAATAATTGTAGTAACTTTTATCACCTTCTCTTAAAATACAACAAATGATCTCTTCATCCCATGTCCCGTTAACCCTATCTCTTTACTTGCTATTTCTTTCCTATCAAATATTTCTTGTTCTGAGCTCATAAAGACATTTTTGGACAATAGTTTATATATATTCTATTTTCTTAATATGGGACTACTGATGTAGTCATTTTTAAAATCTACATTAAATGTAATTTTATTTTACCATAGAAAAAACAAATCTTATATCATTCTTTTATTTCTCAGCAACACCTACACTTTTATCCCAAGAAAACAGAAAGCTGGCTGAAAAATACAGTTTTAAATCCGCAATCCAAATACAGTTTTAAATCTGCAATCCAAATATTTCTCATTCCTTAGCGTCTTGGATAACTTTATATTTAATCCTCAGTTCTTTCTCTTGCCATATAAATCTAGATACAGTATATCTTTCTACCACTGCTTAAATGATACATTGATTGTCAAAATATATATTGTTTGAAAGAAAAATATCATTCAAGGCAATATATTCATTTTTACAACAGAGATTCTCCCCAACAAGGACAGTTGTAGTTTCTTCCATTTTAACATGTCCTTCTTAATCTCATTCCATGTCTTAATAAGGAAAAGGGAAGATTTTGCTTTGTCAGACGTCACTTTACTATGGAGAACTGGTTCTATTCCATCAGAAACATCTAGTCTGCCATACAACTTCAGCCATTTGTGCGTATGTGTGTGCCTTTTAGTCAGTATGCCCAAAGGTGCTTTTCCAAGAGGCAACTGGATTTTCTGGTTTTTCTTTGAAGATGTTTCGCTTCTCATCCAAGAAGCTTCTTCAGAGCTCTTGAAAAAGCACCTTTGGGCACACTGACTCAAGGGCACACACATACACACAAACCAAACGGCTAAGGTTGTATGGCAGACCTGAAGTTTCTGATGGAACGGAACTCCCACTCCAAAGCGAGGTGACTTCTGACCAGCAAAATCTTCCCTTTTCTTTATAAAGACATGGAATGAAATTAAGAAAAACCAGAAAGTCCAGTTGCCTCTTGAAAAAGCACCTTTGGGACAACTATGACCTGGATGATTGAGAATCTCCATAGACCTTGAGTCAGTGTTTACTCCTGGCCACTGCCTGGACAAGTATCTATAGAGTGGGTGGGGTGGGGTTTTTTTGGTAAGATTTCATAAGTGGTTTGCTATTGCCCGTTTCCTAAGGCTATGAGAGAAAGACTGGTCTAAGGTGATGCAGTTGGCTTTTTGTCTAAGATGGGGTTAGAACTCATGGTCTCCCAGTTTCTAGCCTGATCGCTTAACCACTGCATCAAATTGGCTATCAGATGTGTAGTTATTATCTTAAATTTTAGAGTCCTCCCAGAAGGAAGAAGAGGTAGTGTTTTCAGACTCCATCACTCATTTGGTCCTTTTTATTCTCTTCTCATTGCTAGAGAACAGTTTATTGGATTTAATGTGTGTAGCTGAAGTGGCAGTAAATATCATCATACCCTGTTTCCCCAACAATAAGACATCCCCTGATAATAAGCCCAATTGGGCTTTTGAACGCATGTGCTAAAATAAACCTTCCCCCAAAAAATAAGCCCTCCCCAAAAATATTTAAATGCAGAGCTGGAAAATATTTAAATGCAGAGCTGGAAATCAGGTAAGATGGCAAGAGGAGCCCCATTCTTGCTCCATCTGCCCCAAAATATTAAGTGGTGAGATTCAGCCAGTTCACACCACTTTGGGAGAACTGGTTGTTAACTTTCTGAGCAGTTTGGCAAACTGGTTGTTGGAAGAAATCATTAGAGCAGAGAACTGGTTGTTAAATTACTTGAATCCCACCACTGATTAAGACCTCCCCAAAAATAAGGCCAAGCACTTATTTCGGGGTTCAAAAAAGTATAAGACAGGGTCTTATTTTTGGGGAAACACAGTAGATGTCCATTAATTATACCAGTCAGAGAGGAGAGATAATAATTCCAATAGTATTCCTTAGGATTTTGCTTCCTTATCTACATTGGTTAAAGATACACATTTAATGACCAATGATGTACTTAATGGAGTTATTCTTAATACATTTTGTATTTTATACAATTTGCCTGAATATGTTTCTATTAACTGTAAAAGCTATTTTACAATAATAATTCATTACAGAATATTTTTTATAAATGCATTATATCATTACATGGGATAATGATTTCTTATCTTTTCATACACACAAATACACACATAAAGGATGTTCAGATTAATGTAAAACATTGCTAAATAATGCGTCCAGGATTGAACTTTGCCTTTTCTTTTGGGAGGATCTATTCCTCTTGATGAAATATCCTGTTTCCCCAAAAATAAGACATCCCCTGATAATAAACCCAATCGGGCTTTTGAGTGCATGTGCTAAAATAAGCTCCCCCAAAGAAGCCTTCCCCAAAAATATTTAAATGCATTCGCAGACAGTTCATACCATTTCCTCTGGTTAGGGTTAGGAAGACAGAGCTGGAAATCAGGTAAGATGGCAAGAGGAGTCCCATCTTGCTCCACGTGCCCCAAAATAAGACCTCTCCAAAAATAAGGCCAAGCACTTATTTTGGGATTCAAAAAAAATAAGACAGGGTCTTATTTTCGGGGAAACACGGTACATGTAAGTTGTGCATACAATTAATGAAAGGTTTTCATGTTTAATATAAATAGATATGATTTCTTTTGATATGTAATAACTTAGAATTGTTTTTGAACACATTCAGCTTTTGGTGCTTCTTGTAAATAAGCATGTTGGATGTAGACTTAAGCTGACCATAAGGATTATGCCGTATCAAAAATAGTGGTTTTTTTCAGGAGCATCATGAAATTCTTTTAACAAACAGCAAATCCATGGCAAGCTATGTTCTCCCACTTATGGCAAGAAATAAAGGAAAAGTCTGCATCTCCTCTGCCTCAAAGGCAGGAAACTTCCATTCTTCTCCATGGTTTCATTTTCTGCACATAATCAGATGCAGTGTAAAACATCAGTGCTTAATCTGCTGCCTTTAGAGCTGCTGAAGTAGCTCACAGTAAATGAATTCTTTATGGTTATGGTTAATTATAGGAAATGTATTTGGGAGCCCTTTCTTTTTCTGTGAATAATAATTAACATTGTACTGTTGTTCTTTCAATACTTATATTTTTATTAGGCCCAATTAGTTAGGTTTCTGTAACATGTGATGTCAAATTACTTGGAATTATTTTCGGAAATAATTGCTAAAATGGAAAGGCAAGATGAATTAATTAATTAATGATCAGTTGTCTTTCCAATGTTTTTAATAAATGCTTATGTGTAATGAGGTCAGGGTTTAATTAAGCCCTCTGATGTGATTCTCTGTGAAAGACATTTGATCTAACATCTCATTTATATGATGACATTCAGCTCGACGTATGCAGCTAAGTCCATGGGAAAGCAACATGGTCAGCAGGCTTCTGACCCCAACTCATTCATTCTTAGCCAGGAGTAAAAGTGTAGCAACTTTATCTGGAGATGCAGGTAAAATTAAAACATCAATCAATTTTCTTCTCATTATATCATTTTAAAAGTATGCAGCCTTTTAAAACGTTCCTTTGGAAAATTCGGGGCTGGTTTGGCTGTTGTCTGAATCTGCTATGTTGTCAATAATCTGCATTATTTTCTCTTCTTCCACTTTTTGAGCTTTTCTTGCTTTTCTCTGTAAATCTCTAATAATTTAGCAGAAAATTATCTAATTTCAACAGCAAAGAGTGTCTCTGCCTTCAGTAACAAGCTGCCCATCATGTTTTAGAGAAATCTTGTAACCATACCTGTCCTACTTATATATTAAATTGACCATTTTATGAAAATGATTTTAGATATAATTAGATATTAACATCTAAAATTACTGAGTCAATAGAACAGAACTTTCAGTAAATCAAAATTACTTCATATAGTTCCCAATACGTTACCTATTACTTCAAAGTCAGATTTCGATTCAAATATCCCTCAATTTTTCATATATGTAGTTTAACAAAGAAGTACCATGTTTATATGAATTTATCTTAGACAGATTTGACAAAAGTTACATTTTTAAATGTATAAACTGAATGAACAAGATTAATATTGTCTTAATGGTCCTTTAGGATATGGGTACTTTCATAGCTTAAGCAACAGAGTTAATGTAGGATGTTCCAGTTGCTTTCAGCTTAATTTTTCTTATAAAAGAAGAATTAGATTAGATCTAATAGAATAAGAATTGAATCTACTGTAGCAGTGATCTGTTAGGTTTTGGATGGCATAAGTGCAGGCATAAATATTTTTCTCCTGCAATTCTGGGAATAAATATCCTTGTGGGATTTATTCTTAGGTAGATCTTTGTTCAATTGTGTATTTTGGTAGACATTTTTCTGCCTAAATAGGAAGAAATGTAATTTCAGGCCTGTAATTTGTAGATAATGCCAGGATAGCTCTATGCATTCTGCCTTTTTCTCTATTTGTATATTAATACTTTCCTTCCTTCGTTTCTTCTTTTCCTATCTCTGCTTCTGGTTCCTGCTCCTGTCTCTTGGGTTTCCTTCTATGTGTTTGGTTAAATATACATGGGAAAAAAATAAATACCCTAGTTATCCCCATTTGTCCTCGTTCAGCATCTTGCAGCCCAATCAGCCCTCTCTCCTTCAAGGCCATAAGTTGCCACAGTCCAGCAGACCGAGCAAAACTGTTTGGCATAGCTCCTGAGGTTAGACGGCGAAGGACCACACATTCAGCTGGGGTAAGTTCCCAAATTGGGAATAAGCTTGCACCTTTGATGAAATCCTGAATGCAGCTACCTTGGTTCTTTTCCTTATCATGGGAAAGTAGTTAATACAGAGGGAAAAAATGTGGATATGGAGTCATATTATTTGCATATTAAGATTTGTGCATTAAGACTACCATAATGATTCAGGTTTATTAGCAAAATGGTTACGATCAAAAAGGATTTTTCACCTAGTAAACTGCCTACTGTTTGTGAATATTTCACGAGAATGGGAACATGGGTTAGTTCATTAGCATTATATTTTGACTTAACAGCTTTGTGTTTAAAAATGAACGAAAAGATTAGGAAGACATTTCCAGATACAAAGTTGATATAACTGATAGACCTTTAAGGGAAGGTCATAGAGCATTGCAATTTATATGCTTAGTGTCACATAGTGACAATATGACAACTATGTGTTGGATAACCCCTCTGGATGCTGCTGGAGCTAGGTTGAGTAGGACAAGGCAGTTCCTCTGGTTTTAACTTTGACATTTTTAAATGTGTTATATAATCTGTAGAGTAAGGAAAATTGTCTTGATAGAGATTTGCAAAATCCTTTAGGCAATGTGGGGTGAAATATGTTTCATAGAGTGCTCACAAGTGACTGGTTATTATAGCTAATGTCAATAAAAATGGTTTTATCCATCTGTTCCATTTCTTGGTACAGCCTACCTAGTTGGGTTGAAATAAACTGCAATCAAAAAGGATCTTTGTCTTTCTTGAAAACTGTAAAAATGTTTATAGGGCCAGGTTAAATATAGGGCAAATCAGAAACACATTTCACTGAGCTCAAAAGCAATGTGTTTGGAATGGATATATTGAATTGCTTGAATTCATCCATTATGGTTTGTGAACTATAGCTTTTCATTTAGTGTCTGTGAGGATAACTCATGGGTAAGCACAGCATTACCAGACGGTGCCAAGACATCATTTATTCAATTAGCCAAAATCTCTGCATTTGTGGATAGTGCTAGGCCATAAATAATGATTCATAAACCATAATGGTGGGACTTACAAATCAAATTATAAAGAAACAAAAATGGAATGGATTAAAATAATGTTTCAAACCAGATAATCAGAAGATACAGAACATTATCCTCACAAAATGCAAATTAAAACAAAAATAAAAATTACATATCACGAGCCCAATCTTTTATCCTCTTTTGAAACTGAAGGATAATTAACACTTGTATAGTAGTAATTTGCAATAGCAAATCTTTATTTCTAGGTGCATTTAATAAAGCGGCTTTCTTTCTGTGGCTATGCAAAATGCCTCATTTGTTCTGTTTGTTCAATATTAGAGTACCAGAAAAGGAAAGGAAAGAGGACTCTCATCAACTAATCCTTCATCTGGTAAAAGAAGAACTCGTTCACCATCTGCCTTCAGAAATAAACCAGCTGCTTGGTAAGTAACTTAATATTAGCCTTTATCTTAGTTGTATTTGCATCTTGTATAGAACCGGTAATAAAACCGGCGGGAGGCTTCACCCACCAACCCCGACATCATCAAAATGCTTCTGCAGCATTTTGATGATGTCGGGGTTGGTGGGTGGAGCACTTGCGCAGAAGAGCATACGTGCACGTGAGCGAAGCATGCGCAACCCCGCTGCAAACCGGTAGTAAAGTCTGTGGGACTTTAAAACTGAGTCCACCAATCTGGTAATATCCCCTTGGGAATAATGATGTCTGTAGGCAGGTACATTTACCCCAAATCGGGAGAAACTACCTTGGTCCAAATTGTGTCATCAAATATTTCTAGAAATCCTGTCTGCAAACAGAACTATTCATAGGGGCATAGTAGAAGCTCTTTTCTTTAAGAAGTGTGTTCTGTGATTCCCCTTTCTAGACGCTGCAAACAGTCATAGATAACTCTCAATAGTAAAGCAATAGGTATCTTAAAGACCCATTCATTGCTTAAATAGCCATTTTATTGCTTTTAAACATTTCCCCATCTCTATCCATTCTTTCCTACCCTTCTGAAGTAACTTTGAGAGGAGTGGAAAAAAATAATCTACCTGAGAAACATCATTTTATCTTATATAAAGAGGACCACAGAAAGAGGATGTTATGCCTCAGTGAGGCACAGTTTAGTACACTTTGCTAACGATTTATTAAAATTTATCTGCTTCTTTTTCTCAAAAAGAACAAGGTTCTCTTCAGCTGGAAATCAACAATGCGGTACCATTTTCATAATCTCCAAATGACTTTGGCAGGGCATTTTTTTTTTTTTTTTTTTTTTTTTTGAGAAGCAGAAGCCTCACCTCACCTCAGAGTAATACTCTTTTGAAAGTGAGGTACTTTCAAAACATGATATTACAATGGCTACTGGAAGAGAAAAGATAGTTTTCTCCTAGTTTTTCCTAGTTTTATCATTGCTTACTTTTTTGCCCATAAGACTTCTGTTCAACATCTTTATCTTGCAAAGGCTGTAGAGGGGGGAAAAGAGATGATTCCTGTGTCTGCACAAAAACTATGAGTGAAATTGCTAATCTACACACTTTGAGATAATTTGCGGGGCTTAGATGAGAATGGAGTAACTATAACTCAACAATATAATATAAATAATATAACTGTACATATATACATCCGAACTAGACTGTGTTGTTTTTCTGTGTCATATAATATATGTAGGTATGTAGGTATATGCATAATTTTTATTATTTGTTTGTTTGTTTGTTTATATTTTTGACATGTTTATGTAGTGTCTATTGGAAGTGGTGACCTTTTGAAAATGAAATTTCATTTTAATGTATGCTGATTAGTGTACATTTAAAATGACAATAAAGTTATTCAAAGTCTAAATCTAAGTTCTGATTACTATCTCTCTGCGATTCAAATAGGCATGCCTCCAGATCAATGCCTGCCCTGCCAGGGACACCCAGAAAGATCATTTTGCTATCTGGATCTTCCAAAACACCTTCCATTCAAGCTCGCCCTCCTTCCCCTGGCAACATTCGTCCAACAAAACACGGGAAAAAGGGGACATTAAAGGAATCTGAGAAGATACAGGAACAAAAGTCAGACCCTAAAAGAACAGCTTCAAATCCCAGAATAGCTACAAATGAAGAGTCCTGTAAACCAGAGTTTACTCAAAGTAAGGATCAGATTATCAGCCTTCCAAAATGTTCCTTACCCAATTAAGTGCTTTGCTGCCTTTTCCATATGTAGCTTTCAGATATTGTTTTGAATCAATGTGGATAATTGTAACAGGTTTATTTCCAATGGTTTAGGTTGGGAAGTTAAGCAGGGTTGGTTACTAGTTAAATGGGAGAACAGAGAAACTACCAGGATCACAGACTAGAATGGACGTAAGTGTCTGTGTGAAATCACTTGGACTATTTGTTTAAAAATTGACTCTAGGCTTTTTCTTTTCTTTTCTTTTTAAATCAAAGTGGAATATCGTTTAAATGACTAAATTGAAATACTTGTCATAATATTCACATACACTACATGTTCTAACTAGTGATTATTTCAGATGTTAAGATATCCTTGGGCAATAATTCATGAGTGTCTCTTTATTGTTAATGGCAATTCTGACTTAATAGAGCTACATCCTCTTCACTAAGTCATGGCCCACAGAAGTGCACAACCTGTCTATCACCAAAGTTACCTGTGGTCTCACTAAAGTATTGGGTGTAGCCTTCCAAAACTCTCCCAAAATTATGGAGAAATTGTAATTTTAAATGTACATGGGGTTATTAAATCATAGGAAGTAATTACATTAATTGAGTTTCAACAATTAGTGTTAGTGTGGATAAAAAGATCAGACCCTAGGCCCCTGAAGTGTGGGATACCTTTGGGTGCAGATCTCTTGCTGCTCTTCTGTAATAAGTACATGAAACCACTGGGTGAGGTCATTCAACAGCACAGAATACAATATCTGTGCTGCTGATACTTAGGTATATATTCCTACCATTGGCCAGCTAGCAGCTGACCCAGTGCCTGGGCAGGAACCAACACTGACTCAACCCTAGCAAGACAGAGTGGCTTTGTGTTTTGCCCCGGCACCAGCCTCAGGGCTTGGCATTGTGTTGTCTTTGTTCAGTGAGGCAGCACTCCCCTGAACAGAGCTTGTATGGAATTTGGGACTCTTCCTAGACTCATTGTTCCTTTTAAAGAAGCCATGGCTAGGGTGCCTTGGTACAGATTCATCCTCCGTACACAGTTGTACCTGTTCTTATCCTTGTTCACAATCATGCATGCTTTGGCCACTTCCTTTTACAGCAATATGTGTATGTTGGTCTTCCCTTGAAGTCCGCCCAGAAGTTGCAACTGGTCCAGAATGCACCAATGTGCATAATTCTGAGCACCTGGTGATTTCCCATATTATAGTGCTGCTGTGTTGGCTTCTTTTTGGGTGCAATTCAAGGTGTTCTTTATCATTTTACAGTCCTGAATGGCACAGGGTCAGGTTATTTAAGGAACTGCGTCTCCCAGTGGATGTCCCACTATATGAGTGGGCTCACTCCAGTTCTCTCTCTTAAATGTCATCCAGTAGGACCTAGGAAGCTCACCTTCTTTGTTGCAGCCCCTGCCCTGTGAAACAATCTCCTCTAAGGTCTGACAGAGCCCTACCCCCCTACCTTTCAGGAAGGCCTTGGAAAGTTGGCTCTCCCCCCCCCCCCCAAACTTTTGACCCTTTTACTCCTATTTTTGTGCGTTACCCAGATTTATTGTATATAGAATGAGTTGTCGTACAATATATATTGCATAAATAAATACAATATAAACACATAATTTTAATTTTTATTATTATTAATCATCGCACAGTCAACCAGATGTTCAGACTGGGTTTGGCATTTTTGTCTACCTATCTAGTCCTTACTAAGGACCTGGGATAGGCAAATCTGGATATTTGATGGTGTTACAGATACCGTTGCAGGATAGAAGCAGTTCCAAGTAAAGCCGGCTTCTGCAATTGACTGATGAAAAATTTGTCAATGCCAATGGTATTCAAGTGGCGCTCCAGTTGTTTTGGAACTGCGCCCAAGGCACCTATTACTATTGGTACTACCCTTGCTTGCTTTTGCCATAGTCGTTCTATTTCTATTTGTAGGTCTTTGTATTTTGTTATCTTCTCTAGTTCTTTTTCTTCTATTCTGCTGTCTCCAGGCACTGCCACATCCACTATCCAGACTTTTTTGACTTTCTTATCAAGTCTGTTAAGTCTGGGGTTATGTAAGTCTGGGGTTAAGTTATGCAGCAGGTACATGTCTGTCTGGATTCTGTCTGGATTCCCAGAGCAATTTAACTTCTTCATTTTCTATGACTTTCTATTTTATGGTCCCATCAGTTCTTGCTGACAGGCAAATGATATTTAATTTAATTTAATTAATTTAATCATATTTCTATGCCGCCCAACTCCCAAGGGACTCTGGGCGGCTTTCTTACAGATCTTCCAATGCACCATTGTTGCTACTTTGTCATGCTGTTGCTTGTAGTCAGTTTGTGCAATCTTCTTGCAGCAGCTTACCAGATGATCCACTGTTTCTTCAGCTTCTTTGCATAAGTGGCACTTACTGTCTGTTGCTATCTTTTCAATTCTGGCTTTGTATACATTTGTCCTTAAGGCTTTGTCTTGTGCAGCCAGAATTAATCCCTCGGTCTCTTTCTTTAACTTTCCTGCTCTTAGCCATTGTCAGGTCTTGTTAGTATTCCCTGCTATTTTTTTTTAATGTACTGGCCATGTAGTGCTTTGTCTTCTCATGCCTACATTCTGTTCTTCAATTGGTCTTTCTTGTAGGCCAGTTTGGTCTCTCCAATAGTCAGCAAGCCTTCCTAGCATACTAACTTCAGTGCATCGTCTTCACTGTCCTTCAAATATTCTTCCAAAGCCCTTTTTTCTTCTTCAACTATCTGATGTCCTTGCAACACTCCACGCCCACCTATTTGTCTAGAGTCTGTCAATGTCGCTGCGTGGAGGAAGGGCATAATTCATGGTCCTTATTTTTCTGGTCTTCCTATCCATTGCTTTTAATTCTGTTTGAGTCCCATTCACTATTCCAGCTGTATATCTAATGACTGGTATTGCCCAGGTGTTGATTGCCTTGATGGCATTTCCTCCATTTAAGATCTTTTTCACTCTCTTGATGTATTCACCTCAAATCTTTTTCTTGACTTCAGTGTGCTTGATGTTGCCAGCTTGAAAGACACCCAGGTATTTGTAGTAATCATCTTCATCCAGACTCTTAATGTTATTCTCATGGGGCATCTTGATTCCTTCAGTTTTCACTATTTTTCCTTGTTTGATAGTGAGTGTGGCACATATGTCCAATCCCAACTCCATTGCAGTATCTTGGCTATATATACAAACAACATTGAGCAGTGATTCTATTTCAGATGGAGTTTTTCCATACAGCTTCAGATTGTGCATGTAAAGGAGGTGGGCTAATCTGCCAGATGTTTGTGATGTTTGATAGCCATGGCCTGAGTTATTCAGTATTATTGACAGAGGAAACAATGCAGTGACAAATAGTAGTGGTGATAGTGAATCTCTTTGAAATATTCCTCTCTTGATATTAACTTCTCCAAGTCTCTCATCATTGATCTGCAACTGTGTCTTCCATTGTGCCATCGATCTTTGCACAAATCTTCTGACGTTTCTACTGACTCCTGTTATTTCTAGGCGCTTGATTATCCAGTCATGTGCCAGAGAGTCAAATGCCTTTTTGTACTTAATCCATGCTACATTCTGGTTGGTCTTCCTTCTCTTGCAGTTTTCCAAAATCATTTTGTCAATTAGGAGTTGATTTCCTGTTCCCCTGCTATTGGGGTGGTTTCCTTTCTGCTCAGGTGGAAAGAGATTGTTTTCAACTAGATGCTGTTGGACTGCATCAGCTACCACACCAGTTAAAAATTTAAAAGTTGTTGGTATTCAGGTTATTGGCCTGTAGTTGCTTGGTGCTGCCCCTTTTTCTGGATCTTTCATTATCAGGTAGGTTTTGCCAGATGTTAGCCACCCTTCAATTTCACCTCCTTGTAGTATGTGGTTAAACTGCTTGGCAATGAGTGGGAATAAACCAGTTAGATGTTTCAACCAAAAACCATTCAGTTCATCTTCACCTGTTGCTGACCAATTCTTGATCTTCCAGTTCTTTCATTTCAACTTCTTTTTTATTCTTATCCACCTCTTTTAACCAAGCTGCATTCTTGTTGTATTTCTTTGGATTATCCCATATCTGTGCCCAGAACTGCACTGTTTCTCCCTTGTCAGGTATTTTTATTTATTTATTATATTTCTATACCGCCTTTCTCCCGCAGGACTCAAGGCGGTGTACAGTCAAGAAAAAATAAAAGATACATAAACATCATAAAATTGATAATTAAAATTATAGCATAGTATAGCCCAGCCCAAATAAATAAAACCCAGAATTATATTTTAATCATTCCCAGTTAACGTGCTTAGCCCTGCCTGATTGAACATCAGGGTCTTGAGGACACAGCGGAAAGCACGGAGATTAGGGATGTTTCGTATATCAGGGGGCAGTTCATTCCAAAGGGTTGGAGCCCTTAGAGAGAAGGCCCTCCCCCTGGGAGTCGCCAGTCGGCACAATTTGACTGACGGTACCCTGAGTAGTCCCTCCCTGTGAGAACAAACTGGTCGGTGGGAGGCTATTGGTGGCAAAAGACGGTCTCGTAAGTACCCAGGCCCTAAGCCATGGAGCGCTTTAAAGGTGATAACTAACACCTTGAATCGCATCCGGAAGACCACCGGTATTGACTGATTCACTGCAGTTTCTCCATTGATGGATTGATAGAAACATTTCTGATTGGATTGAAGTTGGAAGTTCTGCCTATAATTTGCAGTTCGAGTTTTGTATCTGCTAATCTTCTCAGCTATTGCTATTATTTGCTGCTTTATTATTTCCAGTGCTTCCTTGATCTTCCTTGTTTCTAAGTGATATTTCTTTTTTTTTTTATTTGATTTATATGCCGCCCTTCTCCGAAGACTCAGGGCGGCTTACAATGCGTTAAGCAATAGCCTTCATACTTTTGTATATTTATACAAAGTCAGCTTATTGCCCCCACAAACTGGGTCCTCAATTTACCCACCTTAGAAAGGATGGAAGGCTGAGTCGACCTTGAGCCTGGCTAGGATTGAACTCAGAGAAATTACAGGCAGCTGGTGTTAATTGCTGCCTTTAGTAGGAGGCATTAGCCCCCTACACTACACAGGCTCCTTGATTAGGTATTCTTTGGTCTTCTTGTTCTTCAGCTTCTTTTCTTTCCTCTGTTCTACCTTGCTTGCATCTTTATTTATTTTATTTTGTTTTGGGTTTTGCTGCTATTATTGTTTTTATATTAACATTAATTTCATCACTTGTAATTTTTGGCCCAGGTCTTTTACATTTGTTTGCTCTGAACCCACACACTTCTCAACCTCAACTAGTAAATGGTATTTTAATATTTTATACTTTTCCTTTTGCAAATGTTGTATACTGTACATGGCTTTTTCTAAAATATCCCAACTCTGACTCTTCTTCTAGGTCCTGTTCCACTTCTATCCTCTGTTCCTTCAGCAGCTTCACCATCTCCCATCTGTAGCAAATCTTCAGCAGGGACAACAAATCCAGAAGAAGCAACCCGGTTGCTTAGTGAAAAAAGGCGACTCGCCCGGGAGCAACGAGAACGGGACGAGCAGCAAAGAAAGGAGCAGGAAGAGATTGAAAGGTGATCAACTCACAGTTGCCTAATGGAGAAAATGCACTTTCGTGTATCTTCTTTGAATACACCACAGGACAAGATTACAAAACAAAGCATTTGTATAAAGCTTATATTCTATTCATCTCCATGATTTAGCGGAAGCAGGCTGTTAAAAGATATCTCTGTCTGGAATAGTGTCTGCCCAACAACATAGACCAGACTAAGTAACCAAGGCCATAAAGGCAGGACCGTTTTTATAGCTGTAACTGCTATAGTAGCAGCAAGTCTGAATGTGCTTCCCCCTTCCTCCCATTATCTTAATGTGAATCAGGGAGGAACTTGTCCAAGATGTTTTCTCAAATTATTTTCTTTGAAAAATTATTTGACCATTGCTTCGCTAGTGGCTCTTCCTCCTGTCTTTCTAAGCCATTCCTTCTGCCCTTTAAAAATAGAGATTATACTATTTAGTATAATGTGATAATTTGTACAGATTATGCTGATTGTATAGATTTTATGCAATCTAGATTCTGTAGACTTAATGTGATAATTAGTATAGATGATACTGATTAATTGAGAGCAGGTGAGTGTGTGGTGATTAAGTTGTTGGCCTAGAAACCAGGAGACCATGAGTTCTAATCCTACTTTAGACATGACAGCCAGCTGATAATTTTGGACCAGCCCAATCCACCTCACAGAGAACTTGTTGGGGAAATAGAGAAATGAGTATTAGGTATATATGCCACCTTAAATTACTTATAAAATAATAAAGGTGAATAAAAAAATAAGTAAATGAACAGTATGATCCAGATGTTCAAAAGGACAGCATCATTTTTCAACCTGTTATTATCCAGTTGTATTGAGGTAAACTCCCATCATTTCAGCCATTGGCCATGTTGACTTGGGAGACAGAAACTGTATTTCAAAATGATAGATAGAAATGATAGAAAAAAGCCACTCTAGTGCCTCTTAGGTTGTTCTGACTTTAACAAATGCCTGAATTTTGCATTCTCATAAACCCTTCCAGCAGTATCTCCAAGTTTATGCCACCTGCATTCTGAAATTATATAGTGATGTTAGGAATATGAACACGCTTACTTCTGTTCTCTATGTATCTTTCTGTCTGGAGAGAGAGAAAAGTAAAACCAGTAATTCAGAATCCACTTCTTTAGCTGATTTATATCCCACCTTTCGTTCAAGAGCTTAAGGTGGAGTACTTAAGTAGCTTTTCTTCTATTTTTTTTTTTCTCATCACAGCAACCCTGTGAGGAAAGTTGAGCTAAGAGAGTGACTGGCTGCAAGTAAGCCAATGAGCTCCTATGGTTGAAGGAAGGCTAGAATATGGCTCTTCCTGCTCCTAGCCCAATCCCTTAATCCCTAGGCTACAGAAGATCTTGTTAGAATTGCTCAACACAATCCTAGATATCCTTCCACACAGTGGTGAAAGCCTCCCCGGTTTGCCACCGGTTCACTGCCCATGCATACACTGTGTGTGCCAAGCATGCACTATCCACGTGCATGCATAGTGTGTGCCAAATGCACGCTGCATGCACATGGGTAGTGCATACCAAACATGTGCTTCATGCAGAAAAAGGAGGCTTAAGAAGGTAAGTAGAACAGCGAGGGGGGGACAGCTGTGCCACATGATTTAGATTCACTAGAAAGCAGGATTTCCTGCTTTCTAGTGAATATAAATCACGTGGCACAGCTGATCGTTGGAAATACCAGTTCAGACGAACCAGTAGCATCTTTTTTACTACCGGTTTGCTCGAACCGGTAGCATTTCACCCCTGCTTCAACAGGAATACTGTAATTTGGTTTCTGGCACCAAGCAAGATTTCAATTTTTTCACAATTTTATTTAAGGAAATTTCCCAATTAATCCAAGAATAATCTTCAATTTACCTCAGATAAAGTGAGAAGAAGAAGCATTTCCTCCTTTTTCCATTCCATTCTGCGTCATTTATTAATTTTTGGAGGCAGTCTGACATGCTAAAACAGGTGTTTATTTAATTTTTTTGTGTGCTAGTTTTACCCATCCATGCGTTTGTCTAACACACACCATTGTTTCCATTAGACAAAAGAAGGAGGCCTTGGCGCAGAAGATTGCTGAGGAAAGAGCGCGCCGAGAGGAGGAAGCTCAGAAGCAGGAGGCAGAAAAGAAGCAAAAAGAAGCAGAACAGGAGCAGGAGGAGGAAGAACTACGTCGCTTGGCCGAAGAAAAGGAGGAGAAAGAAAGGAGGGAAATTGAACTCCTTCAGAAGCAGGTAGTGTAAACACCAGTGGGCTTTGCAGATTGTATGTTATACAAATGACTCATTGTTCTGTGGAACTGCATGAAGGAAAGCAAGGAGATGCAAACAGTGGCATCTCTGGACAGAGAAGAAGTTAAAAAAGTTAGATGGAAGCCATGAATCCATGGCTGAAGTCCCATCAATATGGATATGTGTTGATACATGGAGAAAGCTGCAGAACATTACATTCTTGCAAGTACCATCTGCATAATACCGACCAAAAGCATCCTTACAAAAAATAAATAAATAAAAGTTTCTCATGGAATTCAGGGCTGCTGTTCTGTTTATTCTAATACAGCTGATCCCTCTGTCAGTGTAAAGCATTTGCAACTCCTTAACCAATTCTGTTTTTTCCTGAGACAGTGTTTCTGCCCTTTTAGAAGGGCAGTTGTCAGGCTTAGCTCAAGAACAATGTAAAACAATGCAGTCAGAGCCTTTATTTCCTGACACAAAATAGAAAAAGTCTCGTCAGACTAAACCTTTATTCTCATCCTAACAGACATATCCTGGAAGATTTTAGGGAGTAGCTAACCTAACTCTCTTTCTCTGTCTTCTATCCAACTCCAGGCTGTGCTGACTCTTGTCTGCCCCACACCCCCACACCCCTCATAGGCACCATCCCTCAAAATATCACAGGAATAGATCAGCTACTTTAAGGAATAGTAACAGGATCTATGCAAGACACTCCTCCACTGATGCTCCAAAACACTTTTTTTTTTTGTCTTTACAAGCAATATGCATTTGTATACAAAATATGTATAACTGTGGGTTCTGGAATATTGGTATTCTCTGGAAAGACTCTCAGCAGTTATAAAAGGTTAAAAAGTATTTCCTTCCTTCTGTCTGTATATTTAGGACCTAGTCTTTCTTGAAGTTGAACGCACTTTTTGATCTAATTTCCATGCTGTTTTTCAATGCAAATGAAATTCCCTCCCTGAAAAAAAATTTTTTTAGAAGAGGAATTTTTACCAGGATTGCAAAGCATTAATTTCCCTCTTCATGCCTCTTCTGATCTTGTTAATTATGAACCTTGCCAGCTGCTGCTATTACTTTGCATTTGAATGTATCCTGCAGGTTAGATACAAAAATGCCATTAATATTTGTGACTTGGGCTTTAAACATACGACACATACTTCCCTAATATATCATGCAAAATAGAAAAGGGAACACCTAATTTTTACCTTGTATAAAATCACGAACAGTAACAGATTATGTGCAATCAGAAAGGCTAATGATTGTTGAAGTAATCAAGAAACACTAGTATTCTAATTTTATGGAGTGAAGGTACATAAGTACGCAGTATTTAATTTAGAATCTCATCACCTTTTCAAAATGTGTTTGCACTACAGAGAAGTAATTACATTGTACATTCATTTGCAATTTTAAAAGAAGCTGCTCTTTGGATACAAAAGATACCTTTTGCGACTATGTTGGGACTATGCAGCCTCTTACCCTGTTCTTTTGGGATTACAGCAGTTGAAAGCAAAAGTGAAAATAACTAGATAAATATATATTGATTGCCATAATATAATCGATGTCCATATTTTCCTTTTTGGTGCATAATTTAGAAGGAAGAGGAAACTCGGCTACGAGAAGACCAGATTCGACTGGAGCGTGAAAAACATTTCCAGAAAGAAGAACAAGAGCGCTTAGAAAGAAAGAAGGTAATAGAAATCAGTTCTTGCAGACAACCACATGTGTATTTCATGTGGCAAGTGACCCACCCAATGAATTCACTTTTGGGGACTTAACTTAAGGACTAAAATAGATTTAAAAACCTTCTGGAAGCATTATCTTCCATACAATTGAAATCACACTTACATTTGCTGCTTCTAATGCCACCTTTGGATTTTTGCACGTACCTGCTCAACAAAGCATCTTTTCTGAATTAGAACCCATTGCAGCCAAACTTCCAAATCATGGTAAGAACCTACAGGAATCTACATGAATCGGGTAGCCTCTTGCCTTCATGTATGATCACAAGCTTATAAAGAACACCCCCAAAGGGGTTCGTGATGTGATGGATAAGCTTTGAGTTAATAGTAGGTTGGTATAGATCACAGGCAAACTTTCATTGCCACTTCTCTTTTGGCTCCAGTCTCACATGTTTGGAAATAAACAGTGTTTACTTAAAGTGGAGAAGGTTACCCATCCATGCATTTGTCTAAAGTGGAGACAATCATGGATTGGAGGAGGGAGGGAACAAATGTAAATTGATCTGATTTCTGAAAAAGGCAGGGGGTTGCAGGAAGCTTACAAAGAAGATGTTTGCTCAATTGCTCACTGATCACCTATAGCACTTAGCACTTAGACTTATATACTGCTTTACAATCCTCTCTAAGCGGTTTACAGAGTCAGCATATTGCCCCCAACAATTTGGGTCCTCGTTTTACTGACCTCGGAAGCATGGAAGGCTGAGTCAACCTTGAGCCTGGTGAGATTTGAAGTGCCAAATTGCAGGTACCCAGGCAGCAGAAGTAGCCTGCAATACTGCACTCTAACCACTGCGCCACTATGGCTCTATGCTGCTATTGTTGATGCTTCCTCCTCCAGCTGATTTCCAAGGAGGATGAGTGGCTCATTTTGTAAACATTTGTTGCAGGTCACCACCTTTTTCAAGTTGGTGGAGGAAGAGGTGGCAGTAATGAAGTAACTAGGATATACTGGAGATGAATTTGATTATTGCACATAGTGTGCTCATAATTAATATATCCAAATCTGTTCTCCAGTGAAAATATCTTAGAAAGGCCTGTTAAACGTCACCTCATTGTCTGAAGTTAAGGAAACATGGAGAAGATGGCAGTCCTCCTTTGTAGCAGCTCCTACACATTGGAACTCTTTAGCACCAAATGTTTATAAAACTTTCTCATGGCATCTAAAACAGGAGTATCAAACTCACGTTGTCATGGCAGTGTCATGTGACATATTGGGACTTTTTTCCCTTTCACTGAACTGGGCGTAGGCATGGCCAACATATGACGCATCCGGCCTGTGGGCCAGGAGTTTGACAGCCCTGATCTAAAAGATAATTGAAAGTTTTATTTTTCCAAGTTTAATTAACTAATAGTTATCAGCATCCATTTTGTGGAATTATTATTTTTCATCTCATTAACATATTATAACCTACTCAGCTTTTTGATTAAGGTGGTCCATAAAAATGTAAGATAAATTAATAAATATTATAAACTATGCATAAATTTGGAAGATGTTCATTATAAATATTCTTTTTCTTTATTATGTAGCGTCTTGAGGAAATTATGAAAAGAACTAGGCGATCAGAACCTGTGGAAAGAACCTATGTATGGAACTTTTTCCTTTTTTTGGAAGTATATTTTCTATATATTTATTTATCTTCTACAATAGATGTTTACGTAAAATCTTCTTTATTTTGCAGAAATCAGATGAGCAGCAGAATGGAGTGATAGCAAAAGAAATAGGTATTATTTTTGATGTATATTTAGCTTAACACTGAAACTTACTCAGAGCATGAATAAGAAAGAATTAAGTAATAAATCATTTAAACATTAATAACCTGGTTGTATTTAATGAAAAGTAGGTGATTTGACATTTGAATACTTGTAATGGCATATTATTCCATTGTGAGTATAATTATATACAAAATGAAACATATTAGCACTGTGATTAATTTTTCAGTGATAAATAAATCAAGTTCTAGATCATTAGTTTTAATCATTACCGAGTAATATAAGTTATACTACTTATATAACTAAGTTCTCATTTTCTGATCTAAGTATCATTTTCTGATCTAGATTACAGTTTTGTTTACAATTGAGCTACTGAAATAAAATCCTTAGTTCCTTTTTATTAAACAATTGAAATGTTAGCCCACTATTTACCTGGCATGATTTCTGAGCAAACAAGATATAAAAGGAAGTGTTTTATTCAAGGCTATTATAAAATGAACCATGTTATTAGTTGGATATTGCATTTTTCATTAGTACTAAAAAGGAATTAATTTTTCAGTATTCAGATAGAACAAGGTCCCTGAAATTTCTCTTGGCTCTTGCCTTAGCATCATTCTGTATTAAGAAATAGGCTTAGGAAGTTGTCTTACTTACTTACTTACTTACTTACTAGGAAGTGGGTGAAGTGATTAATCTACCCTGTTTCCCTCAAACTAAGATTGGGCTTATTATCAGGGGATAATAAGCCCAATCTTATTTTGAGGGAAACAGAGTTTTTTTTCAATCAGGCTTTTGAGCGCATGGCAATAAGGCCAAGCACTTATTTCTGGATTCAAAAAAATATAAGACAGTGTCTTATTTTCGGGAAAACATGATAGCTGGTTCACTATTACCTCTACTGGCAAGCAATAGCTTCCCAGGATCCCATCCTATTTTTCCCCAACAGTATATTGAATATTGTATTTAGGATTGCATGCAACTACTCTCCAAAAAACCACTTTTCAGAATGGACAAAGTGCTTTACACTTCTGATGACCATTTATTGCTATACTCCGCCCCCCCATAGGGAAGGGGATATAGAGTGGAACAGAGTTTTGAGAAGCTATGTTTCTCTATGCAATCTTATGTTCTCCATTCTGCTACATTAAATAAATACAGTTTTACAGACCTTTCTGTTTTCCTTCTACCAGTGAGCGGCCCTACACCTCCGTTAAGCCCTGTAATGGGTTCTCAGGTTCAGTGTATGGCAGAAACGCCACGCAATGGGGAAATGGTACTTCACACACCTGTGCTCATTTCTCACCAGCCCAAAGTAAACTTAGACAGGTAAGAAATGTGATCCTTCCCCCACCCCCCTATTCTGTTCAATTGTGTCCAGTTCTCAGAACCTGCCTGGAATATTCCCTATGGTTTTCTTGGCCAGGATTTTCAGAAGTAGTTTGCCTAGGGTTGAGAGAAAGTGACTGGCCCAAGGTGACCCAGCTGGCTTTGTGCCTAAGGCAGGACTAGATCTATCTATCTAGATAAAACCCATCTCCTGGTTTCTAACCTGGGTCCTTAATAAATCAAATAAATAAATAAAAATTCTGTCACAGTTTTATTATGCAGCATATCAGGAAATTTTGCAGAAGGGGAAATAAAGATGTGGAAGAAGGCACCAACTTCAACCTATAGTATAACTTACTCTATACGTTTTCTATTTTTGCATTTTTTACTATTATTGCAAATATTTTTGCAATACTTGCATTCAGAATTGTACATTTTTTCTTGGCATTTAGTATGTTAATTCAAATATAATTTGTATATTGACTAAATATACCATTTGTATTTGTTTGATAATACGAACATAATACAAACAATTTTATGATGTTATTTATGAATGTGAACTCACGTTTTATGTGTGAAGAAAAATCTACCACCTGCCAAGATTTGGTTGGTATGTCGATTGAATTAAGAACACCTCCTGTTAGTATTCATCCATATGGGTTATGGTATCGCCACCATTTGAATGCAAGATGAAGTTGAATACAGATTTTGTTTCCAAAACATTTCTTAAATTTGTCTGCATCATGACCTAAAATGTTTCTGGTAGAGGAAACTAAGTCTACAATGAATACAGATATAATTTAAAAAGCATTGGATTAAAATAGTCATATATTTCTGGTTTGTTATCAGTAAATTATGTTACCTATCAATGTATTTCAGTAATCTCAACCCACAAAAACATTCAAATGAAAATGGAGTATCTACGCAAGATGAAAACTTTGAAGAGCTCATCAGTTTACCCATGGGAATAAAACCTCCCAGATTGGATGCCATGAGTCCTGAAGAGGAAGATAGCTCTGATATTCCTTTGACTCCCATCTTGGCCTTTGAAGAGAATGGGGCACGAGGGTCATTGCCTCAGGTAGACAATGTTCAAACACCTCAGACAGCAGGTAGGTTAGCTTTAATCCTTCTAACTGCATGCCCTGGAATGAATCTAGCAAATGCCTCATTTGAGTATATCAAGAGCAAAGAGTAAAGGGTTATAAAATCTGCAATAAACATATTAATCCTGGTTCTTAGAACAACCTGCATCTGGAATAGGACACAGAGAGATAAAAGCTTGATTATGAATTGCACTAGGCTTGTAGGAGAGGGCACATATCTGAATTTCAAACTATTTATTTAAAAAATGGTTTCAATTATAAAATTTATTTCTGATACAAAAGCAAGTTTATTAAGGGATAAGTAGACTTTTAATAAAAGTAGGAAAGAGCTTCTGTAACAGATATATTAAAATAGTGATTTCAACATGTGCAGCGTTTCCTTCGTTATAAGGTATTTCAGTGAAAATTTTCTATTCTGGTTCATAACTCCATGTAACAGGAACTTTGTTCAATTTATGTGGGATTAGCATAGAATGGGACTATTCCTGCACTTAATAATTGGTACATAGATCTTGAATTATTGTCTCACGAAAGGAAGCCACTCTGATCCAATGGTGGCATCACCAGCAGAAGGATAGATTGAGTGAAGGGTGGGTGTTTTTTTGTTTTTTGTCAATTTCCCCTTCTCCCTGCAGGCCTAGCACCACCTCCCACACTATTTTAGTTGCTGTTTCAATCCTTTCAGCAGGTGTTCGGAACATAGGAGAGCTTCAGAGGGAACAGGAATTGGCAGAAATTATTTCTTCTGTTCCACTCATGAGAACTTTTTACATGCAATTCCAGTCATTGGAACTAATAAGATCCAGGTCATCTCCCATCACCATGATCATCATCCATGACAGGACTGTTTGTACTTTTGTGTCGGAACCATTGCTAATGTTTTCTTTATTGGCTTTCCTTTGTAGAAGTTGTCTGAGATCTCCTCATGAATTATTATCAAAGGCGAAGAAAAAGCCTTCTGAAGCCAATGGGATTCCTTCCATGCTATGAAGGAGTGTTATATTTTTTGTCACTCTTCAATTTTCTAAAGATTTCTTGGATGCTTTCTTCTTCTTCTTCTTTTTTTTAAAGAAAACAAGTAGTAAAACCAGCAGAAGAATATATTGGAAATAGATTTGGATTGCCTTTCTATCACTAGAACTCACTACTAGGGGAGAATTGTGTCTTCTGTTTCAAAAACTGCTTCATATAGCATAACTGATATTTTCAACAATTCTTAAAGAAAAGGGTAACTAGATTAACAATAACAGGATATTGGGGTAATGAACCTGTTGGTTTTGTCTTGTTTTGAGGATGGGTAGTTTTAAAAGGCACACTGTAAAATCAGCAAAAAATCTTACATTTTACTGATTCAATACTTGAAAAGTAAACACCTCACTGCTCTACAGGGAGGGGCTTTAGGGGTGTTTTTTTTTGTTTTGTTTAAACCTATTGGTTTAAATATTATTGCAGAGAACTATTAATTATGGGGGCAAAATATAGGCTTCTGTATCAGGTTCTTGTAAATGTAATTCCTAAATGGACATTCTGTATATTTAGCCATCACTATGCTCTTCTCACATTTTCTTTTACAAATAACATGACAGGTTTTAAAATGTGAAAAAAAAATTGAAAGCATTATTTTTTCATAGGTGAAATGAAAAAAAAAGCCTATTGTATCTTAGATAATGTATTTATTAATTTTGTTGAGTACAAAATAAACAATAAAAAACGTGGCTATAATTAACAATGCAAGTTTGGCTTTTCTTAATTTATCTAGTTAACAGACAGTTCAGCAAATAAAACAAAGCTTTCTGGCTTAATGTCATTCTCTGAATTCAATGAGCTTTTTCCAGACTTGGAAAAATGAAGATGCAGCTAATGCACCCACAATGCTCTCCATATCATATAGGCTGAACAGGAAATGTTACTGAAGAGCTTGTCCAGATGTCTGGAAACCATTAGAGTTGGATAGGGAGGAAGCGTTTTGGCTGAATCCCAACAAGAATGGTGTTGGGTTCAGAAGCCTCCCGATACTTGGGATATTCCATCTTTCATTCTAAGGCATGAAGACCTGGTCTGTTTGATATAGTGTTGCAGAATGGCGATTATATGAAATAGATGATATTCAGTTATTTGAGAAGTTCAGGCATTGTCTAATGGGGGAGCTAAGAGTTGATCTTCCTGCAGTCTAATGGGAGGAACAGATTCAATGATCCTTAAGGAACACAGCCGATTCCTAGAAGAAAGATAACCATTTCCATCTCTGGAGGCAGTTCTTATTCTTCTGTGTCCTGCAGCATTCTTATCTTCTAAAATATTACTTACTTATAATACTTTATGTTGCTTCCTATAAACAAGATTCTAACAATTTAAAAATCCAATTTAATCAGAGATGAAACACATGTGGGCATTTCCAGCTATAAACTGGCAGGAAGAAAGTATGTTTTGTTTCTTGTGAAAAATGTATTTTGCTGCCACTGTGTGTCCTGCACAGTCAATACGCAAACTTCAATACCAAAGGCCCAAAAACAAAAGCACAAGAAGTTATTGGAGATCACGCTTACGTGCATGCTTTCATTTTTTTACTATGTTTACAGACAACTGCAGAATCACTCAAAACTAGATTAGATGCAAACTTTGGACATGGCTTCTAGACATTTGATTTTAGTAGCACAAAGAAAGCAGTAATCTTCTATGTAAGGGAAATATACAGATTTTTTTCAATAGGATACAATAATCAATTTAATTCAGATGTAAGAGCTGAATTAAAGTAAGAGCTCTTGAGCATATGCACTTCACGTATGTATAGAAACAGGTTCTGAATAGGTTTCTTTGTGCAACTAGGTACAGTATGTCCTCTTTGGTGAATATCCCATGTCATCTAGGAGATCTTTTACTTACAGAGCGTTTTAATGCAAATATGCACATACATAGAAACCTTTGGATCCAGCAACTGACATTTACAGAACCACCTGTCTCCCATTATTTCTGCCTGTTCCACATGTTCTAATAGGATGGGAATGTTCTAGCTCCCTTCCCTGAAGTCGTATCCATTAATGAGCCAAGGACGTGATTACTCAGTCATGGCCTATATACAAATATACAGCACCTTAAAGTCACAACAACACAACCATTTTACATAAATACATTTTTCTAAAAATGCCCATTTTAATAAAAGCTTCACAAATTTATCTTGGAAACCTGCATACACATAATTGTTTGCTAGCGGAGATCCTCCCCTCCCACACACAATTTCAAAGCTCTTAAAACAATCCAATTTCAGTTTATTAAAATAAGAATATTGCCAAAGTGTATTCCAGGGCAAGATTATCTGCATCAGCAGACATCTGCAGATTACAAATCAGCAAGGACGGTGTTAAATTGCAACATCTGTATGACAGAACTATGTTTAAATTGGTCCATCTGTCTTTAGAACTATAAGAGCCGTGGTGGCGCATTGGTTAAAGTACTGCAGGCTACTTCGGCTGATCACTGGCTATCAGCAGTTTGGCAGTTCAGATCTCACCGGGCTCAAGGTTGACTCTGCTTTCCATCCTTCCGAGGTGGGTAAAATGAGGATCCAGATTGTTGGGGACAATATGCTGTCTCTGAAAATCACTTAGAGAGGGCTGTAAAAGCACTATGAAGCGGTATATAAGTCTAAGTGCTATTGTTATAAGACTGGTCCATGAATGCATAGATAAGACAACAGTGGCATATTTTTGATAAATCACAAACCCAATTATTTTCAATGGATTCTGTTTACATGCCTTGTGGGGGGAGTGGGGGAGAATATCCCTTTCATTTCTACCCAAATAATAGACATCATAATTTATGTATGTAGCTGTTGTGGATTTTCCCAAGGCTGCTTTGTTAAACCTGAGATGCCAACATCATAGTTCATAGTTCTGACTAAATGATGTGAAGACTGGAAGTGTCTCTCATGCCTCCATATGTCTAATAGCAACACTGAGAAGCTCTTGCATAATTTTAGTTTGTTGACAGATTTCATCAAGGTGCTTCTTCAGTTCACTGTTACTGAATGCTGCCGAAAAGTCTGGATCTTCATATAAGACAAAAGGTGTTCAGATATTAGACTGCAGAACTTTTCATGTGGGAAGGTACAACCTTTTATACTTGTCTATAAATTTGTTCCACATTGGATTGATGGTATTGTCTACCAAATTTATATTCGATCTATAAAAATCTAGTAACACCATGAAATACAGGCTAACTTTAAATTATTTATGTTTAAAACCTGCTTTGATGTTATGATTTTTCAAGATCCTGTTAAGAAATTCATGCATATTCCTGTTTTTTATACATCATATATCTGTTCAACAAGCCTC
This sequence comes from Masticophis lateralis, assembly GCA_030761175.1. Taxonomy (NCBI): domain Eukaryota; kingdom Metazoa; phylum Chordata; class Lepidosauria; order Squamata; family Colubridae; genus Masticophis; species Masticophis lateralis. The sequence continues at coordinate 90,964,322 of JAUDYJ010000001.1, forward strand.
AAGAGAACCTGTTTCCACCTTTTTGTGTCAGAAATATGACAAACTTTCAGGCATTATCATGTGTCTCATGTCCATCAGTCAGCCTTCTACTTTCAGCTGTTCAACCACAGGGGTTCTATTCCTCTTCAGGGGTGGGCTTCAGATCCTTTAGCAACAGATTCGCTGCCCTGTTACTGAATGGGTGTGGCCATGGTGGGCATGGCCTAGTTGGCCGCCTGCACCACAGCTGGGGCGGGGATGTTTTTCACCCTCCCCAGGCTCCGTAGGCTTTCCTCAAGCTTCCAGGAGAGCGAAAACAGCTTCCCCCAAGATCTGCAGGTGCTCTGGAGGCTGGAAACAGGCCCCCTTTTTCCCCCTCCTAGACTCTCCGCATTTGCCATGCACTTACCTGGAATGATGAACAGACCGCATGGAGACTCCTGGGAGGGGAGGGGCAGTGTGGGTGTGGCCAGCCAGGGGTGGCATTTGGGGTTCGCTGAATCCTGGTAATCCTTGGCTAGAGGATAGCCTGAACCCTGCCGAAACCCCAGGGGCTCAACCCTGCTCCTCTTATAATGACCCAAGCTTCACTTTGGACCTTCTGTCAAAAATAACGCTCTGAAATTCACCTTCTAGCTGGACCTCTTATACATTGCACTTCTGGTGATTCTATTTGGGTTGATTTCACTCTCTTGAGCCTTCCCCAACCAATATCCTATAAGGGTATATATTGAGTTCTTTACTGCTGCTAATAAAAATAGTTGGAAAAAATTCAGGAAACTGGAATCATGAGATCATTGATGCTCCTTTACTAAAAATAATTTTTAGAATTATAAAATACGTGACAATGAGAATGAACTTCTATACAAGTCTGATGAAAATATCAGTGAAGAGAGATTAACTTTTAATCAGAAATTTATAAAGCTGGAGTTTGTTTACTGTACATTACTTGAAGCAGTAAGGACTCAAATCCTAGTAAAATCTACTGAGTCTATTTATTATGCTAAACACCACATAAAACTCCTGGGATTTAATTTATTCCATTATTCCATTTGTTTTACTTGAAAGATTTATAGGGGTTTTTAAAATCATAGTAGTCCATACCTTTCTGTAATGCACAGAGAGTAGTTATGCCCAGATGCTGAAAACGAATCTCCCGGTGAATAAGATACTTCATCAGATATTGCTGAACCTGATTCATGTGAGTTTTTAACAGAGACACTATCTCCTCTATGCAATGGATATGGAGAACAGAAAAAAAAAAATACAGAACAGAATCCATTAGTTACACTGCACTATTAAATCAAAACAATAATGTCCTTCTGCTTATGATGGCTGCTACTGCTTGCTTTTCTGGTTACTAATTTGTTAAGCTAAGCACATTTTAATATTGAAAATTTATAATGTAGGTTACTATAAAGCTGTGCATTACAGCAAGCAGAGCTCCGAGCGTCGGCCCTAATTCATTTTAAGTTTTATTTTGTGAAATAAAAATACAAGTGCTAAATCTCCGAAAGAGCTTCATCTACTTTGAAATTAAAGCATTAAAGTGATAATAATACTGCATAATTGTGTAGTAACTGTCTTCTAGACACAATTAGTTCTTGTGTACATGCAATAATAAATGCATTATTTTAAGAGAGGGGGCTTAAAGAAGCTTCATGCCGCAATGATTTTTCAAATTAAATATCACTTCAACTTGCAGCAGTAAATCTATTAATATTTGAGCAGTGATAGCATATTTAACAGGATTTGCTTCCTTATGGAAGATTCTATTATGATGGTGCAAAATGTTTAATTGCTGTATTGGAACCATTTGCTTCACACTCTCAAACAAATTTTCATATTTAAATTAGAAGAATAAGGGCTCCAGGCAAGGATGCCAAGTGTGGTCAGGCACAAAATACCTGTCTGATGTCAATTAGATTTACATTATTAGTGTATCATAGGAAAATAGATGATCATCTAGCTGTAATTCATTCATTTAATGTCTTTAAGAATCCCATTATGCTCTGAGAATGATCTGTTGTCATCTTTTTTTTTTAACCCAACACCTTTCATCACTTGAATTTGAATTTATATTTTCATTAGGCTGAAAATATAAATATCAGACTCCCTGTTGATACATACCATGCCTTACGAAGTGTTTGATCATAAAGGCAGCTTGGAATGAAAGCTCGGTTTGTTCCACCTGGTTAGCTAATTTCACCAAATGATTTATCAATGGTTCATCCATCAATGCTGCAATATGCGCTGTGGCTCCTTCTAATAGTAGAAGGAAAGATTTAATAAGAAATGAAGAGACAAATGAACAGACCCCAACAGAACAGAGAAAGACTAGAACATTTGAAATAAATATATTGAACCACAGTCAAATACTTAGTAGGCCTCCCAAATCACAATAGCATAGCCTTTCCTTATACACATTTGGCAAAGGGTGCTCACCATCTCCCTCAGTAACTGGTATCATTGTTCAATTGGTCTTATCAAGAGGAAGCTTTTCCTAACATTTAAATGGAAACTGTACTTAGAAACAGGAACTTGGGAACATTATTCCATGTCTCACACTCTGGAATGATAAAGAATAGGTCTTGAACTCCTCTGCAGCATCCATTCATGTACTTGAGAAGGGCTATCACTCTTCCCTCAAGCATCTCTTCACAAAAGGGACTGCACCCAGTTGCCTCATAAGACTTTATTGCCCGTTCCAGTTCCAATTTCTATAATCTCTCTCTCAAAATGTGGAACTAACCCCAGTAGTCAAGGTGGCATCTGACTAATTCAAAATTCAGTAGAATATTTCCTATGAATTACTTGATGGAATTTGCCCATGTTCAAGGATGCTAACTTGACTTCAGATAATACTGATTTGACCAATGGCTGGATCTTACAGAAAGACCTTGTATAATAACTACACATTCATGAATTTTTGATGTTACGATGGCGATGAGTAAGTGTCACTAGTTCCCAAAGTTCCAGCCATCTCAACACCTTTGTGGTCATGTGATCACAATCTGGACACCTGGCTTGCACTTATGATGGTCACATGAGCACCATTTGCAACCTTTCCTACCAGCTGCTCATGAGCAAAGTGAATAGGGAAATCAGCAGGGAAAGTTGCAAGTTGCTCTGCAATTATACCTTCTTGTGAGCTACCTGGGATCACTTCACAACCAGTGAACTTTGCATGACAGCAATGAGGAGTGCCAGGATTGCCATTGCTAAGTGGTATGGTCATACTGTACCATGTCATGCTTCAAGGGCTGCATTGCTTAGTGATGGGAATTCTAGTCCCAAGGTGTTTTATGATTTCTCCAGAACAGGTAGTCCTTGACTCACAACCACAATTCAGCCCAAAATTTCTGTTAAATCAGACATTTGTTAAGTGAGTTTTGCTCCACTTTCTTGCCTCAGTTGTTAAGTGAATCACTGCAGTTGATAAGCTAGTAACCTGGTTGTTAAGTGAATCTGGCTTCTCCATTGACTTTGCTTGTCAGAAGGTCACAGATTACATGACCTTGGGACACAGCAATGGTCATAAATATCAACCAGTTGCCAAGCATCTGACTTTTGATCACGATCATGGGGATGCTGCAAAGGTCATAACTGTGAAACATGGTCATAAGTCACTTTTTTCAGTGCTGTTGTAACTTTGAATGCTCACTAAATGAACTGTTGTAAGTCAACGACTACCTATCCTTTATACATTCTCTTCAAAGTATTGCCCACTCACACTAAATATATGGCAAGATTTCAGAAGTGGTTAGCTATTGCCTCCTTCCTAGGGCTGAGAGAGAGTTGGCTTTGTGCCTGAGGTGGGGAGTAGATCTCACAGTCTGTCAGTTTTTAGCCTGGTGCCTTAATCACTAACAAAACTAGTTCTCCTATTTAAATTAAATTTAAATATGATTCTATTTAATTTAATTTAATTCAATAAAAGTTGTCTTATCTTATATCTTATCTTATTTATATTTCTACCCCAAGTATTTTTTAAAATTAGATCTTACAACTACTGGCTCAAAATTAATGAAATGGAAACGGATGGACTCCCTAAGTTATATCTACTGGAGCAGATAAAATTCTAATCACAAACCCTCTGGATTACTAAATATACAAATTATATAAAGAGCTGTGGCTTCCCTGCCCCCTGTGTAACAGAAGGACAGAAAAAAAAGTTGCCCAAAGAATCATGGCTATAGAAGCTCAAAACGACATAGTCACACTTAGTAAGGCTGGTAGTCTGAAATGGCTGAGCACATAAAAACGCACCTTGCAAATGGACAACTATTTAAAGTCACAACTGCCAAAATATCTCAGGGAGACATTTACCTGAGCAAGATTTGAACAACTTAATACAATGGTTAGATTTGGGAGATTCCATTCTATAATGAATATACCGGTACTTGTATTTATGGAGCTGAAGAGGTAGAAGATCTGACTCATATATTATTTGATTCTGTTTGTATAAGGGGGTGAGAGATAAGTACCTTGATCAACATACTAAACATATGGCCCAGTGGGAGGCCCTTATTAAAACAACATACCTCATACGTGGCCAGAAAATGACATTTAATACAGCACAATTTTTGACTAAAATGGTCCAACTGAGATTGGCATATGTGGGTCTGATTGGGGTAGATTGCAGGGGTGATACAGAAATACAATTTTATTCTATTTTACATATTTATGTATTAAATTATTAACCTATAACTATTGTATTTTACCCTACTCTTACTTTAAATTGTGTGTATAGGATTTTATTGGTAATACTTGTTTGAACCTTGTATGTTGATTATGGTCGATAGGCTAATCAATAAATAATAATAATTTAATTTAATTCAATAATGGTTGTCTTTTCTTACATCTTATCTTATTTATATTCCTACCCCAAGTATTTGGCTTTTCACAGGTTTCCAATAAAACCATTGTCATCTGTATTATGCAGGAGATCAAAACTTACATCAATATCAATGTTCAATGCTAGAAAAAGGCTTACGCATCAATGCAACAGAATTTAAGCCTCTTACCATGCTTCACCAGTTCAGCAAGACAAGATATCACATAGAAAAGGGAATCTTCTAGTACGTGGACACTGTGGATAGCTTGAAGAAGGCCTTCGATGCATGGGCTTTCTAGGATTTTCTGTAAATCATACAGAGAAGGTACTGTTTCAGGCTGGCAAACCTCTTTCCAGCTATAAAAATTAGCATCATGAATTAAAAAAATAAACACGGCAGTTTTATGCCATATATCAGATTCATTCAAAAATCAAATTAAACTAAAATTTGCCTTTGCCACAATCAGCGTTGGATTTAATTTTAGAATTGTGTAGAAAGATGCAGGATGGGGGATTGATAATATCATACAAGAGATCCTTATGTCTGCAATAACCAATTGCGGTTGCATTGCTTTCTTTCTTAAAACATTTATGGCATAAGTTGCCTCCAAATTCTTTTATTAGTTCCAAATACGAGAAGAGACCTCCAATACTTTTAGGCCCATCTTGGATTTGGAACTCATGAACTCCAGAAAGCAGATTTGAGGAAACTTACAACATTTCATAAAAGTAGGTGGAGAGGTTAACATAAGAATAAAGCATGCAGATAGGTGCAGTGTTTCCTAATGTAAACTCTCTTTCCTCCTATGTATGTTGCTTAAGTAAGAACTATTACATTGCAAAATTTATTTAGTACTCTGATAATGTCATAAAACTAAACAATTTTTAAAAGCATCATAAGGATTTTAAAACTGTTTCCCAGAATTGATCAGACCAGTTTAGCTTTAGCAATTCTCTATACAATGTGCTACTCAGGAAAGTTAACATCTGCAAAATTCATTGCTATAGATTTTCCAGAGGTTGCTATAATGTCCATTACAGAAATCCATTCCACAGTGATAGCAGTAGCCAAATTTGAGATCAATATGGGGTGACCGTAATACAGTTCATAGTATACTGTAATTAGTTTATTCAAATTACAGCAGCAAGAAAAAGAAATAAGCACAGTGTCCTTTTAATCTGAATTCTAAATTGATTTTTAGTATCTTTCTAGGTGCATTTCGAAGTGATGGCTGTGGCATAATGTTCTTAAGGGTACTAGGACCAATATATGGTGGGGGGGGGGGAATAACTATATTTCGTATAAATCAATTCTATTAACTGGATGTTAGAGGACCAGATATGGAAACTTGAGGTAAACCTTTTAGCAATACAATGCCTTTGGAAAGCAATGTCCAGAGATAGCTACAGAGCATTGAACCTATAATCTTTTAGGCATTGTGTAATGACTCCAGACACTTTATTTGATATAAAATCTGGGCTTGTGTGTTTATGATGGCTGCTTCTCTCCCCTCTTTATGTGCTCCTTTTGTAAACACTCTACACTGCACTCAAATTGTATGACTATCAACATTGTGGAAGCAAATTCCACATTGCATCTGGACGATGCAAACTCTTTCTTACCACGCAGCTCTATAGGAAAATGTGACCTATCTATGTCAAGTTCTTTCCTCTCAGGTATATTCACAATTATTCAAGAAGCATTTCCAACTACTGTTAGAGATATCATGTGAGTTAGCCTGAAAACTGCAGCTATGTTGGAAGGAAGGAAGGAAGGAAGGAAGGAAGGAAGGAAGGAAGGAAGGAAGGAAGGAAGGAAGGAAGGAAGGAAGGAAGGAAGTCCATGTGAGAGAAAACAACGCGGAACAATGAAGAAGGGTAGCTGAAGCACTGAGGAAGACAAGATGGCAAGCAGTAATAATTATGAGCAGCCCAGAGGAAAGAATCATGCAACAAAGACAATGAGTAAAGAAGCAACAAAAGTGTTAAGATTCCAAAATAGAATACAAAGGAGAAAGGCAATCTGAATAGCAATAAATAAGTTAATAGGAATAAGTTTAAGAAATATCTGTAGGAAACAGCTTTAGGATTTTATGATAGCGAGGACTTCATGATAGTGAAACTAACGTTCTACAGGTAGTCATTGACTTACAACAATTCATTTAGTGACCATTCGAAGTTACAATGGCACTGAAAAAAGTGACTTATGACCATTTTTAACACTTATGACCGTTGCAGCATCCCTTTGGTCATGTGATTTACATTCAGATGCTTGACAACTGGTTCAAATTTATGACGGTTGCAGTGTCCCGGCAACCTTCTGGCAAGCAAAATCAATGGGGAAGCCAAATTCACTTAACAACCATGTTACTAACTTAACAACTGCAAGGATTCACTGAACAACTGTGGCAAGAAAAGTCATAAAATGGGGCAAAACACACTTAACAAATTGTTCACTTAGCAACATAAATTTTGGGCTCAATTGTGATCGTAAGTCAAGGACTACCTGTAGTGCTTCTGCTTTATTGAGCAACAAATACAGTTTTTGAAGGTAAAATAAATTCCTAGTTTCCTGCTTGCTGCCTGTACTATCTAGAAAACAAATCTGTGATAATAACATACTTGAATAAAAAGGTCTTTGTTATTCTCCGTCTCTGACTCTCTCTGTGAGTGTGTGTGTGTAGGTGTGCGTAGGTGTATGTGTATTCGTATGTGTATGTGTAGGGTGGAGAACAGTGTATAAAATGGTCATAGTGTTTCCTTAAGAGTGTTAACATGAATATCTTTTAGTTATAAATTCTAAAAGAACTGGGTCTTAAAAATAACAACTTGAAAATATTCAATTAAAAAAAAAACAGTGTGAATGCATAAAAACATACCAATTCCATGTATGCTATCAGAAATATCTGCCAAGAATTCAGCAAACACGTAATATTTTCATACAATATCACTCAGTTGGCTGAATTGTGAATTGAATATGTGGATCAATATGCACAACTACTTGAGACTTGCCTGTATGTTTTTAGAAAGGCTGAGATTTTTGATAAGGCAAGCCATATGGCCAACAATTACTGGGTCTGTTCTCCAGGTAAGCAACAGTTCCCCCAAAGTTTGCAGCATCTCATCAGACATCAGGGCGTCCTGCAAAGATTAGAATAGGGCTTAAAATACAGTAAGAGCACTTTTTCAATTACAATCTGCACGAGATAAATCCAAATGTACAAAATTCGTATAATACAGCTGCAGGTGCCAGGTAATGTTGCACCAAAGAGCCAAGGTTGCCCAATATCATCAGAGACAGGGAGAGAGACGGCCAGAGCATCTCTGTGCAATAACACCCAGTTGGGGGGGGGGGGGGGAAACTGTGCCATTATTAAATTGTTAAGCAATTAACAAAGCCAGTGAGTTGTACAGCTGGTTAATTCAATAAACAACAATATAAATACTTCCACTGAGTACCAATCATGGATAGGTTTTTCCAATACTGGCAGTCCTCAACTTTACAACCTCAATTGAGCCCAACATTTCTGTTAAGTGAGACATTTCTTAAGTAAGTTTTGCCCCATTTTAACTACCTTTTCTGCCATGGTTGTTAAGTGAGTCACTGCAGTCGTTAAGGTAGTTACATGGGTTATTAAGTGAATCTGGCTTGCCCCGTTGACTTTGCTTGTCAGAAGGTCACCAAGGGGGCTCACATGATTCTATGACACCGCAATCGTCATAAATCTGAGTCAGTTGCCAAGTGTCTGACTGTGGACCATGGGGATAACGCAATGGTTGTTGGTCGTAAGACACTTATTTCAGTGCCGTTCTAACTGGAACGTCACTAAATGAACTGTTGTAAGTCGAAGACTGCCTGTACAGTAGTAATAACTAAAATGATCACGAATGCAACAAAAAGGAGTTCTGCCATTAATTTACTTGTCAGTTTGAAAAAAATCTCAGGTGGAAACTGGGAGAGACCAAAGGATCTAAATAAGCAGCAGGAAGGAGAGAGCTATTAACCTACCAACGTAGGTACATTTTTAATAATAAATATTCTTTATTTTCAAGGAAACGGATAGGCAAGTAAAGTTAAAGAAGGTACCCCACCAATCTAAAGATAAAATATAGCGCAGAAACAAGTAAACCATGCTGAATATCTGAGTGATAAGGAAAATAGAAGAAAAAGGTTCCATCTCAGTCAGAGAGATGGAACGATAGTAGAAAAATATAGAAGAGTTATGAATAAAAACCCTGTTAATGGGACACTCTCCCATCTCCCCAATAAAATTCTATGAATTAAAGTATCAAAAGAACTATCATACCTCTGAATAACATAACACTGTGAACACTTCCTGTCATATAGCTATACGAAGCATGCCTGTTTGAACATTTGTCCTATCACAAAATGCTTTTAATCTCATAAGCGATCCAAAGGCGATCCAAAGGTATTACAAAAAAAATGTACCTGGTTGCCTGAGTGTTGGGATAATATCTGGAGGAGAATTACTGAATTCTGCTGAATCTCTTTACTGCTAAATGTCAAGAGAGGAAGAAGACGGGACTGGATATGCATAGCAACAAGACTGGTCAGAACAAACTCTGCAACAGAAGAACACTGCTTAAGGCTGTCTGTCAATCAACAAAAATTGTTCTGCAAAAAGAACTTGAGAATAAAGCACTTCGCCAAGTTTAAGAGTCAAATTAGTTCATCTGTCTCCTAGAAACAGAGTTGTACGTAATATCAGTACAGTGGTTAGATCCTGAGCTCTGTTTCATGAAAAATCAACAGAAAGAGAAAGCAAACTTAACATAAAAAAGCTAGTCTCTGATCAAAATAATTAAGCCATGTTAAAATATGGGTAGTATTAATGTTATCATCTGAAGAAAGCTTAAAGCAGTCATGCCCCCTTCTGGCATGGACTGGAACACAGAAAACTCATTCAAAGCCAAGGAGACACATGACAAATCATTATCCAGACTGAATAACATCATCAGAGGGGTATAATAGTCAAAATAGCCACACTTACAACCAAGGTATATGGCTTTCGTAAATTAAAGTTCATTCCATAAATACTGAAAGTTTAAAGGTACACGTTTATTGTAAAATGTCTAATGTTTATGCTTGCATACAGTACAGGTAAGTCCTTGGCTTATGAATATAATTTAGCCCATAATTTCTGTTGCTAAATGAAACATTTGTTAAATGCCCATTTTATGACCTATTGTGCCACAGTTGCTAAGTGAATCACTGCAGTCATTAAGTTAGTAACACAGTTGTTAAGTGAATCTCACTTCCCCCTTGACTTTGCTGATCACTGCAACTATTGTAAATATGAGTCAGTTGCTAACCATCTGAATTTTGATCATGGGACCATAGGGATGCTGCAACAATTATAAGTGTGAAAAATGGTCATAAGTCACTGTCATATCTTCGAAAGGTCATTAAACAAAGTCATAAAGGACTATATTCTTCTTTCAGCTACAGAATCAGAAAGGCAGTATCTGGATCTGGTTAATAATGTTGAAGAAAATATTAGCGTGCATCAAGGATGTATGGGAGTTGGCAGGGGTGGGTTCTAATTTTTTTTACTACTGGTTCTGTGGGCGTGGCTTATTTTGTGGGTGTGGTTTGATGGTCATGTGACAATTCTTTAGTATTTAACAGAGGTACTGGTCTACCAAGCTTTTAACTGCTTACAGAGCTGTACCGGTCTACCCATTTATTCTTGGAGCGTCCTGGTCTACCTATTTGTTTTTCGAGCACACTGGTCTACTACCACACTGCCTTTTAACACTGACCAGCTGTAGGGTGGCCCTTTGAAGCCCCACAGCAAGAGTTTAAACAGTTTTTTTCCTTCCAGCCAATCAGCTGGGACTCGGGAGGCAGTGAAAAATTGGAGGCGGGGCCAAATAAAAGGTAAGAATAATGCGGGAGGGGTGGGAGGCCAAGCTCCCAAACAAAGAGAACCGGTTCGGTGACGTCATATCGAACCGGGCCGAACCGGGAGGAACCTACCACTGGGAGTGGGGAGAGTATGATGGATGCTCAGTACTTTCAGTAGTGTGGCCCCAGTTACACTGGCATGTGACCCTACCTCATGTGTTTGCTAACCCCCAATTCAATCCAGCACTGAAATAGGTTCTCCACTTCTGTGCTAGGTTGACTACATATGTCAAATCTAAATAAGAACCTGGGGAATGAAAGGCTTGAGGTTTTGCAGAAAATTATTTGTGGTACAAGCACAAAAGTAATACTTTAGGTCTTCAATAGGACTGAATTTATACCAAGATGGGCATTTGGACTTGAATTCATGTACAGACTTTAACAGAGTGAATTATACTAATAAATGTGGCAATTATAGAATCCAGTTAGAGATCACTGCTTCACCGATGAAGCAAACGGCTCAGTTCTTCTCCAAAATCTATCTGTGGGTTTGTGTGCATTTCTCCCACAAATTAAAATCTTTGTGAAAGAGTAATGTTACCCCTTGTTTGCAATATAATGCCATTTTCTCTTAAAATATAGTTAAGTACCCTGTAAATCCATTATGTTATCCAATGTAGAAAGTAAAAAAAAGAAAAAAAAGAAAAAAATCTCTGAAAAATAGAAAGATTAATAGAAAGTTGAAGCAAAGGACATTGCTAGCCAGGTGGCAAGAATCCAAGAAAATCTAAGAGGAAATCTGACAGTAGTGCTTCTTTACTAGGACCAAAGTAAATAAAGACAAGGTCCTTTCTCAACTATTTCATCCACCAGAAATCAAATGCAAGCCCCGCTGAATCAGGGGAAGTGGTGGTGTTATCTAAGCCGATCCAGTTTGGTGTGGGGGTTAAGGCACCAGCTTATAAACCAGGAGCCCATGACTTCTAGTTCCATGTGAGGCACAAAGCCAGCTGTGTGACCTTGGGCCAGTTCCTTTCTCTCAGTTCCAGAAAGACGACAGTGGCAAACCACCTCTGAAACCTTGCCAAGAAAACTGCAGGGATTTGTCCAGGCAGTTGCCAGGAGTCAAGACTGACTTGAGAGCAGCAAACAAAGAAATCTATTTTGCTTTTTCCCATGTGTATGCTGCACTGATTGGAGAAGAGATGCTTTGTTCACATTTCTGTGCATTACAAGGCATCTCTTCTAAAAGATTTGCAGAGCTGTTGTTACAGAAAAAAACCCCATTTTTTTCTCAAATTTCTGTCAATGTTATATATTTTTGATGGGGTCACTGCTTTTTTCCTCACCCAAAGGATCAGATAGGCGACTCTTTTTTTTTCCTTCTTTTTCTCAAGAATGAGCCTGGATAGCTCAGCAGACTAATGCATTGTATTTAACTCCAGCTGTCTGCAATTATTGTAAGTTCGAATCTTACCAGGCTCAAGGCTGACTCAGCCTTCCATCCTTTTTAAGATAGGTAAATTGAGGACCCAGTTTGTGGGGGCAATAAGCTGACTTTGTATAAAATATACAAAAGTATGAAGGCTATTGCTTAATGCATTGTAAGCCGCCCTGAGTCTCTGGAGAAGGGCGGCATATAAATCAAATTATATATATATATATATGTTTTCTGAGGTTTTCGCGGGTGTTTGTATGCAGATCTTACATACAAACCCGAATAACCAAAGACCTATATATATAGTTTGCCCATAAGCACCAAACCGAGAACATCAGCCAGAAGATGACGAATGTGATTTTGTCGAAACGTCGCTACTATCCTTCTAAAGATATGTTTACAATTACAAGGGAAGAAACCCAAGATATTACCTGTACACACATATATACATATATATATATATAATAGTGTATGTGACTAACTGTGGCCTCTTGTTAGAAAAAGTAGCATTGAAACTAATTTTTGTTTAGTTTAAACTGCATATAATTGGGGGAGTTTAGGATGATAAAAGAGTGTGACTTGACAGCTGTGATCTGTATTAATGACCTTGAATACTCTAGCTAGAGCAATTTGGATTTAAACACACTCAGAGGAATAATTGCATTATAAGAACCTAATAACATAGAGTGGTTGCAAGGTCAGGGACAGTTTATCACCAAACATTTCTTGTCAGCTTCTTCTAATTATTAGTATGAAATTCTAGTCTGATAAAAGTATTTTTCCAATTCATCAGTGCTAGAAATGCATGTCATGTACCAAGCCAATCTTACCATTTTGTTATAACATTATAATATTATACATTTTAATGTTAAATAATATGATATTGAGGTTTTTTTTTTTAATGAATAGAGGGCTTCTGAGAAAAAACACCTTAGATCGTGTAGTCGTTCTTATAGCTGGACTTAGAATAAGTGGGCTGCTTTTCTCTAAACCTGCCTGACTGGTCTGGGACTTCATTACTGCAAGTTTTATTAAACCAGAAAAAGCTTCAACACAATAAGTGTGCCTGAAACCAAAACATAACATTCTTTCTATTTCACAGGATAAAGAACAAGCTGAGAACATTCTTTCCAAAGGCTAGGCACAGTACAAAATAACATGGGGAAGGGGGTGGGGAATTTTCTGTTCTGTATGACTGGAGTACTGGTGTGTTGGTTGCCTGCTGGCAATTTTTCTTTTACTCCCATATTAGGTCTCTACTTACCATTCGTGGCTAAATTCCTGAGACAAATACAAGCCTGGTTTGAAATCTAGTTGAAGGAAACAAGCAAATCAGGAGGTGAGAAAAAGCAAATCTTGTCTGCAAAAACAATCTAAGTGGCTGACAGGTTCATGTTAGTTTTATTTGAACACTTTCTTTATCACCAGGATATTTGGATGGAACATGCTCCAAATATGAGAAATGTGAGAGTAAAAAGATTCTCTGTCACAACGTAACCCAGCTTTGATACTTTAAAACTATACTATCAGTATTTTACATGTGTGTGAGTAGCAGCTTTTGTGGATTGATTAAATAAATACTGTAGCTTGTTGTAGTCCTTAAAAATCCTGAAATCTCCCTCACAAATCTTCCCAACACCTCCCAAAAGACCAAATCATTTGTTCTACCAATGTCAGTCATAAAATCACTGTCCATGTCCTATACCAGTGATGGCTAACCTTTTCCGGACCGAGTGCCCAAAGCACGCACATGCTCTGAACGCCCAAAATGCAATGCGCATGTGGCCCTGCACATGCACCCCACCCACCGTGCATGGCCCCTGCATGCGCCCCTGTGCATATGCACACACCTCTCTTCATGTGCCCCTGAGCATGTGTATACGCCCTCTGCATGTGCCCTGTGCATGCGCACGTCCCCCTGCATGCACCCCAGAGACCCCAAGACCAGCTGGGTGGCAGGAGGCACACACGCATGTGCGACACAGCTGACCTGGGGCAATGGCTCATGTACCCACAGAGAGGGCCCTGAGTGCCACCTCCGGCACATATGCCATAGGTTCACCATCATGGTCCTATACCCTCTCAGGAAGGCTGCAAAGACAAAGTATATTCCCCAGATCAAAAAAAGTTACTGCTGGCATTTTTTTCCATATACAAATGGATACAGCATCATCGTTATCCAACATTCCCAAGCTTTACCTTGTCCACACCTGAAGACAAGAGAGAAAGCAGAGTCTGCAGAAGAAACCTGTCACCAACGTGAAGCATAGCTTTGTGGTGCTGTGAATTTGTAGCCACATTACTGAGAGCAGCACAACTGTAGTACTGTAAGGACAGAAGATAAAATTGGTACAGAGGCAGTAAAGAGACAAGAGCTGGTCTACTCTTGGGGTGGGAAAAATAAAGATCAAGTTGTCTGGTCTACCTCTGAATAATGTGTAGTAAGAACCTTTAACTCACCACAAAAGCAATGAAAAATATATACAGTAAGGAGTTTGAGATGGAGACACTTGTAGCTTAAAGTTCTAAAACTGTATTAAGAACCCATCACACACCTATCAAGGAACACAAATGGTTGAAGTTAAGAGCTCAAGATCCTATCCAAAGCTCTGGGATGTCAAGTCAGAACTCTGTAAGCAGTGGATTCAAATGGAATTGCTGAGTTCTTGAGCAAATAAATGACTGCGGTAGATGTGAGGATTCTAATACCAGAGTTTAGGTTTGAGAGAAAAGACCATATGTTATGCTAATCTAATACTTAAAATCAGTTTTCAATAGATTCTTATGGAATGCATGCCATGTGGAGAAATATATTCTTTTGCCTCTTTGCAGAAAACAGGTAAAGTACAGAAAAGCACAGTGAAATAAAAAAAGAAAAGAAAAGAAAAGAAAATGGCTCCCAAAGCTTCAGGATTATCAGCCGGGGACAATTCCATATGAAAGCTTCCTTCCTATGTTTCTGATTGGGCACTGTAACATCTTTCTGGAAAAGGAAAAGTGACTACAATCCATTCAAATGGAGCTGATCTTACATAAATTGGAGCTTAAGTGTGAAGATCAGCTGATAAACTGAAGTGCATATATCTATTCTGTGATGCTTAGAAGTGTGGAAATTATTGTCTGTCTCAATTACTTCTGCTTTCAACCTGAAGATCCTTGATGTTCTCCCAAATGGATTCCTATTAATGTTAATTTTAATCCCAATACAGTGAATCCATTTTTTTTACTTGATTGTATACAAAAAGGAAGATTGTACAAAGAAACTTTAGGGGACCTTCCTCAGACATTTTTTTTTACAATAATGTAGCAACTTTTGGAAGGGGGGCAAATACCCTCTACTCCCACAGCTGTAGGCACACATTTGTATGGGTGAGGGCAAAATGTTCAGGGCCATTTTTCTATATGGTAAAAGGATTTAAAGATATTCCAGGGATTTAAAACATCTATTTTGCTCATAAAACATACAATACTTCCCCCTACCCTGCCCACAGCCAGAAAATCTTTTGAAAGAGAAGGAGGAGCACATCACTTGTTTTCCCAGCATATAACTCTTCCTTTACCACAATATTGATGGAAAGAAAATAGAATATTGGTTCAAAACGTAAAACTTAAATAGAGCAATGGCCATCTGTGATTACCGTACTTTTTGGAGTATACGATGCACTTTTTCCCTCCCTAAAAGAGGGTGGAAATGTTGGTGCATCTTATACACTGAATACAGCCATTTTTGGCCTCCTGATGCTCCACTCCACATGTCCCATTTTTGCAAAAAACAGGTCCATTTTTAGCAAAAATGGGGTGTGTAGAGGCTTTGGGAGGCCTGCAAAGTGTTCCTGTGGGCTGGGGAGAGCAAAAACGCCTGTTTTTGCAAAAAATGGGCCTGTTTTTCACAGAAATGAGGTGCACAGAGGGTTTGGGAGGCCTGCAGAGTGCTCCTGCAAAGGGCTTACCTCTTTGAAATCTTGGTGCATCTTATACATGGTGCATCTTATAGTCCAAAAATACGGTATGTCAGACAAAAAGTCAAGAACAAAAAGTACTAGAAAAGTACTAGAAAAGTACTAGAATTGTTCCAAAGAACATTTTTTCAAACCTCTGAACAAATGCAACAAAGGAAATACGATCACATTTGCTTAAACTGGCATGGCATGGCATCTCACAATTTCTTTCAAAATATGAAAAACTGGGTCTCAGATCTTATCTTTCCTGGGGAAGGTTTACTCATCCATAAAACTTTATTTTAAATGTCAGTCACCATCTACAAGGTGTTAGACAGTCTTGTCTTTTGTTGTGTCTTTTCAACTCAGTTGAGGATTCAGATTCTGTCAGGACAATTTTGAATTCAACGATGCATTATGTTTCCAGAACCATCTGACTACTGTTTATGGTTTTGTTTGTTCAGTTTCAAAAGTTTCACTGAATGGATGGATACACATTTTACCTGAACTTCTGTGTCAGGAGACCCTAATAAACAGGTGAGAATTGGAAGAGCACTTTGACGAACCAAAACCTTTTGGATCCATTCTGTAAAGGAACAGATTAACACTCAAATGGCAACTGTAATCAGTTACTTGGATATTACCACTGCTACCTAAGTATATACTTTAGAACTAAAAAAAATGCATTTGTATTGATCTAGGCTTCCTTAGAAAGTATACAGCACATTCTTAGTCCCGGCAAACCTCTTTAATTCATACGGCTGTTGCCGTATGAATTATTGCCATTCACAGTCCTAAAAGCTTCTCAAACAGTTTTTCAGGGGAGTGTTTACAAACACTCACCTTATCTCCCTTGGACTGCTGCCAGAGAAGTAATTGCCACACGCAGGGCAAGGCTAAATTTAGCACAGAGTCAAACAGAACTTTTCCAAAGCTTTTACCAACCAGATCAGTGGTGAAATCAAATTTTTTTACTATTGGTTCTGTGGCCATGGCTTGGTAGGCATGGTGTGGCTTGGTGAGTATGGCAGGGGAAGGATACTGCAAAATCTCCATTCCCACCGCACTCCAGGGAAAAGATATTGCAAAATCTCCTTTTTCACCCCACTCTGGGGCCAGCCAGAGGTGGTATTTGCCGGTTCTCTGAACTACTCAAAATTTCCACTACTGGTTCTCCAAACTGCTCAAAATTTCTGCTACCAGTTTTACAGAACCTGTGAGAACCTGCTGGATTTCACCCCTGGACCAGATGAATTAATTGCTTCCTGCAAAACCTCATGTCCTGTTCGCTTCTCTTTTATCTTATGGGAGGGGCCAAACATCTCCAAGCCTTATTCCCAAGTCAACCCTGTTTTTTTAATTGTTCCTGTCTTCTGGCAGCTCTGTGCTTGTGCACACTGGGAGCAGGCTCCCACTGTTCTTCTGCCTCGCTGATGTCAGACTCTAGAGACTCCAGAGGCAGCAAAGAACTACCAGATGGCCTTGGCCCCCTCTCTGCCTCCGACTCAGAGCTCTCGTCCGAGCCTTCCCCAGACACCAGGACTGGCCCACGTTCCTCCCCAACCTCCTCAATGTCCAAATCTGCTGCCAGCTCTGCTGGCCACTGGCGGGTCACAACAACATTTTCCCAAAAACATACCTGCAATAAAACCAGTTTATTTCATTGCTATCATGTGTGAATGAACAATGACATCACTGAGTAATTACTTTGTTAGTAAAGGCTGCAAATAGAATTAAAAGAATTATGCGGCTATCTTATTCTACATGACAAGAAAATCCAGACTGCTTGTCCTAGAAAAATGTGTCCTGAGGAGGTAGTATTTATATGAAATTTGGACTCATGTAGTTATTAAAAAGTGGCTGGGAATTATTGTACTATATATAATGCTATATGTTTTAAAATGCAAAATGGCAATACGTTATTAATTCAATACGTCCACAAAACAATAGAGTGTTCATAAAAATCTCCCCACTGATTCCACAGACAGAATACAGCTTTAATAGTCAGCAACCAGCTTCACAAATTCACTCTTTGCTGCATAAATTTTCTGCATTTCCTAAATTAAGTAAGCATGAACGTTTAATTCTGTTCGCTAAAAATTATTGAAATACAAATGTTACCAGAAAGTCCCCAATGGAACCTATCTCTAATTCTTTTTCTTGCTATTCTTGCATTTGGCATAATCGAAATAAATCATAGCTGCCACATTACCTGATCTTGTGAGGTTGAAAATAGCTTGAATGGCATTTTGTTGAACGCCAATATCATGAGATTTAGAAAGGGAAAGTAAGGGTATAGTTCCTCCAGCTGCTGCAATTGCATTCCGACAGGCCTCTGAAGGAAGCAGCAGAGAAAAGAGAAATTAAGGGAGGCTTAACTGTGTTGGGAGATCGCTTGGAAGCGATCATTCAAGATTGGAGAGGGAACATTGGGCAAACTCTCAAGCCATGTGTGCTATGAATATTGTTATAAGCCTGCAATGAGAACTATTGCTACAAGTTGCCTTGGGATAATAACTGGCCAAAAGTTTTAATCAAGCAAAGCATATTAAATATGTATCCTGAAGTGCCACGTTGGAAGAGAATGGTTGAAGAACCCTCTGGAATGGGGTATGGCAACAGAAGAAGCAAGCAGCAAGAAGACAGTTTGGCTGCCTGGTTGAAAGCTTCTTTCAAACACCAGTTAGCTGAAAATAAAATAAAAAGTCAGGCTAACTTAGGTTTGAGTACCAAGCCTTGAAAGCTGAAATATGTTTTGAGGCTGCCATCTTCTTTCCTCTTGATATGTTTAAGACATATGTTTAAGACTCTAGCCATCTGACACACATTTCTTTGGGCACAGGGTGATTCTGTAGAACAGATTCTATGGCAACTGTTGCAATCAAAATGGCTGGGTATTTACTGCAGCCCCTATTTGGGAGGGAGAAAGAATAGTCACGAGAATCTTGAGGGATCCACGGCTACCTCATCATAATGGCCACCTGTTGCCCTCTTCTTTTCTGAAGCTCTCTATAGATCTTGCTTTGAAGATCTCTATAGATCTTGCTTTGAAGATCTCTATAGATCTTGCTCTGCACTCCAAGATGAACTAAAGATAAACGAAGAAATAATATTCCGATCCATGTAATACAAATGTACATATCTGCATAATTCAACAGTTCTTCAAACAAATTGGGGTGGGGGTATCTGTGTGGAAAATGGAAAGTATTCATAGCTGTAATCAGTGCAGTACCAGGGGTGGGCTCCTGGGGGTTCGGCAGAGTTCGGGCTATCCTCTAGCCAAGGATCGCCGGGGTTCCGAGAACCCCCAAATGCCACCCCTGGTTGGCACCTCCCAGCCCAGCCCAGCCCAGCCCAGCCCAGCCCACCCCGCCCCACCCCCTCCAGGAGTTGCCACATGGCCTGTTCATCATTCCAGGTAAGTGCAGGGGCTGTGCAGAAGGTCTGGGAGGGCAAAAAACCCAGGCCTACCAGAGGTTCCAGAAGTCCAGGAATGGGCCTGTTTCCAGTTTCCAGAGGAGCTCCGGACCCCAGGGGAAGCTGTTTTTGCCCTCCAGGAGGCTCAAGGAAAACCTCTGGAGTCTGGAGAGGGCAAAAAACATGCCTCCCACTGTCGTGCAGCAGCCAACTAGGCCACACCCACCATGGCCACACCCACCCACCAATGGGGCAGGAAACCCCTTGCTAAAGGATCTGAAGTCCACCGCTGGTGCAGTATAATAATTATGGTGTTGAACTTGGGCTAGAGAGAGCTAATTTTGATCCTTCAGTCAATCACTGTACTGGGGGGCTTTGTGGCAGTCACTGTTTTCAGCCCATCTTCTCTTTTATAGAGTTGTTTTTGTAGGATAAAACTAGGGAAGACTCAAATGGATGTAGATTAGAGCTCAAAAAGTAAAGGAAATAACTGCAGGAAGTGGAATTGTTGCTGAATTTAACCATTACTGTAGGCTTGACTTTTGGGAACCCTGCTCACCTGAGTCAGCCAGCATCATTAAGCAGGCACAGGAATTACCCTGGAGAGTGATATCATCCGATTCAAGTAGCTCTAGGATTGGCTCAAGTAAATCCATTTCTATGACATGCTCCTTGGTTACTGTTTGTAAACAAAGGTAGTAATAAATGATCTTAAACATTATTATTAATTCATGCTAAATAAATTTAATAGTAAATAATCTTAAATACAAAGTTTAAAATGCAATACTGAAGATTTTTTTAAAAAATTTAATTTATATGCTGCCCTTCTCGGAGACTCAGGGCAGCTTACAATGCATTAAGCAATAGCCTTCATACTTTTGTATATACCTGCTTAGCAGGGCTTTTGTCCCCCCCACCCCCATGGTGTTCTTTTTTATACAAAGTCAGCTTATTACCCCCACAATCTGGGTCCTCATTTTACCTACCTTGAAAGGATGGAAGCCTGAGTCAACCTTGAGCCTAGTGAGATTCGAACTTGCAGTAATTGCAGGCAGCTGGTGTCACTTTAACATCATTTAAGCTGCTGCACCACCAAGGCTCTTGCTAAATTTAGTATTTAAGTGATACTGAAGATACCAAAAACTATTGTCATTACTCAGTACTAGAGAAATGTGTTCCATTTGACTAGGACAGTGATAGCTAACCTTTTTGGCATCGCGTGCTGGGGGGAGGTTCGCACGGCGTGTGCCCACACCCATAATTCTATGCGCCCCACCCCACCCATGTGCATGCAAACCCCCTCCGCCCCCCACTCCTGGCATGCGATGGCCAGGTAGGCCCGTTTTTCTTTCTCACCTGGCTCCAGATCCTCTCTATGCATCTGGGGAGGGCAAAAACAGCTTTCCCCAGTCCCTCGGAGGTCCTCCGGAGGCCTGAAATGGCCCATCTCCCAACTCCCGATGGGACAGGAAATGAAATTTTTTGCTGCACCCAGCCTCCAGAGCCTCTCTAGGAATCTCTGGAGGTTGGGGAAAGCCTGTTTCCCTACTTCTGGTGGGCCCAGAAGGCTCGAAAACCAGCTGGCCGGTTTTCGCGCCAGAGCTGAGCTGGTTTGCCCACTGATATGGCTGCACGTGCCACCTGTGGTACATGTATCATAGGTTCACCATCATAGGACTAGGAAGTAAAATCCACTTTCAGAATTCCTATGAAATAAATCATTTCATTGGGGCAAGAATCTAACAAATTTATTATCAGTTACACACTTGAGGTGCAAAAAAAGCTGTATGTGCTCCTGTCAATACTGGGTTTTCCCCAAATCACCAGCAACTGTGATCAACATACAGTTTTAATCGGACGAGGAAAATTATTCAACATGATTGGAAGTTTTACTATATCCATTTTAATTATATGTAAATCAAATCAAATCAAATCAAATCAAATCAAATCAAATCAAATCAAATCAAATCAAATCAAATGAATGTGCAAATACAGTATGTATATTTTAATCTAATCCATCTAGTTGCACAACTGATGCATTTCCCTTCCTCCAAATGAATCCACAGGGCAGTTCAAAAATCAATTTATCGTTCTTTAGGGGCAGAGTTGAAAAGAACTCACTTCTGGGCAGGTCTTGTATTCAAATTTCTCAGAAAGAAATTTGATTATCCACTCACCATTTCCTTCTAATAAAAAACTGAGCAGGGATAAGGATGAAATCTGCTGAACCTCCAAATCATTAGACTTCAGCAAAGCATAATATGTTTCCAAATGCTCTTGGGACAGATGGATGTTTACTGCTAAAATGAGAAGAAATATTTGAACATTCAGAACACCAATCATTTCATCTTGGAACTGTGGATGTTCAAGCACAGAAACAGTCGTAAGTAGGAGATATCTTAGTCCACTTTCAGAAGATGCCTTCCACCAATCTATCCTATGTAAACCCTCCTGATTTATACACAGTGCAGATAGCAATGCATTCTACCACACACTAGCCTTCATACACATAAAGTTCTCATGTAGCAGCTTCTACAATTCTAAGGCAAGGCCTCACAGTATATTGGATTAATAATTTCATGCTTTCCATTGGAGTGCATTGCTAGAATCAAGACAAAAAATTTGTCCAAGATCCCTTGAGCTTCCATGCTAGAAAGAGAACTCTAATCTCCTATACACCCAGTATATAGGAGCCCCTCTCTGCAAGTGTAAGTCCTATTTAACTACATGTTTGCTACAGGGGTGGGTTCTACTTACCTTTACTACCGGTTCACAATTGGAGTGCGCTTCTGCACATGCACAGATCATCCATTATGATGTCCGGGTGGGTGGGCAAAGCCTCCCGCCGCTTTTACTACCAGTTTGCAAGAACCAGACAGAACCGGGAGCAACTCACCACTGGTTTGCTACCCTAGTTAAACAGCTGCTGATTAGCAACTGAACTTATTATGTCCCAAGATATAACATTCTGCATCAGTGATACATTTTGATCTCTCCAAATGAATCTGCCAGGAAGCTCAACAACCAATTTGTCCAGCGGTGGGCGTCACATATTCTTATCACCGGTTCGCCCCGCGCATGCATGCCTTCCGCACACGCGCCTGGCCTTCCGCGCATGCACCCGGCCTCGAAAACGTGGCTAAATAGGATATCTTTATACCGGAGTGGTGAGGGCAGGTCCACCAGTGATCTCCACTACTGGTTCGGCCAAACTGATACAAACTGGTTGAATACCACTACTGAATTTGTCGTTCCTTAAGAGCAGGGATGAGAATAACTCACATTCAAGTTCTTAAAAGGAAGGTGGGATTTAATCTGAGAATTAAATTAAGTACATCTATAGAAAAATGGTTCGGTTAAATGAGATTAGTACATCAATTTTATATATGAAATTTTTCCTCTTTTTATGCACCAAAGTTCCAGAGTCTTGTGAGTCAAGGGCTCCCCCTTTCTTGATACTTCTCAATATGCAAGCCAAAGAAAATACTTTTAAGCATTTGGTTGATTGGCTGCCTGCTAAAACAAAGCAAGGTTATGGCATACACTTGAAAGAAGACTGGGAAGCTTGTAATTGTGGAGTCTGTCTGGAAAGAACAAAGAATGCTTATTCACAGGGAATATGTGCGTCTAAAGCTTGTAACAATTCTGGGTGGTTAGAAAACTGATAAAAGTAATAAAGAGATGTCTTGCATAGCTCAGCTAGAAATTAGGAATAGGGATGGCCTGGAGCAAATACAATGTGTATTAGATAACTCCTGGAGCGTTCATTAGCCAAGATTTAGGAATAGAGACAGCTAGAGGGCAATAGGGCGATTGTTAGATCATTACTAAATTGTTTATTGGATGATTTGTTTTATATATCTTGCCTTATCCTACCTTCTGCTTTAGTGAAATGGTATAAAACTTTCTTAATACTTTGTTCTGGGTCCTGGCATTTTGCTGGCTGGGACCCCTTTTGCTGAAGTGCTTCAATAAAAGGAACCAAAACCTGCACCTCATATCTAGTGCTCTTCATTGCCTTCGGCACCAGGCTCAGACCCAAATTGGGGACAACATAACATGGTCAGGTGATGTTGTCAGATGATCTAAAGGCCTCAGTCAGTCAGGATTCTCTTCTCTTCTTTCTGCCTTACTCTTCTTCAGCTCTCTAGTTTCTACCAA
Source organism: Masticophis lateralis (assembly GCA_030761175.1). Classification (NCBI taxonomy): domain Eukaryota; kingdom Metazoa; phylum Chordata; class Lepidosauria; order Squamata; family Colubridae; genus Masticophis; species Masticophis lateralis. The sequence continues at coordinate 90,987,961 of JAUDYJ010000001.1, forward strand.
ACTATCTGTTGGATTGCTACTCTCTGCTGTAATTTTCACTTTGACTAAAATCTTTTGTATTTGCATTGATGCCTCATTCCATCTTGCTTTGACTTACTTACACCTGTATTATCCACCATAACTCTCCTTCCTTAGCATACTCTTGAACCCCTGGGAATCCTAATATTCTATATTATTGTGCATATATGAAATTCTGATGTTAAATTAGTCTATGTTTTAATTTAAAAAAACCCTGTTCATCCATGTTCAGCTAGAGGGGAAGTGTTTCCAAGTTATTTCCTAGTTATTACACTGCTTACTTACAGTCTTGGCTTATGTGTAGATAATAGAGAGCAGCAAGCATTTGCAAGCCAGGATGATCAGAAAATGCCAAGGTCTTCAAGGCCTCTAAAGAGATCTTGCCAAGTGATGAAATTTCAAAACCTTAAGAGAAAAATATAAAAACAGATTCTGAATTGTGTCAGTAGTACTGAAAGTATTGAAGAATTCATAGAACTGAAATAAGTAGGTGAAGAGGAAAAAATCCTTTGACATGAAAGTATTCTCTGTGCATGCTTTGAAAACATATGAATAGAACTGAATAAGCAATTGAAAAGATGCTCACCTTGTTCTTCATTCTTAAAAAAAAATAATTTAGCATCCTTTCCTTCCCTTAGATACCCTTTCTTCTTGGTGTAATTTCCCTCCATCTTCTTGGTATAATTTTCCTCCATCTTCTGTCCTTACTGATTTTGGGTTCAGATTCTCTTTACTGAGGGAATATACAATCTGATCCAAATCAATTTAGATTTACAATAACTAAGATTTCATTCATCCAGGAGTTATCATAATCTCACTAACAAAATCCTGTAAATTTTTATTTATTTATTTATTTATTTATTCAATTTCTATACCGCCCTTCTCCCGAAGGACTCAGGGCGGTGAACAGTTAAAATGACATACATATAGAATGTGAATATAAATAATTAAGCCAGTTTGGCTCAACAGTTAAGAATCTTCAGCATAAAGATTTAAAAATTAGAAAAGATTTATGCCAGACCAGCTTGGTGAAAAAGAAAGGTCTTAAGTGCACAACGGAAAGTACGAAGATCTGGGATCATTCGTATCCCTGGGGGTAACCTGTTCCAAAGGGTAGGTGCCCCGACAGAAAAGGCTCTTTCTCTGGGAACCACTAGTCGGCATTGCTTTAGTGACGGCACCCTGAGAAGGCCTACCCTGTGGGAGCGTACTGGTTGGTGGGAGGTTATCGGTTGCAGAAGGTGGTCTCGTAGGTACCTAGGTCCTAAGCCATGGAGGAGTTTGAAGGTAAGAACCAACACCTTGAAGCGCACCCGGAAGACCACCGGAAGCCAGTGCAGCTCGCGTAGGAGAGGTGTTACATGTGAGCGCCACGTCACTCCCAATATCACCCGCGCAGCTGCATTCTGGACCAGTTGGAGCCTCCGCGTGCACTTCAAGGAGAACCCCATGTAGAGAGCATTACAGTAGTCCAGACGGGAAGTGATGAGGGCATGAGTGAGTGTGCGTAAGGAGTCCCGATCTAGAAAGGGCCGCAACTGGCGAATCAGGCGAACCCGATAAAAAGCTCCCCTGGCCACGGATGTCATATGCTCTTCTAAAGACAACCGTGTGTCCAGGAGGACACCCAAGTTGCGAGCCCTCTCTGTGGGGGCCAATGACTCGCCACCAATAGTCAGCGATGGTATCAGCTGGCTATATTGGGACGCCGGCATCCACAGCCATTCAGTCTTGGAAGGGTTGAGTCGGAGCCTGTTCTTCCCCATCCAGATCCGCACGGCTTCAAGGCACCGGGACATCACTGCAAGGGCATCATTGGGGTGGTCTGGGGTGGAGATGTACAGCTGAGTATCATCAGTGTAAAGATGGCACTGCACTCCCAAACCACGGATGAGCTCACACAGCGGCTTCACATAAATGTTGAACAAAAGAGGTGAGAGGACTGACCCCTGCGGCACCCCACAAATAAGGTGTCTTGAAGTCGACCTCTGCCCTCCTGCCAACACAAGACTGTGACCGGTCAGAGAGATAGGAAGAGAACCAGCATAGAACAGTGCCTCCCGCTCCCAGCCCTTCCAGCCGGCGCAGCAAGATACCATGGTCAATGGTGTCAAAAGCCGCTGAGAGATCTAATAAAACCAGGATAGAGGAGCAACCCCTATCTCGAGCTCTCCAGAGATCATCAACCAATGCGACCAATGTCGTTTCAGTGCTGTAACCAGGCCTGAAGCCGGACTGGAACGGATCTAAATAGACAGTTTCATCCAAGTACTGTGGGAGTTGCTGTGCCACCACAGTCTCAACAACCTTTGCCACAAAACGAAGGTTGGAGACAGGACGGTAGTTTGCTAGAACAGCCGGGTCCAGAGAGGGCTTCTTGAGGAGAGGCCTCACCACCGCCTCTTTCAAGGTGGAAGGCAAGAAACCTTCACATAGAGAAGCATTTATTATCTTCTGGAGCCATGCTCGTGTAACCTCTCGGGAAGCCAGTACCAACCAGGAGGGACACGGGTCCAATAAACATGTGGTTGCGTTCAACTTCCCCAGTAACCTGTCCACATCTTCAGGGGTCACAGGGTCAAACTCATCCCAAATAACATTCTCAAGACTCGCCTCCATCACTTCGTCTGAACGTATCCAGTCAGAGTCCAAGCCTTCCCGAATCTGAGTGATTTTATCATAAATTGACAAATCTCTGATGTAATCGATTGTGATCTTGTGATGCTGCACATGGGAATCATATAGCCAAAAAGGGAAGTAAGTACATGCTTAATAGCGATGGAGATTCTCGGTCATCCAGGTTATGGTTGTCCCAAAGGTGTTTTTTCACAAGGCAACTGGACTTTTTGGGGAGGGAGGGGGAAAAAAGTCCAGCTGCCTTTTGACAAAGCATCTTTGGGATAAGTACATGCTTAAGAACAACCCAATATGGGAGACAATGGGAAAAATAATCTGGAAGGCAGGAGAGTTCTCCAAATAATTCAGTGAGGATTTTGTGTGTTTAGAAACATATAAATGCTGAGTGACTGCAGGGAAAGTTAATGATAGATTTCAACCCTATATGTATTTTAAGAGTTTCCTATAAACTACTTTGAACTTAATTTACAAAGAAAAGGTAAATATAAATGTTAAAGGATACAATTCATCATTATGTATCTCTTTATCAAAACCCATGGGCTTTCTAGGTATGCATAGAAATTCTTTATGTCTCTCTGTGTGTGTCCCCATAATTCATTTGCTACTAAAATTTCAGATATCCCAGATCCTAACATTAGGATTTTCCTCTTTTTAGTAATGAGTGTGGAGAATTTGGTAACGGAATTGGAAAAGTAGACATTCTTTTTTGTACATCTGAGAAGATGATTATCTCAAAGTGAAGGTTTGTTCTATGAATATAGTGCTTGGTAAGGTATGGCTGATTTTGCCCTTATTATTGTACAGCAGTTATTATGTGCTGGGTTCATGGTGCATCATGGTGCACCGTGAACCCAGAGACATCATGGTTCTTGCCCAGCCAAGGAATGAGAATGCCTGAATGAAAATGTAAAAAGTGCATTGTGGCAGCTCTGGCAAGAAAAATCAAGATAATTGACATGTAAGCAAAACTCTGCACGTTTACAGTAAAAGCAGGGATTTACTATATAAATCTAGAATTGAGAATCAACTGCCCAATAATTGTTTGGGATACTTTAAATTTAGGCTTTTTCTCTGTTCCACCATTATTGACAAAAACAAAACAACCAGAAACACAAATAACACGACTCCCTGACTTTATAATACTTTAAAGCAAAGGAGCAGAAGTCTAACAAACAATTCAACAGAGTTGGCTGACACACTTTCAAAGCAGAAATGTCTCACCTTTTTCAATGTGTTGCAAAAAATCTTGGGCAGTTTCCTCTTCATAACGATGAAGAACAGGTTTGTAGAGCTGCCTCATTTCAACAGTTTTTCGTTTTAGGCAAGGGCAGTCAGCGATCTGAGCCAAACACTCTCTAATGTCAAGCAACAAACCTGACAATAGTGTTTTCACTGAGACAGCAAAGTCGTAAAGCAATTGAACACACTTGGTACACAGCTGACCCATTTTTATTTTCCTAATCCAACAGAAAATCCTGAGAGCAAAAAGGAATGGAGCGTTTATACTTTGTTTATTTTATTGCTCGTATATTTCTTGTACTGGAAATTTTAGATCTAAATAATGCCAAACATGATGTGGATGAGTTATTTAAAAGTTCAAATTGTTCCCTGAGTGCAGACAGAAAATCTAACTCTGCATCTAACCACTCCAAATTAAGCCTTTTCCTCTATTTTAGACGAGAACAATAAATAAATAAACAAAAAATGAAGCATCCAGAATCAGCCTTTATCCTGACTCAAACAAAAGGTATTAAGACAAAGCACAACAGTCCTAGAAAGCTAGCAACAACTCCCAGGATAACAAAGAAAGGTGATGCTTATATAGAATGACATCACAGGTGAGAGCAACAAATATATTTGTCCCCACCTCCTTAATTGATCAGCCAATCAGTGGAGAAGAAAACAAAAACTTAAACAGGTTGTTCCAGTTTCTTCCAGACAAAGCAATAGTGCCCTTTGACTGGCACAAGCCCAGAACAGCCCTAAATACCTCGTGTCTGCAAAAACAGAAAAATACTTATACACCCTTTGCAATTTTCTGTTTTAGCCTTCTCAAACACCAAGCATGAAGTTAGTAAAACTGAACATAACAAACAAATATATCAAATATTTAGGCCCAGATTCTAGCTAAAAGTATCCATAAGCAGGATTGTTGTGGGGAAAATAGGCAGAGGAAATTGTGTTGGATATGTTTACCACTTTGAGTTATTTGTATAAATAATAATGTGGATATAAATAAATAAATACAGAACATATACGTATATATAAGCTTCCTCCTGCTTATTGGACAGAACAAAAAAGATTAATAGTACAGTAACTTTAGTAGTGAATGTATGATAGAAATTAAAATTTGATGTATCTTGCTTTCTTTGTTCTCTTCTCATTATAAAGTTGCTATGAAATTTGTGCCATGCAACTACAATGTGTAACCATAGTAACTAATTGATAATTACCATATGGTTTAAAAATAATAAAGTATCAAAGTGGCGAAGGATGGATATGAAGAAGCTATGCATTTATTTGTTCTTTTTATGATACCCTTGCATATCCTTATATTTTATTTTCCCAATTCCTCCATATTTGCTTTCACTTGTACTCTCCTTGTAACCCTATCCCCATTTCCATTTACTTCAGTGAACTAAACACCATTCTCATCTACCTCCAAGCAAACATATTGACAATATTCATGTAATATACTGAATTGCAAATTTCATCCTTTTTTGACCAAGCATATCATGCAAATTCAGCCCTTTTACTAATTTACAATTCAACCTGTCAACTAAACCTAGAAAATTGAGTTGGGTTGAGTCCATTATGATTAATGTTCTGAATGTCTATTGAGCCCATTATGATTAATGTTCTGAATGTCTATTGTGCAAATTCAGTCATATAGGGTTGCTCTGTTAAAATATTATTTTTAATCTGAATCTGGCCATATGGTCTAGCCCTCCTTCCTCTTTCCACCAGAAGAAAAACAGATAATTCAGGGGCACAAGCAAGAATCATACTAATGTCCTAAAAACTAGTATTTTAAGAGCCAGTGGTTAAGGTACTAGGTTAGAAATTGGGAGTTCTAGTCTCAAAGCCAGCTTGGGCCATTCATTCTCTCGTCTCAGCCTGGGAAAAAGGCAATGGCAAACCACTTCCAAAAACAGGTAGTTGCCAGGAATCAACACGGAATTAAAGGTACCTCCCCAAAACCTCCACTAGTATTTAGGAAAAAAATTGTTTCTGGGTACAGAAGTTAATGATCATGTTAAATATCCATTGATAGGATATGTTCTCTATTAATTTGTCATATAGCTCATTTAAGGCTATCTTTAAGCTCTAAAAAAAAGATAGTCTCATTTAAGTCAAGTTTGACTCTTGGTGATTTGTACATAGGTTAACACAGCTTTGTTGAAAACAGTACATTAAGTTTGTCATTAAAAAACCAGTTTAGCCAATACACACTGTATTCAAACACCAAAACCACTGTATTTTACTACACCTAGTTCCTTGTTTTAGCTTCAGCTAGAACAAACAGGTGTTAGGAACGACACCACAAAGACACCTTGCATTGTGCAGGCGATATGAAAAGCTATACTGTATGGCCATTCAGAGATATAAGAGAAGACATCTCAAAACACAAGCATTCTTTGAAATCATGCACGCTTGATAAGAAAGACTTCTCCGCATGCGCACTGGAGTGGTTATCTCTGCTTCTCCCTGCCGCTTTCTTTCCCAGAAGGACACAGAAACATCCCTCGGCTGCCATCTAGCAGTCAATTGGAGTTTTTCAGTCTTCAGGGTGCTATATATCACGTGACTCTGAAAAAAAAAATCAACTGTAGTACTTTCCCCTGTTATAAGCGCCATCTTTCTGAAGGGCAAGAGCCAGGTTGGCGGCTTTCCTATCTTTTTTTCCGGCCGCCTTCCGACAGCGGAAGTGACGCATCCATTTTTTCTAACGTCGCAGAAAGCCCGTCTTCTCTATGATTTCCCCTTTCCTTTCCGTCCCCTCCGCCCCATTTCTTTTTCCTTCGTCGAGACTGGAAATGGCCGCCGGGTGGTGAGAGTCGGACGGGAGGTATCGACCAGAAAGGGTGAGCCACGACTAGGCCCGGATCCGAATGTGGGGTTTTAAAGACCGAGCCAGGGCGGGATTCAGACCCCGGTGGTGTATTTTGTGGGGGTGGTAGGTTCGACCGTTATACTTCCACGCGATGGTTTCCTTCGACCTCGTTTCCTTCCCTCTCCTCCCTTCCCCCCCTCCCCCCCTTCGCTCCCCGCGTGTTGTGGCGCGCGAATCTCTTAGCGCGCGACGCAGCTTTTCCCCTCCCACCCCTTTGGTTAAGAATTTCTCCTCCCCCCCCCTATTTTCTCTCGCGCGAGCGCGCGCCTGGGGGAAGGGAAGAGAGGAAAAAAGGAGACGCGGAAGAGCTTCGGTTGCTCTCCACGCCTTTGCCTCCGAGGCCCGGTCAGCTGCCTTATCTCCCCCCCCCTCCCCCCCAACCTCTTGTTTGGGCGCGGCCAAGGCAACCTGGGCGCCTTGCCGCTGCTTGCGGGTATTTCGGGACTGCCAGGAGGGAGAAGGGAGAAGGAAGAAAGGAGAAGGAAGAAAGAGGAAGAAGAAGAAGAAGAAGAAAAAAGCCGCTTCTTTTCTGTGTCTTTCTCAGTTGCGGGGCTTTCCGTGTCTTTCTCAATTGCGGGGCGGCGATCCCTGACCTAGTCGCCCTGTGGCTGCAGACGGCTGACGTATCGGGAGAAGAGGCCGTGAAGGGGATTAAAAATCATAAAAGCCGTCAGCCGGGTTGGCTATTGAACTCCTATATTAAAAAAGGGGGAAAAAGGATTTTCTGGTACGTTGCGCTGTTTCAAAACTTGAAAGAGTTCCTTTTTGTAAATTTCAAAGATCGTGCCAAACGGCTGTTAAAACTGCAGCGTACTTAATGTGTATTTATTTGTATTTAAGTTACAAATTTGTGTTTAAGTACAAATAAATACAAATTATAAATAAATAAATATACATATTATAAATAAATAAAAGTAAGTATAAATCTCTGAATTTCTCTGAAGTGTAGTAGGGACTAGTTGGCGAATCATTCGTTTTAGTTTATGGTAAGAAAATTGGAAGTAAGAGAGCAGCATACAGATTTTAAAAAGGCCGTTATCTGGGGTTCTGGGGCGCTACTGGTTTCCCCACCCCCACCCCCTTATGCTTAAAATCGGATGCTGTCGATTATTCTTAGGCATTCTGTTTTGAGATTGAGTGGAGCTATAGGAAACATTTGTGTGGGTAGTGTTAGGGTTTCCTTTAATCTTTAATTATTAAGAAACTTTAGATTGGATCCAAATGTATGTAGGTTCAGTTTCTTCAGTTAACTGAAGAAAATGGTTCCACCTCTTCCATCATACTAGGCCTGCCCCCCGCCTCAATTTTACCCAAGGGTCATAGAATTGGATTAAATTGTGCAGGAGATAAGGTAAAGATAAAATTGTGCTAAGGGGCTTTGCTTTTTAGTCTTTTAATAAAATTGGATGCATATGTATTATGATCTATTTAGATTAAAATATAAAGTAATGTATGTTTGCTAATAATAAAATTGGGACCGCATGTTACCTTCTATTGGACAGGTATAATCTGTTGTTGAAAATATGGGTCGCTCTAATACTAGATCCCATTCCTCAAGATCAAAGAGTAGATCTCACTCCTCTTCAAGATCCAGATCCAGATCACATTCTAGAAAAAAACGTTACAGGTACTTGTTTTTCATTTTATATGTTAACTCAACTTAGTTGCTTTGATTTTTACATGCTGATTTTTAGAAGAACTTCAAAATACTGCTTAAAATTGCACACTTCTGGTTGCATTCAAATATTCTACATGAATCACATTTCTTTCTTTTTTGTGAATTTTGGTCCCTTCTTCTTGCTCTCTATTTTCTATAGGATGTTAAAGTCTTTCCATTGACTCCAGGGTTCTGCCTGCTGTTAATTTGCTTTTTCTCAGTTTCATATTCTTCTACGCAGTAGTTTCAGATTAATTTCCCAGTTCTGCCTTTTCACTAAATGTTCATAGTTCAAACCACGTTTTCCTAAAAGTGAGGTAGAAAGATTTTCTGCCTGTTGAACAAGCAGACAGAGGATAGTGGATTCTTTCAACTTTTTAAAATTATTATTACTGAACCCAGAATGTCTATCAGGATTCTAAAAATATGTAGAGTGCTTTATGGTTAGTGAAGTTAGCAGTGAGAGCTGCTGTTGATGGAGGCAACAAAGAAAACAATAATCAAATAAGTTGCAAATAGCCCTGGTGAATAGGGAGGGGGAAGAAAGAGAGAAAGAAAGCCAAAGGTGTTTAAAACAATGGTAGATATGGAATGCCTAGGCAGTATAAAATAGTCAGCTTAATGTAGGAGATAGGGGAGGAAAACAAAGCAGAGTTTCTCTTTTGTTGAGAAAGATAGTTTCTTTCAAGTTGAGCTTGACTCATCATGATGTTTAGCCAATAGCCCTGGGAAGTCTTTAAACTTAGATGAAATCAGCCAGGAAGGAGGCAAGCCTTAATAAATGTATAGTAGTTGTAGATATTTAAATTTGTAGATACCAATGAGTCTTTCCTGTTGTAGACATTTTACTTATTAATCTCTGAAATGTACCAGTTCAGAATACCAATCTTCTGCTCTCAACAAATAAGATAGTATTACAATGTCTATAGATAATACTAGGGAAATAGTCATAAGTTTCTGTTAATTTATTACTTCTATCACACCCTGTCAATAAAAATAAAATATTTCTATTTGCAAATCTGGGCCAAGTGATATATTCTGATGGCAATTCTTAATATCCTTGGGACTTGCTGTTCCAAAGTATCTCTTGCCTTATAGTACTTTCCATATAAATTTTACATTCTTGTTCATACTAATTAAATAATTTGCTGTGGATCTTGGGCAATGTAATGGGGTTTTTTTTTTTGTTTGTTTGTTTTTTTGAAAATTTTGAAATTTGGAGATACTAACATGCTTTTTATCTTAGTTCTAGGTCTCGCTCTAGAACATACTCACGGTCTCGCAGTAGGGATCGTGTTTATAATAGAGATTACCGCAGGGATTACAGAAATAATAGAGGAATGAGACGTCCTTATGGCTATAGAGGAAGAGGTAGAGGCTATTACCCAGGAGGTGGAGGCAGATACCACCGTGGAGGTTATAGGCCTGTCTGGAATAGAAGACATTCTCGAAGTCCAAGACGAGGCCGCTCACGTTCCAGGAGTCCAAAAAGACGTTCAGTCTCTTCTCAAAGATCTCGGAGCAGATCACGTAGATCCTACAAATCTTCCAGATCTCCAAGATCCTCTTCATCTCGGTCTTCATCTCCATATAGCAAATCTCCAGTCTCTTCCAAAAGACGTGGGTCATCAGAAAAACAGCCGAAGAAAACTGAGGCAGCTGCTTTGCAGGATAGCCCATTAAAAAGTAAATCCCAAGAAGAAGAGAAAAATACATTTGAACACGACCCTTCTGAGCCTTTAGATGATTTTAATAAATCAGCAGCAGCTTCAGCTGATATTTGGCCTGGCCTTTCTGCTTATGATAACAGTCCACGGTCACCTCATAGCCCTTCTATTGCCTCTCCACCTAGTCAGAGTTCTTCATGCTCTGATGCTCACTTACTCAGCACAGTCCACTCAGCAAAAGACACCCCTCAGCATTCACATTCCATTCAGCATAGCCCTGAAAGATCTGGGTCTGGTTCCCTTGGAAATGGTTCCAGTCGTTATAGCCCTTCTCAGAATAGCCCATTACATCACATTCCTTCAAGGAGAAGCCCTGCAAAAGCTGTTGCATCACAGAATGCTGCACGGGAAGAGACACGCATGCGTTCCTTTTATCCGGAGGCTGGGGAGCAGGAAAGTGCAAAGGGAGGAAAGTTTCTGAAGAGGTGAGCAATAAAAAAATAATGGTGCTTAATATTAGTCAACATAAAATATTTCTGTTATACTGTGCAATAAAAAGTATCTGCAAATTTTTCAAAATAACATTTTGGCTTTAGAAGGTAAACTACTCGATGTCTATGTTTCACTGAATCAGAAATGTAAATGTTTTTTTGAAATATTATGAATTCATGTAATGCATTTTGGAATATAATGAATTCATAGGAAATCTGTTAAGCATTTAAAAGTACCCTATTTCACTTTGAAAAAAATTGTTTTGAAAATATTTCTGTATTTTTAGCAAATATAATATATCTTTTCTAATATGCACTTGCACATTAATATACATTAATACTTTGTCGAGTAGTACAATACAGAAGAATCCTTAGTAGGATTGTGTGAACTCCAGTGATTTGAGAACTGGTTTTTTTCAGCAAACATTGGAATGTTATATCTCAAATTCTGTCCAACTTGGGGAAGTTGCTTCTGGAAATTTTCATAGTGCTCCTGAAATAATATGTTCTGAAGGGGGAACAATGCTTTGGAGTTCTCCAGAATATTCCATTCCTGAACTGCCAAAGTATTCACATTCATACTTAATAAAAGAATAATTATTATGATTTACAGTGGTATGCCATAGACCCGTGATGGCGAACCTATGGCATGTGTGCCACAGGTGGCACATGGAGCCATATCTGTGGGCACGCGAGTGTTACCCTAGCTCAGGTCTAGTGCACATGTGCACGCCAACCAGCTAATTTTCGGGCCCTCCAGTCCGGAAACGCGCTGTTTCTGGCCTCCCCAAGGCCTCCGGAGGTGGGTGAGGAAGGCCATTTTTGCCCTCCCCAGGCTCCAAGGAAGCCTCTGGAGCCTAGGGAGGGTGAAAAATGGGCCTGTGGGGGGCGGGATGCATTGAATTATGAGTGGGCATGCATGCGTGCAACCCCCCCATGCTCCCCCCCCCACTTTTAGCACGCAACGGCAAAAAGGTTAGCCATCACTGCCATAGACCATGCATAATTTACATTTGACTATTAAATTTAACTGGTTGCTTTGCAAGATAGATTTAAAATATTTTTCATTTGTGAAGTTGATTTATGTGTGAAACCTAACAGTAAGCAATAACTATACATAATTGCCCAGCTACTAAATTATTCAGAAAACAAGTTATACTTTTATTTTAAAAAAACCAAACACCTATAATAGGTCATGGCAGCAGCAGTAGGGAAGGACTTTGTGGACTTTCGATATCTATTTGATAGACCATGTGATATAAAAGGCTGATCAGATAGACTTAGTCCAGTTCCACCAAGCTATTCTCATATTTTTATGAAATAAAATAGTGTTTTAGATACTATTTGTATTGAAAGCTGCTTCTGTCTATACAGTTTAACTTCTCTATCAAAATTATAAAAGGCTCAGAAGTAATGGAATTTGTGCAAAAACAATGTTTAGATTTTGAAATAATTAACTTTTGAAAAATTATTTTTGCATGTGCTTAAATTTAATTGCATTGGTTTTGGATTTCGCATTTTTCAATGAAAATAGATGTTATCTTCTTTGCTATTTACAGGTATACAGATGAAGAATCTAGGGTATACCTGCTTGATAGGAATAACACTAGAGAAAAAGATGCTCAGAAAGATAGAGGATCAGAAAAGGGGAGGACAGAGGGAGAGAGAGAATGGGAAGACCAGGAAGCTTTGGAATATTATATGGATAAAGAGGCCGGAAAACAAAAATTTAATGATTCAGAAGGGGAAGACACAGAAGAAACTGAAGATTATAGACAGTTCAGAAAGTCTGTTCTGGCAGATCAGGGTAAGAACTTTGCCGCATCTCATCGTAATGTTGAGGAAGAAGGCTCCAAATACAAGTCAAAAATCTCTATGAAGGCAAACAGAGAAGGTGAAGCATTTAGAGACGATAAGGGCTATAAAGTTAAAGAGACAACTAGCTACATAGTTGAAAGACCTATTTTAGTAAAAGATAAGCACAAGGAAGATGAGAAAATCTCTGAAAGACTGATGAAGAAAGAGATGCAATCACCTGAACAGGTAAAGTCTGAAAAGCTCAAAGAACTCTTTGATTATAGTCCTCCTCTACACAAGAATCTGGATATGAGAGAGAAATCTATCTTCAGAGAGGAGAGCCCGCTTAGGATCAAAATGATAGCCAGTGACTCCCATCGACCTGAAGTTAAACTTAAAATGGCACCTGTGCCACTTGATGATTCAAACAGGTAATTATCCATAATTTTAATCGCTTCTCATATCCATAGAAGAGATCATTTTTCATAAACCTTATTTTCCTTTTTTGTTGTTGTTTTTTGTTTTTATTACACATCTTAGACCTGCTTCCTTGACTAAAGACAGGCTGCTCGCTAGCACACTTGTCCATTCGGTCAAGAAGGAGCAAGAATTCCGATCCATCTTTGACCACATTAAGCTTCCACAAGCCAGCAAAAGCACATCGGAGTCATTTATTCAGCACATTGTGTCCTTAGTCCATCATGTAAAAGGTACGTCTTGAGTTTACCATATGAGACATGTATCACATGCTGTTAAGAGAAGAATAGTGGTATTAATTTTAGACCTGTTAAATTCACCTCTTTATTTTGTATTCATCTTGATTTTTTATACATGCTTTCCTGTTAAATAACATTCTAGAAAATTTTGTAAGTATTTGAAAGCTTTATAGGAATAATATAACATTACTTGATCCTTTTCTTCTATAGATTCAGAAAGAAGAGCTATAGGAAATACGTAAGCAGAAGAAGATAATGCAGAAAGGGGATTTCTGTAGAAAAAATGGGATTTTATAAGGTGGAAAGAGAAAGCAAAGATGATTTCAAAGGACCAGATCATGTAGATGTGAAATAAGAGGGAAAAAGAATAATATAAGAGATAAGGATTCTACTCTGTGGTGATCCAGTAGTAAAGAAATGAACGTGTGAAGATTACACATGAACTAAACATAAAACAAAAATAGTAGTGACATGGCCTTTTGGAGCCAGTAGAAATAATAAAGGTTACAATGAGAATTGTGTACTTACAGCAAAACTGTTATGCTGTAGGTTTATGTATGTTTGTATATACAGAATTTCTGCTGCAGTATATATTAGCTACAGTATAGAACAATGAACAAGTAATTGATCTTACTGCTAAACACATGTAAAGTGTCAAATTAAGACTTGCATTTTATGTTACAATACCGTCAAATTGGATAGTACTGTATGTTAATTAAATAACTTTGCAGTGATACCAGGACAAGTTTGGATTTCACCTAATAACTTGTATAGTTATCCTTCAAAATAGGATGGTTTGAGAATACAAAACTAACAGCAGCACACAAATCCAGGGAACAAGTAGTGTGACACTTACAAGTGCAAATAATGCCCTTTTGATAGTGCCAAATGTATGAAACTATTTAAATAAAACAATCCTTTTGCTTCTCATGAAAGCTTTAATGGAAGAAATATACTTAAAAGATAAGATACCACTTTGGAATTCCAAAAATCGCTAACAGACTACTTACCGGATCATGTAATAAAGCTAGAATGGTAATTAGGCAAATAAGTTTTGACTAATTTCAACTACGGCAGTGGCATCTTGGTCTTTGGAAAGAGGCATTTTAATTTTTCTTTTACAGTACAATGAGCTAATGGTTGCATTTCAGTTTATTTGTGTGTCATTTGATTGAAAGAAATATCTAGGTGTTATTTGTTTACATTGCCAGGAATGTACACCCTAATTCAAGAAAATATGAACTAAAATGAAACTAGTTCATTTATAATTTTCTTCTTAAATGTATTCCATCTATGGGAGCTAAAATGTTGCAATTTGATGATCAAATCTAAGAGTTCCATTAAAATTTAACCGAACAAGTTAACATTTAAGAGAATTTTGTAGAAAGCAATGTGTTTGTATATCGTAGACTTTCTTAGCCTAATACTTTACATTTATTCTGAGAGTTAAGTCTTTACTGGAGGATAGGCATTGGTGGAAAAAGCTGACTTTGTGTATATGTAAAAATAGGAACATACTTTTAGACTAAAACTTTAGTTTTGATTGCAAATAGAGAAGGTAGTGGAAAGCACTGGAGAACTTGTGTACACCATGCTAGCCTGTAAATTAACATGACCTTACAGGCAGAGTCACTAATTCCTCTGTTACATATTAGGGGGTTGAAGGAACATTATTTCCAGGAGTAATTGGTATATAATTATATACCTAAAATATATCAAAATGTATTGTATACACATATATACACTGGTTTTCATTTATACAAATTGCTTGATTTCCCTTAGAATAGGCAAGGAAATAAACATGCATATGTGGCTTATGTTGGACTGTTTGCCTACCTTTCTCAATGTTAGCTTCATTTACTGTGATTCTACTACCCCAATCTTTTATATAAATTACTATCTGAACCTGGAATTGTGTGATGGAAATTGAATGCTGCCTTGTTACATTATTTCCCTTATTGTAGCATTCCAGTTCAGAAACATTTGAGTAAGGCTGGAGTACTGTAGGGAAGTCATCATAGATGAACATAATGCAAGAAATCCAGATTTAAACAGATACTATATTTATTTACCGTCATTAATTATATTTGATAATTTGAACACTTACCTTGAAATTGGATTATGCCATTCAATTCTGCATAGGTAACAATATCATCTATCTTATATTGCTCATTCTGATGGAGTCGTTAACATTACCAGGTAAAGAAAAATCCTGAAAATTTGAGAATGCATATGAAGAGTGGTCAAGTTTACTGATGAAAAGCCCAACAGTCCTATAATTCTTTTTTCTAAAGTTATAGTCTTTGAAAAGAAAACACATTTTCTTTTCATAATATCATATTTTACTGTTTTGACTTTAAAGCTATTGTTTAATAAAGAAGCAGTGGGCAATTGTTTTTTACTTATTTACAATAAAAATTTTCTTGGCTTATTAGAAAGCTTCTGTATAACACATAATTTTGGATCCAGGTTTTGCCACTGTTGGCAGGAGCATTTCTTGTAAAGCTGCAAGTTCAGAAGCTGTGAAAAACTCTGGAGGATTTACAATGTTTTAGAACCACATACCAAATTTTAGGCACCTCTCAGATATATTTGCCTAGAAAATGTAGAAAGCTAACTGCTTTACATTACACCAAAAAAAAAAAAAAAGCTGTATTTTCATATTTTAAGAGTTAAAAAGACTTATGAGGTTATAAAATCCTGTAAGTATGCTTGCCAAAGAGATCATTTAAGTTGAATGTTTTCAGTTAGTATATCAAATATTTACACATACCCTGTTGTTTTAACTACTGGTCTTTGGCCAGTTTATTAATATGTCTCAATCCCAGTTTGCTTCCCAAGGTTATTTAATTTTTTCTGCACGCAGTAAAAAGAATCTGTGGATCACATTTTTGTAAAAATGTAGTAGTAATTTTACATTATTGGTGCAATGCAGCTAGACTGAACAGCTCTTCTCTTACATAGAGCTGAAAATGCCCAGTGATGTTTTCTTTTTCATTGCAACTAGGTCCTGGAATGTGTTTTGAAATGGCAAAATCCATATTACAAAAGTAAAATAGCTGTTGAAAGATAACAGATGCACAAACAGGCAAAGTTGAACTTCTATCTTCCTGGCAAAAATGGCACAAAAACTGAATTGCTAGCTCAAATTCCTGTGTTTGATGGAATTATGATTGAGGCACTACCCTTGTAGTGGCCGTGTCAAGTTTTAATGATTGGTTTTGAGAGATGTGCTGGATGTTGGGCGGTAAGTTGATAAGATGTACATTGACCTGTTAAGCAGATAGTTTTCTTTATTTGTAACATTTCATAGTCCTTTTTAATTTACACATATACTATTTTACATTTAAACACATCTGTTGAACTGGTCTTTCAGAATGTAGCGTGTGTGTGTGTTATCAATTTATTGGTCTTGGTTAAAAGAAAAGAAACTTTATGCTGTCAAGTTTGCCAGAATGCCAGATTTTAAAATCTAAAAGTTTTACCTTGGTGGTAATTTAAAAAAGAAAAAGAAATTGTGATCTTTAAAATAAAATGACCTGTGAAACTTCATTTTATGTATGCCTTTTGGAGAATAAATCCAGCTGAGTTCAAGAGGGTTTATTCTCACAGCAGTATGCGTAGGATGACAACATTATTTTAAAATTGCAATGTATGACCATGCTCCCACTAATACTGCAATATTTCTCTCATAATGTATTTGGCTCCTGTGGGTAAACAAGATGTGCACTATAAACTTTGACTGCTTTTTAAATTTAAAAAAATGTACATTCAGTTTATAATGGCATAAAGAGTACAGATGTGTAAGGAATTTCTAAACGTGATTACTACAAACAGATGGGACAAATTTTTGTTGCTTACATTGTGAAGTCCCTGGCTCTTCTGCATTCTAATTTTATATATTATGTTGATATACTTTGGTTAATTAGTACTTATTCTCTGAAATTCTACAGAACAATATTTCAAATCAGCTGGAATGACCCTAAGTGAGAGATTCACTGCTTATCAGAAGGCTACTGAAGAACATAGCACCCGGCAAAAGAGTCCTGAAATACACAGGTAATGCATTGTCTTATTGTTTAGTGTAAATGATACTCACTTTTAAAATGATGCTTATATTTATAAAAAGCACCATGTCTCTTGAATATAGAACTTGAATAGAAGTTCCTGAGTAAATCTGCTATATCTGTTTTGATACATGAGATTTTATAATAAGGTAAGTGTGAAATGTATATTTATCAGTTCTGTTTTTTATTCCATTTAAATGGAAACCCATTTAAAATTGAAAGTAATAAATTATGTCTGGGATTTAAAGAATTGTTGGGTACATTTTTTAACCTAAAATATTATTTGTATTTCTGAAAAAAAATGCTCATGTATTCGCATACAAAGAATAGTGTATATTGTATGGTTTATCAATACTGCAGTTGGATTTTTGAATTATGTGGAGGTTGATTTGTTTATATATACGTATGGCATTTTTAGAGGGGCACATTAACATTTTAATTGTTTAGCTTTAGTCTCTCCTTTTTGTGTTTTCAGTTTTCCATTTGGCAATTCTGGATGTAGACATAATAATTACTTTTGACAATCTTGCATTTAGAAGGATTGACATCTCTCCAAGTGCCCTGAGGAAGCATACCCGTTTATCAGGCGAAGAGAGAACCTTTAAAGAAGAAACTCAGAAAGTAGGTTCTAAATTGATACATTTTTTTTCAAAGTATCCTGTATAGTCCAGAACTAAATATATATCCTAAAACATCCTTCATAAAATTGCACATATAGCTTACTATCCTAAGTAATACTGAGCTTGATCTATTTATCATCTTTTAAGGATAGGTCAGTTTTATGCATCTTGTATAATGAGCCATGAACATGAAAAGATAATTATATTCAGCGTTCTTACAAAATAAAGGCCATTACTTTCTAATATTATTCCATGGAATAACTGAATTAAACAAGACTATTGTAATAACATTAATAAGAAATTATGCTGACATTTCATTCCCATGAAACATTTGGAAGTGTTTTTTGTTTCATTTCTAAGATTTTTTTTAAAAAATCAAATGTATTTACAGTCTAATGTAGAGAACTTTTCTATGCAAAACAATCATGTTCTATATATAAAAATACTGTTAGGAAGTTTAACTTTCTAGGAAAATGGCAAGATAGAAGTCTAACAAATCTGTTTATAGTTTGTTATAATTGTCTTTTGAATCAAGTCTCATTTCCGGTGACTACATGAACAAGTCCCTGCAGTTTTCTTGGAAGTGCCATTTTCCTAAGACTGACTATCCCAAAGTCATTCAGATGGATTTTGTGCGTAAAACAGTACTAAAACCCATAGTTCATAAACTTGTAATCCAGCATCTTTAACCTCACCTTTATATTAATATTAAGTATATGTAGAATACTTTTGCTATAAGCAAAATTTACAAAATGTTTAGTGGAGTTTTCAATAAAGAATGCATGAGACTATAAACACAAGAAATTAATGTACTCCAACATTTGTAGTTGTAAAATATTTCAATTAAATGGTTTTGATCTAGGGAGATAAAAAATTAAAGTGCGATTCTGCCGATCTTCGACATGACATCGATCGTCGTAGAAAAGAACGAAGTAAAGAACGAGGAGACTCTAAAGGTTCCAGGGAATCCAGTGGGTCAAGAAAGCAAGAAAAAGTTCCAAAAGATTACAAGGATTATAAAACTTTCAAGGATGATAGGTAAAAAAGCATAATTTTGTAATTAATGTTCTAGTTAAATGTCTATGTAATTGTAAGCTTAATTGCTTTCAGTTTTCCCTTTACAATGGCACATCTAAATGTAAACAATTAAAATTATTTGTTTTACAGCAAAAATGTATTTGTCTTTTACACGGCTTATGGTGGATGAGGACAAAAACTTTGGAATAGCAAGCTAACACTGAAAAAAAATGACAAATTAATCTGTCCTATTATCCAGGCTACATCAGGAGTTGGACTTCAATGCAGTGCATTTCTGTAAACAGTTTGTGTAAGAACTTTGGTTCGTTATGCTTGATTCCGCACTTTTTCAACTCATAACACCCAGATTATGAGAATTTTACTGAAATTTAAATTTAACTTGGGCAAGGGGAGGGTTGGCAAGAGGAATTTCTTTTTCTCAAAACTTGTAATATGAAATTATACAGGTTAGTAGTTTAGGAGCAACGTAACTATGTACAATACTTGCTGCAGTGATAATACTGAAAATAACTTTTATGCTTTTGAATTTGGTATTAATATTAGAAATCTATGGTCAAATCAATGCCAAAGGTATTTCCTATGAGACTATTGAATATGAATGTTTTATGTCCTGCTCTTTCGTATACAGTATATATTAATATTATTAAATCACTGATTTACTTGTACTTTCTATTTACTTCTCCTCAACTCATGTCCACATGGTTGTCAGTTACTGATTAGTTCTGCATCTTGTGGCAATATAATGTAGTTAAAAGATAATTGATATTATCTTTTACTGATATTTTACAGTATGGGTAAGGTGTTAAAATAGATGGAACTAGACAAAAGCTAGCAACTTTACCTTTAGTCATTTTTCCCTTCCATTCTGAGATTGTGAAAGCATGCATTTAAATGTAGCTTTTACTGGCTAATTAGCTATTTTTTTATTAATAACATGCTAATGAGCCATAGCTATTAAAATTATGGATTGAGTAATAATGTTCCACATTAGCTTCAAGACAAGAACAGAGGATAACTTCTAAGAATACACAAAATACATCCAGTACGTAGGGCACAACAGCAAATAGTATGGTTTCTTATTTTTCAGTAAGCAAAAAAGAGAACAAGACCATTCTCGATCTTCCTCAACTTCCTCCCCATCTTCCTCATCCAGTTCCCGAGAAGAAAAGGACTGCAAGAAAGAAAGAGATGAAGAACTTAAACCCCATCATGAGCAGAAAGAATATCCAGGTTTTACGGGAGTTGGAAGACCTAGAGGCACATTTGTAAGTTTCTTCTCTGCAGTTATTTTTAACCATAGTTTGTCACCATTGAATTAAAATACCCAGTGTACATTTGAAGCATATAGGAATGCAGATTAGAAATAATCATGTTGGACAGTAATTTGCAACAAGGTGTATTTATATAAATTATAGGAAAATAATACATTACTTTGGCATAAAGGGAAAGATAGGCAAGAGCATCTTATTGTACCTATATTATTATGCTACCTAGATAAATTGTTGCTTTAAATATTCACAAACATTTGTATGTTTAAAGCCAAAGCATCATTAATTATCTATTCTATTCTCTGTTCTTTCTGATTTCTTGCATCTACTTGTAATAATTTATTCATAGGCATTTTCTCTGATTTGTTCTTCAAGTTTGACATGTTGATTTCCTTCTTTTTTTAAATATTAAATCTGTGTATTGAGAGTTCACCAATAGTATTACCTTATATCAACATAGAACAGAACAGTTAGTGGCAAATGCATTTTACTGAAATTAGGTGACAGTTGTTGAAAACTGCTACATTAAATTTTATACACATTTTTAGTTAATTAGCAACACATGTTAGTTAATGATTAGAATTAATATATAGCTATTAAATGGCTATCAAAATTGCATTTAAAATAATTGAACTAATATTGTTATCTGAACTAATTTATTTTTCTCATATAGTTTCTTGAAAGTGTTAAGGTTAATTAAGTGTACTGGACCATATAAGTTCTTTTTTTCCCTTTTTGTTTTTTCTGTTGACCAAACTCAGTATTATTATATATTATACATTGTGACTTATGACTCCACAATAAGTCCCAAAGTGCGACCTTCATTTTCTTCATTTTTCAAACCTAAAGCCTTTTGCCTGTATTGTAGGAAAATCAGAGGAGATGACAAACATTGCAGAATTGGTAAAGCATTTAATCCTGCAGTGGGGGTGTCTCTGCTTGGTCTTTCCCTTTAGTCTTCTTTGGCATCTAGAGAAGGAGGAAGTGTTATTTTCGGATTCTATGTTTTCTCTACTGCCTTTCCCAGTTTTGGCACTCTGAATTTAACAATGCTGACATTCTGGGAGGTGACTCATATTTAGAGGATCGCCCGGTTGGGAAAGGCTTTCCTAGTACAACTTCCTGCTGAGACCTGAAAATTTTTCCAGTTGCAGTGAGCAATTGGGGGAAGTGTGAAGTGAAAAGGAATTACTGGAAATCACTTTTCTTATTCAACCAGAAAAAAAAGCCGCCTCTATACCTGTGTGGGAAAGATGTTGCTACATCTGGTTACTATCTATCGTGCACACAAAATCCGTTTTTAAAATCTGGATTTTTCAGTAAATGCTGCACATAAACATTATTTTGCAGCACTGAACCTTTATTAAATGAGGTGTAAATAGCTTTTTTTAAATTTTGAAATATCTTCATTTTATGCAGTGTTAACAGAGGATTTTAGTTAATGCAATAATAATTTATTGCTATGTGTAATTAAATATATTCATTATTTAAATACATACATGCTTTGGTTAATCAGTTTCGAATTAGAGGCAGAGGAAGAGCCAGAGGCGTGTTTGCTGGAACAAATACTGGTCCTAGCAATTCAAACACTACTTTTCAAAAGAGACCAAAAGAGGAAGAATGGGATCCTGAATATACTCCAAAAAGCAAGAAATACTTCTTGGTGGGTGTCATATTATATGCATGCATCTTTTCTAAATCTTATTTTATAGCAGCAATATCTAAAGCTATTTCTGTTAATTTCAAGAATCTTCATTGAGTCCTCTGACAGTGAACATCAATATTTGTATTTGCTTTTACATCCATTTACATAGTCTAATGCATGGGTGTCAAACTTGCCACGTCACAATGCCGTCATGTGACTTTTGTGACGTTTTTCCCATTCATAGAGCTGAGGTGGGCGTGGCCTGCGTATGTCGCATCTGGCCCGTGGGCTGCCAGTTTGATACCCCTGGTCTAATGAAACAAGTTCTTCTGCCCCATCTCTAGCTAGTCAGTTGGCAAGAGGAGAGAAAAGAGCCTGTGCAGACTACAACGTACAATTATATATTTTGTTCAATGGATTGCCTACTGTTATTTGTAAGTGAAGATTTAGGCTTTCCTTAAAGCCGAGGAAAAGCCAGATAATATAATAATATCTCAATTGCTTGGAGTTGACTGACATAATGCTATTCTGTAACTTTGGGTAATGGTGTTTGTAGTCATGAAATCAAAGTAATTATTAAATAATTTAATATGGCGTGCGTAACTGCTTTTCAAAGAAATTTTCTAATGCTTAATTTTTTTCACTGTGTAAATTTTCTTCATTTTCACTTCCTGTATTTTCCCTTTTGTGAGTAATTAATGCTTCTCAGTGAATAGCAGGTGTGTACACAAGCACTCTTTCGGTGGATACAATATTTTCTATTGCTCTAATGTTTATTAAACATCTAATTGTGTTTAGAAAAAACAGGATTTTGATCAGCTGTGACTTTTCACCTGCTGGAGGCACTCGAGGATGAACATTAAAAAATATATTTCTGATACTTTTTATTTTGTTAAAAGACAGATTTAAGACTTTCAGAAAATAAAATCCAGGTCAAATAAAAAGTTTGCTCTAATATTTAGAAAAAATAATACTGCCTATTGTCTCTCTTTCTTCTGTGGTCTACTCCTAACCAGGTATAGCTTTCTTGGGTTGGATAGAAGTGGGGTGATTCTTCTTGGATCAATCAGCCATGTCTTCCTCTATGATACTTACTGTTTCCTGTCTGGTTTCATGGTTGCAGAATGTATTTGGGTGTTAGGTTCTATTGGGGAAATAGTTTTTAACACTTGTTATTTTTAAGATTATTTGAGATTCTGCCATGTTATTTATTTATTATTTATTTAATATGCTGCCTGTCTCACTATCCAAACTGACTCCATATCTTCTAGTATTTTTGTATCTTCCATTATTTCACTCTTTGTACATGTTATATTTTGGGTAACATAAACCACCAGCAATTATTTCTATTCATGTATGAAGGAATTAAACAGTAGGGATATGTAGGATTTTGCCCTTTTCTGTCTATCCCCCCTTTTTACCATCTCGTCTAATAAAGAATTCTGAGTAAGTTAAAATTACTGTTAATTTGGTTGGCTTTAATAATAATTGAAAGAGCCCATTTAGTGTAGTTGTTAGGCCATCAAATCAAAAGACTGAGTTCTAGTCCTGCCTTAGGCACAAAGCCAACTGGGTGATCTTGGGCTAGTCACTTTCTCTCAGCCCTAGCAAGGAGGCAAAAGCAAATTACTTGGGGACAGGGGGATTCTTGCCAAAAAAATTCAGGCAGTCTCAGAATCAAACATGATTGAACAGAAGAAAAATAATAATTTGTGTTACTCATTTTTTTCTGTAGTTTTCTTTAAATTTGTTATGTGTTGTTTCTAAAATTTGTTCTTCAGTGGACCTAGTTAAGCACAGAACATAACATAGAATATGTAACAAAACTTAAAATATAATATTAAGTTATTAGAAATGTGTATAAAGGAAGATTAATAACCTAAATTTATTGCACTTGCTCATGGGCATAAAATTGTCAGTTTCCCAGTGGGTGGGTAGGTGAACTGTTGTGAAATAATATATCTAATAATGTGTCTAAAGAACTTTAATACAGCGGGCAAACATACAAAAAGAGAAAAAAATGGGAGTGTGTGCAGAGAGTTGGGAGATAGAGCAACTTAGCGAAACCTAGGGTGATTCAACTAAATTGAATGTACTTTTTCAAACTGGTTCTTGGCGGCCTTCGTTGACATTGCTTGGCTTGTTGGAGAGCACGGCACCAACTGGAAAATTCCAGGGGCTATATGCCTTGCTCCCCATACTTCCCAGAGTTTATATCTTTGCTTAGAATTTTGAATATAGACAGGGCAAGTTTCATGTTTTTGTACCTTAACAAATTACTGATTCATTTTTTAAAAAGGCACTCTTAGCTCAATGGTAGAGCATGTGTCTTTTACATATATTTCTGCACTAACTTCAGGGCATGTTGGACCTGAACTTGGAATCCTTGATTAACCAAATACAGTGTATTGGAATAGCTTAACTAATGATTGAACTTGGTATATATGTTATCTTTTTATCTTTCAGAATAGTAAGATCAAAGAATTCAACTATAGTAATTAATTAAATTGATGATAAATATAACTGCTCTTTGTGCTGCTTGGGTTCTACATTTTCTTTAACTGGATTCCATTTACTCTAGCATGATGACAGAGATGATGGTGTTGATTACTGGGCTAAAAGAGGAAGAGGACGTGGTACTTTTCAGCGTGGCAGAGGAAGATTCAACTTCAAAAAATCAGGTAGCAGTCCAAAATGGACGCATGATAAATACCAAGGTGATGGGCTTGTAGAAGATGAAGAAGAAACAATGGAAAACGAAGACAAGGAGAGACGTAAAGAAGAAAAGGTATGTATTGTGCTGTATCAGTTAGGTTTTTGTTTTTGTATTGTTGTATTTAAAATAGGTTAAAATATTGTACCGTAATTGTGCATATATTTAATTTTTTTTACACAGGAATAATAACATTGAAGATCAGTTGCAGCTGAAAAAAACTATTTGCTATCTGTGCAGCATTTTTAATATGACTTGTCGTCAAATGAATGTAAGCATTTTACTTAAATTTTACTGTTGGAAAGTAGTTTAGGTTTGGTTTTGTTTCTGTTTTAATTCTTTTGTAATCTCACTAGTAATTGTTGAAGATTATACAAAGCAAGTAGTAAAGGTATGATGCTATTTGTCATGATTGACTTTTTAAAATGTTTACTGTTAAACACAGTGTAACTTTGTTT
Organism: Masticophis lateralis; assembly: GCA_030761175.1. Taxonomy (NCBI): domain Eukaryota; kingdom Metazoa; phylum Chordata; class Lepidosauria; order Squamata; family Colubridae; genus Masticophis; species Masticophis lateralis. Next base: position 91,012,867 of record JAUDYJ010000001.1, read on the forward strand.
TGTCCAAAAGATCTGATTTTAAACAGAGTTGTACTTCATTATCCCCTCCACAGCTACGTTTCGTTATTGAAATAAAACTTAGGTCTGCACATTTAGATATTGAGGCAGCATTTTAAAATAAATCTGTACTAAATCTTGGAGCTAATAATTTCCTGGAGCTTTTTGTTTGTGTGGCTTATATTTAAATTGCAAAATTGTATAATCTGGAGTGGGAGGCTTCTATTTTGTTTAATTCAGCCATCTAAGTAATTGTGGCAGCATGTAAACAGCACTGCAAGATTAAAAGTTTGCCATGAGTTTTCACAAGGCTTGTTCTTGGATAGGTTTGAGAATTAGAATATCCCAGTAAAATGAGTGTAAGTAGGAGGTTATAAAAGTACTTTGGGGATCTTATTAATTTTCTCATACATTCACATTTCTAGAAAACGATGGGCGTTCTCTTCTGAACAGATCTAGATCTGACAAGTAGAGCTGTAGCTTAACAGGTGCTACCTTTCTCCGTCCACATAATCTTACTTCTAATGGGGAAATGCTTCAACTATTTGTGTAACAGCACTAAAAGTAGTTTGACCTTCTGCATATTCTATTCTTGTGAGAAGACCTATCCTACATTCCAAACGTTTAGGCGTACAACAGAAAGAGGTAAATTGTAGTGAAAAGTTACCTTTAACACAAGCATGCTTTGAGTGTATTGTTTTAGTGTTTATATGCCTAATAGACATAGTCTTATGTAAAACACAGGATGCAATTCATTTATAAAATTTAAACTGTATATAATGAATGTGAAATGGAGTTATTATGCAAGAGCATTAGATGAAGTTTCATTGGCATCTGGTGAAAAATATTGGCCACAAATTTACGGCAATACTGATTTAGCTATTATTGCATCGTTTTCCCCAATTTGTAAAATAATATTTGTGGGTTTTCTTTAGCAAAATAACCTAAACTATGGGATATCTCAGTCGTGTTTTCAGTCCTTGGTGGAATAAAGATGTGAAATTTAAAAGGAAATGAGCTTGTTATTACAGTTGAATATTACAGAAGCTTTATATCGCTACTATATCTGAAACCATGAACTAAAAGAATGAACTAGATTAAAACCAGAATCATATGAACTAGAAATTTTAAAAAATTACAATTTAACCTTTTTTTCCCAATCACATGTATTTTAAACTTTGGTTGAAGTCTTGAAATACAAAATTGAACAATTCCTATACTCATGGTGCCATTTGGATAACCTGTAAGAAACAGAAGTTAGTTTACACTAAATTAGACTTGCCCTTTTAGTTTACTAATGTCTACCATTTCAGCCACCAGATTTTCAAGCCACTTGAACAGAATTTTTATCAAGCCTTTCTATCAGATAGTAAACTAAGTGTCAGTTACAAGTTGAGGCTTCCCTTGTGACAGTTTGAAGTACACCTAAATTGATAATTATAATATCTACATCAAAATATCTACATCAAAAGGAGCCTGGATAGCCCAACAGACTAAAAGCCTGTTATTAACATTCAGCTGTCTGCAATTATTGCAAGTTCAAATCTCACCAGGCTCAAGGTCGACTCAGCCTTCCATCCTTTCTAAGGTAGGTAAATTGAGGACCCAGTTTGTGGGGGCAATAAGCTGACTTCGTATAAAATATACAAAAGTATGAAGGCTATTGCTTAGCACATTGTAAGCCGCCCTGAGTCTCCGGAGAAGAGTGGCATATAAATCTAATTTTTTTAAAAAAATGGATCTATTATGACAGATTAATATTCATGTGCCTTGCCACCGTAATGGCCACATGAAATCACAAATGAAAATAGATTGCAATGGTACTTGCAAGCATCAAAATATCTATCATTTCCCTGTGCCCAATGGACCTTTTGCCCCACCTCAGTTGGAGGGATGAGTTAGTGTGTGGATACATATTTATAGAGCTCAGTGTGTAGCATTTATTTGCAGCAATACTTTTTGGCCTTCCAAAATTCCCATTAGGCTGGTGAGCAACAGAGAGAGCTAATTCATCATCCTGGAAATAGTTTGTCACTGGCCCACCACTGCAATTCTATTATGCTCCTCCCCCAGCACACGTTATCCAAATTTTCAATGTTTCCCACACTCCCAAAAGTTTTCTTTCCTTTTGACTTTAAATATACATATGTACCTACAATTGACAGACTAGGGAAAGGAATGATAAATCCTTATGCTACAAAGGTATTTGACAACATTTATTAACAACATTATTTTGTAAGGGTTTTGTAAATGTAATCATTTTTATAAATCTTTGTAGTTGGAATTATTTTGGAAATAGGCACTCACTTAGGGTGCTGCCTCCTTTTTGTGACTTTTCTTTGTAGCTGTTAGCATGCTATAAATAAAATCTTTCTGAGTGTTAAGAGAGAAGATAATGTATATCAAGTGACAGAATATTTAGCTGATGAAATATTCTGTTTCATATTGTCATGAATAATTTTAGTTCACCACTAAAATCCTTGGATTATGGATGTATGCAACATTTGGGTTTAAATTGCTTCAAACATAAAACAGCGTTTCTCAAGCCTTTTGGAAGAGTTTCATCATAATGGGATTTTTTGTAATATCTTATGTTCACAATGGTTTGAAACAAAATTTTTGCATACTTCAGCTTCGAATCCCTTTCTGGCTATTTGGTTACTAAGATAAATAAAAATCCTTGGTTTGAAATTTACTAAAAAGTTTAGTTCTCGTAATGCATATGAACAATGCATAGGTTAACAGGAGTGTGTTATTGATGGTTAGGCAATAATCTCTTACTGCTTTTATCATGACCTGGTTCACAACATTAAGCCAAAAAGTAAGTTTTACTGACCACAATAATTAATCATGCATAATCTGAAACTAACTGGTTTATTACATTATGTACACTTAGTCAATCTTCATTGTTGTTAAAGCAGTTTTTTTTACAATTTCATTTATTTTTAATAAGATTTCTAGGTTGTCCAGTCCCAACAATTTTGTGTAGGTTAACAAATGCTAACAATATTTTTTTAAAAAATGAGGATAATGCAATTTAGATGGTTCAACAACTAATTCTCTCCCCCAGTAAAGGATAAACTACCACCCCATTGCCTCAACTTTAAATGCAACTCTACAGCATGGGGCAATTTAATGTTTTTAATGCTATTTTAAAGGCTGATAATGTGGAAACATGAATCTCAAGGTTGGGGGATGCAGAGAGGGTCCACCTCTTGGGCCCTTCTAGGTAACTAACTGGTGGAACTAGAAATAGCCAACTGTATCAGATGTTATAATGTGGGCAGAAACCATAGAACACGTATATCCCTTAATTAGCTACGCTCTAAGCCAAATAGGGTTTTAAAAGTGACAATTAGTTCCTTAAATTGTACTCCAAAGCAAATTGGAACCAGGCAGTTTGTGAAGCATGGATGTCTGTGGGTATGGTACAACCTGCCCAATTCTCATGCAGCTGTGGAACCACTGGTATCTTTCAAGTGATTATCAAAACAACCCCTTCTGCAGCATATTGCAATAAAAAGGGCCTCCCAGTCGAAGAAAGGACACAACTGGTGAACAAGATTATTGTGAAAGACCTTCCTGAACACAACTGCCATCTGCCTCTCAAGCATTGAGGGTCAGAGATGGAAGAACTTGCACTAGGAGTCTCGAGCACCATCAACCAATCTTGCTAGAATTGAGGCTTAGTTTGTTCTTCCTCATCCAACCTTCAGAGCAAGGCTGTATTTTTTTGTTATTGTTTGTTTTAATCAGCAGGGAAAAATGAATTACACAAAATAATAAACAAACACATAGAAGAATAGATGGCCTTATATTGCCTAGCAAAGTTAGGTAAAACACAATTTCCCACAGGTAAAACAATTTCCCACAGGGAAAAAGTACGAATAGTAATTGTGTTAGTAGTAGTATCTGAAAAGGTGTTCTCCAATTTTTTTTGACCCTAAAATAAAGGTCTGGTTAAAACAAAAATAGGAAATGATGAACTAGTACCGTGTGCCAAGCAGTCAAGTAAAGGGGGGATGGTATTTATGCATATCAAATCAGCAAACAATATGATGTATTTGAAGACAAAAAGATTACGTGTTTTATACTGCCATGTTTAGAGAGCTGCAATTGGCTATAAGTCTAAGATCTGAATGTAAGTATAGGTAGTCTTTCTAATAAACAATTGTATGCATATTCCGAGGCTGAAAAAATATTTTAAAAGATCTACCAGTAATGCCCATATCCTCTATATTACATACAGAGGAAAATCCTGGCATCTCTGGAACAACAAACAAAATGAAATAGGTTTGGATAGTAAGAATTAATACATTTGAGGCAGCTCGGATTGCAAAGGACATTTATTATAGCGATAGGAATCAAGAATCCAAATTTGAAAATAGAATAATGCACTCGTAGGGGAAAATGATGCGCCCAGAATCTCCTGAAAGTATCCTAGGACAAATCACAATATAATCTAAAGTTTGGGTCTATACTTAATTCTAAACCAGATGTAGGCAATCTTTAGCATCTAAGGTCCATGCTTTGGGGATGGAGGGACAATATAAATGTAACAATGAGGAGAGTAGTTCCTACAATGTTGAAAAAAATACCCAAAAGACAATACTGGCACAAGACCACTTTCATAATGTTTCCAGAAAAATGTGTAAGTTAATGCTCAGCTTCATTTAAGAATACTATCAGCAAATGAACAATAACTTCTGTCAGCTAATAACAACAGCCTTAAAGAAATTATTTTTTATTTTTGTAAAAAAAAACACTAAATTTTGCTTCAAATGAAAAAAGACTAGCAATGGTTACTAGCATATCAAAACGTTCAGTGAGAAAGTAGTTCTCTAAACTTGGTATATTCTTGCAGTCAAGATCAAATAAATCGACAATAAACAATTAGGAGCAGAAGCAATATAGCTCGCTCGTAGAGCACAGCCGATTTTTCTTTCCGGTCATCAGTGAATTTAGTTTTAACACGCCTCGCTGACGATCTCGTTGACATCGGAAACCGGAAGTAGGAAAGCAAGAAAATGCTTGATCTTCAAAGGAGGTTGGCTAAGCAGTTGGGGAAGGGAGCAATGCGGTTCAATGGCTGCAGCAGAACTCGAGCGACATGCGGCGGATCAAGTGGCCGACAAAAACTCTGCCTTCTGCAAGGCCGAGCAATAGATACAATAAATACCTAAGGCATGTCCTTAGGTATTTAGCAACCGACCTTCTCCCCAGTTTGGAAAAAATAAGATTTCGCTTCTGCATGGTAAATTACGGAAATGCCGCGAGCCTGCTTAATAAAACACTTCCCGCAAGATATCTATTTTTATTTTTCCTACCTCGCGCATAGATCTATGAACAAAAAGTAAGCTCTGTGATTGGTTAGCGCGTCAGATGCTTCCTTGTTCCCGTTTGATTGGCTACAGCGAATCAATCGGGTTTCCAATTCCGCCAATCAAGAAAAAGGGTGCCAACTTTTGGTTGTCGCGCAGGAGAAGCTCGCGCCCGCCACCTTCTCTCGCCCATTTCCCGTAGGTTCCAGCGGAAAGGTTCGCGCCGCTTCTGGTGGGGTTCGTCAGTATCCCGCGGTTCTTCGACGGGCTGGCAGCTCTGAAGCCCACGTCCACGGCGGGCCCCGGATGACTTGCGTCTTGGCCAGCTTGCACCCTCGATCAGCTTCTGTTTGTTTTTATCCGCATGTGGCTAAAGTGAATGTTAGTATAAAGATAATCCCATTGGTCAAATCCAGTAACAAGTTAGCCTTACTGAAGAACGGTTCTTAAATCCCAATTCAAAATGTTTTGGGAGTGGCTGTATTACTGCGACTGGCGTAATGCAAAACTAATCTATAATCATATTGATTGTCTGCCTTCAGAATACACTTTCTCATTTTTGTTCACATCAAACTGTATCTATCTATCTATCTATCTATCTATCTATCTATCTATCTATCTATCTATCTATCTATCTATCTATCCTTCCTTCCTTCCTTCCTTCCTTCCTTCCTTCCTTCCTTCCTTCCTTCCATTCATTTCCACTGCAGACCTAGAATTTAAAATTCCCGTTGGAGTCACACTTAAGTCTTTTTAAAATTTGATTGTTGCCTGACTTTGTAAGATAGTGTTATTTTGGTAGAATATGAAAATATTTATTGTAAAACATTTTTGCATAAATTTTAAATGTAGTTAAATAATTATATAAACACTATAGTTTTTTTATTTTTGATATTTTTCATGTCAGTTTAAGAAAAACAGTAAATATGCGGAGAACAAAAATGGTATTTATGTTTATGAAAGGATCAAATGGGAAACTTCTAATTCAGATAAGTTTGGTGCTATCAGATGTGGGATGTAAAAATCTGAATGACTTCCAGATACCAGCAAAGAATTAGTATACTATATCTCTTTTCTACTATTTTGTGAGTCTGAATTTTTATTTTGTCAAATTCACAAGTAAAATTCTGATATATTGTTATGTGCATAAAATGCAAAAAACAAACAATGTAATTAGAATTAAAAATTAATATGGTAAAGTGTCATCCATGTAAATAATTTATAAATTATTTTAATGGTATGTTGTTATCTGGTAAATGGATCTCCACTGAACTTGTACAAGATCATAGCTTGTATACATGCAAGAACACCTAAAGATGTTACTATTTATAATATTGAGAAAGTGAATCTAAGAGACTGGATCAAAGCATCATTCCAAACCAGCCATCTTGCATCCAGAGATGGACATATTGAATAATCCAAACATAATTCATAAATTTCATTCCAGCACAGGAGGAATGACATGGAAGATTTTGCAATTTTCCTCTGTGTGAGAAATTCCACAATTACATTTTAATCCATAGTCAAGCTTCGGCCTGACTAATAAATGTATATATTGCACTGGAAAATTCAACAAAGATTCTTGTGATTTCTGGAATAGTTTCCCATTGATTCCCACCCAATTTTTCCACTGCATGAAATTTTTTCCCCCTAAGTCAGTATCTCATGATTCTGTCACAAACATTTTGGGAAGGATTAAGAAATATGATTTATGTATGTATGAATGTTAAATTATATGGGAGAATGCATACAGTATGTAGGCAAGCTTATTTCTCGTAAGTTTAAATCAGTCTTATTTTCCTAGCATTACATTCTGTTGTTCACAATAGAATATCACAATCTGCTTTGCATTATGTTTATAAATAACGTACTGGCACTAAACTGAAACTAAATGTGTTGTAAAGGTTAATCTAAAATACATATTTTTCCTTGCAGCTAAAGTAAATTGTTACTGAACTCTTCTGGCATGTTCATCAATTTTACTTTGTGTCTGTCTTAATAGATTACACTATTCTTTAAATGTCTCTGCTATTGAATCTCCTACGGCAGTTGCTGGAGTATTATGGTGTGGTCCCAGAACTGGTAAGACAGATATATCTGAATAACAAATATGTGTTTGCATGATTTTTTTTTATATTAAAAGGCCTACAATATACAGTTCCGTACCACTTCTCTTTCTCTTGTCTTCGGAGAATTTCAGCCTATCTCTATACAAATTGTTTTAAGTTTTAACAGTGCTGAAAAGTGACTTACAAACTCCTTGCACTTAATCATACCAGTGTCTCCATGGTTACATGAACAGAATTCATGCGCTTGGCATGTATTTACGATGGTTGCAGTGTCCCAAGTTGATGTGATCTCCATTTGCAACTTTCTTTAGCTTCTGAAAGACAAAGTCAATGTGGGAAGCCAGATTCACTTAAAAAAAGGTAAAATTGGGCATGACTTAACAACCACCTGACTTAGCGATAGACGGTCCCAATTCTGATGGAATAGGATTGGGGGTATATCTTTCAAATTGATTGGCTGTTAATAGCCATGAACTGAGCATCATATATTTCTGAAGCTAAAAATACTTTAATCATGCTGCAAATGAAAACGAGAAGTGGTAAGAAATTACAACCTTAGTAGACACATATTTACATTATTTTGAAGCAGCTGCCTGTTATGCTTTACTATAGATAATTTTAAATTATAATTTTTATATCTCTTCATTTTAAATAACATACCTGTTGAAGTGTTTTTGCAGCCCAAATATAGTAGCTCTAAAGTTACAAAAAATTGTACCAACAGAAGTTTCCATTTGGCACGAAGTCACTTATTTTGTTATTATTTTTCTCCCAATTCAGGCCTTGCAAAGGTGTAAATTGTATCTAAATGGCTGTGTTCATATGATTGGATCTCGTCTTTCTTCAGATAGCTTTTCAAGAACATACTTCCAAGAATTATGTATCATTTCCAGGAATTGTTTGGTGAGGTCCTCAATGCTTTCCCCCCCTTTTATTCCTAGAGGTTATATAGATATTTGTATATTGATTGCATCCATTCCGTTTCATATTACCTTTTCAGCCTCAGATAGATTGCTTTCTTCATTTGTCATTGCTATTAATAGGGAACAAAAACCTACTGACATTTACCTAGCATCTCCAGTAACAGAATTCTACCCTGTTAGAGAGGTGGTGGTGGTGGGGGGAAGATAGTTTAATCTGTAATCACAATCTGTAGTTCTATAAAACTGGAAGTTCCTATAGGATACTATGGAAGATGGCACGGGCTATAAATTACCATCCCTTTCCATTCACAGGGCTTTCTGGTATCTCACAGAATCTTTTGCAAGCAGAACTTGAATCTAGCTTTTATAAAGTGATGTTTTTTTTAAAAAAATTAATAATTCAGAAAATACAGGTAGTCCTTGACTTGCAGTAGTTCATTTAGTGACCGTTCTAAGTTACAGTGGTGCTTTTTTACGACCATTTACTTAACGACCATTGCAGCATCCCCGTGGTCATGTGATCAAAATTCAGATACTTGTCAGTTGACTCATATTTATGACGTTTGCAGTTTCCCGAGGTTTTATGATCACCTTTTGTGATCTTCTAACAAGCAAAGTTAGTGGGAAAGTCAGATTCACTTAACAACTGTGTTACTAACTTAAAATCTACAATGATTCATTTAACAACTGTGGCAAGAAAGATCGTAAAATGGGGGCAAAACTTATTTAACAACAATGTCTCACTTAGCAGCATAAATTTTGGACTCAATTGTAGTCATAAGTTGAAAACTACTTGTACTACATTTTAAATAATTATAAGTCACATTTTCCTTACCGTTTCAGATATACTGAGATTTAGTTGATATATCGTTAAAATAGTTAATTTTTGTTTGATTTTTTTTTCCCGTCTAAAAATGTTTCCATTTAACTTCAACAAGCTTCTCAACCCTTAGATATCCTGGGTTTCAGAAGGAAAAAGCTACGGACCTACCCGAAGTTTTGTTCGTAGGTTGGGAGCATGTCTTACATTAATTCCTTTTTCAAGACCTCACTTTCAGGTATATGAGTTATTTGCTAAGGGTAAAATTAATAACTTGTTAATTTATATATTTTTCAATATTGCTATATATAGCATGTAGTAATAGAGAAAACATATAGCATAAATTTGTCATTTGGGAAAAAGTTACACATGAATTAATAGAAATGCATTTTAAATAAGAGTGGCCACTGTAAAATAATAAGTAAAAGAGATTTAAATGTATATGCCATAATCACCTAGGTTTCTTATGAATATATAATTGAAATATCAACAGATAACTAATTTCAGTTTACAAAAGATGAATTTCAGACAATGAATGAATTATTAAGTGCCTCTTGCTACCTTGAATAATGTTTGAATGCAATTTGTTAAAATTTGTAATACCTAATATATATTTTGTTGTGTGCTGCTACTATTGTACTTCAGCTGAAAAATGTTGCAGCTGTCATTATTAAAAATGAAGTGGAAAACATATTACCTTGTCATCTTAGTTTTCATTCTGAGGGAGATTAATAAAGCTTTTAATCATTGTATCCTAGATATCTTTATAAGTTATATAGGAAATCTTACTTTAGGTAACTCCTTTCCTAAAAATGGATGAGTAGAATTTTGGAAGAGTTAAAATTTTTGAAGGATTGGTATTGCTATTAAATAATCCTAACAAGCAGTATATCTTAATTCTTTTGTTTACTCTTATTAGAAGTACTTGCAGGGGACATGAGGAGTGGTAGAAGTAACAAAGAACAAATTTTGTGTTTCTTGCTTAATGACCACTCATTCAGTGACTATTTGAATGCATTTTTGTACTTACGATGGTTGTAGTATCTCTAAAATCATATGATTGCAACCCGAACATTCAGCACCCAGCTTGCCATTATGATGTTGCAGTGTCATGTGGTCGTATGATCCCCATTTGCGACCTTATCTACCAGGTTCCTACAAGTATTGTAAGTTCAGTGAGAAAAGCTGGTAAGAGATCACAAATAACGGCCACATCACGTCCATACCTAACCACCTGCTGTGATTTGCTTAACAATGGTAACCAGATATGCCAGAATTTCTATCACTAAAAGGTGTTGTCATGTGATGTTATGATTTACAACCACTTTGCTTACTCTGTAATTCTAGTCCCAGATTAGTAGCTGTAAGCATTGCAATATCACAGTGCAAGGGCTGATATTCCTGTACCACAAGATAGCAATAGCACTTAGACTTATATACCGCTTTACTGTGCTTTACATCCCTCTCTAAGTGGTTTACAGAGTCAGCATATTGCTCCGCAGCAATCTGGGTCCTCATTTCACCAACCTCGGAAGGATAGAAGGGTGAGTCAACCTTGAGCTTGGCGAGATTCGAACTGCAAAATTGCAGGCAGCCAGCAGAAGTAGTCTGCAGTACTGCATTCTAACCACTGCATTACCACGGCGCTTACTTGCTCTGAATTTTAAGATCATAAAATTCAGTGTTTGCATAGCAACATGGTTCTTTCTAATGAAACTGGGATACTGAAATCTCCTGTGCTGCTTAATTGCTTCTTTCCTATTGAAAAGGGATAGAATTAGAACAAATATGCATCTTTTAGACTACAGCTAGAAAGCTAATAATTAAAAACAATTGTTTATATAAAAGTGTGTTCTTATGCTTTAGCTGGTCCAAAATCTGAAGTCTTTAGAAGAACAATACAGCATCGTTAATTCTGTTCAACCGTCTCTTGCCGATGCCTTGTGGATGGTAGATGAAGACAGGAATCCATGCACTAAATTCAGGCAAGTAAAACCAACTAGACTTTTTCAAGTATTGTCAGGTGAAAGCCCAAAGATGACCCAGTAAAATCTAATTTATTCCAATCCTGTTTTTGCTTGGGCAGAATCTTGCCAAACTGCAACTATAATCCTCTACCCTGATAAAGTTATCCTGAGAGATTCCAGAATGTGGCTTCCCTGAACCTCTTCTCCCCTTTCCCCATTCATTTTGGGATTGCACATTCTCCTAATCAGGGTTTCTCTCTGATGGAATTTACTGCCTCCCACCCCCACCCCCACTTCTCCCCCTGAGAGCTGTGTGCTGCCAAGACCCCGCCTTCACTGATTCTCCAGTTGCATCTTCTACCCGTCGTATATCTATCAGTTAATCACTATCTTTATTCAGTTAATGACTAGCGATATGCCATAATTAAGAAAATAAAAATAGTAACATAGGGCTTAACCCTGTAAAATTATAGTGCTATAGGGAATTGGGAAGATTTAAATAAATAAGATAGCCAACCATAATTAACTCTTACTGTTGATTAAGTATCTATTTTTGAAATGGAATTGTTTTACACATACTGTCATCAGTTTGTGGAGTTTGAAAAATCAGTGCAATGCAAACCACAGAAGCACTGATGCTATAAAAAGTACATTTGCTATTCTGTTCGGAGTACTATTTATAGCCAATTATTTAGAATAAACCCTTCTGAATTTAGTGCTACTTCTGTGAATATATGATTGTATTGTAGACATTTCAGTTTAAATGTTAGGCATGCACGAGTTCCCTTTATTCCAAATGTCTTGGCCTTTTGAATGCTTACACAGTGGTATCCCGATATTTTCTAGATTTGAGGAATGGAGAGGCGTTGCCACTCCATCTGTACTTCCTTTGCCAATTTCTTCGAAAGAAAAAAGTGAAAAAACAACTGTTATGGGTGAAGATGCATTCCAAAAAATTCATGTTCTTGAAAATGAATTAGCACATCTTCGTAAGCAGATTGCTGCAATTTTGGCAGCAGACAGGGCAGTAAATGATCAATCCCGTAAGTCTGTCTATGTGGATCCGAATGAATGTGTTTCTGTGTATTTCTCTTGTTCCTAATGATACTAAGTCATATTGCCATCTGATGACAACTTTTATGTAGAAAATTTTCTTGCTTATAATTGCTTCGGGTTATGTTTGCACTTAAGATTTACTCGTTTTACCAGGAACAGTAAGGAAAGATGAGCCCAGATTCTTTCTAAACATAAACATTTAATTAACTTACTGGCATGAGGAGATGGTGGGACTTTGAGCTTGAATCTAAAGAATTACACATTTATTTCTACTTATTTTTAAGAGAGATTTGAATGAATTTCTTAGATCGCAATGTGCCACTTGACATATTTCTTTTGAAACCAAGGAAGTGTTTTTAAATAGAGGGCATGGAAATTTCTTTTCAGAGGAAAAAAAATGAGTTCTCAAATTTTGTGTTTTATCATTAATAAGGATGTTAAAGAAATATAGCCCAAGGTGAGAGATGGGATCAAAATTATCTAATGATCCTTGTGGTTAATTAGTATCAAGACCACTCTGATGTGATCTTGCTTTCCTTTCTTTTGATTTCGTTAGCTCCTTTCTGATCCATGCTTTCTGGTTTTCAAATTTAGAACAGGTTTAGCACTGTTCTAAAATAAGCAGTCATTATCTGTTATTTAAATTTATCCATCAACACTGCAGGTGCCTATTTTAATATTAGCTGTCTTTTCTAATTGTTTAATAGCTTCAGATATTGGGATTTCATCAAACACTCCTAATGGTTTCCTGCAGCCAGGAATGTTTTCTACACCAGCTCCTACTTCTCTTTGTAATGTAATCATACCTCCACCTCCACCACTGCCACCTTCGTTTGGTTTAAAATCTGATTTTGATTCCCATAATTCGGCAGTTCAGCTTATTAAGCAACGTCGGGCTATAAAGACCGAAAGGATTAAAGATAAGGCTGAACTTCAGAACGTCAAAGCTATTCCTGATATGATGGATGTTCTCAAGGATATAAATAATGTTAAACTCAGAGCTGTTGAGAAGTAAGTTGAACAAAATGTGAATTCTTTTTTTCCCCCTTTTTTTAAAAGTGCTGTTACAAACTTACAAAACTACATGGCTCAGTTCTTACTTATCTGCCCTCTCCCATGAGAACCAGCCCAGATATTTCAGTTAACCAAGTAAAAAAGTGTGTGTCACTTTAAAGTAATAAAGGAGCCTGAGACTCTGTCACTGTCTTTCATTGGCTGTCCTGGTCCTTAGGAATGGCAATTAGTTCTCACCCTGACTGCTTCCCCAGGTTGTTTAGGCCACAATTCTGCCTTGGTTTCATTACAGCTTGGTTGGGTTAATTTGATTTTGTTCTGTATTTTTATTAGTTTGTGGGCCTTCCATTTTTATGCCTTTGATTATTGTAATTTGTTTTTGTCTATTGTCCTTGTACATTGACAAGAGTCCACAGGGATTTAGTAATTTATAAAAGTAATAAATAAATTCCAGTCTTGCAACGAATATTCCTTTCTGGAATAGGTTTACTTGGAAGAGCTAGGAGATTAGTTCTTGCTTTCAAACTGTATGGACAGTCCTCGAATTATGACCGGTTGCTTAATGGTTTTTGAAGTTACTACAAATTTGGAAAAAAGCTAATTAAAATATGGCCTTGAAGTTACAACTGCTATACCACCCTTAAGGCCATGTGATTGAGCACTTGGCAACCAGTTTATAGTAGTGGCCAAAATTGTGGAAACAATTTTGGGAAAACTGTATTTTCTAAAACTAGCTAATAACACCTCTTTTTTGGGGAGTAGTACCATAAAATTATATATCAGTGGAAAGATAATTTAATTAAGAATGTAATGCAATAACTTTTATGAAGGATTTGCTATTAGAATAGCAGTTATAGTATAAAGAAGAAAAGTGAAACACATAGAAAAAATGAGCTATACAAAAATTATCACCATAGAAAAAATGAGATATAGAAAAATTAGCACATCAGTTTATACTTAGTTGGGTAACCTTTAGCATGAATTACAGCCTTACAACGCCTTCCCATGGAGTGAACCAAGTCTTTTAGTTCTGCAGCTGTTATAATGTGAAACCAAGATTGAATGATTGCTTCTAGTAACTGGGTTTTATTGCTGGGTTGCTTCTGATTAACAAGTTTCTTTAGTCGGCTCCATAGAGTTTCAGTTGGGTTAACATCTGGGCAATTCTCAGGCCATTCCAGCAGTGGAATATGAGTGTTTTGAAACTCCAAAAAAAGTGGTGTTATTAGCCATCAAACCTCAAAGATACACTTTTCCCAAAAGGTTTCCACAATTTTGGCCACTACTGTATATTTATGACTGGTAGCAGTTTCTTGCAATCACACGATCACTTTTTGTTATCTTTTTTGTCATTTTCTAGCATAAAACACCTGTTGGATGAACTGGATTTGGACATTCAGCCACACAATTCATTTAACAAACAAGCAATTCACTTTACAACCAGTGTAAAATCGACTTCAGTCACATGATAACTCACGACTGCAATGACTTACGATAAAAATTCCAGGTCAGCAAAATACCAGGTCATTCCAGTAAGATGAGGAGTACCTATAAGAGTAAAAAGTAGCAGAGCACAGTTTAAACATCAGAAGACTGACTGCTCTATCGCTGCCTGGAAAATAAAATGTATAATATTGCTACAGTTCATAGGGCAATCAAAGGTCCTTTAGAAAGGATGCTGAATAAATTAGAACAAAAGCGGATTAGAAAATATAACACGTTTTAATTTTTCAACCGCAATGTCTTACATTAGAAATTGCAAGTGTTCTGCTTTTCTTTCTCCAGATCTCCTGGAGGGACACCTCTACCCAAAAGAAATAAAACAAAGCCATCTCAGTGGGACCCAGCAGCTTTAATAGCAGAAGCTCTTAAAGAGAAATTTGCACCACAAAGTGATGATTCATTTGACAAAGAGAACAGTTCTTATGGTGGTTCACCATTTTCTAGTCCAGATACTCCAATGGTATGAAATATAAATTTGGTATAAAATGGTTTGTAAACACGACTGCTTGAGGGCTCCTAGATTGGAGCTGAAAGGCGAAAGGGATGCAGTATGACAGCGGGAATTAGAAGGAATTTGATCAATATAGGATTTGAGAGCAATATTACACATTGATTTGGTCCTGTTTGTCTGAGCACTTTTGGAAGATGCTGCATTAACATTTCTTTGTTAATGACTGGTTCCTCAGAGCTTTCTTTTGTCTTTTTGGCATTCAAAGGCCCCTGATTTTCAGATATATAAAGTTCTAGGGTAAGACACAATCACAATGCTTGTGATAACCAGCCTTCTTTATCACTGCTATCACTCATTGTATGAAATCTGTGATGAATTGAGTTAAACAGACTAATAGGCCAGAGATATTACTTGTTCTGAAAGGAACTGAACTCTTCTGAAAAATTGGTTTTATAACATCTGCATCAATTGTTCTTTTTAGGGTATAGATTTGATACTCGGTTAAGTGAACCTTTGCTCTCTTTTAGCTGGTATCCAGGTAGCACTGTTCCTAGATTCAGGAAAAACTTTCTACTGTGATTCTTGTCTTAATCATTTCCCATTTAGACCACTATTGTGGATCCTACATGGTTGTGCCAGAGAAGTTGTAAATAATGTAAACAAAAGTAACAACTCAATTGCTGACAATATTATGTAAATCACATATCAATTCCATTGGCTTCCATTCTATTTCAATGCGGAAAATGGTAGTATAGTTTTTCCTTGAATTTAATATATTGTCCGCTTTTAAAAATGATTTATTCTTACTTTAGCTTTATTATATTTTAATTTACTAATCTTTTAATTTGTATGTCACCTTGAATCAAAAAGCAATACAATTGTGAATAAAATGTTTTTTATTACAGGTTGACTGTCGCATTTTGAAACCAAGCATGAAGCAGAGACTTAACAAAACTGAGAAACTAACAAATGTATCATCTTCAAAAACAAAACTTCATGTATAGCCACAATGTTGATCTTGTGGGACCAGCTGTGACTATTACGACTACTATTCTTTGATTACATTGTACAAAGGCTTATAAATCTAATTGTTCTGAATTGTGCTAATGGAGTGTTTACATGAATCTTTTTATTGCATTTTTTATTAGCTATAAATCTCTACAGTTTTTCAATATCAGTTTTATGATATTGGTTGCAAAGTGTTAGTCAGATGAGTAATGTGTAAAAAGATAGTAATAGGGAAACAAAATATAAATAGAGGGAAAAGTTACATTTTAACCTAGTTTAAACAAAAAATACTATATTGTTTAAAAATTACACCTTCCTAAAAAGAATATGTTATTTCTTTGATATATGGAGTCATTTTAAGTTTCCCTAACTGAGGCTTACAGCATTTGCTTCCTCTTGTATATACCATATTTTTTGGACTATAAGGTGCACTACCACCACCCCCCCCCTCAAAAGTGGGTGGAAATGTCTGTGCGTTTTAAAGAGTGAATGTGGGCCTGTTTTTGGCCTCCCAAACCCTTTGCACGTCCGTTTTTGCCCTCCCCGATGTCCAGAAGCACTCTGCACTCTCTGGAGGCCTCCACGGATCCCATTTTTGCCCTCCCTGGAATCTGGGAGGCTGAAAACGTGACACATGGAGGGTTTAGGAGGCCTGTTTTTGGCCTGCAGAGTGTTTCTGGATGCCAGGGAGGGCAAAAACGGGATGCAGAGAGGCCAAAAATGATTTTTTTTCCCTTGTTTTCCTTCTCTAAACTTAGGTGCATCTTATAGCCAATGCGTCTTATAGTCCGAAAAATATGGTAAATTGTGAACTCTGCAATTTGGAATGGAGTGGAAGATTATGAAGAAACATTGGGAAGTATATTGATATTTGACATTTATGATGCAAAAGTTATTAATATGGCTTCTTAGTATCTCTGTAAATTTACTTTCTAAATTAGCTTTCTAAATGTATGTGCAGACCATTCTACTTCTTCATAGCTTAAATGTATCATGTTTCACAGTTCTAGTATGTTTGTCAAAGTTCATGCAGGGTCATAAGCTCTCATTAATAATTAGTCCCTTGTCTTGTAATATACCCAGATGCTAAACATAGGGGAGTCATCTAAAATTAGTTCACACATCTCCACTAATAGCTAAATCAGCTTTGTCTGAGCTGGTTCCAGAAGCATTAGCAGCACTGGCTGCGAATCCCAAGACTTAAATGTTGCCTATTGTAAATGTATGTTTACCATTGCTGCTGGTATGTTCCCATTTTTATAGTTATAGTTTTAACTATAAAATATATATAACTATATAACTATAACTTTGGTAACAAGAATACACCTAGCAGAATTGGCTTCCTTATCAAATATGTAGGTGCTTCTTTATGACAGTATATTGACTCATACTCCGCTGTTGTATGTTGTTGCAGGCTTCTCTCTTGGGTGGGAAATAGTTCTGCACTGATATTTGCAGAGATGTACAAGGAAAGGTTAGCAATTGTAATTTGCACTGGGATGTTTCAACATTGACATCAGGTTATTACTAAATAATGTACTACAATTTAATCAGCACTGAACTAATATATTTAGGTGCCTTCCTTAGTAGTTCAGTCTTTAATTTAATTTAAAGTGGCTTGTATGTAGCTTTTTTATTTTTAAAAGTGGGCTGTGCCAAATGGTTACCCTTACTAGAAGAAAATAACTACCGTATTTTCCGGCATATAAGACGACTGGGCGTATAAGACGACCCCTGACTTTTCCTGTAAAAATATAGGGTTGGGCTATACTTGCTGTATAAGACGACCTCTCTTCCAATGCACACCAAATAAAAATTAAAAAACATCAACTGGCTCACCCACAATGTAAAAGCAGCTGTGCTAGACTCAAAATGGCCCCTGCAACAAGCAGGAACCTCACACAGCCACAAAAAGCCCAAAAACCCAACTTTCACACTTTACACACACAAAATTCCACATACAGCTTTGTGAGATTTTGTGCGTTTGTGTAGTTAGAGTGAAACACTACAGAAACACACTAAATCTCAGAAAGCTGCATAAATATTTTATTTTTATTTTTATATTTATATGAAAGCTAAATTTAAAACTTCCTAGCCTAAAACTTAGACCTAGCCTTTAAATGGCTAAGTCTAAAAAAGAACTAAAAAAAAAACCCAATTAACTATTTTTTTAAAGCTCCCAAAGGGGAAAAAAACTTACCCAATAGAACAGGGATCTCCAACCTTGGCAACTTTAAGACTTGTAGACTTCAACTCCCAGAATTCCTCAGCCAGCTTTGCTTTGTTGGCTGAGTAATTCTGGGAGTTGAAATCCACAACTCCCTGCCTTCTTGATTGCAGCAGGGAGATTCAGTTGCTTGCTGATGCAATGGATTGCAGGCAAGTGAAGCAAGGCAAGTGTTGCAGCTAGCAGCTAAGGTAAGCAAGCTGGAGGGGTGGGGGGATTTTGCTACCAATTAGCAGGCAAAAATTAGCTGGGATCGCCAGAGCCATGTAAAAGGAAAGTTTTTTCCTTTTACATGGCGCTGGCCATCCAAGCTCTGGCAATCCCAGCTGAGTTGCCTGCTAATCAGGCAACTCAGCTGGGATCGCCAGCGCCGTGTAAAAGGAAAAAACTTTCTTTTACATGGCTGTGGCGTGTAACTTAGCTGATTAGCGGCAACTCAGCAGGCAATTCAGCTTGGCTCCTCAGAGCCATTTAAGGCTCGCCAGAGCCTTTCGGGCTGGTCTGCCTGGTTACAGGAGAATGACACCCGGTGTATAAGACAACCCCTGACTTTTGAGAAGATTTTTGTGTGTTAGAAAGTAGTCTTATACGCAGGAAAATACAGTATATGATTTAGAAATTTATTCCGCTTAGTAGGCTAGTTTCTTATTTTCCGGAATGATAACATATATATCAGAACATTTTCTTCTACCTATAGAAAAACTTGAATGCTATTTCTTTCAGGAAAAGACAATGTCTAATTATTATTTTTGAAAAAAGAACAGAATAATTATTGGATAAATTGAAACATAACATGTTCAACTTCTGCATGGTTGCATGTATTGTGTCACTGATTTTTTCTCACTGTCTAATAATTATTTTCAAGATGACATTCCAAGTTGCATATTGCAGTTTTGCAAATATTCATTGTGGTTCAAATCTTAATAACAGAACACAACAGAAAATGTCTGCTGTGATCTAAACTCAGAATTAAGTGCTCAACTATTGCAACATTCCGTATACAAGGAATAGACTCATAACAAGAAATAATAGGGATGGATTTTTAGTAGGATTCTGGCTTTTGATGGTTTTTATGAATAACATTTTGTATGTTTTTGGCTTGAACTTATTATGCACAATGAACAGGATACAGGATACATTCTCATCACTCACCTGAAGTATTTATTTCTTCTAGACACCTTTTCAGAGTCTTTAGAACAAGATGGAGATTCTCAGTCATTCAATTCATGGCTGTCCCAAAAGTGCTTTTTTCAAAAGGCAACTGGACTGTCTGGTTTTTCTTTGAAGACGTTTCACTTCCCATCCAAGAAGCTTCTTCAGCTTGTTCTTCAGAGCTCCTTCAGAGTTGAAGAAACTTCTTGGCTGAAAAGCAAAACGTCTTCAAAGAAAAACCAGAAAGTCCAGTTGCCTCTTTAGAAAAAAGTAGCACATTTCCAGAAATACGTTAGCTCATGCAAATAACCACTAGAGGGCAGTAACACACTACCTACAAACAGTTGTGTCCTCTGTAGAGACCCCTTCTCAAAGCTGTTCATTCCCAGTTTCACAGTCTACAGAGGTGTGCAGGTAATTTTGTTATATAGTTAGTATATACATTATACTCTGAGTTGTGGTGGACTGTTCTGCCTCAATATTAGTCCCTCATTTCATTTCTTCCCCCAAGTCCTGATTGACGCTATTGCTCGGTCTAAATATCTATAAGTGGCTGCTGGTGCGATTTGCTTTGGGTCAAAGCAAACTATTTGTTCCTAACTGTATTGTGAGTCAGTTTTTCTGCCTGAATTCTTTGCTCAGGATGCTTCCTGTCCTATCTCCATTCCCTTTACTATTTTGCCTATGGACACAAGTATCTGGAATGAAACCTGGGCCATCCTGGTGAATAATCCCAGATCTTCGCACTTTCCGACGTGCCCTAAAGACCTTTCTGTTTCAACAAGCAGGGCTAGCATAAACATCTAAATTCTATGTCAAGGTCTTAGCAGATACACCAAGTTGACTCAATTTATTATTTACTGTTTATTTTATATATATATATATGTTTTCTGAGGTTTCGCGGGTGTTTGTATATAGGTCTTTGGTTATTCGGGTCTTCTCCCGCGTAGAATTGGAAGTATCTTGGCGACGTTTCGACGAAGTCTCATTCGTCATCTTCAGGATGGTGTTCTCGGCTTCGTTCTTCCAGGAGCTCCTGGAAGAACGAAGCTGAGAACACCAGCCTGAAGATGACGAATGAGACTTCGTCGAAACGTCGCCAAGATACTTCCAATTCTACGCGGGAGAAGACCCGAATAACCAAAGACCTACATATATATATATATATATATATATATATATATATATATATATATATATATATATATATATATATGTATAAGTATAAGTATAATATGTATATGAAATCTTAATCTGTTCACCGCCCTGAGTCTTTTGGGAGAAGGGTGGTATAGAAATTCAATCAATCAATCAATCAATAAATAGCTAGCCTGTGCTTACAGCTGCTGGGTATGTTATATGGAAAAAAATATAGTTTGAAACACATATTAGTCCATAGGACCAAAATAAATAACAATAACAGCTGGAATAGAAGTACAGTGCTGCTCTTCAGACCTACGTAGACGTTAAATATGATTCATAGATACGATTATACAGGTAGTCCTTGACTTATGACCACAATTGATCCCATAATTTCTGTTGCTAAGTGAAATGTTTGTTAAGTGAGTTTTCCCCATTTTATAACCTTTCTTGCCACAGTTATTAAGTGAATCGCTGCAGTGCAGTTGATAAATAAGAAACAAATTGTTAAGTGAATCTGATTTCCTCATGGACTTTGCTTGTCAGACAGTTGCAAAAGGGAATCCTGTGACTTCAGGACACTGCCCCTTGTCATAAATATGAACCAGTTGCCAAGCATGTGAATTTTGATAATGGAGATGTTGCAATGGTCGTAAGTGTGAAAAATGGTCATAACTCACTTTTTTCAGTGCCATTGTAACTTTGATTGGTCGTTAAATGAACTGTTGTAAATTGAGGACTACCTGTTATAGGAAAGAGTGAAAAATTGGATACCTAACTTGAAATTTCCTTATAGGTGTAAAGCGCTCCAGAAGCCTTGAAGTTGAAGCTCTTATATGTAAATGTTCGTTTATTCAAAATCTTAAATCTCTGAAAGTTCTTCACCGATTGCTCTGAAATTTTGACACAACGTTGCATTCGAATATGCACGTGTTTTTATATACCTACTATATATAGATGTGACAGGTAAAAACATGCTTTTTGGAAAAACAGCGCCATCTGTTGGATGTAAAAGCAACACACGCTATACTAAATATTTCACGATTCCATTTCAATGTTTCCAATTGCATTGTTAAATTAAATTTTCCTACATTTTGATTTATTTTCATTTTGATTTAATTATTTCGTGCGACATTGCGTTGGAATTGAGCTGTGTTGTATCCCTCTGTAGCTTAGGTCAGAGATAAGTAAATGCCTTGGTGAATCTGGAATGGTACAGGGTCTCCTGCCTGAGCAGGGGGCTGGACTAGAAGACCTCCCAGGCCCCTCCCAGCTCTACTCTGCTTGATCGATAGATTGATTGATGAAGGAAAAGGGACAGAAGACCTGGGGAGAAACCTGTGGAACTGGAAGCCACGCTGCGTGGGGAAGGGGGGGAGGGTGAGGCAGGGAAGAGAGAGCGGGGAGAGAAAGGGGATGGGGTTTATACCCCCTCCCCTTGGAAGATCGCCTTGCCCCACCGGTCCACCCGCTCGGCTTCTGTGGCCAGCGTGGGGAGGGTGGAAGTGAAGGAGGCAGCTGCTTGCAGGAAGCGGTGGTGGTGATGGTGGGAGGTCAATTGAGAGGTGAGGGAATGCAGGCCCGGGTGGGGAAAGGGAGGCCGAGGGGCTTTTGCTTTTCTCCTTTCCTCCTCCTTGCAAGGCAGACCCGTGATACTCAGCCACAAGTCCCGTGTGGGGTGGCCTGCTCCCGAAATGGAGCCAGAAACGGGTCCAGGCTGGCATGTGGCCCGACCCCTTGCAAAAAAGGAAAAAAAGGGGAAAGAAAAGGGGAGAGGAGGAGGAAGGGACCCTTCCTATTTGCAAAGGGGAGTCTTGTGGGGAGGGGGCTTTGCAATGAGCGGGGGAGAGGGGGTGACCTTGTGGGGGGAGGAGGAGGAAGAAGAGGAAGAGGAGTCAACTAGATTGGCAGGGTTTGGGGCGGGGGTCCCAAGACCTTGCCCATCCATCCATCAACCTTGCCAATCCATCAAGTAATCTTGCCAAAAAGCAATTTTGAAAAAAAAAAAAAAAAGATTTCAGCCCTCCCCCCTTCCTGCCTTTTCTCTGCCCTCGCCTCTCCCCTTGCAGAGGCCAGGTAAGAGAGAGAGAGAAGGTGCAGCTTGGCATGCTGGGGTTTGCAGTCCTTCCCTGGAAGCCCCCAGCGAGCCAGGTGAGAGGGAGGAAGGCTGACGTCATTGGAATCCCCGGGCAGAGAGAGTGAAAAAACCAGTCCAAGCAGCTTTGCGCACGTTGCGCCTTCTTGACTTCGATGCAATTTGGAGGGGAGGAGAGGGGGGGTTTGGTGGCAAGCTCTCCAGGGGTGGATCCCGAGGCCGGATCCTGCTGGGGAGGAGGGCTTCCCATAGGAAAAGACTGGTGGGACGGAGCCAAGGTAGGTGTGACCTGAACTACAGATGGAGATTATTGGCACCCAGTCAAAAAATATTGTATACCCACAAGACTGAACCACAGCAACGCGTGGCCGGGTACAGCTAGTAGTACTATATTTAAAAAGTCCCTTTAGTTCTTAGCAGCACTGCTAAGCAGCCATAGCATTTCCCACAAGCCTGAACTTGACTATAATACTAAGCCTTAAGATGATTTTCCAGTGTGTGTGCATATTTGCTTTAATACACCTGAACCCACCTTGGCCAACTAATTTGATCACATTATGTTCCACAAAGCATGTCCTTAAAATTGTGATACGCTGATAGTGGCAAATTAGAACAGAGTAATTATATTTTATTATTGTGCTGTCGTGGGTTCCTCCCATTTCCGCTGAGCTGGTAGCGGTGATGATATGACATCACCGAACCAGTTCTGCCCCCCACCCCCCCTCCCCGCATTATTCTTCCCTTTTATTTGGCCCCACCCCCAATCTATTGCTGCCTCCTGAGTCCCAGCTGATGGGCTATAAGGAAAAACTGTTTAAACTCTTGCCGCGGGGCTTCAAAGGGCTGCCCTACAGCTGATCAGTGGTAAAAGGCAGTTTGGTGGTAGACTGGTGCCTCCAAAAACAAATGAGTAGACCGGTGCCTGCAAAAATACATGAGTAGACCAGTGCCTCAAAAAATAAATGGCTAGACCAGTGCCTGCAAAAATAAATGGGTAGACCGGTACAGCTCTGCAAACAGTTAAAAGCCTGGTACACCAGTACCTCTGCTAAATCCTAAAGTATTGTCACATGACCATCAAGCCACACCCACAAGATAAGCTACGCCCACAGAACCGGTAGTAAAAAAATTTAGAACCCACCCCTGTTATTGTGACTTAATTCTAGTTTGTTTTGAGTTTCTATTGCTGCCATTCATAGGACTACAGCAAAAACAAATCAAGCAACCAGAATCATGCTTATAGATTAATATGGTTTTTCTCTAGAGTCCCCTAGCTACCTTTCCTTTTCCTGTTAATCTCCTTGTTGACAAAACCTCCCTTGCCTATCAGCTTGCCTAGTTTTGTAGCAGCCTCGGAAAGTGAGAAAAGTCTTAAAAGGCTATTTACTTAATAAGTGTTATTTTTTTTAAAAAAAAAAACTGTACTTGTACTTTATTTTGCACTTGTTATATATTAGTCACCCATATTTGTATTCATCCACCTTCATTCATTGTTTACAAATTCTCAACTCTATCCTTATTTTATGATACATGCAGTATTTTTTTTACACCTCCACCACCGTAGACAGAGCACGCAACTTGGGTGTCCTCCTGGATTCACGATTGAATTTAGATGATCATATAAAACTGTGACCAGGGGGGCGTATGCCCAGATTCATCTGGTGCATCAGTTGCGTCTTTATTTGGACCAAGATGCTCTACGCATAGTTACTCATGCACTAGTTACCTCCCATCTTGACTACTGTAATGGTCTCTACCTGAGGCTGCCCTTGAGGGCCACTCGGAGGCTTCAGCTGGTGGAGAATGCGGCTGCGCGGCTTGTGATGGGAGGGTCCTGATACTCCCATATTACACCTCTCCTGCGTGACTTGCATTGGTTACTGGTTGCCCTCCGGGTGAGATTCAAGGTGCTGGTGATGACCTATAAAGGCCTATATGGCTTAGGCCCAGCAACAGCTTCCCATCGCCTGGTACGTTCTCACAGGGAGGGCCTTCTCTGGGTGCCCTTGGCTAGACAATGCCAGCTGGCGACCGCCGGGGGCAGAGCTTTCTCTGTGGGTGTGCCCATTCTTTGGAATCAACTCGCCCTGGGGCTTCGGTTGGCTCCTGACCTTCGCACCTTCCACCGCAAATTAAAAACATGGCTGTTTACATTGCCCAACCTGGAGTGAGAGGGTTTGATTATTTTAATGGGTTTTAACACGTTTTAAATTATATATTTATACATTTATGTACTTTTTGTATGTATTTTATGTTTTATTAGGTTTGCTTTTATATGTTGTGAGCCACTCTGAGTCTACAGAGATAGGGCAGCATACAAATTACATAATAAAATAATAAAATAAAATAAAATAAAATAAATAAAATAAAATAATAAAATAAAATAAAATAAAATAAAATAAAATAAAATAAAATAAAATAAATTTGTAAGCCCATTACATGAAGCTTAGGTTTATCTGTCGCCTGACACACCCCACTCTCTTCTATATAACAAATTGGGCAGGAACAGGCTCTTAAAAATGTCATCCTTTTTTTTTTTTTTTGACAAACATTCAATTGTAGCAACTGGCCTCACAGCCACTAACTTTCTATCAATATTTGCTTAACTTAAAATTTCTCCATTCAGCTCTGCTGTCTTTAAGTATTTGCTAAGCATTGCATTTATTCTCATGCAGACCACTTTTATTCCATTCACTGACCAACCTTTCTTTCTATATGTATACAAAAGCATTCCATAATTCCCACTTAACTCATTTTATTATACTTTCTTTAAATCAAATGTCAAAAACTCAAAGTATTAAGGACAACTTAATTAGGCCAAAGTCTATAGTAACAATATTAAAGTCTCCAGTGAGTAAAAAATGAAGAGTATTACGGGATGTTATTAACCATAGTTTTTTTTAAAAAAATAGTTTTACTTCTCTCACAGCATTAACTAAAGCACCAATTTTGGGTTTGTTGCCAAATAACCAAATCATTAAATCCAATTATGTGAAATTTGGCAACCACTTGTTAAGAGGCAACCATGCCTAATAATTATGTTCATTGTGGATAACAGCTACCAATATTAGCTGTTCCCTTTAAAGGAGAAAAGCCTCGTTTTATTATTTTGGTATGAGTCACTCATAAAAAGCTATAATTTTTGCAAATTTAGCTCAGTTTCAAATTGCAGTTGATGGAAAGCAGGCTAAATGATTTAAACATATTGTGTAACAGCAAGAAGCGTTCTCTTGTGTTCCAGGTATATTGAAAGAGAAACCCTTGGAAGCTTGGAATTTCAAATGAAGGTAAAGGGTTCTTATTACATTTTGGGCTGCCAGTGTTGGGGCTGCCTTGTTTTGGGATGTATTCTACTTGCCTATATGGATTTATCTGCTATCAGCAAAACCTTTTTGGACATAAGGTTTTACCGCTAGTGGTGGCCAAAAAAAGGAAAAAGAGCCAAGTTATGATTTGCGCGAATCTGTTTATCCCTCACATCTCTAATGATATATTTAGTTATAAAATTTTTATCCCATCTTTATTACTTTATAAAGTAATAAGTAAAGTAAATAAAGTAAAAGAAACTGAGCTAAATTTGCAAAAATTATTAAAAATGTGTAAGTGTCTCAAAGTAGTGAACATACAGTACATGATAATCCAATCCAACCCACAGAAAGTAATCTTCCTGTGAGGTGGATTGGATTTTAAAAAAAGTAATTTGCCCAAAGTCACCCAATTGACTTTCATGCCTAAGAAGGACTAGACTCACAGCACCTTAACCAAACTGGCTGGCTGGTCCATCAAATATAAAGAATGTGAAGATGTTTATGTAAGGTCCCTGAGGTTTAATGAGTGTGTAAAGAGAAGGCTGTATTAAAAGAACCAAGAAGCTAAATGTTACTTTTCTATTGCCAATTCATAATTGATGCTGCCTGATGCTGCAAATATCAAGATTTACAGTGGCATACAATACACTGCATTAAGAGTAAGAAATTAACATATTCCAAATAATATCAATTTTAATACATAAGCAAAACACTAATTATGTTCTGCTATAGATATAAATAGATAAAAGTGCCAATGGCATGCAATCATTCTCTTTAGGCCATTCAGAAAAGTTAACTTTTGGGACTTCAGAGGCAGCATGGCAGACATCTTGCTTTTTGTGGAGCTGATGCAGATGGCTGAAATAGGAGGAGGTGAAGGGATCGGCTCCTTGGAACTTAGACTAAGGAGAAAAGAAAACCCATGTTTAAGCTCTATACAGATTCTTCCTCCGAAGAAATTGCTAATGTCCAGTGGGTTTGAGAGATCTGGTGAAATATTTGCCTGAGCCACCCTTGATGCTTTTAAAGAGACGTTGTGTTTGCTTACTTCCTCTCTCAATTACTTTTGAAAGCTACTTATTACTGATTTCATTGGAGTTAAAGTTTTGAAAAACAAGTTATATTACACTGAAAGACTTTCTTTCCATCCTGGATGAAAGAAGTTCTGAGTAAGTTTAAAGATTAAAAAGAAAGATTTTAATTTTTTGAAAACAAGAAGCGGGACTAGAATGTTGATTTTGGAAAGTCAAATGAACTAAATGAACTTGAAAGAATATTTCTGGTATTTAAGATTTATAAAATAGTGTATGCGGTTTTTGAAATTAATGGTAATAAATTCTCTCATGAGAAAATTTTGCTGACTGGAAAATAAATAGATGATAAGACGGGATATGAAGGCTGGCTACAGGGAACCAGGAACTGCAAAGGATTACTGTAGAACAGGCCCTTCAAAATAATGGAACAACACTATTTGACTGTAGAACAAATTAAGGCTGTTCGGGAACAATTTACTCAGAAAGTATTTATAAGATTGTGTGGCACTATAGAGAGAAAATAGAAGAACAATAGATTCTAGTAGATATCGGATAAAACATCCTGATTATGGATTTGGAATTTTAAAATGATTGAACTATAAAAATGATACAGGAAAAAGATGTTAGGGATTCCTTTTGGACCAGGATTGTATGATGATGCTTTAAAGACTTGTTTGCAAATGGAAAGAGATTTCTTTTATTATTTTTTTAAAGAGAAAATGACGTTATTTTTTTTTAGAGAAAACGACAAGCTTGGATTATAAAATTAATTTTTTTGATTAAGATTCAAATGTATGACAAATTGATATTTTTTTGGTAATTTGATTATTGATAAGGGATTATTGATGGGAAGAAGAGATTTTTTTCTTTTACTTAAGTATTAGATAAGGTGTTGTTAGCCAAATTGTTTATATATGACTGCAGGAAAAGTAATCTTTTATATATCTTCTCTCATTTTTCTGCTTTTAAAAAGTATTTCCCCCTTTCTTCTTCTTTTCTTCTTTTTTATATTTATACAGTATAAATACAGTTCGTATTTGTATTTTTTAGCTTTCTTTTGCAAACTTCAATAACTTTTTTTTTTTTTAAGTTCATTCTTCACTAACTTTTGGAAGATCTTCACTGAAGGACTCAGTTTGGAGGAAACGTATTCAGGAGCCAGAAGAGCAGCAGTTTAGTGCTTCCTATAATATCCGAATCTGGGAATCTTTTAGTAAGTCTAAATGAAGGCTAACATCAAGATAGCAAATAAGCCCCAATGAAGACCAAGAGGCCTCATTAATCAATACACAAAGTCACCAGAATTGGAAAGAAAAAAAGCAGGCCTGAGTTATCAAAGTAAATTGTTCAGACAAATCTGTTCACTTCTCACACAACTCTATTAGTAGCATATCCTTTCAATATTTTGCTACAGGCTAACACATTATCATCTGCGGTAGCTAGTAGTCCTGATTTTGAGTAAATGTAAGCTCCACTCTGAACTGTGTGAGTATATGCTGGTGGTGTAGGAAAGTATGAGATAGCAATCCAGAAAAACTCCAGGAAATGTAGGTTTAATCTTGGTGATACCGAAAAGAGAACGCAAAGACAAAGCTGAGAGTATTGTGTATGGCTCAGGGATTTACTGCATACAAACAAAACTAAGACTGTCTACCAAATCATTACAGGTCATCCTCGACTTACAACAGTTCATTTAGTGACTGTTCAAAGTTACAACGGCACTGGAAAACAATGGTCTTATGACCATTTTTCACACTTCAATTGCAGCATCCCAATGGTAATGTGATAAAAATTCAGACGCTTGGCAACTGACTCATATTTATGACAGTTGCAGTGTCCCGGGAGTCATGTGATCATTTTTGGCGACCTGACAAGCAAAGTCAATGGAGAAGCCAGATTCACTTAACAACCATATTACTAATTTAACAAATGCAGTCATTCACTTATCAGCTATGGCAAGAAAGCTTGCAAAACGGGGCAAAACTCATTTAACAAATGTCTTACTTAGCAACATAAATTTTGGCTCAATTATGGTTGCAAGTTGAGGACTATCTGTAGTTAAGGCTGAAGTAGGAGTGAGATTGCTCTTGAAATCAGTGCTGGGCGGTTCCAATAGAAAAACGGTCATGCATTCCTTCAATTCATTTGAAAAGCCATCTAACTTTTTTCAGATTTGCTTACAAGTTTCATAGCAAAGCCATGAAGCAGCAAGCCGAACTCACAGCAAAAGATGACAAAGTTAGCACCAAGCGCAACAGCAACAGGTGCACAGAATAGATGAAAGTATCTGAATATTGAAAAACAAAATCAGGAGGTATCTGGTAGCAAATTTTAATACAAATTTGTTAACCATAAAAAGCGCTACCAAACTTACGTTTTTGATTCCACAGACCAACAAAGTATCTTCCTATGATGTCTAAAAAGTATTAATCTTGCTTGCTTAATTTCTAGAGTCGGCCTATGGCAATAAAATAATACATAAGTACCAGTTCTTAAAGGATGAAAAGGCATTTTGCAAAGTATTCACAAAGTTTATGAGAACAGCAACCATTAGACAGAAGGGAAAAAAACATACTTTCATTGTTCATCCGTATGCTCAGTTCAGGATGTGGCTTATTCAACAGATATTAGAAAAACAAACTTACATTTCAGCATTAGGTCGAAGTGTAGCTTGGTTCTTTCAGCTTAATGGATAATACTTACACCCATGGCAATTGAATCTTGATCCCACTGACGTCAATCGTCACTGATTTTTGTTTGCTCAGAAGTGCACTTTACCTATCAGATCTTTTTGTTTGGTAAAAATGCTGGCAGAGAATATTTAATGTCCAATTTAAACATTTTCTTTTCATTAAACTTTTGTGAATAGAATATTCAAGAACTGTGCTGCTGACATAGTAGAACAAAAACAAAATGTTCTCCTACCACTTTTTCCCCTTGATGTAGCCCTGCTTGTGGTAATCACAAAATTTTTAATCATGGACTTTGCTCAAATCTGTGTTGAAGAGGGAATTCACAGTACTTCATGCATGGCATAACAGGATAAAATTGTTCACAATGATTCCATTAGAATTAGAAACCGTCCCAACATGTGGGCTTCTATGAAAATCTGTAGGTTTTGTAAGTCATAATTCTTCTGAGAAAAAATGCAAGGACAGAATAAAATCTGAGAAATAAATGTATGTATATGTATGTATGTGTATAACTCATTACCTCACTGGAGCTATTTTGAGCTTGGAGGGGTTGGTGTTAAGAACCTGCATTTGGATGGCAAGTATTAGCCGAGTAAATCAAGGCTAGAACTTTGAAAAATCATAATTATGTCGTGACAATGTAAAGGAATGGCCCACAGCACCTGAAATAAAGAATCTGCTGAATTACAATTATGGAATGATGTGAAAATGGTTACAGTAAATATTGAGAACTTTGGTAACTGATTTTTTCTTCCGCAAATTTGTATTTAATTTTTTGTTAAATCTTCAGAAAAAACACAGGAATTATATTATAAATAAAAGAATGCTATTATAAATAAAAGAATGAAAATACTATTGAAATCCAATCAATTCATGTTTGCCCGATTGTGCTAAATATCTCTACTGAATCCTGTTGTCCCTGCCTATATAAAACTCCTTTCTACAAGCCCCCCAAATTGTTTGATCATTGCTTCCACCAGTTGGAAGTATTTTTCAGCCTAAGTTCTCAATTCAACTCGAGACTCAGTGATACATTCTTTTTGCTTCACCATTTCATGACTCGTCTTCTAATTTGACCACCGACTTCTTTCTACATTATGTTTAAAAATACAAGGGTAGAACTTTTAGGTGGTGGCTGCATTCGCATACGTTTCTCAATCATATCATAGAGCAAATTAACTTTTTAACTGAGCACTGCTCGTATCCATGGCTGGGAACTTGAGGAATGAAAACAGTTAATCTTCACATTTTGCCCTGTGAATTAGTCTTAAGGAGGTTGCTTGAAAACTGTAAAGATGATAGAAGTTTAAGTATTAGAGAATGTTTTGAGAATAATCAAGATTCTAATAAAGGAGAATATTTGTTGCTCAGGGTTGAAATGAGGAGTCCTTGGTGCTTTCTGAGCTTGGTTGTTTTCTTAGTTTGGGTAGTGAAACATCTGCAAGAAAACAATCAAGTTCAGTGAACACCAAGGACTTCTCAATCAGGATTGTGTTGGGCAAGGATATGTCATAGGTTTGGTTGGTCTGTCAGTCTGGTTGTCCCTTGATATTTTTCATGCTGACCGAGGCTGGTAGACAATAGAATTCAACAACTCCTGGGGATCACACTACTCTCCCACCCCCATCTTTCAGGAAAGATGTACACACTCAAAACATTGCTCTTTTATGACTTCCTGACGTTGTGTTACTGCTGAAATGCAGTAACCATTCCATTTGAAATCCAAATGGAATGTTGTTCTTCATTTGACTTGCAAACATATGACTTAGACTTTTATTTGCCTTACTATGCAACTACCTTTTTTGCATTCTATTCCAACTATATATGATATTTCGTCATGATTGGTATTTTCTCTTCAATACAAAACAGTTAAAATCTGCCATTGTTATGCCACTTCTGCTCTTCAATACATAAAGAAAGCTGGGCTCAGTTGCTTTCCTGTTCAAAGTTCATTTTTCAAGAAATTTCCCTTCTTTGTAGTGTGAAATCTCCCTTCTTTGTAGTGTTGCTGTATTCTCTGAAAATGATATCCATGTAATTAGCAATAACATAAAAATAATGTGTAAAATATAATGAATCAAAAATACCAAGATTTTGTTGGGAAAAAATACCATACTACTAAACAATGCATATACTTTTTGCATATGTTGATTTGGAGAATACATTTGCTTTTTTAGAAGTAGTCCATATGCATTTCATATAATAAAATGTGAATTGATAATGAGCAGGAGAATTGACCTATCCAAAATCATTTCCAGTACTATTGAATAAAGTCAGCTCCATCTTTGATGTTTCTCCACCTCCAATCCCACCCCTCTGTTATAGGCACACAAAGGTATTCCTAAAACAGTCATTCAGCCTTCAAGTTGATCTGTCAGTCTATGAAAAGTACTGTAAGTTGCGGAAATAGGCTTTAACTTTAATGGGTTTAACTGACTTTTTATTTTTTTTCATTACATCTTAAATTCTGTCTCCATGTGTTGAGGGCAGCCTTGTGTACCATTTTGATAGAAAGACAGACTAGAAACCTAATCAACAAGAAAGTCAAAAATCCCTGAAAACCTGGATAATTCTTCAGCGATTTACAGGCATGTTTCTGCAAATTTTGATAGGTAGCATTGTTTGGTTTCAAAAGACATCCTGAACTTCAAAGTGAGTCATTAATGCAGGGATGAATTATGCTTTGAGCTTCAATTCTCATAAGAAAACTGGGTGTAGGGAAGAGATTGTGAGAAGTATCATTCAAATCACTGCAGAGTCTAAGACGGCCTATTCTGGCCTTAATGGATAGAGTAGTGTACCTCAGTTTATGACAAAAAGAACTGGATACCCCTTGGGGGCAAATATAATTTTGAGTAAAACTATGTAGAATTATGGCTCTGCCATTATTTTTACATTTTTAGTAGAAATGCCTGTGGGTATCTTTCAACATACATAATAATCTTGGAGAGTTTTAACAAAACTCCTTGATATGATGCAATCCTTGGCTACTTCAAGGTCCAATTTCATTTGGTCAGTTTGGCATTAGCATTTTTACATAAAACAAAGTTTATAGATTTATCCATTGAATTTTTTTAAAAAATGACAAAATTGTGCTGAATTGCATCTTCATTAATTACTAGAAATCATGCCCACAAATGAATGCAAATCAAACCTGCAAACAAACGAAAACAAACAAACAAACAAACAAAAACCTCCAGCAGATATTGACCATGTAATCCTTGGCTGGGCAAATGAAAACAGGCCACACTTAAATTATAAGACTTTCAGTAGCCATCAGAAAGTTAAAGTACTGTATGCTGAAACCTGAAGTCCTTTATCTGCAAACAAATGAAAGTATATTAATAGTATTTACAAATACTAAAACTAACAGTACTTTGTTCACAGTGCCATTGCTTATACAGGTAGCTTTCCCATGATACTTGTATTTTGGCATGAGAATATATATATATATATATATATATATATATATATATATATATATATATATATATATATATATATATATATATATATATATAATTATATAAGTATATATAATGAAAAACATACAAGTGCGAATATAAACAGGCCACAGATACAGCCATCAAAAGAGACATCTGGGAACATTTAAACTGTACAGCTTTTCCCTTTTGATTCGAGAGGAAACATTGTTCTTGCGGTGAGAATGTCAGTCTTTTATCTAAAGTGGCTTAAAATGATCAATGGGTACCACCATGAAAAAAATCATTGTGTACACAGAATAACCTTACTTCAAGGTTCTTTAAATGCCTTTTCCAGTGCATCAAATACAAAAATTATAAAAGACTTTAGTCAGTTAAAACTTCTCTCTGTGTGGCCAAAAGTCTTCTGAGTTCTGATGATGCTGGTGAGTTTTCATGTGCAGCCCGGCTGCCAATTGACTGTACATTACTCCAAGCCTTTGCTCAATTTCACACAAAGTTAATGCAACTTGATAACCCAAAATGCACTGGTCTTTCTTTGTGTTCTCCACTACTCCTCTTAGTTGGTTCCTGCTTATCAGTCCAGCTTCATTATCTTAGTCAAGCTTGAGATCAGAGGTGACAAATGGCTTCAGATATTACGATGAAGAAGGAAGATATGGTGGCACTTCAGAATCAAACCTACAAATAATGTAGGTTTTCCAATAGGAGGTTACTTCATGTTCAGTTTTCCTGCTTTCTTGATTTCCTGTCTTGATGATGGGCCTACAGATCTGTAGGATTTTGTTGCTGTACTACCTCTACGGGGTTTCTCCTTCATTAAAAGTCTGCTCTTCGTTTTCAGAAATTTGAAGTGAGTGGTCGATCGTGATGCCATGTTGCTTAGTAAGCAATCTCTTCCACTTGGTCTTGTTTCTTCTCAGATGGTTCAGCATGTTTTCAGATAAATGAGTGTTCCCAGTAAAGTTGGCCCATTCTTCAAAGAGTGGCTCCACAATATAGGTCATGAAGCCTGGAGAAAAACATAAGGCAAGTTACATCAGCAGTTTAGCTGATCACTAAATGCTCTTTTCTGATAAGCCAACATTCTACTCTGAAAAAGGAATCTAGCATAGCTTCAAAATTGCATTGTTTGGGTGTACTTAATTAATATAAAATCAATATTTATTTTATTTAAATTACTACAAAATTATTTTGCTTTTCTTTTACAAATAACACATTTTTGCCCTCACACTGCTTGATGCCTGCTGGAATATAATGCTACTTGAACTGATCTGATGGTATGGTGCTTGGTTATTTGAGGGACCGACCATCTCCCATAATCAGCAGAACATTAACCATTGCTCAGTGGAACAGCTTGCCTTCAGAAGTTGTCGGTGCTTCTTCACTGGAGTTTTTAAGAAGAGGCTGGACAGCCACTTCTCTGAAATGGTCCCCTGCTTGAGCAGGGAGTTGGATTAGAAGACCTCCAAGGTCCCTTCCAGCTCTATTCTGATTAAACATCTGCCTGGCCAATTTTATCCTGCAGGGTTGGTACATTCTGAATTCCTTTGATTAAACAATGTCATCTCTCAGGATCTCTAAAATGCTCCTTTTTAGCAGTGCCTACCCTCTGAAATAAAGCTCTCCCAAGATCTGGATGGCCCCCACTCTGCTATTGTTTGGAAGAGTCTGGCTCTTTCAGTAAGGGAGGGAGAGTAGGACTCCCTGCTTCCTTGTGCTTCCTATTCTTTATTCTTTATTTTTTATTTCATTGTAATTTGATTATTGTAAGCTACCCAGAGCCATTGAATGACATTATTATTATAATTTGATGTACAGTCAACCAGATGTTTAGACTGCAAATGACATTTTATTATTATTATTATTCACTATCAACTTTGTCGTAAGAACTTATTTACTAATTCAGGACGTCTTATGGCTATTTTACACCTAATTAAAATAATACTAAATATAAAGATGGAAAACTACAGAAATACCCATAATGGAGAAATGGATCGTGAAGATGGCAAAATGTAAAGAAGTGACCAAAATGACCTGTCTGATAAAAGAGGGAAGAATAATTACTTTTATAAAAAACTGGAAACCCTTTATAGGCTTTTTATGAAAATGGTCAAAAATAAATTTGTAATTTGGTGATTTATTAAAAGGCTTGTTTATGGGAAGAAAAAAACCACAATATGTCATTTGGGAGGATAGAGATGGTAATTACTACATAATTGCTACAAAGAAGATATTGGATATTAAGATATTAGAACACTGTTATCATGTTACCCGTACTCCTTCTTTTCATCAAACTAGACATACCCAGTTCCAGCAGTCGTGGCCAGAAACGTTGTAAAATGGAGCAAAACTCACAAGCAGTTTAGCTTTCTATTCCAAAGGATCCCAAAACTTATTTTATCTGACTGCCAAGTAGTTTTTCATGGAATAGAAAAATTATGGTACCTATTAGGCTAATGATACAGGATATACTCACCAATTTGTATACTAGGTATTGTGTCTTTCTTCTGATTACAAAGAGGACTTATTTCCAAGTCAAATTTCTGCTCCAGATCACCTATCAGAAAGGATGATTAAATTTTGACACCATAAATGTTTTTGTGTGTAGAGCGCTAATAATTTGGTCTACAGGGTAAAGCACTAGGCTAGTTAGTGGGAGATCATGAGTTCTAGTCCTGCCTTAAATATGAAAGCCAGCTGGATGTCCGTGGGCCAATCACTTTCTCTCAACCCAGTTCACCTTCACAGGAACCCCAGGAACTTGCGGGGAAAATAGGAGAAGGAAGATATGTTAGATATCTTCACCACCTTGAATTATTTGTAAAAATAAAGGCAGAATACAAATAAATAAAATTTAATAATTTATATGCTAATATGTCTGAATGCTGCAAATCGTACAAGGAAAATAATGGTATCCATCTGATAGTCATACACTGCTTTCTACAATCCACATTGCACACGTCTGTTACCAAATCATGCAAGGCTAAGAAAAGATATAGGACTCTTATCGTGCACAAATTATTTTACGGTCATTTGTAGTAGTACTTAAGTGATGTGCTGGAAACCTCTACATTTGTATAGGTGGGGTACAGTAGTTGTATTAATATTTCATTACTTTATTGGTAGACATTTGTAAGTCATTTTATCTTATTAAACTGCAAATTTTGTATTAATTCTTGAAGAAGATGTCTATTTAATCTAAGATATGTACATCAGTGTGTGCTATCATTCCTTTCATACACCTTTTATATGCATTGCAGTTATCAGTAACTTTGGGTGATCAGAAGCATAACTTGTAATGTAAATCTTCCCTTACTTTATGCTCCACACATTTACAAGATTCCCAGCCAGGGGGTCACATTTGAGCTAGATGTTTCATAGATTGTGATCCTAATACAGCTGAAGGTTACTTGTTTGGGATAATCTGGACAAGATGCTTTGTTTCAGGTGGAAACTACTTCGCAAGTCACTAGCCAGTTAGATCCTTCCTACCCATTTGATTTAGTTATACTATATAAAGTGAGAACAATTACATCAATACACAGTGCTTTGGTTTGAAGGCTCTTCCAAATACCTGCAAATCAGGGGTGAAATCTACTTACCTTCCCTACCGGTTCAGAAGTGTACGCGCCGCACCAGACTCTCTGCACATGCGCAAACCCTTTTGCACATGCGTGGAGGGTAAAAAACAGGTTACTTCCTGGTTAAAACCAGGAAGTAATGACAACTGGGTGGGTGGGTGGAGCCTTGAGCTGCCATCGCTACCGGTTCTCTAAACAACCCACCGCCATAGCTACTGGTTCAGTCGAACCAGTCCGAACCAGTAGCATTTCACCCCTGCTGCAAATGGATTTTTCTTTGGGATGGAATGGTGAGGGGAAATCAAAATGTTGAGAGTTCTACATGTAGGCCAAGTCAGACCCTTAATCCATTCTGGGGAATTCTGGGTGTTGAAGTCCACAATCTTAAACGTTGCCAAGTTTGGAGAGCTCTGGCTCTAATTCATCATCTTTTGTTATTCTTAAAAAGACTAGTGAACACTACTGTTCAAGGTTAATCAAGGCAATTAAATGGCTATGGTTGTATTAATCACTTTTTTTTTTAAAGAAGGCATTTATTTAAGAAAGTTGCATTTTCCCTAGATTTTTTTTAGCAACTTCAAATGAGATCACTAGTCACTGCCACTTCATATTAAAATTATGATACAGAAAGACAGAGCCAAGGTGAAAATATATCAGATTGCTGACCTTGCCTGTAGAATTCCTCACAAACTCGCTCACTCCACTGTTTGCTCAACTCCCAGAGTCGGCAAGGATTGCAAATGTCTGCGCATTTAAGTGCAATCTGAAAATAAAAGACATCCATGATGTAGTAAGGCATATAATACTTTAAAGTCTTCAAAATTTATTGGGTGTTGCAAGTTTTATGTTGTACTACAACAGATACTCAGAAGGGGAATTATTCCATAATATCAAACAAACAATCAAAATGAAAAAGACTAATAACAATTAAAACTACAGAAAAGCAATACATTCAATATATACTGAACAACTATTTACAGTTATAACTACAATATTGTAAACCTGTACACTTTATAAATGCAAATATACCCTGATGTTGGATAACATTCTATGTAAAGGTAAAGGTTCCCCTCGCAGATATGTGTTAGTCGTTCCTGACTCTAGGGGTGGGTGTTCATCTCTGTTTCAAAGCCAAAGAGCCAGTGCTGTCCGAAGACATCTCCATGGTAATGTGGCTGACATGACTAAATGCCAAAGGCGCACGGAATGCTGTTACCTTCCCACCAAAGGTGGTCCCTATTTTTCTACTTGCCCTTTTTACATGCTTTCAAGCTGCTAGGTTGGCAGAAGCTGGGACAAGTAACGGGAGCTCATCCCGTAACACGACACTCGGGATTCAAACTGTTGAACTGCTGACCTTTCTATTGACAAGCTCAGCATCTTAGCCACTGAACCACCACACTCCTAACAACATTCTATATACTAACAGCAAATTATTTTTTAAAAACATAATTTGAAGAAACCCCACATTCTGTATATTATTAAGAAATGTGATCAGGTAGAAGAAGGGATAAAAAAATCAGGTTTAATCAGGTTTAAATATGTTTTAGGGGCACAATTCCAGTTAACAGTTGTGAGGAGAGGAAATGGAATGACATCCTGGAACAAGGTATTGCTAATTGTCTGGAATGCTGTATTTTTGCTGCAGAAATACCTTAGTACTAATATACATCATTTTGGAATGTTTTATTTTGTTATATGCAACTAATACCAAATCAGTTAACATCAATTAAAAATGGTTGAGGCTGCCAGAACTCTGTATCTCCTTTGACACCCGAGGGAGGTAAAAGACGAAGTTAAGGAGAAAATCAAATCAACTAACTGTGCTTATTCCATTGAATTGTGGTTTCATTTAATTTGCTAGTAATTCCCTCAGCAGCAAAGTTTGTGAAAGAGGCTTAGTTGAGAGAGAGAGAGAGAGAGAGTGGCTGAAGACATCCTGTGAATGTCTCTGGCCAAGGGTTGACAGGACAGGACTGGCCCCATGGATGAGGAGAGGGAACAATGCTTCCTTGCAAGAGTTAGCAAAAGCAATAGCATTTAGACTTATATACCACTCCATAGTGCTTTATTTGTGACTACAAATGTCACCATATTTCCCCCCAACAATCTGGGTCCTCAATTTATCAAACTCAGAAGGATGGAAGCCTGAGTCAACCTTGAGCCTGTCAGGGTTGAACGCCAGACTGTGGGCAGAGTTAGCCTGCAATACTGCATTCTAACCATTGTGGCGCCACCAGGGTTGCTTAACAAACGAGGGCCGAATAGTGATCTGTAACATCTACCCTGTCAGCATTGAGGAAGCTTGCAGTAAACAAGCATCTCTATGTCAGAGTTGTAATAATTATTTATGTATGGATTAACATATTGATCTTAATTTATGTCTACGGAGATTCTCAGTCATCCAGGTCATGATTGTCCCAAAGGTGCTTTTTCAAGAGGCAACTGGACTTTCTGGTTTTTCTTTGAAGATGTTTCACTTCTCATCCAAGAAGCTTCTTCAGCTCTGAGCTGAAATGGTACATTTGGATTTTAATTTATGTTTTAATATTGCATTTGTGTGATTTCTTTTTTCTTTTTTTGTTTGTTAACTATTTTGGATACTTGCCAGAGTATAAAAGTAGTTCATATATCCAATAAATAAATAAAATGGAAAGATTTTACAGCCAGCAACTGAAGAATAAGTAAAAGCCAAGAATACTTGGATATCATTTTATCGTTCCCAGCAAATAATTTTTGATTACAATAGAAACCAGGATTAATTTTCAAAGTACTATATTTGTTGGTAGTTACTAGACCACAACTACTCTTACCCCTATGCTCCTGTCAATAAAAATAGTTAATCTTATATATGTTGTGTTTGTATGCTAGTAGAAAGTTGAATTCGTTTTGTCATATTTCTCTTTGAACCAGAGATATTTTTATTAAACTTCACTAAACCACATTTTTCTTCAAAAACCTTGAACCGGCATCATATATGATGACAACTGCAAATATTTTATATGCTTTTTATTGCAAAAGATATCTGATGAACTTTTCTATGAAAGAATAATTAGTTAAAGTATGGGAATATGCTTTAATGTCTAGAATAACTGCACATCTAAAAACTGAATCTGATGTACAATTTAATCGTATTGTGAAGGTTTTGACAGCTTTTGCAAGTTGACATTTATTTAAAAATCATTTCTGGAATAAAATAAAATCATGACACATCCCAAATTTGGAGCCTACAGTTTGTATTTTTACCAGATATATTATCTACACATTATTTACAGTACTTTTTCAATATACTCTTTATTTATAGCTTTCTTTTTCCTGTAATTTCAATTTTGCTCATTAAATATTTTTATGGCTTAATAGAGAACATGTCTTGACCAGAATGGGTATGAAATGTTTTATAGTACTTTAAGTTGTTAATTGTGTCTCAGCTTTTATTAGCTGTACAATATTGTAGATCTGCTTGGTTGCCAGGTATCTACTTGGTTCCTAGCCCCCTTTCTTATATTTTCTACATTTGTTCAAATTTGCATTGTACCAGCACTATTCCTTTTCCTATTTTTTAAAATTATGTTATTATATTATAATATATATATATATTTTAAATTTGATTTATTTGCCGCCCTTCTCCGGAGACTCAGGGTGGCTTACAATGCGTTAAGCAATAGCCTTCATACTTTTGTATATTTTATACAAAGTCAGCTTATTGCCCCCACAAACTGGGTCCTCAATTTACCTACCTTAGAAAGGATGGAAGGCTGAGTCAACCTTGAGCCTGGTGAGATTCAAACTTACAGTAATTCCAGACAGCTGGAGTTAATTACAATGCATTAGTCTACTCAGCTATCCAGGCTCCTATTTCACTTATGATTGTCTACAACTCCCCTTTATATTATTGCCTGTAACTCCTAAAAAAAAGAGAAGCTCAAGTTGTTCTTTTCTAGGAACTCTCATGAAAATGTG
Source organism: Masticophis lateralis (assembly GCA_030761175.1). Lineage (NCBI taxonomy): Eukaryota > Metazoa > Chordata > Lepidosauria > Squamata > Colubridae > Masticophis > Masticophis lateralis. The sequence continues at coordinate 91,053,632 of JAUDYJ010000001.1, forward strand.
ATTACACTATGAATATATGAAATACCGTCTTGACCAAATGCTAGGCATGGAAAACTCAACAGGAACGTAGTTAGATTGCTCCAAGGCTGCAGTAAAACCTTCACAGGCCCCAGTTGTGCCATGCAATATTGGACAGTAGTCTACTCTCCCCCACCCCAAAAAATATCCCAAACCATGATGATAGCTACATTGTGGGGTTCATCTATGAAGACGACTACAAATTGATTCTGTGTGTGAAAGAATAATTAAATGAATGCGTGTTTTTTAAGTTGACATCTATCTGGAAACAGAAGACATCTTCTAGATGTGCTTCCCTGGTATAGCACTCTATACAAACTAAATTTGGGGATAGTCCTAAATTCAAACCGATTTGGCTGTATCACTGCCAGCCAAGCCATATGTAGCCGCTGCCCTAATTGAATTAACAGATTCAAAATATTTGGGGATGAGTTGGCATTTACTGTACCAAAATGAGAGGAAATGGTTCAAGTTAGAGAAGAAATAGGATTCCCAGCTTTAGTAGAAATTGCTGGCCCAAAATATTTTGTTTGAGGCAAAACATCAAATCCCTTGCCCATAGGTCTGGTTGCCTGGTGCTTAAGGTCAACCAAAGTATGATGGAATATGAGGGAAAAAATATTGCATTTCTCCTCCTGAAATAAAAGCACAACAAAAATAAATTAAACACTAATGACACCTGATCTTTTCATAACATCCCGAAATAGCTATCTGAGAGGATTCTGCCTACTGTTGGAGATGCTGAGCAAAAATTTTATAACTTGGAAGTAACCAAGTTGCAAATTTTATCACAACAGATACCAAATTTAAGATAGCCTAACTTCAGTGATGCATACTGTAGTAACTACATTGTTGCAACATATTATATTTAGAGCATTATTGAAAATTATCTAAAAGCTGCAAGCGAAGCTCAAGTGTTCAGAAGGGCAGGCAAATGAAACTGTGTAATGTTGGTCCTAAAAAGTTTGCATACATAAGTTTTATATGTTGGCATCAAACTATGCCACACAAACAGCTGAGAAAGGCTCTGTTCATGATCCCACAGGTTGCTTCAGGTCACAATATGGTGGCCGGAAGTTGGCTTTCTCAGTGGTAGTAAACCAAGAATACAATTCCCTAATTTGAAGTCAGGAAGGGATTCTTGAGGGAAGAAGAACCCTTCTTGAAGGAACTGTTTGCCTGTCACCTTGCCTTCTTTTTAGTCAACAACTGAAGACACACACCTGCTACTTGGGAGTCCCTTGGGAGTTGGGCAGCATAGAAATGCGATAAATTAAATTGAATTAAATTAAATTACATTAAATTACTTCCAGGATAACAATGACTTCTGGACTAAAAGTTTCAGAATATCTTTTACACTGCCTGTCATGTTATTGTTCTGTCTTCAAATGACTTATGTTTTAATGTGCGCATATATTATGTTAAGGTCTGTTTGATTTGATTTTGATTTGATTTTATTTGGTTTGTATACCGCCCTACTCCCGAAGGACTCAGGGTGGTGAACAGGCAACAATAAAATACATACATACAAAATTTAAAAGCAGAAATAAAATGGAATTAAATGGTTTGGCCCAGACACATTAAAACCCCAAGCAATTTAAAACAAATCAAATTTTAAATATTGAAGTATTAAAAGATATTAAAAATATTAAAAAGAGGGAGAAAGTTAGGCCAGGCCCGCCATGTGGAATAAAAAGGTCTTAAGAGCGCGGCGGAAGGTGCACAGATCTGGGATCCTCCGTATCTCCGAGGGGAGCTCGTTCCAGATGGTAGGTGCCCCCACAGAGAAGGCTCTCCACCTGGGGGCCGCCAGTCGACATTGTTTGGCCAATGGCACCCGGAGGAGCCCCTCTCTATGAGAGCGTACTGGTCGGTGGGAGGCTATTGGTGGTAGTAGGCGGTCCCGCAAGTACCCAGGTCCTAAACCATGGAGCGCTTTAAAGGTAGTGACCAAAATCTTGAAGCACATCCGGAAGACCACCGGGAGCCAGTGCAGCTCGCGCAGGAGGGGTGTCACATGGAAACGCCATGTCGCTCCCATTACCACCCGCGCAGCTGCACTCTGCACCAGCTGGAGCCTCTGGGTGCTCCTCAAGGGGAGCCCCACATAGAGAGCGTTACAATAGTCCAGGCGGGAGGTGACGAGGGCATGAGTGACCGTGCGTAAGGAGTCCCGATCCAGAAAGGGGTGCAACTGTCAAATCAGGCGAACCTGATGAAAAATCCTCCCGGTCACGGCTGTCAAGTGCTCTTCTAAAGACAGCCGTGAATCCAGGAGGACGCCCAAGTTGCGCGCCCTCTCCATGGGGGCCAATGATTCGCCCCCATGGATTAATTTTTACAGTGATGGTTTTATCTAAGCATAGTTTTTATTTATCCTTTGTAAATTGCGCTGGCTCCTCCAGAGGGACAGGGATATGCTGAAGAAATAATGTGCTTGTGATGATGCCATATTTCTCAGAAGTTTTCTTTTGCTTTGCTTCATTTCGCCAGCTCAAATTATGGGCTCAGTTCCTCCTATTTCTCTAAAATAGGCTTTCATGCAGAGAGCATTAGCTTTGATATTGGGCTACTTAAATAACAGAATAAATATGAATGAACTATGAATTCATTATCAACACCAATAATAAATGATATACTGTTTTTCCACTTAAATAATAAGAATGTTAAGAATACAATGAACAAGGCAATACCAAAACAAAACTTAATGAATTAATTGTTGCATTAAAAACATCCATATAGTCAAGTAGATTTTCTCCATACAACTCCTACTAATTTATGGAAGGGCAGAGATAATCAATAGTTGGGAGGGTTTCTCCTAGTATTAATTGGAAAATGTTATTGTACTTAGAAACTTTCAAAGGTCCTGTGTCAAAATGAATAAGAAAGTGTTTAGAATAAAATGACATCCAGTTTGAATATTTAATGTAATTTATATACTAAATAGCACTAGCACTGAGACTTATACCACTTTATAGTGGGTCCCAACTTTTACAACTTGTAAAACTGTAAAAGTTTTATAAACTGTATACAAAATTCCTATCAATAAACAAACTGAAATCACTTCATTGGTTGCCATGAAAAGGAGTAACTCAGTAATTATAAACTGATAATTGAAAGTACTTGGATTTTTATTTACTGGATAGATTTTTCTGCCTATAAAGCTGAAATACTCTCATGGCGCTGAGCACATATCCAGGGTACTATTGGTATTACAATATATGCATGTAAGTTCTCCCATGAGTGGCTAAAACTCCACCTGTGGGCAAAATGCAAATCAGAACATCTTTTAATTCCTTTCTTTCCCACATTATCCCTTATATTTTAGAGATAGTGTGGTAAGAGTCTTTTAAAGGTGTTTTAATTTCATTTTCAAGAAGTTCTTGCTTCCCAACCGTCTCATTTAGCAACCCTTCGAAGTTACAACTGACCTTAAAAAGTAACCTTATTACTGGTCCTCCTCAGTGGTGAAACCCAAATTTTTTTACAACCGCTTCTGTGGGCGTGGCTTGGTGGGCATGGCAGGGGAAGGATACTGCAAAATCTCCATTCCCTCCTCACTCCTGGGGGAAGGATATTGCAAAATCTCCATTCCCACTCCACCCTGGGACCAGCCAGAGGTGATATTTGCCAGTTCTCTGAACTGCTCAAAATTTCCACTACTGGTTCTCCAGAACCTGTCAGAACCTGCTGGATTTCACCCCTGGTCCTCCTCACATTTAAGAGCTTTGCAACATCCCTGTAGTCACATGATCAATAATCAGGCGCTTTGCAGCAGGTTGGCAATTATGATTGTGGCAGTGTCCTTCAATCATGCTTGCAATGCTTCACAGCTAGTTATCTGATAAACAGAGCCAATGGAAAAGTCGGTAGTAAAATTGCATATTGTGACCATGTGATGTCTCGCTTAATGACTGCAGATGATTTGCTTAATGACCGCAGCGGGACTGTGTTCATAAGCTCATTGTGGTCCTGTGCTGTCTTGCTTAATGATCATATCGCTAGCAATGGAGTTGCTTGTCCCAATCATGAGGGCCGTGGCCAGGGGAGCTTTTTATCAGGTTCACCTGATACGCCAGTTGCGCCCCTTTCTGGATCAGGATTCCTTATGCACATTCACTCATGCTCTCATCACTTCTCGCCTGGACTACTGTAACGCTCTCTACATGGGGCTCCCCTTGAGGAGCACCCGGAGGCTCCAACTGGTCCAGAATGCGGCTGCACAGGTGATTACAGGAGCGACATGGCGCTCCCACATAACACCTCTCCTGCGCGAGCTGCACTGGCTCCTGGTGGTCTTCCGGGTGCGCTTCAAGGTGTTGGTTCTCACCTTTAAAGCGCTCCATGGCTTAGGGCCAGGGTATTTATGAGACCGCCTTGTGCTACCGATTACCTCCCACCAGCCAATTCGCTCTCACAGAGAGGGCCTCCTCAGGGTGCCGTCGGTCAAGCAGTGTTGGCTGGCGGCCCCCAGAGGGCGAGCCTTCTCTGTGGGAGCACCTGCCCTCTGGAATGAGCTACCTCCCGGAATACGACTAATCCCGGATCTCCGCACTTTCCGTAAGGCCCTGAAGACCTTTTATTTCAGCAAGCCGGCCTAGCCTAAATGGGTTTTTATGGGTTAGTTTTTAATTTGTATAGCTCCGGGGTTTTAAATTGGGAGGCCAATTAATTTAATTTATTTTTAGCTATTTTAACTTTTATATTGTATGCTATTTTAAATTTCGGCTGTTCACTGCCCTGAGTCCCTTGGGGGAGAAGGGCGGTGTATAAATTTAATTAATTAATTAATTAATTAAATGGTCACTAAGCAAGGAGAACCTATGTTGCGAGAATAAAGTACTGGTTATCTGAATGACTCAAGTAGCTCGCCTGTCTAATTCAGCACCTCAGGGATCTCTCCTGTCCGGTTAACCATGATGATATACTGTATGTTTGTGTGTATCTCTCTCTCTCTCTCTCTCTCTCTCTCTCTCTCTCTCTCTCTCTCTCTCTCTCCCCCCCCCCTCTCTCTCTGACTCTTTCTCTCCCTCTCTCTATCTTTCAATAGCACATGTTAACAAGCCTTCTTTATTCACTTTCCTTATTCAATTTGTTGCAATCATGTCATCTGATAGGCAACTGAGATTAGATATATCCAGTGTATCAAAACCATGGATTACATGAAGAAAGTGGGCAGGGAAAAAATTTTCTCTCATCTTCAAAAAAATAAGACCAGGGATCAGTCAACAAAGATGTCTGGGATGAGGCTTTGGAGTATAAGAATGCATTTCCTTACACATCATTAACCTCCCAGAATTCATAACCACAACTGCAATAAATTTGAATGGCAACTAGATACATAGGAAACATGGAATTTGGGTGACATTTAGATAAATTTATGGAGAAAGCATTTCTCAAGAGCTATAAATCTTGAAAAGCTAATGTTGTGCCAAGGTTGAGAACAACTTGGCCCCAAATATCAACTGGAGGGGAGCAATGTTGGAAGAGGGATTTATCTCCCTTTTCTATATTTGAATACCCTAGAGGCATTTTCTTAAGTTATTGTAAAAAAAACAAATGCTTGGCTTGACCAACTGCGCCTTTGTATATTCTTGTGCTATTTTCGCTTAATAGCATAATGTGTAAATTGGATGAAAGTGAATAATTCAATGAATGCTACAAAATAATCAAAGAAACTTGGTACCACTGGCTCTTTGCTTCACGTCTCCTCTGTTCTGGTCCACCACAGAAAATATCTACTTTTAAACGGAAACCTTCAACATTTACCTGGAGCATAAAATGCCTGTCTGAAGCATCCTCTAATTTCAAGTCCTGGTTTTTTAGGTGAGCTTTCAGCTGGGTCAAAAATTCATTCTGCCTGTTGATATCTGTTGCCAAGATCAGGGAACCAAGCTGTTGTTCAATGTCATGACTACAGGACAGTGCAAAATACAAGAAGCTGTTATTAACAAATGCCATTTCCTCCATTTTGTATTATTAGGGTAATGCCTCCCTTTATTAAGTGGCCACCAGGGTGACTGCTGGGAAGAACAACACCATCAAAATGGTGGCATAATTGGAGTGATCCAAGCCCTGCCTATTTTTGTATATATGTGAGGCATGAGACGCATCTTTAAAATGAGTGGGGCTTCAATTGCCTAGCTGTGTCCACCATTTTGATGCCATTGACTCTTCTTGTGTACATCCCTGAGGAGCTCCATTTCATCTGGCTTATGATTAGGGCTGTGCAATGGAAGGATGCTTCAGAAACTGAATGAAACACTTTCCCTGCAGCTCATTAAAACAGCTACATCTTTCTCCACAATCACACAGCCCTATTTCTCATAGCGCTGGTATAAATCTCACCAGAATCCTCCTATAATTTCTCCCAATTTGAATGAGGCAGCAAGCACTCTGGAGGGATGCTGAACAGTATTCCACACATGTACCCTAACTATGTGCTGGAGGTCCATGAGAATTCACTATTTTTGCTAGACAGAGATTTGGAATGTGGAGAAGGAAAATGTTTGGTATAGGGATTGCCCAGAACAACTGAGTAATGCCATCAAATCGGGCAATTTCCAAGTTGCAATTTAATTTTTCCCCCAGACAAATGTTATTGGAAAGCATGCATGTATGCACACAGATCTGCATGCATCAACATACATACCACATTCACATGGATCACACAGGGATTACACATCATACTATATTCACAAATGTGGATCTTTTCAAAAGTTTTGAATCTAGTGCTTTTATAGTGTTCTAGGGCAAATGAATAGATAGGTAGATGAATAATTGAATGGACTCACAAATCAGGCCAGGCAAAACCCAATCGAACTCACCATTCATTTGCATACCTGTTCATGTCATAAAGTGCACTGTAAAAACACTGCATTCAAAAATGTTCTGGGAATCCACATGAGATCAGCTCATTTCCCAGAATCCGATGCTCACCTCTCTTCTTTTGGCAGATGTGCAAGGAGCCTTGATTCTCGAAGCATTCCTATTGTAGATCTCCAGTGATGATTTTCTAATACAGAGACATTCTGGAAAAAGGAGGGAAAAAATGTAAAATTTAAAAAGCTCACCGCACTGGAATGGATGCAATTTTAATAAAAAGAATACGTGTATTTTTTAAAAAAAGGACAAAGTATGAATTTACAAAGTAAAAAAGAATCAAAGTATGGTGTTGAGTAAGGCAGTAAGGTTGCCTAATAGTAGCCTTGCCTTTATTCACAGGACAATGATGTTTCTCCGTCCTTTTTCTTTACTTCTCTCTATAAGCCCTGACATTTCAAAGACTTTGCAGCCAGGTCTTAGATCATCCCAGCTGTATGCCTAGCATTTGGCTGTGCCTTGTCAAAACTGATAGAGAAAGATGAGCTTGTCACAACCTAATCTCATCATCATTCTGTACTAGCCTTGGTACTGTGGCCCTGTCTGTTCCTTTATCTTTGAGTACAAGGACTGTCTAAATTGTTACATAGCTGACATCTCAGAGAAGGGAAGGAAAAATGGGGGTGGGGGAGAGACCTCAAGCTTTTTAAAAAGGGTATGCAGTTCTCCTCTCATTTCTGTAATGAGCTAATTATAAAACTGGGATTCTGTTATAACCCATTCACACCTATTGACTGAATTCCTTGAATGTATTTTACAACTGAAAGGCAAGTAAAGGCAACTAGGCTTGAGAATATTCAAATTCTGGGCGGCTTACAACAATCGACAGTATACTAAATAGCATATTGCCCTCAACAATCTGGGTCCTCGTTTTACCCACCTCGGAAGGATGGAAGGCTGAGTCAACCTTGAGCCGATGAGATTTGATCTGCTGAACTAGCAGTCAGCTGAAGTAGCTGCAGTACAGCACTCTAACCACCGCACCACCTCGGCTCTATGTAACACATTTACACAAGTAAATGTGTTATTAAATTATGGACAACAGAGATTTATGTCTGGCAAGGTTCTATCCCAGCAGATAACACGTGTTAGATCCAGAGGCCATTGGGTGAGGAATTGTTAAAAAACTATTAAATCATAAATAATGGTCTGTGCTACCTTAATTCTTTAGCCAAGGGTTAAAAATTTATAAATCTAACACTGCTTACTGAATGCAACCTCTGACACTGTTTATTAAAGACCACTATGGAAGGCTCATTTTACATCTCAAATATATATTCAGTTATAACATTTGTCTTGTGACAGAATTAATGTAATCTTTGGCACTGTTTCCAAATTATTTTTCTTCCAGATTTTGAGCTATTAAACATATGTTTGTTCCAAAACACATTTGAAATCAGTGCTCTTTGCCTCTAAATTTAATTTCTCAAAATTTTGAACAGAAAGTATGACTTTTGAAACAAAATTAACGATGACATTAAGCAATTTTGTGCCATTTTTCTTAGTTCATAGTACATAGCATAGGGAGTACCTATTCTTCAAGCCTATTTTTACAGCTATTAACTGTTTTTAATAAGGCACAATCTGTCTCCTTGTCATATTCTGCACTTTTTTCACATCACTGTAGAATTATAAAGCTACTGTTTCAACTCATAAAAGTAGGAATAAAAGTAGAATTTTTAGAAAGTTCTGTTTCCTATAAATACTGTCCATATTTATGGGGAGTAAATGAGTTGTGTGAATCGTTTCTGTAGGCAGGGATGACCGCTTCCCACATGTCACTGTCTACTGTATATCTTGAAAATAGTTCTGGAATAACTGAAACGTTGAAGTGACCATCGTAAAAAGAAGTGACTGGCAACCTCTAATACTGTGCAGTCATAACAACGGTGATTTGGGGGAAAAAGCAACCATTTATACCAAAAGATATTCCCACCTGATATAAACCGGCAAGATGATGTTTAGTTTTTATCAAAAATGGCTGATTGACTCCGGGATGATCTACATCATGGGCTGCAGCAGCCAGTAATCCAAGCATAACATCCAGAGGGGTGAGGAAGTTAGCAAGCTGGAGCATGTAAAAAAGGGTTCAGAGTTAAAGGTGATTGTGTTTTTACAATATGTATTTTTACATACTACAATTACCATACATTGTAATCGCATGCACTGTGTTAAACTTTATTCAAGTTTTGTTGAATAACATTGGATCTAGTTCACACACAATGTTAAGTCATTAACATTGGGTCTTAAACCACTGGTTCCCTTATCACACTAAGCTATGGCTTGTTTCTACTCAAGTTACCATAACTGAACAAGCCATAGTGGCAGTGGTGAAATCCAATTTTTTTTACTACTGGTTCTATGGGCGTGGCTTGGTGGACATGGTGTGGCTTGGCGAGCATGGCTTGGTGGGTGTGGCAGGGGAAGGATATTGCAAAATCTTCATTCCATCCCCACTCTGGGACCAGCCAGAGATGGTATTTGTTGGTTCTCCAAACTGCTCAAAATTTCCACTACTGGTTCTCCAGAACCTGTCAGAACCTGCTGGATTTCACCCCTGCATAGTGGCCATAATTTATAAAGCACAATGGCTGAATTCACATATTATATTAATTCAAAGCCAAGCAACCATAATGGCTCTTTGTAAACCCATTTTTCAGCAGAGCCAGGAGTGTTTTCCACTTTATACCATCACTCCCTGTTATTCAACTTTAGTAAAAAAAAAAAAAAAGTGAATTGCCATTTTTTCAAAGGAACTATTAAATAGTGATATGAAACTTATATGTCAATATCTTTTTTTTGGAAAGCATGCTGCCAAAGCCTGATGGCGATATGAGTACCAATATAATTTTAGCAAGTATTTTGATGCTGCAGCTGATACAGATGTAATGGTGCACAAAATATGTGAACAATTAAAAAGTCCTGCAGAGCCCATCAGAAAGATCTGGATGCAGCCACAAAGACCTGCCCCCTTTTTGGTGCATTATTCAGTACATGATGCTTCAATCACATAGTCACATTTGCCTTCCAGCGTTTTTTCTGTTTCCTTCTTTTCCCCACTTCCCTTCCTCTGGGGAACACCTCTGGGATACTAAGTTATAACCAATGTAAAAACAACAACAACCCTTTTGATTTCTAAAGAAGACCAATGAAAACAGCTTTCTCTGTTGCAGCTCTGGAACAGGACTGTTCCCATTCTGAGATAACAGAATAACAGAGTTGGAAGGGACCTTTGGAGGTTCAACCTTCTGTTCAAGCAGGAAACTCTATACCATTTCAGTCAAATGATTGTCCACCTACTTCTTAAACCTCCAGTGACGGAGAACCCACAACTCCTGGAGGCAAGCCATTCCACTGGCTAATTGTTCTCACTGTCTGGAAATTTCTCCTTAGTTCTAGATTGCTCCTCTCCTTGATTAGTTTCCATCCATTGCTTCTTGCCCTGCCTTCTGGTGCTTTGGTAAATAGGTTGACCCCCTCTTTTTTGTGGCAGCCCCTCAAATATTGGAACACTGCTATCATGTCACCTCTGATCCTTCTTTTCACTAGACCCAGGTGAAAAGTCCTGCAACCGTTCTTCATATGTTTTAGCCTCCAATCCCCTAATCATCTTTGCTGCTCTTTTCTCCACTCTTTCTAGAGTCTCAACATCTTTTTTAAATTGAGGCAATCAAAACTGGATGCAGTATTCCAAGTATGGTTTTACCAAGGCATTATAAAGCCGTACTAATACTTTATGTGAACTTAATTCTGTCCCTCTGTTAATGCATCCTAGGATTGCATTGGCTTTTTTGGTGGCTGCAGCACACTGAGAATTCGTATTTAAGCGATTCTCCACTAGGATTCCAAGATCTTCCTGCTGTTTATTTATTATTTATTTATTTATTAAATTTCTATACCGCCCTTCTCCTTCCGGACTCAGGGGGTGAACAGCCAATTTAAAACCAATGCAATACAATAAGTTAAAACGTACTAAAATCAATATAAATTTAGGCTGAAAATTCAAACCAAATAAAAACTCTAAAACACTAAAAATTTAAATAATTTAAAATATTTAAAATATTTAAAATAGGAGGGATCAGGCAAGTCCGGCAAGTTGGAAGAGATGAGTCTTCAAAGCCCGACGAAAGGTCCGGAGGTCAGTGATAGTTCTCAGATCTGGAGGGAGATCGTTCCAGAGGGTGGGGGCTACCACAGAGAATGCTCTCCCCCTGGGGGTCGCCAGCCGGCACTGTCTGGCTGACGGCACCCTGAGGAGGCCCTCTCTGTGGGAGCGAACCGGCCGGTGGGAGGCAATAGGTGGCAGAAGGCGGTCCTGTAAGTACCCTGGTCCTAAGCCATGGAGCGCTTTAAAGGTGATTACCAACACCTTGAAACGCACCCGGAAATCAACCGGCAACCAATGCAGCTCACGCAGGAGAGGTGTCACATGGGAGCGCCCTGTCGCTCCCATAATCCCCCGCGCGGCCGCATTCTGTACCAGCTGAAGCCTCCGGATGCATCCCAAGGGGAGCCCCATGTAGAGAGCATTACAGTAGTCCAAGCGAGACGTGACGAGCGCCTGAGTGACTGTGCGTAGGGAGTCCCGATCTAGAAAGGGCCGCAGCTGGCGTATCAGGCGGACCTGATAAAAAGCTCCCCTGGCCACAGCTGTCGTATGCTCCTCTAAAGACAGCCGTGGATCCAGGAGGACGCCCAAGTTGCGCACCCTTTCCGTGGGGGCCAATGATTCGCCCCCAATAACCAACGATGGAGTCAGTTGGCTATATCGGGACGCCGGCAGCCACAGCCACTCAGTCTTGGAGGGGTTGAGTCGAAGCCTGTTTCTCCCCATCCAGACCCGCACAGCTTCAAGGCACTGGGACATCACTTCCACGGCATCGTTGGGGTGGTCCGGGGTGGAAATGTACAGCTGAGTGTCATCAGCGTACTGATGGAATTCCACCCCAAAACCACGGATGATCTCACCCAGCGGCTTTACATAGATGTTGAACAGAAGGGGTGAGAGGACCGACCCTTGTGGCACCCCACATACTAGGTGCCTCGGGGTCGACCGCTGCCCCCCTGTCAACACCGATTGCGACCGGTCGGAGAGGTAGGAGGAGAACCACCGTAGAACGGTGCCCCCCACCCCCAGTCCCTCCAACCGGCGCAACATGATACCATGGTCGATGGTATCAAAAGCCGCTGAGAGGTCTAACAGCACCAGGATAGAGGAGTACCCCCTACCCCGGGCCCTCCAGAGATCATCCACCAACGCGACCAATGCCGTTTCGGTGCTGTAACCAGACCTGAAGCCGGACTGGAGCGGGTCTAAATAGACAGCTTCATCCAGGTACCGGGGGAGCTGCCGCGCCACCACACTCTCAACAACCTTCGCTAGAAAGGGAAGGTTGGAGACAGGACGATAATTTACCAAAGCAGCCGGGTCCAGGGAGGGCTTCTTGAGGAGGGGCCTCACCACTGCCTCCTTCAAGGCAAGCGGAAGGACACCCTCACTCAAAGAAGCATTTATAATCTCCTGGAGCCAGCCTCGTGTAACCTCCCGGGAGGCCAGCACCAACCAGGAGGGACACGGGTCCAATAAACATGTGGTAGCGTTCAGTCTACCCAGGATCCTGTCCACGTCCTCGGAAGCCACAGGATCGAACTCAGCCAAGATAACACTCTCAAGACTGGGCTCAGTCACCTCGCCCGAACTAACCCAGTCAGTGGCCAGCTCATCCCGAATCTGAGTTATTTTGTCATCCAGATATTGAACAAAATCCTCAGCACGTCCCTGCAAGGGATCCTCCCACGCTCCCAGATGAAGAAGGGAGCGGGTCACCCTAAACAGGGCGGCTGGGCGATTATCTGATGACGCAATAAGAGTGGTGAAATAATTAGATTTCGCCGCTTTTATTGCCACTAAGTAAGTCTTAATATGAGCTCTTACTAGTGTCAAGTCAGATTCAGAGCGACTAGCCCTCCAACCACTCTCTAGGCGTCTTTTCCGGCGCTTCATCTCCCTCAGCTCCTCGGTGAACCAAGGAGATAAGTGAGTTCGGCGCCGGGTCAGAGGCCGCAAAGGCGCGACCCGGTCCAAGGCCCCACCGGCTGCCCTATCCCAGGCTGCCACCAGGTCCTCAGTCGAGCCGCGTGTCAGTGTCTCAGGAAATGGCCCAAGCTCCGTCTGGAACCTATCAGGATCCATCAGGCGCCTGGGGCGGAACCACCTAATTGGTTCCGCCTCCCTGCGATGAGGTGTGACGGTCAGAAAGTCGAGACGAAGGAGCGAGTGGTCAGTCCATGACAAGGGTTCAATACCTATATCCCCAATCTCATGACCACTCAACCACTGACCAGAGACAAAAACTAAGTCCAGGGTGTGTCCACCAATGTGAGTCGGGCCCTGAATTACCTGGGTCAGGTCCATGGCCGTCATGGAAGCCATGAACTCCCGAGCCAACTCAGATGTTTCACCGATAGATGGCAGGTTGAAATCCCCCATGACTATAAGCTTGGGGGTATCAACCGCCACCTCGGCTATAACATTGAGAAGCTCGGACAGGGTCGTTGCCACGTGGCAGGGAGCCAGGTACGTGACTAACAGACCCATCTGCCCACCAGGGCCCCATCTCACAAAGGCGGACTCACACCCGGCTATCTGAGGTACAGTGGCCTCCCTCGGACCCAGGTCTTCCTTAATAATGACCGCCACTCCCCCACCCCTGCCCTGGGCTCTCGGCTGGTGGAATGCAAGGAAACCCGGTGGACACATCTCCACGAGGGGAACCCCCCCCCTCGTGGCCCAACCAGGTCTCAGTAATGCCAGCCAGGTCCGCACCCCCCTCTTCAAGAAGATCACATATGAGGGGGGCCTTATTTACCACGGACCTCGCATTGCACAACAACAGCCGGAGCCCCGGGTCCTGAGACTCCAAACAACCCGGGGAACAGGAATAGCTCCGGGGACCGGGGCGCACAATCGCTCGAAGACAGCGAGTGCGCGCCCCCAACACATGATATGGTCCCCTGCTCTCGCCATATCTGCCCCTCCCACATAATGTAGTAATCACACCACCCTCAACAGAGGGCTCGTTAAGAGCCCCCTTGCCTCCAGAAACTGAGCCCCCCGTGGCATCAAAGACTGTCGGGCCTGTCCCTTTCCCCCCCCGGGTTTCCCCCCAAACCCACACTCTCCCCCATCCCAGAACCCCCTAAAACACCCCTTAAAAAAGTCCTTAAAAAACCCCTCAATCCCCTCTTCGCGACATGCCACCTCTCGGGGTCCCAAAACCCGTCATTAAGGTAGGCCCTCGATAGTGTGGAGGGCCAAACCCGCGAGAGGGGGGACTCTCGCAGGGCAAGAAGCGTCGACCTAGGAAGCATCCAACAGAAGTGGGCCAGAAAATAGTGGCATGGCAAAGGTCCATGGTCATAGTTCGAATAATGTCCTGAAGCAGGAACCAGATCAGTCTTGTTACTGCTATTGAGCCAGGTACCACTTATTTTATACCTGCAGATTTAGTTTTTCTTGCCTAAGTGTAAAAACTTACTCTTCTCACCATTGAATTTCATTTTGTTAAGGTAGTGCTCAGTGTTCAAGTCTGTTGAGATCCTTCTGGATCTTGAGCCTATCTTCTGGGGTATTGGTTATTCCTGCCAGCTGTTGTCTGGAAATCTGATGAGTTCCCCTTAAATTCTCTCATCTAAACAATTTATGAAAATATCGAAGTGTACCCCGCTGGTTCTTTCTTTCCTTGTAGTTCCATTAAGGGCTAGATAAAGTCAGCAAGCATCTTCTGCTTATTTGTTAAATTTGTTTGCTGCCCATCTTGCCTTGGGTGACTTACAACAGTAAAACGGAAAAAAATAATAAAAATGTCACCATAATAATAGTAAAGCAATGAAACATAAAAAATAAGATTAAGAATACGGTTAAGGTTAAAAATAAGGTTCCAGAAAGCTCTGAAAACCTGGCTTGGGGTTGAAGTTTATTATTTGATTAGGGACCTTGTTTTATTTTGTTTGATTTTTGCTGCTCATAAATTTATTTTAGTCTGGGCTGTCTGGTTTGAAGTTTATATGCTTTTTTAACGTTCTTTTCTACTTTTATATGCCCCCAGAGTTTATTGGAGTTGGGAGGACAATAAATTCAAATAAATAAGCAAATAAATAAATCAGAGTCTTAGACCAGACACAGTGTATAACTTTGGGAAACAAGCAATGCTATTTTAATTCTGGCAAATATTCTGTAAAGTTCAATTTGTTGTTTTTTGGGGGGAGGGGAGGGGCTAGAAAGTAGCATTTTATTTTATAATATTTATTGAAAAAAGTGCTGTACTTGTATTATGGGCATAAAAAAGTACCTCCGCTCAGGACAGATGTAAAAGAAAGGAATTGGGGGAAATTGAATAATCTGTGAAAAAATACATTTTTCCAGAACTGTTGTAGCTATTTTCATTTTTGTTGGGAATAAATGCAAAAAAATATTTTCCATTTTCTATTTTCCTCTTTTGTTTCCACTGGGCCTTTTCACCTAGAATCACTTTACCCCATTGATTTGTGGATTATATTATCTTTCAGTTACCAGGGAAAAAGACTAAAGGTTGTATCTAAATTGCAAGCAGGAGAAAAAGTTTGGAATGTTTCAGATATTTTATGCAACCAATGATATCTCAGGTGAAGCATGTTAGTATTTTAAAAAACTGTGCTGGGGGATTCTGCTTATCTTGCTAATGGCAATGGGAAATGTCATGGAGAGTAGTATATTTAAAAATGAGAATCAATAGAGCCAAGATTGCTCCCTCGCCCCTTTTGCAGGTCTTCTCTGTTAATTGTTTTTTTAAAGTTTCTGTCCCAACATGTGGGGGAAAAAAATCAAAGAAGTGCATTTGCAGGAATGAATTGGGTACAAAGAACTCTTAACCACGTCTCTTTTCTCTTCAGCCTGTTAATGTCTTTCTCCAATAATCTGCTTTTTCAGCAAATGCGGATTGGCATTATTCATCTACTGCTTTAATGGCCCAGTTTGACTGTTATATTAAACTCTGTATTATGGTCATGAACTGGCATAGATTTTAGGCTTGTAGGCTTTCCATTTGCCTTTTGTTTCTCTTGGCATTTCTGCAAAAAAAAAAAAAGAATCTGGAAGCATCTACTTCCAACTGTAAACAAATCAGACTTCATTTATCTGAAAATCAGGAAATGCTGGTTAGTTTCAAGTTTTCAAAACACTGACAGAAGAACCCAGGACCAAACATTGGCAAATTTTTCTCGACTGTTAACACCCTTTCTCTCAATCTACTTTGGGCCAAAGATGATTTAGAATTGCCTAAATCCCACAAAACTTGTACCAATTTGGGTGAGAACTTTGTCAAATTTGTTTTATGAGATATCAGGATTTGTTTGCTTGTTTTGGCTTCCTGATGAAAGATCTTCTAACTTTTTTTTACAATCTCACAAAGTATTGGGCAATTTTTCAAAACATTGATGGGCTGGGCCGTCTCTTGGAGAAAAAACTGTTCTTCCCTAATGTCACTCTTCTGGATAAGTTCTATTTTTAAGATTGGTTTGAACGGCTGCATCCTTTTTTGTTCTGTATGTTCCATCCTTCAGGTGGAATGAGCATTGGAGATTCCATTGGCAGCTTTTACTGACATAAGTACAATTGTGGAACACTTTATTTTCTCACTAAAATGAATTCATTGCTGTGTGGTCCATGGAATTCTCAGCTAAGCTTGTGTGGTTACCTTGGCCTCTTTTAAGTAGCAGTGCATAGCTTGCGTGACATCAGCAGCATGGACAGCATTGTGATACGGGTTTTGGCTGTGATAATCCTCCTGCACCATACCTAGAAGCAACAGAAGAGAAATGAACCTTGTCCTCAACCTTTGAGTATCTCCATGATTCAGATGCTTTTAAAATTTTGAGCTGATAGCTAAAACCTAAACTGGAGCTTTTTCTAAAATCGCAAGAGCTTATTATTCCTTTGGTTAAAGAGAAAATCTATACCATAGAAAAGATTTGTTTCTAAATCACTTTTTATTGCTTTTATTGAAAGCAATAAAATTCAGAAGAAAAAAAGGGGGGAAAAGAAAGGATGACAATCTACAATGCTTTATTATTATTCAAGGCTGATTTTCTCTATGGATCGAAGTGCTCCCTGATCTAAGGTTTAGCAGCATCTGTTATTCCCAAACCCAGATAGCAGTCACATTATTTACTCTTTTGAAAAAGCGGTACTGCCTACTTCAGTTAGTATGTGGGAGGACAAACTACATGAGAACTGTGTGAATTTGATTTAACGCACCAGTATTTTTGACCTATCATTATTATAGTCATAGGTTGTAGTCATAGTATTATAAACAGAAACTAGGCATAATCTGACCAATCTCTTTTCTAAATTGCTCTTTGCTATGTCAAGTAAAACCCCCATGATTGTAAATAGACATGTACCCTGAACTATAAAATCACACTCTTGGAGAAGTGTAAACAAACTTTATTTCCTAATGTCCCAATATTACTCAGACTTTTGCATAATATTCCCTTAATTTCTGTATTCACATGAATAACAGAATCACAGAATTGGAAGGGACCTCAGAGGTCTTTGAGTCCAAACCCCTGCTCAAGCAGGAAATCCTATGCCCTTTCAGACAAATGGTTGTCCACTTTCTTCTTAAAAACTTCCAATATTGGAGCAACCACCATCTCTGGAGGCAAGTCGTTCCAATGATTAATCGTTCTGACTGTCTAATTTCTCATTAGTTCTAGGTTGGTTCTCTCCTTGACTAGTTTCAGCATGATTCATGATAATTTCAACAAGATTCATGATGAATCTGAGTAAGAGATGGTGTATTTTTTCGTATAAAAACACGCCCCGGTATGTTGAGCATGCATTCACCTCCTACACAATTGTTCTGGGCTAAGTAGAGCCACCAGGAATAGCCTGTGAGATTCCCCTCACACCCCACTCTAACCCTAACTTTCAAGAGCTTATTTCCATATTTAGGGTTCAGCTCTGAAATATACCACTATTTAGGGGTGGGTTCTACTTATTTTTACTACCAGTTCGCAATGGGAGCGCATGCGTTCCCGTTGCGAACTGGTAGTAAAGGTAATTAGAACCCACCCCTGGAAGAAACCTGCATTGGTCAGACCGTCTGGGCATCAGACTTGAAGAAGGCTTCAGAGAAAATGGAAGTCCTGAAAGAAGAGATTAAGAAAAGCGGCACTATGAAGAAGATAGCTAAGTCTTATTCTCAATCTTCATGGACTGCAGGGCAAGAATAATCGTCCTCAGTTACAGGAAGGCAGATTGTAGGTAAACATTAGGAAAATGTTCCTATGAGTAAAAGCAGTTTGATAGTGGTAG
Source organism: Masticophis lateralis (assembly GCA_030761175.1). Classification (NCBI taxonomy): domain Eukaryota; kingdom Metazoa; phylum Chordata; class Lepidosauria; order Squamata; family Colubridae; genus Masticophis; species Masticophis lateralis. The sequence goes on from JAUDYJ010000001.1 coordinate 91,071,888, forward strand.
CAGTGACTTAGGAAAGTAACGCAGGGGTGAAATCTAAAATTTGTTACTACTGGTTCTGTGGGCGTGGCTTGGTGGGGGGGGTAATGTGACTGGGTGGGCGTGGCCATTTTTTTGTTTTACTTTTAAAATCATTTTTTTATATGTAAAACCATATAAAAATGCTTTCAAAAGGCTCTGACGATCCCAGCTGAGTTGCCTGATCGGCAGGCAACTCAGCTGGGATCGTCAGAACTTGGATCGTCAGAGCCCTTTAAAAGAAAAAACTTTTTTTCTTTTAAATGGCTCTGGCGATCCAAGCTGAGTTGCCTGATTAACAGGCAACTCAGCTGGGATCATCAGAGCATGGCTCATCAGAGCTTGGCTTGTCAGAGCCATTTAAAAGAAAAAAAAGGTTCTGATGATAGAGCGGCTCAGCTGGGCATGGGGGGTGGGGGCAGAGATTTTCGCTACTGGTTCTCTGAACTGCCTGCTGCCATCGCTACATACTCACCCGAGCCGGTCCGAACCGGGAGCATTTCACCCCTGAAGTAACGGCTACCCTTAATAGAACATACATTATCAGGAATATCTGGGAATCCCTTGATATCAAAGTAATTAGTAGACAAACAAATTTACATCCCTTATTCAATTTGATGTTGAAATGGCTCCTTTATAGTCATATAAATGAATCTATATGACTACAGGAAGATTGTTTTAAATGGATACATGGCAAAATCATTTCTGTAATGAGGCAAAGAAAAGACCACACACTTTGATTTGGATTTTACTTTTTCAGTCTAGCACTTTCAGACTTCTTAAACTATTTAGGTTTTCTAATCCTGTAATAGTTACATTTCAGCTGGAAGATTGGCAGCGAGATTCTTTTGCTCTTTTGGCTCTTGTTAGCAACAGAAGTGAGAATTCTTCTACTTTGCTGCTAAACTTTGATTGCGGCAAGTAGTTGTTCAATTTCACTTCACAGAGAAGTGATAAATAAACTGTTGCACTAACCTGGTGTTTAAAACGAATGTATTTTATAAACCTTTTCCCACATAAGAAAAATAAATGTAAAAGTGGGACAAATGGGACTGGGGAAAATGGCCATCAGCACAGACACAGCCTATGGATAGCCATGAAGTCAAAATGAAGCAAGCAAAATTGTGTTGCTTCCCACCAAAATAATAAAAAAAGCAAAAAAAAAAAAAGCCAGTCAGAGTCTATGAAACTGCAGCAGTACACAAATTGGATGGCTGGACAAATGGAGATAGATAGATAGATAGATAGATAGATAGATAGATAGATAGATAGATAGATAGATAGACAGACAGACAGACAGACAGACAGACAGACACATAGATGAGAGATGGATCAGAGAGAGATGATAAATAAAGAGATCGAGAGATCGATGATAGATAAAGAGATAGAGATATAGCACCAACATTGACAAGTTATGAAAGAATGTGCTTACCTAAAAATCTGTATAATGTAACCATATCTAACTGAAAATGATGAATAAGTCCATGTATATTAAAAAGGTGGCACAACAAGGTTACCAGGCTGTTTCCTGAAAGAACAAAAAGGGCACATCAGTTACTTGCATTTACTATACCATGAAGTAGGTAGAATTCAGGCTCTGTAACTCTAGAAATCTTCCCAGTAGTTTTTGATTACCTAAATAAGTAATGGTGTAAGTTTATTGAGACAAGACAAATTCTCAGCTAGCATGGCAGCTAAAGTCATTTCCAGAACATCTAGAGAGCTGATAGCAAGAACATCCTTCTACCCACTTTCTAGCAGTTCTGAGTCAACTTCGGATATGAAATAAGGGTATTTCTTATATTTGCCACATGGACAGATGAATATAGGTAGTCTTCAACTTACAACCATGATTGGGACCAAATTTCTATTGTTAAGCAAGGTGGTGGTTAACTGAGTTGCTTCCAATTTTACAACCTTTTTTTTTTGCTATGTTGTTAAGAGAATCACTGCAGTTGTTAAATGAATATGGGTTGCCATTGACTTTATTTGTTGGAAGCTGGTTGGGAAGGTCGCAAATGGAGATTATATGACCACAGGACACTGCAACCATCATAAATACATGTTGGTTGCCAAGTACCCAAATTTTGATCATATGACCCATGGGGATGCTATGATGGTCATAAGAGTGGGTATCAACTCTGAAGTTGGCCTGAATGAAGCCATTTTGTCCACTTCAGTGTTGCCATACTAGAGCTGAGGGTCAAGAAGGAGGGATTTGAAATAGAGGGATTTTTGTAGCCAAAACAAAATACTTTATCTTGGGGAATCAAGGACATTCTCACACCTGGTCAGAAGGAGGCGGAGTGATGCCACCTTGCTGTCAGACAGCATGGTGATTGGAGCATGTGACTTATTGTTTTGAGAAAGTGGAAAATCTTTTACTTTTAATATAGTGAAAACCACGGGAGTTTTCAGAGTCAGTTTTCACCTGATATGTGCCAATAGGATATTTCCAATAAAAGTAATCTTTGAGGAATTCAGTTGCCTCGGAGTCTTGCTTGCAATGGATTTATTACTTGTAACCAGTGGTGAAGTCCAATCTTTTTTACTACCGGTTCTGTGGGCGTGGCTTGGTGGGAGTGGCAGGGGAACAATACTGCAAAATCCCCATTCCCACCCCCCTCCTGGGGGAAGGATATTGCAAAATCTCCATTTCCACCCCACTCTGGGGCCAGCCAGAGGTGGTATTTGCTGGCTCTCTGCACTACTCAAAATTTCCGCTATCGGTTTTCCGAACTGCTCAAAATTTCTGCTACTGGTTCTCCAAAACCTGTCAGAACCTGCTGGATTTCACTCCTGCTTTGGAACCCTGACAGTGGGGACCAGTCATAAGCCGAAATTTTGATTATGTGACTGTGGGGATGCTGTGATGGTCATAAGTGTGGGAACCAGTCATAAATCATTTTTTTCCCCCAGTGCCATTATAACATTAAACAGTTTACCAAATGAATGGTTGTAAGTCAAGGATGACCTACATATTTTTGCAATTGGAAGAACATGTCCAAGAGTTTTCATGGATGTCCAAACATCCTATTCTTTTCACACTGATTCTTTGCTGAAGACTGCCTATACTTCATGGACGTTTCAGGTATTATCAGAGGATTCTGGGTATGTACCAGTTGTGGGTTGTTACCAGTTCGCCCCAGATTGGGCGAATCATCCGCCTGGACGTCTCTGTGCATGCACAAAAGCTTCTGTGCATGCACAGAAGCATTGTGAGTGCCCACGAACGTGCACGAGCCCACGAGCAAACCAGTAGTGACAGGATTTGAAACCCACTACTGGTATGTACTAAGATTGATTTTTTGCTCTCAGGGAACCACAGACTGACAAAGCTCATTCAGCCACTGCTCATTGTACCAGAAAGATGGGCTACAGTCAGCAGGCTGCCTTTTATGCAATATATCTGTTATTATCACATTTCTTCTGAAGGGGAAAGACAGGCTGCATGATTGAAGGAAAGCCAGAATTCACACCAAAGGCTGAGCTGCAAAAATAATCTTGTACCACTATGGTCAGAGTAATGCATTTTGAAAGTTTTTTTTTAAAACTCATCCAGGATACTTTGAGCAAAAGTAAGAGATAAGCATCACCCTGAATTTTATAGGATGTTCTTTTGGGGGGGGGGCAGGGACATGTACCACTTATGAAAGTGTGTGGGGGGGATTGTGGCCCCAGTCTTCCTCCTGACATAATAGCCTAAAGGCTGATTCTAATTGGCTAATTTTAAAGTTATATCTAAAGTCACACAAATTACTAAGAAACCAGTTGTTGGATTTTGTTTGTTTTGCTTTAAAAATAACAAACACTATCAGTAGGAGCAAGATAAGATGATTGTTTTTAGCAGAATCTGGGTGATAAAGAGAGAGGATTGAGGCCTAGCATATACTGAACCAGGAAATTAGAAGACTAAAAGTGTCAATGACAACAAGAAACAACATGCACGTGCTGTGAATTTGCACAAATCTCTACAGAATTTTGATATCAAACGGACAATTCAGGTATCTCTTCTTTTCCCTTTATTTCTTTTTTGTCCACAGTTACAGAGTTGGTATCTTTTTTTTTTACCAACAAGAGCCAAGATGTTCTGCATAGGGTAAATTCCAGGATATAGGATAATACCATCACAGCTGTAAAAAGGCATTTTTGCAGTCTTCTATCCTGTCTGTTTAAGCTATTTCTCTTCATGTTGCGCAAGAAGAAAAGTTTTAGCAAGGCAAGCTTTAAGGTTGAAGGAACAACCTTGAGAAATAGCATTTTTGTGCTGATTCTTTGTACCTTACCATTTGTCAAGCGGTCGAACAGGAAAATGTCAAAATCCCACATTCCCACTTTGGATAACATATGCTGGAAATAGAAAGATAAAATGCAGAATAATTTGAATGTGCCAATTAAAATGTAAACTGCTTTCTATTAAAATGAGCAGAATCCTTAAAACAGGATACAATAATTGCACAAAGAAAACCTGATCTCGAATTAGAACTACCCTGGAAATCAAATCAAGTTTTATACTTGCAATATAGGTGATTTATTCCAATTTAAGTATTTAAATATGGCAGTTGCACAGCATGAGATTACATAGGAGTTACCCCCCCACCCCCTATTCTGAGTAGGTAGAGGAATGTGATCATGTTATGACAACATGTGTGAACTGAAGCAATTTCCCCTTTTTCATGTCTTCAGATTACTTGAAAAGGTCTTTCCACTAAGAGTCCCAACTTTTCTAAAAGCTTTACACATTTTTTAAAAAAGTTTTTTTTATTAAATATACAGTTAAAAACATTGGACATAGTGCGACTTCTCTGGTTCCAACATTTCCATCAATTTTTTCCTTACAACAACCACAATTCATATTCAATATATACCTTTGTACAATCTATCAAAATTCAGCTACATAAATTTCTTCATCTATAGAAATTACATTCTATACCAATACAATTCCTACCTATCACATAATACTAATACTAATACTAGTATTAGTATAATACTAATATAATAATTCATAAACTCTTGATTTGTCCATATTTCTCGATCCTGACATTTCTCCTCCTCTCCAACCATTAATACATTTTATTCCAGATTTCATGATATTCCATTTCATCCTTGTCTTTGAGTTCTAGAGTCAGTTTTACACATTTTATTTAGAGAGATTTGGGGGTATAAAACAAAAACTTTGAGATTGCATGGGATTGATAGGCTTTGAGATCCTAACCCCTGTTTAAAAATGAATAATGTAAATTTTAGTTAATGCCTGACTTAAAATGCCTACATTTGCGCAATGGAGAAAACAATCCACACACATTTGAAAAGGGGGAAGCCTGCCAGAACTGGGGAAGGAATTCTGGCTTAAAAAATAAAACACAGCAGCAGGGTTCACACTTTGTCCTGACTTATAAAATTGGGACCAGAATTTCCACTGCTAAGCAAGGTGGTTGTTAAATGAGTTACACCTAATTGTACAACTTTTTTTGCCATAGTTGTTAAGCGAGTCATTACAGTGGTTATGTAAATCATGCGGTCGTTAGACAGATCTGGCCTTCCCCCATAGACTTTGCTTGTTGGAAGCCAGCTAGGAAGGTTGCAAATGGTAATCTCATATGATCTCTTGAGATTGCAACCATAGTAATGGCGTGCTGGTTGCGGAGTGCCTGAATTTTGATCATGTGACTAAAGGGATGTGGCAACAGTTATAAGTACAATGTAATTCACTTTTTTTCAGTGCCATTGAATTTCAAACAGTGGCTAAGTATTGCTTGTAAATCGTGGACTATCTATATTTGGTTTGCCATTTTGATTTATAAATCATGGTTTATACTTGAGTTCTGTTACGTAATCAAAATATATGTAATTATCAGTAAGCCATACCACTCCAAACTCTGGGTGGCTTATAATAACTCTTAAAGAGACAGATCCAAAGCTTGATCCTGAGGAGACGTGTATCAGCAACAATAAATTATTTTCACGCTGCAGTGTATGAATCCTGACATTGTGTCTCATCAACTAATTCCTGAAGCTAGCCAGGATCTACAGATAAATCCATCTAGTATTAACTGTCCTATGGGACTAATACAAATCAATACTGAAATGTTAAGTTCCATCATACAGCTAGTCCTCCAGTTATGACCACAATTGAACCCAAAATTTCTATCGCTAAGCAAGGCAGTTGCTAAGTGAATTTTTCCCCATAGCATAACCTTTTTTGCCACAACTGTTAAGTAAATCACTGCAGTTAGAGCGAATCATGTGGTTATTAAGCAAATCTGGTGATCATATGACCCTGCAATGGTGCAACTGTCAAAAATACATGCCAATTGCCACACACTTGAATTTTGAACACATGACTATGGGGATCATACACTCCAATGGTCATAAGTGTAAAAACCAGTCATAAATCACATTTTCATTGCCATTGTAACTTTGTATGCTCACTAAATGAATAGTTGTAAGTCGAGGACTATCTTTAACTACCTGGTTTAATTAAAATAGATAAAGGGGCTTGGTTGAAAGGTTTTAATTCATCCCAGGACAGTTTTACTTGAATATGGTGCTGCTACAGATGAAAGCTACAATTTCACACTTATATATTCCAGAGTTCAACAAGAAAGACCTCTGAATTGACACGTACGAGATTGTACTGTGCAGTATTAATATTTTTTTCTGTCAACTTCTTTAAGCTAGTGTACCTTAGAATCAATCTTGCCTATATGGTAGACGGACTTAACTAATAATACAGTTTAGGCCCGATTCAGATAATCAAATCCTAACTGTGACATCTTGGCATATGTCTCGGTGTTTGCAAACCTCTTTCATGCTGCTTTTCATTCAAACATACCAAGAAGCTTCTCATTATTCCCAATTTGGTCAAATGGTTAAGGCACCAGGATAGAAACTGGGGGACCCTGAGTTCTAGGCATGAAAGCTGGGTATATGACTTTGGGCCTCTCAGCCCAGCCCAGCTCACCTCACAGGGTTTTTATTGCGGTAAAAATAGGAGGAGGGGATATTAGGTATGTTTGCTGCATTGAATTATTCATGAAAATAACAAAGACAGGATAACAATCAATCAATCAATCAATCAAATTATGGTTAAACTAGAAATGAGACTCCAAATGCAGCTTGATTATAAAAACTGAACTTGATAGAATAGATTGCTTTTTACCCTTGCTTGACCAAGGTAGTCTTCATCCAATAAGTACAGTGAGGCTTGTGGTATGATTCCACGCAATAGCCTGGATGCATGGAAGTATCTCTGAAAACTTAGCAGTCTCTTAACTTTTTTCTTTGTTCCAATTTCTCCAGAGTAAATGGTATCTATGGAAAAAAATGGGGACAGAAGATCTTCAGTAAAGTAATAAACACCAACTTCACAAAAAAAATAAATCTTGGTTAGCTGTTTTTAAATTTTCTGAATAATATAATTATCCTCTTATTTTCCCTAGTCACAAGAAATAAGATACTACCATCACATTCTATTTAAAAATGTGGTAAGTTGTTGAAACTAGGAAGAATCAAAATATCACTTGTTTATTGTTTTTCTACTGCCTAAATTGGACTGGCTGTAGACTTAGCCCTAATAGACATCAGTTTAGGGAAACCAAATTTTAGGGAGCACCAAAATTGAAAAGATTTCTGAAAAACACACAAAAAAATTAGAAATATATATATGTATGCATATTGAATATGTTTTATTGGTACATTTTTCCTTTAAAAACATAAAAAAATTCCATGTCTATCTGAACAGCATGTTGTCTGGGCATAATCAATTTTGAGTAAAGATACAACGATAAGCATAATCATACTAGTAATCTTAATAGACCTATCAATATTAATCACAAAATAATAATACAATCAATCTGTCCATCTTGCAATATTTTCAATACAAATTTTTATTACCTGTATTTTTTTAAAAAATTCTAACTTCTGTTTTTGTTAGTTAACCATTGGTAAAATATATCCCATGTTAAAAAGTAGTCTGTTTCTTCCTTTTCTTTTATCTTAAGTGTCAATCTATCCATCTCAGCACATTCTAATTTTTTTATTGTTATTACACTTTCATCTGTTGGGACCTCATCATTTTTCCATTGCTGTGCAAACACTATTCTTGCTGCCATTACTACATGCAGAATTAAATATGTAATCCCTTTGTACTGTTCTGGTAGTATCCCCAGCAGAAATATTTCTGGTTTCAAATCTATGTGTTGTTTTATCATTTTTTCTAACCAAGTATGTATTTTAGTCCAGTAGTTTTTTGCCTTTGGGCATGTCCACTACATATGATAACATGAACCTGGTATCTGATTATACTTCTAACATTTAGCTGATAATTTTGCAAACATCTTTGCTAACCTCGCTGGTGGTAAATGCCACCTACAAAACATTTTTAAATTTACAGTTTGTTAAATTTACAGTTTCTATCCCACAATTTCTTTCATATCTAATTCTATTGCGTAACCAAAGTTTTTAGCCCATCTTATCATTGTTTCTTTCACTTGCCCGTCTTCCATTTTAATACTCCTTATACCTTACAATTGTTTTCCATATTAATCACATTCGGATGAATCAGTGCCTCCATCATGGAAAGCCAGACTGATATTTTTATATAGTGTCTTTCTTTAATTTCCCCCCATACTAACAGTAGTGCATTTCTAACAAGGTGCCTTTGAAAATATCCATGTATTTTATTTTCCCCATACCATAGAAAGGCCTGCCACTCCAGTTGGAGATCATGTCCCTCCAAAGTTAATAGACTTTTATGTCTCAAATTTACCCATTCTTTCACCCAGACAAGTGCAGAGACCTGGTAATATAGCTCCCAATCTGGCAACCCAAGGCTTTCAGATTAGTATCTTGTGGCAGGTTTCTTCCCCCCACCCTATATACATTCTAAATAATTTTAAGTACATCACTGCCCCTGTTTATTATATGTCAACAATTCTGTGAAGTCTTATTTTTTACTACAAAAAATAGAAAAATATTAATGTCTTATCCTGTGAATCAATGCGCCAGCTCAAGGATTAAATAAGACTTCACAGAATTGTTGACATATAATAAACAGGGGAGCTGATGTACTTTAAATTATTTAGAATGTAAATAGGGTGCAAAAAATGGTCCAGAGTTGAAAAATCACAACTGTAGATCTTCAAATGTCAAAGAAAAAAGAAACAAAAAGACATCATTTTGAAATTCTTAGCAAACTCAGAAGATGAGTCAAACCGTAAGAGACGCCAGATATGACTTTGTCTAGAGTGCCAAAATGCCTATAGCCTGGCCTAAACAGATATCTGAATAGAGAGAATTATTTAAATGTATTAAAGCTATCTGATCTGGGTTGCCTACTGGATGGCAAAAAAGTTTCCTATGTACATCCCTTTATTTTTATCTACTGGTCATCCTGATTTTTGTACCTATTAGTCCTTATATGCATCCTCATATTTCAGTTAAGAAATAAAACAAAACATGATTGTAGTACACAATATTTTGTGCCTGCATTTAACATCAAGGGAATTTTAAATGAATTTCCATTCTACCGTCTCTTTGTCCTTACTGGCAAATTCAGTGTTTTCCTTCTACGTTGTAAATCCAAGAGAGCAAAATCAACTTTATTTATCATATTAACATACCTCTGCACAGCTTCCTTAAAACGCCTGTTATATTCAAAGAGCAAAACTTGACCATTTTTTTCAGTTCATCTAAATACAGTAACATAGAGTACCTAACACAGAGATTTCAAACTAAAACTTATTGTGTTCCTTTTTAATATTTTCCATACTCTTTAGTAGTACTTATGTAAGGCATATCCACATTAAAGGTATAGCATTTCCCATATTACATACAAACTGTCGCTTGAGAGGAAATGACAAAAGATTGCTTTATTTCATAGAGAAAGTACATAATCAATCTGATTTGCTTTCTCAATATCCAAATCCAGAGCTACTGACGTGATTACACTGGCCACATACAAAACATTGTCTACTTTTATTTCAGAACTAAGGCTTTAAAATATTTTACAAGGTGCCCTGGGATATATTTGTTTTGAAATCTGATTTAATAATATCTTAAATTAAATAAAGAAAAACAAATCTCCCCTTCAGTATTAAAACTAAACATTTTAGTTTTTCCCAAAAAAATCTTACCTGGTTAATGCAAATGGAATTTTAAGGCTAAAGCCTTGGATTTTGCCAATGCTCCACTGGATGAAGTTAATTTTTGCTTTTTTAAAGTAAATATTTACTTACTTAAAAACATTTTTGTCCTGCACTCAGCTGCTGGCAGAATATATATGTATTATATGTAGTCAAAAAAACAACCATCTTGGCCTTCAGGTTTCCAATTTATAAAAGCATGTTGCATGCACATGTGTTCTTGACAGAGAAGGGGAGGAAAAAGAGGCACCAATTCCAAGTGTTTTCTATGGGGTAAAAATATCTAAGTACATTCCAACTTGAGTGCATAACTTAAGCAAAGAAATACTTAAATTTTCTGTTCACCTATTTTAGCAAAAACAATTCTTTACATTATTTTGATAAATAATAATCTCTCAAAATTGATATACTTTTTCTAATATAAGTGTCATTGTCTTCTTTCATTATTTGATTTGGTATCAAAATTACTAGAATCAAGTCGATGAACACTTTTCCTCCTACTCATCTTCCTAGATGTCCTAAATGCAAGAAAGATAATTTCACACTGAAGTTGTTCAACAAGGAAATTACTACTGATCTATTTGCTAACTAACAAGCATTTGTTTTTGCCTCCATTGTTCAGTCCAGCTCCAAAATTCCACTGAAAATGAGACAAATAATAAAATCATTGATCTATATTTTAAAAACGGCTATTGATTTATTTATAATCATTGATAATAGAGCAGCTTGGTGGGCCAGTGGTGAAGACGGTCATTCATGTGGTTCAGAGTTCAATCCTAGGTAGTGGCAGATGTTTCTCTCCTATAGTGCAAAGAAAAAATATCTGCTGCGAACTCCACATGGCACAGAAAGGGCAGCCAGCCAGTAAATGCTCAGCTCCATGCAGTTGCTCCAACTTTACTCCAAATTAAGGGAATACAAGGTCATAAAAATTAATTTTTTAATCGATTTATTTATAAAATCTCTGTTCTGATCCCATCCTAAAAGTCTAGGATTCTATAATGCCAATTGACCCCTGAAGAGGAATTAATATCACATTATGCATTGAAGATTCAATAAGAAAAAGGCAGAAATTAACATGATTGTATTGAAGTCTGCTTGAAGGTGAGCCATTGACTGAGGGCAGTCTTGTCAGTGTGCGGCGAAACCCTGAGATACCTAATTGCATGTTAACAGCACTATATGCCTTATAAAATGCTGGAAACTTAGGTTTAATTTCATTACTGCACTCCATAAATTGGTGAACTCCAACTGCATGGCATCCTAGCCAGCCCAGGCAATGATAAGAGATATTGGGGATTGAGGGGTCCTTGGTGTTTTCTGAGTTTGTTCGTTTTCTTACGGGCATTTCATCATCTTAACTAGGTTACATCATCAGTGCTAGTAAGGAATGCTGTTTGCTGTCAGTTTATATTCTGGTGTCTTGCCTGTCTAACTGTGTGTGTGTGGGGGAGGGGGCGGTCTTAGGGATTCTTTGGTTGGGTTGTTTACTAATGACTCTGTTGGCCAACCGAAGAATCCCTAAGACTGCCCCCCCACACACACAGACAGGTAAGACACCAGAATATAAACCAACAGCACACAGCTTTCCTTACTATCCGTAGCACTGATGATGTGCTGTTAGGATAATGAAATGCCTGCAAGACAACAAGCAAGCTCAGAGAGCACCAAGGACCCCACATTTCAAACCTGAGCTACAAATATTCTCCTTTATTGATATTGGGGGTTCCAAGATGGCAACTATTTGCAACTCCCACATCCTGAACCCCTCCCCCCAATTTGAAGGCTAATGAGGTATCCTTAAGAAACTATATTATATACATTGAATTATAAACATAATAACTAAACACATAAGGAATTTTATAAGATAAGCTCTTTTACCTAGATACTTTTGAAGTCATTTTAAAAAGGGTTAATACTTTATGGCCGATTGTGAAGTCAAAGAAAGGAAATGCCCTTCTTTCCCTGTTCCTGTTCCTCCTGAAGGCAAATGAACCTGTAATAATAGAATATATCTAGCTTTTTCATTTATCATCTTAATGGCTCTTTAACTTTGTTTTCTCTCTTCCTTATGGCAGTTGGAAAATATCCTGTGTTATCATCACGACACCCTTTTCCTTGGAACAGAAGGTCAGGTAACAAATTAAATAACCAATCTCATGGTTTAAAGTATATACTGAGTTTTAGAAACTGTGGAAAATAATCAGGTGACTAATTAAATACTTGTGGAGATAATGTTAAATAATATAAAGTGTTTCTAGATAAGAAAAGCTATACTCCTGATCCAGGAACATATTTTAAGTGAATAAAAAGACTGCAACAGGTTGGTTAAAATGTTTCAGCAGATTGGTATGTGGTAATGAAATAAAATGAACATTCTAATTGATTTTTTGTAATGAATTTAACAGTTTAAAATGCTGATGGTAATTTGGAAAATGGAGGACTGTTTCTTCAAGCAGAATTCTATACCCAGGGGTGGGATTCAGCTGGTTTAGACTGATTCGGGTGAACCGGATGTTAATTTTAATCTGGTTCGCCAAACCGGTAGTTCCAAGTACTGGCTGATCCCACCTACCCCACCCCGCCCTCCCAGGAGTCTTCACGTGGCCCATTTTGGATACCAGGTAAGTATAGGGCATGTGCGGAGCCTGAGGAGGGTGAAAAATGGGCCTACTGGAAGTACTGGAGGTCCTGAAATGGGCCCGTTTCCAGCCTCTGGAGGGTCTCCAGACCCCGGGGGAGGCTGTTTTTGCCCTCCCAGAGGCTTGAGAAAAGCCTCTGGAGCCTGGAGAGGGCTAAAACAACCCCTTCCTGTGGTGTAGGAAACCGACTAGGCCACAACCCCATGGCCACGCCCACCCAGCAACCAGGCACAGAACCGGTTGCTAAAATTTTTCAATCACACCCCTGTCTATACCTATAGATATTGTTCATCCTATTTCATCTTGTTAGTGCATTGTTGAATCCAAAAGTCTAGCAAAACCTTCTTCCCTTCCTCCCGGTCTCTCTCTTTCCAATATCTGTAACCCATGTAAATTTTATACAAAACTGTATATGGCTTTATCAGCACTCTGAACTGGCCTGGAAATCTATTGGCAGCCAGCTCAGTGGTCTTAAAATCAGTGTTCCTCTGTTGTAGTGAGATTGTGCCAGTGACAGTTTGGGCATTGCATTCTGTACCAGTTGTAGCTTCCAGGTTATCTTGAAAAAAACCCACATGTGGAATTACAGTTGTCCAACCATTTGGTGATAAAGGATAGCACTGTCACTAAGACACTGCAACCAAAGCTGGGCAAAAGCCCCCCCGCCATGGCTTCCATCCGCCAATGAAGAAGCAGCCATGACTCTCCCAAATTATGGACCGTGTTTAGCGGGCATACAACCCCATCAAGAGTAACTCCTGGGACTGATGTTACCGAATGACTCGGATGCATTCAATCAAACAGAAATTCCAGCTTCATAGGGATAATGTTTATATCTCCCATGACTATTCAGTCCTTAACAGCCACCAAACACCAGTTCAAGACTTCAACAGTGTCTCCAGCTCAGCCTGCAATGGGTCATCACTTGAGCCCAACTCAATAGGTAATATCTCCCAGCAATTTCATAAGGATACATTAACTTTCCGCTGTGCCCTCAAGACCCTGATGTTCAATCAGGCAGGGCTAAGCACGTTAACTGGGAATGATTAAAATATTATATAATTCTGGGTTTTATTTATTTGGGCTAAACTATGCTATAATTTTAATTATCAATTTTATGATGTTTATGTATCTTTTATTTTTTCTTGACTGTACACCGCCGGTAGGCCAAAACCCCCTCTTAATCTATTGTCTTGTAGTGTTTTTAAATTTATCCTCGGTTTTTTTCCTTCCCATATAAATTTTGCTGTTAGTTTATTCAGATTTGTAAAAAAAATTTTTTTTTCTAGTCTTATTGGGATAGTTTGGAACAGATAGAGGATTCTTGGAAGTATGTTCATCTTTATCGCCGCTATTCGTCCTAATAGTGATAGTTTTAAATTCCCCCATCTATCTAGGTCTTTTTTGATTTGTGGTATTAGTTCTCCATAATTATTGTCTTTAATTGCTATATTTCTAGTTGTCAAATTTATGCCTAAGTATTTTACTTTTTTTACTATTTGTAGTCCTGATTGTTGTTCTAATTTTTCTGTTTGTTTTTTATTCAAGTTTTTAGTTAGGATTTTGGTTTTATTTTTGTTAATTTTTAGCCCTGCCACCTTACCAAATTTCTCAATTTCCTCCATTAATTTTATTTGTGTCTCCAATGGATCTTCTATACAGAATACAAGGTCGTCGGCGAATTACCACATACGAGTTACCGAAAGGATCTGCTTTGATGACTCAACAAGCAACTTAGTCAATCAGAGAATTAAATTATCAGTGCTTTACCAGGAAAATCCTTTTTGAACCAGACTAGCTTCCAATAAAATGAAGCAATTTTTGATACAGAGATATTTGAAGTCTGAAATGTGCATCCCACAGCTAACAGGTAATGCACTCATATCACACTCTGAGAGAGGGTAAAAGAATGGTAATCTTTTCACACACTGAGGGTTGTTATGAGTGATTTATTTATATAGGCATAAAACATTAAAATTAGGTTGTTGATTTCAGTAGGATTTTTACCCCTGGTGTGATCACAACACATTTAACAAGACTAAAAGTTACCAAATGATTATACCAATAGCAATAGCACTTAGACTTATATACCACTTCACAATGCTTTATAGCCCTCTCTAAGTGGTTTACAGAGTCAGCATATTGCCCCCAACAATCTGGGTACTCATTTTAGTGACCTTGGAAGGATGGAAGGCTGTGTCAACCTTGACTCAGTGAGGATCGAACCCTTGGCAGTCAGCAGAATTAGCCTGCAATACTGCATTCTAACCACTGCATCACCTTGGCTCATAATATAATAAAATAAATATAATAAAAATATTAAATATATAGTATAACATTGCCCAATTAGCTAATTTGCTTATAAGCACTGATCTGCCACCTATTATTCCATTTTATATTGTGTTACACATTCTTTTGTTTGTTCTTATATATCATGTAAACATGCATGAAAAACAGAAATTAGAGCTAAAATAGCAGTGCAAGAAGTTCTATTCCATGATGTCTTTCGTCATTTGGATTGCCTTTCCGCTTGATCCACACCGCCTGAAAAGTAGCTACTCATTTAACTAAAAGTGCACATTAACAGAAATACAGCAGTTTGCCTATTAGGATAGCATATTCCTCAATTTTTATTTAATGATAGATTGCAGAAAGCAGATGTGGAAAACTGGTAAGTAATAAACAATGCATTAGAAAACCTTTGAGAGTTATAGTTAAAAATGTATGTCATATCTACGTGGGTTTTCTTGTGATTGTTAAATATTTTCTTATTTTTAATCCAATTCAATTTTTTCTTGCTTCTCCTTTTAAGTAGTGTTATTATTAACAAGGCCTAGTAACTGCTCATGATAATCTTGTACAATTCCCCAGAAAACTCACATACTCAAAATCCATTCTCAGGACACGTTTCTTCCATTATGTTGCACATAACCACAATATCATCACTTTCCCCCTATTATTAATTCATTGACTACATTTTTATTCTGCCTTTTCTTTAGAAGCTGAAGGTAGTGCAGGTTGAGAGCAAGGAAAAGAACTAAAGCACCCAGATTCACTTAAGTGAGATGAACAGTGTAGAAATAAATAAATTAGGAAGTCTTAAGTTGAATGGATTTGATGAGACCCTTAAAAAGAGAGAAGTCCAAAGTCCAAAGTTTTATGAACTAAAGGTAACATACGCATAGAAGAAGCCAGCAGATAGAAATATTTAGTGAATGGGGTTGATAAAAATTAGTTGTAATTATATTTCCTTTGAAATATATTTTTTGCTATTCCTTAATTTCTTTTAGTATTTCTTGTCGCTTTTCTACACCGTCTATCCTGAAAGAAAATAGCACGATACATTCATGCATGCATTTTCCATTTAATAAATTTGGAGAGAGAGAAAATAAATAAATAAAATATACTTCCTCTTTCCTGGAAGCATTTCAGTGTGTGCTAGACTTACTGTTAAGAAGACGGAAGTCTATGAATGGGTAGGAACCACGTCGCTCAGAAAGAACCCCTGTCTGACCTCTCAGGCGTACATCTCCTGCAAAATACAATGGGGCCAATGTTAGAGATACTGTTTTCCCCTCCAAAAATTATTTAACCCCTTATACATTATTTAAGAGTGAGATCAATTCAGAATGTTCTACGTCAGGGGTATCAAACTCAATTTCATTGAGGGCTGCATCAGGGTTGTGTTTGACCGTGAGGGGCCAGGGTGGGCGTAGCCAGTTCAACGTCACTTGTGTGACTATGGTGGCCCAAGTGTTCTGCCAACGAAAACGGGCTCCTGAGCTCCATTTTTGGCTGCAACGGCTTCCTGCAACCCTGTGCCAGCAAAAATGGAGCTCAGGAGGGCTGCAGGCAGCCCTCTTGAGCTCCGTTTTCGCTGGCAGAAGCATCACGGGCCAATCCTTTTCTGTTTCCAGGGCAGCCTCACAGGCCAGATCTAAACACCCTGTGGGCCGGATCCAGCCCCCGGGCCTTGAGTTTGACAGCTCTGTGCTACATAGAAAATAAAGTTTCTAAAAGAAAAAAAAATGTGCAGTTTTATTTATTTATCTAACATAGTCTTATACTGCCAGGGAAAAACCTCCAATGCCTTCAGTACTATATACATTAAAATCGAACACATAATATAAATTGGTTAAAAATGATAAGCACTGGCCATGAATAATGGGAGAGTACAATCCTGAAGTACAAATACATATGCAAATAAAGATATTTCAAAGTATAAATAATAAATATTTCTCTTCAAGCAAGGAATCCTTTTTCAGCATCCAGGGGTTTTCCAGGGTAGACAGGATTGAGAATTCTGGATTCAATTTTTTTTAAAAAAAATCTGGGGTGGTTTCAAGAAATACGAGTCTTTCATTGACATCACACCTTACCCTGCAATTGCACAAAACTGGTTTACTTTTCCCCATATTGATTGTTATACTTACTTAAGCCTTATCCCACTGAAAACAATGATCCAAATTCTTGGTCTCTCTCATTTCAGTGATATTACCCCCTTGACAGTAGTGGGTTTCAAAAATTTTTACTACTGGTTCTGTGGGTATGGCTTTGTGGGCTTGGCATGGCTTTGTGAGTGTAGCTTTGTGGGTGTGGCAGGGGAAGGATACTGTAAAATCTCTATTCCTTTCTCACTGCAGGGGAAGGTTACTGCAGAAGGTTCTCCAGAACTGGTCAGAACCTGCTGAAACCCACCTCTTCCCCTTGACCAGACTCTCTGTGGCTTCATGACAGGAAAGAAAGAAGACGGATAACCACCCCTAAAGTGTCTTGGTGATTTAAGTCTTGATGATTCTTCTTATCTGGTACAAAATACTATATATTGCACTATATGCTAGGATTATGGGAACTGTAATGAGACAGTTGTTATGAGCTAGGCAGCACTTTGTTTGTCTTTAGTCTAGTTTATTAGGCAGCTGTCAGGGAAGGCAGAAAGCATTGTTGACAGCTTCCCATGTCTGGAACATCAGCCCCAGACAAACTTAATATAAAGAGCGACATTTACATTTCTGCGCAGCTTGGCTACGACTCAATTGTCAAAGAAGAAATGCTATTAGATCCAGAGCAGGAGAGTGGGCTAGGAAAGGTTTAAAACCTGTAATATTATTCCTTTCCTTTCGCCATCTCTTCTTCCTTTCCAGACATTCTAATTGTCGTATGTAACTCCTGTTTCCACCACCACACCATCACCTCTTCATGTCTCCTCCAGAAAAAGCTGCCTCTAGAACAGGGGTCTCCAATCTTTTTCTGGAGTTGAAGTTCTCCAGGCTTAAAGTTGCCAAAGTTGGAGACCCCTGCTCTAGAAAACTGAGGCTTACTGAGTTGGATCCATATTCTGGGCAGACTTGCTTTTGAGGGGTCCTTGGTGCTCTCTAAGCTTGTGGTGATGGTATTACCTAGTTTGAGTAATGAAATGTCTGTAAGAAAACAACCAAGGTAAGAGAGCACCAAGGATCCCTCATTTCAACCCTGACTTACAAATATTCTCCTTTGTTGAAACTTGCTTTTGTTGAAAGAGGGCTGAGGCTGAACTAACTTATTCTGGGGGTGCCTTTCTGGCACAAGAGGGCAATGACAGGGCAAAAGATGTACCTGCTAGGAATTTGAGCTCCTTAATATTATTTATTTATTTATTTATTATATTTCTATACCGCCTTTCTCCCGCAGGACTCAAGGCGGTGTACAGTCAAGAAAAAATAAAAGATACATAAACATCATAAAATTGATAATTAAAATTATAGCATAGTTTAGCCCAAATAAATAAAACCCAGAATTATATAATATTTTAATCATTCCCAGTTAATGTGCTTAGCCCTGCCTGATTGAACATCAGGGTCTTGAGGACACAGCGGAAAGCACGGAGATTAGGGATGTTTCGTATATCAGGGAGCAGTTCATTCCAAAGGGTTGGAGCCTTTACAGAGAAGGCCCTTCCCCTGGCACAATTTGACTGACGGTACCCTGAGTAGTCCCTCCCTGTGAGAACGAACTGGTCGGTGGGAGGCTATTGGTGGCAAAAGACGGTCTCGTAAGTACCCAGTATAATAATACCCAATATTATTCAACTGTAGGAAACATGTTTAAGATTCCTTTTGAAGTAATCAGCTTAAATACATTTAAATTTTCCATTTAAAATAGAAATTGTAATGGGCAAGATCGGAACCAAATTTTTTAGCCTTTTATGGCTGTGAAAATGTGCTTAAGTATGGCATTCTTCCTAAAACATTAAAAATGGGTGAATTTGAAGAAGCTTGGTAGAAATCCTGATCATTAGATATTATTACACAGGTATGTTATGTAACTTTTTGTTCCAAGGGATGATTACCAGAATAAAAATAAAGTATGCGTATTAACTTAGCTTTAGTGGATTACATACTTTGCACGGAATAGGGGTTTTGTTTTGTTTTAGTGCAGAGAACATGAAGGGAGATATAACTAAATTGCTCACTTAGCAACAGATAATGTATGGGATTGCTATGGCAACCTTGCAACCTGGGGGTACTTCGTTAAATGTTTCTAAAATGTTACATTATTGTAAAATGCATTTTTAAATTATGTAATTAATATATAATTGCCAGCTTTCCCTCCACCTTATAAAAAATGTGCGTATCAATATGGAGATTGAAAGAAAAAAATGTGGTTCATCACTGATATTTTGAGAGAAAGATCCAAACCCAGTAGCCGTTCCCTGCCAAAAATCTTCTTTCAGCTGCCGGCTGCCTCCTTCCACTGGATCTTCTCAATTGCATAAGGAACTTGTTCTTTTCCCCTTCTGAAGCCACTCCACATACATTTTAGCAGTTGAAATTTCACATATAGTAATGAAAACAGCTTATCAGCAGCATGCCATTTTGCCTGCTCAGCCTTTGCTAGATTTAACCATTGGCCTCGTAGCCACCTTTTTATTTTTATTTTTTGCTGTCAGCACAACTAACCAGGATGTCTGCTTCTATTTCTCAGCGAGACAAAAACCTGGAGTTGATAAAGATTGGGTTCAATAAGGAATATTATGCTATGAAAGTAGAAGGGAAGACGTAACCTTGAAAGAAGTAAAAAAATAAAAGAGGTTAATTACAAATCTGAATTAAGAAAGTAAAAAAAGAAAAGAAAAAGAAAGCACTACTTTTAGGTTGTGATCTGTCAGAAATTATTAAGGAAAAGAAAATCTCTTATCGGAAAGCTAGCAGAACTGTGGCCCTGGAAAAGATTAACTATGTGTGACAAGATCATGTTGAGTTCTAAGCAAATGGCTTTTCTTTCCAACCATATCTGTATGAAAGGATTTAAATTCAATGTCTCTCTATATACATAATGTATATATCAGGGGTGGGTTCTAAAATTTTTTTCTACCGGTTCTGTGGGTGTGGCTTATTTTGTGGGCATGGCTTGATGGTCATGTGACAATTCTTTAGGATTTAGCAGAGGTACTGGTCTACCAGGCTTTTAACTGCTTGCAGAGCTGTACCGGTCTACTCATTTGTTTTTGGAGGCACTGGTCTGCTCATTCATTTTTTGAGGCACCGGTCTACTCATTTGTTTTTAACCTCTGCATAACCTCTTATTAAAGCTAAACTTGGTGCTTTTTCTGTGGCAGGGGAAGGGGGAAGCAATTTCATTTGTCCAAACACAACTCTTGCTAGAGTTACACCTGCATTTTAAACGGCTTTTGTGATCATTGGTAATCTCTACCCTTTGGGCTGATAGGATTCCCCCAGTTTAAATGTGAGTTAATATGAGAAAAGAAAAATCACCCATCACTGTGAAAGACGATGACCATATACAATCTTGAGAGAAGAGAATATTTGTAAGTCAAATATTTGAACTGAGAGGTCCTTGGTGCTCTGTGAGCTTGGTGGTTTCTTGCAAATGTTTCATTATCAAACTAGATAACATCATCAGTACACTGAAAAGTTATGATGACATCAGTGGGTATGATGGCGCAGCAGACTAAAGTGCTGTTAAGTAGCACCAGCTGCCTGCAATTACTGCACGTTCAAATCTCACCAGGCTCAAGGTTGACTCAGCCTTCCATCTTTTTGAGGTAGGTAAAATGAGGACCCAGTCTGTGGGGCCAATAAGCTGACTTTGTATAAAAAAGAACACCGCTGAGGGGGGGGGGGGAGCCCTACTAAGCAGATATATAAAAGTATGAAGGCTATTGCTTAACGCATTGTAAGCCGCCCTGAGTCTCCGGAGAAAGGCAGTATATAAATCAAACCAATAATAAATAAATAAACAATATGACAATAGTCTAACAGCATGTTAAGCTACATTTCTGAATTATGTGCTACAAAACCTTGCTTATTTTATTGATGTTCATGTGTGTGTAGGAAATACTCATGCTATGTATGTTAAAATAGACAGGAAGAGAAGAAGGAATGATTAAAGATGGCTCATGTCGCCTGATCACGAAAGAAAAAAATAAAATGGGAAAAGAAATTCCAGCCATCCCAACTATAAAAAAATGTTGTCTGGAAGATATGCTTAGGAAAAAAGAAAAGCTGAAATTCAATTATATAAGTATCTTCTAGAGGGGCAACAGCAGATGAAAAAATTTATATGACATAAATACATTTAAAATTACATTCAGTATTTCACACATAGAAATCAACAGCAAGGAAGAGACTCAAAATAGCACTGAACAGCATGCAAGAAAATGCAAAAGTATTAAACAGATGCAGGGATAATTTGAATTCCACATGACTGGAAGGTATTTCAGTGAAAAGTTATTATCGATTTATTATTTCAATTTATATAGCTGCTCATGTCACGTATATGATTCTGGGCAGCTAATAGCAATTAAAAGCTCTATAAAATAACAAATAAAATCAACAAATCATATTTTTTTTAAAAAAACCCACATGTACACAAATCTATCAGCTCCACATATGTGCTGTAAAGCACTCTGATTCTGAATTAAGAAGATGTTTGCATATGAAATGGCTTGGCTCTAAGAAATCAATCAAAGTGAAACAACCGCCATAGGTTTCAAATATTTTACCTTCTAAAGAATTAACCAGTTAATCAACTTCAGCGGAAAGGAGAGATGCCTATTTCAGTATTGAATATGGTATTCATTAAGAGAGCACATTGAGTTTTCTTCTCTGAATTTTGTACTCCCCCTCCCGTCTCTTTGCCAATTAAAGTACAACAAATCCTATTATCAAGGAGATGATGTAACATCTGGATTTTCCACAGTACCTGTGTTACCATTGCTACCTGTTGGAAAAGCAAATTAGGCCATCTTTAATTTTGTTTATTCTTCCAAGTGCCATCTGCTTTGGGAATTATGATGGTGACAAGGTTCCTTATTTCCAAACACTAGAAAAATATTTTTCTATTCTTCCCCCAGGGGACGTGGGCTCAGTGGCTAAGACACTAAGTTTGTCTATCAAAAAGGTCGGCAGTTCGACTGTTTGAATCCCTAGCGCCATGTATTGGAGTGAGCTCCCGTTACTTGCCCCAGCTTCTCCCAACCTAGCAGTTCTAAAGCACGTAAAAATGCAAGTAGAAAAAATACATGGGAAGGTAACAGTGCCTTCTACATTTAGTCATCTGGCCACATGACCATGGAATCGTCATCAGACAGTGTTGGCTCTTCGGTTTAGAAACGGAGATAAGCACTGCCCCCTAGAGTCGGGAACGACTAGCATGTATGTGCGAGGGGAACCTTTACCATTACCTATTCTTCCCCCAATCATCAGGACTGGATCCTCTTTTTGTTTGGGAAACCCCCAAATCTGTATTCAATCTAGGACTGCATATTCTATAGCTGTGCTAATCTTAGTATTATTATTCCCACATCAATGAACCATCAGGACCATTTGATGTGATAGTGATTAAGGTAAGATGTGATGCAGGGGGAAAAAGAGCTTTCTCTACATGCCACTTGTTTAAGTAGTTGCTCCTTTTTTAAAGAGAACAAAACGTTTCACATGTCAAACTTTTCCTCTCATTATTGTACATTCAAAATGCTAATAACCCAATTTCTGGTGTTTTAAACATTTTCTTTTGAACTTTTTATAATTAAATCCCCATCCTCTGACATAATAATTTAGAATTATATATTTGGAGGACTGTAGTACCTATACAAAGAGTGCCACATCGTGTCAGCAAGAAGGAACAAGCAAGTCACAGTGTCTGCTCACCCCATTCAAAATAAGCCACTGAGACAGAGATTCTTGTGTTCAGACTCTTCACATAGTGAAGAAAAATCAGAAGTGCACTTATGGTTGGAACATGTTGCTCAAAAATAAAAAAAGATCAGAAGTTCCTAGTTACCGCCATTATTCTTCATCTTAAGAACCAAGGACATTCTGGCGTTCAGACAGTAACCTCTTCACATAATAGATTTTGTGTTTACTTGCATCCTAGACAATATATGCACCAAGGGAAATAGCTAAACAACAGCTGGCATTTCAAGCTGTAATCAGACTCCTAAATTACTTGTTATACACCAAATTTTCCTCAAAGGCTGATGTGCTACACACTTTGCATTTAAATGACATCACAGCAAAATTTGATCCATAGCATTTCTTTCCTTAATGCTTACAATTACATACATGCAATTAGGGTTCTGCCTGGTTTGACCCCTGATGTGGCTGAATACAAGTTTTGTAAAAAAGAAAAAGAAGAAAGAAAAGAAACATTTAAGCTTGGATGTTTATCTATTTAACACAAAAACATACATTTAAATTAGAACTATAAAATAGGTTTTTTTTCTTAATCAAACACAGACGGATCTATCATATTATACTAAATACTAAGTATACTGCATTTAGACTTATTTTCTTTGTACTAAAGCATACAAGCATTATTATATATAATCCTCAGAGGGACATCAACTCTTTTATCATTATTTGTTATGTTTCCTTTTTACATTAATTTAATAATTTTTATGCATCAGGAATGTAGTAGACGACACATTTCTCTTTTATTTGTAAATTGTCTGAAACTTCTGTATTAACCGAAGAATTGTTTTAAGCATTTATTCAACATGCACTTAGTTGCACTTTAATATTCTCCATTTTATGCAAGCAAAACAAAAAACAAAACACCCCAGAGATTTTGTGGCTGAAGTTTCATTTTTTCATACACCATTTTGAATTCCAAAACAAAGTAATTTTCGGTTAAGTCTTTTCTGGCAACTCTGTGCAAAGGGAACATATCAAATGCAGTCCTTAACTCATCACATCCTCATGCTATTTGTACAATACCAAATGTTTTTCCAATTATTTTGTTGCCCTGACTGCCCATACTTCATAAGGCACAGGTCATAGTTGAAGAAAAAAAACCCAGTAAGTGTATTTGTTTTGGCAGGAAAATCCTGTAATCATATCTGTCTGCATTTTATTCCATTCCAGATAACAGGTATTCTTGTGACTATGTTATTTTTTTCTATTTTGAGATTGGATGCTTATGCACAATGGATGGATAGTTTAAAATGTTGAGATGGAAATGCTCTGCAGTTCTTGAAGTAATTAGATTTAGAATAACTTTACTGGGGAATATTAAACTTCACTTTAAATGTACACTATTCGGCATATATTAAAATGAAATTTTGTTGCATACAGCTCTCAAAGGGTCACCACCTCCAATACACACTACAGAAACATGACCAAAAAATATATGCATGCACCCACAGATGCTTCTCTGCTAGATCTCTGAAACTGTGACCCCCCCACCTTATATAAGCCAACAGCTTGCCAATTAAAATGTGTAAAAGCACATACAGTAACTGCACAACATTGAGCAAAATTAGAGAATTATTTTAGAATCTGGAAACATGTGAAATGTATGCATAATTTTGGTATATATAATTGCTTTTCTACAAGGTAGGTACATAAGCAGCATCGTTATCTTGCCTGATGTAATGAACCAAGTGTCATGATTTAGGCTTTTCACCCCTGCCCTCTATATGCCTGTGGTCAGTGCCCAATAAAAGAAAACAAAGTTTTCAAAACAGAAGAACTTATTGGACACTGCCAACATTCTGTTTAATTTGGTCTGAGGTAAACGCAATAGGAGTCAGGTATTTGTGATGCAGAAGAATAGTTTACAGTCAGTTTAGAAGACATAACATAGGCTTGAATAGCAATAGCACTTAGACTTATATAACGCTTCACAGTGCTTTATAGCCCTCTCTAAGCGGTTACAGAATCAGCATATTGCCCCCCAAAATCTGGGTCCTCATTTTACTCACTTGAGCCAGTGCGAATCAAATTTTTTAAAAAAAACTTAAAATACAAAATGCAAATACAAAACTTAAAACAAATTCTTTCAAAACACAGTAAAAAAAACCACAAAACAAACAAGACATTAAAAAAGAAAAGTGTATTAAAAAATTAACCCATACACACATACTATCCTTCCTAGTTGAATACTGATTAATATATTACAATATTAGCTTCCCACCAGCAGTGAAATCCCCACCCACCCCCGGTTGTATCTGATTCGCTGAACCGGTAGCACCGGCGGCGGGACGCTCCGCCCACCCACCTGGATGACATTATGTCCTCTTTTTTTACCATCTGCGCATGTATGGATGACAAAATAACTCAGATTCGGGATGACTTGGCCGCCGACTGGGTTAGTTCGGGCGAGGTGACTGAGGCAGGTCTTGAGAGTGTTATCTGGGCTGAGTTCGATCCTGTGGCTCCCGAGGACGTGGACAGGACCTTGGGGAGACTGAATGCAACCACATGTTTATTGGACCCGTGTCCCTCCTGGTTGGTGCTGGCCTCCCGGGAGGTTACACGAGGCTGGCTCCAGGAGATCATAAATGCTTCTTTGCGTGAGGGTGCCCTACCGGCCGCCTTGAAGGAGGCGGTGGTGAGGCCCCTCCTCAAGAAGCCCTCCCTGGACCCGGCTATTTTGGCTAATTACCGTCCAGTCTCCAACCTTCCCTTTTTAGCGAAAGTTGTTGAGAGTGTGGTTGCATGGCAGCTCCCTCGGTACCTGGATGAAGCTGTCTATTTAGACCCGCTCCAGTCCGGCTTCAGGCCTGGATACAGCACTGAAACGGCATTGGTTGCGTTGGTGGATGATCTCTGGCGGGCCCGGGGTAGGGGTTATTCCTCTATCCTGGTGTTATTAGACCTCTCAGCGGCTTTTGATACCATCGACCATGGTATCATGTTGCGCCGATTGGAGGGACTGGGGGTGGGAGGCACCGTTTTACGGTGGTTCTCCTCCTACCTCTCCGACCGGTCGCAATCTGTGTTGACAGGGGGGCAGCGGTCGACCCCGAGGTGCCTAGTGTGTGGGGTGCCGCAGGGATCGGTCCTCTCGCCCCTCCTGTTCAACATTTATGTAAAGCCGCTGGGTGAGATCATCCGTGGTTTTGGGGTGGAGTTCCATCAGTACGCTGATGATACGCAGCTGTACATTTCCACCCCAGACCACCCCAACGATGCCGTGGAAGTGATGTCCCAGTGCCTTGAAGCCGTGCGGGCCTGGATGGGGAGAAACAGGCTTCGACTCAACCCCTCCAAGACCGAGTGGCTGTGGCTGCCGGCGTCCCGATATAGCCAGCTGACACCATCACTGGTTATTGGGGGCGAATCATTGGCCCCCACGGAAAGGGTGCGCAACTTGGGCGTCCTCCTGGACCCACGGCTGTCTTTGGAAGATCACACGACAGCTGTGGCCAGGGGAGCTTTCTATCAGGTTCGCCTGATACGCCAGTTGCGGCCCTTTCTAGATCGGGACTCCCTACGCACAGTCACTCAGGCACTCGTCACCTCTTGCCTGGACTACTGCAATGCTCTCTACATGGGGCTCCCCTTGGGATGCACCCGGAGGCTCCAACTAGTGCAGAATGCGGCCGCGCGGGGGATTATGGGAGCGACGGGACGCTCCCATGTGACACCTCTCCTGCGCGAGCTGCATTGGCTACCTGTGGACTTCCGGGTGCGTTTCAAGGTGTTGGTGACCACCTTTAAAGCGCTCCATGGCTTAGGACCAGGGTACTTACGGGACCGCCTTCTGCCGCAAATAGCCTCCCACCGGCCGGTGCGTTCCCACAGAGAGGGTCTCCTCAGGGTGCCGTCAGCCAGACAATGCCGGCTGGCAACCCCCAGGGGGAGGGCCTTCTCTGTGGCAGCCCCTACCCTCTGGAACGATCTTCCTCCAAAACTGAGAACAATTGCTGACCTCCGGACTTTTCGTCGGGCCCTGAAAACTCATCTCTTTCAGCTTGCTGGTCTAGCCTGACCCCGCTGAATTTTTAAGATCTGTATTATAGGGTTGGGTATTTTAAATATTTAATGGTTAATGGTTTTAATTTTTAGCCAAAGTTATATGCTTTTTTAAAGAAATTGTTTAACTTTTGTGTACTATTTTATTTGGCTGTTCACCGCCCTGAGTCCGCAAGGAGAAGGGCGGTATACAAATCTAAACAAATAAATAAATAAATAAATAAATGTGTTCCCGTTCCCGAACCGGTAGCGAAGTAAGTGGATTTCACCACTGCTTCCCACCCCTTGCAAAAGAGGCTCCAATAAATTTTAAACTACTAAAACTATTTGCAATTTATTAGCTTGGCATCTATATTAACAGGAAGTACAGTAATAATAAGAAAGGCAAAATTAAAGTTTCAAAACCCTCAGTAACAAACTGTTATTGTAATCAACTTATAGAAAATTTACCATGGCATTTTATCTATCCCAAATCGTCCGGAAAGATAACAGTGATTTGTCCCTGATCAAATATCCACATTTGTTTCTTAATACCGTCTCTTATCAGTTTTCCTCTGTTAAATATATGTCCAATCTCCAAAGTTGGTCTATCTTCCCCAAAAAACAACTAATGATAGATATCGGCTTAATGGCAACTAATTTGGCTGTGAAGACGAGGTCTAAATATACTGACATTAGATACTTAAATGAATGGCAGAGTATACAGAACAATGATAAAATTGGAATATTGTATGTTGGAGAACAATCTTGCTGACAATTTGACCAAAGCACAGGGTGCGATCAAACATAGGACATGTTGTGAGAGTTACGGGTTAAGATTGTGAACCATTATATATTGTCCTGTCCAAAGGGGAGTATGTTAGGAAATGGTTATTGCCTAATTGGTTGGCCAGGAAATATATAAGCCAACATTGTATGTTTATATTATGTGAATGTATTATGTAGCTTTAAGAACTGTGATGAGTCATTCTGCATCCTGATTGGCTGAGCTCTGTAGCCAATGTATTTAAGGAGAGCTAAATTATGGTTAGTGTGAACACTACACCATTTTGCCTGCTGCTATGCTGTAACTCTTTTTGACCTCTCTATGGTCAACTGTTTGATCATAATTATTTATTTACTGCTTTCTGATATTTATTGAACTGTTTTTATATTGTTCCTGGTTGTTCCTTGTATTTTTCTACAAACTGGTAAGAAGATTTTATATTCCAGGATTGATCTTATATTGCACTTTATATGGCTAAGACTTGGATTGTTAAAGGATTATGATTTTGCTTTTCCCTTAAAGTAAAATACTATAAAACCCAGTTTGTCTGTATGTTATTCACAATTACTCTCAAAAACGTTTCCGTGCGTAAAACTCTAACGGTACTCTGCTTTATAAGACCCAACTTTGGGTGTAACTCAAAAATATCCTTAACAGCTCCCATTCAAATCCAGGGAGCAGCAATGCAAAACAAAAAACAAAAAAACCCAGGTTTGGCAGCAAAATCAGTAGATTGCCAGCAGGAGAAAGAAAAGTTATTAATCTTCTTCAGCCATCTTGGGAGAAGTCATCATTGCTTTACTAATAAATATACTACTATAATATAATCAATGCAAAATATTGTTTTAAAATATCACAAAAACTCTGCCATTGTAACACACCCTTTGATTAGCATTGATCTAATGTTAATCTTGGTGTTATGTAAATCTTGATGTTATTGGAAGCCTGGCATTCAACAGGCACATAGAGATAAATAACATCTACATATCATTCAAAAGAGACAATTAAAAACCAGAAAGGAAACAAAAAGACTGAAACACCTCCTCATCAACAATCAACACTCAGATGAACAGAGATCAAAATTAACATTAGACCAACAATCAAGAAACACACAATACCACAATCCAGGAACTATCAATGCAGCCAAACAAGCTAACAATAAGCAACTATCCAAGGAATCAACTCAAGGAATCACCAAGACCACTCCCACCAACACTGACAGTACAAGCCACTAGACTAGTATATAAAATGAGAGCAGATCTCATTCCCTACTAGCACTGATGATGTTACCTAGTTTGGTAATCAAAGATCTTCAAAGAAACAACCAAGCTCAAAGAGCAACAAGGACCCTGCACCTATATACCATGTTTCCCCGAAAATAAGACCCTGTCTTATATTTTTTTGAACCCTGAAATAAACACTTGGCCTTATTTTTGGGGAGGTTTTATTATTTTGTGGTGCATGGAGGAAACCAGAGGACATGGCTATGCATGCGTTTAAATATTTTCAGGAAGGGTTTATTTTCAGGGTGGGCTTATTTTAACACATGCACTCAAAAGCCCGATTGGGCTTATTATCAGGGGATGTCTTATTTTCAGGGAACCAGGGTAGCAGACTGAATTTGGACTGGTGTCTCCATATCTTACCACAACAGCCCTAGCTAGCAACCAGATCAGCTCATTGGGCCTCACGACAACACAACTTGGTCAGAGTTGTGCTTCTTTTTCTCCTTTAGCTCACCCCAATGGCTTATCCCCCGTATCCTATCTATGTCTGCCTGTCCGCCCGTCTGTCCATAATCCATCCATCCATCCATCCGTTCAAAAACAGATAAACATTTTGGTTATATGCTGTTATAGCTACATGCTAGGCAAGGGAATCAAAACTCTATGGTATTTTTTCTAAGTCTGGTTCTTCTTCACCAAGTAAAGTAAAGGAAGAACCCCACTGTAATATAAACTAGTAATGTGATACTGCACCTACTTTCCTGATTTCATCTCCTGTCCTCTGCTTTCCCTATCTAATTGGGGAAATCATATGTTTAAAGGAAAAAGTCATTTACAATGATATCTACTTTAGGAAAGCTAATTTATAAAAAAAAATATTTAAAGCCATAAAGCTAGATCCAGAGATTCCTGTTCAGAAACTGATTCTTGACAAGGTTAGGATAATGGCATTTTTCCATTCGTCACTGGACATTTTGCTTATTAGAGTGGTGGACAGCAACCCAGATTCAAAGGGGGAACAGGTAATTCTGAGTCCTTATGTAGCACCTGCTGCTTAAAAAAACTGCACTTTTCCTTTGTGCTGCTACTTCCACATGCCGTAAGAAAGACATGTTTGTTTTAAGAGGCGTTATGTGCAATAATAAAATAATATCAAGGAATTTAATTTATGTTAGATCATAAGATTGATACTCTCTTGCAGTATCTCTCTGAAATTCTATCAGACTATCTTAGTCCCCATTATTGTCTGGAAAATAATCTTTGCAATTTCACATAATTCAGCCTTCAAATGGATTGGATTTCAACTTCCATAATCTTCTAGTCACCCTAGTTAATTATCATGCTGCTATAGAGAGTAAGGCATATGGCCCTGATGGAAATATGCAACAACCATTATCTAGGTAAAAAGGACGGAAATATTTTTTAAGTCCAGAGCAATGAGTCCCCATCAGAAATGCTAATTCACTGGAATATAAGAGGGAGGAGAGGAGGAAAAGATACACCTAATCAGAATTTCAAGGTTCTGATATATACCCAATCTCAACAAAAGCAGTTTTAGTCTTCCTGTGGAATTGGTTTCTTGGTCTGTAGAGGTGACATGTTGGCTGACATCTCATTTGACATGGTGGCTGGGGGACTGTGGGAAATAAAATCAAACATATTTACAAGATACTATGTTAGGGAAAAGCTAACTTTAAAGCTTTCTATGGAAGATGTTGAAAGCGTTCTTCTCTAAGGTTCTCAAGTGAATTTCATACAATCTGCATGAACTGTTCTGATCTAGGCTTCCTGAGTCAGTAAAACACACGAGTAGTCCCAAAAACCTCTTTTATTTTAACAGCTGTGAATTCTGTTCATTCACGGATGAGTCCCAAATAGTTGTAAAGCCTTTGGGATAAGACTGATAATCACCCACCTTTATCTCCCTTGACACACTGCCAAAGACCTAATTGGCAAAGCCACACGGAGTCCAGAATCAAACAGAGCTTCACACTTTAAACTGCACAGAATTAACAACGTTGCTTCCTGCAAAGGCCCACGTGCCTTTGCTCCTCTTTTAAGTCTTATGGGAGGGGCCAATCATCTCCAAGCCCTACTCCCAAATCGTCCCTTTTGTTTTAACTGTTCTTGCCTTCTGGCAGCTCTGTGCATGCGTGCACCGGGAACAGGGTCCCCCTGTTCCTCTGTCTCACTGAGGTTCGACTCTGAAGGCTCTGGAGGCAGCACGTATTTCCCAGATGGCCCTTTTGCTGCCTCCAACACAGAGCCCTTGTCCGAGCCTTCCCCAGTCTCCAGGACTGGCCCATGTTCTTCCCCAACCTCCTTACTGTCTGACTCTGTTGCCGGCTCTGCAGGCTGCTGACGGATCACAACATGAACAGGACACCCCTATATATCTTACAATGTTGCAAACTTCATCACCTCTGTCTAAAGTAGAACACTGTTTTCCAGAGAGATCACCTGGTACTGGCTTTGACTTCACCAACCATACAGATCCACAGAATCTTCTTTGAGGACCGGCTACCTGGTAGTACAAAAGGTTTTGTAACTTCTAGCATCCCTTACCATGAACGAGACTGCGTGAGATTACTTGGACTTTCAATTCAGCAACACTTAAGAGGATCATCTGATCTACAAAAGGAAAAGTTAAGAGTTTGAAATGGAGAGGTTTTCAGGAAATGTGTAATTGCGTTAGTAGAATCTTTTGGGAACCCTTGATTTAGATCTAAAGTACTGTTAGTTCAGGAAAGTAATATAAAGTAGTACCATTAGTGTAGAAAGCCAACAAACTAAATATTTACATATAATTTACTCTCATTGGAATGATTGTTAACACTGTTTTAAACATCTAGAGAAAAATCATATACCAACCATGAATATTGCAGTTATAAAAGTTACAGCATGATTGTTGTATAAGAGGGAGAGAGAAATTTAAATTGTGCTGCCTGGAACATGCTGTACTTTTGCATGTTGTGGTTATTGTGCCCTCTTTAAAATGTCTTGTCATGTGGGTAAGAAATAAGATATATTGTAATCAGCTGCTTTGAAACTGTAGAGCAGATTTAACGTCTCTCTTTTGTGTGAAAATCTATGGGGGGGGGGAATAGCTTTATAATTGCGTTCTTTTAATAATAATTTAAATTATATTACAGCTGTCACAGATTGCTAAGAAAATCCTGTTCTCTCCCGGACTCCAATTACATTCCCTCCTATTTCTTTGACAATCTTTATAAGAAGTCATGCTTAAAAGGATCATGTTCTATAAATTGTCTTTGTTGCCAAAGAAAGAATAAGAGACAAAAGATGAGAAGTCAATAATGGAAGGAATATTTTGCTGCAAAGGGGATGGATGCTTATCTCTTGCTTAGATAGAGCCCCACTTTCTATGACATATATATCTTGTGCAATGAAAAAAAAACTATTAGGAGTAAAGAAGTCACAAACCAATATTAGGAGTAAAGAAGTCACAAACAAGGCAGGGAAGCAACAATTTGTTCAAATTCATTCTTAAAAAACTTTATGTATTTTCTATTGCTGCATTTGAGCCACTCCTCATGGAAGAAATATCAATATATTGTCCTTTTGGCAATGAGACACACACCCCTTTACTGAACCAACACAAATGGTCATCTCTTTTTTTAAAATTATAATGCCATGTTTTTTTTCCTACAATATCCTGAAGCAGGGATGTGCAAACATTTAGTCTTTGGCCCAGTGGTGAAATCCAAATTTTTTTACTACCGGTTTTGTGGGCATGGCTTGGTGGGCATGGCAGGGGAAGGATACTGCAAAATCTCCATTCCCACCCAACTCTGGGGCCAGCCAGAGGTTGTATTTGCCAGTTCTCTGAACTACTCAAAATTTCCGCTACCAGTTCTCCAGAACATGTCTGAACCTGCTGGATTTCAACCCTGCTTTGGCCTAATTTCATACCGCCATCAGCAGTGGTGGGATTCAGCCAGTTTGCACCACTTTGGGAGAACCGGTTGTTAACTTTCTGAGCAGTTTGGCAAACTGGTTGTTGGAAGAAATCTTTAGGGCAAAGAACCAGTTGTTAAATTACTTGAATCCCCCCACTGGCCGTCAGACTAGTTTTAACACATGCTGTAAACAAGCAATTAAGACCTCTGGCCATATCAGTCTTCTTCCCAGATAGGGAAACAGAAAATGGAACTACAGTATAAAGAAGAGAGACACACAAAGAAAACAAACAAACAAACGAACAGAAAAGAATCCTTAAAACCACTTTGAACTCATTCTCAACAACTTGCATTTCATCTACGATGGATATAACTACGTGGGATAAAACAGTGGGAGCTGTTGTGGGAAAGGGAAAATGCTAAGTTTACATAAAGAACTATACAGAATATCAGACCAGTCATATGCCTTGTTCCGTTTGTTTAGAGAGATTTAGGAATTTGGGTGTAAAAATTTTCTTTGATCTTTTACAAGGAATCGTTCATGACCATACAGTACATTATTATTGTCCATTACATATATCCTTAGGGATATTGCGTCATCGACACTCCCTCCCCCCGCCCGGAAAGAGAAAATAATGCGTCACAATGACGCTTAAAATTTTGTACATGAGACTATGACACACAAAGAGATTTCTTGAAATGGTATTCTTCAAATTATCATTTTTTTCCCTAAAATTTAAGATTGGAAGGAAAGCCAGTTTGGTGTAGTTTTTAAGGCATTAGGCTAGAATGTGGGAGGCCAATCAATTCTAGTCTCACCTTGGGCATGAAGCTAGATTGGTAACTATAGTGAAGCCATGGTGGCACAGTGGTTAGAATGCAGTATTGCAGACTAACTCTGCCCACAGCCAGGAGTTCGATCCCTCAAGGTTGACTCAGCCTTCCATCCTTCCAAGTTGGATAAAATGAAAACCCAGATTGTTGGGGGCAATATGCTGACTGTAAATCACTTAGAGAGGGCTGGTAAGCACTGTGAAGCGGTATGTATGTCTAAGAGCCTGGTGGCGCAGTGGACTAAGTGCTGTTAAAGTAGCACTTAGTTGCCAGCTGCCTGCAATTACTACAAGTTCAAATCTCACCAGGCTCAAGGTTGACTCAGCCTTCCATCCTTTCGAGGTAGGTAAAATGAGGACCCGGATTGTGGGGGCAATAAGCTGACTTTATAAAAAGTTCTTTCTGTATAAAAAGAACACCGCTGGGGACGGGGGGCGAAAGCCCTACTAAGCAGGTGAGCCCTGAGTCTTTGGAGAAGGGTGGCATATAAATCAAACTAATAAATAAATAAACAAATTAGTGCTAGTGCTATTGCTAACGTTGGGCCATTCACTTTATCTCAGTCCTAGGAAGGAGACAATGACAAACCACTTCTGAAAAACTTTGCCAGGAAAACTGCAGGAACTTATCCAGGCAGTCTCTGAGAACTGGACATGATTCAATAGAAGAAGAAGAAAAGATTGGAAGACAAATATTAACTCTCAAGAAATTTTTGTAGTGTGTTTACAAGTATATGACGCATAGCAGAGATGTACAATGCTTTGGCCGCTCTATTTGATATGCTAGAAGCCACATATCAACTAGTGATTTGGACCAAATTAACCCTAAATCAAGACTAGAATACAGTCTCTAGCACTCTGCCTTTAACACAAATTGGGTCTGATGATGTATACTAGGCCAACTTAAAGGGAAGAAGATAGAAAACAAGAGGAGGGGGAACAGGAAAACATTATATTTAAAACTTGAAGTCCAGATCAATTTTATATTTTTATATTTATATTTTCAAAAATGCTGGTCAAGCCATTATGTGCCCATTTTTCAGTTAAAAGGTTTTTGGAGCAATCTTGACTATGACCCCAAATCACTGCTAAATGAATTGAAACAAGCTCAATAGCTGTTTTCTCCTCCCATGTTCCCTATTATGACTCTGATGATGCAGGTATTCCTGACTTCAGGATCATGTCAGCCGATTATGTTGTTCATTCTACCCCTTTTTATAAAGTCATGCTTAAATAAACAAACTGTTTGGGATCCTGAATAATTTCTGACGTGTTCTCTAAGGGGAACATTGCCTACCTCTGATCTTGAAAAATTCCTTGCAGCCAAACATCACTACTTGTAACTTCTGATTTAACAGTGCTTTTAAGGTAAGCACTTCCCCTTTCATTTACTCCCACAGGGCTGTATGCATTCTTTCTTATTTCAAAGGAATGCTTGCAATTTTGTGGTATTATGCAAACCTTAATTAGCGATCCACAAGATGTGTTGAATACTAGTGCCTAAGGTGTGACACAAATATTTGGTGGTAGATTTCCAGAAGTCTGGAAAAATATCCTCTTAAAAGAAACATTTAAGAATTGAGTCACTGGAGTCTGACTGGGAAATGCTGTTAGAAAATAATTCCTCTAATAGTTAATGAACGTCTGTCTACTGGAGAAGGCACAATGTCTTCTGTGTACAAAGCAGGATATTTGAGCTTCCTTTCATCTTGGAAAGACTTTTTGCTAAGTAGATGTTGTTTACCAGCATCAGCCTAGTTTGGTGACTGAGAAATCATTTCCATTTGTTGATTAACAGGCTCTTTTTTGCTATTGAATAGCTTTAAGTTACTGTTTATAAGCAGTGGGTTTTTTATTCAGTAAAGAGAATGCTTGATCCTGCTATTATAAACGCTTACAGATGCCGATGTTGTTTAAGTATAACTTTAAGTTGAATTATTAAGGTTTGTGCTATTTGCATTTCATGACTTTACTATCCACTTTTCAGTGTGTTCTAAGCTTCTCGCTATGTGTAAGCATATACTTGCTATCAGAAGATAACAATGGATGAACAAAATCCAGTCCCATATAGAAATCATGACATCAGTTTATAAAGCAACGCCACAATCCCTTTAAAGCCTACCCTATTTAAAATCAGTCGCTGCTAACAGTAAATTGAGCCAAAAGTCTTGGTAAAAGAGATCATCCAGTCATATCAAAGGGATAATCTACTACTACCAGCGTCTGAAGTTAAACTGCAGCAAAAAGCCTATCAGAAATATACAGTGCCATATGGATTGGGATTGTAACGTATTAGGATAGCTCTATGTTGCCATGGCAGCTATTAAGTCCTTAGTTGGTCCTCTTTGTCCACTCTATTGCTATGCAGGAGCTATTATTTGTCTTCAAGAGGCATTATATCTAGATACACATAACAACAGAGACTAGGTTTAGCGGAATAGTTAAAGCATCAAGTTAGAAACTGGGAAATCATGAATTCCAGTCTCACCTTGGAGTTAGGTGACCTTGGGCCAGTCCCTCTATCTCAGACTAGGAAGGAGATAAGGGCAAACTACTTCTGAAGTCTCAAGGAAACTGCAAGGATTTGTTCAGAGAGTTGCTAGGAGTCAAAACCAACTTGAAGGTACACACATACATAACAGAGACTGCAGACTGAGTGACACAAGAACCGGTAGTGGGATTCAAATAATTTTACAACTGGTTCTCTTCCCTAATGACTGGCTGGGTGGGCGTGGCCATGGTGGGTATGGCCAGGGGGCGTGACAGGCAGCACTCGGCCTCCTGCATCTCCCCTGGGAGCAAAAATGGTCGCTGAGGGGCCGCGCCACCCCACGCCCTGTTTTGGGCCTAGGAACCTTCCCTGCAGCCTCCTGGGCATGAAAATGGGCTGCAGGGGGGGATGCCTCCCCCCACACCCCATTTTGGGCCTAGAAGACCTACCTGCACTTACCTGGGAGCCAAAATGGGGCACGTGAGGATTCCTGGAAGGGGCGGGGAGGGGTGGGGCCAGCCAGCAATTTAACTACCAGTTCGCCTGAACCATCCTGAACCAGCTGAATCCCACTGACAAGAACCCTTTTCTAGGGTTTTTCTAACCCAAAATGATGGACAATACTTCAAAACTGCCTCACAGATTATTACTCTAGTTGGAGGTAGAACATTTGACAATTTGGTTTATATATAAAACAGAGTTGATAAACACCTCACTTGATCCTCCTACTGATTCTATTGTTGCTCTGAATTAGAGCAATCTGTCCCAGTCTGCCTAGAGTAATATATACAGCATATAAAGTTCAACAATAGAAGGGTGCTCTTTTATTACAAAGTGACCTGATATTCAAAAACAGTCCAATCAAAGAGAGAAGCTTGGCATAACGGCCTAGAATTGGAAAGAGTAGCTTTCAACTCTCTGAAGTCCTTTCTTTCCTGGTTCATTTTTATGATACATAACATGGTATAAGGAGTATATCAGAGACTGGAAATCTAGCAGACAAAGGAAATCTCAATTGTTCATGAAAGCATGACACAGAGATCAAACTAACAGATCTACAGAAGTCAAATGGGAAAAGTATAAAGCAAAAAAAAAAGTTAGGAGATAAAGAACATAAAACTGTTATCTAAATATAAGTCAGTTGATATATTATTCTGTTCCAATAAAGTAGGAAAACAGAGAAAATATTACAAGGTAAGCCAACATCTAATGATTACCTGGGAAAAATTTTTGTTTAGGATATCAGTTTTGCTTCAAACTGCCTTCTGATGGGAAATATTTGAAACATTTAAAATGTTTTAGCCCTGAAAACAATGAGAAACTAGAGTAAGCCCCTTGCTACTTTTTTGTAACTCAGAATGCCAAGAATAGTCGGGGTTGACAGATTTTGTTTACTGAAACCAGCTACCTACGTAACACACAGAAGAAAAAAATGACCCAAGGGATGATTTTAAAACGTGCTCAAAATATTAAATCCTTGTAGGGATTAGTTGAAATAGAAGCAGAAAATCAGAATGCTCTGCTCTTCTCAACAGAACTGGACAAAATAGTTAGTTTCAACTATATTCTTTTCAATTAACATTTTCTAACTTGGACACAAGCGAATCAGGCTGAAAGTGTGCTTGTTGTGCTATTTATTTCCTTTCCTATATGATCTTCATCATCATCATCAACAACAACAACAAAATGACCAATTTTTCAGTATTTGGGGAGTTGACGCTCAGAAGAAGCAACCATTTCAAGTATTTAGCAAATTCAAGCATTATATTTGATATGCTTTTTAATTACATCAAACACGGCTGTCTTCCATTCTTTCATTAAGAAGGAAAATACAGTATTTACCCTCAGCTCCACAACTAGTAAACAAAGCCTGAAATTCAGAAATCTCATCAACAGAACCAAAGATTGAGCAAAAGCTCAGCAACAACTCCATAACATCCCCACGCAGAAGAGGGAACACAAAGGATACACAAATCAACACAGAAGTCATCGTATTTTTAAATGCACCCTTTAAAGCGAGTTTCAACAAGCTATAAGAGCAAGGATAGAGGGCACAACCCCAAAGTTTAACAAATCAACCACACAGAGTGTTTCATTGAAACAACAACCTAAAAGCTACACAAAGGAAAAAACTTCTCCAAAGTTCCAAACTACAGCTCCAACTAACAAATTTTAAATGGAAACTGAATGTGCAATGTTGAATGAATACGCTTTGCATTCACAGTTCTACAGCATCAATAGGATTTGTATATAAAGCACCATAGTTTGTGCATACACAGGCATCTTTTAATCGTCTCACCTCTTCTGCAGGCAAAATGAAACACAGCACACTATGCACACAACCTATCCACTTAATCCATCCATATTAATGGCAAATGTGAATGCTAATTTTGTAGAAGATTTTGATTAACTGTATCATCAGAGTCATGACTGTATACCTTTTATATAAAGGAATATTTTTAGCTTTGCTTAGAGTGTTCTACATTTTGTTTTCTATCTATTCCTCCCTCAAGATTTTATGTATTGGCTAGCTACCATTACCTTGTCCCAGTTACCAAGTGGTTCAGATGTGTACTACTTTTCATTGCACCCTTGTAAAAACAATCAACAAAAGAAAAACATTATTTCAGTTGCACCATGCTGCAAATGTACATGCATTTACAGTGGTACCTTGGTATTCAACTGCTTTGAAACTCATCGAATTTGGTACTCAACGCATTTTGACATGAAAATTTCATCCCAGCATTGATAGTTTGTTTGGTATGCAACACACAAGCTAAAACTTGTCAATGTCGGCTGCTTGTGACTCACTACATTATTCCTTATGGGAAAATTTGTTTGGTACTAATAGTTTTTGGTACTCATTGTGCCTCCCAAACCAAATTAACAATGAATACTAAGGTACCATTGTATACAGAGAAGCAAAGGTATAATTGCAATGGCATCCTAAGACACTGGGTGAAAATTTCTTTCTTTGTGAACTTCATTGTTTAGGAAGAGGGATGCAAAGCAGAGTGGTATGTCTCTACTTTCATATCATCAAAATATTCTTGCTCCCTTTCCCCCAATAGTCCCTTCAGCAATTAATAAAAAACCCATATATATTGCTATATATTTCTGATATCAGAAGCTTTTTTACAGCTATTCCCGAATTACAGATTTTAGCAGTGACATCCATCTTTCATGCAAAACTGAAAGCCTCATTAATTTCAGTAACTTTAAACACAAATTAATCAACAATATTCTCAGATCACTTAATTCATATGTATCAAGCAATGCTAACATCCTTGTACGGTATTTTATGATGATTCATCAATTACATTTGATACTTTACTTAAAGTGAGCCACTTCATATTATATAGGTGGAAATAAAAACGGTATTTTCGAAACAATATTTATATATATTAGGTTCTGTAGGTTGATTACTTGCAGATTTTTACTATTTGGTTTTAATGACGCATGCTGTTCATGAAGTACATAATGTGTGCTTCTGCACATGAGAGTACGTGACAGGGTATCTAAATATAGTGGATAGAGTTCCCATCAATGCTGTAGTAATTTGACCTTTCTCAAACCATATAATTTCACCATAAGCAAAGCCAGATGTAAGAATATTTCTAGGGACACAGAGCTTACAGAAATATTAGTAAAAGGCTTGTGAGGTCTGGGTAGTAAACGTGGTCAAGAAACATGAGGACAAAATTAGCAGTGGCTGTTCTACACGCTTTGTTACCCAACTTTCAGCAAGTAATTAGGAAGTCTTTATCCTGCTTCATTGGCCATACAGGCTAGGGTCTTCACTTAATGTCTTTTGGTGGCAAGGGCTAGAGTAGGCAGGGTGATAATGCCAAGTGAAGAGACCAAGCTTTTCTGTGCATGATTCCCATGATTGGCTGGTGTTTTAGCATTCCCTTCTCTTTGGGCTTAGACTACATTTTTTTGAATTGTTTCCTGCCACAAAAACAGCAAGAAATTATGTCAACATATTCAACAACATTGGTCAGAGGATTCTTCAAAAATACACACAAAAAGGCCTGACAGTTGCTTGCATCCTTAGAACTCCAGGTTGTCCATCTTTGTTGTAGAGTAAGCCTATGGTAAGTATGCTGCATCCTTAGGCCAAGGGGAAAAAAACCCCTCAATCCTCTTTGTTCAGTCATTTGAAAAAGCTACATTTTCTTGTGTTGCAATTTTGAGAAACATTCACACAGTGAAGTTGTTAAAAGATCTATGAGAAAAAAGGGAAACATATCACTTCCTGATGGCATCTTCCTGATGTGGAAGTAGACATTTCTGTGTTGTTACTATATACTGTATATAATAGCTCTTTATATGATTTTTATTTATTTATTTATTTATTTTTGATTAGATTTATATGCTGCCCTTCTCCGGAGACTCAGGGCGGCTTACAAGGCATTAAGCAATAGCCTTCATACTTTTTGTATATTTATACAAAGTCAGCTTATTGCCCCCACAAACTGGATCCTCAATTTACCTACCTTAGAAAGGGTGGAAGGCTGAGTCAACCTTGAGCCTCAAACTTGCAATAATTGCAGACAGCTGGATGTTAATAACAGGCTATCTAGCCTGTTGAGCTATTTGAGGCTCTTGTGCATGTCCCTGTGTTGTGGATACAGAAGTCTAATAATTTAATGCAAAGGCAAGAGAGAATGAAAAAATGGGCAATAGTTATAACAATCACTGAGCTTAGAACAAATACACCAGATTTAAACAAATCAATGAACAAATTTTATTTTGTGTTTAAGAACACTGAATTTCAGCTGAAACATTGGATTCAATCTAAGATCAAATAAAAATGAGAATTTTACTCAGTTTTTCCTTTTTTGACCAGTTTTTAAATTTTTTTATAGCTCAGTTTTGTCCCATTTTCATATATACATGATTTTTTTAAAAAATGAACTAATATCTATAACTTTGAAGGCACTTTTCCTTGAACAATTAATTATATGCAAGCGGTTTTCAACAGATGACATTTTGAACTGAATTGAGCTACGATTTTCATTTTAAACATAATTTTTATTTCCAAATTTGTGTTATAGTTCGATAAACGGAAAATACAACATATAGAGATGTATTTTTGTTTATCTGTAGATTCAAACAGTATGATTTTGGTTGGTTTGCATTAAATATAAGCTTAGTGGATTCTGCCTCCCAGCCCCAATTCAGTCTAATGGAATTCCACCTTATTAGTATCCAATCACTTATGTTTTAAAATGTGAGTTATCTTTTTTTGGGTTATGGATGGACTAACTAATCTCGGATTGATTTCATCTTTACAATTTTTAGCTTTAGTTCCCCAATTAATGACAGATGTGCAGAATCTAAATTCTTTTCTCCGACCAATAGTTTTATTAGTCAATTCTTTAAAGCCTGTAAACCTGTTTGTGAACCTTATTTTCTGGTGAATTGAGAGATTGGTTCATCCTTAGGTATCCTTCACCAAAGGATTATTAATAAGACTTTTCATTTTAATTCAGCCATTCACTTTTGCATCGCAAAAAATTATTTAAGATGTGCAATAAGAAATGGAGAACAATACAGTAGTTACGAACATGCACATTTAAAGGGCTACATCTGGAATCTGTCTACAACAGAGGGAATCTTCTCATACAGTAGACAATCCTAGTAATTTAATAGAGATAGGCAATTTTTTAAATTGACTTATTCTCACGTATTTCCAGATATTCAAATTTTGTGCATAATGTAACATTGGAAGGGCTATAAATAGAGGAACACCAGAATGTTTCAAGTGAAATATAGTTGAAGAAATATTTTCAACAATAGCAAGGCAACTGGATTAGATGACACAGTTGAACGATTTTAGATGGTTGATTTGATTAATATTTGGATTTTATTAATATGTCATGTAATAATCAGTAACGTCTAATCAAGATATCTTCCCATGGTTGTATTTTTATACCCAGAAATGCAGCAAAATTCTGATCAGAAGAGGTAAAGTTAGTATCTCATTAACCAGCTGGTGGAGTAGCCAGCCTGCTGTTAATCTACTCACTATTGATCCCAATATACATGGTACAACAGTGATAACATTTAGCATATTTCCCTTGTATTCATATGTGTTCCAGATATTGCATATTGCTTTAGCTCCCACAAATTATTAGGCTTACCACCTAATAATGTATTAGCCCAAAATGTTCTGTTGTTAAGTGAGACATTTGTTAAGTATGTTTTGCTCCATTTTACAACTTTTCCTCAGTTGGTAAGTGAATCACTGCAGTTGGTAAGTTAGTAACCCAGTTGTTACGTGAATCTGTCTTCCTCATTGACTCTGCTTTTCAGAAAGTTGCAAAACGGCATCACATGACCTTCGGACACAGAAATAGTCATAAATATGAACCAGTTGCCAACCTTCTGATTTTTGATCACATGACCATGGAGATGCTGCCAAGGTTGTAACTGTGAAAAACATTGTAACTTTGAATGGTTTGCCATTGAACGGTTACCACTTTACTATTTTAACTTTGAAGAGCTACTAAACAAACTGTTGTAAATCAAGGACTATGTGTATTATGGATTAAGGGTTCATAGTTCTGGATTTAGAAGAACACGACTATGCAGAATGTTTGGATTAATACTGTCACTGTGTTTTTATATTTACCAGCAGAGCTATTATTTCTGAACTGTCAGACTTACCATAGTTTGCCAAATTCCTTATCAGCACCTACTGCGCATGTCTTGCATTCTTTTCTTCTTCTGAAAGACTTTCCTTTGTTCTCCAGCCAGGGAAGCTCAGGCTGGGGATTCTTTGCCAACATGTAATCTAATTTAGATAGTGAGATGTCTTTATTTTCTTACAATAAATATGAGTTTAATTAGAAGATGTATTCCGGTTTATTGATCAAAGTATACACAAGGAGAACGTCACGATCCAACTCAAAATGAGGGCAATTACCCCACGCAAGGTAATGGGGCTGATTGCCGCTCTGACAAATACTAAGGTTGTGCCCATGCTTTGAAGGTGATTAGCTTCCAAAAAAAGTCTTTGTAAAGGATCGCCTTAAGTGAGGCTGCCCTGTTCCTTTGTGCTGCATTGCACTCACCCTCTTGTGTGGCATTTCCAGTTGCTCAAATATGAACTGTCTTGTCTAGGAGTATTGTTACGGGGAAGAGTGGCAATTAATCAGTGGAACAACTTGCCTCCAGAAGTTGGGAATGCTCCAACACTGGAAGTTTTGAAGAATTTGTCTGAAATGGTATAGGGTTTCCTGTCTGAGCAGGAGGTTGGACTAGAAGACCTCCAAAGTCCCTCCCAATTCTGTTACTCTATTCTATAAACTGTTTCTTTGGCCCTAAGTACCTCATGAAAGTGAAAGGCTTGGGAGATGCTGAGTTTAATATAATTCAAATGATTTTTAAAAATATTAAAGCCTTCTATTATTCTATTATTTCCTTGAAGACATCTTTCTTTGACTTCAATATTTCTCTTCACGGTTTTATGACAAAGGATAGCTGTTTTGGCCTAAGGCAGTGATGGCTAACCTTTTTGCCGTCATGTGCCAAAAGTGTGGGGGGGGGAGAGCAGAGGGTCGAGTGTGTGCGTGCCCACACCCATAATTCCATGTGACCCACCCCCATGCATGCATGTATGACCCCCCCACGAGACCCCCACTTTTGGCATGTGATGGCCTGGTGGGCCCGGTAGGCCTATTTTTTGCCCTCCCCAGGCTCCAGAGGCTTTCTAGGAGCCTGGGGAGGGCAAAAATGGTCTTCCC
Organism: Masticophis lateralis; assembly: GCA_030761175.1. Lineage (NCBI taxonomy): Eukaryota > Metazoa > Chordata > Lepidosauria > Squamata > Colubridae > Masticophis > Masticophis lateralis. The sequence goes on from JAUDYJ010000001.1 coordinate 91,115,881, forward strand.
CACCAGCCTGGAGGCCAGAAACAGCCCGTTTCCCGATTTCTGGTGGGCCCGAAAGGCCCAAAAATCAGCTGGCTGGCGTACGCATGCATGCTGGAGCTGAGCTAAGGCAACGCTCGTGTGCACATAGATATGGCTCTGCGTGCCACCTGACCCAAAAAATAACCTCTTGTGGCATTTCTCTGGGCTATGAAAAAGTAAGTTATAACTTTTAAGGATGCAGATGGCATCAGAAAAAGTAGAGTCCCAACACAGTACAGTGAAAAAAGGTGGCTAAGCTGGTGACAGAAAATGAACATTGCAACTATTGGGGAAATGAGAATTTAATGCCAAGATTTAATGTAAAACAGTTAAGAAAATTAAGATTACACCTAAGAAAGGATTTGAAAAGGAATTAATTTATACACAAATCCAAGCGATTCTTAACCTGTCCTGATATTTGCTGATTCTAATCAGGAAATTATGGTGAAGTCACATTTATTGAAAGCATCTGATAGTTCTTGAATAGTTAGAACTGTTCCTGTATTCTCTACAGTAAATACTCCTCTACCAAATGGGTATAAAAAATATCTTGAAATATCTCTGTGACCAGAGTTATTTGATGTCTTTGGAATTTACTAATATTTTTACTTTTTCCAATAACCCAATAACTTTTCAAGCATCTTAGAAAATAAAATATCACTATTTAGTAAATATCGTATTTCCTCATACTGCACCCCCTCTTCATTTGAATATACTTTTATTCCAAGCGTAAAAGAGCCATTAGAAGCCCCAGGGAGAACGGTGTGCTATTGAATTAACAGGAAGAGATGGCAATATTATTTTTCCTGCCCTGGTAGTTCTCCCCATATTTTCCAGTATCACTTGCCCACAAAATGTGGTTGATGCAGGATTGCTTTATGCCTTTCTGACTGAGGTCTATTCCACAGAACATTCAACTACTAATTGCCTCACAAAACTTTAAAATCTTGTTTGGTTTTCCTTGTCCCCTCCCTACCCAAATGACTTTAGAAATCATATACAGCTCACTTTCCCTTTCTAACCTTCTAATTTAGTATCATTTTAATATAAATTGTTTCCAGATTGGAAATGCACATGGTATTTTTTTTTCCTTTGGAGCTTGACATTTTTCTATCCTTTATCGCCTGTCTCTGTGTTTGTGGCTGTGTACGTGTATGTCTATGTGTGTATGTACACATTCACATTTCATTTCCTCTACTGCTATTCCACTCCATGCTGTTTACTAATGTAAAAGTCCAGCTGCTGCTTGACTATGGCTCTCTAGCTAGTCATTTCTTCTACATTCAACACTATATCATGTGAAATAGTAATCCAAATTTCCAAAGCAACAGCTACATTCCTAACCTCATCTTGTATCTTTCAAAGATATTCTTCCTGTATGGTTGAAAAGCACAGCAAACTTTTACCCAGTGGTGAAATCCAATTTTTTTTTACTACTGGTTCTGTGGGCATGGTGTTGCTTGATGGGCGTGGCTTGGGGGCCTGGCAGGAAAGGATATTGCAAAATCTCAATTCCCATCCCACTCCAGGGGAAGGATACTGCAAAATCCCCATTCCCTCCTCACTCCTGGGAGAAGGATATTGCAAAATCTCTATTCCCACCCTACTCTGGGGCCAGCCAGAGGTGGCATTTGCTGGTTCCCCAAACTACTCAAAATTTCTGCTATCGGTTATCCGAACTACTCAAAATTTCCATTACCGGTTCTCCAGAATCTGTCAGAACCTGCTGGATTTCACCCCTGCTTTTACCGGAATGTTGCTCTCTAATCCTCCTGCAATCAGTTCCAAAGGGACTTCTGGTTACTGTATTCAAAAAACAAGACCCCATGATATTTGCTGGCCATAACTTCATGTGGATTGCCTCCTTCTAATTCCTTTCTGAACGCTTTGTATTTAGACACTTTGTAAACTTTGCAACATATTATTAAACAATAAATAGGAATGCACAGAATCAAAAGTAGCAGATTCTAGATTAATTTCTGTAAAAATTCATAAAACCCTAATATTTATGGTTAATATGCAGAGATGCAAAAAAAAAAAAAAAAGACAAGTCTCAGTATTGCTATTAAGTAAAATATTCAAAGAGCATTTCCAATAATGTGTATACAGGCATATAACTTCTACAAATTGAAAATATGAACATTGTCAAAGTCACTAGGACAGGAATAAATTGAGAAGACACCTGGGCAGAGTAATTTGTGATGCTTTTTGTTGTTGTTGTTCATTTCCCTTTTCTCTTCCTATGGCCTCTGCAGTGTGAGAGCATTACTAGGTACAGTTTCAGCAAATTAATTCCCTGGACAATGATGTCACTAGGTACTTATCACAGAGTTAGAGGAAGTACAGCTCTCTTCTGACTGCCTCCATTGTTTTACAAGAGGCAGTCAGTGGGATCACTAGAGAGATGGGATGCTCCACTCACTATTGGCTCTGAGCAATTCATCTCCAAAGAGTGATGGAATGGCAGGAATTAATAAAAGCTCTAATATACAAACTCATGTCAAGAGGTGCCATCAGGGGACAGGCGATACACCTGCCCTATTTTATGGTGGATGTACTTTTCAATGAGAAATTGAGGGGCAAACTCTGCCCTCCATTGTCCAAAGGCTGAGCATGGAGTGGTGGAAGTACCCCTATTCTTCCTATCAGTTAGAAAGGTTTTGATTGGCTGTCACATTTTTGGATGCACTTCCGATTCTTCGATAGCTTCGCAGGATTACAAGTATGCTCTATGTATATTGCCGTTAAATTTATTCACATTAGGAAAGGAAAAAAATGCACTCACTTTGTATTTGGAAATGAACCTACCGTATATCATTTCATAATTTCTGAGCCATCATGCAGTTAAAAAATTATCCTACAAGATTTGTATTTTTCTGAATATTGTGGTGTGGTTTCTCTATAAGAAATAACCACATTAGGGAAAAAGCATATATTTATTAGTGGACATTATTAGTGGAACTAACAGTTATGGATATATTTGTCACATTGGTCCAAATTTTTAAAGTACATATTTTAGAAAAATATATGTGAAAATATGCTACCTTGTAAAAATATAACTATTTTGTAAAAATGTGACTATCTTGTAAAAATTGCAATAGGACAACATAAAATATGAAGAGATGAGGACAAAATTTCTTTGGTTTCCTTTTAAATTGCTAATGTAATAGCCAGGTTTTATGATCTTAGTAAGGGGAAGTTAAGAGGCCGAACATTCAATACAGATTACATGTAGTATGTAGCATGACACACCCATCAAGCTCATACAACTTTGTACACACAGTGCTGGTTCTTATCTAAAACCAAGCACAGCAAACTTAAATAAAAATGCCATAAACTGAATCTCAAAGTCAATTATACCTATAACATTAATAGAGTATGAAAATGAATATTAGTTTTGTAATATTATAACTTCGTTGACAAATGAAGTAAACACTTCATTAGTATTTACTAATGAAAATGGTCAGAATGCATTTGCCTTAATGATACAGATTCATTTCACTTTTCAAATATTTTTGAATCTTTTTTTTCTTTCTCTCTCTATTAAATATTAGCCTAACATAAGGAAAGCTACAAAGTTATTAATTTATTTTTAAATAACACCATAAAGAAAAACAATGAGGAAAAACCATTATAGATACTTAACTAGGCACTAATGCAGATATAGAGATGCCTAAATTCCCACTGATTTACAAAAAAGTGATTTTGATTCCAAAGTATTTATTTGGACATAATTCACATATACAAACAAGTAACATATACGAACATATACAAATAAGTAACTAAAAAACCTGAATATAATCTAGGAAATGTTGATTATTCTGGTTCTAATTGCAGCAGAAATAAGTTAAACACATACTTAATTTTGCTATATTGTTACCAGAGATTTTTAAAATTAATTTGATTCCATTATTTTTCCCCTTTAATCCCCCAATTACTAAATTTTTGTTTGCTCATTAACTTTGTTAATTCTGGAGCTCATTAAGGTTTTGGTTGGAGGGAACAAGTTTCCAATGCTGGGAAATAATCACCTTTAGGTGATTTAGGACATTTGTAGCTCTTAATATGCTATCCAAAATTTATGCACTAATCTCTTAGCATGTTAATTAACAGAACAATTGCTTGCATTTTCACTGAGAAGAAGTCTTGCTACATGCATTAGGGAGTATTTTAAAGAAAGTGGCATAAGATAAAAATTTTATGAGAACACAAAATACTGATTCTTCATTGATGACTCAGCAAGGAAGTTGACTTTGAATGCTATCTTATATAATTTAAGTAAATATGGTAAACCCACAAGAGCCTTCAATGCTCTTACTTAGCCCCTAATGGAGAATGAATATGTGTAGTTCATCTACATCAAAGGTTTAAACAGTAAACAATCAAATATACCAGGGGTTTTTTTGGGGGGGGGAATTTGCAGAGAGGGCAAGCCAAGCCTATTATTAAAGCCATGCCAACATAATTCTGATTGCATATTTTAAACTTACCTGATAAAACATAAGTACTCCCTCCACTTTCTGGAACTCCTCTCCTCTTCGTCTCTGCAAGCTCATTTTTGGATTTCCAAATCAGCTTTACGATTCTGAACTTCTCAGGCAAACCCCAAGATAGAATTCCCTGTTGACAGACAGGCAGGGTCTCGGCGGACAAGGGCATCCGATCTTCGTCAATGCCCCACTGCCTACCTTTGTCCGACACACTGAAAAACCTATTCAACACAGGCATTCTCAAAAAGATGGATGCTTCTTCAGAAGACGAAAATTGCCTTTAAATTCCAGGAAGGGCAGAAGCACCAAACATCCTTTAACCAGCTGTTTCTAACAGTTTCTCTAAACTTACAGTAGTCCTGTTGCTCCTAAAGTTGAATCAACAAATTCTGCTTGAAATTTATCTTTCAAAGAGTCTCCAAGTCATGACTAGTTCCAAAGCTGTTGCTGCTCAATTGCATGCAAATGTTCTCTTTTCCCCTTTCCCTCCCTCTAAAGTTTTGAGTTAACCGTGTTTGATTAAACCCAGCCTACAGCTAGTCTCAGAAGAAGAAAAATCCAAACTAGAGGAATGATTTCTTTTGCTTCTCTTCTTCTCTTCCCTGACCCTGCCCCGTGTCAGCTAAGACTACCAGGCAAATGCAATTACATCCACAGGGAAGCTTTTATTTATCAAGCCCTGCGATAATTAGGCATAAGGATGTGAGCAGCTGTTGGTTTTAGAAACCAAAGTTTTGCCAACTTCTGCTGTGCAATATTTTTGGGCTGGAAGAGGGGGGTAGAGAATTTTGAGCCATCCAGCAACACTAGCTTAAATTTACCGCGTTTTAGCTTGACAAGTCCTTACAGCCATTTCCCAAAACATCTTCTAACTGCTCCAGGATGGGGATATTAAGGCAGCTGTGTTTGAATTTCTATACTAAGTAGTACACTTCTAAAAGTCTCTAAACCACCCCCCCTTCTTTTTCTCTCTTTCTAGTTGTTTGGTTTTCAGTCGCAGCAAGTCTGAAGTGCAGAGGATTAGCTAGTTGGTAACCTTAACTGCTCTTCAGCTGGACAGGAAATAGCACTGATTCACATTCCAGAAAGAACTGTGAATGAAATGAATCAGGAAAGCCACAGGATTCAGGAATGATACAATATCCAACAAACAATTTTGGATTTGTTTTGAACTTAAAGTTCCATTTCTAAAATGGGGGAAAAGTTGAAGACAAGAGAAATTGAGAAGATGCTTAGGTCAATCACCAGATTTTCCAGCATACTGCAAGATCATACCTTGCAGTAAGATCTTATGGAAAAACTGTAAAAAAAAACAGAACAAGGAAAAATGCTTTCTCACTGCTGAAGTCTTCCTGAACAGAAGCAAATTCAGGTAAGGATTTCTATTCACTAAGCTTTGCCGCCATTGTCTTACAACAGAATCATCCAACTTCTGGCCCATGAAAATAAAATATTCTAAATCATACCAAGTGAACTGTTCACATGAAATCTTGAAATGATTCCAAATGGAAATGATTCCATTTGAAAAAGTCTAGTTGAAAAGTCTAGTTGAAACAATTTCTCCTATCAAGCTATAAAGAATAATTTTCAACTTGTCCAGCCTGAAACATGTGGACATGGTTCTTGGAAGGTTGAAACCCACAACACATTTCTTAATAATTGTTACTCTTGTTTAATAAAAAAATGACCAAAAGATTATCGGTGAAAAGTATTCTGAACTTTTGTTTAGTTCAGAAAGCTACAGTGAATCTATTAAAACTTGCTTAAAACAAAGCACCAATCTATTTCTAGTGAAATTGCTTGATAGATCCAACTCTCTGTGGTTGGGGAACAGGATTATTCAAGCAACAACCTCTCTTCTAAACATGCCACTTCAGATTGCAGTAAACCAATTTTATTTGTCCTGCTACTATGGTATCAGAAAAGTATCTCCAGGCTTATAGAAAGAACTTCTGGATTGCTCATTCTACAGTAGGCCCATGATGGAGAACCTGTGGCACATGTGCCACAGGTGGCACACAGAGCCATCTCTGCAGGCACATGAACCATCGCCCAGGTCAGCTCCACCACGCATGCCCACGCGCCTTCCGCTGGCCAGCTAATTTTCACGTCTCTGCTAGGCGATGTGTGTGCATGCGTGGGAAGTGTGTGAGGGTCATGTGCGCATGTGCCGGAGTGGGAGGTCACATGTACATGTGCGGGGAGGTGAGGGGTGCAGCACCCCGCTGCATTCTGTTTTTGGTCCCAGGAGGCTTCAGGGAAGCCTGCTAGCACCAAACGGCGGTTGTGCACACGTGTGGGGAGCATGGGGGGCAGGGCCTGCCAGGGGGGGGGCATTGCATTATGGGTGTCAGCACATGCGCTTTCGGGACCCGAGGAAAAAAAGGTTCACCATCACTGTTCTAGGCTGTGGAACTTTCTGGGAAGGTGATCAGAAAAATGCTCTGTTGTTTATACTTTTTCTAGGAAGAGTGAACTAATCAGTTCTTTTTTTTCTTTCTTTCAATATGGTTTTACAAATAATTAAAAATGAGATTAACTTTGACTTTGACTTCAGAATTTCATGGTTTAACTTTTAGTTTCCACACAGGCCAATATTAAACTTAGTATCATTTCTAAAAAATACACTTGAAAATAAACAGGAACTTCATTCATAGAAGAAGAAGGAAAACAGAGTGGACTGAATTTTAACATCCTTGTGTTTTAAAAATTGGAACACACACACACACATCTATTTTACTGATGCCAAAATAATCATCAGTCACAGCATGAGGTCCAAGCCCCCTTAGCATCTCTACCTGAAAAAAAGGGTATATTATTAAGTGTTTCTCATTTATTTGCTAAAGTGTTTCTTTAAGAGTTTTAAATAATTAAATAGCTTTAATAGTTCCTTGAATATACTCATGTTTTACCTAAACATTTAACACAGAACTGGCATAAAAAGTGAAATCCTTCTTAAGTATTATACCATTGTTGCAATTATATTATTTTCCAGCAGTGGTTAGCACTAGGATATCCTGATCCTTTGAACAAAGAGGTTTAGAAGAAAGAAAACAATTATACTGTGTAGTATTTCAGATGTGCTGATCCATTCATAAAACACATGGCTGTATTCCTGTTGTGTTCAACTTTGGTGCAAATGTCATTGCTTTTAAAATGTTTGATGTTACTCCCAGCTCTGTCCATACAGGAAATTCCAGGACAGAGGGACCCAACAGCCTTGGATCTGTATTACTTTGCTGCATTTATCTCGGACCAATGTCAGATTGACTTTTCTTCCAGATGATATGGTAGGTGGGTGACCTGCCCAACCTTCCCAGTACAGTTGGAATTTGACTGTGAAAGGACACTCTGAGAATATATGAGGAAAAGGGTTCTTTTTCCATTTTTTTCAATATTAATGTGTTGACAATGTTTCTGTTATTCTCTAAGGACAGCCAAAAAGCTTAGAGGATGGAGGTTGGCTGTATAACACACACAAAGAATGAGAGTTCCAGTCCCATCTTAGGCATGAAAACTGGCTGGGTGAATTTGGTCAGTCACACTTTCTCTATCAGTTCCTCACAGGGTACTGGTTGTTATGGGACAAATAGGAGGAGAAGGGAGTATTAGATATGTTCACTGCCTTGAGTTATTTATAAAAATAAAATATTTATAATTATAAAAATAAAAAATAATAAAGACGGAATATAAATACATGTGCAAACAAGCTGATTTAGGTACTCTACAGCCAACAATATTCACATGATTTGAAATTGGATCCTACTTTAAGATAACTCAACCTGTAATTAAAATGGTCATGTAAATAGATAGCAAGAAATAACAAGGATCATTTCTCTTCTCTACCATCATCATAAAATATGGTTGTTTGCTCCTAAATTGATTTGAAATATCAGGAGTTGAGATGGGGTGGGAACTGGGAATTTAAAAAGTGTTCAGATGAAAAGATTTTTTTAAATCTATTGCTCACAAAGTTATCAGCAATCATTCTGGCTCCACCAAAAGTAATGGATTTTTCTGAAACCTGTTGCATGAAGTGAGAAAGATTAATGACATAAGAAAAAATTGATGATCCGTAACGTATATGTTTTACCCCAGATGATCATGGTAAGACACATGGTTTGTAAATGTTGACAGATGAGTTGCTAATATGTTTTGAATAAGCCCACTATGTCACAGTGGCTTAGTCTGCACATATCACTAAAACATAAGCCATTAGTTATAAACTGTCACGCATTATGCCAAAGCCACATATACCCCAACTTCATGATTTCCCACTGATGCTGCTTTTTTAGAAATTGCTAATTTTCAAATTTTCAGTATAGATAGTTTTCTTTATATGAAAGAAAGACTCAGTCATGTTTTATCACAAGGAAATGCCAAGCTGATAAATGTCTTATATCAGTGTACAACGAAGCATATATAAGCTCAGTGAGTTGAAGTGACATATATAATCTCAGTGAACTGAACTGGCAAAAAAGATTCAAGAATGCTTTGAACTCTATCTTTCCTGTTCCCCCATTTTTTAACGATTTTGGACTGATACATTTAAAAAAATCTTTTACAGACTATAACTACGCACCACTCATAGTCTACTATAACAGTGAATACTATTAAAGATGTTGACTCCCCTCTGGCAGCCATAACAGCCGAGCATGGGTGCCTATGGGACAGAAAAGATCAAGATGGCAGCTGTGGTCACATGACCAAATCTCTGTTATTGTGTATAGTGTATATAACCTTTGTTATATACACTATACACAAAAAGATCAGGACTTCAACAGCATGACTGTGGCCACTATCTTGACTTTTTTGACTCCCAGTCCTAAGCATCTATGAAGTCTAGTTTCTTCTGGATTTGTTGGAGCTATAGCTCCCGGAATCTCCTGGTAGTAGTCAAGATGGTTGGAACTTCTTGGACTTGAAATTGAATCCCAACACACCAGTTTACAAAATAGTGGTCATATCAACGTAGATCTCAGTCAGAACTGCTCCCTGCAGTGATCCTGTACCACCACTGTATTTGAGAACATTAATAAATCGTAAAAATACAAACATCCTGTCTTTCAGTATGAATATTTGATCCTTTCAAAAAAAAATTAATTTCTTTCTTTTTCCATTCAACATTAAGAAGAATTTGGAATGAATCGGGAGGATGTTTGATGACAGTGAAACTATAAGAATAACCCAAGTAACCCAACCACCATTTTCTTTCTATCTAAGAGTTGTGAATAGGGTGAGAACTATTTCCTATAGAACAACTGCTGAAGAAAGAATGTCATAGCAGCTCATGTTTTACAAATTTATTGAATTTACATGTCTGCATATTCATTTTTAACCCGTATAAGAAGCTGACAACAATAGACATCAAAATATGTCATCTACATTACCTGGTTAGACTATTGCCAGGATTATCATCAATCTGCTCTACTACCGATCTGACCCACTAATTCTCTTTGTACTTTCTATTTTCTTATCCATTCTCATTGTAAGGATGGCATGGGTTTATTCTCTTGGGTTGTAACAGTGCTGGTCTGCAACATTCATCATCAGTCTACTCAGCAACATTCCCAGCAACAAATTAGTCAGGGGACACAAAAAACAATAAAAGTTATTTCAATTCGTTTCATGAATTGTTTTAATTCTGTTGTCAGAATCTATGCTTTAACTATATGTTCCTTCCTCAATGTCTACAACTTAAATTATACCAAAACCTCTAATTCACATTTTCCTTCAAAGGGTCCAGAAGCTGTGACCTACATTAAAAAGTAGGAAAAGGAGTTGAACAACGCTTACATTTTAGTTCCTAACACTGCTCTTGTGCCAGTTAAATGCTGGGAAGGTCCAGGATCCATCTAGTAAGGTCAAGAAAAAGGAAACAAGGTAGTGTAAAACTAATAAACAAAGATGATTAGGAGGCTGGAGGCTAAAATGTATGAAGAATATTGCAGGAATTGAGTAGGGCTTCTTTAATGAAGAGGAGGACCAGAGGTGACATGATAGCAGTGTTTCAATATTTGAGGAGGCTGTCATAGAGAGGAGGGGGTGAATCTATTTCCCAAAACACCTGAAGGCCAGACAAGGAATAGTGGATGGAAACTGATCAAGGAGAGATTCAATCTAAAAATAAGGAGAAATTTTCTGACAGTGAGATCAATCAACCAATGGAACAGCATGCCTTCAGAAGCTGTGGGAGCTTCATCACTGGAAGCTTTTAAGAAGAGACTGGACAGCCATCTGTCAGAAATGGTGTAGGGTCTCCTGCTCGAGCAGGGGGTTGGACTAGATGATCTACATGGTCCCTTCCAATTCTGTTATTCTATTCGAATATAGTGAAACTATATTGAGAAAATGGATATAATATTCTTAACCATTTGTTCAATTTCTCGTAGGTATGATAGTTTCTTTCCTACTGTTAAATGGGTTTTTTTCACTATTAAAGCACTAAGTAACACCTAATATTTTTCAATTTTGTTATTGCATTCAGTTCAATTACAGAATTAAATATTAAATGCCCTTGGGACAAAATCAGGCAATGACAATCCTTAAGCAAAGATCTTCGATAGAGAAGAGGACAGGAAATTATTGAGGAATGCATAATGATATGAATCAAATTTAATTTTTGTTCTGGCTCCACCTTCTGCTTGGTTCAGCTACTTTTCGGAGTGTAGCCTCTGACCAGCTACTCAAAAGCCAGGCACAATTCTTGATTTGAAAAATTTAGCCCACTCATGAAGGAAAATAAATAGACTTATGTTTATTTTTTAGAGTTATGTGTTTAATGTTAATATGCCTACATTTTTATACCTGAATACACCAAAGAGAGAAATATGAGTTGAATATGCATTTGAGATACTATTTTGGGCCAAAGAAACAAAATATAATGAGATTAAATGTAAACTGAAAGAAATATTCTTAACCATTTAATGTAGGATGATAAATATATTGCCTCAAGTACAGTATTTAGCAAGTTGCATAAACTCTGGTTTAACTTTTTCCCCCCCAAAAAGCATTTTGCATAAAAATTTGCAGCAAGAGTAAATGGGGCATGAATATTGCAATAGCCAACGGAAAACTTTGAGTATGAGGTATTTGTGTGCTCATTTGTTTGGAAATGAAATTAGATGTTCCTTCGATATTGTATCTACATTGTCTCTTTGGAAACAGAATAAAGCAATGCAAATGCCATTCCTGCAATCAAAAACTTTGTAGAAAATCACAAGACTATAGATCCGTGATGGTGAACCTATGACACGGGTGCCACAGGTGGCATGCAGAGCCATATCGGTGGGCATACGAGCTCAGCTCCAGCACGCATATGTGCGCCAGCCAGTTGATTTTCGGGCCTTCTGAGCCCACTAGAAGTCAGGAAACACACTGTTTCTGGCCTCCGGAGGGCCTCTGGGCAGGAGGGGGAGGCTGTTTTTGCCCTCCCCAGGCTCTTAGAAAGGTTCTCAAGCCTGGGGAGAGCAAAAAAACGAGCCTACTGGGCCCACCGTGCCATCGCGTGCCAAAAGCAAGGGGAGCACAGGGCGGGGCACATAGAATTATGGATGTGGGCACGCGTGTGTGTGACCCCACCACGCTCCCCCAGCTTTTGGCACACAATGGCAAAAAGGTTAACCATCACTGCTATAGATGATGCTTTCGAATATTCTGGAAACTGTCAATGAATACACTTTCTTTTGCTTTCTCTCTTTAGTCATTAGAATTGTTTATGGATCAAATAAAATCACCTCCTCTTGTCTTCAACTATGTTAACCCAAAGAGAAACTTGAAAGGAGATTTGATGCGCCTGACTAGCTTATGTTGTTCTCATCGTGTTTTATATCCAAATACCAAACTTGGCTATTTTTGATTTAAAATTATCAATTGTAAATTGTTGATTTACAAATGATCATTTATCAGAAGTCTTCTTTAAATGCACCCCCTGTAATTCTACAGTATCCCATTTCCCAAAGCTTCGTATTAGCAAAATATATGGGCACTATGGTCTACATAGCTTAGAAAAATGATTTCGCATAGCAACCTTTCCTATTTCCTGGTTGTTTGCTTGCATAACTAGAGATAAGAAAATTCCACATGAAACATATCAATGATCACAGCATAGCTTTTAAAAAATTTAGATACATTCACGGCTATTAACCAAATTAGCCACTGGAACTAAAAGTCAGCGGAAACACAGGAGACAGTGGGAACAAAGAGTAGGAAATAACTATTTCCATTATTTCCTGCTTGTGAATCCGTCAGGCAGGGTTACACCTAGCTATTTTGCTGCCTGAGGTGAAGAATAAATCAGTGGCTTCTACTGTTCTACAAAAATTAAAGTGAATTGATCACTGCACCTTAAGATGCACCTTAAGCTGACAGACATTGGCACACAACATCTGTTGCCTGAGGTGCTCAGCTCATCCTGCCTAAAAAAAAAAAAGGACAAGCTTCTGCAATGAAGTGAATAAATTTAAAGAAATGAAAGAAAAAGCTTCTTCCCTGATGCAAATTCCCTCCTGCAGTATATTTGTACTGTAATGTATAGGATTCTCCTCTGAGAATATAAAAACTTTCCAAGTCTTGACATGGAAGTTTGTTTTCACTCAGGCTGTGCAGGAAAATAGACCGGCTGTTATTGTAGAATCAAAATTAACCATCTCTAATAAGGTCTAGTACAGCAATGGTGTGGTTGCGTGGAAATGTCGCGCATGTGCGCGCATACTCGTCAGAGCCGCGCTCCAGAAAAGCTGAACTTCCAGGTTCTAGCGCACATGCACAGGCCGGTTTTTGACACTGTCGCGCGCACAAAGGGATTACGCTCCGGAAAAGCCAATCTTCCAGGTTGGCGTGCATGCGCATCTGTCAATCAGCTGGCCAGCATGCATGTGGACACTGGTTTTCAGCACTGCCGTGCGCACAAAGGACAGCTGATCATCGCACGCGCATGCATGCCAGAAACCCGGAAGACAAACAGGCAAGGTCGTGCATGCTAGGCGATATGGCTTTGTGTGCCACTTTGGGCAAGCGTGCCATAGGTTCGTCATCACGGGTCTAGTAGAATGAAGTTTCCAGTATCATGGAATCAGTTTCACAGAGCAATAAAGCAGGAATTCTGAACAATCTGCAGTCTGGGAACGTCTTACCTGATAGCTGCCTGATAAAAGGGAGGAAGAATTTTTGCAGAGCAGGTAAGGGGTACAGGTAGTTCTCTACTTACAACAATTCATTTAGTGACCATTCAGAGTTACAATGGGATTGGGAAAAAAGTGACTTCTGATTGTTTTCCCCACTTATCATCGTTGCAGCATCCCCATGGTCAAGCGATCAAAATTCAGGGGCTTGAGAAGTAACTCATTTTTTGTGATGGTTGAAGTGTCCTGGGGTCACCATCTGTGGCCTTCTGACCAGCAAAGTCAATGGGGAAGCCAGATTCACTTAACAACCATCCTACTAACTTACTAACAATTTCAGTGATTCAAGATTTCAAGAATCACTGATTCAAGATTCAGTGATTTTCTGTGGCAAGAAAAGTCGTAAAATGGGTCAAAACTCACTTAACAACAGAAATATTGGGCTCAATTGTGGTCGTAAGTGGAGGATTACCCGTACTGTATGCATATTCCAACACTTAGGATTTTGCTTTTTTCCCCTTCCTTCAGGGGAAAGATCATTGGCAACTAGCCAGGCCTTTTTCTTTTCTTTTTGCTTCAGGTTCAATCAATGTCCTTTTTCACTTGAATCACAAGCATTAAACTGGTTGCAATATTTTTTACAAGCTATTGGATTATTTCCCCCTATCCTCACCCTTTTTTTTTTAATCTCATCTATTCTGCAAAAGATCATAAGCACATTTACTCAAAGAAATTGAATATTTCTTGCCTTAGCAGATTTTTCAAGAGGAGGAGGAAGCAGTATTATGATAAAATAGATAAGCCACCCAGAGTCCTATTCTAGGGGAGATGGGCGGCATAGACATTTAATAAATAAAAAAAAACACAAACAGAAAAATTGAACTAATCACCCCCTCCTGTAAAATTCCATGAATAAAGCAGGGTGACTGCATAATAAATGCCTCACCTGGATGCCCTGGTTACAGGTAGCCCTCAACTCACAACCACAATTGAGCCAAAATTTCTGTTGCTAAGCAAGACAATTGGGGTGACTCGTGCCCCACCTTACAACCTTTCTTGCCACAGTTGCTAAGTGAATCACTACAGCTATTAAGTTACTAACATGGTTGTTAAACGAATCTGGTTTCCCTATCGACTTATGCTTGAAAAGGTGATCACATGACCCTCCCATAGACATTGCAACTGTCATAAATATGAGTCAGCTGCCAAGCGCATTGAATTTTGATCATGTGACCATAGGGATGCTGCAATGATTGTAGGTATGAAAAATGGTCATAATTTTGTTTTTTCACTGCTGTTGAACGGTAACTAAACGAGCTGCTGGAAGACAAGTACTATCTATAACTCAAAACTCTTCTTGCTCACATAGCTATTTTTATTTAGAAGCAGTAAGTAAGTTTGATTCTTCTCAGGACTCATGCCTTTTCTTCTACTGTATGTACAGTAAGTAAATGGAGGATTTTCTCTATTGGAATATCGTCACTGAAAGGCAGAATTGTTACACTTTAAGAAAACAACATTGAACAGGCAATCAGTTGTAAGCAAAAGCAAAGATTTTTAAACAAAACCACCACATTTCCAAATACAGGTAGTCCTTGACTTACAACAGTTTGTTTAGTGACCGTTCAAAGTTACAACGGGACTGAAAAAAGTGACTTACGACTGTTTTTCACCCTTATGACCACTGCAGCATTCCCATGGTCACATCTGGATGCTTGACAACTGCCTCATATTTATGACGGTTGCAGGGTCCTGTGGTGATATGATCTCCTTTTGCAACCTTCTGACAAGCAAAGTCAATGGGGAGAGCAAATTCACTTAACAACCGTTCTATTAACTTAACAACTGCAGTGATTCACTTAACAGATGTGGCAAGAAAAGTCGTAAAATGGGGCAACATTCACTTAACAAATTTCTCACTTGGCAACATAAATTTCGGTCAATTGTGGTCGTAAATCGAGGACTCCTTCAGAGGTGGTATTCAGCAGGTTCTGACCATTCTGGAGAACCGGTAGTGGAAATTTTGAGTAGTTTGGAGAACCGGTAAATACCACCTCTGATTGACCCCACCCCTATCTATTCTCTGCCTCCTGAGTCCCAGCTGATTGGGAGGAAATAGGGATTTTGCAGTAACCTTCCCCTGGAGTGGGGTGGGAATGGAGTTTTTACAGTATCCTTCCCCTGCCACGCCCACCAAGCCACACCCACCAAGCCATGCCATGCCCACCAAGCCACACCCACAGAACTGGTAATAAAAAAATTTGAATCCCACCACTAGACAACTTGTACAGCTTCTCTTAACCCATCTCAATGAATTTGCAATGATTGCACCTAGGACTTCATTTCTCTGTTTTCTACTGTTCTACTGACATGTCTGGTTTGTGAATAGTTTTTAAACTCTGCATGGAATCTTTACTTCAAAAACAGACAAGAAATCTAATTGCCACATTACTTTTCAGTGCTGATGCTCCAACCACAGTTATTATCCTCAGTGTAAAACATTGTTAGCTTACATTTAACCACAAGACATGTTTGAGAGATGGACTTGCTGCTGGTAATATAGGACATACAATGCAGCCCTGAACTTATTGCACAGATACCTTATTACTGAGCTTAGGGATAATAGCGCTGGAATAGTCAATTACTATGTCAGATTGGGCTCACCTTTTTATCAAGCGTAAAATGCTTTGGGATTTATTGCTTCAGATAGTCCGTGTCAACATTTGATTCTCCACTTGCTTCAGAACTCTTCTTGTGCATTCAAAAAGCATGCAGAGATACATTTTTACTAGCATTGACACCAGAAGTCATCTGATAAACTCTAAGTTCTCCAACACTGGACACTTTTAAGAAGAGATTGGACAACCATTTGTCTGAAATGGTATAGCGTTTCCTGCTGTTGTAGCCCGCCAGTGGCCTGTGCAGCTGGTAGCTGATTCCGACAGCGAGGTGGCTGGTGTGGTTATTTGCCAGCAGCCTGTGCAGCTGGCACCCGAATTAGACAATGAGGAGGCTGGAGAAGAGTTGGTGCCAGAGGCGGGGATTCAACCAGGGTCTTTAGAACCTCCAGAAGCTCCTATAAGTGAAGAGGAAGAAGAGGAGGAGCCTCTTCTTAATGTAAGGGTGCGCAGAGCTGCCAAAAGGCAGGAATAGCTCCTCAGAAGGTCTCCTTGAGAGCAAGGCTTGGGGCTAATTGGCCACTCCCGTAGCCTATTTAAGGAATGATGACAACTGAGGCAATTTGCAGAAAACAACTTCGTTCATATTCCTTCGTGTATTGACTCCAGAAACGTCTGATTGGCTCTTACTTCTCTCTTGTCATTTTTCCTGTAAATTGCTTCTGGGCATTCTGCCAACCACAGTAAGCTTACGGTTGGTTATCTGAAAGACTGTGCGTCAGAATTGAGTTTTTATTCCTTGGACTCTTGTCGGCTGTTAATGAAGTTAAATTAACAGCCTTTGTTCAGAAAAGACTGATTTAAACTGTACTTGTGTTTGAACAACTACTAAGAAAGCTTATTAGTAGTCCTTAATTAGTAAACTAAGGTTTGTACGGACTTGGTGTGTGCTGTGTTTTTTGTGGTCCATAGCTGGGACAGAACACCTGAGCAGGGAGGTTGGATTAGAAGACTTCCAAGGTCCCTTCCAACTCTGGTGTTGTGTTGTGTTGTGTTGTGTTGTGCTGTATTGTAGTCTACCCTACCCTACCCTACCCTACCCTACCCTACCCTACCCTACTCTACTCTTTGCTAAGATTGAGCAACACTAGTTTAGGAAGACAGTTCCTCATTACCCACCTCAATAATTTGTTTGTTGGATCACTCAGTCTTAATCTTGGGAAATATTCACAAATGGAAACTTTTCTGATCATTTATATCTGTAGCATCATAAACTTCCTGCCTAGCAATAACTTTTCTCATTTGTATGTATCATTAGTCCCTCGTATCATTCCATTTATAACTAAACTCATCTTCTTTGGTTTATTAGTGCACATTTGGAATCAGTTATGCTGGCTAAAATGACTGCTCTTACCAGAGTTTATATTCCCATTGTGCTGCAAAGATACTTGACTGAAGTAAAATAGAAATCTTCCAATAACTACTTTTGTCTAAATGTTTCCAAGAATATAATTGTACAGTTTTTTTCCCGTAACAGTCATTACACAGACTTCAAAGGCCTTTATAAGTTTTTTTTTTTACAAATGACAGCAAATGAGATTAGACAACTAGATTTATGTTTCTACAAATCCTGTTTCCCTTTAAAATTATGATAGTGTGTTAAGAATTAAAATCGTTTTTTTTCCTCCTAAATATTTCATTTCAGGAGCAGCTCAAATCTAAAGAAGATCTGGAGAAACATGGATTGTGTCCAGTGCATTGTGTAATTTTTCCAAAATGTGTTGTAATTGAATTGTACCATATATATCCCCAAAGAGGATGACCCTGAAATCAAATCACCCCATCTAGCAGACAGAAAAATACAGACATAAATACTATGCAATTTCAACTGAAAAAGTGGTGGTATTCAGCCAGTTCTATCCGATTTGGGTGAACCGGTACCAGTGGCTGCGGGAGGCTCCACCCACCCGCCTGGACATCATTACGTCCCATTTTTGATGCTCTGCGCATGTGAGGAAGGTTCTGCGCATGTGCGGAGGTAATGCGTTCGAGTGAAGTAAAAGCCCGCATACGCACACTCACATTTGCGAACTGGTAGCAAAGGTAAGTGAATATCACCCCTGAACTGAAACTATTTCTTAAGATTCTCCCCAAATAAATGGCCACATCGGTCAATGTTCATGTCAATATTTATGGATATTTGCCATTCTGCATATATTTCATCTTACCAGATCTGGGCTGCCAAGATCCATCTGCTTGGATATTTGCAACCGAGAACTGATAGCCCTACAATTTCAACCATTCTCTCTCACAATCAGAAACCACCCTTGCTTTCAAAAAGGCATTCTGTAAACACACATCATTCCTTTCTTTCTTCTATCAGAAGCCACACAAAAAGAGGAGAAAAGCAAGATGGAGGTGCTAAGGGTAAAAGCAGGGTTTCTCAACCTGGGCACTTTGAAGATGGGGGATTTCAACTCCCAGAATTCTCCAGACAACATGCCTGCTGGCTGGGTAATTATGGTAGTTGAACTCCACATATCTCCAAGCTTCCCAGTTAAGTAACACTGAGTAAGGTGTAAGAGAAAGTGATATCTGTGCTGAGAAGAGGAAGAAAGAGAAAAGGGGAAAGCTAAACTGGATGGCCTGAAACTGAAGGGAAGAGGCAATGGGGGAGGAACAGAAACAGAAGAAGGAAGCCTTGTTGAAGAGTCCTAGAAAGAAGGTTAAACCCATCAATCAGTTAGCCACACCCAAGGAATGACTAAATCCATAGGCAAAGCTTCAAAGGCATCCAGCAGGGATGTCTGCAACCATTTCCTCCAGGCGTTTCAATAGCTTCAATATTCTCAGGAGCTAATGCCTGGGAACCCTCCCTCCAACTCACAAATCAATGATAGATGAGGTGAGGTGGGGGATTCCTCATTTTGTGAAGAATTTAAAATTTTCAAAGAATTATGTGTCTCCCACCCCCCACCCCCCAAATAAATTTAGAGAGAAAAATATTCCTGGAGCAGGAAAGTTTTAAATTATTGCTGTTCCAATCTTCTCTTCATTATCAAGAGAACATCAGAAAGGAGGCTACGTTTCTGAAGGACAATTTTGGGAAGAACGTCCAAAAGAACTATCCCTTCATGTTAAATGAGGACAAATCCAAACCAAAAGCTACTTTATATTCTTCATGAATGTTGAGTGAGAGTGAAAATGAGAGTGAGTGAGTGAGTGAGTTAGTGAGTGAGTGATAAATGTCTTGATCACCATTCATTAATGGCTCTGCATTTGTCAACTGTGCAATTTTTGACTAAGTTCTCTCTCAGGTGACATATGTTCCTAAGAAGAAAAAACGTTACCTCCCTCACCCTCCAACCAGTGAACAAAATTTGCCTCAACAATAAACACAAGAGTCATAATGTGGACATGCAGAATGGCCACTGAATTTTGCTTCAGTGCATTTTTATTCATCACTGGGTATCCCCAGTCAAGAGGACATCAGGAATACTGAGGGCAAAGCTGTACCTGTTTTTTTTTATGTGGCATTGCTCATAAAAGCCAAGTGGAGCTTCAGTTGTGTCATTGTGGTGTCCATTTTGACTTTTTTGACCACAATATTGTTCACTTGTTCTGAGAGAGTCAGATCTGGTCTTCTGCTACCATCCTGTGATTGACCCACTTTAACACCAGGAAAGAGGTTGCTTAAAGTAGGTATCCTATCCTATCCTATCCTATCCTATCCTATCCTATCCTATCCTATCCTATCCTATCCTATCCTATCCTATCCTATTTCTATTCTATTGTTTTCCAGAGCAGCATGCCATTTGCTTACCAAGCATGAGCTGCAAACTAACAAGCTCCCTGCTTTGACCTTAATAAGTTAATAGTTATCGATTTTCACCTCCCTGGTGGCCTGTACCTCACTGTCAAATAACTTAATGAAGCAAACAGCTTGTGCTACCAAGAACCATTCTCTGTGGATTCCCTATTGTCTGCCTACAAGTGCTTTTCCTTTTCTTTAATTGTAGAGCTAAATAAACGGAACATTCAATTTCTTTATAATCAATCCTCCCTGGACTGGGATGAGCATTACAAGGCATGGCAAGAGGAGTTGGGAGTAGTGAGACATTTGCCCCATAAAGGCAACCCTTTTTGTGAGCAGATGCCATGGCATTTCCTCTTAAAAGCTACTGCAAGTAATCTGGGAGGAATGTCTCCAATACTGTTAAGTATTGGATTTTAATAATTACACTTTTATTAATTATAATTATCTGTGTATCTTCCATTGTGTTCCCCTTTTTAAATATCCTTTCTATAAATGCTGGATTAGCTGAGAACAACCATACACAAACACCTGTATTTTGTTATACAAAGTACTATCTTTGTTGCAGAATGTCCTTTTCTTATTACCTTTTTGTTTTTTCAAAAATCAAAGTTAAATTCTATTAAATCTGGCTTTAAATTCATAAAGGACTGATTTGTTTTGTTGCTACCCTCAATCCTTTCTGGTTTAGAAGTTCAGTTTTTTTGTTTCCTTTTGTCTTTCTTCCTTTCTATCACTTAGGTAACAGGACTAGGTGGAATGTAAGGAAAATACAGAGTGGCTTAGTCATTTTGTTAACAATTAGGAAAAAGAAATAAACTTTTATTAAATAAGTTAACATTTCTCAGTAAATGAGGTAGAATATACACTGCATGGCTTAATGTCACTGCACCCAGTCCTGCTTAACAGGATAACTTTGAATTGTTCAATACAGTAACATCAGGTGAGCGAGAAAAAACTCTTGCAGGTAAATGTGTAAGGTACCTCAGGTAAAGAGCCTCAGATAGCTCAACAGGCTATAAGTTCGAGTCTCACCAGGCTCAAGGTTGACTCAGCCTTCCATCCTTTCTAAGGTAGGTAAATTGAGGACCCAGTTTGTGGGAGCAATAAGCTGACTTTGTATTTAAAAAAAATATACAAAAGTATGAAGGCTATTGCTTAACGCATTGTAAGCCGCCCTGAGTCTCCAGAGAAGGGCGGCATATAAATCTAATTTTTTTAAAAAAGCAATAAAACTGACCTACAGGTACAATATGTTTAATAGTAGTAGCTGAAAAGAAAGACTGCACAATCACAGAATCCTGTAATGAGACTAGCCTCTTACAAATACACAAATTTCTTTGTATTCGTCTGTGATGTCCTACACGGTATAGTAATAGATTCTTCATTAATTTATAATATGTGAGGGAAACAGCTCATGCCCATCTCTATAATAGATATTATTGTCACGTTACCCAAAGGTAGCTAGGCTAGATTAGCTGATAATACAGAATGTCTGTTTATTCAGTGTTTAACAACTGTAATTAATTAGCATCAATTTAAGAAAGAGCAACAGCTCTGCCATTTCATTCTAATGGGAAAAAAGTTTCCACTGATTCTGAATTCATTTGTCCAATATTCTTTGACAGCAGACTGATTTTTTGATCGCAGAATAATAACATTATTCCTTCCATCTGGCAACCAAGGAAAGATGAGGACCTGAAGTATAAAGAAGAACCAAACAACAACAGAAAGATCTAATAAGAATCCCATGATTCAAGATTAGAAAAAGTAGGAGAGGTATATGTATAAAAACATTCCATTGATCCTCACTGGTGAAAAAAACAAACAGGACAGGAGGCCATTAGACCAAGGAATTGCAGGATCTGCTGTATGATACTATTTTAGCATTTCTTCTACATTTAATATCTAAATTTATAAGGATTGGAAAAGGTACCGCCACATTTCTGGTGTTTTCTTAAATTCAATTTTACTGTTTATCCCGTCAAGGACCAGCAAAACTATGGTTAATAAAACTGTGGTAACACTGCAGTCGATGGGGCCAAAACAGCAAATCTAAAATTTGCAGACAGTGCCCGTGGGTCTGAATATTTTGATTCCAGTCACTTCAAAGATCTGCAAACGAGCAGCTGGATACAAAAAAGCTCAATGTCCAAGAAAATAAATGGTAGCGTTCCAGAAAATATAAACAAAATAAAAAATAAATGAAAATGTCAATGTGCAAAACGCATGATCAGACAAAAAAAAATAATCGGGAATTCTACTTAATCTTGAAATCTTGAAAAACATGACACTCCAGTGAAAGTTACAGAGTATGTGTTTCATATTCTTTGGATTCCAGCCACATGGAAGCCTCTGAGGCTAACTGTGCCCCCCTTTCATGTATTTTGCTTACTGCTTGTATTTTTTCACTTTGCATGATGTTGCTCACCTTGAAATGGAATTAAGTAAGAATACAAGTTTCTGTAGGCATACAAAGTTGTAATTACATTAATGACTGGTAGTTTCTGCGAACTTTAATGTTAAATATTCTTAAACAACTTTTCAAGCTGTAAGTGATACCAGTTTGTTATCCTCCCCAATGCTTAGCACGTCGTGTCTCTGAGCTGACTTATGGCACCCTGGCTTGTTCCAGTTTTTCTCTCCTTTTAAAGAAGACATTAGACAACCACTTGTCTGAAATGGTAGAGGGTCTTCTGTTTGAGTATGGGTTGGACTAGAAGACCTAAAAGGTCCCTTCCAAGTCTGCCATTTCTTTTAAAGCTTTTTAAAAAATCTTCCTATAAATCTTGAGCTTTTTCCAAGTCCACTGATACCTATTTGTGTTTGGACTGAGTTGTTTTGGCTATAGAGACACCCACGTTTTGAGATTATTAAAATATAGAATTAATAATGGCTGCTAATATGAAATTGTGGGCATTTACAATACATAAAAGCACTACTTTATTTTTATTCCAATTTCCAGCAGAAAGTTCAGCATGAATCTGTTTTGATAGGTGAGGTCAGCCCAGCTATGATCATTAGGAATAGATATTATATTCTATGGTTCTTGATTTATATCATTCCATTAATTGAGCCAAAAACATCCTTCAACTTGAGTGAAGAAACAGTTCAAAACTTTAAGGCTGGTCAAGGATTTTATCATATTGTAAATCAACACGATTACCTATTCCAAGATATTTACAAGCTGCTTTTCCAAACCAGCTGTGCTTCTTCTTGATTTCTTGACCTCTTTCCAGCAAGAAAAACAAATCAATAAAAGCAGACAACTTCAAACATAAAGGAAGAGATATCAGTGAGATAATAGTTCAGCTCAACCTTATTTTTTTTATTAAAAAAAAAACAGAAGATACAGTAGGAAGCTCCTGTAGAGAAGAAAAAGCTTGACAAAAGAGAAGGATAAGAAAACAAACACACACACACACACACCACACAAATCCTTAGTTGCGACTGAAAACAAGCTGAAATGAGACAAAGTGAGTGTTTATTTCTCAATCTAGAGGATAAAAAATAGAAGGGACGCCTGAAATGTGCAGCGAAGGTGCCAAGTGTTTGAAAGCAGTTCTTCAGACAGAGAGGAGCTGCAACCCAAACATGTCATGGAAGGAGTTACAATTGTTTGAGGGAGCTAAGAGAAACACAAGCAACGGCTTCTGTATTGGGCAAACTTGTTGCTATGGCTACCTATCCTACCAAAGCCCAGAGCTTGTTTGGAATCACAATTCATGCTGCTTCCATGAGGTGAATGTATCAATATGTACAAAAAGTTATTTAACACCCCCCCCCCTTTTTAAAAAAGAAACAAAGTACGAATATTCATCTATTGTATCATTACATAGAGTTGAATTAAAATATCCATAGGTCGGGGGGGGGGGAATGGACGGACGGACGGGGACCAAGAAAAAGGAAAGGTCCATATACTGTTCTGAAGTCTTTAAAAAAAACTTAAAAGAGATTTTATTTTACATTAGAGGCACATGATCAAAAGAAGCAGCTTCCAGCATCAGTATTGTTGCTGTAATTCGTGCCAACTGAGACAATTATCCTCCTTTTCCTCATGGATATTATTGTCCTATTATCTTGAAGTTGCTAACATACGACAGAAATGATTACAAGTGGTGCCCTATACAACCAAGCAGTTCAAGAGCACGTAAAAAATGCAAGTAGAAAAATAGGGGACCACCTTTGGTGGGAAGGTAACAGCATTCCGTGTGCCTTTGGTCTTTAATCATGCCGGCCACATGACCATGGAGACATCTTTGGACAGCGCTGGCTCTCCGGCTTTGAAACGGAGATGAGCACTGCCCCCTAGAATCGGGAACGACTAGCACATGTGTGCGAGGGGAACCTTTATCTTTACCTTACAAACTTGGGGAGAGGCATTTTTAGCGAACCTATTGTTCATCTACTCCATAGCAAAATTATCCCGAAGGATTTTCTGATTGCAATCGCCTCTTCCTTTGGAGATCGATGAGAAGGGATAATAAATCATCCAGTGAAGTTCTGCCTGTACTGCTGTCCCTCCTATGAAGTCCAGTATTTCCTTCTCAAATTCATTTCATTCAATCAATCCTTTGCTGACCATCAACCGTTCACTCATTCACTGACAGTGCAACTCACTGGTTGATTATGCTTGCCCTCAGCCTCACTCATTGTAAGCACAAATGTACGCACAAAGAAAGCCATACCAGTATTTCAGAATTTAAAATCAGAGCTCATCACAAAATCCATCAGATTTTCAAATTGCCTCCAAATCTTTCTGAAGCAATTCAAGGGCACCTGATGTGATTCAACTAGAATAGATTAAATTACATGAAATCAAATTGCTTCACTCCTTCACAGCTCGTACAACCTCATTCTGTCTCCAATTGCTGCTTTCTTTTCATATGTGTGTGCAAAACTGTATGAGAGTATATATATAACAAAGAATGTTTCTCTTTTTTGTTCATGAGGCCTTTGAACTATGGTGCTGGAAAAGACTCCTGCGAGTCTCTTGGACTTCAAGGCGCTCAAACTGGTCAGTCCTAGAGGAGATCAACCCTGACTGCTCTTTAGAAGGCCAGATCCTGAAGATGAAACGCAAATACTTCAGCCATCTAATGAGAAGGAAGGACTCACTGGAGAAGAGCCTAATGCTGGGAAAGATTGAGGGCAAAAGAAGAAGGGGACGACAGAGAATGAGGTGGCTGGATGGAGTCACTGAAGGCATGAGCTTAAATGGACTCCAGAGGATGGTAGAGGACAGGAAAGCTGGAACGTTGTCCATGGGGTCTCCCGGCTGTTCTGCCAAGTTGGTTAAAACCCTGGCTTTATGCAGCAAGGATTTAAACATTGAGGGCCGGAAAAGTCTAGTGAAAGATGGACGGTCTAGCACTAGCCCTTCGTCCTCTGAAAGATCTGAGAGTCTGTGGACCTCATCCTCATCCCAGGCAGAATTATCACTGTGGACAGAATCCTGATAATAT
The DNA here is from genome assembly GCA_030761175.1 of Masticophis lateralis. Lineage (NCBI taxonomy): Eukaryota > Metazoa > Chordata > Lepidosauria > Squamata > Colubridae > Masticophis > Masticophis lateralis. The sequence continues at coordinate 91,141,408 of JAUDYJ010000001.1, forward strand.
TCGTATTCAGGAGAATAACCAGCAGGAGCAACAAGGTGATGGTGCTGTACAGTTTGAGGAACCGACTGAAGGGGAGCCAGTATCGATCCCTCAGCTAGGAGTCTAGATACCGTCTCAGCCACAATGGATTATACGTGTAGTGGCAAAGTAGATTGGTGTCCCTCCATTGGATGGAGTCCCGCGGCAGTGGGGGTGAAGGTGGCCTCTGGCCTGGCACGTTTCACAGGCACCTGGTGAGTAACAGGAGGTGGTGGTTGTAGGGTCTGTGATGTTGTAAGATCCTGGGGGGGGGTGTGATTCCAGCTGTGAGTCAGGCCCTGCACCAGCCTCAGGTGGATGAGAAACATCTAACAGAGTTGCCTTTTGCTGGGCCAGGTTGAACTGTTGCTCAAGAGCACGATGCCTGCGTTGTTCATCCTTATTACGGGAGGACCCGCGTTTGGAAACTCTGGGGGTGGCTGACGATGGAGGAGCCGAGGTAGCTCTCGACAGCCTAGATCGTGAGGAGGAAGACCTCTTGGGTGGAAGGGAGATAGATACAGACTGGTCCTCAGAAAGTTCAAGGTCAGATGGAAGATCAATGTCAGCCATCTTTGATGTGGGATACCACCAATGTAGGTAAGTATAACAATAATATAATTAATATTTATTTATGTATATATATATATAATAAAAAAATTTTAAAAAATAGGCAAAGATGTCAATAAAAAAAGGTGACTGTCAGACTCCCTTGTAACTGGTGAGAAGGTTGCAGTTTGAAATGATAAGTCGTAAAGAAGGAACGAGGTTCAAGTCTCTGTTAGGTGAAGAAAAAAGGCGCCTTCATGCAATCAACAATGTCCGTGCGCTCTGACCAAGTGAGGCGCTAAATACCTAGTGCTCAGCTGCTGTGTGGAAGTCACAATGGTGCCCCTTTCACAAGCGTCTACTGCGGCTGTGCTAGCCAGGCGATTGATGGTGATGACAGCTGCAGCTGCTAGAGCGGGTCCCCCCACTTTGGGGACCTTTGCAGGGCAATAAACGGCTCCATCACAGAATTTCGCTCCCAGTACCACCGTTAACTATATAGACCTTATTGTCGATGCTAGAGCGATCGGTGGTTGCAGGAAATTGGTGGCTGTAGCACTTCTTAAAGGTGGCTGAGCACCAATTTGCTTGTTGACAGGGTCAAACTGGTGGCAGTGGCGGGAAATTCGCCTCAGCACCGCCGCGCTCTCCGCAACCTTTCAGGCTGGCACTGATCACTTTGAAGCTCAAAATGGCAGCAGCGGCGGGAAACTTGCCTCAGCGATGCCGCGTTCTCCGCACCCGTTCTGGAAGGCACAGTTCAATTTGAAGTCTCTGCTCCGTCAGTAGCACCGGCAGGATATCGAAGACAGTGCCGGGCTTAAATGTGGTCGTCAACAAGGCACTTGTTTGCTTCAAGCTGAATTTCAGCGAGTCTGCTCCAGAACGGTAACAGAAGCAAGCTATGAGAGATCTCTCCAGTCACGTCAGCAAGGCGCTAGGCTTCAGGCTGAACGGACAGTTGAAGTAATTGGAGTCTGCGCCAGCCAGTAGCAGAACTCTAAGGCCTCCAAATCAATCAACAACGAATGTCAAATTTAAAGGTGGAGGTGGTCATACCGGCAAGCCGGGAGACACTTGCCCATCCACAAGAGGCAGAAACAAGTTAAATGGTTCAAGTAGAAAATTATTATAGGTCGAGTGGAGAAAAGGCCAGAGACCAACGGGACTCACCCCCCCCCCCAACACTCAAGTCACAGTCCACCAAAAACAGTCTTTCCAAAATCCAGATGACAAATAGGAATAATGATTAGAGGAAGAAAATTAAGATGTAATTAAATCCAAGGGCAGAATCCAAAGCATGGAATCCAACAATAATTTTCTACAGAGCAAGCCTAAGATCAGTCTCTTCAGCTCCACTGAGTGAATAAAACTGACACCAGTCGAGCAAAGGAGGCGGATCCTAGGAAAATTTAAAGTGCTATGCACTCAGTCTCTGGCTAATACACTGTTGTTAAACCATGCTTTGGATTCTCCAAGAAGCACCCTGGAGAAAAGCCAATGCAATCCTAGGTTATGTTAACAAAGGGATAGAATCAAGATCACGTAAAGTGTTAGTACCGCTTTATAATGCCTGGTAAAATCACACATGGAATACTGCATCCAGTTTTGGTCACCACATTATAAAAAAGATGTTGAGACTTTGGAAAGAATGCAGAGAAGAGCAACAAAGGTGATCTAGTCTAATGAAAAGAAGGACTAGGGGTGACATGATAGCAGTGTTGCAATATTTGAGGGGCTGCCACAAAGAAGAGGGGGTCAACCTATTTTCCAAAGCACCAGAAGGCAAGACAAGAAGCAATGGGTGGAAACTAATTGCAAAGGAGAGAGGCAACTTAGAACTAAGGACAAAATTCCTGACAGTGGGAACAATTAACCAGTGGAATAGTTTGCTTTCAGAAGTTGTGAGTGCTCCATCACTTGAGGCTTTTAAGAAGAAATTGGACCACCATTTGTCTGAAATGGTATAGGATCTCCTGCTTGAGCAGGGTTTGGACTGGAAGACATCCAAGGTCCCTTCCAACTCTGTTATTATAACTCAATAATAGCTTATAATTTTATTGTATAGCAGTTCTCCAGAAGTTTAATGTAGATCAAAGTATTCCATTACTCCTTTCTTCCTTCATGTACATTTTCTTCTTTGGTGATTTATAATTGGTACATCATGCTAGACAATGATCTATCTTGTGATGAAAAAAATATTGGTCAGCTTTGTTCTGATTCTTTTGTTTATTTAAAACATTTAATGGCTCCCCATGTTATGTAAAATAATTCTGGGTGGCCAATATTAACTGAGTAAATGATAAAGACAAAAAAAAATTAAAAACCACTTTTAAACCACAAAGGGCCACAACAATCTCATCTCAGTACCACAAAAGCTGGGTTCCTCTCTACTCCTGACCCAATCCCTTTCAGAAAGCAAGGAGAATAGGGATCACCTGCAATTCAAGGGAAGGCTCTTCCAAAAGATAGGTGAGCTTCAGAAAAGGCTCACTGCCTAGGTCCCACCAGACAACAACATGAAAAAAAGGACTTGGAGTGAGCCCATACTAACCAGTCTAGTCGGATGGGTAGATATCCTCAGGAAGACCCAAATCCAAAATAAACCTGGCCCTGTAACATACTGGTAGTGCTCAATTTACAACATTCATTCAGGTTTCATAACCAATAGTCAGAAATCACAGTGTCAAGTTTCTAAGTAAGCTGAAGATTTGATATAATCAATAGTATTCATGTATATTCACTATTTGTGTCAGTATCAGTTAATACTACAAGCAACTATACATCCAGAAGAATTATGGCGCCCAACCAACCTCATTAAAAATGCAGATATTCTTAAATAAGTAACATTGGCTCATTTAATCGTGTTTCACCTTATGTATAACAAAACCCAGTTTATATGAGAATGGATGCCACTTACCTAGCATGCGAACACATCTGGCATTCTGCTCTGGGCTATCAAATGAGATTTCTCCACACCGCTGAAAAAAAAGGGGAACATATTCAATACAAGACTTGGAGGCAAAGACATCTTTCATCCATAGCACATTGCTTTTATTTTTCACATGACCACTTCATACAATGTTAAGAAACAAATGCCACAAGTTTCTTTGTAATAAGAGCATTTACGAGTTATGAGAAAATGATTGGTACTTGGGAATGGTGGAAGATAAAATAAACTCTCAGAAAATTATTCCGATTTTTAGTAAATTGTAAACAATAAATTCCAATCTGGAAGTATCGGTGGGATTAATCCCTTCGTTTCGTATATAGATGACCATTGATTAGAAAGTCTAATGTCTCCATGTGACACTTTGAGTAGCTACAAGTTCAATAAAATATTTCCTTGCAAATATTGTTTGTGTGTGCTGTGGAACTACAATGCATATTAGACTTCTCTTCCCCAAGTGACTTTGCTATCAAGAAATTATATGACACTGATAGAGAAGTATATGTAAGTTTCCTCAAGACATTGTGGTCATATATGATTTGTAATAAGCAACATTGCAGCAATAGTTTCTGTGGAAGCATCTGTAACACAAAGGGATCATATACCACGAACCCCTATGATTATGTATGAAAGCTGTTGGATGGATGGATGGATGGATAGCTAGACAGACAGACAGACAGACAGACAGACAGACAGACAGACAGACAGACAGACATGAAATTGCCTTGAGTTCATATTTGTGCATGTACACACACACACACACACACACACACATGCTCAGAGAGAGAGCTTCATATAAAAGAGAAAAAATGTCAAGTTATAAGCAACCTGCTAAATTGGTAAACAAATTTCTGTCCCATCAATTCTGCATAATGAAACAATACAAAAAGTGTTACGGTCATTTCTCTTGCATGCTTGTTTCATCAGTTTCCATATTAAATTATAGTTTGATTTGAAAGTCCAAAATTGAGATAGTCACCCTGGAAGAAACATTTTATGTAAACAAAAAGCAGTTGAACTATGTGGCAAAAACATTTAGTTTTTAAAAATGTTGGAAGCTCTAGGATGATAATACTGAACTTTTTTCAGGACTTCCCTTGGAGTTTCAGGGGGAAAAACCCCTCAGCAAGTTTTAGGAGTTATGGTTCTACACTGATGATATCATTCAGTATTTTCTAAGAATGCAATATATTTTATTCTGGTTTACCACAGGAGGAAATTGGCTACAAAGTACAACACTGTTTGGTTGAGAAAATCATTTTTTCCTTTCCTTATTTCACAGTATTTAATAAGCCTCTTCATTCGTACTTCTAAAAAAATTTAATAAGCAGAAATTGCCATAGTATAAAAGACCTATGTTAAAAATAGATATTCAGGACTGAAATGCTGCTAAAATATTATATACTGCACACCATAAAAGTTATCTACAATGTATAAATGTGCGTCATGCTATAAAATGTTGGGCTCAAATATATATAGTGATTTGGAGGACTTTAAAGATTCATATTTGATTGAAACCAGAACTTTTTATTTTATTTATTTATTTTATTTTATTTGTATTTTTTGTCAAGCATGTATTTGTCGTGAAACACTGTTTTTCTACATAATAATTGCACCAAGATTATTGTATGCTGAAGTTGGAAAGATTTGGCAATACCTACAACAGAAGAATGACCGGTGAAAATGACTATTAGCCATTTCAGCAAGTTCTGTCATTTTCACCAACCATTACTCTATTGGTGGTAATGAGGTATTGACTTGTTTGATAAGAGAAAAGACAATATCTATATTTATTCGTGACTGGAAACTCCTTATGAATTTTTTGCCTAAAACAAAAAATGATGAATTTATGATTTATGGTTTTGCATGAGCAAGGGATTGGACTAGATGAACTCCGAGGTACCTTTCCAACTCTTACTGTTTACTGTTTAGCTAGACTACAGAAAGAAGAGAGTCATAAAATAATCTTAGTTAAAATATAAATATACTTATAACTACTATGAAGATCAGAAGACCTTCCTTCCTTCCTTCCTCCCTCCCTTAGTCTTAGTTGTATAATATAATTTTAATATTTTTTTTTTAAAAAAAGAATTTGAGTATGGACATGTATACCCTTCTGCTTATTACAGGTAGTCCTCAAACTACAACGGTAATGGAGCCTGCCTTTTATGGTCGCAAGTGGTGATAACTTATAAGTCAGATGTAGGAGCTAACATTATAAGTGCTTAAGCAAAGCAGTAATAATTAACCAAAGATTCTAGTTACCTGGAATATTCTGTGAGCCAATGATATGCTGCCAAGTATGTTGTAACTTGTAAGTAATAAACTATATAATGTCACTATGTAAGACAATAAAATCACCACATACATCCTCAACCTTTTTGTGTGTGGTCACTCTATAGTCAGACAACCTTGCTTAATGATTCCCTACTGTCCCTGATGCCACCATCAAATGAACACAAGGGTTGTTAAGCGAGGATGGGGTACCTCCTGAGTGGGGGAGACCACCACCAAGCCAAGTCCATAAAGGAGGCAGACAAGTAGCAAGAAGCTTGCAAAGCAGAATGTAGCTCAGTAGAGGGGAAGAGCACAGATAGATTAGGGCCTAGAGTAGGGGTATCAAACTCAAGGCCCGGGGGCCAAATCCAGCCCACGGGACACTTAGATTTGGCCCGCGGGGCTGCCCTGGAAATAGTGAAGGACTGTACTGCCATGCTTCTGCCAGCGAAATGGGCTCCCGAGTTCCATTTTCAGCTACCATGGCCTCCTGCAACCCTCTGCCACCGAAAACGGAGCTCGGGAGGCTCTCTTGAGCTCCGTTTTCACTGGCAGAGGGTTGCAGGAAGCCGTGGCAGCCAAAAACAGAGCTTGGGAGCCCGTTTTTGCTGGCAGAGCACTCAGGCCACTACAGGCACCCTCAACATGAGTGATGTCAAGCTGTCCATGCCCATCCTACCCATGCTCACCGAGGTCAAACACAACCCTGATGCAGCCCTTAATGAAATCGAGTTTGACACCCTTGGCATAGAGCCTAGAGCCAATGCAAGAGACACTTCCTAAGAAGTCTCCATGCTTGGCCAGCGAAGTCATGCCTGTGGCCTCTCCTCCCATCAAGTGACTGCAAACCTGTCCTGGCTCTTGCTAGGCTTTGGGGAAATCAGCCACCTGCATGCAAAGGTGGCTGCTTCAGGATGACCCCTCCCCACCCCACATTTCTTCAATAAAGGAAACAAAAAAGTTGGGAGGGGTAACTTGTTGCTCTTTCTTCCACCCCCCCACCCCCACTCCATGCCCCATTAGAGGCTTCAACTAAATTCTACTCTCCAATCTGGATCCCTTTTAAATACTTCATTTGCTAAATTTGCTGCATGCCTAGAAAGAAGATTTCAAAATCTGTAAGTCACTTACCTTAATGAGTGACTGCCAGGCTGAAGAATAGAGGAAAAGGTAGGAAGGAGGGAAGGAGGGAGAGAAGAAGGAAGGGAACAAGCAAAGTTCTGCAGCTTGTTTCCACTGAGGAGCTGAAGAAAAAATTCAGCTCTAAAGAACAAACATGCTGCACATTTGCTGCATGTTTGCTGCAAATGTGCAGCAAACATGCAGCAAACAAACAGCAGAAGCCTAAAACTTTCCACAGGTTTCCAAGCTTTTTGCTGCCTATCAGACTGCCTTTAATACCCAGCTTCTGACTGTCTTGAATATACTTGAAAATTTATTCCAGATATTATTTTGCAACATAATGAAAATAAGAAGAGGGGAAGCAGCACTGAAAAGGTCTGCTGGTTCTAATGACCAAATAAAAACTTAACTAAAAGATTTGGCCCTCCAATAATTCAACAATGCAGCACAACATAATCTCACTCTGATTATTTTGCTCTAGTTTGATCCTGAGAAGATAGGAGTGATTGTACCTTAGTTAATGGCCAAAAGAGAAATGATGCTCAAATCCAGCCAAAATCTCTAGAGGCCTGGACGATAGTAACTTTTGAAACACTTCAATCAAGCAGAATGGGTTTGATTTCATGGGACTTTCTCCATGGTTTTTTTTTTCTCTAGATAGGATGCTGATGTTTGGAAACTTCTCACATTACTGCCAATTCCTATGTAATTACATTGCAAGCATTAATATTTATTATTTATTAAGATGTGTTTTAATGTTTGCAGAAATGGAAATGGAAATCACCAGTAAGGAAGGCACTTTGCTTAAGAATGGCTTGGAAAAAGGACAATATGTTGAGCCAATCCCTTTTCAAACTTAACACTACTCTCTTTGGAAGGCTACTGTGCCTAAACAAAACAAAACAAAATCTAAAATATAATGATTACTTTCTTTATGCAGTGACAAGCAACAACTGATCAGGAAAAAAAAAAGAACAGATGACCCTCATCCTACACGAAGGCCAAATTGCACACTGTATATATTATTTGATTTGATGGCTTATTTGTTCCCTATGACTATCATTAAGTGTTCTACCTTATGATTCTTGACGAATGTATCTTTTCTTTTATGTACACTGAGAGCATATGCACCAAGACAACTTCCTTGTGTGTCCAATCACACTTGGCCAATAAAGAATTCTATTCTATTCTATTAGCAGCACAGACTCAGAATTTTACACTGCAAAAATCTATGTTATTCTGTTGAAGCCACATCTGCTATCCTGAATCAAATCTCTAATCATCTTTTTCTTGCTTTTTTTTTTTAAAAATTTGATCGCACTTATTAAGATTCTTCTGGTTTTTTCCCAAGGCCACCAATTTAAACAAACTGCATCAGCATCTATAAATAACAGAAATTCAACAAGCTGTATACAGAAGCATCCAGATCTTCTCTATAAATATTTGTGGGATGCCTCTCTAGCATGTGACCAAATGGGCAATTTACATTGAACAGAAGAGTATTTGTGAAGAACTCATTGCACCTCCAGCCTAAGATGTTCTAGCATGTGAAACTAACAATCAAATATTATTTTATTCCTCTCATTTTCATCATGGTAAACCAGCCCATGGAATTTAGTAACTGAAATGAAAAGTGAAAATCTGAGAATTGAAAAATGTAATGCATTCCTAGAAGTTTCTCATGAAACCACAAAATAGCAAAAGTAGTATTTTTACAAGAAGGGAGCCCACATTTTGCCAATGCTGATTATAATCATCTGAATGTCGCTGACACTAAAGGCATTTAGTAATCTCCCTAGATTGTGTCTGCTGTAAAACAAGCATATAGTGTATGCCTGCTTTCCTGCAAATCAGAATACCAAGTCTATTGTATCACTTTGTTTAGTTTAAATGGGAAAAATAACTAAAATTGGGAAAGTGTAGAAAGTGTAGTGTTCTTCCCCAAAATAACACCAATACTTTGGTTAACTCAATTACCAACTTCTCATTAGAAATAGAATAACAGAGTTGGAAGGGACCTTGGAGGTCTTCTAGTCCAACCTCCTGCCCAGGCAGGAAACCCTACATCACTTCAGACAAATGGTTATCCAACATCTTCTTAAAAATTTCCAGTGTTGGAGCATTCACAACTTCTGGAGGCAAGTTGTTCCACTGATTAATTGTTCTGTCAGGAAATTTCTCCTTAGTTCTAAATTGCTTTTCTCTTGGATTAGTTTCCACCCATTGCTTCTTGTCCTGCCCCCAGGGGCTTTGGAGAATAGCTTGACTCCCTCTTCTTTGTGGCAACCCCTGAGATATTGGAACACTGCTATCATGTCTCCCTTAGTCCTTCTTTTCATTAAACTGAAAAAAAAACTTGTTTGAATATTTTTTATCAGTGTATAAGAGAATAAACGTATGCAAACCTGTGAGAATGAGGTTTTTTTTCTAGCTCTTTAAAAAATAAACAGAAGACAGCATTCACCTCCCCTTTAAACATCCCACATGATTAAATTCTTCAAAGGAAGGAGGACAAGACACTTTCAATAATTCAACAGATAAGAATATTTGCCTTGCTCCCTCTGATAACTAAACTGTGTTTGCCAACTAAGTATTATAAATTTATTTTTATTTTTCTTAAAAAGATCTAGTGCAATTGTGTATTGTCCCAAAAGTTTACAATAGAACTTTTAGAGGTTTTTTTTATATTATTTAAACATTTAGAGATTTTTAAAAGAATGTTGCTCCCAATTTATACACCTAACCTAGGAGCACAAGACCAACTCAGATAAATTAAGACTCCTTGTTCAGCTTTTGTTCTTCACAGTGGCCAACTGAATGTGTATTTTAAGGTGAAGAATTACTGATAGACTTGCTTTCTATTCATTTATCTAATTCACTTATGTCCTCCAAATTAATGGTCATGGCCATGGCCATGTCTTGTGGTAATGAATTCTACCTGTTAACTATGCACTGATTAAATAAGTGTTTTCCCCTGTTTTCCCCTGTTCCCCTGTTATATGACATGGGATATAAAATATTTTCAGATGAAAAGTGCCTACGATGCACAAATAGCCAGGTTCATCTTTAAACATGAATATAATGTCAGGCATGTCCCAAACCTTCACACATATGTATATAAATATCTTGGAGTTCCAGAGCTCTCGATCAACAAAGATTTGTTATTCTATGGATGTGTCCTTATTATTATTAGTTATCTTCATATCCCATCTTCCTTCCAGGAACTTAAAGCAACATGCATTTTATTCCCCTACAAACTAGACCCTATCCCTAAGCCAACGGGGTGGGGGTGGGGAGATAGATTAGATGAATATCTCCATCTTTTGGAACCTTTTGAAATTTTGATCTTATATAAAAGTTTGTATGTGGATGTGATCAGATATAATATCCAAAGGCTGGTGCCAGAAAAAAAATAAATTACCCCAAGTTAATTTCTGGGCATGTTAGGCAGAGCCTAATAAGTTTTTGTTTGATTTGTGTCTGAGAGGTGTTTAGAGTAAGATAGCAGCAGGCATATAATAAGTTAAATATCTCTGGAGATTATTTGCTTTTAACTGTCCCCTCTTGAAATTCATTTTCCAAGAAATAATAAGAGTCAGCTTATGTAGGTGTACAGATACTGTGCTATTAGCTTTTGTGAGAGAATAACCACACTGGGCATTTATAAAGGCACTTGTGAATCTAGACAACCTGGTATTGACCCAGAGTGAATCTGTTTACTGGGGCAGATAGATAATTAGAACCAATTATCTGTGTTATCTCATACGGTTCCCTATTTGACTGAAATCAAGCATTTCAAAAGCACAGTATGCTACTGCAATTATCAAGCTTTCTCTCTAATAATATCCTACATTGATTTAAACCTGGAAGCTTCTTGATAAACAACACATGAAGATGCTTGTATATAACCCTCAAGATGGACAAGGCAGGAACAGACTGAGAGGGCCAGAGTAATGGTAGTGCTGAAACTGAACAAGTGGCTTGCTTAAAACTAGCTTATCCATTGGTAATTAAGGTTGCAGTCCTGAATGCACATCACCTTAGTTAAAAGCCCTATTTAATCCAACAGGGCATCTTACCTTTGAGTAAACATTCAAATCATTGCCCTGTAAGATGACATTTTGTACTAGCAACTTCCTGACAAAATTGCTCATATGTTTAGCCCCAGTTTTACAGCAGCTCTTAATCAAGGAATCAACCCAACCAATGGATGTCTTTGTTTTATTGCTATAATTCATTTCCCAGATGTCTACAAAAAGACGATTTTGTTCCTGCCACATCCTGCTGCTTTTGCAGCCAGTAACCTTCTAGGAAGTGACTACTGGATTGTCATACACAAACATACTTTACCCTTTCAACAAAAGCATGAAAAATCTGAAAAACTATCAGAAGACAAACACAAGGAATTACTGATTTTTATGAAACATATTATAATGACCAGCACCACAATAACTGCTTCACTCTCTTAAATATGCAGGAATGCATATAGCTTTGATGCCTGTCAAAGAGAGGACTAAAATTCAAAAAATTCAGCTTTCTAAATTAAGATAACTCAGAAATGCAAGGAGTGAAAAAATTTGATATTTGTATTCAGGATTCGAATTTTGTGGGTTTTTTAAAATAACTATTTCAATGGCAACAGTGGAAACTTCTTTAACTTTCTCCAAGCTGCAGACCATGTTGAATCTTGAACGAACTGTACTCTTAAATTTATAAATCTTTTTATAAGTTTGTTCTCCCTTCAAAATAGTTTAATCTAACTATTAGCCAAACCCGGTAAGTATATAGCTGGGGGAGAAAAAATGAATTCCCAGAATGAGAATTTTTTATTGTGAAAATATGTGTTATAATTTGCAAAGTATTGACCTGAGAAAATTGGATTAACAATCTGCTGTTGAAAGGGAAATACCATGTTTCCCCGAAAATAAGACCCTGTCTTATATTTTTTTAAACCCTGAAATAAGCACTTGGCCTTATTTTCGGGGAGGTTTTATTATTTTGGGGCGTATGGAGCAAGATGGGGCTCCTCTTGCCATCTTATCTGATTTCCAGTTCTACGTTTAAATATTTTCAGGGAGGACTTATTTTCGGGGGAAGGCTTATTTAAGCACATGCGCTCAAATGCTCAGTTGCACTTATTATCAGGGGATGTCTTATTTTGGGGGAAACAGGGTATTATCTTCTCTCTGATTTGCTGACACAATACCTTTACCAATTTTGACAGGCAAGTTATGTTGCTGTTGTTGTTTGTTGACGATAGGACTCTTTCCTGTCTAGGGAATATCCTCAGAAAGATGTCTCTCTCCTTTAAATCTGTGCTAAAACTGTAGCTCATGGAAAGAGATGAATCTGAACAAGCAGAAATCAGAATCATATGTTTTCTGAGAAAAGAGTCACAGTCTCATTTAGACAGATAGGTTTGTTTTGAGTTCATAACAGAACAATATATACCATCCCATAGTGCTTTATAGCACTCTCTGGGTGATTTACAATATCAACATATTGGGTCCTAATTTTACTGACCTTGGAAGGATGGAAGGCTGAGTCAACTTCAAATCCCATCAGGTTCAAACTACAGACTGTGGGCAGCCTGCAATACTGCATTCTAACCACTGCGCCACCAGGGCTCCTTATGTTTGTAGCTTACATTGGATCAGCTGTACATATTATTTCAATCTAATGTATTAACTCTAGGTGCTGGGCGTGGAGTTGCTTTCTTCAAAAAAGAAAAGAATGCAGCAAGTTATACAGGTATAGTTACATGCCTTTAGTTCTTCTTTCCCAAATTCTCAGAAAAGTGGATTTACCACAGTTTAGCATACATTTTTGATAACCTTTGCAATAATTGAAGTTTTGTAACCATTTCTATATTAAAATTTATTTCAATTAATACTAAGTTTACTGGTGATTTTTTAATAAGAGAGAAAGCAGTGGTCTATTGGTTATGTTAATTTATGGATCAATAGATTAAATTTTGTATCATTATTAACTGTGCGGGTACAACATTATTAACTGTGGGGTATGTTATTAACTGTGCAAAGACAAAGTCTTTTAAAATCGGTTTAAAATAGCACGATTATACTAATATAATACACTAATATGTTAAAACCCTTATGTAAGAACCCCTTATTGAAGTGTGTATTAAGATACTTAAAACTTAATATGCCCTTCAATATGGGGTTCTTACGTAAGAGTCCTCTTTCAAAAGAGCAGGCAGAAAATCAATTTAGTGATAATTAATAAATGGATTTTAAGAATAGGATCATTGTAATGCAAATGTTCTGAGCTTTTACTTTAGACCCATTAACGAAGACTAAAGAAGAGGTACACATAGGAACAATAAATTATCTGGTATATATCTGCAGTTATATTTGTAGCCTACAATGGATCAGCTACATTTATGTAATGCTAAGATCTAATTAGCTGAAGAGGAATAAGTCTCTCTGAAAGAGGCAATGACCTTACGTAGTTTTCTTGTGCAACTTCTGGCAATTGTATTTCTGCCAAGTCACATAACCTCATCCTACTATATGTGATATAATAGAATAGCAATACCACTCAGATTTATATACAGCTTCTCAGTGCTTTACAGCCTTCTCTAAGCGGTTTACAGAGTTATCATATTACCCCCAACAATCTTCGCCCCCATTTTACCGACCTCGGAAGGATGGAAGGCTAAATCAACCTTGAGCCTGGTGAGATTCAATCCTAGTTATATTTTATTTGATATCATCTAAAGCAGAGTTCCCCAATCTTTTCAATTTTGTGCACAGGTGGTGGGGGAAGAGGGGAGGGTTCCATGTGTGCAGCAGGCAACTGCATGCACACATATCTCCATTTACATGAGAGATGGACACATATGCCTTTAACTTGCGCAAATGGAGCATGTGCACCAGTGGTGGGTTGCCCCCGGTTCGGACCGGTTCGCAAAAATCAGTAGTAAAACTGGTGGGAGGCCCCGCCCACCACCCCAGATGTCATCATCAGCGATCTGCACATGCGCAGAAGCTTCTGTGCATGTGCAGAAGCAAGACATGCGTGCAATCCCATTGCAAACCGGTAGTAAAGGTAAGTAGAACCCATCCCTGACTGGCATGCCACTTCCATGGCCCGATTGCTAAAGCCTCAAGGTCCAGTAAAGGGCTGTGGCCCGGGGGTTGGGGAGCCCTGATCTAAGGTATTCACTATGCACAATTCAGGGAAAAATAATAAACCAACACAAAATATTATTATTAATATATTAATATTAAGTAAGCATTAACTATCTCTGGTACCCTTTTTCTTTCGAAATTTCTGATGTTTACATAAAACTAGCTAAGCACTAGGCAAATCATTAGATTATGAATGTGGTTCGTCAGGTAAAATTCCATTCAATAACCTTATTGGACTATAGTATAAGTTTGCCAACAGGATGTAATATATCACATTTTTACATTTTTAGTGAGGCAGATCTCAACCCTTTCTTATAACTTTTCACTTAAGTGAAGAGACTCCTGAATTGCATGATTTGAATGTTTCCTCTTAACTAAAGGAATGGTACTTGGAACAAATTGTAACACTATCTCTCAAGCAGAAAAACAAAAATAGGGAGTAACTTTATGGATGCATCATATAATTTTATTTCTCAATTCAGTGCGTTTTAGACAGATCTGACATTAAAAAGGTACTTGTATTTAGGGCCAAAAATAAAATAAAAAAAAAACAACAACACACGAAGAAACCTCTTAGTAAAGCTACTCTTGCCATCTGGATGTAATATAGTCCAGTGAAAGGATAACAAAGTTATGGTTTGGTTTTATAATGTTTTCTTTAGTGTTTTATGTGGTATTTCACAACCCATCAGGGCCTCCTCAGTTAGTACATTAGGAAAACATCCATTGCAATATTAAATTCACAAAGTGAAAAAATACAATTTGCTGGAAATATGATTCTTTTAAAGCTACACCCCCATTTAAACAAGGAGCTCAATTATCTGGAATCAACTCATCAAATGAACAAATAGGCCTTCTCAAAACGATAAGAGGAAAGAAAGAGAGAGACAGAGAGAGAGACAGATAGACAGACAGACAAACACCCTTTAATATATTCAAAACTATTGCACAGTTTATTCTTAATTTTAACAAGAAGTTGTAGATGTGATCTGATAACCTGAACTAGATGGGCAAATTCATTTGTTCATTCAATTTCTTTGAATTTGAATTCCTAGATCCATAAAATGGACTGTCCAAATAATATGATTGATTAAAAAATTAATTTATATTTGTATTCATGGTTTATTTCAGATGTCTTATTTTTCTTTCCCCCAAGAGTTTGAGATAGTATCCCCCTCCTCTTCTAATCTTTCCTATTATAGCAAGAGGGGAAGTAGTTAAATAGCTTAGGCCGAGAGAAAGTCCAAAATCACACAGTGCACAGATACCCAGTAGCCATTCATGACCAGAAATATATTTCAAGGGACATGTGGACTTATGAGATGGCACTATTATTATTACCATCACTCTATTACTCTCTTTTCCTATTTTCATTCTGCTTTTATAGTTTTAATGTTATTTTAATAGTTACTACATAATGCTTGTGGATAATGGGGAAAATAAGAGGAAGAAGGAACATTAGATATGTTCTCTGCCTTGAGATGTTTATTTAAAAAAATAATAAAGGGGGAGGATAAATTAAATAAACAAACAAATGATTGTTTTATTTATTTATTGCTTTACTGGACATATGTCATCCAGAGTCACCTTCTGTGAGATGATTGACTGGATAAATTTAATAAACAAACAAGAATAGGAGCAGAAACAATACCATCATTTGGTTCTTGGTTCTCAACTAATAATAAAAGAGCACCACCCACTGAGAGCTAGAGAAAGAGCATCCTGAGAAAGTTATTGTTTGTTGTGCTTCAGTCACCAGTTTCAGTGTTAATTTTTTCACTGGCAAAATACATTTTGAGCATAATCCAACTGATGATTTTTTACTTTTTTTTGGCCTGAAGAACTGAGATATTGAACAATTTTCCTTTCTCTTGCACCTGTTCTAGTGGAGAACCTTCCACAGCAGATTTTTGAGAACATGGAAGAGTACACAAAATTAGACTGTTACAGGTTGTTTCAGGCAAAAGTAGAATAAACTTACATACCATGAATGCCAGTGTTCTTCAGATGCTGCTGAATTATAATTCTCAGCAGTTTCCATCTATACAACTAACAATGAGTTGTGCTGGTAATTTATTTAATGGGGATTGGGAGAATTGTCATTTATGTTCCACTTTGTTGCTCTTTTTTTTAAATTGTTATTCCTCCCAGAACCTCAGGATGGAATATGAGATTCTACATACAGTAATCTTCACCAAAACTATGTGAGATAACTTATGCCAAGTCCCCCAGGGGTCTATGGACCACAGGTTGAGAACCACTCACTGATCTACCTTGTTTTTTTGGCTACAATTCAAAAGCAATTTGCCATTATCTTCTTCTCCCAACATTGTAGTTTGCAAAGCTGGTATTCTCTGAAGCTTCCCATTCAAGAACTATCTCGACCTACAACTGCTTAGCTTGTCTTCTCAAACAAGGTCAGTCAGGTATTGCCACCCGCTGAGTCTCTTGGAAGACAGATTGTGTCTCAAACTATACCATCTAAAGGTCATAAACTATTAATTTCACATTCTTTAACATTCTAAACTATTGATTGTTAAAACAAGATATTCCAGTTCATTATTGTAAATTATCTGCAAATTGCCCATATCTTTTTAAATACTATATTTCCACAGTAAATAAAAACATAGGCTTAAGAACTTCATAAAAAGCTAATCCAATGAGAAAATGTTTTAGTCAAAAGATATTTTCACTATATGTACAGAAATACTATTTCTTCAATCTTAGGTAAACTAGTTTGATTTTTTAAAACATTTATTTTATTTATTTGTTCAACTTGTATGCCGCCTCTCTCCAAAGACTCAAGGCAGCATACAAGTTGAACAAATAAATAAAATGTTTTAGAAAATCAAACTATTTTTTTAAAAAATGTAATTAGCAATGCAGAGGGTTAAAAATATTTTTTAACTCACATACTCCCAAAATACGGTTTTTCAGCAACCTTAAATATTTATCCTATTATCAACTTATCATAACAGTTTTGATCAAATTCTCAAGATAATCCAAAAGTGTTTTGCAGCTTTCAGGGCAGGAAAAAAGAGCTGAATTGTAACTAAAACCAGAGCCAAGACTGGGCCAAGATATTAAAATGGCAAGATTATAACTTTCTAATTGTGCCTACTCGGCTTTGTTAATAAAACATTTGAATTCTAAAAAGCAATAGAGGTCAAAATACAAGCCTAGTGGTATAGCTGAACTGGGAAAATTCCTTTTCATCATAGGTGCTCCATTTTGGCTTTAATCTTAGTGTGATACAGCAGTGAAATCCACTTATCTTTGCTAACGGTTTGGGAACGGGAGTGCGGGGGAGTGTGTGCACACTATGCGTGCATGTGCCTCTTCTGCGCATGCGCAGATAGTAAAAAAATGGGACGTAATGACGTCCTGGCAGGTGGGCGGAGCCTCCTGCTGCCGACGCTACCAGTTCAGCAAACCAGATAGAACCGGGGGGGATTTCACCGCTGGTGTGATGTGTAAACTTACTCATAGTAGCTTGTAAACCATGTTTTAATACTATGTGAGTGAGGCCATGGTGTCTTCTTCAATACACTATAGTTAAAACAAAGTGTAGCGTACTTTGCATCATGGCATTCACTTTTTTATTGTCTGACATTATTTTGAGGAAGGAGGTCTGTATGGCTTTAAAAAGAAATGTCCAAAAGAAAGAAAAAACAGCAGTTGGAAACTATGGTAAATTCTTAGAGGATACATTCACCCCACCCAATGTTCTAGTTTTGTTCCTTAAACTGAACCAGACAAATGCTTGGGGCAGCCCTAAACAAAGTTCTTAATTGTCAGATCCTTTGCCTTCTTAACAGTAAATCTCTTTCGGTTCAATAGAAATTAAATGATTTTTTGCAAAGGGTTTCTTCACAAGATGTATTTTGCCCAAAGCAGCTTTGAGTTCAGTGAGTATATTAAACAATACAGTACAAATTTATGCATGACACATTTATCAAAAGTAAAAATGAAATGTGGGTAGCAATGGCAGTAATGTCTCAAATAGTCTCCAATCCTGCAAAAGTGTGTCTGAATGTTATAGCCACTTGAAAAAAAGTTTTGTTTCTTCGATCTAGCATTACCTTACTGAATTGTTTAGAGCAGGGGTGACAAACTCAATTTCATTGAGGGCCTCATTAGAGTTGTGTTTGACCTTGGGGGACCATAGTGGGTGTGGCCATGGTGGGCATGGCCAGCTTGACATCACTTGTGTTGGGGGCACCTGTGGTGGCCCAAGCACTCTGCCAGCAAAAATGGGCTCCCGAGCTCTGTTTTCGGCTGCGACATCCTCCTTCAACCCTCTGTCAGCGAAAACAGAACTCAGGAGAGTGACACACAGCCCTCCCGAGCTCCGTTTTCACTGGCAGAGGCACTGAGGGAAGGTCCTTCACTATTTCCAGGGTGTCCCCATAGGCCAGATCTAAGCATCCCATGGGCCATATGCGGCCCCTCGGCCTTGAGTTTCACACTTCTGGTCTAGAGTATGTAATCATCTGGATTAAAAATAATTAAAACTGAATCTCTGGAAAACAGAAACTATAAGACCTGTACATGTACACATGTATTCTTAATAGGCTGATGTTTTTATAATAAAAAAATTTGAAACCCTGGCTGTTTTAAATCAAGATCCTGATTTAGGGGCAATGGCAGAAGCACTTAATAATTTCCAAGGTATTTGCCTATTTCTATCCTTGAAATATAAGGATCTAGCCAGTGATAATTGATTAAATTTCATCTCACTCCTCTGTGCAGTCAGACAAATATCTCTGGAAAGAAAGGGTAACTCCTACCCATGCATTTAATATACTAATAATATGCTCATACAAGAACAATGCACGCAAGAAAGTAATCCCTTGAAAAGAATCCTGCAGGAAATTATAACTAAAGAGCTAAAATTTAGGAAAGAATGATAATTTTCAATGTGTTTTACTTTAACCATTTCTCCTTATTGCTCATTATCCATCTCTGGTTCAAGACTTTCTAACAGAAATTCAATTTTCACTCACTGGGTTTTAATGGTTGTATATAAGGAATCTATCAGCGGCAAAAGTTGGAAGAATGGAATGGAATGGAATGGAATGGAATGGAATGGAATGGAATGGCATGGCATGGCATGGCATGGCATGGCATGGCATGGCATGGCATGGCATAGCATAGCATAGCATAGCATAGCATAGCATAGAATAGTTTTTTTTTAATTGGCCAAGTGTGATTGGACACACAAGGAATTTGTCTTGGTGCACCTGCTCTCGATGTATATAAAAGAAAAGATGTATTCATCAAGAAACATAAGGTACAATACTTACAACACTTAATGATAGTCATAGGGAACAAATAAGCAATCAAATCACATTAGGAAAGAATATAAATCTTAACGATATGAGCAACAAGGTTACAGTCATACAGTCATAAGTGGGAGGAGACGGGTGATAGGAACGATGAGAACGTAGACTTAGTAACTAGTTTGACAGTACTGAAGGAATTATTTGTTTAGCAGAATGATGGCGTTTGGGAAAAAATGTTCTTGTGTCTAGTTGTTCTGGTGTGCAGTGCTCTACAGCATCATTGAGGGTAGGAGTTGAAACAATTTATGTCCAGAATGTGAGGGGTCTGTCAATATTTTCACAGCCCTCTTTTTGATTCATGCAGTATACAGGTCCTCAATGGAAGGCAGATTGATAGCAATTGTTTTTTTCTGCAGTTCTAATTATCCTCTGAAGTCTGTGTCTGTCTTGTTGGGTTGCAGAACCAAACCAAACAGTTATAGAGGTGCAGATGACAGACTCAATAATTCTTCTGTAGAACTGTATCAGCAGCTAGTCAAATGTATAAAAGTTTTCCAGCATTAAAAACCCTACCAAAAATCTCTCTCGTTCCTTGAGTTCCACTTGCCAAAGTAATTACTGATCAGAATCATTGACTAACCAACTCTCTGTACTAAGGATTAATACATACAGCATATTTTCCTGGCAATCCTACCATTTTTACCCAGGGGGCATCATTCATAATAGTGTCAATATGTATAGCTTACCCAGATTTGGCTTTTTAAATAGAAAAACAAACTCTTTCAAAGAAATCCCACAGTGACATCACCTAACAGATGGAACCTTTACACTATAGATTTTGGGGTAAATTCATATTCTTTCTCTTAAATAATGCAAGCAAAATACTGAAATGATACTAAGTCAGTGGAAGAATTACCGATATTTGTAATTCTGCCAGGATCTTGGGCACCATTTGGGATTGTTTCAGAACTTTTTCTCAAGGAATTCTAGTACCTAATACATATCCCTGCTGTATGGGTAAGAAATGTTGACTCAGTAAAGAAACTAATTTTCTTTTAAATAATATATAAAAGACAAGTTTCTCCTTTCCAAGTCTTCACTCTGGCTAAGCACATATGTGACATTATATACAGAAAGATAATCAGGTAGCTTCAGATTTGGTCTATTATAATTTCTGTGATTAGTGAGATATTACGGGAAACAATTTTTAAAGTTGAACTAATCTTTGGGGTAGAGGAATGTAAGTATTTATGGTCACACTTGGGGAAAGTTGCCAGTTGCTCTAGGTCCATTAGCAGATGCACAGTTAATACACAGATCCCATCTATCTACTTCAAAACAAAGTAATAAAAAGGCAGGGATAAGAAAATAAAAATTGCTGCAGAGAAACAGAGTGACATATCACCTGGGAAGGTGCCATATTTATGTGTGAGGCTGAAAAAAAGGAACAGCATGCCGGTAGGAGAAACACAAACACAATCCCACGGGAATTTGCAAGCATATTTTTCCATTTAGCATCCTCTATTCTCAGCATTTAGTATATAAGCTGAAAACAATTGTAGTTCTCTCTATGACAGCTTTATCAATATATGTGTGCAACAACTGCAGTAGAATTAAAAAGTCACATACTTCCTTAATTCTCTCATGCAGAAAGCTGCATATTGGTGTCCAGAAAAAAAGACGGCCTCAAGACTCCCTGTTTGACATGCAAGTTCTCCGCAGAAAGTGAAGTAAGGAAGATCTATAAACACATGATTCTTCCAAAGTATTATTAACCTTACAAGAATAGAGAGACCATAAGTGCATTCTCTGTAGGATGAGGAAACGTTATACGAAGGTTCACATTCAGCCAAGCAAATTACCTCTTCCATTTGGTATGGTGCAGTTCAAAAAACTTTACCATCTGATTCAATACTTGAATTGTTTCAATGTCACCCAATCTAATCAGACACATATATATATATTTGTTGATAAAGAAATAAAGGAAGAGCAGGTATAGATCTATTTCAAGCTATTTAGCTCTCATCAGCTGGTCATACCCTTACTCTGATTCAAACTTAGGTTGCCTGCATATTAGGCAGTTATATTAACCTCTGAGCTACAAGTTCTCCTCCCTTTATCAGCTTGAGCCAGGGGAGAGATTAAGTGTGTTTTTCTATCGAAGCACCTGGTATAAAATAGTTTGTCGTGAATGCAACTGCTTGAGGGCTCCTGAATTGGAGCTGAAAGGCGAAAGGGAAGCAGTATGTTCCTATATATCTGATATTTTAGATTTCATCTAAAAGAGAGTCAGGTCATTATAAATGCAACTTTGCAGGTGAAAGTCTGCACCTGTAGTCAGAGATCACATGCTTCCTTACTATCAGCAATGTTCCTTACGTGCTTTAGACTATTTAACTAAGGGAGTTAGAATTAATCACATTTTCTTGCTCAGTTGAACACTGTTTTTGTCAAGGGAACTGCAAAGCCAGGAAATACAATAAATTACAATAAGTAATAAAGTTGTCTCTGTAGCTTAATAGAAGGACAGAGGCTGCACTTCTAACCTTGAATTAAGCCCCATTTAACAAGACAGCTGTGCTCAGACACTGTATTAAAGTACAGATTATTTAAGCATGGTTTGCTCAATAAGCCACAATGAGCCTATTTTTACATAATTCTAACCCAGAAACCATGGTTTACATACAAGCCATAGAGATTAATTCACAGAACAGACTAAACCAAAAGTAAACAAATCTGTGGACTTTATTTTTTGTAAATATATGTAACCTTCTGCTGATCAAATCATAATAAGTTTCTGATTGATCCATAAAACTTAAAAAAAGAGAATTTGTTTTGGTTAACTATTTATGGTTAAGAACAGTTAAATGCTAAGGAACTTTTCCAACTTAAAAGAAGCTATAAATGCCTCAAATGTCATGCACTGAAAGAAAAAAATATTTTATTGCAAAATGTATCTTCACTAAAATAGCAAACAATCTGGATTCATCTACACAAAATATATCTTATACAATCTGTCTTATAACACACTGTGCAAAGAAATTATGCTGAATTCTTTTTCAAAAATAATAACTTGCTAAAAGAATAAATAGAGGAAGCTGAGCTTTTCAAAATGGATTGCATAAAATACACATTCCTTGTTTGTTTGCAAACCAATGATACATTGTTTTCTGCAAGGATGTTAGCTACTTCAATTTTAAATGAAAATCTTGTTTCTTCCATGAGAAATTTGCTACTAAAACACATTAGATAATCCTACATTATTCTACTTTCACTATTTCCAAACAGAATAAGTGGAACACTGCTCAGGAAAGTTAGGAATTAAAATATGTGCAAATAAACATTTTGTACATATTACAAGGCAGATTTAAAATAACAAAGGGATCAAGAAGAAGAATTGGGCTTCCCTCAGTCTTTTTGAGATGAACTCAAGCGAGATTGGATCTTAGTGCTGTTTTTTGGAAATAAAACATTTATTTCATGAAATGCCTAGCTTGGCCTCCCACGTAGGACAGGATACAGCCAAAGTTAACATTTTAAAATCCTTTTAATATTTATGAGGATATTTAAGGATAACGTAGACTGAAATAAATGGATTTTTTGGGGGGAAACAACAATCCTGTTTGGACTGCACTTCAACAAGTGCTGTAATGAAGTTTTCTGCAGCAAATTCAGTATTGTTTTCTTGGGAGACAGACAGTTGCATGCCATGTAGTATTTTGAGTAGGTTCATACAAGCAATGTTGTCAGGTACAAAATAATATGTGAAGGTTCAATTAAACTGATTTAGTGCTATAGCCTGTGCACAAGAATCTTCTCAACTAATGGCACCTGCTTAGAGTTAGATAAGGGTCAATGGCACTCAATGTTGTGGCCCATTGGCTGCCAGCAGAGCTAGCTGCAGAGTCAGACAAGGAAGTGGAGGGAGAGCCTGGGCCAGCTTCGGAGACTTTGGAAGGCTCTGATAAGGAAACAGCATCAGAAGCAGAGACAGAGCAGGGGTCTTCTGTCCTCCCCCAGTTTGAGACAGAGCTTTCTTCAGGGCCTGAACTGAATGAAGGGGAGGAACAGATGGGGCCCATCCCAGCTGCGTATATGCGCAGAGCAGAGGTGGGTTTCAGCAGGCTCTGACCCGTTCTGGAGAACCGTTAGCGGAAATTTTGAGTAGTTCTGAGAACCAGTAGTAAAAATTCTGACTGGCCCTGCCCCCATCTATTCTCTGTCTCCCAAGTCCCAACTGATTGGGAGGAAATGGAGATTTTGCAGTAACCTTCCCCTGGAGTGGGGTGGAATGGAGATTTTACAGTATCCTTCCCCTGCCACACCCACCAAGCCATGCCCACCAATCCACGCCCACAGAACCAGTAGTAAAAAAATTTGAAACCCACCACTGGCACAGAGAGGAAAGGAGAGGAGAGCAAATGAAAGCAGTAAGCTGGCTCTCAGGGAGAGGGAGACAAGAGCCAGCCCCACCCTGGCTGGGAAATAAATAGGAGGGGCTTTGGAGTGGCCGGTTGTTGCAGACAACCGTTCATTTCTAGTATTCAGCAAGCAATTGGGATTTCTTGGCTAAATTGTAAACCATTCACTTGTTTCTGATATTAAATTTCTGCTAAAGACACAACGTTTTTTTTTAAACCCACTACATTAATAACTAGTTGTTTGTGAGAAATTTTGCATACTAAGGGTTTTCTGTTTAGTATTAGGTTCTATTTCAACAACTTCCACTAAGTTCAAAGCAGTGAGATTAGTAAGTATGCATAGGTATGCAGCCAGTATATTTATTCCTTTCTGAGGTATTAGTTGACTGAAGCGTTTGGATTTATGTTTCCAAGGTAGATAATGATTTATTTAAAGCAATAAATCAAAATTGAATTAGGCACTTCCAGGTAGTTTACAATTAACATAATGTAATAGTGGCAAGTGAGACTGAACAGAGCCAAACATTAATTAATGTGAAATGGTAATAGAATCAGTGCCAAAACATCAACTTATTCAACTCGCAGACCAATATTATATCTTGCTCATTTTTTATAGGTTCATATCTTCAAACTTGTTCTGTTTATTGCCTCTTTAATGCTTCTGCTTTGTTTCAGGTTCATATTATTGTAATAAGATATAATTCTAGTATTTTATTCTGATGTCACTTCTATGCTTTCATATTTGCAGGATAAGAATATATTAAATTGGCAGTGGATTTTCTTTTTTATTCCACTTCTATGAAATCTGACTTATGGTACTTAAAAATCTGACTTATGGTACTTTTCCAACCTTTCTTTCTTTTTCTTTCTTTTTCTTTCTTTATTCTATATTTACAATTGTCCTACTACTATTTTCTACCTAGTATCTTGATTTCAAACTATTTTTTCTTTGAAAAGATAGGTGTGGTCTATTGCTAATAAGTCCATTCAAAAATGTGTGTTTGGCTTATTTATTCATGTATTTGACAGAATTTGTATGATATCCTAATCAAAGTTTTTTTTTGAGAAGCCCATAACTGATAAAATAAATGAATTCAACCACATAAAACTATCCCACAATAACATCATTATTCAGACCATAAATTTACAAAATATATTTGTAACATATATAAGTATAGTTTTTTTGTGAGAGCTGGGTGGTAGTGCGGTTGTTTTTATATTTTTTGGGACTGATTTGCAAAAAATCATAGTATTAATAATATGCTGGCTATTCCATCTAGAATTTAAACTGCTTCCAAAAGCAGGTCAGGTTTATGGCTGAAGTTTCCTTGAAATATTTCAGATTTCATTTACCTTCTTAGAGAAAAGAAGCAAAATCTGAAATACCCAACAGATTATCATCATCATTGTTTAATGACCACATAATCCCTTGTGGGGTGGAGTCTGGGCAACTGAATGGAGCTAGCAGAGTGTTTTAATGGCCGGATGCCTTTCCTGACACCAATGCAGAGATTTGTTCAGCAGATACATTCTCAATGTGCCCAGAGAGAGAAATATCTGCCTCTACCTAGGATCGAACTCACAGCTTCCCGATTGTGAGGCGAGAGCTCTACCTCTAGGCTACTGCACCACTCCCAAATACCCAACAGATTATATTATGAAATTATTGTAGTCAGCACCTTAAACAAGAAATATCCCACTATTTTAAATTATCTATTAGTATAACCCTGACTAGACTGTAGACATCTGAGGTGAAATTTGGAACTAAATCAGCTTATACAGTATACAGTATAAGCTTCTACAGTAGTTTAAACCAGAGACATGAATTAAATTCAGCTGCAACAAAAGCAACAAAACACCTGAAGGCCTCTAATCCAGCATACAGATTACTTAAATTTCATTGCAGTCATCCTACTTGTGGATTATATAATTTTGTCACTAGCTGGCCCTGAACTGAATTTTGTTCTACTCTTGTTAAAGAAATATAATACAAATGTTTTTGTATTATGTATTAAAATTAAATGTATTAAATGTACCATATTTAGGGTGAGTAAGGTGAGTATAAGACACCCTCTTTTCCCTCAAAAAAGAGGGTGAAAATCTGGGTGCATTTTATACTCCAAATGTAGCCCCACCCAGCTTCTCAAACGGAGGTTTCAGAGGCTGAAAAAAGCATCAGAAACAAAGCTTCAGAAAAGAAGCCCCCAAACAGAGCCCCAGAGGCTTTTTTTTCTGAAGCTCTGTTTCAGAGGCTTTCAGAGGAATTTTTTTTTTCCTGAAATGGAGTTTCAGAAGTTTCAGAGGCAGGAAAAAAAAGCAAAAAAAAGCAAGGCACAGAGCTCACAAACAAGGAACCTGTTGCTAAAATTCACCTCTGGGAACATCTGATTGGGGGTATTCCGGGAGGCTGGTCCATCTGCCAATCAGCTTTTTTCTTATTTTCCTCCCCAAAAACTAAGATGTGTCTTATACTCCGGTGCGTCTTATACTCCAAAAAATATGGTATATCTTCTACAATTTCCTTGGCAGAGCTAAGTACTGTAAAATAGTTTGGAAATGGCTAACATTAGGTTATTTATTGTTCTGTTTTGGAACTGATGCCTCAATTCAGTGGTAAAACAACAGGTACATACTTACATGTGATAATGTTATTTACAGTCCCTCTAGTTAAAAAATAGTTAATTTTTTAAAAATGACAAAGCCGAAGAAAGATACCTGTTGATGAAGCCCTTATTACTGCACAGGCTGAAGGAAAGATGAAAAGGACACTTTGTATATTCCTCTAGTGATCAGTTAAGTTATGGAGTAACACAGATGTTTCTGAACTAAGAAATGTTCTTATAATTTCAGAATTGTTTTCTAAAGTTATAATTCAAAGTTATCTTTTCAATAACTTGAGGCACTATGGGTACAAGGGTTTTCAGAGCTGGCTTCACAGTTTTAAATATTTAGCTTGGTTGATTGAAATTCTCCTCCTTTTATTGTAATATCTATGCAAAAAAAAAAAAATCTGAAGAATTAAAGACCTAGCATAAACTTTTGATTTATCTTAGTCCTAGAAAATATATTATTGAGTGATTATTTTATATAGATTTGTAGGGTTCCCTTCCCCCCATGGATCAATAAATCTATTATTGCTTTTCATCATTTCATTTTGATATTGATTGTAGCTGAACAATGGGAGGACTAGTCATTAGCCTTTTGTGTAACTTTGCAAGATGATAAAGAAACTTATATTTTCCTTAATTCTTGGAAACCTCTTTACCTTTTGCACTGTTATACCCATTAAAGTTTGGGGTCAGAAAGCTGATATTTCAAGTCAGTGTAAACTGGGTCAAAATTGAGAGAATTTATTGATTTATTTAGCGTATGGCTGGTCACACACAATATTAAAACACTTCATTTTTACAGATTAAAAACAATAAAAACAATAAAAAAGCAGTAAGAAAACCTAAAAGAAAAACAGAAATAGCATTTCAAAGTTTGATGTCGAGTTTGGAGATCCAGTGAGTAGCTGCTGTTGTTACGCAGAAGAAGTCCCTAGAATCTCCTGGATACCTTCTGTTAGGGCATTCCCTCACTATATGCTGGATAGTCTGTCGAGGAGCCCCGCAATCACATTGTGCTGAAAGTGTCTTTCCCCATTTATACAGGGAGTCAGCACACACCCCATGAGTTGTTCTAATTCTATTATATGTCACCCATATGTGACGGGGTAGGCTAAATCCTGGAGGTATACTACTAGGACTGATACGCTCGGAGACATCTTGGGGGGGAACAGCTACTCCATGCCTCCATCCACTTTTGTGTGGTATTCTGATGATCGGCCATCAACTTACGCACTGTCAAGATTGGTGGATTTCTTGACTTTAATCGGCATCTTAAGAGATCAGGAAGGTATCCATGTATGGGTAGAGAGGAATTTAACAGGATCTTGCTATACTCCCGAATGAGAGCTTCTTGTCGTCGTAAGCGCGGGGGGAGTATGTGACTAAGAACTGGTAACCAGTAACTGGGTGTAGATTTTATGCACCCAGTAATTAGCCTCATTGTATGGTTAAGTTGAACATCAATAAGTCCTGTATGTGAACTGTTTATCCATACAGGTGCACAGTATTCCGCTGCAGAGTAGCAAAGCCCGAGGGCTGCATATCGGAGAGTTGGGGCTGAAGCTCCCCAAGTTGTTCCTCATAGTTTTTGTAGGATGTTATTTCTGCTGTTAACCTTGGCAGCCATATTCTGAATATGTTTCTTAAAGGACAGGGTCCTGTCCAAGGTAACCCCCAGGTATTTTGGTGTTGCCTCGTATGGGAGCAGTTTGTTATTTAGGTATACATTGAGTTCTCTTTTTGCCAATTTGTTGTTGAGGTGAAAACATGATGTAACTGTTTTACTTGCACTTGGTATTAGCCTCCATTGGTGGAAGTATGTGCTCAAAATTGAGGGAAGTCTAGATGTAACATCTTAGGATTCCTCTTTATGAAATTTGTGAAAGATCAACTATTTTCTGTTTCCTCCTAATTCTCTACCTGTACAGTACTTTTCTATAGAGACTTACATCAAAATGACATTAGCTCATTTTACATGTTCAGCAATATGGAGTTTACCCCTTATAACAGGGGTAAAAAGGTAAAGGAATCCCTGCAGATTTTACTCTGCAAGTAATTGTCAACTATACAGAATAAAGGGGCATGGATGAAAATCAAACTCCCTTTAAGTGTTCCTGTTTTGATTGCAAATCCCTTGGGGGAAGTCTAATCATACTATATCTGGCCCACAGCTGATTATAATTGCAATCAGAAAGACACATTCACTCTGCAGACCTTGTGCAGTAACAGGAGAGGCTAATAGGCCACAGTGCACTTCCTAGGATTTTTAAAATACACAAATACGGGTTGCTAAGTCTTTTTATAAATCCTTATTCATTACAAGTGAACTTCATAAAAATGGCCTCCTAGGACTTTCCACTTAGTCAAAAAAAGGAGGGTGCTGACATATTTATTATGGAATACAAAAATCTTCTTTGGGATGTTTCATATGCCATAGAAATGTGCTTATTTGGAAATACGTTTATTGAAATGAGAAAGTGAAGAGTTTACTTCAGAGCAAAATGTTAGCCTCAGGATTTAACAAGATTTATTTCTACCTGTGTAGGAACAGTGAATAGTCTGTTTTGTCATCTGAAGTCATTAACCTTGAAGAATTAACAGCATGATTTCTGTAATTATCCAAGTGGTATGTACCGCACTGAAAAAGACTGCAATTTGCAATGTAAATGAGCAGAATAATAAAAACCCATTATATTAAAAAAGATAATGTACTCATTTCATTTCTGTGTATTGAGTTTTCTTGAATGTCCTGGATTTTGATCCTTTAAAAAAAAATCCCTCATTTGAATTAAAAGGAAAAAAAAAACAATGTTAACATTTAGCCCTAAAATATTTCACCAAGAGTATAACACAGGACATTGTGAGAGAGAGAGAGAGAGAGAGAGAGAGAGGGTAGAGAGGATAACATAACCTTAGCCGCTAACATTAGTCTTACGCTGACATTCCACAGTATGTCACTAAACCAACGTCAGCTCCAAGAATAGTATGAGATAAAATAAGCCAATGTGTCAGCAAAGCAAGAGTAATCACTACGTCAGCAAATGCTCAGAACTTTCCCAATACTCAAGACCACATGAGAATTTGAAATCATCTGTCCTTGATTACAACACAGTCTACTACCTGAATATGAGAAGAAAGAAAAAAACATATAGAGAAATGTGATGCTCTCTCAGACTGCTATTGAGTACAGAGTTCTGAAATATAAAGAACTGCTTTCACCGACACATAGAACACGAATCAGAAACTTTACATTGAGCTTCCTAGATTTGCTTTAGTAATTATCTTTAGATATGGATCAAACCTTCCCCAAGCCTCTCCCAGCTATTACAACCAAACTGAAATATCAACCACAATGGAGCTCTAGGCTGAGGAAGCATGGCTGACACTAAAGACGAAACAGGGAGAAAGAGACCCAAAAAGGATAGCCAGATAATTACTTTGGTCTTTGGTTCCAAACTAAGTACACATTCAGCTGTAACCAGTTAGTTCATTTTGCCAATGAAATACTTCCAACATGTGAAGTATTAGTACCGCTTTATAAAGCCTTAGTAAGACCACACCTGGAATACTGCATCCAGTTTTGGTCACTGCATTACAAAAATGATGTTGAGACTTTGGAAAAATTGCAAAGAAGGGAAACTAAGATGATTAAAGGCTTGGAGACTAAAACATATGAAGAACGGTTGGAGGATTTGGGTTTGGCTAGTCTAGAGAGAAGAAGGACTGGGAGGGAGAGGCATGATAGCGGTATTCCAGTATTTGAGAGGTTGCCACAAAGGGGAGGGGGTCAAATTATTTTCCAAAGCACCAGAAGGCAAGAGAAGAAACAATGGATGGAAACTAATCAAGGAGAGAAGCAACCTAGAATTAAGGAGAAACTTCCTAACAGTGAGGACACTGTAATCAGTGGAACAGCTTGACATCAGAGTTCTTCATCACTGGAGGTTTTTAAGAAGAGACGACACAATCAATTGTCTGAAATAACATAGGGTCTCCTTCTTAAGCAGGGGGTTGGACTACAAGACCTGCAGCTCTGTTCTGATTGATTGAAGCATAATGGAATGGCAACTCCTGCTTTTCCTTCAGCAATCTACGCACACACTGAACCAAAACCACATGGTCACTAAAATTAGCACTGGATTTTTCTTCCATTTCCAAAGGGATACTGTCTTGGCTCCAGAAAAATTAAGAGATCAGCATCTTCAGTCTCCATAAAATGCACAAAATCCTAACTGGCAAATTTCTCCCTCTCTTTCTCTCTCACACAAGTGCTTTATTACATTTAAACCTTGTTTTTCAGAAGCATCTGTAACAAACCATAGCGCATCAAGATCATGATGGCTGTATGATGACATCGTCATGCAAATGCAAACAGATGCAAGTATGCCAGCCATGGATGGATGGCATTTGTGTGATGAAACCATCAAATGGGTGCAAGCATGTGCCCTTCCTCCCTTGCCAGTCCTGCAGTCACTCAGGCCATCTTGCCCTAAAATGATTAAGAAGGCTTATATTAATAACTTCCATAATTAATATATAAGACAACAACATAAATGGAAGCACTGAGATGAACTGTTAAAATCAAAACATAGATTCACTCACCATGTTGAAAATAAATTAGCTCTGACTTATTTCAATAAAAGATTCCTTCCTTCCATTCTTACACCTTGGTGAAAAGCCATAAATAAGAGAGCTAGACAAGGCTAGAGTTGTATTTTCTTGTTTAATTTTGGTAGTTTGAGTTTAGCAGGGTTTTTTTTTTTTAGTTTTAGTTTCACTGGGTGGAAAGACCTTTCAGCTTCCTATCAGGTCAAGAAGCAGTGGGACTCAGAACAATTGGGGAAAAAAACTTACTATAGAGAAACAAAAATACTAGGAAAATATTTTACTAGCTATGTAGAGAGATACAGATTCCTGAGCCAGAGGAAAGGACACCTGCTACTAGATTAAAATCTAGGTATATCTCTTAAAGTAACGAGTTCCAAAGTCTGAGCATATTGTAGCTTTAAAAATTCCCACCAAATGTTTATTCGATAATGGACAGACGAAAGAGATTCTTCAAAAAAAAAAAAAAAAGAAAGAAAAGAAAAGAAAAATCTCAACACCCAGGTATTAAAAAGGTATTAAAGAGTACAGGAGAAGCAATTTCAAAACAATGGGTTATAGAGCCTGACCAGAGCCAGTTTGGTATAGTGGTTAAAGCATCAGGCTAGAAACCAGGCAACCAGGAATTCTAGTCCCGCTTTGGGCACAAAGCCAGCTAGGTGACCTTGGACCATTTTCTCTCTCTCAGCCCTAGGAAGGAGGTAGTGACAAACATTTCTGAAAAACCTGGCCAAGAAAACTTTGCCAACCCAAGCAGTCTCCGAAAATCGGACATGATTGATCAGAAGGAAAATAAATAAATGACACAAATACCAACAGATCAACCTGCTTCCATTTGGCCCCGTAATATTAGGTTAGCAATGGGCACAGTTTGTGAATCCTATCTCATATACTTTTAATCAGTGGTGGGTTTCAAAAATTTTTACTACCAGTTCTGTGGGTGTGGCTTGGTGGGCACGGCATGGCTTGGTGGGCATGGCTTGGTGGACATGGCAGAGGAAGGATACTGTAAAATCTCCATTCTCACCCCACTCCAAGGGAAAGATACTGTAAAATCTCCATTCCCTCCCCAATCCAAGGAAAGGTTACTGCAAAATCCCCATTTCCTCCTGATCAGCTGGCATTTGGGAGCCAGAGAATAGATGTGGGGCGGGGCCAGACATAATTTTTACTACTGGTTCTCCGAACTACTCAAAATGTCCTCTACTGGTTCTCCAGAACTGGTCAGAACCTGCTGAAACCGACCTCTGCTTTTAATGTTAATAACTAATTCAGTCTCCTCTGTGATAGGGACAGTATTTAAAAAATAAATTTTATTTCCTATGAATTCTGATGAAAAAAAGCACAGGTTAATAATAAAAACCTAGAAGTTATGTATTGCATACATATATACGAATACAGTCACACAAGCACACATTCAAACTCATTGTTCAATGATTTTTACATATGTTATTCACATGAAACATATTTAGCCTTTAGGATACCAAACTTCTATTTCATTTTGATCTAAGCTCAATAATTTTACTTCTCTTCAAATGCTTATTTTGGAAGAGAAATAAAAATGCATCATTATATTTCACCACAGAGCATGGATTCTAAATTATCATATTGTTTGACACTGATATCTGGGAAGATTCCAGAGCAGATTCAAAAACAAACCTCTTATAAGGATTACTGACAATGTAGGTTATCTATATATGGAGGGAGGGAGAGAGGGAGAGGAAGGGCGGGAGAGAGAGAGAGAGAGATGTGATGTGATGCGACACCCAGAAAAATATGGCATACTTCACTTAATCCTCCAAGGAAAGAGTGAAGGCAAATGAGGTCCAGGCAGAAGAAGAACATCATGGCTTCAAAATCTAAGGGACTAGTTTGGACAAAACACAGAAGCACTTTTTCGTGTGGCTGTTGATAAAACTAGGATTGCAAAAATCCAACATCCGATGATGAATATGGCACAAGAAGAGGAAGAAGATCTATAAGTTTGCATGAAATGGTAAAGGATGTGTGTTCAATTTTATGTCAGTCCCAAGTGGCTAATTTCCACAGTAAATTGCGGGAATACTATGAAAAGAGTATACAGGTAGTCCTCGATTTATGACAATTGAGCCCAAATTTTCTATTGCTACGTGAGAGAGTCGTTAAGTGAATTTACCCCATTTTACAACCTTTCTTGCCACAGTTGTTAAAATTAGTAACATGGTTATGAAGTGAATCTGGCTTCCCCACTGATTTTATCAGAGGGTTGTAAAAAATGGTAATATGACCCTGGGACACTGCAACTATCATAAATATGGGTCAGTTATCAAGCGTCTGAATTTTGATCACGTAACATGAAGATGCTGCAACTGTCTTAAATGTGAAAATGGACATAAGTCACATTTCTCAGTGCCGTTGTAGCTTCAAACGGTCACTAGATGAATTTTTGTAAGCTGAGGGCTACCTGTACAGTAGTAGCTTGGTTCCCAACTGCTTTAAAACTCATCGAATTTGGTACCTAACACATTTTGACAAGATAATTTTGCCCCAATACTCATAGTTAGTTTGGTACCCAACACACAAGCTAGAATTTTCAGTGTCGGCTGCCTTGTGATTCACTACATTACTCTTTACGGGAAAATTTTGCTTGATACTCATTGTTTTTGGTACTCACCACACTTCCTGGGACCAACTAATATGAATACTGAGATACCACTGTAGTTTGATTTCAGCAAAGCAATTGACAAAATACCCTCTGACGTTCTGTCTAATAAGCTAGTAGGGGATTTCAGAGCTGACTTGAAACACATATTTAAAGAATGCTTATCAATAGTTCCTCTGATTAACTGGAATAAAATATATAATAATTATTCTATATATAATAAAATTATATAATTTTATATAATTATATTATTAAATTATATAATTATATAATAAAACATATTGATTTATAAAATAAAGGAAACCACAAAATAAAGAGAGAGTCATCTCTCCTATCCATGCCTACACGTTGAATTAAAAGGAGTTTATTTCAAATAGATCAGCACTCAATCAAATCATACTCACTTATCGGATATATACTCAGATCATGGACCATTATTGCAAGTTTTGAATAGCAAATGGTCTCCAGAAATCCAGGTAATCTATTTTGGCTGGGAGCCCTTTTTTTGGGAGGGTGCCAAGACTGGAACCTGGACTTTCTATAGACACAGCATCTGTTCTAGTACAGAACTGTGGGTATTTCATGTATTTTGAGTACTGTAGTTAGAAGAAGACACATCAGGTCAATGGAAGTTCAACTGCCACTGTGAATTAAAGGTTTTTCAAGTGCTAGGTAGCTATACTGGGAAGATTATGGTTATCTTGACTTTTTAAATACACTAAAGTAAGATGGATTTTTTCCAAGATGAAACCATTAAAGTAAAGAATGTTCTTGACTCAGGTAATGACATAGGTAGACTTAAATCACAAGGAAGCCTGGCCATGGATAGTGTCACTACTGAAAGAGGAGTTCTTCATTTTATAAGGATTCAAAATATGGATTATGAGAAGCATGAATGAAAACCTATCATTGTCAAAACAGAAATGAAACATACAAATGAGATGTTTTAGAAATAGATGAATTTTCACGGGTCAATCTGGGCCACTTTAAATCAAAATATTATGTAATACATACTTACATTCAAAGCTTGAATACAAGAATTCAAAACCAGCAAAGCATTGTCAGTGCTTAGCTACAACTAAATAAATGATAATAATCTCTGGTGCATGTTTAGTAAATTGTCATGGAATCCAGTAAATATTAAATGACATCATGGGTGGGTTCTACTACCGGTTCACAATGGGAATACATGTGCATGCTACTGCGCATGCGCAGATCATCCAGCATGATATCTGGGCAGGTCGGTGGAGCCTCCAGCCCCTTTTACTACCGGTTTGCAAGAACTGTACAGAACCAGGAGCAACCCACCACTGAATGACATATAATATATACTTTTGCTGCAAATGCACTGGGAGATAATGATGCTGATGACTATGATGAATTAGATAGTTATAGCCACCCTATTCCAAAGACTCTAGACAGCTATATAGATTGATTGTCTATGGCAGGGATGTCAAACTCAATTTAATTGAGGGCTGCATCAGGGTTGTGTTTGAGCTAGGAGGGCTGGGGGGGGGGGCATGTTAGGCATGGCCAGCTCGATGGCACCTGTGGAAGCCATGTGCTAAGGCAGGACTTCCCTGAGACCCTCCCTCGCTCTCATTATAATCTCCTTCCTTCCTTCCTTTCCTTCATTCTTCTTCTTTTTCCTTCCCTCTTCATTCTCCTTTCTTCTTCCTTCCCCTCTTTCCTTATTTTTCCTTCCTTGCTCTCTTCCCATCTTTCCTTCTTTTTTTTTGTCTTTCCTCTTTTCCTTTCTCCTTTGCTGTCCCTTCTTGCATGCTCAAATGCAAAAGGGGAAACATTTCTCCTTTTGCTTTGTTTTTAGTTTATTTTGATATTCTACTGCCAGCGAAAACAGAGCCCCATTTTTAGTGGCAGAAGCACCGCAGGCCAATCCTTTGCTATTTCCAGGCCAGCCTCACGGGCCAGATCTAAGTACCTCATGGGCCGAATCGGCCCACAGGCCTTGAGTTTGACAACCCTGGTCTATGGAGATTCTCAGTCATCCACAGCATGGTTGTCCCAAAGGTTCTTTTTCAAGAATGGACTTTCTGGTTTTTCTTTTAAGATGTTTCGCTTCACGTGCAAGAAGCTTCTTCAGTTCTGGCTAGATGGTTATAGCTATATAGATTATCACATAATTGCAGGATGATTGGATTGCATAAATACAATAATATAGGAAACAGATCATGAAAGTTTTGCAAATTTGAAAGTTTTGAATTACTTCCTTATACTAATGCCATCAATGACGTAAATGCCTTCAAAAAACATGAAACTCCTTATGGACATCACTGAAATAAGACTACATAGTAAGAAATTGAAGATAAAGAAGCTAAAATCCAATAAGTCCAATCAGGTACAGACTGTGGAACAGACCAGGAATGTACTGCAGTTAAAGGTGTGTTTTAAACAAACAAAAAAAAAGAATAGGATTGCCAGCAAGGTGAACATACAGTATATGTAACATACAGAACCTACAGCCTATAGGATCAGTGTAAAGAATAGATTCATTTGTATGAAGTAGAATCTGAGCAACTAAGAGTGAAGACATTGTGAAAACCAAACTGGGAAAGAAAATTCTAGCATTTCAAAGGAGAAAAGATACAGATGGCTTTTAGAACAGCACCACATGATAAGCATGGAAAGGTGAACAGTCAAAACTCTTGGGAAAAGAAGAGCAGAAGAAGCAAACTTCCAGCCTCAAGCAAGAAAAGAGATTTTGGTTAAGACAACTATGACTGAAATACAAATACCTGAATGATTATGGAAGCTGTTTGATAGCAAATGAAGTTGAGAAGAAGATTGAAAGATGAATCCCTTTACAGATAAGATTTGAGAATAGGGAAACATTTGTAAAGGAAAAAAATACATATTCATATTTATGGTGGAATAAGTTCCACAATAATGTGAGGCATGATAGGATGTCATATAAGAAAACACAAACACAAATGAAAGGCCTGTAAAATAGTTTAAATCCTTGCGAGAAGAGGCAATTAATGAGCTAACAACTCAAGGTCAATAAATGTGGAACAAAATGCTGTAGCCTACTGCTTGTAAATGATTTGTGTATATACCTACACCAAGAAAATAGATTTATTTTATTTATGTATTTATTTAGTCAAGTACATATTAGATAATATATATAAGTATAAGCATGAATTGAATACATAAAATGAATACAGTTAAAGGGAACATTAACACAGGGATGGGAGGCACGCTGGTGCTCTTATGCACACCCCTTACAGACCTCTTAGGACAGTAGCCAGTCTAAGGTTAAAATTTTGGGGTTTGGGGGATGAAACCACAGAGTCAGGTAGTGCATTCCAGGCACTAAAGAAAATGCTCAAATTACCAAATCGGTGTGCTACTTTCTTAAACAAGTTTTTTGCTTAAGATCTTACAAAGAAGAATAGAGCCATAAATGGGAAGGAAATGTCAAATGAACATTTAGAAAAGTCAGAGGAAAATTAACATAAGATGGATAATGGAGAGGGTAAAGGAATACAAAGAGGAGGGTTAGCTTTGCTTTATGAAATTTGCAAAGCCATTAACTATGTATATCATGCCAGAATGTAGAACATATTAAAGTTAGTGGGTGAGCCAGGACACTTTATTAAGATTTTGAGGATTTTTTTTTTTACAGTGAACAAGAAGCACTGTAAGAATCCAATTTGGGAAAGAGTGTGATTCAGATTGGGGGAGTGAGTGAGATAAAGATGCATTTGTCCTTATTTTCTCATCTCATATATCAATTAATAGATTATTTTAAAATGACAGTATTAAAAGGAATTACATCCGACATCAAACCTGAAGGTCAAAACACCAACAATTAGAGGTTGGAAATTCATTTACTGAAAAGACGAGCTTACGATGAAACAAAAATGGAATGTGGAAATCCTGAATTAACCTTAAATACTCAGAAAACAAAGGTTTTGCCCATCTGCATATTTACCGGATTTGCTGGTCTATTGACAGCACAGAAGTGAAAATGATTAGTTTGGTTTTTCTAAGCTCAAAAACTGTTAACCATGGATACTATGTTAGAGAAGGAAAATAAATCTGATATGTTTATGAATGCTAAGGGTATTTAATATTTGAATGACAAGAAGGATTAAAATAATTGTAGCTGCAGTTTTCCCAAGGGTAATATTGGTAAAGGTAAAGCTTCCCCTCTCCAGTAAGTCTAGGGGGAAGTGCTCAACTCCATTTCTTAGCAGAGAGAGCCAGCATTGTCTAGAAGCCTGGTAGGTATGAAGCTAACCTCACCTCAGGGGCAGTGGTGGGTTGCTCCCGGTTCTGTCTGGTTCTATAGAACCTGTAGTAAAATCGGTGGGAGGCTCCGCCCACCCGCCTGGAAGTCATAAATGACGATCTGCTCATGCACGTGCATGGCCCCATTGCAAACCGGTAGTAAAGGTAAGTAGAACCCACCCCTGCTGAGGGAGAATAATGTTCCACAGGATAGGAGCTACAGCAGGAAAGGCACCAGTCCTTGGTCTTCAGGACTTAATATTCAATAGCATAAATACAATGGTGTGTGTGTGGGGGGGGTACCCCATGTCTTCAATAAAAGTAGCGGGAAAATTAAGTCCACCTAATCTGACACTGTAAATTTATAAGAACTCTATAGATATTCTAAAGTTTCTGTGGCCCATTCAGATTTCTGCTGGATTTTAGATCATTTAGATCATGGATTTAGCACATTTCAGTGCCGATTTTGAAAGGTTTCCTTGCTGACCATAAGGTCTTTGTTAAACAAATATCACTTCTTTTGGCTGGTAACAGCTTCCAAGGAAAGAATGTTCCAAAGATGAGACAACCTTGACAATTCTGATATGGATGGTAGCAGCAGACCTCCCAGAATGACACCAGAGTTATGATCCCCTACAGCAAATGAGCAAACAGGCTCAGACTGAATGAGGGAATCCTACCTAAAAGGGAATATAAGTCACGGGTGGCTAGGGCTGTACAATTAGGAATAATGTGAAAAAAACCTGACAACTCTCAAAAAATAGTGATGGGAAACAGGCTATTTCAAAAGTGATCTCACTTTAGCTAGGTCTCTCTGGATTCCTTTCAATGAAATACAGTTGCTTAAATACTATACTACTGGCAAGTCAAGAACATATTTCTGTCCCTTAACATAGGAACTATACTCTTGAAGGTGTTAAGCATGCTCAAACCAGGACATGAAGATTGACAGACTCCTCAGAGTAAATCAGCAAATCAAGAACTTCTCCAAAATACTATGCAAAATATGACAAATAAATCATCTGTTCCTAAATCTGAATAGCATTATCGTACTTTGAAACTTGTCTTGGCTACTATCATGGGCAGTGATATATTCCTATATTCCTCTTTCATAGAACACAGATTGTAATGCCCTCCAAGGCCTAATTTGGTAAAGATTAATGCCATCTGCAATAATTGATAATTCTAAATCTCAAAATGAACAGCTAGTAATCTAGTTTCCCCCTAGGAAACTATTCTTCTTTTGGATTTAAAAAAAATAAAAGAGAGTACTGCATAAAAAGAACGGGGGTGGGGAGGGAATAAAACTAATTTATATGTCTCATTGATAAATTCCTTTAGCTAGGCTAACTATGCATTTCACATTGAGTGCTGGTGCCTTGTTGGAATCAGGAGTCCAGGAAAAGATTAACTATGCAGACCCCATATTTATGGGGCAACAGTATCCGTGTTTCTACCTCTCAAAACATGTTAGTGTAATCTAAATATCTGTCGGCTAAGAAAGGAGGGTATACTTGCTATGAGATGGTGAGGAAGAAGTAATGAGACTTTGCAGCATGTGGTGTTGCATTCTAGGGACAGTAACACGATGTTATCACTCTCCTAATGAAAATTTCAGTCCATTCCTAAACTACTGGAAAATGTAATGAGAAGGCTAAATAAAGTTGGAAACCAAATGGTTTCCACTGGTGAGTTGTAGAGCGGAGTCCCCAATCTCTGGGCTGTGGCTCACTTCTGGGTTGCAGCCTATTCACAACCGGGCTGTGTGAGCATTGGGCCAGCATGCACATGCACAACTCAACTTGTGTGAGTGGTGGGCCGGTGCGCATTTGCACGCACAGCTCAGCTTGCAAAAGTTGAGCTGCACACACGTGTGTGCCAGCTCGACACTCATGTGATCCAGTTCCCCTCTCCCCACCTCCAGCTGGGCTGCCAAGCATCAAAGTTTGAGGACCACTTTTGTAAAGGATTCAAGGCCTTCGTGATAGGCCCTAAGATCTAAAATCCAACTTCCAACACTTCCAATAAGAAGTTTGTCAGGCAGAATATGGGAAACATGTATGCATGGGATGGTTCCATTGAGGCAGGAGAAAAAAAACCCTGGAATCTACCAAGTCTTGCAGTTTTATTGTGGTGCCAATTAGGGTTTGCAGGCTAATAAGAATGCTGAACTGCTGATGCATTGCTCCTTGTGTCAATCTCCTTTTAATTTGTAGCTGTCCTAACCTTGAAGATCTGAATTCTACAGCTGGACTGGAGTTTTTCTTCTCTTTATGACTACACATCTCAGCTAATGTTTCAGAATGGGATTTTGTTCGATGTCCAGGTTCTACACAATATAAATATACGTGTCAGCCCCACCAAGTAGTCCAGATCATGAAATCAATTTCATAGAGTAGCTAAAACTATTTTTATTGCGATTGGCTATAATAACAGAATTTTGCAAGTAGATTGTGCTGTATCTCCCCTTCCTTATAATTCAGTGGATTTGGAAGGTGTCTATCTAAACTGCTTTCTGACATTATCTGGACATTTTGAACTTAAAAAATGTTTCTCCTTTTGGCTAGGCAGTAGAGCCTGCATATCATAGAGTCTCCATCGAGGTCATCTCCTGCTCTCTAAAATACATACAACTTTTCTTGAAAGAAGTATAGCTTTACTTTTTTCCTGCTGCAAAAAATTTTTTTGCCTAAAATCTCACATGTTTGTGATAGAAGGGAGAAAAAGAGTGAATAGCAGCATCTTCCTTTCCTATCCATAGTCTCCTGCAATTTCTTGTATTTGCCACCAATGACAAAGCAGATCAGGATTAATGTACTTAGGAGTTTGGATTGCTTTGATTAATTAGCTCCGTTCAAATCTCATCAGCCTGTCCCTCCTTGAATTGGTGGGTCAGATGTGTTTCATTGTAGCGCATAGCCTGAAGGAACAGCTGAATCTCAATAGCATATTCCCACACACAACACTGTTTTATATGTTTGATTGGCTTCTTTAAGTTATCAGGATTTCTGCGGAGATTCTCAGTCATCCAGGAAGGATCATATTTCTTTGCAGTCATTTGATCATTAGTACTCTCCCTGAGAGCTGTTGAGGCCATTTGGGCACTGGTCCCCAAACTTTCCACCTTGGCGGCTTGGCCCAGGGCAGGAGTGTGTGTGAGTGGCAGGCTCCATTTGTGCGAGGGTGTGCACATGTCCTTCATGCACAAGTGGAGGGAAGCTCCATTCACGCAAGTGGCAGGCACTTGTACTCACACCTGAAGCTCCACTAGCATGAGTGGAGTGCGCTTGAGCAGAGTGAGCTTCTGTTCATGTCTGAAGCTCCATTTGCATGAGTGAAACTTCAAGTGTGAGAACAAGCAGCCTACACTCATGCGAGTGGAGCTTCATGCAAGCAGCCTCTGCTCATAAGAGTGGAACTTCATGTGCACGTTTGCCCATTTCTCCTGCAGCCCAATTTCGAATAGGCCACTGGTAGTGAACTGTGGCTAGGGGGGTTGGGACCCGTGCACTTTTATCTGTGCCCTCAAGGTCACCTACATCAGAGTGCAAATGAAGGTGGAATCTTCTTGGAACTGCTGAAAGGACTGCATTGTAGACAACGCAAGAAAAATGATCTCTCAGGAAAATCACAAAACTCATGTATGCAGACTAGACTGAATCAGAAGGTGGAAATTTTACAATTCTCCATTAATAGGCTAATTACAAATCTTATATGGTTGGTGGGTCAGTCATTTGGTCTCAGGGAGATATACACGGTAGGCAATACATTTATTTGGATTCCCATCATATTTATCTGGCAAAGAAGTTGGTACTTAACACTGGTAGACTGCATTGACTAAAGCAGTGACACCATCAGCTTGGTTCTTCCTGGAAGAATGCCTACATGTCATAGTTTGGACTAATTGGCTGATCATCTGAGATCGCTGGTCTTCCAGTAATTCTGACACTGGAGCTTAACACTGGCCTCTGTCAACTGTCAGCAGAGTTGTCCAAGGGTTAGTAGCTATTGTGTTAATCCTTGATTTCTAGGCTCTCATTCCATAGCAATGGGAGTCGAAGTGGGAAATCAAGCTGCCCAGCTCCCATCACCAGGACTTGCAGTGAATCACAGACCTTGAGGCTTTACAAAGCTCATCTAGGCTCTGAGGCCTGAGGATTTAAGTAAGTCTCAGAGACACAGCTAAGCTAGATAAGAATCTTTATTGAAAACAAGAATGGAGCTAAATAAACAGCTGATTGTCCACTGCTTCTGTGAACGAGCAAGTGCCTCTAATATCTACGGTGACTCAACCCCACAGATTTTTCTTCCTGTGCTTCCCACAAACTAGCAGACTGTTTGTGTAGGGCTTGGGGGCCTTGAAACTGAAGAGTTGCTAAGTATTTACATCCACTTGGGTGAAAAAGTATTTCTATCCTTTCAAATTTTTGTTTTCATATCCCCCGGCCCCTGAAT
The DNA here is from genome assembly GCA_030761175.1 of Masticophis lateralis. Taxonomy (NCBI): domain Eukaryota; kingdom Metazoa; phylum Chordata; class Lepidosauria; order Squamata; family Colubridae; genus Masticophis; species Masticophis lateralis. Next base: position 91,183,745 of record JAUDYJ010000001.1, read on the forward strand.
GTTATCAGAACTTATGTGGATCTTACTGATACCCGACATGCACTGTACCAATGCAAAAATACAACCATCCCTCGCCTTCTGCCGGCTGGATCAGTTCAACTAAAGGAAAGAATAAAACTAGATTTCACGAAACATTAAGAGATGACTTGAATCAGCTCTATCCTATATAAAATCTTAATGATTTTGGTTTCCCTCATCCCAGTGAAGTTTTCAAAACAATTGAAAATTAATTTCAGTTGTAAAAATGGTTCTTTGATTGCTAACGCTCTGAAAATGGTTACAAATCCATTTCTAAAGCTTTTCAGTTTCACCAATCCACAACCAGAGACATAGCTCTGATGTGGAGAAGATTTAGGACAAGAGTGAATTAGTGAATTTTCCCAAGAATGACCATCTTATCAAAATGATTCCAAAAGCATAATGTAAAATCATCCAGAAAGTCACAATTATTGTTGGTTGCAGCATGGCAATCAAAGCCTCACTCTTTTGCACATGATTCCAACACTGAGGCACATACAAAAGGGGCAAACCTGGACCATTTTGCCTAGTTTCTCTTTCTGCCTCTCCCTCCCTCCCTCCCTCCCTCTCTCTCTCTCTCTCTCTCACTCACACACACACACTCCTGGTGCCTATTGTTCTATGCAAACTAACTTGAGCCTCACTGGATATCATTAAGTAAATATAAATAGGACTGTGGAACATGTGACATTCTGAAATATTTCTAGTGCATTCTATAGAGTGTAGTAGAATGATGCACTGTACATTGAATTAGACTGGCAAATTCCTATTTTCCTATACTAATTTTCACTTGTAAAATGGAAATAATAACTATTACTGCAATGTCCTTAACAGATGACTGATAGAATGACTGCAAATAATTTCCTGCTAAAGGGACTAAAAACTGCAATAATGCAATGAGTAGAGGTATTGTGACCTCACCGTGTGCTTCATAGTAACACAGAAATGATTCCAGAAGAAAATTGAGATTTGCTAAACTGGTAAATAAAGTAGTTAATCTAAGACTTCGACTTAGATGAGGGAATAGAAGGGGAACTCATCAAATTTGCAGATGACGCTAAGCCTGCAGGAATAGCCAACACACCAGAAGACAAGCTCAGGATCCAAAAAGATCTTGACAAACTTGAACAATGGGCTCTATCCAACAACATAAAATTTAATGTGGAGAAAAACAAGGTTCTACGCCTAGGCAGGAAAAACCAAAGGTACAAGTACAGATTAGGCAAAATCTGGCTCAAAAACTGTGAGAGGGACCTTGGAGTCCTAGTGGACGATCATGTTTAAGTGGACTTAAAACAGGAGCCAGCAGTGTGCAGCAGCAGCAGCCAAAAAAAAAAGCTAATACAATCCTTGGTTGTATAAACAGAAGCATAGAATCAAAATCATATGAAATATTTAGTACCGCTTTATAAATCCTTAGTAAGACCACACCTGGAATACTACATCCAGTTTTGGTCACCACATTACAAAAATAACAATGTTGAAATGTTGGGAAAAAAGTGCAAAGATCAACTAAGATGATTAATGGGCCTGGAGACAAAGTCATATGAAGAACAGCTGCAGGAATTGGGTATGGCCAGTCTAGAGAAAAGAGGGACTTGGGGTGCTATGATAGCAGTATCCCAGTATTTGAGGGGCAAAGAAGAGGGGGTCAATTTATTTTCCAAAGGACCAGAAGGCAAGACAAGAAACAATTGAAACTAATCAAGGAGAGAAGCAATCTGGAATTAAGGAGAAACTTCTTAACAGTGCCAGTGGAACAGCTTCCCCTCAGAAGCTGTAGGCGCTTCATCACTGGAGGTTTTAAAGAAAATACTGGACCACCATTTAACTGAAATGGTATGGGGTCTCCTGCTTCAGAAGGGGGTTGGACTAGAAGACCTCCAAGGTCCCTTCCAGCTCTATTATGAATTAAAAAGTAATAGATAAGGTTCAGCCCCCAAATATTTTGACATGTTTTTATAAAAAATCTTCCTTTCAAAATGCATTCTAAAAGTTCAGTAATTAAAAAAAAGGAGATTAGGATTTTTATGCTATACATCTGAAACGGAATTAACAATTTGGCAAAATTTAATTTCCGGAATACATTAATGATCGTTGCAAATGACACTTTTATTATTTCTTATATAGCACTGACCTTGTTTTCTCTCTTGCATGCCACTTTGAACAATTTTCATTTGAAAGTGCTCCAGTACAATGTCATTAGCATATAAGATTACCCTAGACTCTTGTTTTTGCCTTTCCTGACTTTTCACATCCACTCGCTCAACTTTTGAATCGGTAAACTTTCTACCATAGATATTGGGGGAGAAAATCTTTAATCTAATACTAAATCCTTCCATTTATCAGGTTAACATCTTCAAACCTTCTTTGCTAATAATATTGCCATTGCTATAACGCTAAATCAAAATGCATTAAAACTAGTAACAAAAGCTGAAGTTCTCTGCCTGGTTTCCAGTTTTTAAATGGGTCCCTGTAATCTTCTGTGCATTGTCAGCTCTTAACTTGTACTTCTGGTTCCAGCCCAACAGTCCTTGCTGTCTTAGTAAACAGGCTGACTCTCTGTTGGCTCATCATTTACAATAGGGTGGGAGATCTGTGATCTTCTGAATAACAACTCTCAGTATTCCTTTCCCAATGGCCATTCTGACAAGGGTTGCTGGGAATTGTTCAACACAAGAGTTCCTCCTGGGAGAAGAATACACAACCACAATGGCCCTTCAATCTCTCCAGGCATAAACTACTAGATTTTGTTTGAACACAAGGAGAGCTGTACTTCTAGAGGCAGCTAACAGGACTATCTTTTTACCAGCAATAGAGATGAGCAGAGAAGCTATTTCCTTCCTGACACTTTCAAATTGTACCGCTCTATCCAGTTTAATTAAAAAAAAATTAAAAATTGACTTATGTTCATATATATTGAGAAATCTTACCAATTTGTCCCTTTTTCCTAAGCTGGAAGAAGCATTTTCTTCCCAAAACAGCACATATGATCACAGCCGACAAAAAGAAGAAAGAATCAAGAGCTTTCTTCCAATTTGTTACTTTTTTTCCCTAGTATGTAGAGGGGGTGATTGTGAAGGTATGACTAGATGGGGTTGCAACTACCTAATCCCAAGGCAAATACACAAATAAATATACATTTGCAGAATTAGAATCTATCCACTTTCTCACAGAGAACTGATGGGAGCACCTGAAAATGACCCAATCCAATATAAAGGTCTAAGCTATACTAAACCTAGCTCTACAAATGTATATTTATTTGTGTATTTTAAGATTTTGCTTGGATCCTTCAATATTCAGCCCTGAAATGCTATGATGGGTCTATATCTATAAGACCAAAATTATGCAAGCCATGGTGTTCCCTGAGACACCCTATGGAAGCGAAAATTGGACTTTGAAGAAGCAAGATGGGGAAAGTATTGATTTGAACTTTGGTGTTGGAATGCCATAGAAAGCCAAGAAAACAAACAAATGAATCATCAAACAGATATCAAACCAAACTTTTCACTCAAGGAACAAATGATCAATCTTAAATTATCCTGCTTTGGGTGCATTGTGCAAAAATTCTCTGGAAGAAGATGCTGGGAAAGGTGGAAGGAAAAGGAAGAAGACATCTAGCAGCAACATGGATAGTCTCAGTTACAAAGATACTGGAAGTTCTGAAGGACCAGGTAACAGGTAGATCATCATGGATAAAATAGCAATATCACTTACACTTATATACCACTTTGTAATGCTTTACAGCCCTCTCTAAGTGGTTTACAGAGTCAGCATATTGTCCCCAACAATCTGAGTCCTCATTTTATCAACCTTGAAAGGAAGGAAGGAAGGCAGAGTCAACCTATGTATGTTGTCACTAAAAGTTGACAATGACTTGATGGCACGCAATCAATCAATCAATTGGATGCCTCAACAAGTAATATGAGGATAAATTAGTTTGGATCACCAGTGACCTAGCTAATGACTAATATTAAAAAAGCTAGACAAGGAGATGTTCTTTAAATGAGAAAGAAACAAAATAAGGTTAATGGATAACCAAAGCAATAACTTGGCATCTACTTATAACCTTTAACATCTCTTACACTGAGATACTGGCAATTAAGATCAGATATAAGAGTAAGTGAAGCTTCTTTTTATTGCTGCAGTTGTTACCAGGAATTCCAGTAAAATACATAAATGACTAATTAATCTTCTGTTGGTGTTATCTTTTATATATTTGCCGATCAAAAAACCATATTTAATATTTAACATGAGCATACATTAAGGTCATGGTATATTTATTATGGTGAAGTTTGTTGTTTTTTCTTTTCACAAATAACATGAGTTGAAAACTGTTGAATCAAAGAACGAGAAGGAAAGGACCACAGCATAAGGATGTTAACATTAATGGCTATAGCAGACTATATTATGAATTTGGGAGTTCTAGAGTCTGAAAATCAAAACCCAGTCTGTTAGATTTTGTTCCACCTAATTTCTTTTTTATGAAGTCTCAATTTTTGTTCCCTATTTCATCTTAACCCATTTAATTCTGCCCCTCTCCCCCCAAAAAACTTCTTTACTTGAGAAACAGCCTAAAAGGGCTACCTATTTCATTGGCTTGATACAATTATTTTAGTTAGAAGTTACTGACGTAGAGACATCAACCTCAAAATATGGGCTGACATATTAGGTCTTTATCGTCTGTCAACCTGAGATACAAATGATCTAAACAATAAGGAAATGAACAACAGCACAGGGTATTGTTGTGGTCTGCAGGTGGCCTGCGGAGCTGGCAGCAGAGTTGGACAGTGAGGAGGTTGGGGAGGAACATGGGCCAGTCCTGGAGTCTGGGGAAGGCTTGGATGAGGACTGTGTGTTGGAGGCAGAGAAAAGGCCATCTGGGACGTACGTGCTGCTCCAGAGCCTCCAGAGTTAGAACTCAGCAAGGCAGAGGAACAGGGGGAGCCTGTTCCCAGTGCACACATGCACAGAGCTGCCAGAAGGCAAGAACAATTAAAACAAAAGGGACGACTTGGGTGTAGGGCTTGGAAATGATTGGCCCCTCCCATAAGACTTAAAAGAGGAGCAAAGGCAAGTGGGCCTTCACAGGAAGCAATGTTGTTAATTCTGGGCAATTTAAAGTCTGAAGCTTTGTTTGATTCTGGACTCCGTGTGGCTTTGCCAATTAGGTCCTTGGCAGCGTGTCAAGGGAGATAAAGGTGGGTGATTATCAGCCATATCCCGAAGGACTGTTTACAACTCTTTGGGATTCATCTGTGAATGAACAGAATTCACAGCTGTTAAAATAACAGAGGTTTTTGGGACTACTCCTATGTTTTACTGACTCAGGAAGCCTAGGTCAGAACAGGTAAAGGCTAATGTATCTCCAAACACAAATTAACTTTTGAGGTCCCAGTAAAGTATCTATGGAAATTCTCAGTCATCCAGGTCATGGTTGTCCCAAAGGTGCTTTTCTCAAGAGGCAACTGGGCTTTCTTGTTTTTCTTTGAAGATGTTTCGCTTCTCAACTCTGAGTTGAGTAACTCTGAGTAAAGTGTAATTTTGTTTCGTAATTTTGTTCCTGTTGCTGTATTCCATACGTATGTTAGTAAGTCTGATTGCCATCTATAAACTTTTAAAAATTATTAAAGGTACAACTTACAACCATTCGAGCCACTGTTTGAAGTTACAACAGCACTGAAAAATATGACTTATGACCAGTCCTCACACTTATGACAATCACAGCATCCCCAACGTCATGTGATCAAAATTAAGGTGCTTGGCAACCAACATGTATTCACAACAGTTGCAGCATCCCAGGATCATGTGATCACCATTGGTGACCTTCCCAGCAGGCTTGCAACACGCAAAGTCAATGGGGGGAAATGGATTTGCTTAATGACCACATGATTCATTTAACAGCTGAAACGATTTGCTTAGCAACCATGACAAAAAAGTTGTTGTCAAACTGGGTGTGACTCACTTAACAAACTGCTTACTTGGCAATGGAAATTCTGGTTCCAGTTGTGGTCATAAGTCAAGGATTTCCCATACTCTTGAATGTACAGAATATGGAGTTTCCCCCCAATATTTTGAACAAACATGCAAATATAAGTGCATAAAGTAGAGTATTAAGACATAGGACAGCACTGTAGAAGAAGATGCTTTCGAATAAATGAGAACCTTCTATACACTGGAGTAAATGAGAGGAATGAAATGAAAGGAAATAAACTGGGAAAAATTAAAACTACTTGTTACAAGAACTACATGTCACATGGAAACCTTTACATGTTACATTTCTGTCTCCTTTGCAATGTGATCTGTCCTTCACCCATGATACGACAATATTTATTTGCCTCTCTCTGCAGACACTTGCTTTCCCTTGGAGAGGACCAAGAACTAAACAGTGAGATGATATTCTGTCATGAGCTATATCTTACTGGAGGTTATGTTAGATCAGAGGAAGCTATGCCACTCTCTCTGTTTCTCCAGAAATTTCTTCCCAATGTGAGGAATTTAAATTCCATTAATTTCAACAAGACTTTAATAGAAATAAATTTTGTTGCCTAAGGCTTCAGGTAATTCAGAGATCCGAATGATAAGGGAGAATTCTCATCTGACTGTCAGTCTTCTAAGTTCAGAGTTAGTCACATGCAACCATTAGACTTGCATAAGGGATATTTATCCTACAGGAACACTCTAGCAAGCTGGGACCTCAGACACTAGACTTCTTCCAAAAGTTCAGGAAGTTGGAATTCTCCTTTCCTTCTCCCATTGGTTTTTCTATATTATTTTAGACCTGTACAAAGCAATCATCCAAGATAAACATGTACTTTTTATATGCAATAGCCACAGATAGGCACTATGTCTGAAAAACTGTTTTGAATTTCTGTACTTGGCTAATACAATACATTCAGGGTTTTCCAATGTGGCTAAAAAAAAAAAGTAATATTGGGAGATAGGAGGTGATAAGTTTTAGCCAACATTTCTACTAATCACAATGGATTTTGTGAGCTGGTGGTCCAAGACAGAAAGAACAGAAATTCCCCAGCACAACATATGAAATGTGTCATTAAGCAAAGCATTAATGACAGCAGCTTCTTTGTTCCTGCAGCCACCAGTGAAGATACAGCAAAGGAAATGGAGGAGCTGCAGTTATGCATGTGCATAAAGTCCTTGTTTTTCTCACCAGGCACTGCAGAAAAGCAATTGTCCATTCACAGCACATAGCAAATAATCTGCATTTTGGAGCTAATATTTTGCCATTTCTAAGGTAGTCCTTATGAATTCAAGCGCGGGTAACCGTTTCTCCCCCCCAAGTAAGCCTTCAAAGTGCTTTTTTAGGCTGAACCTCGGCAATGCTTCTGGTCTCTCTCCCCCACTCCCCGGTTACAGATGCAATTGAGTCTGAAAACAAGATACCTTTAAAAAAATAAGCATTCCCCTCCCCCAAGCGCGTGCACGTTATTCAATTTTTGCAGACATTATACCTGCAATCTTTTAATTAAAACGCGCGCGCACACAAGTCCGTCACTGGCTACTGGGGCGAGATTTTAAACACGCGTCTCTCCGTGCGAGTCGCTCTTCCAAATGCACGCTGGGCGCCCGAAACAATGTGGGCTCTGTTTGCAACCATAGCTCGGGTTCCTGCGGCACACGCAGGTCATTTCAATGCTGCAACAGTCGTCCAAGTTAAGGCTACAGGCTGCCCGTTGATGGTGGCCTGAGTCCTGAGAGGCTCTGCCTCACTTTCTTCTCCGGGCTCTCTTTTCTTGCTTGTCGCCCCCTCCCACGCCGCCAGCCAGCTCTCCAAGCTAGGAACGTCGGGGTGAAATATTAACAGGACCGCCGGCCGCCTCTTCGGGGAAGCGTAAAGAACACTCGGGCGTTTGTAACTTTTTTTCCCCTCCTTGAAAACCAAAACCACAAGAACCCCGATGCTGGAGACGCAACACCCTACGCGATTCCTCCGAATTAAGAAGCGACCCATAGCGTCCAACCCCTACAGGGACTCTCCGCTTCAAACGTTACTGAAGGAAGCTGGCATGTGAAGGGTGGGGGTGGAGTGGGGGAGGAGAAGGGGAGCACCTTCCTTTGATTTTTCTCATGCAATTTGTACAAGTTTCCAGGATTCCTCGCCTCTGGTTACTGGCACGGACACTGACAGGAAGGAAGGAAGGAAGGAAGGAAGGAAGGAAGGAAGGAAGGAAGGAAGGAGACAGGGAGGGAGGAAGGGAGGAAGGAAGACAGGGAGCTAGGAAGGAAGGAAGGAAAGGAGGGAGAGAGTGAGAAGGGGAGGAAGGGGAGGGAAGGAAGAAAGGAGAGAGGGAGGGAGAAGGGGAGGAAGGAAGACAGGGAGCTAGGAAGGAAGGAAGGAAGGGAAAGAGGGAGGGAAGGGAGGGAGAAGGGGAGGAAGAAAGGAAGGGAAGGAGAGAGGGGAGGAAGGAAAAGGGCAGGAAGGAAGGGAAGGAGGGAGAGAAGGAAAGGAGGGAGGAAAGGAGGGAGGGAGGGAGAAGGAGAGGAAGGAAGGAGAAGGGGAGGAAGGAAGGAAGGGAAGGAGGGAGGGAGGAAAGGAAGGAAGGAAGGAAAGGAGGGAGGGAGGGAGAAGGGGAGGAAGGAAGGAAAGGAGGAAGGAAAGGAGGAAGGAAAGAAGGAAGGAAGGAGAAGGGGAGGGAGGGAGGGAGGAAGGAAGCCTGTTTCACAGCAAAGCCCGCCAAGTGTTTTCTTCCCAATACCACTGTAAGTTCGTTCAATTAACTTTGCGCAACTGCAGTCTCCCCCCACCCCCACCGCGCCCCCCGAAAGCGAGTCCAACCGTGCCGCCTCCTCGGCTCGCCGGTACGTACCTCAACCATTAAACAAGACATTTAACCATAGTGGCAGTTCGGTGACCTCTGAATGCCGCGAAAACTGGAAGCGGTGCAGCTTGTTCATGAAGCCTCGACCAGCACGATCCCGAAGCTCGCATCCAGGCTCAGGCAGAGCATTCGGGGAGACGCGCCAAGGGACGGCGGAAGGTGCGCATTGGCCCGGAGAAGGGCAGGAGGGAGGAGGAAAAAGTGCCCGAGCGGGACGCACGCGGAACAGCAGCCGGAGCTTCAAGAGCCAGACTTCCCGGCCGGGCGAGAGCTGGAGAGGAGCTCCGCGGGGCTTGGCGCAGTCTCGGGCTAGCTGAGCGGCGAAGGCCGAGCCGTGCCTGGCTGGGAGGTGCTGTCAACTGCCACAGGCACAGCGCGGCCGGCCAATCAGCGGCAGCGAAGCCTCCTCTGTTTATGTTTCCTCGTTGGAAGAGTGACGTCAAAGGGCTTTAGTTTTTCCTCTGCATGTGCTATTAATTTTAAAGGACTACTATGGGAAGAATGCGGCGGCCGTGATTTCGGCAGGCGAGCTACCACTCGACCCGAGATAGAAACTGGAGCCTTCGTTATTATTATTAATGTCGTTATCATCATCATCATCTTCATCATCGCCCCAAAGGTGCTTTTTCAAGAGGCAACTGGACTTTCAGGTTTTCCTTTGAAGACGTTTGGCAGGCTTCTTATCTGAAGCTGAAGAAGCTTCTTAGGTGAGAAGCAAAACGTCTTCAAAGAAAAACCAGAAAGTCCAGTTGCCTCTTGAAAAAGCACCTTTGGGACAACTATGACCTGGATGACTGAGAATCTCCATAGACGACATCATCATCATCATCATCACCACCTATTACTGTTGCATAGACCGAAGTTGCCAGGACCAGGATGGATATTGCAGAGGCTGAATCAGAAGGAGTTTTAGGGGTAAATCAGGATCTGTTCTCACTGGTTATATCTCAACTTGTTCTTTGTACTTCTGCTTCCCAGGTATTGTTGTGGGATATCAGTTAGTCACTACCTCTTAAAAGTACTATCCCTTTACCTTGAAACAACAGGTTCTGTCTTTGTTTATTTAAAGCCTGTTTCGCTCATGCCAACCCAGAGGTCATTGGGTGATCTCAAAAAGCTAAGCAGAATCAATATGAATTCAATGGAAGACTAAGAAATAGGGTAGAACGAGAAGTGGGGTCCGAGATGGCAATGCAAATCTTCCTATTGCAAGGAGGAATTTGTCCTTACCAGGATTTGTGGCTTTGTTTAGTTAGAAAATGTTTCGTGTTACAAAATGGGAAGGGGGAATCATTGCACTTACTGTTAATAAGACAAAGAAAGTGCTTCAAAAAGAAGAAATGGGGGAAAAACATAATAGGAATGGTTAGACAGCAACATGATTATCCCTATTCAGTTCTGATGGCACTATAATAATTCTCTGTTTGGTGTTATTTTCTTCTGCTTTTGAAGGAGAAGTTATGTTGAATCTGCTTCTTGTTTATCTGTTCACCAAATGTTTAATCCACATTTTAAAACATGACATCTCCACTGATTTCAGCTGAACTCCAGATGACTTCACAAATGCAACTATCTAGTTTTTGCAGCACAATACAGAAATGGATTGTATTGCCTTCTTGGATTGTATCCGATTTCATTCATTTCATTTTATTTCCATTCTATAGCCCTAGAATGTTCTCCCCCTTTAGTATTAACCAAGCTCAGTGCAGTCCTACTGCTGACATTTCATGACCCAACTAAATAGTGTTATCAGTGCTAAAGAAAGAGGCTTGCCCTGTATATAAGTAGTTGCGTAAGAACATTATTCAGACAAGCAGCAACCATGAAGAAGTAGAAAAAGGAAACAGTCTGCTTATGCAATATCTTCCAACAAAATAGATATTCAAACAACTTTATCAGAAGGGACCGGATCATTCAACGTACTACAACACAACCAATATAGGCTGTGAAAAAGATAAAAGTGCCATATCTGAAATACATATCAGAAACAATCAATAGACTGTTACAAGCACATGGCATCACCATTCCATACTAACCAACATAGCCCTCCAAAATATCTTAAGTAAAGCAAAACTCATCTACAACAAACAATGTAAGGTCTATAGCAACCACTATGTAGGACAGATAGGCAGAAGACTAGCAGAGTGGATCCATGCACATCAACTAGTAGTCAGAAGATACAATGAAAATCCCTTAATCTTACAACACAAGAACAGATTCAACCATAGTTTCAGTTGGGAAACTGGAAGCATCCTTGACCAAGCCAAAGCCAAAAATGCTAGAGAATTCCTGGAAGCTTGGTATACAGACAAATCAGCCATCAATAAACACATAGAAATAAACCACATTTACACACCATTAAAAAGAGACAACAAGAAGAGACAACAAAAAGGTAAGAAAAAATAGAGACAAAGGAAGTAAAAAAGAGCACATCCTGTCCAGCAGGCAATACATAGATAAGCAGGGATTAACAGCAGAAAGATAATCAAAAAGAAAACAATACCTTAACCAAGGAACTATCAAGGGGAAAATCACAACCCCATCAACACTGGCTAAGCAAACTAATATATATAAGAATGGACTAAACTCCACATTCACTAGCTCTGAAGATGTTATCTAGTTAGGTAATCAAACATCTGGAAAAAAAAACTTAAGCTCAGAAAGCACCAAGGATTTCTTAGCGCAATCCTGAGTTCTCCAATGGTTAGTGTTAAAATAATCTTTTAAAAGGAAGAATTACTTAAAAATGTATCCATCTCAATCAAAATCATCATCATCATCAAAACTGCATACTTTCCCCCTCCTCATGGCAAGTTTTTTTAGTTACATTGAGTGCCGCATCAGGGTTGTGTGTGACCTCAGTGGGCCTGGGTGGGCATGGCCAGGATGGCATGGCCAGCTCGATGTCCCTTGTGTTGGGGGCACCTGTGGTGGCCCAAGCACTCTGCCAGCGAAAACGGGCTCCTGAGCTCTGTTTTTGGTTGCGATGGCCTCCTGCAATCCTCTGCCAGCTAAAATGGAGCTTGGGAAAGGTGCATGCAGCCCTCACGAGCTCCTTCACTGGCAGAGGCATCACAGGCCGATCCTTTGCTGTTTCCAGGTTGGCCCTGTGGGCCACATCTAAGCACCCCACAGACCAGATTTGGCCCGCAGGCCTTGAGTTTGACACCCCTGGTTTAGGTGGTGACAACATGAACAACCTAGTTAGCTCCCACACATCTAGATTATGGAGTTTTAATACTGTCATATTGCATCTTTAATCCCTAACGCTGATATATGATTCCTTATTGTATGGCTAAACCGAGCATTCCTTTTAGGATTATTACTAGTTACTAGCTTGACCACACATCCCTTCTCATTGTTGAGAATTTGCTATGAATTACTGATACTATAAATTGCTGTTTCAACCAAATGAAGGAAACAAATGTATTTGTAAAACAACTCAATTGCAATAAATCAGAATGCAGGTTTAGAAGTGGGTGTTTTTTAAAGCTGGAACTCTGAGAAGAAACTTGGAAAGTTAGAAATTCAAAATGAAAGAAATACTTTTAAAATGTATTCTTGAATTTTTCAGCACGTTTACTAGCACCAACAATAAGAAAAACATGCAGCTATTCTATTTTTCTTTCCTTTAAGGGAGACAATTAAAAGGAGAAATGAAATGATGGGAAAATACAAGAGACTTGTTTTATTTTTTTTTAAAGGAGTTCCACATCTGGTTCTCTTAATAAAATTTTATGATGATTAATCCCCTGATGAGAAAAAACGCTTTGCATCAAGAAACACTGCAACAAATGTTTAAGTGGATTTAAAGTAAAAATGATATTTGGTGATGAGTTTTCACAAATAATAACCAATTTTGTTCACAAAATAAAAACTGCCTCATTGCTGGCCAAATTCACTCCGGAAGATTGTTTGACTTTCTGGAGCAGACTGTATGGATTTGTTGAGGGAGATAAGAGAGAGAGAGAAACATTATTTTTGCATGAATGAAATCCACTGACATAAAGCTAACTTCTCCTTGAATAATATCTTCTAAGGTAATTTTAAAACAGCATAGAATAAAACATATTAGTGAGATTTTAAATGTGCATTTGGGAATTACTCTGTGATAAGATAACCAGTCAATACATTTGATAAATAAATCTTTAAAAATGGCATCTTAGCACAAATTAATAGCATTAAAAAAAAAAGAATCTCATATGCGCATGGCAAAAAAATACAATGTCTGACCTTATATAGTGTTGGAGTCAATGTACAGTGACTTTGTTTTCCTCATGTCTTTGCATAGGTCAAAAGTAGCATCTTTATCAAAACTAGCATTCCAGTAGCATTTTTCACGTTCCAAAATTCATGCCTCAAGATCTATGAACTCATATGAAAGTCAGCAGGCGTTGTAGAAGTCAACCCACCAATCGTAAACTATGACAAAGGGGACATATAACTGATGGGTGTATGAGTCTCCTTCATATATGACTAACGTGGTTGGATTACGGTTTGCATGATATCTGTTGATGACGTTACTTAAACATTGCAATACATCCACCAATGTGATCATAGCAAAGAAGATTGCAACAATGCGATTGGGCAAAGGAAGGCTCAGAAAGTATTAGAAAGTCTGATAGCTGCACACAAGTCTTGCAGTTTAGCGCTCAGAGCCATAATAAATTGTCATGGTAAACAAGCTCTAGGTTGGAAGTAGACACTGACCTTAGGTTTGTTTTTCAGAAGCAAAGGTGATATTTAAAGAAGCTCAGTGAAGTGTTGTGATGACACTGGAGGGGTGAAGAGGCAAAACAAATTCCCTTGAAACCTTTAGCTTGAAGGAGTTAAGAAACTCCTGACAAAATGTTCTACCAGCTCAGTAAACCCTCATATCACATGGTCTCCCAAGGAAACAGTAAAGCTTCTCAGCTATTGAAATGTTTTTTGGGAAAGAAAGCTTTCAAAATAATGTTCAATCAGCTTTTCAAATTGGAAGCATTATTTCTAATGGGATGTGCCGGATTAAAAAAAGGAGCACCTAATGCATCCTGCGGCTGAGTATAATGTTAAAGAAAATTTCTGAAACAGAAAAGAATTGTCCTTAATATGGTAAAAAGATACTTGCTGCTATTAAGAATAATCTGATATAATAATGAAAGCACAGTTTCTTTGTACCTAATATTAATTCAGGCACAGCTTCAAGACTTCAGAATTTTTATTTTTTTATTTTTTTGCTTTTGTGAGCATCTTGAGAGTACGTTGTTCAGTTCCCACATTTAATTTTAGCTGCCTTCCTGAACCAGATGCTTTCCAAATATACTGAACTACATTAGCTTAGGGTAGGGTGTCAAACTGGCAGCCCAGTTTGGGTCATGCGCAGGCCACGTCCACCTCAGCTCCATGAAGGCAAAAACAGTTGTGATACATCACAACAGTTGTGATACATCACGTGTCATCAATGTGACGTGGTGAGTTTGACACCCGTGTCCTAGGGTAATGTATCAATTGGGATGGATTGTACCATTGATAAGTGCTTCTCCCACCTGAAGGAGATGACAGCTGCTTTAGCCTCCACTATTCTAAGCAAGCATGGAAACTGAGCACACTAGAGATTTCCCTTTTGAAGAGGGTATAGAAAAGGGAGGTAAGTGTAGGAGATGACCAGGCTGAGCCTGAGGGAGGAGTCAAATATATCATCAGTCATGAGTCCCTTCATACCAACAGGAGATCTCAGTCCAGCCCACCTTGAATTCCTTCTACTCTTATTCCCGCTAATTTCCCTTGGCCATTAGTAGTTCAGAGTCTTGTAGAGAGCTTAAGTTGGCAATAAATCTTTATACTCATTTGAACTGTCTGGATCTGCTGATTTCCTGGCACTTGACAGTAAGCAATCAAAAATCTATCAAGATATATTTGTTTTTTTCATAGCATTTTTATTTGAACATTTCAATATTCTAACATGGGAGATGGTACTTATGATGAATCAATAGGAACTTGAAACATCCAGAAATATTATTACACATGTCTTCTATGCCCCAAAAGATGCTGTTCAGTATGTGCTACAACTTCCAGGCCTCCAGAGAAATATGGGGGCTGTAGTCCAACAGTCCAAAAGTTCATTTCTTACCTCTTGTTTTTCAAGGGGGAAATACTACTGGTTTCCCAAGTCAGCCTCTAACACCATCTGCAAAAGCAAAATTCATCCCCATTGTCCGCAAAAGTTGCCCTCTTCTGGCATACGTGGAGTATTGTGGAGCTATTATGGGATGTTGATTGGGACTGTGGATGAGAAGAAATCCTGGATCCCAGAAATATTTTTGAACAGGTGGTTCAAAGCTGTGGGCTGAAGGCTCTCAGACTGGATTCCTTAAAGACGCAAGTCTGCATATTGAATACTTCAAATGTATGCCTTCTTCTGGATTGTTGTTTTATTTCTCTCAAAAGGCAAGGCTGCATTATGGCTGTCATCCTATACTTTGCCTTTCCCAGAAACAAGCCGAAGAAACGTTAGGTTATATTGCTTCACTTCATTTGTACACTTGAAAGGCAGCTGTCTTACCTTATGATCAGTGGTGGGTTGCCCACGATTTGGACTGGTTTGCAAGAACTGGTAGTAAAACCAGCAGGAGGCTCCGCCCACTGACCCGGATGTCATCATAAGTGCTCTGCGCATGCGCAGAAGCTTCTGCACATGCACAGAAGAGCAGGTGCAATGCAAACTAGTAATAAAGGTAAGTAGAACCTACCCCTGCTTATGATAGATTGTCACATGGAGGATTTCCTAAACCAACCTTGCCTGAGCCTCCATTTCCTCTCCTCCCATTGTTGGTCTGCTGGGTCTGTCTTTCTGCTGTTATTGGAGAAGATGCTGAACAACTCCAGATAGCTACAAGGCTTAGGTTGTGGCGGCCTTCTGGCTAGAGCTATAAAATATCATTATCCAGTATGTCAAAACCGGAAACGATTACCAGTTGGGTAGAACTAAAACTTTTGTTAACTGCAAGGCTTCCCATCACTTCTTGAAATAAGGTTATTGTTTTTAATTCTGCGCAACAGAAACAGTCCTGTTGGAATCGGAATGAAAGAATTCTAGAGAGAGCTGGCAAAATGAGGGATATATTCATTATAAAATCTGAGCTCATAAGCAATGCATTTCATTAAATGCAGGGCTATGCTAAACACTATCTCACTGGGCTCCTATTATTGGAAATCCTATGACCCTGAATGTGTATCGTTATGCTGCATATGCCTCCCAATTGGTAAAAGGCAAACAATGATATGTTGGCTTGCAAAGGCAGATTCTGGATTAGGGATTTTAGCTTGCATACAATAGGGGTTCAGCTGCATTTGTAACATACTGTTTGAATTTTTCCCAAATTGACCAATGTTGTGTCCTTATCATTATCAAGGAATGCTTCATCTGGCATGGGGGTATGATGAGGATGTTAACTAGTCTTACTAAATCCCTGTCTTACTAAAAAGTATTATCTGAAAGCCTTGTTTGACCAAAGGCATGATGGGTGGTAGCACCAATATTTATGTGTTGATATAGTGATTGTGTGTGTGTGTGTGTGTGTGTGTGTGTGATACATTAATTTTTTTAACTTTCCATATTTTACGCAAAGAATATTTTTATATTCTTTTTAGCTTTTAGAAATACGGTTTGTATTTTACCCTTCCTTTGCTGGTCTATGACTGTAATAAAAGATTGGATTGATACAGACCAATTTTTGTGGCAGTCAAGATGTTGTTTAAGTGGATACAGAGAGCTAAAACAGGATCCTCCAGTGATGAAATAGAGGTGATGAGTTTCAGATAACACTGAGATGCTGGTTGATGTATTGTAGAGAATTGTACAGGGTTGAAATGAATGCTATAAATATTTGTATCCAAGAAAAAATGATGGGAAGGAAATCATAAATATTGTGAGAATATTGTAAAATGATAAAACTGCAGATGCAAGTAGTGTAACTAAAGGAAATGTTAAAATATGGATAGGGTTTGCTGTGTGACTTACTTAACATGTATATGAATGCTTTCTAGAGGTCTGATGTTCTGATACATGTGGTCATTTTTCTCTTTATGAAGAGAAAGGTAGCAAGAGCAAATGCAAAAAGTACAAAGGAATTAATATAAGTGCCAGAGAACTCTTTGGCAGAATACTCATTGAAACTGTACAACCGATGACTTTGAGCTTAAACTCAGTGTAGAATGAAATGTAGCTTTATGCCTGCCAGAATGTGTGGCATCAAGACTGGTTTTTCAGCAGGTCATTAAGAAACGTATGAATGTGAGCAAGAAAGCTTTCTGTGTATTTGCTGAATTAAGGAACATTTATGCTAAGGTTGATTAGCTTGATATAGGAAATGTTTCACATGAATTTGGACCTGAAGATTAGACCCTGATGGGATAAGAGTTGTATATGATTGAACAAAGCATGCATGAGAATAAAAGGAATGTTTAGCAAATAGAATAGGGTAGGGTAGGGTAGGGTAGGGTAGGGTAGGGTAGGGTAGGGTAGAGTAGAGTAGAGTAGAGTAGAGTAGAGTAGAGTAGAGTAGAGTAGAGTAGAATAGAGTAGAGTAGAGTAGAGTAGAATAGAACACAACACAACACAACACAACACAACAGAAAAGAACAGAATGTGTTTAAGAAGTTTGTCTGTGGTTGAACAAGAAGAGATCAGGCAACGAATGAATGGATCATGAAACAGATGTGGATTGAATACATAGTGTACGATCTGAACAAAAGAAGTTTCTTGAGGCATTTTGTTTATATAGCATAGAAATACTTTATTGGCCAAGTGTGAGTGGACACACAAGGAATTTGCCTCCGGTGCATAAGCTCTTAGTTAGTATACATACAAGCAACTAAGTTATAAATCATGCTCATAAGATAAGATACAACCAACAAAGTGATAGTCATAAGATACCAATGCAAGTGGCTAAGAGGGAAGATGAGAAGAATAATAGTAATAAAGTCCTATTACATGGTTAGATATCCTTAGGCATAAGATAGTGCTGTGATAATTACGAGTTTAGTGGAGTGATGGCATGGGGGGGACGACTGTCTTTGTGTCTAGTAGGCAGGATTGAATTAGGATTGAATTGCAGTATAAATATATGAAGGAAGGATGAATAGATTGAGAGAAAGGGGAAGACCTAAGAAGTTATATTTAATGAGATCCTCCAAAATAGAGGAGAATTTGAAAGAACAAAAAGCAGTATATGAAGTGATATATGGATGATGTAGAAACATTGGGGGGGGGGGGGAATTGGTGGTGGTAGGGGAATTGCCAGGATAAAAAGGGAAGGGAGAAATACACTGAAATAAAGCTTGTTTTAATTAGTTTTAGCTATGTTTATTTTTATTACCTCATGCCTTACATTTCTTTAGCTTACTATTTCTTCTTTGTTGTGTATGCTTTGTTTAATATTGCTTGCCCCTTAAGGAAAAAGCATGATGTGTGTGTGTGTGGGGGGGGGTGTATGTCTGTATGTATCAATGGTGGGTTGCCCCCGGTTCAGACCGGTTCTATAGAACCGGTAGTAAAACCGGCAGGAGGCTCCGCCCATCGACCCCAACGTCATCAGGAAGCTTCTGCGCATATGCAGAACGTGAGCGAGCGAAGCAAGAGCATGCATGTGGCCCCGTTGCGAACCAGTAGTAAAGTTAAGTAAAACCCACCCCTGTTATGTATATATGTAAGAATGTTGCTATATGAACATAGTAATAATATTGTGATTCTGGAAGGCAAATGACTGTTGTTCCAGGAACAAGAGCTTTATTAATACCTGCCGGAATTACAGAGCAACCAATAGACTCTTCTTGCTGCTGCAAAAATAATACAGCAGCATCTTTTACACATCAGACAGATTGTGCACTGCTGGATAGTAGTAACAGTTTTAGGTATTTCTTTTTTTATTGCTGGGGTGAGGAACTGAAATTTTTCCAATCCTCTTCCAATCTTAATTCCTCTGTGGGAGGGTGGAGTACTAAAGTAATTACTGTACACAATCACTGTAATACAAACAAGCAGAAGCTCCAGTTGTGACAAAGATGCGGGAATAAAAATCTTGCTTAAAAGACGTAGCCCGGATTTAATAGTGTTTTTGCACACAAAAAGAGGAAGACTATATTAGCATTCCCATAGATAGCTTGAAAGTATAACATCTGAATGAAAACCATGTGCTGATGGCATTTTATAATGTGTAATCCTTAAACTAAACATGGCCCAGATTAAAATAAATTTTCCCTGTTTGATTTATGCAATGTTCAGTGATGAATGTGAAGGCACTTTAAGGATCAGCCAGGATAGAATCAATCATCCATCCATCCATCCATCCATCTATCTATCTATCTATCTATCTATCTATCATCTATCTATCTATCTATCTATCTATCTATCTATCTATCTATCTATCTATCTATCTATCACATTTTTTAAGCCATCTATCTCCCTCAGAGAGCCTCCCTCATCTGTCTTTTGATATCAATGGGAAATGAGCATTACTTTCTCAGAACAGATAATGGAGTCATAATAATAATCAGTTATTACTTGTTTGGGGAGCTGGAAAAATTGAACAGCAGTAAAATTATTTCAATAATAATGATGCTAATAATGATGGTTGTGATGGCCTGATTCAAATTTGATCAACACCTCTCCACAGAATTAGGCATATTTTTCAAAGTTATTCCTGTCTTTTCTCTTTCAGTGAGAACTTAGCATTGAATTGAGATCTCATTCATGAAAGATGGAGTTACAAAAGTAAATCCCACATTTAGTGATTTTTGGTATCATCCAGATATCACTATATTCATATAACTTTTTTCTTCATTATTAAACAATAATGTAATGGTTGGATATTTCTATGTGCTTAATGGTTGGGTAATATTATAGAAATGTTAGTAGGCTTAAGTCCATATTTTTGTGGTATAATAAGAATAATTTCTATTATCCTCTTTTTTTCAGGAGAAGGAGCAGTGTTGGGATTCAGCCAGTTCACACCACTTCGGAAGAACCAGTTGTTAACTGTCTGAGCAGTTTGGTGAACTGGTTGTTGAAGGAAATCATTAGGACAGAGAACCGGTTGTTAAATTATTTGAATCCCACCACTGAGAAGGAGCAATATGTGGGGTTGGTTTTGAGGTCCTCTGAGCTGCATCCAGTGGTAGGAACTATCCACTGATAGGAACTAGAAGAGAAAGAGGCATAACACAAGAATAGGAAGAAAAATTACTCTGCTTTTTGGAAGAAACCGCCCTTGATTGTACCACCCAGAATATGTATGTAAAATGGGACAAAATGTGCAATTCAGACTACATCATCTCAAAAGGCATAAGAATTTTTGAAGCCCAGCTTACTTTCTTTCATTAACTGAAAGCACAAATAAAAGATTTCTGTCCTACTTGCATTTTTTTTTTTAAAAATTAAAATTGAATTAGTGGTTTGAATACAATTCATACACGTGCTTTATTTAAACACCAAGAAGAGGTGCAGTTTCATTTCATAACTTGAATCTTGCAAGTGGTCAGATGATATCTGTGTTTTTCAACCTCAGCAACTTTAAGATGTGTGGGTTTCAACTCCCAGAATTCCCAAGCCAGCATGCTTTACCCAGAAGCTTGCAGTTGTGATAAATTTTGAACTGTGTCCGATGGATGAATGTATGGAAATTGTATCAAGGGAGCAGTTGTCAAGTCTTAATGAGGTATAAGCAATTACCCTCAAACCTACTTTGAAAGTGTAGTCTGGTGCTTGCCTTTCTGCTCTCAGCTGTTATTCCACTGAGAAATATTGGTTTGATTAAAGACTCTTGACTTGCCAACATTTTGAAGGAAATAGAGATTTGCCATCATACCTGACTAGATGTAATTTCAGATGTGACTCTGAGGGAGCAGGTTAAGGTAGTTCCTGGTCAGCAATCAACAATGATTGGTTAGCGTTTATTTCTGCTCTGGTAATGGTCAGGCAGTGCAAGAATGAGTTATCTATGTATTAGTTCCTCATATGGTTACATCATCAAGAAGACCCTCATTGTGCTTGCTGAGGAGAGAACTGCACATGTTGATATCTGTATGTGTGTGGGGGGGAGGGAACAAAATAAACTATGTATTGCAATTACATGGCACCTCTCTCTCTCTCCTTACGTATGCACACAGATTTGGTCCTTGCTGGCTACTTTCCAAATGCAAGATAACTTGCCTTTGAATTTGGGCTCAATGATTACATCAGGCAAGATTTTATCTCTTTGCCTCCACAGATAAAGATGCTTGTATGAACTGCTACTCTTTGTTCCTGTTTATAGCGGCAGTAGGCAAGGATGAAGTGTGTGGTTTTATTGTAGCTTTAATGACATATCACTATAAGTATCCCAACAGCACCTTGATTTTCTGTTAGTATTTTTTCTTAGCAGTAACAATGTAAATAAAAGATACAAAGAAATAGGAGTTGCTTTTCTGATCTGAATGTGGTGAATTGTCATTTAATAATTTCGTCTAGGCAATTGTGATATTTAGATGCCGTACTTTCTCCAATCAGGGCTCAATGCGCCTTGGTGGCTCAGCAGACGAAAGTGCTTTTAACTAGCACCAGCTGCCTGCAATTACTGCAAGTTTAAGTCTCACCAGGCTCAAGGTTGACTCAGCCTTCCATCCTTTCAAGGTAGATAAAATGAGGACCCAGATTGTGGAGGCAATAAACTGACTTTGTATAAAAAAGAACACCGCTTGGGGGTGGGGGCCAAAAGCCCTACTAAGCAGGTATATACAAAAGTATGAAAGCTATTGCTTAACACATTGTAAGCTGCCCTGAGTCTCTGGAGAAGGGCGGCATATAAATTGAACTAATAAATAATAAATAAATAATTCATATTTTGTTGAATGTTACAAATATACAATAGTGGTTAATATTAGCATGGATGGGTTGGGGGTTTTTTGTGTGTCTGTGTGTCTTCAAGTCAGTGTTGACTCTTTGCTTCTGCCTGGACTAGTCCCTGCTGTTTTCTTGGCAAGATTTTAGAAGTGGTTTGCCCTTGTCATCTTCTTTTTCGGGCTGAGAGAGAGTGAGTAGCTTAAGGTCACTCATCTGGCTTTATGCTTAAGGCTGGACTAGAACAGCCTCTCCATTTCTAGCCTGTTCCCTTAACCACTACATCAAACTGGCTCTCGATGTTAGTATGTGGGGCTATGCAAATAGGTATTTGTCAATAATGTCACTCTACTGAACAACGTGCACCTAGCCTTTAAATCAACCACGCACAGCTTCTGCCTTTCCAAATCCTTCAGTGGCGGCCCATTTCCCTTCCGTAAGTTGCAACTGAATTGTCATTTTTCATGAGACAGAAGGGGAAAACTATAAGTCATATTAACCATATTTCTTCATTTCATTTTAAATACATTAACATTACATTAAAGTAGTTTTTAGCCTGGCTTCATCCACTTCTTTTTCCTCTCTCATTCTTTTAAAATACTGTCAGCTTCTCCAAGGGCCAGGTGTTGCTTTTAGCCAACAGAGCTTGAAAGTTCAAACTAACAATCCAAATATTTTTATTCTAACTTTGAGTTTTCAATCTTTCAGTTTTTGAAACGTAGCTGTCCTATAAAAATCCAGCATGTCTCCTGAGAGCCAGTTTGAAAAAATAGACAAATAAAACTGGATTCTGGATTCTCAGTTCCAAGACACTTTTTGTTTATTTATTGGTTATTATCTGGTTATTATCTGGTTGTTGGAGAGACCACTTCATTTTTGCACATATCTGTTTATTGCCAACTCAGATCTACTAGACAATACTTAAAAATTCCTTCCTTTCTATGACCTTCAACAGAACCTCGTTCTCCCTAAGCCCTATCCCCTAAGAGGGTTGTTCGTCCCTAATGAAGTAATTCATTGTAGTAACCAATGTGTTGGAGGCTAAATTAATAGTATATACTGTCCTGAGTACAATACTATATGAAACAGATGGCCATTATTTGAGAAAGAGAATGATTAAGAAATCATGAACTAAGCAGAAACTGAGAAGCAAAGAGAGAAAGAATGAGCGGAAGAAGGAAAGAGTCATAAGTCCATGATCTCCTTTGACACACAGGTCATATCAGGAAATTTATCAACTACTCTGTTTCCTAATCATAAAATGGGAAAATGTTTTAATTGTAGTGAACATGAATACATCCTGAACTCATTTATCTCAAACAGTTATAGGATGTACTTTCTATGAACAGGAGGAACTGTACTCCTTCTTCCTTTTAGGAGGCTAAAAAATCTCCTTTATAGAACCATCTACCTTTGATGGAAAGTGCAGCTCAGATTTATAGTCCCTTTGAAGTAACACATTCAATTGAACTGGGACTCCGAGGGACAACAGCAATGACATCACTATAATCATTTGTCTCTAGCACAGCGGTTTCAAACTCACATCGTCATGGCAGTGTCACGTGATGTATTGGAACTTTTTCCCCCTTCGCTAAACTGGGCATGGGTGTGGCCAGCCCAGCGGGTGACACATCCGGCTTGTGAGCCAGGAGTTTGACAGCCCTGCTCTAGCATGACAACTTCACCATTAAGAGTTAAAGTCAGAAGCTGATTATGTTGGGAATCTGCCAAAGCTTAAATTCTAGCTGGAGCTGAATGTGTCTCCCAGTGTCCAGTGGCCTCTTCCTGTCCACCCATTAAGATAAAATAATGGAAGAAGAGGAGGAGGAGGAGGAGGAAGGAGGGAGGGAGGGAGGGAGGGAGGAAGGAAGCAGGAGTGAAATCTAAAATTTGTTACTACCGGTTCTGTGGACGTGGCTTGGTGGGGGGGATGTAAGGTGACTGGCTGGGCATGGCCAACTTTTTTTTTTTAACTTTTAAAAGCATTTTTTCTACAGCCTTAAGAGGTTGCAGAAAAAAAATGCTTTTAGAAGCCTCTGACAATCCCAGCTGAGCAGCACAATCATCACAGGCTTTTTTTTTTAAAACTTTTAAAAGCATTTTTTTGGCCAAAGAGGTTGTAGAAAAAATGCTTTTAAAAGTAAAAAAAAAAACAGCCTCGATGATCTCGTGGCTCAGCTGGGCATGAAGGAAGATAGAAGATGGAACTTCAGCTAAATTGCCTAAAAAATCCAGCAGGGCTGGAACCAATTCTTTAGGAAATATATCTTGGAAATTTTTACTTTCTAAACCATGTTTAGAAAGTAAAATAATGTTGTGTTATAGCCTTTTCTGTTTACTACTTTACTGTTGAAAACCAGCCAAGAGTGAGTTTCACACATTTGCTTAATGGCAATTTGTTGAATAAGCCAAAATTGGCTGAGCTCATATAATACACTGAGTCATCAAACTTGGTTTACAAACTACAATAAACAAATGGCTCTTCTCTCAGGCCTTAGGCTAGGATTACTGAAGTGCCCTGTGCTGGATGTTTTATGCAGATAGAATGTATCTGCTGGGTTCTCCATCATGGTTTTCCTTCTTTTTCTTCTGATCTAGCTAGCTTGGTTTTGTAGTTTGCTGTTTCTTATTACATTGTTTTTATACATTATTTTGTGTATTTGAGATGTCTGGTGTCATTTGGAGTCAGACAACATAATGTTTAACTATGGTAGCTATCTAGCTACTTACCTAACTAATTAAAACAGTAGCCAGATACAAACATAGTGCAGAGGTACAAACAAGCAAACTGCATTATGGCTTAGCGACACTGTATGTCCCACACAGCACTTTTGTCCTGATTCCCCTGTCCAATCAAATTTGGTATCTCCTTGTATTACTAAAGAATGGTAGTTGACCTCCTAAACAAAACTAAGGCCTTATTCCCTGTGTTGAGCCAGCAGATGGTACACACTGATAACTAACTACACAAGGCTGAAATCTGTAGTCAAGTTGCTTCTTTCTATGACTCAGCTGGAATCCTGGGTTGGCCAAGGTCAGAAAATAAGACAAGACATCAACACATCCAAATGACTCTCAGACTGAAAAGATCTTTGCACCTTACTGCTACCAGTGAGATGTAGCACGAAGGGTGCTTTTTCAGTACAAGAAAAAGAAGTAGAGAATAAGGCACATGAACCATACACTGGCCACCTAACAATTTATGAATACTCCTTCTACATCTTTAGGTCTTAGAAATAGCAGGTGCAAAGTCTGTGAGATTCTCAGACATCCAGGTCATGGTTGTCCCAAAAGCACTTTTGGGACAACCATGACCTGGATGACTGAGAATCTCTACAGACTTTTAGCTATACAATTTGGGATGAACACCGGGGTGAAGTGTAAAATGTGTTACTACCGGTTCTGTGGGCGTGGCTTGGTGATGGTGGGGTAATGTGACTGGGTAGGCATGGCCAACTTTTTTTAAAAAAAAAATTTCAAAGCATTTTTTCTAATCCTTTGAAAAGCCTCTGGCAATCAGGCAACTCAGCTGGGATTGTCAGAGAGGCTTTTTAAAAAATGCTTTGAAAAGCCTCTCTGCCAATTAGGCAACTCAGCTGGGATCGTCAGAGACTTTTCAAAGCATTTTTTTTACCACCTCTTCAGCCAAGAGGTTGCAGAAAAAAATGCTTTGAAAAGCCTCTGAGGATCCCAGCTGAGCCGCATGATCATCAGAGGCTTTTTTTTTTTTACTTTTAAAAGCATTTTTTCATTGGAAGAGATTGTAGAAAAAATGCTTTTGAAAGTAAAAAAAAAGCCTCTGATGATCGTGTGACTCAGCTGAGCATGGTGGGAGGTTGCAGGGATTTTTGCTACCGGTTCTCCGAACCACCCGCCATCATCGCTACCGGATCGAGTGATCCGGTCTGAACCGGGAGCATTTCACCCCTGATGAACACCCTTTGAGCTGGAATAGATTTCCAGAGGGAAAAAAATGCAGACTATAGGAACTTAGGTGAGCCTGAGGACACAAATAAAGCTTCAAGTGCTTCAACAATCCTCTAAAAGGATGCAAATTATCAGTTTTCTGCAAGGAATATAAATCCTTCCATTTCCCAATATACTGTCAGGGCTGAAGAAACTTCTTGGATGAGAAACTAAATATCTTCAAAAGAAAAAAACAAGAAAGTCCAGTAACCACCTTTGGAACAGCAGGTGCAAAGGGTCTGTGTTTTACTGGAAAGCCTCATGGTTTTAACCTCTGGCAGCAGATGAAAAACTTTTCACCTGAAAAACCTTAGAAGGTTTTTTTTTTCTTCACTTTTTTCTCTTTTGGGAAAAAAAAACAAGTTTATTTTCAGCAATTTAACCCAGAAGCATGAAAAGTAAAGGTTTTCTGGCACAGAAGAAAATCTCCCCTCTTAATTTTTTCGCTGGATGCCATTTATTTATTTATTCATGAGACTTTTATATTGTTTTAGTCATATGGGACTCTAAGGAATTCATGTCCAAACATAAACAGAAGAAAAACAAGAGAATGAGCAAATAATAAGATAACCTGATACAATATTCATGGCATCACATTTTTCTCAGAACAAAGTCTGAGTCTACAGTCAAAGGCTTTCTGGAACATCCATGATCCATGATGCTAATTGTCAGAGTAGAAAGTATGACACTCAAGATGGAAAAGTCAAGATGGAGAAGGAGTGGCCCTGGGGGCAAACTTTCCCTAGAAGGACCATCCTTCCCCCTTCAAAGGACCTGCTTCCTCACCTCCTCACAGATATCCTGATTGGCAGGAACCTTCTACAGGCACTTTGGTATGTATATATTATTAAAAATGCAGATGAAGAAAGAACAAAACAAAAAAGTCATCTTTATTTACAAGGCATTCACCCATACAGCAATCTTTTACTTTCAATGCTCTTGCTCAAATTTATTTGAATTATTAAATAATGGTATTGAATATTGGAACCAATATGAAAGAATATATGGTGAAAATGGTACAATTGATATATAGATAACCCTCGCTTAGCAACTCTTTCGATAGTGACTGTTTGCAGTTACAATGGTCACAAAAAATAACTTTGTGACTAATGTCCCCATTTATGACCTTTGCGTTCTCTCTCTCTCTCTCTCTCTCTCTCTCACACACACACACACACACACACACACACACACACAGAGAGAGAGAGAGAGAGAGAGAGAGAGAGAGAGAGAGAGAGAGAGAGAGAGAGAGATACACCCCATTACAATCAGTTAGTACAGTATTATGCTTTATCCATTTTTCCCCTCACCGGGCAGAGAGTTTATCTAAACAAATTATTTCTCCCTGCAGAGCAGTAAATCCCTAAAAAGTACTAACTGCAAATTAACATGCTAAGCTCTGTGACATCAATTAGTTCATGCTGTTACCTGTAACTAACAAGATCCCAATAAGTTTTACACTAAAGGTTTTTGTTTGCCTCCTAAGCGGTTCAGTGAACACACTAGGCAAACAGTCAATGCCAGCGCATTTTTTTCAGTCAAATTGGATGCCTGATTATTCTCTTGTAATCCTTTTCTCTTCAAAGACCCAGCACTGGGTGAACATTCCCAAGGGTGAAGGAGTATGGGAAAGGGCTAAAAAATTTGCCCTTTTATCTGTCTTTTGTTTGAGTTGAGTTCTGGAAACTTTCCCTACTGTTTGAGCTCACCTAGATGTTTGGGGTTATATTCCTCTAATACTGTAAAGCAAAGGAAAACTGAACTAAATTGTAAGCACAGTTGCAGTAACATTATTTTAACTTAGCAACCACTTTAGTTAATGATGAAGTCGCCAGTCCCAATTGCAGTCATTCAACTGTACTTGAATCCTGCATTGGGACCCTACTACTTAATTGTGGCACTTGTGTGATGACATCAGAACATGTTTGTTGCCATTTTTGGCATTCTGGTAGTGAACTTCTGAGGCTTGCAACCCTTTCCATGAGTTTGGTTTCTATGGAAGCTCACAGAAGTGCATAGCTCCAGTGACATATGTTTGGGTGGATGTGTTTTGATATATCTCTGCTATATAACCTAAGATAAAGAAACATAGCTTCAATATTTCTTGTGCCATAAAATTCCCTGTACAGGGAAAGAGAATAGTTCTGCCTTTTCACACTCAACTACCTGCTATACTTGTCTCTTCCCTTTGTCTAATGGGAATATCTCCTCTTATTACTATTGTGGCTGTCCATCAATGTCTTCATGCCTAGAGCTTCTTAAAACACATCTGTAAAATGTAAGAAGCCATCTACTGCTTTTTGTTAGGTCTTAAAAGTCCTGGGCTTAGAATCCTTGCTTTACAGTGACTGAAACATCACAGGGTTGAGATCATATTGGTGATCCCTCATGCTCATAACACTATATGTAACATGAAAGATTGGTGAACATGAAGGATTGGTGGACTTTTTTTAAGCAAAGCCCAACTGTAAAGATGGGGAGTGAAACTGCCAAAATTTTAGAAGCCTGAATGGGGAGAGGAGATATTCATATCTTTGATTTCTGATCAAAATATTGTTTTTCCCCCTCCCCAAACAATGCTTGTGATGGAGATAATAGAATCAAATAGAATTCTTTATTGGCCAAGTGTGATTGGACACACAAGGAATTTGTCTTTGGTATATATGCTCTCAATGTAGATAAGGAGAATAAAATGCATTCATCAGAAATGAAAAGATACAACACTTTGTGATACTCAAGGTTACTAATAAGCTATCATACTTATCGTACTAGGAAACAAATAAAAACAATATAATTGAAAGATACAAGCAACATGGTTATAGTAATAATAGGGAAGAGATACTAGAAAGGAAGAGAAGAATAATAGTAATACAGTCTTTTTAAATTATTTGACAGTGTTGTGGGAATTAGTTGTTAAGCAGAGTGATGGCATTCGGGAAAAAACTGTCCTTGTGTCTAGTTGTTCTGATGTGCAGTGCCCTATAGCATCGTTTTGAGGGTAGAAGTTGAAACAGTTTATGTCCAGGATGCGAGGAGTCTGTAGATATTTTTACAGCCCTCTTTTTGACTCATGCAGTATACAGGTCCTCAATGGAAGGCAGTTTGGTAACAATTTTTTTTTCTGCAGTTCTAATTATCCTCCGAAGTCTGTGTTTGTCTTGTTTGGTTGCAGAGCCAAATCAGACAGTTATAGAGGTGTGGATGACAGACTCAATAATTAAGTAAGTAACAGGTAAATAAATAAGCAAGTACAGGTGGTCCTTGACTTACAACCACGATTGATCCCATAATTTCTGCTGCTAAGCAAGGCAGTTGCTAAGTGAGTTTTGTTCAACTTTATGACCTTTCTTGTCGTTAAATGAACCACTTAACAGTTGTTAAGTGAATCACTGCAATTGTTAAGTTAGTAACACAGTGAAAAAATGAATCTGGCTTCTCTATTGACTTTGCTTGTCAGAAGGTTGCACAAGGTGAATGCAAGAACCTGGGACACTGCCACTGCCATAAATGTGAACCAGTTGCCAAGCGTCTGAATTTGTAATGTAGGGATGCTGCAAGTGTGAAAAACAGTCATAAGTCACTGTTTTCAGTTTGTTTGTAACTTCAAACAGACACTAAATGAATAATTGTAAGTAGAGGATGGATGGCAAAGCAAACAGCTATTGGAGAGAACACGTAAGATAAGTTCAAGCATGGACTATTTGTTTGCTTGCTAGCTTGCCTAAAAAAATTACACATTTTGTGTTTACATTACACATTATGGCTTGGTGGTGCAGCAAACTAAGTGCTGTTATGTAGCACTTAGCTGCCAGCTGCCTGCAATTTAGTGCGAGTTCAAATCTCACCAGGCTCAAGATTGACTCAGCCTTCCATCCTTCCGAGGTAGGTAAATTGAGGACCCAGATTGTGGGGGCAATATGCTGACTTTGTAGAAACACCGCTTATGGGGGGACCAAAAGCCGTACTAAGCACGTATATACAAAAGGATGAAGGCTATTGCTATAAGTGCATCGTAAGTCGCCCTGAGTCTCTGGAGAAGGGCGCCATATAAATTGAACTAATAAATAAATAAATAAATAAATACTCTTTAGTTTTTGTCTAATTAAAAATAGAGACAGGAGATCCAATCCCAGGCATATACATAACATATAATTTGGCTTTGGGGCACTTTTCCAAGTACTGCATCGAGAAGACAAATTGGGAAAACTGCTACAGCATTCAGACTCCTGCTGAAAATGCCTGAGATTTACATCAGTATGGAAAATCCTGAGTACAAAGTAGGAGGTCATTTGGCCTGCCTACAGAGAAGAGCTTCGAAATAAACGCAGGGATTCTAGGAAACTAGTCTTTGAAAGTACTTTAAACGCCTTATCGTTTTGTACTGAATAAGGACAGCCCCGGCCAAAGTCCTTCACTTATTAAGGATACGTTGATGCATTACTTTGTCGGGTTTCCAGCTTTGCATAAACGGTTTCCTTTAGGATTGAAACAGACAGTAATCAGTGTTCTTCTTCGCAACAGGAAACATTGGATCAACCATAATTAGTAAAGGCCGCATTACACATGTTTGTTGTTATTTTGCATTTGCACGGCAATGGAATTACAAGCTTGTTTGCCAATTGTTGGCCTTTAAAGAAGGAGCAGCATAATTTCTTTTGACAATAATTTCTCCAGAAGAATCAAGACACTTAAGTGCAAATGTCAGGATTTCTTAAAAGCCAACACAGAAAAATACAGTCTGATGGAAAGATGCATAATCTTGGGGCATTCTATTCAGTGATATTCGAAGGTTGCCATGGAAAAGTAAAAAAAAAAAATGCAAATTCCACGCTTGTTTAGTAGGACAAGAAAAATTGACGTCAATGATTGTCATTTGTCTCTTTCAGGGCCATTTTTGCCTCTTGTTTATTGTTACCTTCAGAGAAACATGTCTGCTTTTGAAGGAGTTATGAAACTTAATTCGAGCAATGCATTCACCAGGCTGATTTAGAGAGGGAAGACAGTTATGCATTAAGCAGGTAGAAACCCATGAAACAATTTGAAATAAGAGTTTGCTTTGTGTCTAGGAAATGAAGGCACCCAGAACATTTTTGAATTTATGCCACTGAACTGGAGCAATGCAATGGAAGACAGAACAATGGCAGTCTCTTTTCCTACCCTTCACTGCCCTAGTGACCAGAAATTCTTCCGAAGTCCCATTACTTCTTCTGGTGAAACAAAATTTCAATTGATCCCCCCTTTGAGATCACTTGGGGTCACTTTGGGGAAAGCTACTGGGAATAGCTTTTTTTTTTTAATGTTTGTGTTAGAATTAAAACTGTTTTTAAAATTTTCCCATTTGCTTGTGTGGGAAGAAATATCCATCTGGTTCAGTGCCAAGCTGGGAGAAAGACACTGGAAACATGGAGGTTGATTGGAAAGATGGTTAAATGGTGAAGCAGATCCACCAAGCACTGTGATTCTGGTGCAGCTGCCAAAATGGAGTTGAGGGGGGTGGGATTTATACTTTCTTTGAGCTTTGCACTTGAGCTTCCTGTTGCTGTGCAAGAACATCAGTAAAAATTTTTACTACCGGTTCTGTGGGCGTGGCTTATTCTGTGGGCGTGGCTTGATGGTCATGTGACAATTCTTTAGGATTTAGCAGAGGTACTGGTCTACTGGGCTTTTAATTGCTTGCAGAGCTGTACCAGTTTACTCCTTTGTTTTGGAGGCACTGGTCTACCTATTTGTTTTTCCAGGCACCGGTCTAATCATTTATTTTTGGAGGCACCGGTCTACCACCATACTACCTTTTAACACTAATCAACTGTAGGATGGTCCTTTGAAGCCCTGCGGCAAGAGTTTAAACAGTTTTTTTCCTTCTAGCCAATCAGCTGGGACTCAGGATGCAGCAATAGATTGGTGGTGGGGCCAAATAAAAGGTAAGAATTGTAGGGGAGCAGGGCGGGGGGGCAGAACCAGTTTGGTGATGTCATATCATCATCGCTACCGGTTCGGCCGAACTGGGCCAAACCGGGAGGAACCCACCACTGAAGAACAGGTATTCTATTGCCTGTTGTCAGACTCCCATGGGGCCATGTAGGGGTTATGTAGGAGTCATAGCTGGCTCTATAGGCAAAGTACAACTTCTAAGTGTTTGTCTGAGCTAAGTTTGGTTGAAGTTTGGACTGCTGTGAGTGTGATGCAATAATTCCTATTGTGGCTTAATGGCTTTGTCCTGTATTGGATCTTGAGTGATGGCTGTTTATAATCCTGCCATTCTGCCGTTGATTCAAAATATCCTATCTTGAATGGATTACCAAATCTGCATTTCTAAAAGCTGGCAAACATTTATATAACTATCTGGGCGATAGGGATAATAAGAGTATTAAAAAAGTCACTGAGTTTTCCCAAATAAAACAATGAAAGAATCCAGCATGATGAATTGCTAATATCCATTTTGGAATATAGATAGTCCTCGACCTTCAACAGTTCATTCAGTGACCATTTCAGTTACAACGGCAGTGGGGGAAAAAGACTTATGACCATTTCTCAAACTTATGACCATTGCAGCTTTCCCATGGTCACATGATTTATATTCAGATGCTTGACAACTGACTCACATTTATGATTGTTGCAGCGTCCTGGGGTTATATGCAGTAGTGGGTTTCAAATCCCATCGCTACCGGTTTGCTTGTGAGTGTGGGCTCACTTGCGCGTGTGTGTGATGCTTCTGTGCATACATAGAAGCGTCCAGGCAGATGGGTGGAGCCTCCTGCCGCCGCTGCTACCGAATCAGTACAGGGGTGGGTTCTAAAATTTTTTACTACCGGTTCTGTGGGCATGGCTTATTTTGTGGGTGTGGCTTGATGGTCATATAACAATTCTTTAGGATTTAGCAGAGGTACTGATCTACCAGGCTTTTAACTGCTTGCAGAGCTGTACCGGTCTACCCATTTGTTCTTGGAGTGTTCCAGTCTACTCATTTGTTTTTGGAGGCACTGGTCTACCCATTTGTTTTTCAAGCTCACTGGTCTATCACCACACTGCCTTTTAACACTGATCAGCTGTAGGGTGGCCCTTTGAAGCCCTGCGGCAAGAGTTTAAACAGTTTTTTTCCTTCTAGCCAATCAGCTGGGACTTGGGAGGCAGTGAATAGATAGGGGGCAGGGCCAAATAAAAGGTAAGAATAACACAGGGGCACAGCTCCCAAACAAAGAGAACCAGTTTGGTGACGTCATATCATCACCACTACTGGCTCGGCCAAACCAGGCCGAACTGGGAGGAACCCACCACTGAACCAGTAGCAATCCACCATGCCCAGAAGTTGCGTATATGTGATATGCAACTTCTCACAAGCAAAATCAATGAGGAAGTCAGATTCGCTTAACAACGGTGTTACTAATTTAACAACTTAACAAAGGAAGCAAGAAAAGTCATAAAGTGGGGCAAAACTCACTGAACAAACTTCTCATTTAGCAACATAAATTTTGGCCTCCATTGTGGTTAAATTGAGGACTACCTGTACTTCTAGATTCAAAAGAAAAAAATGATATTTAAGGGAAAGCAAGGCACTTTTTTTTTACAAGTGCATATTTAAGGGATATGCCCTTGTTATATTTAAGATATAACTATTTATAAATATTTTTGAATTTTTTTTACTTGCAAAAGTGGACAAATATAATATTATTGAATATAAAGCCCTGGCCTAATGGTAATATCCTAATGGATAAGTAAAATATCCAGCTTAAAGAATGATCTGCTATGTCAAGCTAGATATATACACATTTAAAGCTGAATTGTTAAAATATCTCTTGTTACAAGTGCACATTTCTCCTCTAGCTTTGTCAATTGATTGGGGGGGGGGGGGGGGACTGAATTTTTGATCCAAGCTGGAGATTTCAGGGTAGAGATAAGCCTCAACAAGAATCTTTTGGAATTGCAGCTCCAGCACTGACGCACACAGCTTCACCATTTTGCTTGTTGCCTTTAAAATGATGCTCAAGGCAGAAAGATAATAGATTCGTTGTATTTGAGCTGATATTGGGATAAACGGCTGAAATCCAAACCCTGCATTTTCTCCACAGCATTTAAACGCCATTATTGTTAGTTTTGTTCCTTTGTTCATGCATTGGGCAATATGTTTATATTCCTCTTGATATTGCTCTTTCATAATTTGCTGCCCAGAGTCAGACCTGAGGTGGGTGGCTGTAGCTGTGGCTAATTAGACAAATAAAGAAATAATTCTCACAGAACAAGAAATTGGATGCACATCTTATTTTTTTCCTTCAAAACAATAACTTTCATAGGAGCTTTGCTTGAACTATTTGTTCAATATTTTTGCTAGTTGGGCCAGGAATAAAAATAAAATTTGTAATGATATATCTCCCCTTATGGCCTAAATTGCTAAATAAAATATAGCCGTAGTTACATTGTTGCAGAAATATTTCAGTGTCCTTGGAGAGGGTGCACGGAATTCACGTCCGTTGTTTTACTTTAAAATTTTCCCCACCAGCAAAAGGAAGTGGCAGTGAAATTAAATCTTGTTTTTCAGGAGAATCATTATCTACAACAGCTGTGTGCAGTTAAGGGTGCTGCAGTCATTTTTCTCAATGGAAATAGTACCTCCTCTTTAGCCAGAATGAACTACTCCCTCTTCTAGTAAGTATTTGGCAAGGAAGGATGTCTGAACATCTCTTGAGTTAACTCCACAGTTGTACCTGCAAAACAGTAATTTGATACTTTCTGTTTTCATTCCTTTCCATTACCAGTCAATAGTAATTGTGACTTTTCCTTTTCCTCCCCCCACCCCTTAGACTCCTTTCCTGTAAGTCTAGGCAGAGAGATGCGGAGCAATAGAGATCAACAGCCAAAAAGGAACAACAAGACTCATCAAAAAAGATCTTTGCCAAACTTCTGCTTGGATCCAGTGCAATGTTAGCCACTGCAAGCAAATACACACATGTGCACTAAGAAATGCTTAATGCAGAAAAGGAGTTACTTCCAAGTGCTTGTTAGCAAAGTTAGAAGGTTAGCTTTAGCCTTGCAAATGCATAGCAATATCTGGGGCAATTCTTCAGTTTCAGGCCTGACATGAACCATGTTTTTCTTCAGAAACATCTTCATTCTTGGACATCTGGGTCTGCAAATCCATTCTGTGGCTCCATCTCATGTGTTGTCTCCATTGCCTGGTCTTGTTTCAACATAATTTACTAGGGAATCATCCCTACTGGGACTTGCATTTGAGTATGTCTACCTCGGCATGGAAGGGACGCGGTGGCTCAGTGGCTAAGACTCTGAGCTTGTCAATCAGAAGGTCAGCAGTTCAGCGGTTCCAATCCCTAGCACTGCATAACAGAGTGAGCTCCCATTACTTGTCCAGCTTCTGCCAACCTAGCAATTGGAAAGCACATTAAAAAATGTAAGTAGAAAAATAGGGACCACTTTGGTGGGAAGGTAACAGTGCTCTGTGTGCCTTTGGCATTTAGTCATGCTGACCACATGACCACGGAGACGTCTTCAGACAGCACTGGCTCTTAGGATTAGAAACAGAGATGAGCACCGCCCCACCCAGAGCCGGAAACGACCAGCACGCATGTGCGGGCGAAGCCTTTACCTTTTACCTTACCTTGGCATGGCTTGCCGGTCTTCTTTTCTAGGAATTTCTGGACAGCTGCCCCAATTGCTTTACTGCTAATGCATTTTCCAGAACAATTATTTTACTCCAGGGACTGGACAGGTTCTGCTGGAAGCTGTGCTCAAGTTGAAAAAGAAAGCCTTAAGGTTTGCTTTCCACCAGCCGGTAGGCAGGAAATCAACTTCATATCTTGCTGAACTCATTCTTCTCCAAATTACTTGGTAAAGTTTGCTGTTCATTGGATGATGGCTTTAGCAGATAGTAGTTTTTTAGAAGGACATTAGAGGATGTTGGATGACAATTCCTGCATTAGCTTGCAGTTCCTAGAAGAACAGCAATAAGTGCAAGAAAGCTACAATCTCTTTCTTGGAATACAGCAGAAGTCCTATGGAAACTCTTGTAGAGTGAGGGTAAGGTCCATTTTGGACAAAATGTATGGATCTGAGCAACCATCTCCAGCTTCCTTTGTCATGGAAAAGCACAGAGCCATCTCTGAGTTGCCTTAATTATGATATGATCTTAAAGTGTATTAAAAAAGCAAAAATGATAAAGAGGTACATATTTGGACATATTGTGTATTTTGGATGTGATACAGACATCTGATTGGAACCCTGCCTAATGTACTTCTACAGATGCATAATCAGCAAATGGAACTTTGGGTCACTGGTTTCTGATGAAGGAACACAAGGCTATTTCTCCTTTGGAGACTTGATCTGGCCCTTGAGTTTCCCAAATACAGAAAAAAAAATGAACTGGGTTCCTTCTTACACAAGAGCAAGATAATCAGTGCATGTAACAACTACTGTATCAACCAACAAAGCTATTTTAAAGAAAGAGAAGGCAGAACATGCCAGATTTTAATTTACCAGAGATATCAACAAGCTGACCCTATAAGGTTCAATAGAGGAATTTGTAGGAGCAGGACTTGACAATTAATGGACCAGGATATTTTCAACATACACATACTTTTCTTGACAGATGCTTGTGGGCAAGGATATTATGTCACCTTGACATCATTATCCCTATGAAACAGTTTATGTAACTATGGAAAGTACACAAAATGCAGGAGTTGTATGAAGAAATTACAGCACATTGACACCTATGTTGATGTTCAAAATGTATGTGACTTTCCTGATGTGAAGCATGGGCAAATATTCACATGAAAACTCAGCATACGTAATTCAGGCACTGTTCTAAAAGAAAATGGTATGTTTGGCTGCAAGTTAGTAAGAGACCAAAGAACACTCCATAGATTCCAGAAAACTGTCACATATAAAATAAATAGCTACATCATCTTTGGAGACATATTTTAAAAATTCTGGAAATCATATGGTTTCCAATTTTTTAAAGAAAACCAGTGTTGATCTTTATTGTTTAATTGACAGTGCTGTGTTTCCCCCAAAATAAGACCATGCCTTATATTTTTTTGAACCCAGAAATAGTGCTTGGCCTTATTTTTGGGGAGCTCTTATTATTTTGGGGCACGTGGAGCAAGACGGGGTTCCTCTTGCTGTCTTACCTGATTTCCAGCTCTGTCTCCCTAACCCTAACCAGAGAAAATGGCGGGGACCAGCTGCGCATCTGGTTAAATATTTTCGAGGAGGGCTTATTTTCAGGGAGGGCTTATTTTCAGGGAGGGCTTATTTTCAGGGGGGCTTAATTGAGCGCATGCACTCAAAAGCCCAATTAGGCTTATTATCAGGGAATGTCTTATTCTCAGGAAAACATGGTAGTTCATTAATAATTTCTCATTATGAGTTACTCAATGTTTTCAACTGATTAATAAAACTTATTCTCATACTTCCCTGCTGAAGTAAGAGGGGCTTTGATCAGGGGTGAAATCCAGCAGGTTCTGACAGATTCTGAAGAACCGGTAGCGGAAATTTTGTGTAGTTTGGAAAAGCGGCAAATACCACCTCTGGCTGGCTGCAGAGCGTGATGGGAATGGAGATTTTGCAATATCCTTCCCCCCAGGAGTGGGGAGGGAATGGAGATTTTGCAATATCCTTCCCCTGGAGTGAGGAGGGAATGGGGATTTTGCAGTATCCTTCCCCTGGAGTGGGGAGGGAATGGAGATTTTGCAGTATCCTTCCCCTGCCCCGCCCACCAAGCCATGCCCATCAAGGCACACCACACTTACCAAGCCATGCCCACAGAACCGGTAGTAAAAAAAATTGGATTTCACCACTGGCTTTGATGGAAACTTCTTCATTTTAACAATTTTTTGTATCGATTTTCCCTGACAGAAATTCCCTGACAGTTAGAACAATTAATCAGCGGAACAACTTGCCTCCAGAAGTTGCGAATGCTCCAACCTGGAAGTTTTAAAGAAGAGACTGGACAACATTTTGTCTGAAATGGTGTAGGGTTTGCTGCTAGAGCAGGGGGTTAGACTAGAAGACCTCTAAGGTCCCTACCAATTCTGTTATTCTGTTATCAGGAGATGAAATACTGAAGTTAAAATAAAACAACTAGAACTCGGCTGCAGAACTTGGGTCAACCTTTCCACTCTTTCCTGCCATGTAATGCTCATCTGTATTTCAGCCCTGAACTGGAAGATCTGCTGAAAAGAAAAATGAGCAATAATAAAATATGAATTCAGACTAGTCTATAAGAAACAACATTGTGCTTGCACTTTGGAACAGGGCAAATTGCAAACTGTGGAAAGGCATCGATAAGTTTGTGTAAAAAAAAAGTGATTAAATCTGAAGGGCAGTTGTATGCTCTGACAATCTTCAAATAAAAAAGGTTTCTGTAATAGCAATAGCACTATAACTTAGACTTATATACTGCTTTACGCTGCTTTATAGCCCTCTCTAAGTGGTTTGCCCCCAACAATTTAGGTCCTCATTTTACCCACCTCGGAAGGATGGAAGACTGAGTCAGCCTTGAGCCTGGTGAGATTTGAACTGCCAAATTGCAGGCAGCTGGCAGGCAGCAGAAGTAGCTTGCAGTCACGCACTCTAACCACTGCACCACCGCAGCTCATATAATTGTAATATCAAAGGACATACAGATAGCAAGGCATGATTCTTTGAAGTTTCCTCTTTCCATGCTCTTCATGTGGGTCATTGTTTTTCCTAGCTTTGCAACAGCTGTCCTGCGTTGTCTTTTGAAAATAGCATACAAAGCATCTATGAGTTTCTTTTTCTCTTCTTTCTTTTTCTTTTCCAACAAGAAGATACTTTAGGAGGTGAAAATTCAGAAGGGAGAAGCAATAGAAGCAGCATCCACTTCTCTACACCAACTAGCTTGAAGCAAGCTAGCTCATAGTTTGCTTCATGCACTGCTGTTTATCCAGAAATTCTCAGTGTTTTCTCTGGAGGTGGAATTTGAGCCTTAACATGGATGTTGGGTAACTGTTGAGGCAACTTCTGTTGAAATAATTTTTATCTAAATCCTTTCTCCAAAGAAACGTCTTGTGTATTCTCTTACATACTTATGTAGGGAATTTTCTAAAACACGAGGGCAATCTATGGCCAATTGGCCATCCCCACAGGGTTCACCCAAAACATGCTGAGAGAGAGAGAGAGAGAGAGAGAGAGAGAGAGAGAGAGAGAGAGAGAGAGAGAGAGAGAGAGAGAGAGAGAGAGAGAGAGAGAGGTGATCAACCATTTTAATCCAGCTGTTAAAATGAGAACTTGTTCCTTTCTTAATGAGATACATTGGTCTTTTAATAGGTATCCTCTTTCCCCCAAAATAAGACATTCCCTGATAAAAAGCCCAATTGGGCTTTTGAGCACAAGGCAATAAGGCCAATCACTTATTTCAAGGTTCAAAAAAATATAAGACAGGGTCTTATTTTCGGGGAAACATGGTAGAAAACAGAGAAATAGCTCAGCAATCTTTATGTTAAAAATGGGTAAAAAGTACTGTGCTAATAAAAAGAGTCAATCAACCATGAAGATAGGCACTTTGAGTGGGGCTGTGTTGGATGGCAAAGGAATAATACCTACAAATATATCTTCTAAAACATTCCTCTGAATAGAATGAGCAGGATGATCCCAGCATCAAAAACATCTGGCTGCTTTCTTCCTATTTGGAGATGTAACATTTTGAATCAGCTTTTCCCAGCTGGCTTTCCTCTGGATGTGGTATATTTCTCATCAGCCTTGCCATTAACACCAAAAAACTGTTTTTGGATAAAATAATAATAATAATAATAATAATAATAATAATAATAATAATAATAATAATAATAATTTTATTTCTATACCGCCCTTCTCCCAAAGGACTCAGGGCAGTGTACAGCCTATTAAAAGCACAGGGACAAACCTGAATTTAAAAATAATTAAAATTATTAAATAATTTCGGTTCAAATATAAAACCTCAAATTTAAAACATCCAATTTAAAATCATTACATTGATAGCCCAGCCTGGCGGAACAGCAGGGTCTTGAGGGCACAGCGAAATATGCGGAGAAATGAGGCACATTAGCAATTTTACTAATTTAATTTAATTAATTTTAATTTAATTTAATTTAATTTCTAATGGCAGAAAGTGAAGAGGAACTAAAGAGCCTTTTGATGCGGGAGAAGAAGGAGAGTACAAAAGTTGGCTTGAAACTCAACAGTAAGAAACTAAAATCATGGCCTCTGGCCCTTTCAATTCCTGGCAAATAGATGGGGAAGAAATGGAGAAAGTGACAGATGTTATTTTCCTGGGCTCCAAGATCACTGCAGATGGAGATTGCAGCCAAGAAATTAAAAGACGCTTGCTCCTAGGGAGGAAACCTATGGCAAATCGAGACAGCATACTAAAAAGCAGAGACATCACCTTGTCAACAAAAGTGCGTATAGTCAAGGCTATGGTTTTCCCAGTTGCAATGTATGGCTGTGAAAGTTGGACCATAAGAAAGGCTGAGCACCAAAGAATTGAGGCCTTTGAACTATGGTGCTGGAGAAGACTTCTGCAAGGTGATCAAACCGGTCAGTCCTAGAGGAGATCAACCCTGACTGCTCTTTAGAAGGCCAGATCCTGAAGATGAAACTCAAATACTTTGGCCACCTAAGGAGAAGGAAAGACTCACCGGAGAAGAGCCTAATGCTGGGAAAGATTGAATGCAAAAGAAGAAGGGGATGACAGAGAATGAGTTGGCTGGATGGAGTCACTGAAGCAGTAGACGTGAGTTTAAATGGACTCCAGAGGATGGTAGAGGACAGGAAGGCCTGGAGAAACGTTGTCCATGGGGTCGCGATGGATCAGACACGACTTCACGACTAACAACAACAAGCAATTTTACATATGTGATTGAATCATTATTTTATGCTTCAACAAGTCAAGGAATAGTTTTGGTTTGGTGGCTGCTAAGCACTGAAAACATGACTGTATGGAGGAGAAGTCATTCATCCATACGCTCAGTCTCCCCATTTCTAAATACATCCATGCCATTCCCTTTGGAGGAATCTCTAAAGTACAGGTAGTCCTTGACTTACGACCACAGTTGAGCCCAAAATTTCCATTGTTGAGTGAGACATTTGTTAAATGAATTTTGCCCTGTTTTACAACCTTTCTTGCCACAATTGTTAAGCGAACCACTGCGGTTGATAAGTTAGCAGATTGGTTGTTAAGGGAACCTGGCTTCCCTTCTGCTTGTCAGGTCACAAAAGGGGATCACATGACCCCAGGAAAATGCAACTGTCATAAATATGAACCACTTGTCAAGCATCTGAACTTTGATCACATGATCGTGGGAATGCTGGAAAGACTGTGAAAAACAGTCTTAAGTCACTTTTTTCAGTGCTGTTGTACCTTTGAACAGTCACTAAATGAACTTTGAACAGTCACTAAATGAACTGTCAAGGACTACCTGCAATTT
Source organism: Masticophis lateralis (assembly GCA_030761175.1). NCBI lineage: Eukaryota > Metazoa > Chordata > Lepidosauria > Squamata > Colubridae > Masticophis > Masticophis lateralis. The sequence continues at coordinate 91,224,859 of JAUDYJ010000001.1, forward strand.
CTTTTTAGCAATTCCTGATTTTCTCTATTTTGCACTAGCAGCCCATAGAATGGAATGGAATGGAATGGAATGGAATGGAATGGAATGGAATAGGACAGGACAGGACAGGACAGGACAGGACAGGACAGGACAGGACAGGACAGGACAGAATAGAATTCTTTATTGGCCAAGTGTGATTGGACACACAAGGAATCTGTCTTGGTGCATACACTCTCGGTGTACATAAAAAGAAAAGACACATTTGTTAAGAATCATCAGGTACAACACTTAATAATAGTCATAGGGTAAGCAATCAAATCATATTAGGAAACAGTCAATATGAATCGTAAGGATACAAGCAACAAGGTTACAGTCATACAGTCATAAGTGGGAGGAAATGGGTGATAGGAACGATGAGAAGATTAATAGTAGTGCAGACTTAGTAAATAGTTTGACAGTGTTGAGGGAATTATTTGTTTAGCAGAGTGATGGCATTCAGGGAAAAACTGTTCTTGTGTCTAGTTGTTCTGGTGTGCAGTGCTCTACCATTCATACCAACAATATTGCACCTAATTTGGAGCTTTGTAGTTTAGGAAGAGATGTATAATCAAAATGGTGAGGGAACTGGAAGGAAATAATTGTGAGAAAACAGTTGGAGACATTGAATATCCTCTAGAGAAGAAAAGGCTAGGAAGATATGATGGCTGTCTTCAAGCTTCTGAAAGAGTCTCATCTAGAACATGGGGCAGAATTATTTGAAGTTGTTCCAGAACATGCAACAAGAAACAATTGGTTTAAATGACAAAAAAGCAAGTTTTGGTTGGACATCAAGTAATATTTCTTAAATGTAAGCACTGTTCAACAGTAGAACAGGCTGACTTGGGACGGGGTGGATTCATCTTTGCAGGATGTGTTCAGCCATCTGAATGGCCATCTGTTGAGGATGTTGTAATATTGAATTCCTGTACTTGGCAGGGGTTCTAGGCATCCTCCAAGATCCCATCCTGATTTAAATTGTTTGATTCTATGAATCTTTCCTCAAAAGTGGAAACTAGCATAAAATAAGGTATGTGAATGTTTATGTGTTTACCATACGATTATACAATTATTTTTGTAGATATTCTTGATTTTTTTTAAATGGTCTTGCATATAGTATTGTGAAATATAAAATAAAGCTACCTTATTTTTCAGAGTATAAGATGCACCTTTTTCTCCTCTAAAAGGGGGTGAAAATTTAGGTGCATCTTATACAACAAATGTAGCCCCGCCCACCCACTAGCCCCCACTCTTTGGCCTGTGCCTTGCAGCAGTTACCTCCTTGCAAGCAAACAGCAAGAAAAAAACAGCTCCTTTCAGCTTCAGCACAATCTAATTAGCACAAGTTGATTAGATCGGCCTCCCGACTCTCAACTGATTTGCTCTTAGCTGTTTTGCCCAGGGCTCTGCTGCTTGCTGCAAAGAGGTAAATTGTTGGAGCAGATTTTTTTTCCTTGTGCTAATCAAGCTATGCTGAAAACGAAAATGAAAATAAAGCAGGCTGTTTGCTGTTTGCTGCAAGGAGGCAAAATTGCTCAGAGGCAGAGGCAGAGACAGAGGGAGATTTCTTTTTCTTCTTTTCTTCTTCAAATAATGTAGGTGTGTCTTATACTCCGAAAAATACTTTAAAAAGTTACTTTAAAAAGGTACTTTAAAAAGCTACTTTAAAAAGTTACACCGGCATTTTACAGTAGTTGTTGGTCTCCTCTAAAAGTTAAATATCTTCTTGAATTGGGGCCAGAAGTAATAGAGAATATTAAAACATAAAACTTTAAACAGGTCAAAAATGCAAAAAACCTACCTTTCTTATTGATTCCTGATTAATATTATTTTTACTTGTTTTAGTCAGATTTAAAGAAGCCACATTTGGGGAGTTATGGGACTTTATATTTTATTTGTTTGTTGATTTACTTATTTAAGCAATCTATATAATTGCCCATCTCATAATGGTGACTCTGGGCAATGCACCAAAGATTAAAAATATGAAACATAATACAAAAAACAATAAACTACATTCATCATCCTCATTATCAACATCCTGGTCCAAGTGATTGAGAAAACATTCAGGTCTCCAATGCCTTGCAACAGGCCAGGAGAACCACAGCCATTATAATCTCCATGACATAACACTAATGAAAGTAGTAAACCCTGCCAGTCCAATGTCTGGAGACAAATGGGCCTTCAAGTAACTTGGCCCCAAGCCACATAGAGCTTCATAGATGATCAGTAGCATTTGCACCCAGAAGCCCACTGAAAGCCATTTCAATTCACAGAGCAGATGTATCATATAGGTATATCATGAATTTTTTAAAAAATTTATTTATATGCCGCCCTTCTCCGGAGGCTCAGGGCGGCTTACAATGCATTAAGCAATAGCCTTCATACTTCTGTATATTTATACAAAGTCAGCTTATTGCCCCCACAAACTGGGTCCTCAATTTACCCACCTTAGAAAGGATGGAAGGCTGAGTCGACCTTGAGCCTGGCTAGGATTGAACTCGCAGAAATTGCAGGCAGCTGGATCTTAATTGCTGCCTTTAGTAGGAGGCATTGTCCAAGACTCCCTGCGTTGTTGTGTTTGGGATCAGTTGCAATGTTCAAATGTTGTTCAAGGGCAGCTCCATGTAGTCTATATTATATTAATCCATCCAGGAGGTAACTAAAGCAGGAATAGAGCTTCTTGGTTGAGGAATAGGGGCAACTGGTACACAAGATGGACCTATGAAAGGTTCTCCTAGTTACGGCTGCCTGATCTTTGAGCAAGACCTCTGAGTCCACAAGGACTTTCAGGTTGCTCACCAACTCTAGCTGGGGGAGTGCTAAGCCATTCAAAGATAAAGCTGGAAAATCATGCATCTGAGGGCCTTCAAAACCCACTGCCACTTGATCTTACCAGGGTTGAGCTGAACCTTTCTTCCTCCAGACCTTCACAGCTTTCAGATGCTAGGATAGAACCTTGAAAATATCACTTGGTTGGCCCAGTGCAGAGATGTATAATTGGGCATCATCAGCATACTTATTATACGTCACACTGTGTTGATAGATGATCTGTCCCAACAACTTCATACAGATGTTTTAAAAACAGTTGGGAGAGAAGTTGGCAAAATGGGCCTCACGTCTGATCTCTCCCCACCAAGCAATGCTGACTGGAATCAGCCTTAAAGGAAGGAGGAGAACCACTAGTAACACTGTGCCTCTCACTCTCAATCCCATGCTGTCTCAGAGTTACAGGATACCCCAAGTGTCTGAAACCCAAGTGAACATTAAAGAATTGATCCCGTCTTTAATTATTTTAAGCTGTTCTTAACGGCAACTTAAATATGTTGTAGTGGTTTGATTGTTCAACATACATTTGCACTTAAGTTAAAGAGTGATTGAAACAAAATGAAGAAATACGTGCTTTTCTCAGCGGCATCTATTGTCTAGAATGTACAATAGAGATTGACACAAATTTCTAACCACTTTTAGAATCTTTTTAAGGACAGAATTCATTTTTGATGCTTGGTGTGTGTTGTGTTTGTGTGAATAAACTGGTTTCCCTGTAAATCTGAAAACCAAATCCCTTTCCATAGAAACAAAATGTGCTACTTCGATGCTTCTAGCAATTTCCATAGATTTGCTGAAATCATTCAAACTGTTAGAGGCAGAGCAGATGCCAGAAAAGTATACTTTGAAATAATGTATTATGCTTACATGCATATATTTTGATGCCCATGAAAGAGTGCTGGTGGTTAGACCTTCTGAACATTTTTTAAAATTATCAGCCTCCCACCCACAGTGTTGCAGTGGGACACCCGCTCCCTGTTTCTATATTCCACTCTTGGAAAACTGCTTGTTTGGACCACCTCAAGAGAAAAATCAACCGAAGCAATTTGGAAACTTTGCTGAAGTTGAACTACTGAGTCCTGATGGCTCAGCAATATTTCCTTCCAATGTTACACTGTAGATACATCAGAATCTGTACAACTTCCAAATCTGTGCTGATAGTCTCCAATTTAGATTTAACCTCTTTGCATCACTTACAGAATTTAACTTCTGTTACCACCTTAGGTTGTCCCAAACAACTACATCTACCACAGGGTTGAAATGCTACGGGTTTGGACCGGTTCATAAGAACCAGTAGTAAAAAATGCTACCAGTTCGGGTGAACCGGTATTTCCAATGATCAGCTGGATGATAATCAGCTGTGACGCGTGATTTATATTAGCTAGAATCATCTGAATTCCTGCTTTCTAGCTAATCTAAATTGTGTGGCACAGCAGATTCCCCCACTCCTCGCTGTTCTACTTACCTTTGAAGATTCAGAAGGCTTCAAAATGTTCCTCTTTTAGTGCTGCAGAGGTGCGCCTCAGGTGCACATGAATGTGCAAAGCGCGCCCTCGGTAGCAGACTCACAGAACCGGTAGCAAGCTTCAGAGGATTTCACCGCTGATCTACCGGTACGTTTTTGAATGACCCAGACATTCTATATTTTAACAGAGTTCTTTTAAAAACACAACCAAACCCTGCTTCAAGTAATTTACACAAAAAGCCATTTTCCCCCTTTTTAACAACCTTTACGCAGATTGTACTCTCAATAGTAAAAAACACAGCTATGAATTCCTCTGTGTTGGGTCTGAGGTTTCAGAAACCAAACCCAGAAATGAACAAGCCATTGATTTATTAGCATAAATTTCAAGTTGCTGTAGCAATAAACAAAGTAGATTATAACCAGTCTAGGACAGTTCCATATGTTATATGATCAGAAATCCATTCATTCTTTTTCTGCCTCACAGGATGATTTTAAGAAAAACGTGCCAAATCATAGTTCTTCATATTGTGCCTATGAACACATTTTGAATGCATATTTCACTATGGTACACAGTTGTTACCTGCAGGTATTTTGGATGCACATCCATCAGTATTGACTGATCAGTATCCATCAGTATTGACTGATCATATTGGAGAGATCATTTTTGCAGTCCCTACATGAGATCATACACTAGTTCAGGGTGCGGTATCACCAACCATTCTTTAGCAATGCACACACAGTTTAGATTTGAAAGGTAAGACCAGTGCAGTACATATATTTAATTTTTTAATTTTTAATTTAATTTTCCTGAACAGCATATCAGGCTTACTCTAAGAAGCACACTTTTGCACGTTATAAGCAATACGCAGCTGTACCGACCCAGCACTCTTTCATATATTAAATGCAATATGCAACTCCAATGAAGTTAGAAACTGGAAGAGACACTTAAAATGAAAAAGGGCTGCTTTTTCCTGTTTTCCATAGCTAGCAGAACTTGGATATTAATTTCTTTTCTGTAATCTTTTTTTTTTTTTTTTTTTTTGCTTGGGGAAAGACCAAAAATGTCTTTATCCAATGACTGCTCATTTTCTGGACTGAATTCTTGAAGGTAATTCCTGTTCGAGGCTTCACAATTGCAGTGCCAAACAGTTCTTGTCTTTGAAAGTATTCATATATTCCACTAAGATTAAGAGATCCCTTTGATTTATAGACTATCGCTTAATAGGAGGTAAATACATCCAGATGTAGATGAATGCAATTCATAAACTGGTGTTGCCCACAACATTCCCAGAAAAGAATTATGAGCCACCTTCAAAGAGATCTACAGTATAAAAACTCTGACAATGTTTTCCCCTATTAGAGGTAAGACTAGAACTTTCAAACCTTTGCTATTTTTACAGTGAGTTAAGGAAGATTACAGCAGATAGATCAAAGAGGTAAATCCTTGTTTTTAAGTACCATAATTGGGGCGAGCAACTTTGTTGCTGTGTGACACGATTGTTAAGTGAAACATAACTGCAATGAGGCTTACAACCTCATTTCCAACGCAGATGTAAAGCAAATCACCTGTGGATGTTAAGTGAGACATCACATAACCATGAGTTGTGATTTTACTACCGGCTTTTCCATCGTGGGAATCTGTGAAGTGGGACACTGTGACAGCCATTGTTCTGACTTAGGCTTCCTGGTACAGTAAAAGCACACAATGAGTCCCCAAAACTCTCTTTTTATTTCAATGGCTGTGAAATCTTCTCATTCAGAGCCTGTTCATTCTCAATCTATTCATTCACAGATGAGTCCCAATAGTTGCAAAGAGTCCAGCAGAAGTCTGCCACAGTTCTTCTGATAAGACTGATAAACACCCACCTTTATCTCCCTTGAAATGCTGCCAAGACTTAATTGGCAATTAACTTTACAAAGCCACATGGAATACAATTCAACACAGAGCTGCAATCTTGAAACTGGCCAGCACAAACAACAGTTGCTTCCTGCAAAGGCCCACGTGCCTTTGCTCCTCCTTTATGTCTTATGGGAAGGGCCAATCATTTCCAAGCCCTACTCCCAAGCTGACCATTTTGTTTTAACTGTTCTTGCCTTCTGGCAGCTCTGCACATGTGCACACTGGGAACAGGCTCCCCCTGTTCCTCTGCCTCACTGAGGTTTGACTCTGGAGGCTCCGGAGTCTTAACATAACTCCCAGATGGCCCTTGCCCCATCTCTGCCTCCGATGCAGAGCTCTCGTATGAGCCTTCCCCAGACTTCAGGATTGGCCCATGTTCTTACCCAGCCTCCTCACTGTCTGACTCTGCTGCCAGCTCTGCAGGCCGCCAGCAGACCACAACAGCCATAAATTGGTTGTGAAGCACCCAAATCTCAATCACGTGATTGTGGGGACACTGCAACTTGTGGTAAAATTACTTTTTCAGTATCATATGCTGGAACAGTAGCTAAACAGTGTAAATGTTACATAAGGACAACCTTTTATTTTATATGCTTTTCTTTCTTTTTATACATCTTCATTTGCAAAAAATGACCTATTATTTTATCCTTGATTATGAATGAATTGACTTTCTTTAGCTTGAATCTTATTTTTGCCCGTTTGCTTCTGGCATGATATAGGGTCTCCTACTGGAACAGAGGGATTAGGCTAGAAAACTTTCAAGTCCCCTTCCAACTCTGATATTCTGTTATTGTTATAGCTACAATTCACAGATTTAATACTATCCAAGGCTTCCTCAGCCTGCACTATCAAAGTCTACCTGAATACATTGTGTAAAGCCAATATAGTTTAAAGCTAAACAATTATCATTGACAACAACTAGCCTATGTTTTTATTTTTTCTTTATTGAATTTTTGTGCCTCCTATCTCCCCTGTAAGGTGACTCTGGGCAGCTTATAGGATATAGATGCAATCATATGTATATATCAGGTCGATACAAATACAATATTTGGCCCTCAGTTTATAAAAAGGGTGGCTCTTTCTTTCTCAGCCTGTTGCTGCTTGTATGTTTGGAATAAAGGTCTGGCAAGATGAGATAGAGGATGGATGGGTTGTCATTGATAGGCATAGGCACTGAATTAACCAGTGGTGGGATTCAAATTATTTAACAACTGGTTCTCTGCCCTAATGACTGGTTGGGTGAGTGTGAGCATGATGGGCATGTCCAGAGGTGTGTGACAGGCAGCACTCTGCCTCCTGCACCCCCCTGGGAGCAGAAATGGGCCACGGGGGAGAATATTCTGCACCCACCAATGCTCCGTTTTTGGCCTAGGCCTCCCTGCAGCCCCCTGGGAGCAAAAATGGGCCATGGGGGGACTCCTAGAAGGGGTGGGGCAGGAAGGGGCAGGGCCAGTCAGCAATTTAACTATCGATTCACCTGAACAAGCCCAAACCGGCCTAATCCCATTTCTGATACCTTGTTTGATGCATTTTCTCAAGAGAAAAGGCAAACAAAAAGCTAACCATTTCACATCTGTAAAGTAGACTGGCCTAGCTAGATGGCAGTACTAACCAATGTTGGCTGAACTTCAAAAAACAAGCAGGATCAGATCTGGTTAATCCGTGGAAAGAAGACTGCCAGGAAATCTTTCAGTTGTAGGCTAGAGAGGAAAATGGAGGTGGGTGGAGAATCTAGAAGAAGGCAATGGCAGAACTAGAAATCCAGAGAGCCAGTTTGGTGTAGAAATTAAGGCACCAGGCTAGAAAGTGAGAGGCCATGAGTTTTAGTCCTGCCTTAACCATGAAAGCCAGCTGGGTGACCTTGGGCCAGTCTCTCTCTCTCTCAGCCCAACCCATCACACAGTGTTCTTGTTGTGGGAAAAATAGGAGAAGAAGATGTGTTGGACATGTTGCGTTAGAATTATTAATTATTTATTAAAATAATAAAGGTGAGAAACAAATAAAATAAAATAAAATTCTTCTGTACTGTTGCTAAGAAAGCTCCTAGATATTCCTGTCAATCACCAAAAATGATGCTCAGTTCAAAGAAGTTGTCTTTAGGAATGACTGGGCTAGGATACTTCATTTGGGAACTTCTTAAGGACATGCTTTCAGTGGGGCACTTCATATTTCTACAGTGAAAAGGACTCTTACACCTGGATTCTGTGTTAAAAGTACAAAGATTTAAGGCAAAATCTTTCATTAGAATGAAAGCATCATAGCCCTTCTGTCTAGAAATTCTTGAACTTACATTCTCTTCGCATCTGCAAGCTGCGGGCACAAAAAAAATTGCTATATATGCTAGTCTCTTCCCCCCTCCACCCCCAATCTATTTCAACAGTAAAGTAACAGGAAATATTGCTGCAGAAAATGAGAGAATTTAAATTCCTTTGATTTGCTATTTGATTGGGATGGAAATCCACCCCCCCCCCCAATGGGTGTCAGTGTGAAAACAAAGATTACCATTGCCAAAAATTAGGGAAGGCACAGATTTTCATACCATGGAACAAGAGGACAGAAATAACCTGTGTAGAGCCATCTTAGTAATAACCAAGTCCTTCTGTTATCTCCTTCCATTAATCACCTTTCTTGTCCTTAAAATATTAATGATATAAAAATGTGTTTATAGCTAGGTGGGAGGAAAAAAAGAGAAATATCATTATTAAAATACAATGCTTGGAAGTTAACATCCAGGGGCATTGGCCAGCAGTTCTACCTATAAGATTTTTTTAAAATCTTGCCCAATGTCTAATTATTATTATTATTTATTCAATTTGTATACAGTATACAAATTCAAGTTTTGCTTTAACTAGAGTTCAGTCATTTTTACAATGTTAGTATTTCAAGAACAAGAAAGGTGATTAATTTGTGTATTAGCAATTCTTCACTGTCTGAATTCTAGCTCTTTATACCAGTTGGAATAATTGGAGTCTACTTCGTTACACACCTCCAATATGTCAATCATTTTACACTGCCCATTTTAGGGCTCAGGACAACACATACACATTACAGAAACATGGCGCAATATTCTAGCTCCAGAACAGAGGTAACTATATTATACTGTTGATTATAGCTTTCAGCCATGCAGTTTAGAAATAATGTTTAATAATAAGATGGCTAACAGCTCAAGGAAAATGTAGAAAACAAAAATATTACAACAGAGTAAAACAAAAGGAAAAGAGAAACCTTTCCTCTGAATCCCTCTGTCTTTTGGTCTTGACTTCATACAGTCTTTAAACCAAATCAACAAATTATCACAAACAAAACAGCATCACGAAGAAGAAAGCTGGTGAAAATTAAGAATAGAATACAGGTAGTCCTCGAGTTACGACCACAATTGAGCCCAAAATTTATGTTGCTAAGTGAAACATTGAGTTTTGCCCCATTTTACAACTTTTCTTGCCACTGTTGTTAAGAGAACCACTGCAGTTAGTAACAGGGTTCTTAAGTGAATGTGGCTTCCATATTGACTTTGTTTATCAAAAGGTCACAAAAGCTGATCACGTGACCCCAGGACCCTGCAACCATCATAAATATGAACCAGTTGCTAAGTATTTGAATTTTGGTCATTGATCTGTCCCCCCCTTCAGAGACCCACAAAAACACAGCCAGTCGAGGGTTAAGAATCACTTGGCACACTCCACAGTTCTTATCTCAACCTTGGCAGCGATATGCACACCGTCTGCCAAGGACTTTATTAGTTTACACAAAAAGAAAATCACCTACGTAGCTTTGCCGTTCATCTAGCTTCCAAGACTACGAGGTTGCTATGTGTTGTGGCCCCGTCCTCTGAGCCTATCCCTTTGGAGGAAGGCAACTCTGAGCAGGAGGAAGAGGAGCCAGCCAGATCTCCCAGCCCTCCCCCTCTGGCACCGGCTCAGGTGCCAGCTGAAAGAGAGCCAAGTAGTGGGGAAACAGGTGTCTCAGATGAGAGTGAGGGAGAGACGTCATTCCTGGACGCACGCCAAAGAAGGCGAGAGAAAAGGGTACTGCAGCTGCGGCGTATGAGGAAATCCTGAGTCATTGGATTGGAGTCATAGGATCCATGACTCACTGGACCACACCCAGAAGCATATCTATTTAAGACAGTACAATGGGTCACGAAGTTCGTGACGAACAAAGCTAACTGCACAGCTAAACAAACGGAGCAACCTCGTAGTCTTGGAAGCTGGATGAACGGCAAAGCTACGTAGGTGATTTTCTTGTTTGTGTAAACCAATAAAGTCCTTGGCAGACGGTGTGCATATCGCTGCCAAGGTTGAGATAAGAACTGCAGAGTGTGCCAAGTGAGTCTTAACCCTCGGCTGGCTGTGTTTTTGTGGGTCTCTGAAGGGGGGGGGACAGATCATCTTGTTCGTCACCCAAAACTCCATCGTTAACCCACGATGGACCAACAGCTGCAGCAGCAGGTACAGCAGATGCTGGAGGCCAATCAACTTCTGCAACAGCAAGTAGCACAGCTAACTGCACAACTTGCTTTGGGAAATGCTCCTGTAGCAGCTCCACCTGCTCCCCTTCCCCGTCCAAGATGCCCAGTGAACATGCCAGATAAGTTTTCTGGACAGCAGGAAATGTTCCCGGCCTTCTTGGGACAGTGCCAGCTGTACATGGCAATGCGGCCGGAGGATTTTCCGGATGACCGGGTTCGGGTGGCTTTTATTATCAGCTCCCTCTCTGGCACTGCCGCCCGATGGGCCACGCCCCTGTTGCTGCAAGACAGCCCCTTGCTTCTGGACTATCAGGGCTTTTTGCAACACCTGCGCACCATGTTTGAGGACCCCCTCCGGGTGCAGACGGCAGCGAGGCGCATCAAAGACCTCCGCCAAGGCAAGCGCCCCCTGCAGGACTATATTGCGGAGTTCCGATTGCTAGGCCAGGATTCGGCCTGGAATGAGGCGGCGCTGATGGATGCCTTCCAGGACGGCCTCTGCGATGAGATGCAGGACGAGCTGGTTCGGGTGGAGGCGCCACAGACCCTGGACACGCTGGTGACCCAATGCCTGCGCATCGATGCCCGCCTACAACGGCGACGGCCCCGTAGGGCTCTTCCGGAACCACCGACAGTGCCGGCACCCCCGCGTTTCGTACCAACAGCGCCCCGGACCGTACCGCGTTTGGTGGCGACGGCTGAGGAGCCCATGGAGCTCGGAGCAGCCAGACCTCAACTGACGGCCCAGGAGCGGATGCGGAGACGCCAAGGGGGGTTGTGCCTCTATTGCGGCGAGGCTGGACATTTCGCCGCCTCGTGTCCCCGGAAGCGGAGTGGATCGCTCAAGCCTGTTCCGGAGCCTCGGCGTGACCAGCCGGGAAACGGGTCAGGCCTGGCCTAGGGGAAACTCTGGGTCAGGCAGGTGACCATGCCCCGCCGGAGGCGGCGGCTGTGGACTGTGAGCCCCCTCGGCACCTGATTTTGAACACCCGGGTGTTGTTGGCTAACCGGTCGGAGGGGCTCCAGGCGCACGCGCTGGTGGACTCGGGGGCCACCACGAACTTTATGGACCAGGCCTTTGTGGCCCATTACAAGGTTCCCTTGGTTCCAGTGGACCCTCCGTTGAGGGTCGAAACTATTGATGGGCGGGAACTTGTGGCGGGGCCCATCAACTTCGCTACTCAGCCCTTGCGCCTTGCCATTGGGAACCATGAGGAGGCGATCCAGTTTTATGTGACGGCGGACCTGCACTTCCCCTTGGTCCTGGGGATGGCCTGGCTTCGGGCGCACGACCCTCAGGTGGCGTGGTCGAGAAATGCCATCTCGTTCCCCAGCCTGCAGTGTGTCGACCACCTTCGCCACACCTGTGCCGGCCAGGACGTCTCTGCCCCGAACGTCTCCTTGCCTCCGGAGCTGACATCCTTCGCCGACGTGTTCAGCGAGAAGGAGGCGGATCGCTTGCCCCCGCACCGACCCTACGACTGCGCGGTGGACTTGATGCCCAACGCGCCCCTGCCCTCGGGACGCCTGTACTCCATGTCGGAGCCCGAGCTGGCCGCCTTACGGGACTTTCTGGACAAGAACCTGGCCCGTGGGTTCATCCGGCCTTCGACCTCCCCGCTCTCGGCCCCAGTCCTCTTCGTGAAAAAGAAGACGGGGGACTTGCGCCTGTGTTGCGACTACCGGCGCTTGAATGCCATCACGGTACGGAATCGCTATCCCCTGCCGCTGATCCCGGAGCTGATGGAGAGGTTGCGGGAGGCCTCGATTTTCACCAAGCTCGACCTCCGGGGAGCCTACAACCTGGTGCGGATGCGAGAGGGGGACGAGTGGAAGACGGCATTTGGCACCCGATACGGACACTTTGAATATACCGTCATGCCGTTCGGGTTGACCAACGCCCCCGCGGTCTTCCAGCACTTGATGAACGACGTGTTCCGGGACATGCTGGATCGGTTCGTGGTGATCTACCTGGATGATATTTTGATCTATTCCCGGACCCCGGAGAGTCACCTCCAGCATGTCTGCCAGGTCCTGCAGCGCCTGCGGGAGCACCAGCTCTATGCGAAGTTGGAGAAATGTTACTTCTTCCAGACTTCCATAGAGTTCCTCGGGCACATCATCACCCCCGAGGGCATCGCGATGGACCCACACAAGGTGGCGGCCTTGCGCAGTTGGGAACCCCCGCGTCGGGTGAAGGACGTCCAGCGTCTGTTGGGATTCGCCAACTACTACCGGACCTTCATCCCGGGCTTTGCCACCCTGACCGTGCCGTTGACCCAGCTCCTTCGGAAGAAGGTTCCGTTCCAGTGGGGGCCCCCGCAGCAGCAGGCCTTCGAGGTTCTCAAGCAGGCCTTTGTCACGGAGCCGGTCCTGAGGCACCCCGATCCACACCGTCCGTTCGTGGTTGAGACAGACGCGTCCAACGTGGCGATTGGAGCGGTGCTGCTACAGGCTCCGGTGGATGGTGGCACTCTTTTTCCCTGCGCTTACTACTCCCGGAAACTCACTCCTTCCGAGCGCAACTACACCATCTGGGAAAAGGAGTTGCTGGCTATCAAGGCCGCGTTCGAGGCTTGGCGACATCACCTCGAGGGGGCCCGACACCAGGTGGAGGTGCGGACGGACCATCGGAACCTGGAGCACCTCACCACGGCCAGGAATTTGAACCAGCGGCAGATCCGGTGGTCGTTGTTTTTCGCCCGGTTCAACTTCCACGTCACATACATTCCGAGCCACCTCAACCAGAGGGCGGACGCGCTATCCCGTAAGCCGGAATACTTTTGCCCAAAGGACTCCCTTTCCCCCCGGACGGTGCTGCCAGCGGACTCCTTGGCCGCGGTCCAGGAACCGGTGGACCTGCGGACTCAGGTGCTGGAAGCGCAGCGACGGGACGACTGGTCGCAGCAGCGGAGAGCGGACGTCGGCCCCGCGTCCCCATGGACCGTGGAGGAGGGCTTGCTCAGGCACCGGGGTCGGCTGTACGTGCCCACAAGTCCGCTCCGAGCCCTCGTCATGAACCAGTGCCATGACAACCCCGCGGCGGGGCACTTCGGCTTCTTTAAGACCTTGAACCTAGTGACGCGGACTTTTTGGTGGCCTCGGGTACGGCACGACGTGCACGCCTACGTGACGTCCTGTGTGCCATGCCGACAGGCCAAAGCCGCGTCCGGCCCCCCTCCTGGACTCCTCCAGCCGCTGCCGACACCGGAGAGACCGTGGGGAGCCATCTCCATGGACTTCCTGACTGACCTGCCCCTGTCCGCTACGTTCACGACCGTCCTCGTGGTGGTGGATGCGCTCACGAAGATGGCACATTTCATCCCGTGCCGCGGCCTGCCCTCAGCTCGTACCACGGCTCGCCTGTTCCTGCAACACATCTTCCGCCTCCACGGCCTGCCGGACCGGGTGGTTTCGGATCGCGGGGCCCAGTTCACGGCCCGCTTCTGGAAAAGCCTGATGGCTGCGCTGGAGGTGCAGGTGTGCCTGTCGTCATCACACCACCCGGAGACTGACGGGGGCACGGAGAAGGTCATTGGCATACTGGAGCAGTACCTCCGCTGTTTTGTCAACCAGCAGCAGGACAACTGGGCCGAGTACCTTCCCCTGGCGGAGTTCGCTTTTAACAACTCCCAACATACCTCCACCCAGATGACACCGTTCCATGCCAACGTCGGGTACCATCCACGTTTTTTTCCGTTGACCATCATGGACTCCCCTGTTCCTGAGACCCGGGACTTCCTCTCGGAGCTGCAGGCGGTGCAGCAACTGGTGCGGCGGCAGCTGATCCGGGCGAAAGAGGACTATAAACGGTTCGCCGATCGCGGCCGCCGGGCGACGCCACCGCTGGAAGTTGGAGATCGGGTGTGGCTGTCCACGAAACACCTCCCCACGGACCAGCCGGTGAGGAAACTGGCCCACCGCTTTATCGGTCCCTTCCCCATCGAGGCGGTCATCAACCCGGTGGCCTATCGGTTGACTCTACCCCGCTCCATGCGGCTCCACCCCGTTTTTCATCGGTCCCTCCTGGTCCCTGAGACTCCCACTAGCCGTCTCCGCCGCCCGCCGCCGCCTGCCCCCCCAGCCGCAGCCGACGAGGACGACGCCTCGACGTATGAGGTGGACAGTATTCGGGACTCCCGTTGGCTGAAGGGGCGCTTCCAATACCTCATCGCTTGGAAAGGGTACGGGGCCGAGGATTTCACCTGGGTGGACGCATCTGCCGTTCAGGCCCCTGACCTGGTGCGGACTTTCCACGAACAGTTCCCGTCCCGACCCCATCCCGACCGTCAGACCCGGGGGAAGGGCCCTGCGGTGGGGGATAGTGTTGTGGCCCCGTCCTCTGAGCCTATCCCTTTGGAGGAAGGCAACTCTGAGCAGGAGGAAGAGGAGCCAGCCAGATCTCCCAGCCCTCCCCCTCTGGCACCGGCTCAGGTGCCAGCTGAAAGAGAGCCAAGTAGTGGGGAAACAGGTGTCTCAGATGAGAGTGAGGGAGAGACGTCATTCCTGGACGCACGCCAAAGAAGGCGAGAGAAAAGGGTACTGCAGCTGCGGCGTATGAGGAAATCCTGAGTCATTGGATTGGAGTCATAGGATCCATGACTCACTGGACCACACCCAGAAGCATATCTATTTAAGACAGTACAATGGGTCACGAAGTTCGTGACGAACAAAGCTAACTGCACAGCTAAACAAACGGAGCAACCTCGTAGTCTTGGAAGCTGGATGAACGGCAAAGCTACGTAGGTGATTTTCTTGTTTGTGTAAACCAATAAAGTCCTTGGCAGACGGTGTGCATATCGCTGCCAAGGTTGAGATAAGAACTGCAGAGTGTGCCAAGTGAGTCTTAACCCTCGGCTGGCTGTGTTTTTGTGGGTCTCTGAAGGGGGGGGACAGATCACTATGTTTGTTTTGTTTGTTCGTCACAAACATCTTGACCCACCGTCCTGTCTTATATAGGCTCTGGGTGTGGTCCAGTGACTCATTGATCCTGTGACTCCAATCCAGTGACTCAGGTCTATTTCCTCATACGTCGCCGCAGCTGCAGTAATCTTTTCTCTCGCCTTCTTTGGCGTGCGTCCAGGAATGATGTCTCTCCCTCACTCTCATCTGAGACACCTGTTTCCCCACTACTTGGCTCTCTTTCAGCTGGCACCTGAGACGGTGCCAGGGGGGGGGGGGCTGGGAGATCTGGCTGGCTCCTCTTCCTCCTGCTCAGAGCTTCCTTCCTCCAATGGGATAGGCTCAGAGGACGGGGCCACAACAGTCATGTGACTATGAGGATGCTGCAATGGTTATATCAAAATGGTCAAAAGTCACTTTTTTTAGTGCCGTTGTAACTTTGAACGGTCATTAAATGAACTGTTATAAGTGAAGGACTACCTTTACCTACACTGCTAAATCCATATCAACATCAGATAATAGCAAATAGTATGTTAATGAAGGACCAGCATCTTTACAAAGGCAAGGTGCACTAGCAAGAAAATACAGAAAAATTATGAGCAACTCACTCCCAGTGGTCCATGCCAACCTTCCTCGTTTATCAGCAGGAAGCCCCCACTGGCACTGGCACATCTGCCTAGCAACTTTAACATCGATTCCCAATGGAAAGCCGAATGGGTCGCTAAACACCCAGACCTAGCTAGGTATATAAATGACCCCACAAAAAAAGTACCAGGTTTTGAACTACCACATCAGCAATGGACAATCCTGAATTGGATTCACACCAAACATGGCATCTGCCGGGACTCTGTCTGTATAAATGGAGCATAATATCCTCTCCTCAGTGTGACTGCACGGTCCCATGTCAAACCAGGGATGAAATGCTACTGGATCGGGCCGGATCGACCAATCTGGTAGCGATGATGGGTGGTAGTTTGGAGAACCGGTAGCAATGGCAGTTGGAGGCACCACCCACCCGCCTACCAACCCCATTCCCTGGAGTCGGGGAATACACCATTCCCCGACTCTGGCCTTACCACGGAGCCGCTGCCTGCTCGCCTTTTGCCACGCAATGTATCCTACTGCTCACCTTTCTCCCGTGGCTGGCTAACAGGGAAAGCAAGCTCCTGAAAGTTACCAGAGTCGCTCACTCTCCTTGAATGAGCCACCACTATTGCTGCTCTGGTCCATGCACTGGCTGCGCAAGCACACATCATTTATTTAATACACTCATCAGTGGTAGTTGGGTGTGTGCTTTTGCAGCTGGCGCATGAACTAAAGCGGCTCATTCAAGAAGCAAAGTGAGCGACTCCGGTAACTTTAGTCACATTATCCCACCCAGTCACATTATCTCCCATCAAGCCAGGCCCACAGAACCGGTAGTAACAAATTTTACATTTCACCGCTACCTAAACATTAATGTTTGAACATAGATCTTTTTAACATTTATATGTTGTGTTTTACTAATCTAGGTAAAAGGTTCATAAATAATGCTAGTCCAAGTATGATATGCCATATGCTAAATAAATAGGTTATTGTTGTTGCCATCCCAGTAGTTGTTTGGATTTGTGTAGCCACATATGGCAACTCAGTTAAAGAACAAATGTAAACCCAAAGGATACAAGAAAAGTATAATGCAGTAAGATTTGGTGTAATGGTTTAATATAGAAGGCTAGAAATAAGGAAATGAATTCTAACCTTACATTATACACTATATGAAACCAGTTTGGTGACATTGGGCTAATCATTCTCTTTCAGCCTTAGGATGAAGCAAATGGGGAAACGCTTCCAAAATGTTGCCAAGAAAATTGCATAAGTTTATTCAAGTCCCCAGAAGTTTGAACACACACACACACACACACACACACACACACAAGCAATAGCTGGAAAGTTTATTTCCTTCCCCCTCTTTTACAAACCAAGAAACAAAACTCTCTTTCATGCCAACAATATCAGGCTCTTTATCTTCTCTTAAAGGAATTAAACAGCATCCTATTCACAGATTCCACACATTCAATCATCGTCATGTGGACAGATTTCAACCATATCCCTATCTTTACCAATCCTGCATGGAGAAGCCAAGTGTCAGTTTATTTATATTAGGGGCTCTTATCAAGCCGCTGGGTCCAATTCATTGTTTCCCAATAAGTGATGACAAGCCTCCTTCCTGTGTACTTATATTTAAAATCTGATGAACGCTTGATATCTCAGACAGCTCTAAGTAGCCAGAAAGAGGAAATAAACAGGACTTGCGATCCTTTATCAATGTGACAAAACTGAGAAAATGTACCCTAACTTACTGGTAATGCCGTATTACCAAAATCCCAAAAAATGTTTTTGCATTATATAATCCAGTTTCTCAATCTGTCAGTTTTCAATAAGTGTCAGTACCATTATATAATCTCTTAATGGGTTGTCAATCCATGTACTCATTAATTGCTTGATTCTAGTTTTGGGCTCTTCTCTTTATCTGACATGAATTGGTTTGACTTTCCCTCTATTCTGCCTGGCCTTCCACATTTAATTTTGTTTGTCTTGGACTCTTAGCTTAGATTCTAGCTTTGAATCTGTCTCCAGATGGATTCTGTTGCAGATGGAATATAGGAACAACCAATTGTGTTGCAATTAGAACCTTCAACTCTCTGCTTACTGAACTGCCCACAGCACATTGTTAATAGTCTTGGAAGTAAAAGATTCTGGAAGAGATGACCCACATGAATAAATGTGCTTCTAAATGAACACCGTGTGTGCATAAGTACCAATAAATTTTGAGATAAAGAGGGATGAGACTGTTTTAGTTTGACTCATCTATAATCCTTAGCCCTTAGTGATTATTTTTAATTCTGCCTCTCAGAAAAAGATCATAATTGATGAAGTGTAATGATAATTATCTGACTTGTCTATCTTTAATGACTTTTCAGATCATTGAGAAATGGAGATGATTGGGTTCATGTGTTGTATATAATGTATATGGTTTAGTTTAGGTTTAAGTTGAACTTGGCTACTTGGTTTATGATTTAGTGTTGTTGTATGAACCCTGTCATGCTGAGCACTTTTTTGCAAAATGTTTTTTTTTTTTAATTTTCAAACATACAAATTATATCTTTTTGGAACAGAGCTTTGATCCGGTCTTCAATTTGTTCAATTTTTTGTCATATTTAACAAAATTTTATATATTCTATTTTGCCATAACACTTATTTCTTAAACTTAAATCACATGTTACAACTAATAACATCTTAGAAAAAAATTACTCATACTTATTTAATCAATATAACTACCCTTCTATTAACCCACCTTAAATTTTAATTCAATTAATACCTCATAATACATTTCACAATTCTTACCGTAAATCCTCACTATTAACAATACAGTTCAAACATGTTTATATTCCAAAATTATTTATTACTATTACTATTCACATGTTCAGTTACTTATTTATATTTAATCACATTGTCTTTATCTTCTTTATTCTCCACCTCTATGTCTTATATCTCCATCTTCATTTTCTTGTCCACTTGTGTATATTCCATTTCAACTTCTGTATCCTCAAATTTTTATCCTCTGTGCAACATTAGAATTATTTCTTTTATTTCCATTGTCCAAGTCTAGATCAATTTGTTCCTTCTCTATTTCCTGTGCCATTTTTCTTTTTAAGTTAATGTTATTCCAATTATAAGAGTTCCATTGTGTTCCTTTCTTTTTATTTTTTTTTCTCCAAAAGTCAAACCGCTTGTAGACAAGAAAATCCTCCCCCACCAGTTCTCATGGATGTTATCTGTGACCTCCACAATTTTCCAAGACAAAAACCAAGTTGCAATATTCCTTTTTAATCCAGATGGTGTCTCTCTGCAATCCACAATTTCTGGTTGTTTAAAAAGTATCCATTTTGTTTCAATTACATAACAATCTTATTTAGCTTCTCTTTTTCTTTTAAATTTAAAAGTACCAAATCATATTTAAAGTCCAGTCCAAATTTAAATAGCTCTTCTCACTACCATTCTCAAATTGTTTAAGGTTTCCAAATAGTTTGTTTAAAAATCCATTTTCTTTCTTTTTTAATTAATTATTTTTATTGTGAAAAATAATAATACAACCAAAACATTTTCAGTTACGCGGTGTATGTGTGTGTGTGTATATATATATATATATATATATATATATATATATATATATATATATATATATATATATATATATATATATACATACATACATACACATATTTTTTACTTGTTGTTTACATGATATTACTTCTTTGAGTTGAATTTAATTTAAAAGCTATTACAAATAGTAGTACTCAAGTCCTTAAGATATGAGTAATAATGTTCAATTCTTTATGATCTTTGTTAATTAATTGTTAATTAATCTTTATACTCTACAGACTTCATTTTTTGTTTCTTTTCTCTATCCACTCATACCACATGTCCCACATGCTATAATATTCCGTGTCCTCTCTGTCATTAATTTCTAAAGTTAATTTATTCATTTCGGCACATTCCAGTATTTTCCTAATAACGTGTTCTTCAGGTGGTAGTTTTTTTTCTTTCCAATACTGGGCGATGGAAATTCTTGCAGCTGTCATTATGTGTATAATTAAGTACCTCTTCTTTTTTGTATATTCTGTTTTCAGGATTCCCAGGAGAAAAGCTTTTGGTTCAAAATCAATATTTTCTCTTATTATTTCCAAAATCCACTTCCATATCATCCTCCAGAATTTTTGTGCCTGATTACAAGTCCACCAACAATGATAGAAAGTGCCTCTGGTTTCTCTTCAGATCTTATAAATCTTTCGCCTTTTAAAAATCTATTTTCTATCGGGTATTCGTCTCTTTAAAGTTACATTTTGAAATTTTATTTGCCCCCATGCTCCTTAGCCATTGTTTATTCTTAGGGGTCTTATAATTAAACGATGTTTCCCTTGTTGTTATTTCACGCCTAGGTTGGCTATCACCCACCTGGCTTCAAAAAACTCTGTTCTGTTCCTCTTCTCTCTCCAGCTCTATACTTAGTCCGGTTGTCCCAGCTTCGTGGCAGCTGCCATGGCTGTCATTCTCTGCCGCCGATTCACAGAGAGTTCCCTCCAACCTTCGAGGAACTTGCCTGTTCCTCTTGGTTGTCCGAGGTGCCTCTCTTTCTTCCCTGTCCCTGCAGGATGGTTCTGGTCTGCAGACCCATCAGCAGCGATTCGTCAGCCGGGGTTTTCGCCAAGCTCATTGGAGTTTGATAATTCCCCGACTGTCTCACCACAATGCCAAACTGGAAGTCCATGCTGAGTACTTTTGTATGATATGTTAAGCCACATTGAAGTTGAGCGCAGTTGGTCATCAAATCCTGGTTCTACACAGTGGTTAAATCTGGGTGCCTCATCCATAATCTGAATCACTCATTTATTCTACTGTTTTGCCAAGTTTCAGGACAGTGGTCAAGTGCCCAGGCAATTGGTTCTTTTGGATCCAGAGGCAATAAGCACACCAGTAAGTAAACAGATTTTAAGCTTTATTATTAGTTCTAGCAAACAGATTGAAAAGCATAACATATCAAGGAAGATGATATCCAAATCTCTTACAAGCTGTCAGGATCAATAATGACAGCAGAGATACTCCAAGGGTGACCAGTTTCCACAGGACCCAATGCTCGGTTCTGTGTAGAAGCTCCCAATAAACAACAAAAACCCCAAGGTTTTTATTAAAGTCTGACACCATGACTTCATGGCTTTGCCATGATCATGAGATTGCAAGATATGACCTGGAATGGGAATCAAAAGTTTGAGATTTTGGCAGTAAGAAAAGCTTTGCAACTACGTGACTATTCCTCCCCCTTCTACTTTGTTCATTAAAAAAGAGTAAAAAAAAAAATAATAAGCAGATTACCTTAGAATGAGCTCTAAACTTCTAGACTTTTCTTAATATGAAGAAATCAAAATAAACTCCTCAAAATAGCAATTGTCTTCTGCATTGCCAGTATGCTTATCTTAACAATTGCTTTGTTTGTCACCCAGACCAAGATATGGGAGGTTATTCATTCTTTAACTGCCTAACCTCTTCTGGTCTCTATTGTTGTTTTTCACTGCTCATAGATAAGTACCTTTCCCAAAATATAGATTTTCCTAAATGATCCTGATAGTTCCTGTTATGTCCTTATAAGGACATCCGCCTGGGATTGGCTGCAGATCCTTTCGGCGGGAGTTTTGAATCCCTGTCAGTGGGCGGTGCGTCTGCCGGAGTGTATATAAGGAGAGCTCCGGCAGCGCACAAGCCGTTCAGTTCTTGTTATTAAAACTTGTTACTTGAACCCTGCTGGTCACTTCTTCTTTCCTGCGCCGATCTAACACTGGCGACGAAGGTCTAGAGAAGAACCTCCGCGTGGCACGATCGCCATAACGAGCTGAAGTCACTCGACGCGGTCTGAGAAATGGCAACGCCGCAAGCGCCGTTCGCCTCACTGGCTCCCTTCAACCCCAGCCGGGAGAAGTGGAGTTCGTATATGATACGTTTCCGCCAATTCCTCCGGGGAAACGGCTACAACAACCTAGACGACGAGAGGAAGAGGGCTCTCTTCCTCGCTAACTGCGGCTCCGACGTTCTGGAACTCGCCGTCAACCTCGTCGCACCCAGGGACATTGAAGTCATGTCCTGGGTGGATCTGCAGACTGCCCTGCAAGACCACTATGCCCCAACGGGCACCCCCATTTCGAACCGCTTTACCTTCCGCCAACGTAATCAGAAGGAAGGCGAATCGCTTAAAGACTTTGTGGCGGCATTGCGTCAAATCGCTGCTAACTGCGAATTTGAGAACGTTGACAATGCCTTACGCGACGGGATCGTCTTCGGGATGAGAGATGCCAACCTCCAAAAGAAGTTCCTAAGCAGAAAAAGACTGTCCTTGAAGGACGTTCTTGAGGAGGCTACGGCTGCTGAAACATCCGAGACCGCCGCTGCTGCCATGCTCCAGTCCCGAGGGATCCATAAGATCCGCAAACCGTCATCGGAATCATCCGACGACTCGTCCACTCCGACTGATTCAGAGGGAGAATCAACCGTTTTAAAAGTTTCCCGCCCAACCAGGCGGGAAATTCAAAACGATGGCCGCCGCGCCGCTCAGTGCGGCAGTTGCAAGGGACACCACCCCCGCCAATCCTGTCGCTGGCGGGATGCCACCTGCAGACGCTGCCTTAAGAGGGGGCACATCGCAGAGGCATGCAGAGCCTCTGATCCTGTTCCGGAGTCGATCAAGCCCCAGAATCCAGAAAATCGTCGCGACTCCCAGAGGTCGTCCAAACGGTCCTCAACCCAGCAAAAGCGCGACGACCGCACCAGTTCTCATGGCGGCGCTGTGAACCAGACAACGATCGCCCTCACCAGCACCAACAGTGCCACAAAATTCCACGTGACACTGTTGGCAGAAGGCTTGCCGTGCACGATGGAAGTCGACTCAGGCTCCGTCTATTCGATCATCGACTGGCACCAGGTCAAGAGGCTCAAGCCGAATCTCTCCAAGCGCCAACTTGAACCTCTGCACTCCAAGCTGGTGGATTTCGGCGGCAACCCCATCGGCGTCATCGGGCGGACCAACCTCCGGATCGCCTTCAAGCAGTTCCAGGGCCAGCTTCCCATAACCGTCGTGGAGCATAGCCGCCCGACCCTGCTGGGCGTGGAGTGGTTCCAGCCGCTGGGGCTTTCTATTGGAGGCATCCACCAGATTAGCTCAGGCGAACTCGACTCACTCATCGGAGAGTTCCAAGAAGTCTTCGATGGTAAGTTAGGGACGTTTTTAGGGAAACCCATCTCCTTTAATCTGGACAAGGGGGTAACCCCAATTCGGCTCAAGCCCCGCCGGGTTCCATTTGCCTTGCGGGCTAAAGTAGACGCTCAGCTAGATAAGCTGATTGCCCAAGGTATTCTGGAACCCATCGATCATGCTTCATGGGAAACTCCCATTGTGACTCCCATGAAGCAGGATGGATCTGTGCGCATCTGCGCCGACTACAAAGTGACCATCAATAAGGCGTTGCCGCAGAGCGCATACCCCGTGCCAGTAGTGCAACATTTGCTGCACTCACTCGGCAAGGGCAAAATTTTTGCAAAACTGGACCTGGCCCAGGCTTACCAGCAACTGCCAGTAGATCAGGAAACGGCGGAGGCACAGACTATTGTCACCCATAGAGGCGCGTTTAAGTGCAACCGTCTCCAGTTTGGAGTCAGTGCAGCCCCTGGCATTTTCCAATCCATGATGGAACGCCTTCTCCAAGGCGTTCCAGGGGTGGTGCCTTATTTCGATGATGTACTGATCTCTGGGGACTCAAAAGCTCAACTCCTGGACCGGCTAAGGCTAGTTCTCCAGCGTTTCAGGGAGAAGGGCTTGAGAGTCCGAAGGGACAAGTGCATCATTGGGGTACAGGAAGTCGAGTTCCTGGGCTATCTGATAGATAGTTCTGGCATCCACCCCACCAAATCAAAAGTTAAAGCTATCCATGAAGCTCCCAGCCCCAAAAACAAAGCGGAGCTTCAGGCTTTCCTTGGATTGCTTAACTTCTACGCTATTTTCCTCCAGCAGAAAGCCACTGTTGCTGAGCCGCTCCATCGCTTGCTGGCGAAGGCGGTTTCCTGGAGGTGGGGACGTGAGGAAGAGTCTGCATTCAGAGCCGTTAAGCAACTTCTGACCTCAGACAGTGTGCTCATTCAATACAATGAGACACTGCCCCTCAGACTGACCTGTGATGCTTCCCCGTACGGAGTTGGCGCTGTGCTCAGCCATGAACTGCCTACCGGTCGTGAAGCCCCCATCGCATTTTTCTCTAAGACTATGTCTAGTGCTGAGCGCAACTACAGCCAACTGGACAAAGAGGCGTTGGCTATTGTTGCAGGGGTGAAGCGCTTCCACGAATACCTGTATGGACGGCAATTCACCATTGTCACCGATCACAAGCCCCTCCTCGGCCTCCTAGCAGGGGACAAGCAGACCCCAGCCTTCATGTCTCCCCGGATGACGCGCTGGTCCATTTTCCTCGCCGGCTACTCTTACAGCCTCGTCCACCAGCCTGGTAAAGCCATCGCAAACGCCGACGCGTTGAGCAGGTGCCCATCCGCCGAATCCGTGGAAGACCCGGCCCCCACGCTCGAGCTGCTGCATATTGACAACGACAACAACTGTCCGGTGACATCTGCCGACGTAGCGACGCACACGCGAGCTGACCCCATCCTCCGGCAAGTCCACTCCTGGGTTCTGAGAGGCTGGCCGACTCGAATGGACAGCGACGACTTCATCCCGTTCAGCCGCAAGCAAGGGGAGCTGTCCACCATGCGCGGCTGTTTACTATGGGGAGATAGGGTGCTGATTCCCAGCACTCTTCAACGAAGGACTCTTACGGCGCTGCACAAAGGACACCCGGGCATTGTCCGGATGAAAGCCCTGGCACGGAGCTACGTCTGGTGGCCGACACTGGACAAAGACATTGAACATTGGGTCGCCAGGTGTAGCCCGTGCCAAGAAGTCAGAGCCGCCCCGCCTCAATCTGACCCGATGCCCTGGGAGACTCCGAGCTCCCCCTGGTCGCGCATTCACATAGACTTTGCGGGCCCCATTCATGGGCACCACCTCCTCATCGTGGTTGATGCCTACTCCAAGTGGTTGGAAGTCGTCCCCATGGCATCCACCACAACGGAAGCTACCATCCGTGCCCTCCGGCGCCTTTTCGCGACCCATGGACTCCCTGACGTTTTGGTCTCAGACAACGGGCCCCAACTTACGTCCGTGCCCATGGAAGCTTTCCTGGCTGGCTTGGGCATTCGCCATGCCCTTTCTGCCCCTTACAGACCGGCCGGAAATGGGCAGGCTGAACGGATGGTGCGGCTCACGAAGGAGTCGCTCGCCAAAATGGGCCCGGGTGACTGGCAGGAGCGCATTGACACTTTTTTGCTCACCCAGCATATCACGCCTCACTCTGCCACCCGAAAATGCCCCGCCGAGCTTTTAATGGGCAGGAGACTCCGGTCTCCCCTGGACAGACTGCACCCGCAATACTCCTCTGAGGTGCCCGCATCCGCCAGTCGCCAACTTCGCCAGTTTTCCGTCGGTGATGCCGTTTTCGCTCTGAATTTCCACGGCTCGCCGAAATGGCTTAAAGCTACAGTACACAGCACAACCGGTCCCAAATCCTACCGCGTTGAGCTGGACGATGGACAGATCGTGAGACGTCATCTCGACCAGCTCCGCAAAAGGTGGAGGGAAGTGAGCGAAAACCACCCCGACGAGGTAGGCCTAAACCACCCCGGCGCAGTAGGCCTAAACCACCCCGACGAGGTAGGCCTAAACCACCCCGGCGCAGTAGGCCTAAACCACCCCGACGAGGTAGGCCTAAACCACCCCGGCACAGTAGGCCTAAACCACCCCGACGAGGTAGGCCTAAACCACCCCGCCGAAGTAAGCCTAAACCACCCAGACGAGGGAGACCGGCGACCCGAGGGACGAACAAGCACCCCGGCACCTAGCCTAATACCAGATCCGGCAAGGCAAGTAGACCGGGGACAACCCAGCAGGGGAAGCCAATGTCAACCCTGCGAAGTAGGCAACCGGCAGCCCGGAGTTGGGGACCTCCAGCCATCAGTCCAGGAGACCCTACAACAACCCGCCAACCGCGCAGAAAACCAACCCTGCAAGGAAGGCCTCCACCACCCCGGCAGGGTAGGCCAGCACCAACCCGACCAGGTCGAGCAGCCCAGCGGCCAGAGGGAACATTCGACACCACCGCCAGACCAACCGCGCAGAGAGGGCCTACACCACCCCTGCAAGGTAGGCCTACGCCACCCCGACAGAGCCGACCAGTCACCATGTCCGTCCACCTGCCGCCCCGGGAGTAAGCCGGACTCGACCGGAGACCCCGGGGGCTTAACCCAACCACCACCGCCGGACTCGCACCCCGACCCAGACCGGCGCGACCCCAGCCCAAAGGGGACCCGAGGGAGACCCAGGGACCTACCGTGGCTCAGGAGTTCCGGACCGGCCGAGAACAGGGATCCACACCGGCGGCTCCACGATCCGTGCAGGAACGAAGCAGACCAGCATCGCCCGCAGGCGGAGGTCCGTGACCCGGCCGGAGGTTCGGACACAGTGCCCGCGTCCTCGACGGCCAGATCCAGCCCGGCACCGGGGAAGAAGCCCCGAGCAGAGCAGACACCCTCCGTCCGGGAGAGTGTCCATCTTGACTCTGAACTGCGCAGGTCTACGCGGGCACGTAGACGTCCTGTTTATCTTAGTGACTATTTCCCTGATCAACTGACTAAGAACTAGGGGGGAGGAGTGTTATGTCCTTATAAGGACATCCGCCTGGGATTGGCTGCAGATCCTTTCGGCGGGAGTTTTGAATCCCTGTCAGTGGGCGGTGCGTCTGCCGGAGTGTATATAAGGAGAGCTCCGGCAGCGCACAAGCCGTTCAGTTCTTGTTATTAAAACTTGTTACTTGAACCCTGCTGGTCACTTCTTCTTTCCTGCGCCGATCTAACAGTTCCAATCCTGATTAAATCACTAGAATCTATTTGGGGTGAGGATAAACCAGCATGTGCCAACTGCTTAGCCACCACAAAGACGATGGGGGTGGATTCAAATAAGAGAAAGAATGGCAAATCAGTTTTTATCTTATCTTACCCATGGCTTCTTTTTAAAAACACTATAAAAACAAACCTTGATTTAACATGAAGAGTGAATACAATCATTGAAGACCATTCATATTTCCAGTGTTTAATTTCTTCCAGACGTAATTATATCTACCATAAATAAAACCATGCTATTTTCAAGACATCCCCTCAGAGTTTTAGGAAATGGAGGAGCATATCAGCTTAAATAAACAACAAAATAGAATAATTGCACAGCTGTGTAATTAATAATAACTCATGAAATCAATCTCTGCCCCTTTTAATTCAGCTTTTTCAGTTATATTTAACGAAGTACCATTTTTTTCAGGGTTTTTAAAATGCAATTTTATGTTTTGGTGCTTATACTGTGCATTGTTTGTCTTATTTCAGAGTCTCATATGCCATTTCTGATAGGACAGAATGTAACTGACAATCTTGTAGGACTGTAGCAATATATCAAAATGCTGGCTATGAGGAAAACAGCCTGAAGCTATGAAATATTGCTTGTTGGCTACACCAGTTCTCCTTCTGGCTATTGGGAATTTTGGCCTCATATTTTCCCTGCTTGTTTAACAACTAAGCATCATATTTTATTTTTCTCTTCTCTTCCTGTGGGCTAGTGGTTGGACAAATGAATCATTTCTTCCTGTCTTCCATTATCTCTTGCTAGGCCAATCTTAGTAACTTTAAAATATCTGGACTTCAACTCCCAGAATTCCCCGACCAGCTATGCTTAGCAACCTTAAAGTTGTTAAGGCTGAGAATCCCTTGCTAGGCCATGTCACAACAATTGCAAAAGGAGGCGTTGACAGTGCAGGCACAAGATCAAAAGAGAAATTACTGAGAATTTATACCTCTCCATATATAAAAATATTTTCCCTGTAGTGAAATAATAGTCACATTTCCCAATTGCATTACCCCACACTCTAATATCAAGACTTGTAACTTAGAATACCACGATGAAACAACTGATTTATTTAGATGATTCAAATAGCATTTTTCTTTATAATGCACAGTGTTTTATTCAAACCATGCAGAACTTGCTTTGCCACTGCGGCTGATTTTCTGAAAACAGTAGCATGCTGTAACCTAAAAAGCTGCTTGAAAATGCACAAACTGAAAAAAAATAAAATGGGTGCTTGGGTAAAGAATAATTCAAACAGCCTGATTTTTTTTTTATTTGATTTATATACCGCCCTTCTCCGAAGACTCAGGGCGGCTTACAATGCATTAAGCAATAGCCTTCATACTTTTCTATATTTATACAGTCAGCTTATTGCCTCCACAAACTGGGTCCTTAATTTACCTACCTAGAAAGGATGGAAGGCTGAGTCAACCTTGAGCCTGGTGAGATCCGAACATGGAGTAATTGCAGACAGCTGGATGTTAATTAGGGTACTTAGTCTGCAGAGCTATCCAGGCTCCTTAGAATTTTTCTCATTTTTCTCAGAAGTGAGTAGTGAATGTTTAAAATATGAAAGATGAATGGCATGAAACTTGCTATTTTGGTTGCCAATCCCTATCCTTACCTCTGTTCAGGAGTGGGCTGCTGGGGGTTCGCAGGGGTTCAGGAGAATCCCCAAATCCCACTCCTGGCTGGCCCTATCCACCCCGCCCCCCCCTCCCAGGAGTCCCCACATGGCCCGTTTTGGATGCAGGTAAGTGCAGGGCGCATGCGGAGGCTCAGGGAGGGTGAAAAACAGGCCTACTGGAAGTTTTGGAAGGCTGGAAACAGCTCCAGAGGGCCTCTGGAGCCTGGGGAGGCTGTTTTCGCCCTCCTGGAGGCTCAACAAAAGCCTCCAGAGCCCAGGGAGGACAAAAACGCACCCCCCGCCATGGTGCAGGAGGCAGAATAGGCCACGCCCACCATGGCCACATCTACCCAGCCACCAGCCACCAGGCAGAGAACCCATTGCTAAAATGTATGAAGCCCACCTCCGCCTCTCATCCCAGTCACTGCCAATCATCTGGCTTGCCTCCTGGCCAGTGGATGACAAAGGACATGTCCACACAGAGTCCCTAAGGTGCTCCTTTCCTGTACACAGACCAGCCTGACTTTAAGCCAGTTTACGATATCCTGTTCAGACTGAGGTGTTTTGGCAGTGGCTTGCAAATTATTCTGTCTGGCCTGTAGGCTACCACATCCTCCCACTGGACAATTTCTTTGCCCTATCCAACTTGTCATTCCATGAAAGCAATTGTCATTCGCTTTTCTTCCTTTGAATGGGACATACAATGCTTTCAGAAAGTATTCACACCCCCTTCACTTTTGTCAAATTTGTATTGTTGCAGCCTGATTCTACAATTGTTGAAATTCATTTTTTTTCTCTCATTAATCTACACTCAGTACCCATAATGACAAAGTGAAAACAGAATTTAGAAATGTCTGTACATTTATGAAAAAGAAAAAAATGAAATATCATACTGGCACAAATATTCAGACCCTTCACTTAGTACTTTGTTGAAGCACGTTTGACAGCAATTACAGCCTCGAGTCTTTTTGGGTATGAGGCGACAAGTTTTGCACACCTGGATTGGGGGAATTTTCTGCCATTCTTCCTTGCAAATCCTCTCAAGCTCAGTCAGGTTGGATGGCAACTGTTGGCGGACAGCCATTTTCAGGTCCCTCCAGAGATGTTCAATGGGATTCAAGTCAGGGCTCTGGCTGGGCCACTCTAGGACATTCACAGAGTTGTCCCTAAGACACTCCCATGTTGTCTTAGCTGTGTGCTTATGACAGGGGTGGGATTCAGCCTAATCCGTCTGGGCTGGGTAAACTGGCTGCTCCGACAATCAGCTGAGAGTGAACTGGTTTGCTCCGACTGTCAGTTGGGCCCGCCCACCCGCCCCTGCGCTATACCTACTTTTATTTCGTTCATTTGAAGCCCAGGTGAAAGGTGCAGTAGAGCGAATAGCTGCACCTCAGCTGTTTTTAGTGCTTTTAGCACTGCTTTTAATGGTTTTCTATTGGACCGTGTGTGTGCGCAGCGGATTGCTGCACCTCAGCTGTTTTTAGTGCTTTTAATGCTGCTTTTAATGGTGTTTTCTAATGGACTGCGCGCATGAAGCAAACCGGTTGTTACACCGGTTGAATCCCACCACTGGCATAGGATAATTGTCATGTTGGAAAGTGAACCTTCAGCCCAATATGACATCCTGAGTACTCTGGAATAGGTTTTCATTGAGGATATCCCTGTACTTTGCTCCATTTAGCTTTCCCTCAACCATGATCAGTCTCCCAGTCCCTGCTGCTGAAAAACATCCCCACAGCAAAATGCTGCTGCCACCATGCATTGTTGGGATGATATTGGGCAGGTGATAAGCAGTGCCTGGTTTCCTCCAGACATAATGTTTAGAACTGAGACTAAACAGTTCACTCATGGTTACATCAGACCACAGAATCTTATTCCCCACAGTCTAAGAGTTCTTCAGGTGCTTTTTTGCAAATTCCAAGCAGGCTTTCATGTGTTTTGCCCTGAGGAGATGCTTTAGCCACTCTGCCATAAAACCCAGATTGGTTGCCATAAAGCCCAGATTGGCTGTAGTAATTGTTGTCCTTCTGGAACTCTGTCCCATCTTCACACAGGATCTCTGGAGCTCAATTACAGTACCATCGGTTCTTGGCCACTTCTCTTACTAAGGCCCTTGTCCCCCGATTGTTCAGCTTGACCAGGCAACCAGTTCTTGGACAAGGCCAAACATCTTCCATTGGAGAATTATGGAGGCCACTGTGCTCTTAGGAACCTTCCCCAGAATCTGTGCCTTGCAATAATCCTGTCCCTGAGCTCTGCAGACAGTTCCTTTGACCTCATGGCTTTTGCTGTGCTTCAATATGCATTGTCAACTGTGATGCCTTTTAAAGAGAGGTTTGTGCTTTTCCAAATCATGTCCAATCAATTTAATTCACCACAGGTGGACTCCAATCAAGGTGTACAAACATGTCAGCAATGATCAAGAGAAACGGAGGGCACCTGAGTTAAATTTCATGTGTTGTTGCAAAGGGTCTGAATACTTATACCAATGTGATATTTCAGGTTTCTTTTCTTTTTAATAATGATAAAAGTCTGTTTTCATTTTGTCATTATGGGGTACTGTGTGTAGATTAATGAGAGAAAAAAATGAATTTCAACAACTGTAGAATCAGTTGTTCTAGAATCAACTGCAACATAACAAAATTGACAAAAGTGAAGGGGATCTGAATACTCTCTATATATTTTAATGTGCATATGTATACACATAAACAAATACATACATGCATACATATGCACATGGATAGCATGTTAAAAAAAAGTTTCTTTTTGGAATTTTCCCTAATAACACCTGCAGATCCTGTTACAGTAACAACTCTCTGCTAGCATAATGGTTACAATACTTGCCTAATATGAGAAAGCCCCTGATTTGGCAGACTTGTTTCTCCCCGCCCCCGCCCCCCCCCCCCCCCCACATCCCCAGAAGTATTTATCTTTCCCTAAGCTACCTGCTTTTTTCCTGGGCTTTTTGAAAAGAAAAAAAATACATCTGCTGCTGCACCCTTTCATAACTGAAAAAATAAAGGTGAAAAATAAAACGGTACAACGGTGGGCTTATGAAATCAATAGGCAAAAATTAGACAGCAGAGGGAAAGGAAAAAAAATATTAATTGAAAATCATTCTTGCTGGGTTTCAGGCAAAAGATGTTTTGCACATGAGATCAGTGTTGTAACTGTGGAAGGAAAACCTACCGGAGCAAAATTTGCAGCAGGTGTTATTCAGGCAGAGCAAGGAAGATGCAGTGAGGCAAGGGTGGGCTTCAAAAAATTTAGCAAGGGGATCTCTGCCCAGTTGCTGGGTGGGTGTGGCCATGGTGGGCGTGGCCTAGACTGCCTCTAGCACCATGGTGGGCAGGGGCGTTTTTGCCCTCCCAGGGCTCCAGAGGCTTTCATTGAGCCTCTGGGAGGGCGAAAGTGGCCTCAGGCCTGTTTCTGGCCTTCCCGAACTTCCAGTAGGCCCGTTTTTTACCCTTCCCGAGCCTCTGTGCGCGCCTTGCACTTACCTGCATCCAAAATGGGCCGTGTGTGGACTCCTGGGAGGGCAGGGTGGAGTGGGAGGGGCCAGCCAGGAATGGGATTTGGAGATTCTCTGAACTGCACAGAGCTAGAGGTTCTTCTGAATCCCTGTGAAACCCATAGCAGCCCACTCCTGCAGTGAGGAAATATTTCTGATTCTGCAAAGCAGCCAATCACAATACAAGGATTGGCTCAGAAGGGTTTAAAGTGCATTGGGCAAACCAGACAGGACCACTCAAGCCAACAAAAGTAGGAAAATGCTACTTTCAAAGCAGAGCAAGACAAGTAGTCCAGAGTTACATCTGTGGTGGGGCAAAACATGACTCCAGAGCAACATGGTCTATTCCAAAATGGCTGCTGGTCCCACAGGATGGATAAGCCCAAAGTCCAACAGATTTTGTAATATATTTTGGATGGTGCTCTTAGATAGTGTCGGAATTAGAGGGGAAATGTTACTTTAAAGATCACTCAAGCATGCCTCACTCATTTGTTGGGAACAAGGTGAAGGTAATGCCATGGGATATGGTGGAAGAATATTTTACCAGAATGTGTTTTTGCAGGGGTGAAGCTGGGGACATGGCCTTCAAAAGGCAAACATAATGGAAAGACAGAACAGATCCTTCTCTGAGGCAACATCCAACTGTGGATCTTTTGATCTTATATGTATTCGGTCTTATATAACTTATATATACAGTTGACCGTACTTCCTGATTTTTTAATGATTACCTGGCTATTAATTAGGATTTAATAAATAGAATTTTAAAAAGCAGTCCTCTTTAATGGCAATAATCTTTTCCAATTGCTGTTCCTTTCTCAATGCAACAATCCTTATTATGCTGTGGAGCTTGATGACCTTGGCTGACTTTCTTTTCCACTGCAAGAAAAGTAAAAAAAAAACCCAAAACCCAGGGGATGATTTGCCTAGTCAAGTTAATTTCTTACTTTGATTCCAACATTAATTTCTTTTTACTGTCCATATAAAGTAATTCTAAGTCTTGATTTGAATACTGCAATACTGCAATATAAATTAAAGACTATAATTAAAGACTATAATTTATATTGCAGTATTTGAATACTGCAATATAAATTAAAGACTCCTTTAAAGACTAAAAAGGACCAAAGAGGAAAAAAAATAAATGCTCCATCATCCTTCATTTTAAAAAAAAAATACAATAAAATATGAAATCTATGGTACTCCAGATCTGGCATCTGAGGCAATTCTTATCTCCTAATGTCTAGACTTTGAACTGGATTATTTCTTCCCAATTATTCTTTGAAAGCAAAGCATCTAATCATGTGAATTCAGCACTCAGGCTTCTCCGGGATTTTGACTCAGTGAAAAGCTTGATGAGCTGCTTTCACCTCAATCAAAGTTTTTTTTTTAAAATCATATTTCTGTTCTTCTTAAATTGCCTTCAGGCCAAATCTATTGAAAATGTAATCTCTCTACTCTCAGGAGATCCTGATTCCATGCAAGTGTGAGTACTAGTAAACTCTGTAAGCATAACTATAAATATGACATAGACCTACAGGGAGAACATGTACAAAAGCCACATCCCAGTATCAGCATGTTGCACAATAAAGCAGGATAGATACATAATTTAAATATGATTTTTTTGATGACAAAATTTTAGCTAATAAACAGAATAATAGAAGAAGTGGGAGTTACATATTAGCTGTCTTGGATTACTATTGATCATTGACACCAACTTGATTCTTTCATTTACCCCCACCCCAAAGGTGTGTGTGTGTGTGTGTGTGTGTGTGAGATGAGCAATTTTTGCAGAGCAAGTCCCTGCAGTTTTCTGGGCATAGTTTTTCAGAAATAGTTTGCCATTGCCTCCTTCCTAGGGCTGAGAGAGTATGACTAGCCCAAGGTCACCTAGCTGATTTTATGTCTAAGGTAGGATTAGAACTCACAGACTCCCAGTTTCTAGTGTGGTGCTGCACACTAGATCAAACTGGCTCTCTAAAAATAATACACCCACCTTCAATTTTCAGTTCTGAATTAGGGAGAGAGAATCATCATGGTGGAAGTAAAGATGATGCTGCAGAGTGATGAAGACTGTCACAATCTTTTAACAATGGAAAAAAGTATTGTTCCACATTATACAATGCTCTTTACACTTTTAGTTTTAGTATAATGAAAACCATGATGTTGGAAATAATTATATTGCTGGCTGGAAATTTTCCTAAAATGATATCTCCTCTCTTCCCCCCACCACCACTTATAAGTCAAGAAAATAATTGCTGTTTCACAGGTAAGAAAATTAAAATTTGACATTTTCCATACCTTTTCCCTCACATACGCCAGTTCTAGCCAGACGTGGGCCTGAGAAAAATATGCTATAACAAGCAGAGGCTTTGAAGGCACATGTTGTAGCAGCCCTGTCCTGACATTTGCTAAGCTTCAGAGTTCCTCAAGCGCCTGGGAGCTCAGCCATTGACGTCACTGAACAATAGGCAAAATATTTCCTCCTCCTCCTCCTCCTCTGTAGCCTGAATTGTAAACACCAAGCCTGCACAGCAAGCTGAACATTTGGGGAGAGGTGGGAGAAAGGGAATGTGAGCAGCTCTCAAGTGATCTTGCCTGAAAATCAGCAGCTGCTAATATTGCTGCACAACCAGCTTTATGTCTCTCTCTCTCTCTCTCTCTCTCTCTGTGTGTGTGTGTGTGTGTGTGCGTGCGTGCGTGCTAGTGTAAGGATAGCTTGCTTTCACAAGGGAAAATCTGATCATCCAAACACTTTTAAAAATCCTTCCCTCTCTTATGCCTAGGTAAGTCACAGGCACACAGTCCTGGAGAAATGATCTTGGCTATTGTACTGCATGCAAGAAAATCACGATGGAAGCCAGAATGGGGCATCAAAAGGGCAGAGGGGAAGAGGGGAAGAAAAATAAGAGAGATGAAAAAGATCTCTCTCTCTCTCTCTCTCCCACCCGCCTGCCCTCCCTCTCTTTTTCTTCCTCTCTCTCTCCCCAGTATTTAGTAGATTGAGGAGAAAATTAAACCTGTTGCATTGGTTAAGTCAGCTTCCTGGAGGTATTGGTCTTTGGAGCTCCTATCCATATTTTCTAGACAAGATAGCCTAACATTTAATCTAAAATTTAGAGTTTCGGACTTCCCTGCATTATATCCAGAAATTTCAGTGCAGTAGCAGGGAGAAGGACAATCACTGGAAACAGAAAATGGTTTCTCAATGGTGCAAAAAGATTTTTTTATTGTATTGGCTGAAATTTATAGAGGCTGTAGCAGGATACCTAGACATTGCAAGCCTTAAATTAAAATACTTCCTTTTATTTAAAAATAACCTTCTTAATATATAAAATATATATAGTATATTGATAGCTTTCATTTTCCACATCAAAAGTCCTGTGGCTTTTGGCACTGAGAAATGGAGATTGTCAATATATATTGACCCCATTAATGTTAACAAACCTCTGGATACTAACACCCTTATGTTGACTTGTTTGTCTTAGAATGCATTCACATGTTCCTAAATTGCATTTTTCTTTTCTCTGAATTCTTTTCTCTATTCAATGACAGTGCAATTAAGAACTCATTCCCGTTAGGGATTTCCTCATACAGGCAGTCTCATTCTGCTACTTGAACTCTATACTGAATATTTTCAATGCAAACATCTGCATTCCCCTGATCCTATCCATGTCATTTAGGAGTAACTGAGGAAAAGCAGCATAAAATATCACTCATACAGCTGCCCCACCCTTCACCCCACCTTCAACATATATGTGGAAACAAATGGACTGATGGAATGGAAATTTGATTCTTAAGCAACTCCTATATAGACTATCCCTGGGAAAATTACATGTGAAATTTCGAATTGTAGACTCGGAATTTTCCATTTCTCTTGGAAGCTATTAAAAAAGTGTGCCGGCTAGTGTCTCAAACTGGGTAACCAGAAAAAGATCCAGATCCAAGAACACCAAGAAACTCCCTGTATATTCTTATTGGGGGAGACTAATCCTACCCAGAAAAGTATTTCCTTGGAATACGATGAATTACAAACAATCTTCTCAATACTAATTTCTTTTGGGGGACCTATATCTCCTATAGTTCAAGTAATGGTCATTTAGGGCCGGTTAGTACCTACTGGAAACACTTTGTAGAAGGTGTGCTTCTAATTGGGACTGTGTTGGTTATACCAACTCACAAAATATTTGGTCAAATACCATTGACCACAAATGTTGCAATTTATTGTTGGAATGTATTTTTGTGCAGCAACTACAGTAGTAGTCAACCAGTAGATGGCCGAGTTTACAAGTTTGGATCTATGGTATATATTCCATGTTCTTTTGTTCTAAGTGAAGTTTCTTATTTCCTGTTACAATTAAACAGTTAAGCAGCAAAGCACATGGTGACTGTACTCTTTATTTGATCTGTTGTGTTATATATAAACAGAATTTCTAACAACAAAGTAAAGCTAACAGATCTGGGCTGCAAAAATCTAGACAAGTGTTTTCCAACCTTGGCACCTTTAAGATATATACTGGTTGGGGAATTCTAGGAGTTGAAATTCATATATTTTGAAGTTGCCGAGGTTGAGAAATACTGAGCTAGATAATCATTTAATAGTAAAGAGAAAGAACAGATTCTAACTTACCGTTGCATGCAGCTGAAGTCACCATTTTTGCATCCTAAATCTGGTAACCCAAAGAATGAGGCTACTTTTCACATTTCTCTCCTCCATAACAACCTAGATTTATTTTCAACTCTTTTCTTTCCAAGTGAACAAAATCCCAAACAAAATATATTGAGATTATAGCTATTTTTAAATGTATTAAATCTATAGGATACATATAGAGCCCAGGTACATTTTAGAAATAAAAGATAATGCTGGAGTTTGTCATTTTGCTACTTAGGAAGACAGATTTCTATTTTAACACAAAAGTGAGCATCAGGTTACATACCTCTATTTTAAATTTCAATGAATATGGTTCATAGATATTTGGGCCTCACCAGAAAACTTTGTAATTCTATGGATAAGCACTAAGCAATAACAGAGATTGCTTTCCATTCTCACCTATTTAAAATTTCCTGAATTGTTGGAATTGGTTGTTTGCAATCAAAATGCTAAAAAGCTTGTAGAGTAGGCATGACATGTGCAGATCTAGCCTTAGCTTTAGTGTGAAATAAAAATGAAATTATTCTTTTAAAAAATAACTTTGTATGTATTTCTGATGGGTCAAACAGAAAATTGTAAGGAGTATCAGAGCAAAGGGAAAGGAAGAAAATTTAGCAATATCAGGCACTTTTTTCTTTGAGCCAGAGATGAAGCAGAAAGAGATGAAATCAGCCAGCTATAAAAATAATAAAGGTAGGATTAAAAATAATAAATAAATACTCGTGCTTCTATTTCAGGGGTGTCAAACTCGATTTCATTGAGGGCCGCATCAGGGTTGTGTTTGACCTTGGGGAGGCGGGGGGGGCATGGCCAGTGTGGGCATGGCCAGCTTCATGTAACTCATGCCGGAAGCGGCTGTTGTGGCCCAAGCGCTCTGCCAAAACAGGCTCTCAAGCTCCATTTTAGGCTGCGACGGCCTCCTGCAACCCTCTGCCAGCAAAAACAAAGCTTGGGACGCCTCCCAAGCTCCATTTCCACTGGCAGAAGTACTGCCAGTGGTACACTGCGTGCAGCCCTCCCAAGCTCCATTTCTGCTGGCAGAGATACACTGTTTCCAGGGAGGCCCTGCAGGCCAGATCTAAGCACTCTGCAGGCCAGATCTGGCCTCCAGGCCTTGAGTTTGACACCCCTGCTCTATTTGGTTAAATGACATGGGTAATAACGCTTCGTTTTTTCACACATTTTATCTTAAAGAATTGTATTACTGATCTATATATAACATTAACTAATTTACTTATTCCACAATTCACTATCAACATTTAAAAGTAACTGTTTAAAAGCATTTTGAGAGGGAGAGGGGAAAAAAGGTGGTGAGTGAGAACATTTTCCTAGCAAGAAAAAATAATTTGGTGTATACTTTCTTTTGCAAAATTCATTTTGATTTTGACTATTCCACAGAAATACTGCCATATCAAATATAATTGTTTTGCAGAATCTTCAGTGTCTACATGCCTGGTGTGGTCTATTTTTCCATTGTGAACAAGTGCAAGCAGGACCCAATGCATATGGAAAGCCCATGAATTTGGACAGGAACGTTTGTTTCTGTGAAGTCCTGAAAGCTTTCAAAATGGAATTTTGTGAAATGAAGTAGAGGCTGCACGATCTTTTTAAGCAATTCACTTCTGTCAGGTTCATTAAAGACAGAAACAAACCCAGGAATTACCTCAGCACTCCAAACCAAAATGCAAGCCATATTATTAGTTTATATATACAAGAGGATGAAATCTTGTAGTGAATAAATGGCTTTGAGAAAATAATGCTGGAATAGATATTCTTTCTCATGCTCGAACAAAGAGGAAAGCACTCTCTTTAAATTGGTGAAATAGGGAGGTCTATTAATAATATTTTAAAATGGAACTGGGTTACATTCTACGAATGAAAACAACTCTATGGCAAATAATTATTACAAATTGTGAAGAAGTCTTCAAAATTACAGTAATAGGAAGAAGCCAAGAAAACCTGACAGAGCAATTTAATGCGAAATGACTTGGTAAAAGATGGTACTACAGGTCAAAGTAAAAAGCATACTTATATACATTTTGAAAATATATAATGGTCATGTATGCATTGCCAACTAAGAGCCAGTTTGGTCTAGTAGTTAAGACACCAGGCTAGAAAACGAGAGACCATGAATTCAAGTCCCATCTTTGCCATAAAAGTCAACTGGCTGGTTTTGGGCTGGTCAGTTTCTCTCAGTCCAATTCACCTCATGGAGTTGCTGTGGGGAAAATAGGAGGAGGAAGGTGTGTTGGATATGTTCTTCTGGAGTTTTTTTATGAAAATAACAAAGGCAGGCTATAAATATAAATACATAAATAAATAAATAGGAATCTATCTTTCAGAAAGGGAGTGTAGGTGATATGGACTTAGATGTTGTTTATATGCTAATATGTATGTATGTATGTATGTATGTATGTATGTATGTATTTGTTTTCTTTCTTTTTCGTAGGATTTATGTGTATTTCTCTTTAGCCAGGTTCTTCCTACGTAAACCAAGATTTTTATGCAGCCCTAGTTCAGTGAAATCACAATCCACTAGTTTCTAGGCTTTTTTTCTTCTGGCAGCCAACAGACCTTTTGCTGCCCATTGGAAGACTAATATAGATCTATTTCAGCCTTATCAGGCTTCCTCAGTTAGCCACACCCTCCTCATGTACCCTCCCTGTAAAGGTACAGTACAGTAAAGGCTTTATGTTAAAGGAAAGAAAACAAATACTGTACCTTTACAGGGAGTATACTTGAGGAGGGTGTGGCTATTTGCAGAAAAAATGCTTTGAAAAGTTAAAAAAAAAGTTGGCCACGCCCACCCAGCCACATTACCCCCCCAAGCCACGCCCACAGAACCAGTAGTAACAAATTTTACATTTCACCCCTGCAAGATATGTATATTTTTGAGTGGCATTGCAGACATCATAGCTTAAAATGGAGATATGGCAGGACAATAAGCTTAGTGAATTAAGACAATCCTTAAGTTTGGTTTAATTTAATTATGAAATAGTTTTTCCATTTATCGCTTAATAAATTACAAAATAGTAACAACTTTGGGAGACTGTCTATAGCAGGAGTGTCAAACTCAAGGTCCGGGGGCTGGATCTGGCCCATGAGGTGCTTAAATGTGGCCCGCGAGGCTGCCATGGAAACAGCAAAAGACCAGCCTGTGGTGCCTCTGCCAGTGAAAATGGAGCTTGCGAGGGCCACGTGCGGCCCTTCCTACCTCTGTTTTTGCTGGCAGAGGGTTGCAGGAGGCCATCATCGCCAAATACAGAGCTCAGGAGCCTGTTTTTGCTGCCAGAGTGCTCAGGCTGCCACAGGTGCCCCTGACACGAGTGATGTCAAGCTGGCCACACCCACGCACACTCCAGCCACACACACCCTGGGCCCCCAAGGTCAAACACAACCCTGATGCGCCCATCAATGAAATTGAGTTTAACACCCCTGGTCTATAGGTAGTATCAAGTATTGAAATGACAGATTTGCATCCTAATGTATAGTCTGCAGAAATGCAATATTTAGATGACAGTAATAAGATAGACTTTTTTGAACTTTTGCAGATTCAAGTACTGCCTTTAGTAGAGTGCTCAACTGGAAAGTTAATGAACCATCTTAAATAGTGCAATAATTGCAGCTGGAGAAAATGGTTATAAACTATATGGTTTTCAAGGAAGAATATCTAAGATATAACAGGTGTGGTACTGCAGTATTGCAGGCTGACTCTGCTGACTCCAAGCAGTTCGATTCTGACCAGCTCAAGGTTGACTCAGCCTTCCATCTTTCCAAGGTCAGTAAAATGAGGACCCAGATTGTTGGGGACAATATGCTATCTTTGTACACCACTTAGAGAGAGCTGTAAAGCACCATGAAGTGGTATATAAATCTAAGTGTTACTGCTATATTCTCTAGATGGATCTCATAAGCAGCACCTAGCAGATCTTAAAAAATAAACAGAGTCAAACCCATTTAGTATTTGGACTATAAGGACATCCTCGGTCTAGGACATTGACTGGTGTTGAAAGTTATAAATCATGAGAGAAGAAAGCAATGGAAGACTGTTTCCATTTTGTAGCCAAGAAAACTACAAGGAGATGACCATGAAATCATCCAAGTTAACTACAATTTGAAAGAGAATTTATCTTTTGACACAGTTAATGATGTCAGATTCTTTTTTTAAAATCAGTATAATTGTAACATGCTATGCCTGCTCGTTTGCTTTTACATCTTTTCAGTGGCAATTGCATTTCTATGTAGGTTTCAATGATCTTGGATGTTTTCTAAAAAGAGTTTCTTCCATTGGTCTGTGACCTTCTGCTTTGCTTCATATTGTACTGAAAACAAACTAGAATGTCCACAAGGATGATGGGTCATAGGAAGGGAGCATGGAACCTTGGGGATCCAGACCAGCTAAGGGTTATTACAAGTCTTAGTAGGGATCAAAACAAAATCTGCTCCCCCAAACTTCAACCAATTCCTAATTTGCTTCCAGGGAGATTCCACATAATGTAATCCAGCCATTTCTGGATTGTTGGTGACTGAACAAATCTAAACAATTCCAGTTGGCTCTAATGTCTCCTGTTTAAGCTGTCATATCATTGCAAAGTAGTTGGGTAAAGGAAGTGTCTTAGCTTTCCTCCTCATCTTTGAAAAGTAAAGAAAGGAGAAATTAAGTAATTAAAAAGTAGTACCAAAAATGACCCTGTAGTTCCTAGGAATTTACACATAACCATTGGAAGACTGGCTGAACATTCAGGCTCTACATCTTTTTTAATATCATATGCTAATGTTCTTATTTCTTACCTGACCTTGTAACAATTAGTATAATTGCAACCCTCCAGTACTACTTGACAAATTAGTTAACTAATTATCTTAAAGAACCGGTTGCCAAGTACTGCCTCATCTTTGCACATCAATGCCAGTTTGATTCTGGTACTCAATTATTAGCTCATTCTGGCACATCCTTTTTGATATGCCAGGCATTTTGTTGAAGTATTAATGAGGACGAGCTCAGTTCAAAGAAATGTAAATATTTAATGCTTCATAGGTGAAAGATATAAGGAAAAAACATCAAAATACCTTACTGTGCTTAGACCTGCCTTTTGATATTACAGAAGCTACATAATAATTCTTTCTCTTGCATAAAATCATCCTGAATAGAGAAGAAGCTGGATAGAGAGTAGAATACCTCTGGTCTGTTCTCCTTGAAATATGTTGGACCGTATTTCACGTGCTGGCTGAGGCCCAATCCAGAGGTAAGGAACTAGTGCAAGATGATCTCTAGAAGTGATACCTACATGATGAATATGAGTAGCATCTGTTTTTTATAGCATCCCAGCCATTTTGTGGTGGTTACCTTGTTTACATTAACTGGCCTTTTAAAAATATTTACTATTAAAAATTCAATAAGGAGCCTGACTGGCTTACCCACCCCATTCGTTTTCTGTTCCCATTTCATTCTGAAATCCTATATCAGACACCATTCTGCATTTCCAGCATCTCATCTCTATGTATAGTAGTTAAGAGAAAAGTTAAGGGTTAATTTAGAGCCGAGTTTTTTGAATTGGACTTCTGCAAGGAGTTGAAATGCATCATAGCCTAACACTCAGTAGGCAGTGATGGAGACCTTGGAAAAGATATTTAAGACACCATGAATATATCTACAAATGTCATACAGTGACACTATATGCAAAGGGAAGTTGGATTTTGAATAAATAGGATATAAAGAGCAGTGACACTTCTGAAATTTGACTCCTAAGAATACCATGGACAGCCAAACCAATGGATCATTGAACATAGCAATCCACATGACCAGGCTCAAATTATCATATTTTGGGCCTGTTATGAGAAAATGTTGCCTATGTGGTCACTAAAATTTGACACTGACTTTGACACTGGCATATAAGTAAAAGACATCCAGACATGACTTAGCTACTAGTTTTGCATGAAACACAGTTATTTGGATATATATTTGGCCTTTTTTTTTTCTTTCTTGTGGAGGACCTTACATCTTTAAGGACTCCGAGGAAGTACATATTTATGAGATTCAACTGAAATGGACTTTGTTGGGCTTTTTACAAATTAACAGCATTGGAAGGGACCTTGTAGGTCATCTAGTCCAACCCCCTGCCCAGGAAGAGACCTTACACCATTTCTGACAAATGGAAGTCCAATCTTTTCTTGAAAGCTCCCACAACTTCTCAAGGCAAGCTGTTCCATTGGTTGATTGTTCTCACTGTCAGAAAATTTCTCCTTATTTCAGGTTGAATCTCTCCTTGATCAGTTTCCATCCATTATTCCTTGTCTGGCTTTCAGGTGCCTTGGAAAATATCTTGACCCCTTCCTCTTTGTGGCAGCCCCTTAAATATTGGAACACCACTATCATGTCTCCCCTTGTTCTCCTCTTCGCTAGACTAGTCAAGCCCAGTTCCTTGATCATATGTTTTAACCTCCAGTCCCTTAATCATGTTGGCTGTTCTTCTCTGCACTTTTTCTAAAGCCTCAATATATTTTTTGTAGTGTGATGACCAAAACTGGATGCAGTATTCTACAGTAGGTATGGTCTTACTAAGGCTTGATTGAGAAGGCACTCCAAATCTCAAAAATCTCCTGAGATTTATTTAAAGAATAATGTAAATATAAATAATACGTGCTGCAATTGGATTAATTGAGTTCAAGGCATACTTTCTGTTTTAAGACCTGCAGGGCATCCTATCCAGCCACAGCAAGAGAAAGTTTGGGAAAACTCACTGTCTTGGGATCTGGCCTTTGTAGGTTTCTGTGGTTGCACTGGCCCTTGGGTATGGCTAATATAGGATTCAGATCACTGATTATGTTTGCAGTGTTGATTCTTATCTTAGTTCTGAGAAAGCATCCTTAAAGAGTAAATGTTCCCATTATAAGGTTCTTTATAATGGCATCAGAGGAGGATAGGCCAATTTCTGAAGGGCCTTTAACTTTATTGTTTCATTTTCAAAACCTGAGCTAGTGAAAAGGAACACGGTGTACAGGCTTCCTGAAGAACCTTG
The DNA here is from genome assembly GCA_030761175.1 of Masticophis lateralis. Classification (NCBI taxonomy): domain Eukaryota; kingdom Metazoa; phylum Chordata; class Lepidosauria; order Squamata; family Colubridae; genus Masticophis; species Masticophis lateralis. The sequence goes on from JAUDYJ010000001.1 coordinate 91,268,806, forward strand.
TTAAAAAGAAACATATGTCACCTGGGTGACAGCCCACTTATATGCCCTCTCCCCTCATAACCCCACCATCTATTTGCAGTAGAAGGAAGAACCTTTCCTTAATCTCAAACCTTTGCAATTCTGTCTTGGAAGGCAACCCTTTTGCAGACATTGGAAGCATTCTTTATCCAAACCCTTCCACCTGTCTTTCATAATCCTTATCAATGATCTGTTCCTAGTTGGTATATTGGGGGACATTGTTGTCCAAGGGTGCTGCCCAAGGTGCTGAAATTAAAAATGCTTCTTCCATAGTGGTTGGTGCAGCAATGCAAAACCAGTGGTACTACTGGCCCCAACTGCCTTTTAAACAGTGCAAGGACACAGAACACTTTTATTTTTCAAATTGCAAATTTACTATGACAATAGAGAGAGGAGACAATCAGTAAACAGCAAAGGGGCCAACCTGTCACAATTAAATAAAATATGGCTGCTGCTACAGTACTATCAAGTGGAATAACAACTAGATTTGGGGCAAGGAGATTGGACAGGCTGCACCACTCAATAAAATAGCCTGCTAGCCAGGAAAAGTCAAAAGCCTATAAAAACACATCATAATATGTTATATTAGCAAAACTTCAAAGTCATGAAACCCACAAAATCTAACAGCTTCACAGTATTCTCACTGCAAGAACTGGCTAGATAAATATCCATATTTCCAAATATATATATAGGCATTTGAATTTAATTTTCCAGTGAAAACTCAGAGGAAATTATGCTTGCTGATGGAGATAAATTGCAGACAGAACCCTTTCCTTTAAAATCATGTACCAACTCAGCATGCCTCTGAGATTAATGCTAGGGACAGTTCAATACATATGTTATTCTTTAAGATATATCTTGCATGCCACAATTAGCATTTTCGATGTCTACAGCAATAGAACAAATTGGAAACCATTGTAAAATAAATGGAAGTGCTAATTCTTTGTAACACTTTTCTGCAGCCTACTGCCCTCCTTTTGTGTTGGCAATGAATACAAATCCATTGGCATATATATTACGATATTTTTGTAAGCAAGAACAAGTCTATTCCCTATAGACTCAAAGAGAACGTAGGCTTCCACATCTGTGATTACATAAACACATTTTCCCTCTTTCTGTTGAATCATTGCCCATTTTCGAATGCTGCTTTACAGTCGTAAAACTGAATGGATATTTTTTTAACTACACATGAAGTAGAAATCATCAAGCAGGGCACAGAGGTCACATAGCATTTTCATTTCTGTCTTACATGTTTAATTTGAGACAACCTGATGCTTACAGCTTACAACCTGCTATTTTATAACTTGAGAACATTATTTCATGCCCTGCAGTCTGGGATAATAAAGAGCAGATCTTGCTCTTGTTCTGGGTGACATCCTTTTGGTATTTGAGAAGAGCAAACTTATCTTTTCTCTATCCAAATTCAGTTTTCCTCATTCTCTTCTTCAAAATCTAGCTTTCATTTCCCTGATTATTCTCCTTGCCTTTCACTGCATTCATTTTAATCTACCTTCTTAATAGGTCTACAGAACTAGACCTAATATTTGAGATGTGATCCAATCAATAGAGACAATAATCAGCATTGGCAATTTGTATATTATACTTAGGTTGATTAATATTTAACTCATGAATGAGCAACTGCCCAGGAGTAACATTTATCCTTCTCTAGTCATGTGTAATTCTTCTTGTACATCTGGAAAACCATCTGGAAAAGAGTGGTAGATCATTTGTTCAGCCTACAGTAATTTGGCCAAATCTTTAAAGCAATTTTCTTCTATTTCAGTACATTTGAAAAGTATGGTCTTTTGAAAAATATAAGATATGCTATTCAAGTTACTGTATTACTCTGAGGCCTGAATTAATCCATGCAAGCAAAAGCTAAAAGGAAAAATGACAAACACATTGACTTTCGTCAGTCAATTATATCCAATAGAAAGCCTCAATCCAAAGAGTTCGTTTAGAAGCAGACAACGGAAAAGTCAAACTTTATTTTTTTTCAAGTGACAATACATACACGACTGAAGTTTGAGAATCTAAATTTTAAAATGCTAAATTCAAGAAGATGTGATGGCAATTAAGGGAGTAAATTGATAGAATAAAGTGATAGAAGACATCCTATGGTGAGAATATGAAATGAGAAAAATAAGTCTACAGTATATCCATCCCAATGATGAAGCAGTTCTGTTGACAAGGCACCACATTCTGGATGCTATGAAAATACATTTCACCATCCAAAGGCATCCTTTGTGGATTCCAATCAGCTTTTGAACTGATTCCAAGGCAGAGGCCATGGCAGAAATTTCAGGAATCCTCAATGGATTAATCCTTCTTATCCAGGCTGTATTCTAAAATCTCACTGAGAGTCAGAAGTTCCCCTTGATACAACTTTCTGGAGTTGTTCCTACCAAAAGAGGGATAAGGCAAGGAGCAGCCCGCTTACTTTTTAATTTGTACATCAATTCAATAATTCAGGCTCTTTCATCCTTTAATCATCACCTTCCAATGTCAGCAGATCATGCAATTCCAGATTTGCTTGTGCAGACGATATAGTAATTTTGTCTGTCTCTCAGGTGGGAATAAAAAGGGCACCGAGGGCATTGGCTTCCTTTTGCCTAAAAGAAAATTTGTAGTATATTACAAAAACTAAAATGCTAGTATTTGCATTGACACACAGTAATTTACAGAAGTGACAAATTAAAGAGACCCCAGTAAAACAGGTATGCACTTATAAATGTCTTGAAGTGCAGCTCCCAGCTTCCTTATCTTGGTGGTGCAGTGGTTAGAATGAAGTACTGCAGGCTACTTCTGCTGCCTGCCTGCTGCCTACAATTTGGCAGTTCAAATCTCACTAGGCTCAAGGTTGACTCAGCCTTCCATCCTACCGAGGTGGGTAAAATGAGGACCCAAATTGTTGGGGACAATATGCTGACTCTGTAAACTTCTTAGAGAGGGCTGTAAAGCACTGTAAAGCAGTATATAAGTCTTCCTACTAGGAAAACGCATTTCTCTTATCAGGCAGGGTTGCCCCAGTGCAGCTGTCTTGAAATTCTTCTATTCAAAGGGGGTACATTTTATTCCCACAACTTGCAAGATTTTTGTTCCTAAGGTCATCTCAGTTTCTTTATGGTGTTTGCATTTTTACAAAGTTTAATATTCTGGAAACTGTCCAGTCCAAGTTGATAAGAACAGTACTCCCCATTCCAAGTTGCATCAAGAATGCTATTTTACCATAAGAAACAGGTTCGGTTTCTGTCAGCCACAGATCCAGTTTCTACCGTAATTCTACCATAGTTGAATTTTCAAATGGCTGTGTGCCAGTGGTGAAATCCAATTTTTTTTTACTATAGGTTTTGTGGGCGTGGCTTGGTGGGCATGGTGTAGCTTGGTGTGCGTGGCTTGGAGGGCGTGGCTTGGTGGACGTGGCAGGGGAAGGATACTGCAACACTTCCATTCTCACTTAGCAACATAAATTTTGGGCTCAACTGCAGTGGTAAATTGTGGACTACTTATCAGGCCAGGATCCTGACATACTGTTAGCCTCCGCTCTTTCATTGCTTACTTGCTCGGCTGCCATGAAATGGGGTGGGGGTTGGGGGGAGCTCTTGGGATTCTTGTGGGGTGGAAGTGAGCTACAGGAAATGAAAGTGAATCTTTGCTGTAGAGATTTCTTTGAAGTTGATAACGTCTCAAGGTCAACGGTCGTGGCATAGCAAAAGGATGACACTGCCAGACGTTTGCTCCCACATGACCCCTGGAGAACCTGTGGATTGGATGCTTTACGCTGAACAGTTGGGGGGGGGATGCTTTCTATATGTGATTTTCGCGCCTTTGCTTCAGACCTTGCTTTTCTTTGATTGCATTCAGTTCGCATCCAGTAAAAGTTACCTTTCTCTATGAAAATGGAGTCAGGGTTTTTCTTTCTTGGATAATGAAAGGAGGCCATCCTGACACATATCTCTCCAGATTGTGTGATTTTGTGCTATCATTCGTTGTAGCTGTCCTACCTAGAATTGGAGTTCAGAACAAATTTTGGTGATTGTCACTGCTACTTGGACTACAGTTCAGTGGTGAGTTTCTACCAGTTCGCCCCGGTTTGAGCGAACCAGTAGTGGCAGTGGCAGCAGTGGCAGGAGGCTCCGTCCACCCACCTGGATGGCCTCATGGACGTTCTGCACATGTGCAGAAGGTCCGCATGTGAGCAAAACGAGCACGCATGCACACACTCCTGGTTCCGAACCGGTAGCAAAGGTAAGAGAAACCCACTACTACTACAGTTACTATAATAGCAATAGCACTTAGACTTATATTCCGCTTCATAGTGCTTTTAGAGCCCTCTCTAAGCGGTTTGCAGAATCAGCATATTGCACCCAACAATCTGGATCCTCATTTTACCCACCTTGGAAGGCTGAATCAACCTTGAGCCTGGTGAGATTCAAATTGCCAAATTGCTGGCAGCCGGTGATCAGCAGAAGAAGCCTGCAGTATTGCATTCTAACCACTGCATCACCGCGGCTCACAATAATATATTTTATGTAATTTTATTGCATTTAAAAAAAAACTTTTAGAATAATCACAGGTCTGTATATTTTATTGTTGTGCTCTCTAGTCCAAAGGTCATAATAAAGGGTGGATTTGATCTGATGCTACAAAAGCGCAGCAAATTCTTTAATTCGTTCTCACGATGAGTTGCACTTGTCAGCCTTGGATATTATGCACATTAATACGGATGAAGGGAGAGCATTTCCTGTCTCCTTCTAGGAGAAAAGGGATCTTGGATCAGCCCTGAATATTTCTGTAGGCTACACTGAAAAGCAGCCTGTGTGCGACTGAACCATTCAGTGTGGTAATAAATTAAAGCCTCTTTTTGTTTTTACTGACTTCCGCTCCCCCTCATCCCTGTTCTGAGAAGTGAATCTCAGCTGGATAAAGGGACGTGTATGAGCTCCATCTGGAGATAAAAGTGAAGCATGTTACATAATTTGGCAGGCAGTGGAAAGAATGTGGCTCTCTGTAGTATGTGCTGCGGGAGTGCATGGAAGGCTAATCTTTCCTTCTTTGTAAAAAAAAAAAAAGGAAGAGGGGACGGGAGAGCACTGCACTGCCCACACAATCTGTAGCTAGTTCATTGTGCAGGAAGTATCCTCAGTCTTTGCTGCTAAGCAAGTCTTGCTTGCTTGCCAAAGCAAACAAAGGTAAAAGGTTTAGTCTTGTCCATTGCCTCAGAACCATAGATTAGGGAGGGCATGAGCATCAAAGTGGGATGATACTTTCTTGGGTTGAATAATCCCAGCAATACCCTACTATGCTGTGATAAAGTTCCAAATGTCTAATCTGCTGCTCTCCATCCTCCAAATGTGTTGTATTCTGAGGGATTCTTAAAGTCTGCTCTCAATGGTTCTTGTGCTGATGTTTGCTTCCTTCCTTCCTTCCTCATTCATCATTCAAAAGTCATCTTTTTCAGAGTAAAATAGAATATAATAGAATAGAACTTTTTATTGGCCAAGTGTGATTGTACACACAAGGAATTTGTCTTGGGGCATATGCTCTCAGTGTACATAAAAGAAAAGATACGTTCATCAAGAATCATAAGGTACAACACTTAATGATAGTCATAGGTAGTGGTGGGATTCAAGTAATTTAACAACCGGTTCTCTGCCCTAATGATTTCTTCCAACAAACAGTTTGCCAAACTGCTCAGAAAGTTAACACCCGGTTCTCCCGAAGTGGTGTGAACTGGCTGAATCCCACCATGGTCATAAGGTACAAATAAGTAATCAGGAAACAATATCAATATAAATCATAAGGATAGAAGCAACAAAGTTACAGTCATAGAGTTACAAGTGGAAGGAGATAGGTGGTGGGAATGATGAGAAGATTAATAGTAGTGCAGACTTAGTAAATAGTTTGACAGTGTTGAGGGAAGTATTTGTTTAGCAGAGTGATGGCATTCAGGAAAAAACTATTCTTGTGTCTAGTTGTTCTGGTATGCAGTGCTCTGTAGCATTGTTTTGAGGGTAGGAGTTGAAACAGTTTGTGTCCAGGATGTGAGAGGTTCTATAAAGAACCACATAATCAATTTTTCAATCCGGACATCTTCTGTTCTGTTCTGTTCTGTTCTGTTCTGTTCTGTTCTGGAGTTTTAAGTTTTCCTATTCTGATAGCTGGAATTCAACTTCAGTTATTATTTTAAAGTTGTCAGACTAAAGATCATTCCTAATTGCAGCTATATAAGTCATAAAGAAATGTTACACTTAGTGGACATAACTGTGCTATCAAGTTGGTCTGTAGAATAGGCTTCTCCCAGTGCTGCTCTATATACCAAGAATTCTGGCATATGTTGTTAACCAACATGATTTGGAATGTTATTCTCATTGTCCAACCCATCAGGAACAATTATCATGATGGCTGGCAATGATCCAATACATCTGCAAAAGGGGATTTCAGAAACAGAAATGCTGAGAAGGTCTATCGTGATTTTTATTTTCTAATGATACGCCTTAATACAAGGATATGCATTGCTTCAAATCCTGACCTTAGAGGCAGGTGCATGGTTCCAACACGAACAACTTGAGCCTGGAATAGAAAACACAAGCCTTTGTAAGTCCAAGGCTAAATGACTTCTACATTAAGTTCCTTGTGTAAAACTAGTGACTGCATTCCATACTTTTTATAATTGGTAGATAGATCTGGAGAATTGTCAGTATGATTGTTAAGCAGCAGGAATCAATGAGCGGGCAGAACAATGGAGACATCAATTGCAGACCCAACAGATACCTAAATTTTCCAAGTCACACTCAAGGCTTTGGAGAGTATATTACTTTTTAGTCTTAGCCTCAACCTCCTTTGGTTTTCAAAATTATCTGCAAGCCCACAATTCGCTTTCTTTGTTTGGTTTTTCAGTACTAAAGCTGGGCATTTGTTGGCACAATGGGACTTCAGTGAACACTGGTGGTTCAATAATAAAGGAGGAGAATTGAAGCCTCAACAATAGTTTCTTAATAGAATGCATTTCTTTAAAAGAAAAAAAAAGATTTGGCATTTATTGGCAACTAACTTGTTTTTATTTAAAAACAAGAGAAATAAATGGCTCTTACAGACTAATTAATCCACATTTCTTTTTGGATTTTAGGTCACTCCTCCACACAAGACACATATTTTCCCAGATATGGGAAACTTGTATATCCTGGGAAAGGCAAAGGACAATCCAAGTTGTTTACTGGGAGGGGGTTATTTGGGGGGAGTTGTTTCTTTATTGAGATATCTGGAAGCAATTTATACAAATGCTGGCATTTATCATTCATATTTTGGTTATGAAGAACCAGCTACTGTATCAGAAGTAGAAAGAAAATAATAGCAATAGCACTTAGATTTATATACTGCCCCACAGCACTTTATAGCACTTTCTGGATGGTTTACAACATAAGCATGATCTGAGTCCTCCCAAAAGTGCTTTTTCAATAGGCAACTGAACTTTCTGGGGTTTTTTTTTTTTGAAGATGTTTTGCTTCTCATCCAAGAAGCTTCTTCAGCTCTGACTGGATGGTGGGGAATGGAATAATTTATATTTCTTGCAGACAGCTGGTCATTTGTGTTCTTTTAGAGAGTTGTTAAGGTCACTTGGAGGTTTATCTGTATCTTCAGGGTCACCTGCATAGTGCAAATCTCCTATGTTGTGCCATGAGTTCATGAAGTGGTTGTTTTGTTTCCCCAATGAACAGATCTGCACATGTCTCACTGTATTGTACTGGATGTTGCTCAGTTTGTGTCTGGGTATTTTATCCTTGAGGTGAACAAGCTTCTGCCTTAATGTATTCGGTGGTGTGGGGTTCTGATAACTCCCATTTTGTGCTTCATGGGTGGTGAGAATCAAAATGTAAATATTGGTCTCTGTGTGTGAGTTTTCTGTAAACTTCAGTGTTAAGGCTTCTATCTCCCTTAATGTGTACTGCAGAGTCCAGGAAGGCTAGACTATTTTCCTTAACAACTCCCTGCATGAATTTAATGTATTTGTCTACAGGGTTGATATGTTTGGTGAATGTTTCCAATTTCTGTGTTTTGATCTTGAGCCAAGTAAAGTCCACATACTATACCAGTGAGTGGGTGGAATTCCTATGAAGGAGTTTAGGGGTTTGGTTTCTACCTCTTCCTCATACAGATTGGACACAATGGGGGACACAACTGAACCCGTGGTGCAGCCATGTTTTGTCTATAGAAACTTTTGTTGTATTTAAAATAGGTAGTGGTCAAGCAGGGGTCCAGCATGGCACATATGTAGTCTGGACTGAGGTTGGGTCTGTCACCTAAGGTGCTTTCTTTTAGCAGCAATCTGGGTCCTCATTTTACTGACCTCGGAAGGATGGATGGCTGAATCAATGTTGAGCCAGTCAGGATCAAACTCCAGGCTGTGGGCAGAGTTTGCCTGCAATACTGCACTTTAACCACTGTGTCACCAGTGCCATCCCACCTCTCTGCTGGACTGGGCGTAGGGGGCTTCTCCTTCTCATATCCATCTTTTGATGAAGTATGCTACCAAAGAATATCAGAAAAGCTAAATAAAAGCCATAATAAGGAAAACTAATGAATAAACATATTGTTGACCATTGATCATTTTAGTAGGTTATATCAGCCAGCTAGAAAGTATAAAATAAATGTGGAGTCTTTTGATCGCCATTAACCACTGTATATGGAAGGGGTGTCATTATTTTATCAGGACATTATTTTCAGAATAAAACTCTGCACATTTGCACTATATTCATTTTCTTTTGTTATTTCAAAAGACCCCAATGTCACATAAATTGTCCATTTTGGAGATTTAATTTGTTTCTGTTTAAAATATGAATAGGGGTATTTCTGTAAAATAATGCTGGTAATTTTATTGCCCCATTATAAGGTTTGTCACTTTACAAATATCAGTGTTTTACACATGCCACTATTCCACACAAAATGAATTAGGTGTCATTACTGAAGTAGCCTCTGGGGACTATATACCCTGCCATATTGTCAATTTTATCTAAACCTATCTTTCAAATATTTTTTTGTAAGTATTTGAAACACTAAGCCCACTTCAGGCTCAAAGAACTGTATAAAATCTTACTCATGGTACCCCCAAAGTTTTCATGTGGTTCTCTTCATTAAAATACTGGAGCAAATATAGTATGCTTGACAGCAGTGCAATGCACTATGATGATTGTAAGTAAAGAAAACACATTGATTAAAAAACCACGAAATCATATCCCTCAAAAATACCCATCATATTTTCTATTTGTTTTTGTTTTAGGTGAATCTCATAGTTTATTAACTATCATTGTAAGAAGATTGGATAACTGGAAAGCTGAATTCCGTATAGAACTATAGTTTAAAATTTGAAAAAGATTTGTGATTGCATTTATAATCTGCTTTCCTTTTTTCTTTTTTAGTACCAAAATGTGTTCTGAATAACAAACTCAGATCCTGACAAACCTTTATTATATATTCAACTTTTATTTAAATTGGATATAAAGGATTGCTTTCACTACTACTAATTGAAACTCATTATTTTCCTGAGAATTCAACACCTTTGCTTTGAATCTATTGTTACATATTATTTCTGGAAGCTCCGTGAATTTAAGTGTTGCAATAATTTAGAAAATAATCCCCTTGATGTCATCTAATCCTGTAACAATTCCTTTTCATGGTAAGATCATTCATTAAATACCAGAAAGCTTACTTTTTCTCACTTATTATTTAATACTTTTGAACCCATATCTATAACATATAGACAAGTCCATACAGTCTTCTTGGCAACATTTTAGGGCATTTAGTTATTTATATATTTAATGAACCACCCAACTCCCAAATGAATTACAACTAAGAATCTATATTTCTATCTCTAGCTCTGTTTTTAGAATTCTTCTCCTCCTCCTCCTCTTCCTCCTCCTCCTTCCTCATCTTCCTGCTCCTCCTCCTCCCCCTCTTCCTTCTTCTTCTTGAGATTGGCTACAATAACATAAATTTTTAAGCCTGATGATACTGTACCTCCACCTCGTTCTTATACTCTAGTGAATCAAGGCAGCCTCTATTTGAATTGCTTGCAAATGTTACCTTGTTTCTCTGGACTTTAAAAAATGATTCAGTCTGTTTTGCCTAGATAGTGGTCCTTGGAGGTCACTTACTTTACTTTCTAAATTGAGTCAAGCAGAATTAGCATCCATCATCTCTCCACTTCTATCTTGCATCTTTAACCATTGCACCAACTAACTCTTTAGTATTCTTATACGTATATACCCTGTTTCCTCCAAAATAAGACATCCCCTGTTAATAAGCCCAATCAGGCTTTTGAGTGCATGGCAATAAGGCCAAGCACTTATTTCAGGGTTCAAAAAAATATAAGACAAGGTCTTATTTTTGGGGAAACACGGTATGTATATATTGCAAAAAAGAGTGGGTAGATTCAAAACCTATCACCTGCAAAGATACCACATTTAAAGTACTCTTTTTTTTTAGCATCTTGGAATGCAGGCCAATGAAGAATGTTCAAACTGCAGCCAGGTAAATTTTGTTTCATTGTTAGGAAAATTCCCTAGTGATAGAACTATGCCAGGAGAACTTTTTTGTTGGATATGCTGAAGCAGAAGCCAATAGTTATATGCCAGGGTTGTTTATTCTTATTTCTGCACCGAACAGGAAGTTAGACCCAGAGGACCAAATGGTTTCTTCTGTCTGTATAATTCTACTTTATTTTCTTATTCCAAGTTTGAGATCAAAGAGCTGAATGCAGGGGCTCACCATGAAGGTGTTTTGGAACCATCTTAAGTTTAAGAAACAAGTCTCTTGGTAAGCATATGATCAGCTGAGCAGTCTGTGTTGAATGCCAGACCTGAGATTCAAAGCAGAATGTTCTGTCATATAAACATCTAGCTCGGGTTTTTTCCCCCTCAGGCTTTTTATTTTAAAATCTCAGCAGTTCAATTTCAATGCAAGAAAGGGGTGGGGGGAATCTGTTCTTTTTACAAAGTGTTGAGATACCTAGACAGAAAGGCAAAATTCTATGGGCTTATTTGTGTTTTCCATCCAGTTCTGAATTTTAAAATTCTGAAAAGAAACCTAATGGAAAGAAGTGTAGCACTGTTACTTCCACAGGTTTGTCAAGAAATGCACATGATTGTCACTGGAGAAATAAGCAACACCAACATATCTGTCAGGATTAGGATTAAAGTTAAGGTTAGTGTTTTGTATGTCTTATTCTTATCCTTTTAAGCAAGGATATGTTTCAGGGCGAAGAATTTTGCAGCATAAATGGCTTATGAGAAGGTTCCAAATATTTCTTTTCATAAGATCTTTGATCCAAGAATTGACCATTTCAAAACAGACTAGAAGCACTGTGTGTGGTAGATAGAGCAAGCGCCAACGGTTTAATTGCTGACAGATATATACATTTCCTGGCCAAATAGATTTGTTTCCATCCATTTCCAGATGCATTTTTCATTTAGAATATTTGGGGAACATTTTGCAGTTTTGCTCAACTGATTATGCCTTTCCTAGTTTCACTACACTATGCACTTATTGTTACATGACACTTACAAATGTCTATTGCAAATAAGAAGGAGACAATGGACAGAAGGAAAATCAACTCATTTATCTAGTTATCAAGCAAGAGTGATAATCAGAAGAGGAATTAGATATGGACATTTTTATTTTGACTATTTGACTGTATTTTAATAGCAGACTTTGCTTGCTTTGTTTTATTTCAAAAATAAAAGTAACAATGTAGTAATAAAAATACTATCAATATATATCAAGTCTGATAATATATCCTGGAACTTTAACGTTAAAATATTTATGAGAGACATACTTCATTTCATTTGCAAACATTTGAGAAAAACAATAAGCCAATTAATTATATAACACTACATACAATATATGTTAGTTAGTTTAATTTATTGATTAGCCCATAGGCCATATCAAAATACATGCAATATATGTGATTGCTAATTGGGTATATTTAGTTACAAAAGGTGGAGTTCAAATTTCAAAATCAAGCCCAAAAATCAAGCTTGATTTAATAATTAACACTGTAAAACATGTTAATCCAAAAGTTCCTAATAGATATACAATATATCTAATGTTACATATTCTAACAGCAGCGAGATTGGCTTTTGCACAAAAATGGCAAATAAAGAGACCCCCACAGAAGAAGAAGTATTAGCTAAAATATTAACTTGTGCGGAAATGGACAGGTTGACTCTGGAACTTAAAGATAAGAATTAAACAGAGTATTATGAAATCTGGAACAAATTTTATTATTGGCTGGAGAGGAGGAGGAATCCTGGGATAAATGAGTATTAACGAGTTGAATGTCTAGAAGTTTTTATGTTAATTTTCTGTGATAGAAAAGAACTTTCACAGATGAAAGAATCTGTCTGTTTGAAATGTGATAAATAGTGTAAAACTTGTATAGAGATAAGGAATTATATCGATTGTATCGATTGCAAGTTAAATCTTGACAAAAATGTTTAAACCAGAGACATCATACTATGTCCAATGTTCTTAATTTGTATTATTAATACAAATTTTATAAAAAGTTCCTAATAGATGAGAAACAGTTAACAAGCGATTTCTGAAAGGAATGAGAAAATGAAATATGTAAACCCTATGTCTATACAAGAGCCAACTATGTTAGGTGAAAATCGTGTTTCCTTATCTCCCAGAGCTCTAAACCTACAGGAGATCCTTGTCTTACAGTCTTCTCAAGAGGAGTAACTATCTAGAGCATTTGTGGGCAATCCCAAGTCCTCTCCTTGTCCAGAGAGGAATTATGAAGAACTGGTCCATTTGCCAGTTCTTCGTTCCATTGTGGTTGCCAGTTCCACTCTTAGCAGAGCCATCTTAGGTTCACCATTTCTTCACAGGAAGCTTTTACCTATCTATTTTTATATACTACCTTACTGCCATTTTTTTTTCCTTTGAATTCTGCTCTGGAGACAAGAAGACTTCCTCATTGCAGATGATCCAAACTTTTCATCCTTCTTCCTGCAGCCAGGCCAGTTTGATCCCTTCCATAATATGGGAGTAGAAGTTATTATCCCCCCTACCCCAAAAGAGCTAGTATATGGAAGGTTCTTATAAGTTAGCACAGGCAAAAGAAATTCTCCTCTTTGTATTTGGAAGCATGCCAAGTGTTGAATTAAAGGCATTTTGAGAACTGGAAGCCTGGCAATGAACATGAGAATAAATTACTGGCGTTTGAAAGATGAGAAGCGTTTAATTTCCATTCCATAACATTTAAAAATGGATGATTTCATGCTCATTCGGGAGTCATTATATTTTCAACTGGACAGTCTAATGAAAGTTTGCTCAGGAGAATGGTAACAATAACAAAATTAAGAAAAAACAGTCATTAAAATGTGTATTAAACAAGAGGCATAACAGTGTTAAAAAGGAGATAACCATTAAGTTATTTGCAAAATAGGCAGCAGATAAAGGGCAATAAAGGAAGAACTGGATGAGGTGCCCAGCAGAAGAAATTTTTCAGAAAGAATCTTTTTAAAGTCCTGCTGAATTGACAGGCAGTCTCTGCCAACTGAACTTGATTGTAGGAGACTTTATGGATGAGTCCATGTAGTTTTCTTGGCAATAACATAAAAGTGGTTTGCCATTCCATTCTTCCAGGGTATTTTTCCCCCCATTTCCCATTGTAGCCTACAGCTCTGGAATTTTCTGGTGATCTCTCCCCCAAGTATTAACCAAGGCCGACCTTGCCAATGTTGGCTAAGTGGTGCCCTCTGGTTGGTTAGATGAACTGAACATTAGAATTGTTAAGAGAAAATTAGCAACACTTCAAAATTGTTGCTAAATCGTGAGAGGCCTTCAAATCTTGATCAATCTGCCAAATTCAAGATGTTTTTAGTGGGAGAAACTGGATGCTAGCACTTAACATTTCAAGTAGCAGTGTTTGCAGGAAAGGGTGATCCACAAAGCATGTATTATTCACAATTTAAATTTTAGGTAATCTATCTCCAATATTTGTGCATGATGCAGAATTCACAATCTTTTTGATTTTATTTTACTGATGAAATCAGTAAAATAGAACCGGGACCTAAGTGAACAAGTGGGACTTAAAAAAAAAAAAGCAGCAGCATCGTCTTTATTTGGTAGAAAATCTATTCCTTATGCTGTGCTGCACAATTCTAGTATTTCAATGTTGTTTGGGGTGTTTTTATACCCAAGCAAATGATTCTAAGACTGTAGTCCCCAGACCTCATATGCCAACTGCATTTGTGCCAGTAGTAAGCAAAGCCAGAATGAGCATAATAATGATATGTGAGGAAAACAGAAACAGATGAGCTCTGGAAAGAGGTTTTATTAAAGAAGAAAGAAAGAAATGCAGCTTTCAAAGAGGGATCTCTCCCCCCCCTCTCTCTCTCCTCCCCCTCCCCCTCTCTCTTTGTTCATACATAATTCAGCCAATCAGAATATATTAGCTTTTAAACCTCAATAAATATTTAGGGAAAGATTATTGGCAGCAAGGAGAGGTTCACTTTTGGCAAAAGATGAACTATATTTAAAACTTCAGGAAGCCCCACACTAATCTTCTGTTCAAACCTGTGGCTATGTTGTCTGTTTCCCAAGACCATATTGAGATATGACTTCCACATGCATTCAGTGGATGGAAAAGTCTAAGAAAAAGGAAGCAATGATTTATACATGGTACAGATTTCAATGTTATAATTCAGCAAGATGGTTAAAAATTAAAATGAGTTACAAAACATAGAAAATGCACCTGACAAATCAAAAAAACAATAAATGCCTATTTAACACCACAAATATTAACAGTAGGAGGGCGATGTCATCCCATAAGGGAGAAAAAGTGTCAATTAATAAATGCTTCTAATCTTAAACTGAAAAAAAGAGAGTTAATTTCCTTTAAGCTCAACTTCCAGAGGATAGGCAGGCAAGTTCATAATGTTTTCTTGGCCACAGTATGGAAGTGATGCCATTACCTTCTTCCAGGAAGCTTTTAGATATCCCAGTCTAACCTGTAGTCCTTGAATTTCTGGGTGATCTCCCATCCAAATATGAACCAGATATGACCCTGCTTAGCTTTTTTGACATCAGCCAAGTCAGCTAAAGGTTCTTGGCTTAAAGTGATCTAGCACTCAGTTCTAAAGCCAAAAGATCATGATGGATTGCTATTCAAGTAATTATTTCTTAGCTAGTTTGCAGTTATTGCTACTCTTGTATGGCCAAGGTGGCCATTATTTTGTATTTTGCCTAACATCTTTCTCTCATGCACTCTTTTTAAAAAGCTGTTAAGAAAAAAAATGCTTCCAGACTTTTTACGCTGTAGAAGATGTAGAATGATTTGAGCCAAATTATCTTTGAAATGTGCTGAATTTAATATTTGAAGAAAAAAAACGATTGCTGCAGTTTTTATGACTTGCTATTTTCTTACAAATTAACTTAATATGTTGCTTAAATTCTTTCTGAATGCAAATCGGAGCCAGTTTTATGATGCTTTTTTTCCATCAGGCAGATAATTATTCCAATGGGAAAACACTGTTTCTACAACCAGCTATTCTATTCCCCACAGTGGCTAACAATTGTCACCACATTTGTGAAAACAAATTCCTCTACACATGTCTGAAGCCTTTCTAAATCATAAGTAACTGGAGTGGGACAATTTACTCTTTCTCTTTTCTATTTCTGAATCACTAGTGGACTGAGGAAGGCTGCTGCTAGTCCAGAAAGCTGGCTCAGAAAATAGCCTCTTTTTCAAACGCATAGAACATAATTTTAGTCTAGGCCTTTTAAAGGTACCCAGGTGGTTAGTTGGAATAATGGATTTTTTTTTTCAGAAAAGGGGACTAAACCAAAAAGCCAGCTTTAAGGTAAAATATTAAAGGAGAAAAAGAGAAAGATATGAGGGAGCAGTGACTCCAATGTGGTTTGCTATGATTCTTCCATATTCAGCTAAATGAAGCCTTTAACTACATTCAGCCATCAATATATTTCCTCTCCCATCAATAGAGGGAATTAGGGAGGAACAGAAAAGAATCTATCTCCACTTCACCACTAGATTCTTATAATGCCTTTTTAAAATGTGCTTTGTGTGAACTGAGGACAAGGGGAAACACTGTGACCCATCTCTTCACTGCGGAAACAAATCATAAAATGTATTTTGATGGATGAGTGAGAAATGTGTGTTATTTCTTTAGTCTGAACTGTGATCAATCTACAGAAACAATAATGGTTTTTTTTTTTATTGAAAGAGTTTTACAATACAAAAATTTTTCCATTTTCTCCCCCCCCCAATCCCCCTCCCCTACCCCTCCCATCGTCCCTCCCCAACCCTTTCCCTCCCTATCCCCCCCCTGACTTCCGCTACAAGTTTAAAAAAAACAAAATTTAGAACAAGGGAAAAAGAAAAAGATTATTAAATATTCAAATTCTAAATTAAACAAATTTCGAAAGAGGAAAAGAAAGAGAAGGAAGGAAATAGGGCAAAAAAGTAAAAAACAAACTAACAAGAACAAACATTAATATATTTAAACAATATTATAATAAAAAAAGAATAGTTATAATTAAAAGCACCATTATAGTTCTATCCTAACTACACCCTTAACTAAAGAGAAAAAAAAACCCCAAAAACATAAAACACAAAAAATATATATGCATATATAGTTATAATCATACAGTTATATCAAAAGAAGGATTGTCTTTTATTTAATTCATTTCTCAGTCTATATAATCCAAATTTCGATCTTCTCTTTAACTTGATTGATGTCAAATATATTTCCTCTCGTAAATCCGCTTCAATAATCTTCATCTTGCCGCTGCCCCCATCAGCAAAGTAAAACATTTCTCCACACAACCCCCCGAGTGACTTTATATAAGTAAAATCCAACCACGAAGGTATTCACTCCTCTAGGAAAAAATCATTCCAACTAGCTTATACTATACCTAAAAATAGGCTTTTGCAGCCTTTCAAACAAAAGCTGCATTCCCAGATGTTCCTTTGAAATTAGTTCAAATCCTGCCACCCTTTGCAATTCAACCCTTCGGGTTACAAAATGTTTTCAAGTTCTTAGTCTTCTTCTAGACGATATGTTCCACCAAAATATATAATTGGGTAACCAATGATCGCTGCTAGCTTTGCAGCAATCTATCAAAACTCAGGATATCATGTCCAATCCAGGATAAACTTCATAGTAAAAGTTTTTATAATCCATTTTAATATGTGAGTTTAAAATTAATCCAGTTTAGAATGAACTTTTAACCAGTTATTGTTCTTAATCCATTTTTTCCAAATCTTTCAATGCTTTCCGATTCAGTATCAAGCGATTCACGATGCTGTTTGAATTTATCACCTGTGGTTTCCAGTCGGATTTCTTCGTTGGATTCTAATTCCTGTCGATTAGCATCAACCCCCATGTCTTGAGAAATATTAGACCTCTGCTGCTGGTCATCTCGATGTAAAACTTTGTTTTTTGAATCTTCCTCCAGCAGTTCAAGGTCTTGTAATCCCCCAGAAACACTGGGGTGTTCAGTTTTCTCATCTGAAAAATCCATAATAGAATCCTCTGGACAACCACCAAAATCTCCTTTTACTTTTAACACACTTTGATTTTCTTCTCTCTTTTCACATTGTGCAAACTCTGTTTTTGACTTTTTATTCTTGAGATATTTCGGTGCTCCCTTAAAAATATTTTGATAAAAATATTCTGCTTTTTCAATAGTATTCAAACAGTGTCTCACACCTTGATATCTAAAAATTATACCAGTTGGAAAGTCCCATCTAAATAGGATATTACTTCTCTTCAATTCCTTGACCAAAAAATCAAAATCTTTCCTGTCTTTTAAAACCTTCGAAGGTAGCTCTTTGAAGACCCTGATTCGTGTGCCTGCTACCTGCAATCTATCAGAATAAGACTTTTGTAGAATATCATCTCTCAGTCTTTTATCAGTGAAGTAGACAACAACATCTCTAGGCAAATTCCTTTGTTTAGCCAAACGTGAGTTAACTCTATAAACTTTCACAATAGAGCCCAGAATTAGTTCATCTTGTAACTTTAATAATTCTGCAAAGGCCTTTGCACAAGTTGTCCTTAGGTTTTCTCTGTTATCTTCTTTTATCCCTCTCAATCTAATTGCAGATTCCATAGACTTAATTTGAAGCATAATAACATCATTCTGAATATTATGATTATTGGCCTCTGCTTCCAGGAGTTTCATTTGTAACTCTTGTATTTGAAGTTCAAATTTACTACTCATCTCAATCATTTTCTTCCCCATTGCAGCCAGCGCTGTTGAAAAATCTGAGGCTACTTGAGCAATGATTTGATTTAGTTGGTCATATTTCCCAGAAACCAGTTCCTCAAGATCCTTCTGTGAACCTTTTATCTTATCTACCACACTCTCTAAGGACCTTGTAATTAACTCTTTTAACTCCTGTTCTGTAAGTCTCTGCACATGAGACATTTCAACTTTATTCATCTGATTCAAAGGGGAGCCCCCCCTTCCTTTAGGTTTAGGCATCTTTACTTTTTTAAAAAAAAACCAAGAAAAAGAATCTTCCTTACTTCAATAGAGAAAAGAAAAAAAAAAGGGGGTAGAAAAAAATCTGTTTAAATCAGCCTCTATTCCTTTGGGTTCTTTATCTGTAACAGGATATTCCTTTCAAGACTAAGCTCTGCATTCCATTCCACTGACACTTTCGTTTCAGGCAGAGCCTGTCGCCATCTTAAAGACTTTCAAATTTCTTCCTCTCCTTCCCCCTTCCCCCCCCCCTCCTCTTCCGAAAAAAAAACTCCGTTAAAGAAAAAATCCATACTTGCTTGGAATTTTCTTTTCTCTTTTCCAGCTTGCTCCAAATGTGATTTCAATCGTGGTGTTGCTCCCACGTCTGGCTCCGCTAATTAAATAATTAGCGGAGGATCCTCTCGGCGCGGAGCATACCCTGGGGGTATGGAGGGAACCATCCCTCTGAGCCCTCCCCAGGACATGGAAAATTCCTGGGGGGCTCAAAGAGGTTCTACCTCACCCCCAGAAGCTCTGCCTGTTCCTCCCGGCGAGAAACAGGTTTTTCGAGCCGCCTGCCAGCTGTGAGGCGGCTCTAACGCGCCGGGAGACCGGCGGGCATGGAAAGCCCGCCGCCAACGAGGAAGGCGCCACCGGAAGTCCCAGAAACAATAATGGTTTTTGAATGGGATGAAACAAAGCTGCATGTGGCTGAAGTCATTGTATTTTGTATTTGCTTTTACTGGCTGCCCTTTTTATCATGCCACTTCTGAGTCCAGGAAGCACGTGGAACTTCCTTTCCATCTGGCTACTGAACAGGAAACATTTAGAAATCTGAACCACATGGAAGACTCAGGTTGAGTGGCAAACAAACTTTTATATTCATCAGGTTGGTCTGATTGATTTGCCCATCATGACCTACCTTCTTCTTTCTCTTTTTTAAAGATCAGAGTATGTATCTCATAAAATTATTCAACATATTCCATTCTTTACTTAAAAATTTTAATTTCATCATGCAGGGTGTCACATCACATGTCCGAAAAATTCTAACTTTCGCATTTTAATGGTTTTGATGATCTTGGCTTTCCCAGGTGGCTTATTATCTCCTCATTTCTGATTTTGTCAACTCAGCTTATATGTAACAGTTGTCTGTAAATCCACATTTCAAATGCTTCTAGTCTCTTCAAGTGGTTTTCTGTCAGAGACCAACTCTCTACTCCATAGAGCACAATATATATGCATTCTCTGTAGAACGTATGGCTAAGAGGTTAATACAACTGCCTAATATGCAGGCAGCCCAAGTTTGAATCTGAGTAAGGGTATAACTAGCTAATGAGAGCTAAATAGTTTGAAATAGATATATATTTGTCTCTCTTTATCAGCAAATATAAATTTTATGCATTCAGAAAGTATTCGGACCCCTTTCACTTTTGTTAATTTTGTTATGCTGCAGCCTGATTCTACAGTTGTTGAAATTCATTTTTTTCATTAATATACACTCAGTACCCCATAATATATATACAAGCTGTACATACACAGTTTTAAATCATCAGCAAAGTATCGAGTAAATTAGATACTTACTAGTTAATAAAACGTAGAACTAAACTATGCTAATGAACTGCAGCTGGCACTGGACTGAATCAATCACATCAATATGTGAAATTTATTCATTCAAATATTGTCTGATTCATCTCTATCTCTCTTTCATTTTCTGCTAGGACTACATCATCTGGGGTTTAAAAACCTGGATAACTATGATAGCAAAGAAATATTTAAAAAAAGCAAACTCCAGAGGTCATTGGAATTTTTCCAATCCTGAAGTGGTAACCCTACTTTGTTTATGACTATCCATTCTAGGTTCACCAGAGTAGCCAATCTATGGATACAGAATTGCATGCTCTCCCAATACCGTGGGCAATACCCAATACTGTGATGGCCGTGGCCAGGGGGGCCTTCTATCAGGTTCACCTGATACGCCAGTTGCGCCCCTTTCTGAATCGGGACTCCCTATGCACAGTCACCCATGCCCTCGTCACGTCTCCCCTGGACTACTGTAATGCTCTCTACATGGGGCTCCCCTTGGGGTGCGCTCAGGGGCTCCATCTGGTCCAGAATGCAGCTGCACGGGCGATCATGGGAGCAACCTGGCCCTCCCACGTAACACCTCTCCTGCGCGAGCTGCACTGGCTCTCGGTGGTCTTCCGGGTGCGCTTCAAGATGTTGGTTCTCACCTTTAAAGCGCTCCATGGCATAGGGCCAGGGTATTTGCGAAACCGCTTGCAGCTACCGATAACCTCCCACTGGCCAATACGCTCACACAGAGAGGGCCTCCTCAGGGTGCCTTTGGCCAAACAATGTCGACTGACGGCCCCCAGGAGGAGAGCCTTCTCTGTGGGGGCACCCACCCTGTGGAATGAGCTGCCTCCTAGTATACGATTGATCCCAGACTTTTGCACCTTCCGTAAGGCCCTGAAGACTTACCTATTCCAACAAGCCGGCCTAGCCCAAAGGGTTTTTTAATAGGGTTTTTAAATTATATGGATTCAGGGTTTTAAATTGGAATTTTATGGATTTGGGGGTTTTAAATTGAGAAGCCAAGGATTTAAATTTATTCATTTTAGTTCCTTATAACTTTTGTATTTTATGTATTTTAATTTTTTGTCTGTTCGCCGCCCTGAGTCCCTTTTTGGGGAGAAAGGGCAGTATATATATCCGAAATAAACTAAACTAAACTAAACCCTGTTTGTGGCATTTGTAGCCCATTTTATTTCAGCTAACATTGTCTTACTTCCAATCATTTTCCTTTCCACCGTCTGCTGTCAGTTTTGCCTTCAAGAATATTGCCAACTATGGGAGAAAAACAATGTCCATTTTGTTCTAAAGAATGTCTTTTATCAGTCATTACTGTTGTGAATGATATATAATTACCATGCTATGGTAATGGATGAAAGATGCTCTCATAGGCTGTCTTATTGTGGCATTGCTTCATTTTAATGATGTCCATACAACCAATCTGTTTTGAAATGCAATATAGGAGAGTTAAAACACAATCCAAACAAGGTTTGATATGGGTGTCATGATTTACATGCATTCATTTTTTAAATGTACAGAAACATACAGAAGTTGGGACACAAGTACATAATAGTAGCATTGCTTGATGACATCTTTGTGGTTTTCTATGGATGCTGAAAGTATTTCACATGGTTAAATCCAGGCCTCTCAAAACATCTGTCTTTCTGCTGAATC
Organism: Masticophis lateralis; assembly: GCA_030761175.1. Lineage (NCBI taxonomy): Eukaryota > Metazoa > Chordata > Lepidosauria > Squamata > Colubridae > Masticophis > Masticophis lateralis. The sequence goes on from JAUDYJ010000001.1 coordinate 91,290,565, forward strand.
TGCATCCTTTAAAGCCCACAGCTATGACACAAGCTGCAAATTCATAATCACCTATGTCGGAGTTGGTACTGGTACATCAACACAGAATAGCATGGTTATTATTGATAATGCAGAGCATTGCTCATTGTTATTTTGCAGTTTCAGAGAATAAATTACTTTTCATTTATTACCTCATTCTGAGTTTTAGCAGAATCAAGTGATATGGAGCTGGCTGATCTCTCACCCCTATGGTGTTGCAGTTAGTAACTTATGCCCTGTTTTAATAAAACATAAGACATACATTTCAAGAAACATTTGCATTTTTAAAAAGTTAATTCTGTCCTAAACCATTCTTCTGAGTGTGTTTCAAGGTCTAGTGCCATCTTCAGACCAAGAATTCAAATTAAAGCCTCACACAGGTAGATGTTTAAAGATGGTTTGTTTGTTTGTTTGTTTGTTTGTTTGTTTGTTTGTCAAGAACGTGTTTGGTAATAAGTATAAGCATGGATTGGATACATAAAATAGATACAAATAGAAGAAACATTAGGACAGGGACAGTAGGCACGCTGATGCTTTTATGCACGCCCCTTACAGACCTCTTAGGAATGGGGTGAGTAGACAGTCTAAAGTTAAAGTTTTGGGGGTTTGGGGAAGAAATCTACAGAGCCAGGCATTGACCACTCTGTTGCTGAAGTCATATTTTCTGCAATCGAATTTGGTGCGGTTTACCTTAAGTTTGTATTCACTGTGTGCTCAGGTATTGTTGTGGTTGAAGCTGAAGTAGTCATTGACAGGTAGGACATTGTAGCAGATAATTTTATGAGCTATGCTTCATACCAAAGGCAGCGTAGTTCTAAGTTTTCTAAGCCCAGAATTTCAAGTCTGGTGGCATATGGTATTTTGTTGCAAGCAGAGGAGTGGAGGACTCTTCTTGCGAAATATTTCTGGACACGCTCAATTGTATTAATGTCTGATATGCAGTGTGGGTTCCAGACAGATGAGCTGTATTCGAGAATTGGTCTAGCAAATGTTTTGTATGCTTTGGTTAGTAATGTGATATTACTGAAGAAAAAGCTACGCAGGATTAGATTTACAACTTTTAATGCCTTTTTGGTGATGTTGTTACAGTGGGATTTGGCACTGAGATCATTAGAGTACCACAGCCTCTTTGGCCAAAAAAAATGCTTTTAAAAGTAAAAAAAAAAGTCTCTAATGATCACGCAGCTCAGCTGGGATCATCAGAGGCTTTTAAAAGCATTTTTTCTACAATCTCTTCGGTCAAAGAGGATATAGAAAAAATGTTTTTAAAAGGAAAAAAAGCCTCTGCCGATCCTGCAAGTCAGCTGGGATTGTCAGAGGCTTTAAAAGCATTTTTTTAACAACTTCTTCAGCAGAAGAGGTAGAAAAAATGCTTTTAAAAGTTTTTTTAAAAAGTTGGCCACGCCCACTCAGTCATATTACACCCCCAACAAGCCACACCTACAAAACCAGTAGTAACAAATTTTACATTTCACCACTGGTACAGCCCAATAGTAGAAAGACTCTCCAAAGTAGTAATGATGTAAATGATGAGGTCAGTTACTATCATGTTAGTTTTTTATATATATAATTTTTTAAAATTTTCTTTTAATACAAAACATTCTATCATTCATTAAACAGTGTGTCATCTGGGTACAACTTTTTTGTGTCATAACAGTTAAAGCTTCATTATTATTCATTATTTATATCTACTCTTATTTTAATATTAATGCTTAATACTTAACATATCTATTATCATAACATTTCTCATCTTAACTTATTTTACTTTATTATACATTACTGTCATATTTATTCTCTATCCATTGACAAGATAAAATAAATCCCATATATTATAATAATCAGATTCTTCTTTTACATTAATTGGAAGTGTTAATCTACTCATTTCTGCACATTCCAATATTTTCTTAATCACGTTTTCATCTGCAGGAATCTCTTCACCTTTCCAATTCTGTGCAGATACAATTCTAGCCGCAGTTATTACACAAATAATCAAATATACATTTTCTTTACTATAGTTCCCTGGTAAAATCCCCAACAGGAATATTTCAGGTGTTAAATCGATGTACTGCTGTGTCATCTTCTCCAACCACATACAGATTCTTGCCCAGACTATCATGTTAGTTTGAAACACAACTGTAGCCATTGACTAGGAAATATTCTGTAGTTTCATTCTTTTCCCATCTAATTCCAGTGACACAGGTGTTTGTACAGGAACTCTGTATTTCCTAGAACAGGTAATGCTAGGATATTTCCCTCACCTTCAGTTATCTCCAGAGGCAGAGATGATTCATCAGGATAGGTCAAAGATATGCAAGTGTATTCAGAGGCAACAAATGGCTAGAGAGTTCACAGCATCATAACATACCTTATTATTTTTCCCTATCAAAGACTATGTCTAAACATTCACATATAAGTTGCCTTAGTTGTGCTCCCAGAAAGTGAATTAGCCTTCCTGCTTACAGAAAGCATGATAAATTGCACCCAAACTCAGCCACCTTATTAACCGGTAAATCTCTCCAATCAACTGTGCTCAGAAGATATGAGGCTTACAAGGACTTTCTGAAAAGAGCACAGGGCATAGTGTCCTTAAAATAGGAATCCATCAGCTGCTGACCAGCTTAATCAACTGGGAACTGACCCAACACCTGTTTGGCAGTAGCAGAGATCATGGTTATATGTATACATACCTAACTCGTCATTTCCCCCTGCTGACTTCCAAGTGATGGCATCGCACAATGATTCTGGAAACTATTTTGAGCATGGAGGCTTTTAATAGGGTAGTGAAGGTCCCAGTTCAGATAAGGCTGTAGGAAAGCTTGAGGTATATCAGCAAGATATTCTCAACACGGAGGTAATGTAACATTGCTCGGGTCTCTTAGATGTTGGGTTGTCTCCTAGATGTTGCTATTGCCAGAATTAGGATACATGGTTTGAGTTACAAGATCCTAGATCAACTTCTACTGCCTCTGATCGAGCAGGGAAAGCTCCTGCATTTCAAGTGTTGGGAAAAGATTGAGCAGAAGGCAGCTTTGTGATTCTCTTACAGAATTATTTTGTTTTTAGTAGAGTGGAAATTGGCTGCTGTGGTAGAGATAGTTGCAATACATTACTCAAACATTCACTTAGCCTTACTTTAGGTTCATATTAAAATGTGCATTTTGAACTGTAGGGCAACAACAGATCACACCACAATGGTTGTTGGCACCAACCAATTTGAAAAAGGAAACAGAATCTTCTCTACTGTTGCCTCTGCCCTATGTAAGAGGTTGCCCCCAGAGTCTAGGCCCATGATGGCGAACCTATGGCATGTGTGCCAGAGGTGACACACAGTGGTGACACGTCCTCTCAGATGGCATGGGAGCCGTCACCCCAGTTCAGCTCTGACACACATGCGTACATGCCTCCCACTGGCCAGCTGGCTTTTGAGTCTCTGCCAAGCATGTGCAGGGGGGGTGCGGCGGCCCGTATGTACATGCGTGAGGGGGTGGAATGTGTGTGGAGGTGCACATGCATGCAGGGGGGTGCATGCACGGGGGGCACACATTGCATTTTGGGGGTTTGGGCACACACGTGCGTGCTTTTGGCACTCGGTCTGGAAAAGGTTAGCCATCACTGGTCTAGGCTGACCTCTCCACTCTCCTGAGCTTCTGGAAGAGTGTTAAAAACTGACTCTGTCAACTGTCCTGGGAGTCCAAGAGTGCCATCCACTCTTGGACTCCCAGGCTGTGGGTTGAAGGTGCTTCCTTTGCTTTTTAACTCTGCAATTGTTCTTTTTAACTTTGTTTTAATCTGGTTTTTATATGTTTTTACTATTTATTTATAAACGGCCCAGAGACATGCAAGTATGATGAGCAATATTTATATCCAATTTCATAGCACCCTATATTATCTTTTTAGAGACCAGGGGGAAAAATCATAGTGGTAGGATACGAGCTTCGCATTACATTCAGATGATCCCTGGTTCAGTCCATGGAATCATCCGTGATATGCTTCAACCCATAGGAAAGATCTGGGGTGGAATTGCCAAGTAGGTAATACTGAGCTAAATGGAGAAAGAATCTATGGTAATCAAGTATAAGGCAACATAAGTATATGTAAAATCTACTGTGGGAGAAATGCTTATTAATATAAGCAGTTGATCACAATTTACTCTTGTGGTATGTACATTAATTGAGGACTGCACTGGAAGTTGCAGATTAATATTAATTCAAGTAGTGGAACATAGCTTGGCATAAAATCAATGTGTAATTTATATATAGATACATCTCACTTCCACTTCTCTATTGATCCAAAAACTTATAAAACAGTTTGACTTGTAAAAAAAATAGAAAAGTGTGCCCTTTTTCAGCTTCTTGTCTTCCAAATACATTGGGACAAGACTCTAAGATCCATTAAGTGATGCCTCTTTCATTAAAATAATGTTGTTACTTGTTTCCAACTCTAGCAGTAAAAGAGGGAATGAATTGCCAAAGGTGACAACTGTTCTGACCTAGGTGTTCCCAAACCATGAAGCAGACTCCTTATCCCGACAAAAATTCCTTTTTATTAAGTTAATTTCTCTCATTCACACTCAGCAAAGTCTTTCAAGGGAGAATTTATGGTCACAAACCTTATCTGGTTTGGAGAGCTGCCAGCCAATATCTTCAAAACTTGGCAAGGAGTTTTGGAGAGTCACAAACCAATTAGGCGAACTAATTGTCTCCTGCAAACTCCACTCCCCTTTTGCTCCTCTTTTATTCCCTCTGGGAGGGGCCATTCATCATCCACCTGTGGCCTTACTCCCAAGTCGACCCTTGGTCTTTAGTTGTTCCCTTTGTCTGGCAACTCTGCACATGCGCACACTGGGAACAGACTCCATCTGTTCATCTGCCTCACTGATGTCTGTCTCTGAAGGCAGCTGATAACTGGCATCTGGCCCTGGCCCTGGCCCTGGCCCTGGCCCCCTCTCTGCCTCCGATGCAGAGCCCTCATCAGAGCCTTCCCCAGACTCCAGGACTGGCCCATGTTCCTCCCCAACCTCCTCACTGTCCAAATCTGCTGCCAGCTCCACTGGCGGGCCACAATAACAACATGTTGGAATAGAGCAATAATAGTTCCTTGACTCTTCCTTGAGAATCTGCTCCCTTGTCTGTATGACATACCCTGTCCTGAACTTTGTAAACCAGCTGCCTTCTAGTGTGGAGCAGGCTCCCAGTCCCTGGCAGTATTGATGGAAGATTCAACTGCCTACTATCCAGACCATTTTTATTCCTGATATGGTCAAGAAGCATCTGTTTGTCATTTGAAAAAGGAAAAAAAATGTTGGGCCAGCCCAGCTCACACAATTATTCTCTTTTTCCTTACCCAAAAGATCTATCCAGTGACATTTTAAAAGTCACCTTAAGTTCAAAGAACAGATTTCATTATGATGTGTGTTTGTTTGACAGCTGATATATGTTGTGTGGCTGCCTGGAAGTCCTTCATTAACATTAAAATATATGCTTATCTTGTTCATTCATTTCAGGAAATCCTTCTAGTTGGATGCAGTCTCCAGAGGTGGTCAAAGCTGGGTGTGGATAAGCAGCTGGCTGATCTTGAAAAGGTTTTTTATACTTGCCAGTCATTGCTCACATGAGAATGTCTTGGGGGCGGGGAAGGAAGTTCTAAATATATCAGTTTTTAGTCTATGCACATAGTTTCACCAACAACATCCTTTCCTGTGAATGGAATGGATGACTTAAAAGACAGAACAAAACATATATGAGGTCTATAGCTCACCTTCTCTTGATCTAGCACAACTTACATGCAGACCTTGGTATCTTCCATCTGAAGTATCCAACCATAGCTGATATAACCCTGGGCCAAATGTAGAACAAGTTTGTGTTTTCTTTTTCCATTCTGGTTTTTACCTAGTTTGATGAAAGTTAATTAGATATAGAAACCCAACTTTTTTAAAAATAAAAATTTCATAAAATGTTCATAGACAGACATGAAGTTCATCCACTTACTTATCTAGAAGGTGACCACCTGCCTTTCATTGCTCAATCCTCTTTTCTTACCCCGTCAACACCTCCAGTGGTGAGTATCCCCCTCGTAGCCCCAAGCCTACTGGCAAAGCCAAATTTTAATACCGAAATTCTAACCTCTGATACTAGAGTGTTCCATAGGGTAAGGGCTACAGTAGAAAAGGCTCTTCTCCTTGACCCTGCCTGCTGAAATTCCTTAGCAAATGGAGTCTAGTTGGCCTCTTCTGCTGGCATAAATGAGGCAGGCTAATCCTATTGGGGTGAGAGGCTCCCCAGATTCTCTGGACCCATGCCGTACAGGGCTTAAAAAATAATAACCAACATCTTGAATTGAACTTGGAAGCAAACTGGTAATTAATGCAACTCACGCAATAGCAGAAATATGTGCACTGCTGCGTTCTGTATAATTGTAGCTTAAGGGTAGGCCCAGTTAGAATGCATTGCAATAATTGGGCTTTGAGGGAGATGGGCGGTCTAGAAATATGAAATATAAATATAAATCCAACCGAGAGATGACTATGATTTGTGACTGTATCACAAATACTAATTAGTGTGTAGTTCTATCAGCTTGGCCTAGTGATTAAGGCACTGGGCTAGAAAGCAAGAGACCATTAGTTCATGTCCCATCTTGGCCATGAAAGCCAGCTGGGTGACCTTCAGCCAATCACTGTCTTTCAGCCCAACTCATCTCACAGCTTATTGTTGTGGGTAAAATAGGAGGAGGAAAGTTTATTGGATATGTCCTCCACCCTGAGTTATTCATAAAAGTAATAAAATAGGAATATAAATAAATTAATTAAATAAAAAATTGAAAAATAAATTAATGAGATTGTTTTAGAAATTCTCTTCCAAGACTGGATGTTCAAGATCATTCTCCTAGAGTTGATTTCTCAACATGAATTACAGAATAACAGACTTGAAAGGGACCTTGGAGGTCTTTTAGTCCAACCCCCTGCTCAAGCAGGAGATCCTCTACCATTTCAGACAAGCGGCTGTCCACTCTCTTCTTAAAAAGCTCCAGGGATGGAGCACCCAAATTTCTGGAGGCGAGCTGGTTAACTGTTCTCACTGACAGGAAATTTCTCTTTATTAACAAGATCCATGTGATGCTTGAGGGCTAAGATAACATTGTAGGAGTATTTTTGCATCCAATGTCCCACATGGTATGATGAGACCCTCTAAGAACCTTGGAAGATTAGTTGTGTGATCCTTCTACAAAACCATGTTTCTAACCTTTCAGAAGGTTACGAATGGATATTTATATGGTAGCAACAATATATACAGTAAATGATTTGTTATAGTTTGCTTCTGGGATTTTTAAATTTTTATTTTATTTTGTTTTATTTTATTTTATTATTTTATTTTATTTTTTATTTTATTTATTACTTTACTTTACTTTACTTTACTTTACTTTACTTTACTTTACTTTATTATTTATTTTCTATTCTTTTCTTTTTTGGCAACTTCTCAATCTAATTTATAGCTCTGGAATTTCCTGGTGGTTTTCCATCAGTGTATGGTGCTCAGCCAAGAGAATGGTGACAAATGACTTCAATTGGTTTGTAAAAAAAAGTAAGTTTAAAAAAATCTAAGGATTAACATCAAAGTAGCTGACTGAGGATGTTGGACTGTCACTGAGAAGACATAGGTTCAATCCATCCTCAGCTATGGAGTTTCACTATGGATCTCTGACTATAATTTTATTTCAGCCCAACTTATTTCACAGGGCTGTTGTGTAGAGAAAGGATTAGAAGGGAGTGTTATGTATATTACCTGGGACAAAATATCAAAAATAATACCGTAAATCATGTAAGATTGGAAAAATTAAAGACAATGAACAAAAAAAATATAAGCACTTGGAGTCCTTTACAAAACCTTTATATCACCACTGTCCAATTTGACTTGCCTGGGCTGCATTGAGTGAAGATGAATTGTGTTGGGCCACATATACAATACATAATATAGTTGATGTATAAAAATAATAAAAATATTTAAAATAAAGGAAGTTTGTCATCTTGTGGTGTTACATTACTAGCTTTCCAAGACCACATACAGCCCACAAGCCAGGGATTAGGTAAGTATGCCTTATATCAGAGGTGGGGAACAATGCCTTTTTATGATTTGTGGACTTCAATTCCCAGAATTCCTGAGCCAGCTAGATCTGGAATTCTGTGAGTTTGTCCACAAGTCATAAAAGGGCCACCATTCCCTATCTCTGCTTTAAATGATAGGTCAGAGACGGGCATCATTTAAGATTTTCTTTCCTGTGGATTTAAGGTGGATTTAATTTTCCATATTTTCAGGCTTCTAATTGATAATTCATTTTAGCCTCAATGGGTTTTTTTTTTAAATTCAGAATTCAGTTCCTGTTGGCGGATCTCAATAGCTATTACCAGACTCCTCAACAATTCTTGTTTTGGGACAACCAGATGCAGTTTAATGCTGAAAGAGACATAAGGAAAAGATTGGGTCTTTGATATAATGTTGGCTTTTTATACAAGAGGGACTGATGTTATAAGAAAAAGGCAGTAATAAATAAACAGTATTTTAAAAATAGTAACTTAATCTGATTTTTAGATAAACTTGTAATATTGTTACTTTGGACCAGCTCATTTCTGATTAAGCAGGTTTTAAAACTTTTTAGAAGTTAATATTGAGTTTGAGTTACCATACAGCACTTTTGGCAGTTTATTTATAGTGGGGATTAAAGGTTTGTGAACCCTTAATTTGAATTTACAATATTCCTGCAAAAGGATGACCTGAAATGTGATCTGTTCTCCGTATTTGTTCTAAAACTGGGTAAAGAAATCCCAATGAAACAGATGAGTCCAAAATATTATACTTGTTCATTTATTCACTGAGGAAAATGATTCAAAACTACACACTGGTGTGGAGCACAAGTATGCGAACCTCTAGGATTTTCAGTTCATTTGAATGGAAAATTAAAGTCAGTTGGAATGGGATGATAATCAGGGGTGAATGTGGGAGCATACTGATAAGAGTTCTATATGATTAATAATTTGGATGCTAAAGTTTCTCTACCCTTTCCCTTTCGGCTCAAAAAAATCTGATTACTGTATTTTCAGTCTGAGGCAGCTGCCAAAAGTGTAAGAGAAGCAAATTTAAACTGAATTCTCAAAGACAGAGTAGCTCTTTATACCGAAATCATTTTGTGGTTTCATGGAGCCCTGGAACAGGTCCATGATTTGGGCATGCTCTTGGATTGCCAGTTCTAGCTGGATCAGTAGAAGGACACTATGGCCAAGAGGAGCCAAACTTCAGCTGGTGCAATAACTGAAAACATTTTTGGGGTGGGATTCCTCAACGAAAGTAATTCATATTGGTCTACTGCAGTGTACCGTACCTGGTCTGCCCCCAAAGACTTCTGAGACTCTGAAAGGTTTGAAGGTATACTGTAGTATATGAATATTATGACTGGATGTGGCAGGCCCAAGGATGGAAAATTTCTTCTTCTTGAGCAGTGTTTCTCAATCACAATAACAATTTCAACTCCTAGATTGGAGGAATCTGGCTGGAGAATTCTGGGAATTGAAATCCACACATCTTAAAGATGGTAAGTTTGACCAAGACTGGTCCATTTGGATCTGGATTGAGGCCTTTTGAACCTGCGTCCAAAATGCAGGCAGGACCAGAAAGAGGAAATAGTCAGGGCAATGCTTACCACTGCATTCATCTAATCATTCCATGATTATCCCCTGTAGTTCACAATTTTCCACTTCTGTGTTCATCAAATGTACAATTTGCAAGCAGTGTATGCAGAATTGGAATGGGGATAAGGTTCTTTCTTCCTTCGTAATATTTGAACTTGAGGGCCTGATTAATATCAATTTGGGGAGATCTGTGCCTGAACTATTTTTTTTACAGAATACATAATCAAATGGTGGAAATGGTGGAATTGGAAAATGAGATGATGGCCGCAGTTTTGAATGGTGATTGAACAATTTCATGGAGCACTGCTCTATCAATAGCCATTAACTCTGATGGCTATTCATTACTGCTGAAATCACAGAGAGCATTGTCTCAATTCCAGTTTAGACCAATCCAACTACAAAATTATTTTCTCCTACAACACTGTAAATGTCAAATGTGCTTACCTTTCAATCCAATTCATCCTGGCTCCGATAGCAACTCAATCCAACAAGAATTGCAAGAAGAAGGGAAGGGGAAAGGCCCCTCTCTATTCTTCTGCCCATGTTAATGCTTTCAGATTTAGATACGTTTTTGGCAGTTTCCAGTCTTGGATGGCTGTGTGTAGAGCTGATTTTGAAATAAGAATGATTCATAGAATCATAAAATCATAGGGCTGGAAGGTTCTATTCCACCTCCTGCCTAAGGCAGGGGACTTTATTGCATCCCTCCTGAAGAAAGCATCTCCGAAGGGACCCTCTCTTGTTCTCTGGAAAATAAAGCAAGGGAGGAGAGAAGTGCTTTCAGATTTGCAGATTCTGTTACTGTAATTTTACACTAAAGGTACTATTAGTAACTCATAGTTTTGGTTTCTTGTCTGGACTAGACAAGTCACGTCCATTTTATTTGCTCAGTTCAGGAGGGGATGCTAGAGTGTCCTTCCCTCAAGAAATTAGAATTATGGAAGTCAAGAAGTTAGATCTTCTGATCTAATTGGTCACAACCACCTCTTGTCATCTTCAAGAGAACAGCAAAAACAGAGCTTGTTCAGAAGCCTTTTGGTGAATGAAAACTATTTATTTAGAAGCATATTGAATCTTATGTTAATTTTTTTCTCAGTTTACAATTCTATTGAATTTTGTTTATTTTAATTATGTTTTCATTCCAGGCTTATTGCTGGTTTTATTGTTCTGCAGGATCTAAAGATTGACATGTAGGAAGTACATGCAGTAACTATTACTAAATAAAGAAATCCATCTGCACAATTCAAGAAACCTGAATAATATTTGCTAGTACAAATGCTAAATATTAAATTCCTGAAAGCAAAATATGTGCAACTGTTTTTAAAGTATCCCCAGATGTCTTTCCAGTCCCCACTTGACCATTTGAGAAACAATTGGGAAACCATGATGTTTCACCAAATTTTTCATGTTGTGTTTAACAGAGAAAATATTCAAAGAATGTGGCATCAGTTCTTCATTTTGGATTTTTTTTCACCTGAGCAGTTTAAAGTAGAAGCAAGAAAATTCTTCTTTGGGGGCAAGAGGTTTGCGAGCATGGTCAATGTCCAAGGCCAAATGCAGTTGAAGTACTTTAAGCTGTATATCAAGACTCATTTTAAGCTAATTTCAAAGCCAAGAGTTCACCAAAACTGGTAGAAAGGGAGAGGAATGTAGCCCCATTAATTTTCTCAAAGGTCACCAAGAGATCAATAAGAAGCAGAGAAAAGCCTATTTGATGCCTGCAGTCAATGGTGGCACCAAACTTTTGATTTTTAAGTAATCTTTTTGTGCCATCTCATGGTCTCGGGGGGGGGGGGTTCAACCCAATTCTCATAGGCCTATAAAAAGGCCAATAAGCAAACCCTATTTATCATAGCTAGTAGTAGAGATTACCTTGGATGAGGGCTCCTACATAGCAGCTTCCTTTAGATCTTGTGAAATGTAGTTTGGATTCCCAGGAGGGAAGGGCTGCTTTCCAGAGAGCAAAGACGCAGTGAAGCTTGGAAAGTTTGGTTGGCAAAAAGAGGCTCCTCGCTAGCTTTCCTGCACCTGTAGTTATGCAAATAGTTGCTTTAGTCTGGCAAGATTCTGTCTCTAGATGAAGAAATGAGACTACTCTCAAGAAATGAGACTACATTACTACTCTTAATGTGTTGTTTTTGTTCTTCAGCCAATTAATGTACAAACAATCTGAATTTTAACTTTATCTCCTACATAATATGCAAGTCTTTGCTGCAAAAAAATGACAAATGTATAATCAGACAATCTCTCATGTGAAAACTGAAGTTGCCGTGTGTGTGTGTGTGGATAGATAGATAGATAGATAGATAGATAGATAGATAGATAGATAGATAGATAGATAGATATAAACAGTTTGACTAGATGGAGTCCTAGGAGCAGTATTTATTTGGATTTTAAAAATGGCTTTGCATGCCTTTTTGTTGCAAGGGAACTTCAAACAGTGATATCACAAAATATGGGCACTAAAATTTAAAACTTAATTCAGAGTCTCAATTGTCTAGCAAATATGACTATAATATAGATTTTTGTACTGTACTTTTAACTTCTGAGCCACATTGGATTAATTTTTGTTTCTGTTAGTGGCAAATTAAGAAAAAAAAATACCCTAGATTTATTATCTTGATTCTTTCAATGCAGTCGGTTTTTAATCAAAAGCAACCGAAGAATATCTGAATATTGTCCAATTCAAAACTACATTTCTATCCTTAATGAGAACAACAAAAGCTTCAGTTATCTTTTCTAGACCCCCAGTTCTTCAGCCTCTACAGAGAAGCCACAGGAAAAACCTCATTTACGTACAAGTTCACCACAGCAAATCACATGTGCAGCACGGTGGAAATAGCAGGCTTCTAAATAGTGCCTATTACATAAACAGTTAGAAAACTTGGCCTGCAAACAAGTCAGTGAAAGTTTAATGGAAGGTGAGGAGGCAAAGCTATTTATTCTCCATAAATTGCATCCGATGGGTTTGCAAAATTTCTTTTAAAAAACATCTTATTTTCCAAGGACATGAAGGCATGAAGCAATGATGTTCGCATGAGCACTTTGCATCCTTCACATTGGATTCTGTTAGTTTCCATGAGAACATTGTGTATTCCGGGTTCAACAAAATATATGTTGTTTTGTATTCAGGAATTGCTTGAGTATTTATTAAAGCTTTAGAAATCCAATATATTTTGATGAGGTATTCTGCAAAAAAACCAAAACACATAGACAATGTGCTAAAACAGAACTTCTCTATACTCTTTTAATTGCAATCAAGGTCTGCTAATCTGCTTTAAGACAAAGTGATAGATAGTTTATGAGTATATAGCATGACTCATTTTCAAGAGAAATACTTCTGCTGCATTCTGGCTGATCAAAAGCAGGAAATAACAGAAATCTCATGAGATTGTGTCAAAATATTTCCAAGCCAGTGTCATATGATTATATGCATGCTGCTAAACCACCAAATTCTTTGGGGACCTTTCATTGCCGAGGTGAATATGAAGGCACACCACAGGTTGTACACATGTTGTTATGGTCAGTAGGCTGATTGCTCAGTAGGGCATCAAACTGTTCTGTGCCATTTGTACATTTTAGATATTTGCAAATGTATTTGTAAAAAAATATTCTTCTCACCCCAAAAATTGGTTGACTGGAACCAATTATAGAAACATGTAGTCATTATATTGCATTGGTTGGCTATCAATCTGTTTCTGGGCATACAGATAGTCCCCGATTTAATGTCACGATTGGAACAATTGCCATTGTTAAGTAAAGTAGTAAAGGAAGAGCAATGTGTGATTTTGGTCACATATGGTTTGTATGATTTTTGGCCACCCATTGCATTATTACTGCATTTACTTATCTAATTTTATCATTTTATTTGTATATTTCTCTAGAATTTACTTGGGAATTTACTCCTAAGTAGACACAATGGGATTTGTAATTGCATACATACTAACAGGAGTGAACAGGACATAGATGAAAGCCCAAGTATGAACTCGCATCAAAAGATGCTGTACAGTATACAATTGTAAACCATGAAATTGGATACGCTAAATCTCTGTATATTTCCACAGTTATGAAATATGAAATGTGGTTTGTTTTAACAAAAAAGAAAAAAAATGACACAAAAAGCCATTCCTGAAGGTTTATTACTAGCTGACTTTCTGGTCTCTTTCAGCTTGTTTATGTCAGCTGCCAATTTGCGTCACTGGGCTGGTTTTGTGGTTGTGTCTATGGCCCATTGGACACTTCAGTTCATGAAATAGTTCAGCATGTTAAGATCAACTAAAATGACCTGGTGTCCTTTTGCAAAATATGCCACATAGGAGATTAACAGATGTCTAAATATAACGTATGGCTGATGGTGTAGAATATAGATAGAGAAACTAATGTAATGTTGAATCTCTCTGCTTTAGAGGTATATTTCATTCGACACGGTATATTTAAAAAGCATATCTACACTAAATGTTCAGCGTATCAAATCTTTAATTTAATTGCAACATTTGTGCTGGTGGTGAAATGGATTGAGATACAGTATATGACAATCTCAATATGACAGTCATTACTCAGCTTAAGGATTTATATAAACAAGCAGTACTTTGTCCCACTTATTAAGCTATGCTGGGATATAAAACTAAGCCACTGGGATGCTTTAAAACTATGATGTAGATTTGGGTGGAGGTTAAATTTGGATGGAGAAGCAATTTCTGTTCAAGAGCCAGACATAATTCAGACAAATATGAAAGTGATATAGTCAAGGAAACAGACCTCAATTAAAAGCTTGAGCATTCAATGTCCTTTTTACCAAGGGGATGATAACACCATTTTGCCTATTCCACTGGTATTTCCTGGTGCTGCTGGCCACAGCTACTACAATTGGCACTGCCAATCACTTGCAGAAGAAGAGGATGCTTATTTCCGGAGCTTCTGGCGAGGATCATTGATGTCATGAGGATCATTCTGGCGAGGATCATTGAGAGCCGAGGTGGCGCAGTGGTTAGAGTGCTGTACTGCAGCTACTTCAGCTGACTACTAGTTCAGCAGATCAAATCTCACCGGCTCAAGGTTGATTCAGCCTTCCATCCTTCCGAGGTGGGTAAAATGAGGACCCAGATTGTTGAGGGCAATATGCTATTTAATATACTGTCGATTGTTGTAAGCCACTCAGAGTCCTCGGAGAGTGGGAGGCATAGAAATATGATTAATAAAATAAAAAATAAATGTCTCCAAATCAGTGGGGACAACTTTGTTGTGGAAAACAGCAACCAGATAATGAATGGTGGCAGGCAAAGTGTCTCTGGACAAAAAAGAGATCATGAGATTGCCCATTTACACTCTAAACATCTGCTCCTCATGAGTAAACTGCAGGATTTTGCATTCTGTTTGAGAGTTGAGCAGCTGGGAGTTGAGGAATCCCATCTACCGGTATGCTTACATCTGTAATGTAGTCATTAATGGACACAAAGTTCAGCCAAGCCTCATTTCTTAAATATTTTTGGATTTTATTAATTTACAACTAAGAGAAATTTTTCTGAATATCAGGATAAGATTCTATTGGTGAGTTATCAATTTTTCTGGATTACAAAGGAATAACGCAAAATAAAGGAACTACCAAAAGCTTAACAAGGAGTCAATGTAAGGAAGTTTAAAATGGATAAAGGGACCAGTTATTTTGAAAGATGATTTTTTAATGAAAGTCATTTTGAATGAATAGGAATTAAAGTAGGCAAACAAATCAGACAACCATGGAAATGTTTACTGTTTATTATTAAAGACTGCAGACAATTTGTGGATTTTACAAATCAAAAGGGTAATATGAGCCAGACTGATGCTGATCATAATTATAGTGATATAGATTGTAATATAACTACAGGGTGATTTATTTTAAAAATGGGAAAATTATTTCAGTGGGAACAACAACAGAATGGAATTTTTTCAATATTAATCCAGAATTTATATTGACTGGCAAGCATGGTAGATTTGTTGGGGTAGAAGTTAGTTTGCATGGGATTAAGCCTTTGGTATTGGGAATTTATGCCCTAAATAAGAATAAAGTATTGTTCTATAAATGATTTACAGGAAGACTAATAGTTTTTTTTATGAAAAAAGGTTGTTCGATGGGGGACTGGAATGGAGTCATTCCCCACAACTGAGTAGAATTTTTGAGAAAAGCATTAAAATCAGTTAGAATATATTACCAAAAGTTTTCTTTATTTGATGACAATTCAGGGGTGGTTGAAGTGTGAAGACCAAAAAGGCAATTTAAGAAAATGTGCTTATTTTTCACAATGATATAGTTTCTTTTCAAGAAAAGATATAATTTCAATTTCCAAGAAATTGACTATTAAGGTTCCTAAAGTAGAGGTACACCCAAGACTATTTCGGATCATAATCCTGTAAAATTGGTTTATAAAAAAAACCTTAATTCTTCTAGACAGAGACTGAACAAAATGTTTCAGAAAGAAGTAATAGTAGAAGACTGTAAAAAGAAATTGGAATAATTTGTTTACTATAATTTAGGTAAGGGCACTGATTTAACAATGGTTTGGGATGAAAAGCTTTTATAAGAGGTCATTTTATGCAACATAATAGTGAACTCAGAAAAAAGAGGTAAGAGAAAACACAAGCTATTTTGGGTGAGAAAGAATAATTACCTACAATGGAAAAGTGACTGGAGAAGATTATGGAACTTGATGAGATAGTTAAATTGACTTCTTTGATCAGAGAAAAGACAATATCTATGTTTATTGTTGACTGGAAATCATTTAAAGAGTTTGCATTAAACTGAAAGAAATTAATTTATGATTTATGATTTTGATGATTAGATAGAATAGACCAGTGGTGGGTTCTAACCAATTTTACCACCAGTTTGCATCGTGCATGCGCTTTGCTCTTCTCCCCATGGATACTCTGATAAATGTTAACTCCTCTTTAAGAAATACAATTCTGAAGAACGATAATCAAAATCCTTTTTCCCAAAAGGATAGCTTTTGCTTTTGTTCTGTCCTATAAGTGGTTCCCACAAAAGAGAAACCCAAATTCATACATATGAAATCTCACGGGGGGGGGGGGAATCATTCCAAGTTTAGGAGTAGGATGTCACATTAGTATGCTTGCAGCTCCCAGTTTTACTACTTTCTGCTATCCAGCTCTTAGGAAACAATCGTGTCTTTGAATGTTTAAATCACAGATTGGCTGATCAGAACAACCTGAACTTAAATCCAGGAAAGTTTGAGTTATTGTTGGTCAATAGGAAAGTGGACTTGAAGACTGACGTTCAGCCTGTACTAGATGAAATTGTGCTGTCCTATGAAGAATAAATCTGCAGCTTGGAGTATTTTTATGATCAGGTTGTCAATGCAATTCCAGATGCTACCTTGTCTAAGGAACCTACTTGCCTAGTTATGCCTAGTTAGCCAACTCTGATTTTATAATGCTTTGGTTACATTTCGTATAGGTGTATAAATGCAACTTCTTTGTCATAGAGTACCCTTAAGAAGTGCCCAAAATGTTTGATGAGTATACGATATGAGGCACTATAGATTAATCTGACTATACATGAGAAAAACAGAAATTTTTTAAAATGAACACAGTAGACAGAGACTAATTTTAACTTATAAAACAGCAATTCTAATGGCATCGGTGTAAAACTTTTAAATAGTACGCTGAAATGACCAGAATTCAACAAAAGGAAAGGCTCTTAAAAACATTCCTGCTGTGCCTGTTTTGGAGCAAATGACTTAAACTCCCGTGCTGGAGAGGAGTGCACAGCTAACATGCAATATATATTTTTGAAAAACAATGAATGAAAACAAACATGAAAGGCCAAAGAATTGTCTCCAGTGAAAAATAGCTTGTTATTCATAAATAAGCTTTTTTTTATTCTTGCTCTAAATTTTAGTACATCTCAGTGAAACTGGGGAAAAGAGAATTTAATTTAATTAATTAATTTTAATTAATTTAATTTTAATTAAATTTAATTAATTTTAATTTTAATTTAATTTTAATTTAATTTAATTAATTTTAATTTAATCTAATTTAATTAATTCAATTTAATTAATTTTAATTTAATTTAATTTAATTAATTCAATTTATATGCCACCCCTCTCTGAAGACTCAGGGCAGCTCACAATGCATTTTAAAAAATCATTATAAAAAACATTTAAAAATTAAAAACATTAAAAACATTAAAAACTCATTCACGCCATTCATGGCCGGATCTCGCCAGATCACAAGAGCAAGATCAATGGCCCCAGGCCTGCCAGAAAAGTCAGGTCTTCACTGCTTTTCAGAAGGTCAATAGGGTGGGGATGGTCCAGACCTCAGGACCAGAGAGCTGGGGCAGCCACAGAGAAGGCCTCCCCCGTGGGCCCACCAGCCGGCATTGTTTAGCTGACAGGACCTGGAGGAGACCAACTCTGTGGGATCTTATCGGTCACTGGGAGCTATGCGGCAGAAGGCGATCTCGAAGATAACCTGGCCCTGAGCCATGTAGGGCTTTAAAGATAATAACCAACATCTTGAATTGTGACTGGAGACCAATAGGGAGCCAGTGCAGCTTGCAGAAAATTGGTGTAATGTGGGTGGACCTAGGTGCACCCACGACAGCTCGCGCAGCTGCGTTCTGGGCCAACTGTAGTCTCCGAACACTTTTCAAGGGTAGCCCCATGTAGAGCGTGTTGCAATAATCTAACTGTGAGGTGACAAGGGCATTAGTGACTGTGAGGAGAGCTTCCCGATCCAAGTAGGGTCACAACTGGTGCACCAGGCGAACCTGTGCAAAGGTCCCCCTAGCCACATCTCTCAGATGTTGCTCTAATCTTAGCTGTGAGTCTAGGAGGACACACAAATTGCGAGCCCATTCTGAGGGGGACAATTTCTCCCCCCGCCGAACCAAAGATGGGCAATCAACATAGTCTTTAGGAGGCAATACCCACAGCCACTTGGTCTTGTCTGGGTTAAGTCTGAGCCTGTTGACTCCCATCCAGGCCCTTAATAAAAGAGATTTCTTTTATTAAAAAGTATTTTTTTAAAAAGAAAGAGATTCAGGGTACAGAAACAGAGATTACACACAACCTACTCATTTAGTGCTTGTGATCACAGTACGTAGGACAATAAATGAGCAATATTTTAATTATTATCCTGTTAGCTACATTCAGAATGTTGTTTGAAAAGCAGATAGAAACCTGATTGAAAAAAGATTTATGATCCCTGTGGAAAAAGAGTCGTTTCACTTTATTGCACTGATGCTACAGGGGAGATCAGATACTCTGCTATAATAATGATAATTTGCTGCATAAAAATATGAATGCTTAGTAAGTCCTCACTTTAAAAGAGGTTTTCTGCCTTCATTCAGTCCAATAATAAAGAAGTAGAGTCCAGAAATTAAAGACACAATGAGTATCCCTGTCGTCCCCCCCACGCACCCAAAGTAAACAATAAAGCTAACCCAGAAATTCCTGCAAAATAAAAGCTATAACAGAGAAAGATTTATACTGTTTCTTCACCAAAATATTTTGAGACAATCCTCCAGGTTGATATCATTATGGTAGATATGGCTGCTCTTGTGACAGCATCCTTATTAAAATAACAAGATAAATTGAGCCACTGTATAAGTAGCAAGCAGGTTTACTTGAAGTTTGGCAGTGATTTATTATGTTTGGATTAAATCTTTGAGTACCGTGATTTGTTAAATTACATTTTTCTAAAATTGTAATACAGAGGCATAAAATGTCAACATTTCGATGTGTATTTAATGTACTGCTAGTTCCCTTGAAACTAAAAAAAGCATGTGTACAATTACTGGTGCATGTATTTTCACCTATAAATGTCATAACAGCTGCATAATGTAATGATATTGCAATCATTCCTGAATGTGTCCCACCCACCCACAGTGCATGCTAAAGCAGTATTCATGATTAGACTTCATATAGTTCAAGCCTTAAGTGAAAGACTAAATGCCTTATTAGGGATATCAGCTATAAAATGCTTAAGTTTAGATGTATCTACCTTTACTGTATAGTGTCAAGACTGTAATTAAACTAATTCAAACATTATACTGTGAAATATACAATGAAATCAATTCAACTAATTACTTTTTGACACAATCTCTAGGACATCAAAACATTCAGACAGGATGTTTAGAATAGTTTCCCTGATCTGATGGTCTCCAGATGTGTTGTGATTACAACTCTGAGAATTTCTAACCAAAGACAGCTATCACTATGGAAGATGAACTCCCAATTAACCTTGGAATCACTCAAATCACTCTTCTAATTGGATATATAATCCAGGTAAGGAATTTGAATTACGTAAATCAAGAATTATATATCTGCCACTTTGTCTTGAGAATTAGCAACACTTGTTGAGTAAGAGTTTTTATTATGGTATACTTTACTGCAGGTTTTCTCAAAATTAAACTAACCATCACCCTGCAGGTGAACAAGCTTTCAATGTGGAAAATAAAGTGAGAATCCCCCATGAAGCTCTGGCAGCAGAAGAAGGGACTCTCCATCTCTTCTTGACTTTCACTCTCACCTCCTAGATCAGGCTTTTCAAACTGGAGGCCTGGGGGCCAGATATGTCACGTGCAGGCCACACCTACCCTGGCTCTACAAAGGAAAAAAAATGTCACGATAGGTCACGATCTGGCCCATGATGCAATCAAGTTTGACACCCATGTCCTAGATTGTTGAGTTGATGAGTGGCAGCTGCCCATTTCTAAATCCTTCTTGCTTTCTCTCAGTCCATGGCTGTTTGGAAGTGGGTTTTTAATATTATTGTAATCTAGGAGAAAAGCTATACAGGTAAATAGCTTTTGGCATTAGGAATGTTTTTGTCTTCATTCAGGCCAGGGGTGAAATCTAAAATTTGTTACTACCAGTTCTGTGGGCGTGGCTTGGTGGTGGTGGGGTAATGTGACTGGGTGGGTGTGGCCATTTTTTTTTACTTTTAAAACCATTTTTTACATGTAAAACCATGTAAAAAAATGCTTTCAAAAGGCTCTGACGATCCCAGCTGAGTTGCCTGATACATGTGACAGCTATTGTGACAGCATCCTTATTAAAAGAAGAAGATAGATTGAACCATTAAATATACTGTATAAGAAGTAAGCAGAGCCAGTTTGATAAAGTAGACAACAACCTACTATTTGATAAGATAGAAAAATGTGGGATAGACAGCATTACCACCAGAATGGATTTGTAACTGGCTGACCAATCACACTCAATGTGTAGTCCTCAATGGAACTGCATCTATGCAGTGGGGTATCCCAAGATTCTGTTTTAGGCCCTGTACCCTTCAGCATTTTGATCAATGATTCGCATGAGGGGATAGATGGGGAATTCATCAAATTTACAAACGATACCAATCTGGCAGGAATAGCCAACACTCCAGAAGAGAGGCTTAAGATACAGAAGGATCTTGGCAGACTTTAACATTGGGCACTGTCTAACAAAATGAAATTCAATGGGGGGAAAAGAAGGTTCTACATTTAGGTAAGAAAAAAATGTACAGGTATATTATAGGTGGTACCTGGCTCAATAGTAGTAACTGTGAGAGGGATCTTGGAGTCCTAGTGGACAATCATTTGAATATGAGCCAGTAGTATGCTGCAGCTGCAAAAAAAGTCAACACAGTTCTAGGTTGCATTAGCAGAGGGATAGATTCTATTCTATTCTATTCTATTCTATTCTATTCTATTCTATTCTATTCTATTCTATAATGAGAGAATAGTCCTGGTGAACCAAATCCTCTGCTTCCCTGTCTGTCTGTTCTTCCCGTTCCCAAGTTTCCCGTCATTATGGTCATCACATCTAGCCACAACTATTAACAACTGACAAATGTAGTATTTGTTTCTTCTTTTTAAAATCCAAAACACAAAAGCCCATTAGTGCTGCCCAGGGAATAATTTCCTTGTGGGAATGTTGGCTTTTGCGTCTACCAAGTCTGTCGTGCTCTTGATTTTTTTTGCAATTCTATCATGATGGCTTTAGCTCTGAAGTTGAGGGGAGGAAAATCATAGTTCGACAGAAAATGTGTTTTGCATGTAGAAGATCCCTTATTCATGCTCTAAAATCTACAAGTAGAAATATGTAGGATCCATGACCTTATCCTCTGCTACTTAAGTAATATTGTATTGAGTTAATGGACCTACACAGTTTAATTCAATAAAATATTTTTTTTTGATCCAACGCTGTGTATTTTATGTTTTTTTAATTGACTATACCCCACACTCTTTATGCTGTCTTGATCTGATTGGTCCAGCAATAACATAGGATTAGCCTAGCATGTCTTGCAGTCACAGCAAGGAAGTACTTTGAATGGAGCATAAATAGCTATATACTGTAAGTTTTCTATAAACAATGTTGGCACAAGTTTAAAAGCAGCAGCTATACTTCTTCTATTCTAGCCACAAGTGTTCAACCAATGTAATAGTAAACATACAGTAATAGTTTAGCGGCAGACAGGCGGATAGTACGTTCACATTGCCAGATAGCTGCTGCTCCTAACTGCTGTAACCATCACTACTGTCCTACATTGCTATTTGAGTAGGTGGGTTGAGGATACATTACATTAAATTAGCAGTTTCTATATACTGATGAGAAACATGTGTATTAACAGCTCAGTTTATAAAGAGCAACACATACTATATTGCTTTGCAAAATTCATTATGGACAACTGTGCTATACAAAATATTTCAATGGTGTTTTTTTTAAAGACCCCAGCATACTTTCACATTTTATCCAACATTCCTATTTGCTGTAGCCTGGCATTTTCTTTGCAGACAATGTTAAAGAAACAGCAATATATTTTTATAAATATACAATGGAGACTGGTTAGCCATCTGTCTGATCTGTCCCCCCCCTTCAGAGACCCACAAAAACACAGCCAGCCGAGGGTTAAGACTCACTTGGCACACTCCGCAGTTCTTATCTCAACCTTGGCAGCGATATGCACACCGTCTGCCAAGGACTTTATTGGTTTACACAAACAAGAAAATCACCTACGTAGCTTTGCCGTTCATCCAGCTTCCAAGACTACGAGGTTGCTCCGTTTGTTTAGCTGTGCAGTTAGCTTTGTTCGTCACGAACTTCGTGACCCATTGTACTGTCTTAAATAGATATGCTTCTGGGTGTGGTCCAGTGAGTCATGGATCCTATGACTCCAATCCAATGACTCAGGATTTCCTCATACGCCGCAGCTGCAGTACCCTTTTCTCTCGCCTTCTTTGGCGTGCGTCCAGGAATGACGTCTCTCCCTCACTCTCATCTGAGACACCTGTTTCCCCACTACTTGGCTCTCTTTCAGCTGGCACCTGAGCCGGTGCCAGAGGGGGAGGGCTGGGAGATCTGGCTGGCTCCTCTTCCTCCTGCTCAGAGTTGCCTTCCTCCAAAGGGATAGGCTCAGAGGACGGGGCCACAACACTATCCCCCACCGCAGGGCCCTTCCCCCGGGTCTGACGGTCAGGATGGGGTCGGGACGGGAACTGTTCGTGGAAAGTCCGCACCAGGTCAGGGGCCTGAACGGCAGATGCGTCCACCCAGGTGAAATCCTCGGCCCCGTACCCTTTCCAAGCGATGAGGTATTGGAAGCGCCCCTTCAGCCAACGGGAGTCCCGAATACTGTCCACCTCATACGTCGAGGCGTCGTCCTCGTCGGCTGCGGCTGGGGGGGCAGGCGGCGGCGGGCGGCGGAGACGGCTAGTGGGAGTCTCAGGGACCAGGAGGGACCGATGAAAAACGGGGTGGAGCCGCATGGAGCGGGGTAGAGTCAACCGATAGGCCACCGGGTTGATGACCGCCTCGATGGGGAAGGGACCGATAAAGCGGTGGGCCAGTTTCCTCACCGGCTGGTCCGTGGGGAGGTGTTTCGTGGACAGCCACACCCGATCTCCAACTTCCAGCGGTGGCGTCGCCCGGCGGCCGCGATCGGCGAACCGTTTATAGTCCTCTTTCGCCCGGATCAGCTGCCGCCGCACCAGTTGCTGCACCGCCTGCAGCTCCGAGAGGAAGTCCCGGGTCTCAGGAACAGGGGAGTCCATGATGGTCAACGGAAAAAAACGTGGATGGTACCCGACGTTGGCATGGAACGGTGTCATCTGGGTGGAGGTATGTTGGGAGTTGTTAAAAGCGAACTCCGCCAGGGGAAGGTACTCGGCCCAGTTGTCCTGCTGCTGGTTGACAAAACAGCGGAGGTACTGCTCCAGTATGCCAATGACCTTCTCCGTGCCCCCGTCAGTCTCCGGGTGGTGTGATGACGACAGGCACACCTGCACCTCCAGCGCAGCCATCAGGCTTTTCCAGAAGCGGGCCGTGAACTGGGCCCCGCGATCCGAAACCACCCGGTCCGGCAGGCCGTGGAGGCGGAAGATGTGTTGCAGGAACAGGCGAGCCGTGGTACGAGCTGAGGGCAGGCCGCGGCACGGGATGAAATGTGCCATCTTCGTGAGCGCATCCACCACCACGAGGACGGTCGTGAACGTAGCGGACAGGGGCAGGTCAGTCAGGAAGTCCATGGAGATGGCTCCCCACGGTCTCTCCGGTGTCGGCAGCGGCTGGAGGAGTCCAGGAGGGGGGCCGGACGCGGCTTTGGCCTGTCGGCATGGCACACAGGACGTCACGTAGGCGTGCACGTCGTGCCGTACCCGAGGCCACCAAAAAGTCCGCGTCACTAGGTTCAAGGTCTTAAAGAAGCCGAAGTGCCCCGCCGCGGGGTTGTCATGGCACTGGTTCATGACGAGGGCTCGGAGCGGACTTGTGGGCACGTACAGCCGACCCCGGTGCCTGAGCAAGCCCTCCTCCACGGTCCATGGGGACGCGGGGCCGACGTCCGCTCTCCGCTGCTGCGACCAGTCGTCCCGTCGCTGCGCTTCCAGCACCTGAGTCCGCAGGTCCACCGGTTCCTGGACCGCGGCCAAGGAGTCCGCTGGCAGCACCGTCCGGGGGGAAAGGGAGTCCTTTGGGCAAAAGTATTCCGGCTTACGGGATAGCGCGTCCGCCCTCTGGTTGAGGTGGCTCGGAATGTATGTGACGTGGAAGTTGAACCGGGCGAAAAACAACGACCACCGGATCTGCCGCTGGTTCAAATTCCTGGCCGTGGTGAGGTGCTCCAGGTTCCGATGGTCCGTCCGCACCTCCACCTGGTGTCGGGCCCCCTCGAGGTGATGTCGCCAAGCCTCGAACGCGGCCTTGATAGCCAGCAACTCCTTTTCCCAGATGGTGTAGTTGCGCTCGGAAGGAGTGAGTTTCCGGGAGTAGTAAGCGCAGGGAAAAAGAGTGCCACCATCCACCGGAGCCTGTAGCAGCACCGCTCCAATCGCCACGTTGGACGCGTCTGTCTCAACCACGAACGGACGGTGTGGATCGGGGTGCCTCAGGACCGGCTCCGTGACAAAGGCCTGCTTGAGAACCTCGAAGGCCTGCTGCTGCGGGGGCCCCCACTGGAACGGAACCTTCTTCCGAAGGAGCTGGGTCAACGGCACGGTCAGGGTGGCAAAGCCCGGGATGAAGGTCCGGTAGTAGTTGGCGAATCCCAACAGACGCTGGACGTCCTTCACCCGACGCGGGGGTTCCCAACTGCGCAAGGCCGCCACCTTGTGTGGGTCCATCGCGATGCCCTCGGGGGTGATGATGTGCCCGAGGAACTCTATGGAAGTCTGGAAGAAGTAACATTTCTCCAACTTCGCATAGAGCTGGTGCTCCCGCAGGCGCTGCAGGACCTGGCAGACATGCTGGAGGTGACTCTCCGGGGTCCGGGAATAGATCAAAATATCATCCAGGTAGATCACCACGAACCGATCCAGCATGTCCCGGAACACGTCGTTCATCAAGTGCTGGAAGACCGCGGGGGCGTTGGTCAACCCGAACGGCATGACGGTATATTCAAAGTGTCCGTATCGGGTGCCAAATGCCGTCTTCCACTCGTCCCCCTCTCGCATCCGCACCAGGTTGTAGGCTCCCCGGAGGTCGAGCTTGGTGAAAATCGAGGCCTCCCGCAACCTCTCCATCAGCTCCGGGATCAGCGGCAGGGGATAGCGATTCCGTACCGTGATGGCATTCAAGCGCCGGTAGTCGCAACACAGGCGCAAGTCCCCCGTCTTCTTTTTCACGAAGAGGACTGGGGCCGAGAGCGGGGAGGTCGAAGGCCGGATGAACCCACGGGCCAGGTTCTTGTCCAGAAAGTCCCGTAAGGCGGCCAGCTCGGGCTCCGACATGGAGTACAGGCGTCCCGAGGGCAGGGGCGCGTTGGGCATCAAGTCCACCGCGCAGTCGTAGGGTCGGTGCGGGGGCAAGCGATCCGCCTCCTTCTCGCTGAACACGTCGGCGAAGGATGTCAGCTCCGGAGGCAAGGAGACGTTCGGGGCAGAGACGTCCTGGCCGGCACAGGTGTGGCGAAGGTGGTCGACACACTGCAGGCTGGGGAACGAGATGGCATTTCTCGACCACGCCACCTGAGGGTCGTGCGCCCGAAGCCAGGCCATCCCCAGGACCAAGGGGAAGTGCAGGTCCGCCGTCACATAAAACTGGATCGCCTCCTCATGGTTCCCAATGGCAAGGCGCAAGGGCTGAGTAGCGAAGTTGATGGGCCCCGCCACAAGTTCCCGCCCATCAATAGTTTCGACCCTCAACGGAGGGTCCACTGGAACCAAGGGAACCTTGTAATGGGCCACAAAGGCCTGGTCCATAAAGTTCGTGGTGGCCCCCGAGTCCACCAGCGCGTGCGCCTGGAGCCCCTCCGACCGGTTAGCCAACAACACCCGGGTGTTCAAAATCAGGTGCCGAGGGGGCTCACAGTCCACAGCCGCCGCCTCCGGCGGGGCATGGTCACCTGCCTGACCCAGAGTTTCCCCTAGGCCAGGCCTGACCCGTTTCCCGGCTGGTCACGCCGAGGCTCCGGAACAGGCTTGAGCGATCCACTCCGCTTCCGGGGACACGAGGCGGCGAAATGTCCAGCCTCGCCGCAATAGAGGCACAACCCCCCTTGGCGTCTCCGCATCCGCTCCTGGGCCGTCAGTTGAGGTCTGGCTGCTCCGAGCTCCATGGGCTCCTCAGCCGTCGCCACCAAACGCGGTACGGTCCGGGGCGCTGTTGGTACGAAACGCGGGGGTGCCGGCACTGTCGGTGGTTCCGGAAGAGCCCTACGGGGCCGTCGCCGTTGTAGGCGGGCATCGATGCGCAGGCATTGGGTCACCAGCGTGTCCAGGGTCTGTGGCGCCTCCACCCGAACCAGCTCGTCCTGCATCTCATCGCAGAGGCCGTCCTGGAAGGCATCCATCAGCGCCGCCTCATTCCAGGCCGAATCCTGGCCTAGCAATCGGAACTCCGCAATATAGTCCTGCAGGGGGCGCTTGCCTTGGCGGAGGTCTTTGATGCGCCTCGCTGCCGTCTGCACCCGGAGGGGGTCCTCAAACATGGTGCGCAGGTGTTGCAAAAAGCCCTGATAGTCCAGAAGCAAGGGGCTGTCTTGCAGCAACAGGGGCGTGGCCCATCGGGCGGCAGTGCCAGAGAGGGAGCTGATAATAAAAGCCACCCGAACCCGGTCATCCGGAAAATCCTCCGGCCGCATTGCCATGTACAGCTGGCACTGTCCCAAGAAGGCCGGGAACATTTCCTGCTGTCCAGAAAACTTATCTGGCATGTTCACTGGGCATCTTGGACGGGGAAGGGGAGCAGGTGGAGCTGCTACAGGAGCATTTCCCAAAGCAAGTTGTGCAGTTAGCTGTGCTACTTGCTGTTGCAGAAGTTGATTGGCCTCCAGCATCTGCTGTACCTGCTGCTGCAGCTGTTGGTCCATCGTGGGTTAACGATGGAGTTTTGGGTGACGAACAAGATGATCTGTCCCCCCCCTTCAGAGACCCACAAAAACACAGCCAGCCGAGGGTTAAGACTCACTTGGCACACTCCGCAGTTCTTATCTCAACCTTGGCAGCGATATGCACACCGTCTGCCAAGGACTTTATTGGTTTACACAAACAAGAAAATCACCTACGTAGCTTTGCCGTTCATCCAGCTTCCAAGACTACGAGGTTGCTCCGTTTGTTTAGCTGTGCAGTTAGCTTTGTTCGTCACGAACTTCGTGACCCATTGTACTGTCTTAAATAGATATGCTTCTGGGTGTGGTCCAGTGAGTCATGGATCCTATGACTCCAATCCAATGACTCAGGATTTCCTCATACGCCGCAGCTGCAGTACCCTTTTCTCTCGCCTTCTTTGGCGTGCGTCCAGGAATGACGTCTCTCCCTCACTCTCATCTGAGACACCTGTTTCCCCACTACTTGGCTCTCTTTCAGCTGGCACCTGAGCCGGTGCCAGAGGGGGAGGGCTGGGAGATCTGGCTGGCTCCTCTTCCTCCTGCTCAGAGTTGCCTTCCTCCAAAGGGATAGGCTCAGAGGACGGGGCCACAACACTGTCAGGGAGCTTTCACTGGGTGTCCAGAATTCCCTCATTTGACAGAAGGTTAGATCAGATTATTGCCAACACGCTTTCCAAGATTTATAATCCATGGTGAAATCCTCAGCGATTTGCCACTGAGTCGCTGCCCGGGCATGCATGGTGCGCACCAAACGCACACTGTGTGCGCACACATGTGCAATGCACACCAAATGCATGCTTCGTGTGGAAAAAGGACGCTTAACAAGGTAAGTAGAAGAGTGACGGGGGGAACAGCTGTGCCACACTATTTAGATTCGCTAGAAAGCAGTATTTCCTGCTTTCTAGCAAATATAAATCGTGCGGCAGAGCTGATCATCAGAAATACCGGTTCAGCCCAACCGGTAGCTTTTTTTACTACTGGTTCACCAAACCGGTAGATTTTATCACTATTGGTTTGCCCGTACTGGTGTGAACCGGTAGGATTTCACCACTGCTTATATTCTATAATATGGTATCTCTAGTAAGTAGGGGCTACCACCAACTTAGAGCTGAATTTGTTTTCCCTGAAGTCAAAGAGGCAAAATGGATGAATAGAAGCTGAGGATAACGGACATGCTCGCAACCCCGTTTTAATGAGGGGACCCATAAGCTTCCATCCTTCTTTCAAATGCTTCCCATTTAAAACAGCTTCCCAACCAGAGCTATAAAGCTAAGTCTAAGTAGATTTAGAGGCATTTTGTGAAGCATGAAAAACTTGGAACGGAAATGAAACGTTTTCCCCTTGAGGGCTTCTTCTGTTCTTTTATGTCTTTCAAATGATCCCATCCACTTTCAATTAGTACTTCCTGCTTTTAAAAAAAATCAGATTTTTTCTCCCCATCAGATCTGTGGTGGAAAACTAATCCATCCATCCTGTGCAAGAAAAGTCAAGATTTTTATCTTTCTTCAAAGATTTGGGAAGACAATGCCTGTCATGCATTGTGGAAATAAACAGCTATGGGAGAACACAGAAACACATGTGCACATAGGCCCCCCACACACACACACACATATTTCTTATAAAATAGCCATAGATGGTACGTCTGTTTATTGCATGTTTGGTTTTAAAAGCATATTTAAGCTAGTCATGAACAGATACATGCATCCTTGCTCATTCTCATATGGGGCCCAAAAGGCCTTGTCTGAATGCCAAAAGCAATTCTACATGCTGCCTTAATTCTGTCTGTTATATTTATCTATTTTGCCTGGTGTACTTATCTGGCTTCCATGATGATATGTTATGACTGCAGTCATGAAAAAAATATCATAATTGAATTTGAAACTGTTCTTGAGAGTCTAATATTTACCCTATGCGCATCACATTCACAATTTAAAAATTCTAAGGGCCATGAAGTTCCTTTGCAATACTAATGTCTATATTTTGCATATTTAGAGCAACTTCTTTAATTTGCCAAGGAGGTTGAAATTGGCATTACAGGCAGGCCTTGGGTTACGAATGAGATGCATTCCTGAAACTGTCTTTAGGTTGAATTTGTAGGTAAGCAAGAAAAGTTATTTAGCATCAGTTAGTCAAAACTATGTCTTAGAATATATTTTATATTTCTATGCATGTAAACCACTTAAGAAACACTTCCAAATTCACTAAAACGTATATTGGAAGGGGCATTCATGATCTGACATAAATAGCAGATGCCATTCTCCTTCCTTCAGGTGAGAAATCACTTTAATATAAGAGGCTTTATGGCAGTTTGTTTGAGTTGTTCATAAATTAGGCATTCTTAATCCAGGGACTGCTTGACTACAAAGAGATACCATAAAACCTCTTGGATTTTCATATGACAACTGGAATTACATATTATATCAAATTCTGGAAACTTTCTGTAGAAACTAGTAAATTGTTTCAATATGGTAGCATGAGACTAGTGCAGGGATGTCAAACTTGTGTCGTCACGGCATTGTCACGTGACGTATCGGGACTTTTTTCCTCTTCACTAAACTAGGCAGGAGTAGGACCAGCACGTGATGCATCCAGCCCATGGGCTGCAAGTTTGACATCCCTGGACTAGTGCTAAATGGCTGAAGAATGTTCAACAATGAGAAAATTACTCATCTCTGAACAAACCTCAGATGGTTTGTGGCCCCAATGAAGGAGTATTACACTGGAGGAGGTTGACGGACCAATACCCTTCCCCGCCCACCATACATTCTGTTCTCTCCCTCCCCATCTTTAGTTATAAACTAAATTATAAACCAGTCCTTTTGTGCTTATAGCAAACAAATTTAATAAATAGCAGCAAAAGAAGTGACTTTGTAGAACACTTGATAATAATGGTGGCCTTTTGAAAATTCAGTTCTGTCTTGGGTGAGAAAAATGCATGATGCTCTCTGAAAAGACAGACCAATTGTAATTCAGGAGGAAAAAAATAATATTATAGCCTGGTTAATGAGGAAAAATAAAGCAGATGTTTACGATTGCTCTGAAAATATCTGATATCTGTTACATATTAAATAGATAAAGTAATAAAAGCTGTGTCATCCATATGACCATTCTGTTACGTTGCCGCATTAATTACCAGTTAAATAAAATGCAAGGGATGAAATGAATCCAATTTTTTTACAGCAGGAATTTTGCATTGGACTGCTACATCATTCAAAGCTAAAGGACAAAATAAATGCAGGTCGCCCTTGACTTATGAGCCCAAAATTGAGCCCAAAATTTCTGTTATTAAGTGAGACATTTGTTAAGTGAGTTTTGCCTCATTTTGTGACCTTTCTTGCCTCAGTTGCTAAGTGACTCATCAGAGTTGATAAATTAGTAACCAGTTGTTAAATGAATCTGGCTTCCCCATTGACTTTGCTTGTCAGAAGGTCGCAAACGGTGATCACATGATCTTAGGACACAGCAACGGGCATAAATATGAACCAGTTGTTAATTTTGATCACAGAATCATGAGGATGCTGCAAAGGTCGTAACTGTGAAAAAATGGTCATGTCACCATTTTTTAAGTGCCGTTGTAACTTTGAACGGTCACTAAATGAACTGTTGTAAATCGAGGACTACCTGTATTGCATGTTTTAAGCATACAACGTTCATATTTCATTCCTGCCTCTTTCTCATTCACTCCCAGCTACTTTAGTGCTAGAAGCGGAAGGTTTGTTGAACAGCCAAGATCATTTGAAATTTCTGGGCATCCTAACATTGTAAGCAGGATCTTGTAGAAATGGCAGAGGGATCTGAATTATTCTTTCATTACTATGACTAGTTATCATAAATGCTATAACATTTGATTGATTTCAACTTAGTATGTTATGCAAAGCATAGTTTATTAGTTAGTACAGTGTGTGATCCCAGACAATTCTGACTTATTTTGAAATCTTTATTGTTAAAGTAAATGTAAAGTAAATTGTTAAAGTAACTGTAAAGTGAAATTTGACACAGTGGTTCATTGGCTAAGCTTGTCGATTGAAAGGTCCGCAGTTCAGCGGTTCGAATCCCTAGTGTCGCGTAACGGGTTGAGCTCCCGTTACTTGTCCCAGTTTTTGCCAACCTAGCAGTTCGAAAGCATGTAAAAATGCAAGTAGAAAAAGTAGGAACCACCTTTGGTGGGAAGGTAACAGCGTTCCGTGCGCCTTTGGCATTTAGTCATGCCGGCCACATGATCACGGAGATGTCTTTGGACAGCACTGGCTGTTCAGCTTTGAAACGGAGATGAGCACTGCCCCCTAGAGTCAGGAACGACTAGCATATATGTGTGAGACGAACCTTTAATTTTAAATATACTTGATTTATTTAGTGAATGCAAAGTAAAAATTAATAATTTTGAGATGTTGATGACTCACGTTTTCCAAATGTCTTTTTGCATAATATAATAAAGTGCATGAGTATGTGAGCATGTGTGTGTAGCTTGATTACATACTCTGCAGTAGAATATATCCTTATTTGAGAGCCTAGATCACAGAACTTTCAGTGATTATAATTTAACCTTTTACCATCAGTTGCCCTCTTGATGTATTGGGCCAACAATTCTCAGAAATGTATATGAACGTGCTGGCTGGGAATTGTCATTCTGGGAGTTATAATCCCAAAATATCTGGAGGATACTAAATTGAAAAAGCAGGATTAGTTATATTCCATGCTATGATGTTCACCTGCAAAGAGATATGGGAGATATTCCTAGTTTTGCAAAACTGCTGCAAACATAATGGATGAGCTGCATGTAAACAATGTCTCTCTTAATTAATTTATTCCTTGAGCTGATATTACATATATACACACACACACACAGAGCTGGTGTGTGTGTGTGTGTGTGTGTGTGTGTGTGTGTGTGTGTGTAGTGTAGCTCCACTGCCCCCTAGAGGAAACAGTGCACACAAAAGTACCATATGCAGTGTTTTCTGCACTTCCAAAACTAAAAAGTAATTGTCAAAGTATATGCTGCATTTGTGCTATTTTAATGTAGACAAACGTTTATTTCCTGAATGCAGCAGAAATAAAAACTAAAAAGAATTTTCAGAAAGTACTGAATGTCATCAGTTTCTGGAGCACAAGTATAGCAGCCATATGTCTGGCAAAAGAGATGAGCACTTTGATGTAGGTGGTCATAACTGTCACATAAACTTGTGGGTTTTTTCTCCCTCCTCTCTGCATGACAATTGTACACGCACATTGCAGGGAGTGCCATTTCTTTGGCAGTCTCTGCTTTCTTGGAAATCCTTCTGACAAGGACAGCAATGGTGGGAGAAGAGATGAATGAAAGAGAAGACCAACTGAGGATACTGGAGGTGATGGAATACAATTGAAGTAACACAGCCAGAGGAATCACTAGGTAAAGTGGGGGAAAGTATTTGCCTTTTCACCACTTACTGGCTTCTTAGGATTTTGGACACTGATAAGACCAGGTAATTGTTATTACAGATTTTCATAAAGGTTTCCAAAATACATTTTGTTTTATAATTATTTCTCTTGCTGTAGTGAGAAATATGCTGCTTCAAAATCTGGGATGCATTGCTTCCTATCGCTTTGAAACCATAGTGTTAGAAATAAGATCATCAAGTACCAGGTTCAGGTCTATTCCCAGTCATGGAAGCGACCATCCCTTTCACAGTGGGATTGTTGTTATGGGAGAACAGTGAAGAGGAATCTCCATATAAGAATCTAGAATGATGAGATAGCCGTTCATTTGTCTACATAACCACTTACCTCTTTATACAACAGCCAACTGTGCTGTCTTCACCAAACCAGTTAGCTTGGTAGGACCTAGTTGACTCTGGCTGATCTAGAAAGGTAACAGGGTCAAAATAGTAAGCGGATGGGAGAACATTTGCAAACTCCAGGGTGCAGGGTAGATTTGGGAAATTAAAGTTCAAATCTCAAGGTTGACTCAGCCTTCTATCCTTCCGAGGTTGGTAAAATGAGAACCCAGATTGTTGGGGGCAATATGCTGACTCTGTAAATCGCTTAGAGAGGGCTGTAAAGCACTATGAAGTGGTATATAAGTCTAAGTGCTATTGCTAATAGTAAACTTAATCACAATAATTGGAAATGTGTTCTCCCTTCTTTTCCACGTTTGGTGAATGTGCTTTAGAACACAAAATAATAATACCAGGGTTGGAAGGGACCTTGGAGGCCTTCTAATCCAACCCCCTTCTCAAGTAGCAGACCCAATGTCATTCTGGACAAATGATTGCCCAGTCTTTTCTTGAAAACCTCCAGTGATGGGAGCACCTATAACTTCCAGAGGTTACCTGTTCCAAGGATTAATTATTCTGTCAGGAAATTTCTCCTTAGTTCTTCTCTGTGACAGCCCCTCAAGTATTGGCTACCGTATCACCCCTAGTACTTCTGTATGTTAGACTAGACACACCATAATTCCATGCCATGTAAATTGTATGGATGCGTCCATGTAAGTCATCCAGGGTTAAGCCTGACTTGAAAACAAGATTTGTTTTTTTTACTCTTTCATCAGATTTTGAGTATGTTAGCAGAAGAGAGAAGAGAAACAGTGGCCTTTCGCAGAGATACTTTAATCCCTAGACATGGATTCAGGGATTACTTATCAGATTTTGTGGTGCATTCAAATACACATTCTGGATTAGAAACTTTGTCTCATTCATACACATGTTCTAGAAAGTCTAAGAATGAATCTATGATTTAATCACTCTGTTACATATGACAAAATGATTAAGTGATGATAAGACGCGTTTCATTCACACCACCTTGTGTAGCTCTAGTGGAAGGATGATAAAGAGAAAAACTGAGTCAGGAATCTATTTCAGTCCAAAAATACCTTTTGAGGTATTTGGATGCGAAGCTTAACTGGACTTTGGGATGCCCTGTAAGCATGCCTAGGATTTGATGCTATTTAAATAAAGTCCATTATCTAACAGCAGGAATGGGGAAGGGGAGGAGAGGAGCAAGGGTTTACTGCCATTTCCTCTGTCTAAGGGGTTAGCTCTTCATTTCCATAATCCATCAGTGGCTATCCTTCACTCTTATTTATATAATACTATTCCTACAGTGTGTTACCACCTGACTGTACTGAGCTGGAAGTAAAAGTAAACCAGATTTTAATTCCTTAATTTATTTTGTAGTTTGCTGGGCAGTTGTGACACATGAGCTTTGTGTTGTCCTACAAAATTGTCTCATACAGTAGTGGTCAAAATTGTGGAAACCTTTTGGGAAAAGTGTATTTTTGAGGTTTGATGGCTAATAACACCATCTCTTTTTTTAGTAGTACCATAAAATTACATATCAATTGAAGGGTAATTTAATCAAGAATGTAATGCAACAAAGTTTGTTCAATTATCTGTATTTTATGAAAAGTTATAGCCAAATAACCAGAAAAAAGGAAGCACAACTTTCTTAGGTTAATTTCAGGTAGCTTTCCTTCATCTGATTGTAGCCAATGAGTATGAATGTTTAGAGAGCCAATCAGGTGTCATCTTGTTTTAGCAATGAGCCAATCAGATCACAGTAGGATTCTGTTATTGATGTCATGTAATGAAGCTAACAGGAGGACATCTGTCAGTGTTATGTTATCGCTATCAAGTTGGTTGGGGTTTTTTGTGTTCTTTCATTTAGTGAGCTTGTAAAACGTAATAAAATTAAAGTAATGGTACAAAGAGTTGACTGGTCGCCCAGAAAGCAATGTAAAATAGTATTAAGTGAACAAGGCTACAATTATAAAGAAATTAGAAGAAAAAATGGTGGAAACTTAACCAAAGGTAGCTTTTCTAAGTTTTTGAAGAGGTATAAGGAGACTTAGTCACTAGAAAACCACACTGGTAAAAGCAGGAAAAGGTGCACAACAGCAAGTGATGAAAGAAGAATTAAGAGACTGCCTATGTGACAGAAGAAAATCATCTGGGTGTATACAAGGTAAAATAATGCAATGTGAAGTTGAGTGCAAGGACTGTTCAGCGCAGACAGCAGGAATATGGCCTAAAATCTAGAATTCCATGAAAAAAGCCACTTTTATCTCTCAAAGAAAGGTTGAAAAGCATTACATTCTTGATTAAATTATCTTTCCATTGATATATAATTTTATGGTACTACTCAAAAAAAATTGTGTTATTAGCCATGAAACCTCAAAAACACACTTTTCCCAAAAGGTTTCCACAATTTTGGCCACTACTGTATGTTAAGTTGAAGGAAATAAACCCTGTGGGGTATGAAGACAATATTCTTAAAAGATCTGCATGCAAATATAATTGCTTATGAGTACCAAATACCCTATAAGAAAAATTCAAAAACTGTGTTGAATAGATTAAATTATGCTAAATCTGGTTATATATCAATTCTATATTATAGGCATGACTACAGAGTCTGCAGGTTTTTGAGTTTTCAGAAACTCCTTTGGGGGGGCGGGTATGAGAGTTAGGGCAAAAAAGAAAAAAAAAGATAGAGCAAATAGCTATGTTAAAATCTTATCTATTGTGAAATTAGTTTTTTGACATATGGTTGGGATCTGGAATGGTGCACTGATTGTGTCTGATTGCATTTAAGATTTGTCCAAAACCTGGTGGAATGTATAGGTAAACCATAGTTAATTACCTATTTTTTAAAATAACATTATTTCTATCCAGGACAGAAACCAAGAAACTATCAATTCTAGTCCCACTTTGGGAATGAAAGCCTGCTGGGTGACTTTGAGCCATTTATCTCACAGGTTGTTGTTGTTGTGAGAAAAATGGGGAGGAAGGAGTATTAGGCACATGCATTGCCTTGAATTATTTATAAAAATAATGAGGGCAGAATAAAAAAAACTGAAATAAAAAAACTTTGTATGTTGGTTGCACAAAGTAAAAAAATTGAGGGAAAAGGGAGAACACTCAAACCTAGCAACTTTAGTTAGCCAGCAGTTGAATACTGAGATTTTTCTGGGTTTTCTTATTACAACACTCAAAATAATGCTCAAAATAAGTAAAGAAACTATTATAATAATAAAATAAAATGCAGTTATGTGTAGTTTTAACTACATGTTGGAAAGTATCAAGAAACAAAAACTATTACAGTATACAATACTGACACTTTGTGCTACCTTTTTTTAAATACTGCACACATTGGATAGAATTATAAACCATTGTAAATGATACATTTCTTCAACAAGACATTGTGCCCATTTTAACCATAATTTTAGGATCTGAATTCATACCAGCCAGCAAATTATCCTCTGGAAAGTTGACTTTCTTCAGATTGTTGACATTTATTCTAAAACAAAATAGCTTCATTTCTGGGATGGAATTGTACCTGATGAAAATCCTTATCTAAGTTGTAATTATATTTACACTCCTTCTGCATCTCTATCTCATGTGCTGCAGGATTCAGTGGGAGGATAAATGTTTAAATAAACAATGTTGTTGAATATTGGAAAATTCAATTGCGTTGCTTAGGATGTATGCATAATAAACCAAATAAAGAAGAGAAAAGCAGCAAGTAAATATTCCATCTTATTGTTGAAATGGCTTAGGAAAAAAACAGCCTACAAAGATGACTGTAATTAAGCATTATTTTTATTTTTGTGTTTAAAAGGAGTAATAACAGCATTTCTAGTTTTAAGCACTAATGTAGGTTTTCCTAGAAATTCTGAAGCCTTCTACCTACTTCCTGCTACCCTATCTAAATTAACTGGATTATAGACCATTAGCACAGTCATTTCTGGTGAAATTATATTAGACTGAACACTTCCAATAAATTACAATTCAGATATAAGTATGTATTATTTAAGAGATGAAGATGTTCACTAAAATAGTGAGTTCAATTATCAATTTCCTTTCCTTTCTTGTCCTCCAGGGAGATCACCTAAAGTGGTATATAGTAGAGCCAGTGAATATTTTGTCACCTGTACAAACAGCATCAATTAGAGGAATTAAAGCAATGCTAAAAACTTCATTCATTTCATTGCTTTGCTGATTTAAATCCTGTTTAATCTTTATTAAAGATTTAAACCTGATGATACCGAGCTATATATCTCTGCCCCTGTTGAAGTAAACAATGCTGCAACAGCCTACCTCAGTGCCTAGAATGTAAGGGTTTAGATGAGGGAACAACAGACTTCAGCTTCACCCTGAAAAGACTGAGTGGCTTTGGCTTTTGCGGCCACATGGATCTAGGAATTTACTATCTTTGGTTTTGGACGGGGTTGCGCTTCCTCAAACAACCATGTGCCCAATCTGGGGAGCTCTCTGGATTCACAACTCCTACTGAAAGAGCAGGTAGCAGTTGTGGCTAGGAGGACCTTTGCCTAGTTTCAGGTTGTGTACTAGTTGTGTTCATTTCTGGGACCAGAATTTTTATAGTCAGTGAGTTATGCCCTGGTCACCTCCTGTATGAATTACTATAACCACCTCTACTGGAAGTTGCTCTTGAAGGATATTTGGAAACTTCAATTAATGCAAAATAAAGCAGACTGGGCAATTACGTGTGCACATTATACTATTTTTCCAAAAGCTGCATTGGCTGCCCATTTGCTTCCAGGTACAATTCAAGATGCTCAAACCTATGAAGCCTGTTTGAGGGACTACCTTTCTCCAAGGACATTGGAATATGACATCCCATCATATTCAGCCAGAGGCTTGGTGCGTGTTCTATCCATAATGGAATGTCATCTGGAGAGATTGGGAAGCAATGTTAGAGATTATATATAACAATCAGGAAGCAGGAAAGTAGATTATTTTATAAAAGGCAATTCAATCTAGGTGGCAAACAAACTGGGAAGAAATGTTTTAAGTCAGTGTTTTTCGAATCTTCCAACTTTTAAATTGATGTCCACACACCTTAATGTTGCCAAGTTTGATATATTGCAAATCATTCAAAAAGACTCTGCCTTAATGTATAAATTAAGTTTATACTCTTTATAATATTTATAATGTAAGTTTATTAATGCATTAATAAACTTGCACTTGTTTATTAATGCATTAATAAGTATTATTTATACTGTTTCCATTTTGCAAAAATCTGTTTTTACCCCAAGCATTATTGGACTTTGTGTAATTCTTCTTTCATCTCGAACAGCCAAGTACTGTACAGCTTAACACCTAGGATGTAAAGATCTTGGAACCTCACTAAATTCATCTTAAGCAAGCCAAATGAGGGAAGGCATGGGATAGACCAACATTTTTCAACCTCAATAACTTTCAAGTTGTGTAGACTTCCAACTTCCAAAATTCTGGAAGTTGAAATCCATTTATCTTGAAATGGCTGAGTTTGAGAAATAAGGACATAGACCCCTCGCTCTTTTTCACAGCATGGCATCCTTAATTCATGCCCACTCACCCAGCTTCTTTCCCTAATCCCGAACCAATACTGTCCTTCCTTTAAAAAAAGAAAAAGGATTGTGATACCCCCTTCCCCATCCCACTCTGTGCGGTATTTGACGAGAAGAGGTCGCCGATCGACACAAAACAATTTTAGAGGGGAATCAGGCTCCTCTGAGACGCTTGGGCTCCGCCAGCCAAGCTCTGCTTGAGGGTCACGTGGACACGCCGCTCCTCCCTTCCCCGCCTCGGGCTCCTCCTGCTTTCGTTGCGGGGTCGCTCGGTCCCTTCGCCCGCCCACCGCCGCGCCTCCGGCGGTAGGTATCCGGGTAGGGCTGCCGTTTGCGGGAGTGGGCTTTGGCCTTTGGCAGGGGAATTTTCCTTTCTCGCCTCTTCCTGCTGAGGAGGTTCGAGGGGGCTGCGCTTAGAGAACCCGGTGCCTGCGCTGGGGGAGCCATTTCGTTTCCTTCCCTTAAAAACAAACCGAGATCAATGATCATGGGTGTTCGGTCCGTAAGCCAGGACAGTAAATCAAAACCCGACCCACCCAACCCGCTTTCCCCAGCTTGCAAAAGCCTGGCAGAACGCGATCGCGGTCGGTGGGTGGGTCCAAAAAAAAAAAAAAAACTGCTTTCTGGCTGGCTTGGTTGGTCCCGGTGTGGTCGGATCCCGCGGAGGGTTGGATGGATCCCGAGTCTGAAAACGGTCATGGTTCTATAAGGGTGCAGAAAGCGGTGATCTCACCGAATGTTCAACCGAGTTGATTTGCAACCTCT
Organism: Masticophis lateralis; assembly: GCA_030761175.1. Taxonomy (NCBI): domain Eukaryota; kingdom Metazoa; phylum Chordata; class Lepidosauria; order Squamata; family Colubridae; genus Masticophis; species Masticophis lateralis. The sequence goes on from JAUDYJ010000001.1 coordinate 91,330,152, forward strand.
CTTTGTGATGACGCCGGTTGGTGGTTGTTAAGGGCTTACGCGTGCATCGCCCCAGGCGCAGAATCCTGGGATGCCAGTGTGTAATCCGAACGTGGGAAACACGTAGCCTTCCAGGTGTTAACTCAGCCCCCGCATCCTATCTCGGGTGACTTCTTGAAATTAGGAGTTTAGTAACATCTGGAAGGATCAGGTGCCTTGGAGGGACCACCCAGGCATCTCTCCTTCGTCCCATGTTGCTCGAGGGGAGTTCTAAAACAATCCTCGGGACGTCCGATTGACAAGATGATGTTTTAACGTTTTGATCTTGCAATAGGCGTTGTATTTAATTGGTTATGCGTTTACAAACATTGATATATTATACCGTGTTATAATTGCTTTTGGAAATCAGATTGGTGAGCTTTGGTGAACCGGTGAAATAAAGTACAAGAAGCAGCTTCAACAGAATGCTGTGGTCATGATTTTTTTAAACAAAAATCAAATTCGATTTCTGTATCAGAAATTTTAAGATTTCAAGACACCATACAAATTATTCCCTCCAATTTTATTCTCTCAACAATTCTGAGAATATCGTAGAATGGGCTGTGAGATAATAGAAGCCGAGAGAAAACTAGGCTGAAGATGAACTTGAATCTGAGTGTTTAGATGTTTTGGTATTGCTTAGACACAACTGTTCATTAACAGTAACATATTCTGTTTTTATATACAGAATGAAGAACTTGGACAAAGAAAAGTTTTATAGTTTCATATTTGAGAGATGTGACAATGCCAGCAGGTGCAAACTTTAATGTTTTTATATATTTCGCACAATCTATAACAATTTTTTTTTAATCCAAAAGAAAATTATTTTAAGTTTTCTTGCTTTAAAGAATATTATTTCTGGTGCAGACTTTTCTGACTTCCTTACTAAACATTGTAGATATTGGCAAAGAATTTCCTATTAAAGAGGTTTTTCAATGTGTAATTCTCATGCTGTTCTTACAAAATTGCTACTTTGTTATTTCACATATTTTTGTTATTGCTGTAATTATTGTTTATTTTTTATATTTATATATTTTACTGATATTGTGAGCTGTCTGGAATTTTATAGAGATAAGGTGTGACTAAAGGAGACATGTCCAACCCATGGCCTATGCACCGCATACAGCCCTGGAAAGCTAGTAATGTGGTCCCACAAGATTGTAAACTTTTAACATTATGTGATTTATTACATTAACTATATTACATATTTTATATGTGGCCCATGGCAATTCCTCTTCTCTGAATGCAGCCCAGGCAAGCCAAAAAGTTGGACACCCAATGATGTAAAGGCGTTAAATAAATGGTGACACATAAGACAGATGTGACATATATTCAGATACTCTAAAGCCATCTATTAATTATCTGTTTCTTTTTGCAATAAAGCCTGGTATATTTCTTAGTTTTTTACAATTCCATGCATAGAATTGTTCATTCTAAGTTTCTTTTACATATTATTTGGAAATGTGGTAGTCTTATCTTATCTAATAAACCAAGTTATCAAATTTTTTTTTTAAATTTCCCAGTTGAGAGCGAAGCCAAGGCAAAAACTAAGGTTCGTTTTGAAGAAATATTCAGGAATCATGCTGGTCTAATTGAGAAAAAGAAAATTAAAAAGAAACAGTTAAACATCCCAGAGACTATTGTGGTGAGTTGAATATACTTATGAATAAATGTTTGTTGCTTCCAAAAAGTAAAGCATAGAATTTCCAAATTCAACTTCATAAATAGTGTCAGGGAGTTTTGATTATCCTTTAAAGGGTCAATACATTTTGAAGGACATGGATTGGTGAAACTTTATAGTTTCAGACCCTCACCCCCCAAGTTATTTGCTCCCTTTGAGAGTTAAAAAAAATAACTTGAAAATACACTTTGAAATTAAATACTTGTTTCTATAATTAATGCTATTCAGGTGAGATGTAATGATTCTGTTTTATTCTTTTCTTTGCACCACAAGTGGGTACACTTGAAAGTCATGGTTAGCATCAGTGGTGGGTTCCTCCTGGTTTGGCCCGGTTCTCCCGAGCCGGTAGTGGTTACGATATGATGTCACCGAACTGGTTCTGCACCCCCCGCGTTATTCTTACCTTTTCTTCCCAGCTGATGGCTAGGGGGAAAAAACTGTTTAAACTCTTGCAGGGGGGCTTCAAAGGGCCGCCCTACAGCTGATCAGTGTTAAGAGAAAACAAATGAGTAGACCAGTGCCTGCAAAAATACATGAGTAGATCAGTGCCTGCAAAAATAAATGGGTAGATCAGTACAGCTCTGCAAGCAGTTAAAAGCCTGGTAGACCAGTACCTCTGCTAAATCCTAAATAATTGTCACATGACCATCAAGCCACACCCACAAAATAAGCCATACCCAAAGAACCGGTAGTAAAAAAATGTAGAACCCACCCCTGGTTAGCATCCAGGAAAAGTGCCTGGTGAGCAGAAGTTTTGTTTCAAAGAGACATTTTCAGATTAAATGAACTCAATATGCAATCTTTGTTAATACCCCGTCCTCTACAGTTATGGCTTTTGTACCCTGAAAATATGATCTCTGCACATGGTGAAGTATAGGATGAGGGCAGCAGAATGGATAGGAAAAAAGACCACGGGAAAAGTGGCTTTTATTCCAGGAAAATTATTATAATATCTGGAACGGCCAACTCTGTATGGTCCAGAGGAGAAATTCACAAAATTCTCTTTAAAGTATGTCCTCAGACTGGTATGTTTTGCACATTCCTAAATTTATTTCCTTGTCTGATTTGGCATGTTCAGGGTCAAAAATATCTTTTAAAATGTGCATTGTTAGGGCTTACAGATGCATAAATTCAAAGAGGATTTGATTATTTTCTCTCCCTCTCTCTCTCTCTCTCTCTCTCTCTCTCTCTCTCTCTCTCTCTCTCTCTCTCTCTCTCTTTGCTGGCAGAATAAGTTTAGGAATGCTTTCAGAACATATTTTTCAGCAAATACTGAATTTAGTCCTCTTTCCTTCATAATCCTTTCATCACTTTGTCTCTCAAAAATGTGTATTTCTGGCAAGTCTGATTTGGTATTTTACTATTTTTATATTGTGTTCTTTTTTGGACAGATTTAAGAAACCTTTGTGCATTTTTAAGCTGGACATTGTCCTGAAATTTGGTCTAATATAGAATTGAATGAAAGTATTTCAAATAAATAATGCAGGCGTTAAAAGTCTACAGGATTTTTGTTTACAATTACCATTAATGATGATAATTCTAAGTGATTTGCTTTTGTTCTGAACTGTAATGTGCAAGAAAGGCACAGAAACATTTTTATTTGTTATCTAAATAAAGTGAAGTCTTGGAATAAGTATACATATATTCCAAAGAACAGTTTCACAAAACCAGTCTCTATCTTTCAAGAGAAAGATAGGATTTCTTTTGAGAGAAAAATAAAGGAATTGGAAGCGAGGTTAAGAAATGAAGGTTATAGTTGATACAGAAAAGGAAACATCAGAAGGTGATTAGGAAAGAAATGGAAAACTAGTTTAGACAAAATATAACAGAATTTTTGCAGAGTTAAAATAGAGTATGTACATATTTATAAATAAGTTTTAATTATTTCCAAACATTATGATCAGGTCTTTTGAAATTGAATTTGGTTTTTCAGTCTTCTGACAAAATATATCTAATATAAAAGAAGTGCATATAACTCTGTGTACAGTAATTTCAGGTTACCAGATTGCAGTGTAGATATATCTCTTTTAAAATGTTTGAAAAACAAATGTTTAAACTCTCTTGATTATTATGAGCTTCTTTTGTTAAACATTATTTCTGTTACTAGGTCTGTGGTCAGTAAATTATGCCTGTTTAACAAGTAATATTTATGTTAGGTATAAATGTAGAATATTATTTTCGTTATACTTGAAGATATGTTTTTCAGCATGACATGCTGACAGAGCAATTTTGCAGGGGCTCAAGAAAACCGGAGGGGATTTTTCTTATAAGAGTTACATTAAAATCTTGCTCAAATCTATAATCTTTTCATGTTTATATGAATTCCATCTGTTGTAGTACAAGTAAATCTTAATTGTTACCCTTCAAACACTAAAAGTGAAATATTAATAAAAGATTGTATTTATTTTTTATAATAATTGCATATTAGTGTACTTATAAATGGCTTCCCAACATTTTGATTATAGCTGGAGACATTAAAAAATCATCTGACCAAAGGAAGCGAAAACGAGCCCATTATCAACAGCACATATAACCCTGAGGAAAGAAGTCCACGGATCCCAAAGCGTACGTTGAGAGATAAAGCATCAATTGAAGAAAAAACAAATGATGTTAGCGGAGAGGAAAGCAAGCAAGTTGGGCTTAAGAAGAAGAAAAAGGCAGCCCTACAGAAACAACTTAATGAGGAAGAAAAGGCATCTGAAACGAAGTTACACTGTTCTGAAAAACAGATTCAGGTTTTTACAAAGAAAAAAACAGACAGCGTATTGCAGGCAGATGCAGTTCATTGGAAAGGTGACAGCAACATAAAAGTTTCCTTGAGTGGACTGCGAGACAGATCTGAGTTAGATGAGGAAGAAGAACAGTTAATTCAAGCCTACGAACAGCAAGTGGCTGAGGAAGAAGCAAGTGCAATTAAGAAAAAAATTAAAAAGAAACTTAAAGAACAGATGTCTGAATTCGTTCCCAGCGCTCAAAGCCATGAAACAGTATTAAACAATGAAGTGAGAAAAAAGAAGAAAAAGAAAAAAGACATACCGGTTTCCTCTGAATCTCAAACAAGGTATAATAGTAAGTGATACATTTGTATGGATGTAAGATTTGTGACAGCTGTTTGGGTTGCATTATTCTTGACATGAGAAATAATTCCATATGGCTTTGTGAAGAAAATATAATGGCTCTGTCATATGGGGGGGGGGGGGGAGATATATTAGTGAACCAGTTTTGTCTCCTTGCAAAACTATACCGTGGTTTGTAAAGTGGGAATGACAGAATAGGTAGTTGGAGTCGGATTTGATAAGAGATATAGGGAGTCTGCCCATTACGCTCATAAGCCATTACAGTTGTAAGGTGGTTCACCCACATGACAGACCTGCTTTTTCAACCTTTCTTGTGATGGTCGTTAAGCAAATGTGGTAGTTGTTGTTCATGATGGAGTGTTTTTGCTGAAAACTGGAATTAATTTTCAGAAAAAACTTAAATTGTGGACACATGGCATGTGACACTGCAAACTGCCATAAATGCAGGCCAGTTGCCAAGCACCTCAAATGCAGACATGCGACTTTAGGGAGAGAGGCGGCAATTGGAACGTTAGGTTTTTAAGTACCTTTTGGGAAGTCAGTTGTAATTTTGAATGATTGCAAAGCAACTGATCACAAGTTGAGGGCTACCGATAGGAATGAAGATTGAAATCATACCTTCCTTGTCATGTTGCCTAGACTCTTAGCCATGCCATCACTCAGCTTGTGTTTCACCCTGATTCTGAGTTTATCCTACCATAGGTCCAGCTTGATAGGACGAGATTTTTAATAAACTTTTCCTGAACAAACTTTGTGCGGGCAAGGTGTCTCAGTTAAATCAATTCAAACCACTTCGGATGTGTATGTTGTTTGTCTGCATTATAGAATGTAATTTTTAAACCATTAAATCTGGGAGTATATTTCAATCCTTGTTAACCCCATGACTTCTTTCATTCAGTGTAATGTTCCTATCTGAATTACAACATGAGCCAGAGGAAGAAAATACCAGGAAAAAAAGATCTTTGGAAAGACCATTTGTATCCAAATCTAAAGAAGGTGATCTATTAATAGAGCAGGAAACGAAAGGCAAAAAAGCAAAAAGAAAATCCCCAAAAGGTTTGTGTGATTAGAAATTGAGTGTTTTAAATGTTTTCTAATGGAAGTAATTCTCAGTTAAGAGGCCTATAGTGCGTATATGTTGCCATCTTTGTGGCATAAAGATCAGAACAGTAATCCACTGATTTTGTATTAGCAAGATTAAGGTGATGGATCCTGCTTGCATTTAAGAAGATCTGGCTATTTCCACAGGCACTGGGCCAGGATGTTATGTATGTGCATTGTTGAGTTTAAGTTGTATTTGTAAATAATGGTGCTGGTAAGGCTGTTTTAATAATATCAGACATAATAAAGAAAGCCAGTTTGGTTTAGTGATGCAGGCACCAAGCTAGAAAATGGAAAACTCTGAATTCAAGTCCTGCCTTAATCATGAAAGCCAGCTGGATGATCTTGAGCCAGTGACTCACACTCAGCCCTACTCACCTCACAGGATTGTTGTGAGGAAAACAGTAGAAGGAAAGTGTGTTAGATATGTTCGCTATCTTGAGTTATTTGCAAAAATAATAAAAGTGGAAATTAAATTAAATTGTGGCCAGAGTTGTCTCATATATGGTCCAGAATGCGGCCGTGCGGGTGGTGATGGGAGCGACATGGCGCTCCCATGTGACTCCCCTCCTGCCCGAGCTGCACTGGCTCCCGGTGGTCTTCCGGGTGCGCTTCAAGGTTTTGGTTACCATCTTCAAAGCGCTCCATGGCTTAGGACCAGGGTATCTTCGGGACCGCCTTCTGCCACAAACAGCCTTTCACCGACCAGTCCACTCCCATAGAGAGGGGCTCCTCAGGGTGCCGTCAGTCAAACAGTGTCGACTGGCGGCCCCCAGGGGGAGAGCCTTCTCTGTGGGGGCACCTGCCATCTGGAACGAGCTCCCCCCTGAGATAAGGAGGTTACAGGACCTATGTACCTTCCGCCGCGCCTTAAAAATGTTCTTATTTGAACAAGCTGGTCTGGCTTAACCTCCTTTTTATATTGGGTTTTAAATATTTTATATAATTGGATTTTTAAATTGTTTTCTAGCCTCATTATTTAATTTGTTTTCAACGATTTTTAACTTTTGTATTCTATTGTATCTTATCTTGGCTGTTCACCGCCCTGAGTCCTGTCTGGGAGAAGGGCGGTATACAAATTTGAATAAATTAAATTAATTAAATTAATATTATAAGATAGGTGGCAAAGAACTTTACTTAACTCCTTATTGTTGGGTTTTAAAGGGTGAAATGTATCGTATTTTTTAGAGCATAAGACGCATCAGAGTATAAGACGTAGCTTAGTTTTTGGGGTGGAAAATAGAGGGAAAAAATCTGCCTACCAGGTATTCATCTGGCTAGTGTCCTTAGTCTGGTCAGCTTCCGAACATTAGTTTGCTGGTTTTTTATCCCCTCCTTGGAGATAAAAATAACAGCTTCTAAAGCACAGCTGAGAGGAAGCAGCAATGAGAAAAACAGGCAAAACATGAGGAGATTGCTTCACTAGCACCTAGTTAGGGCTGAAAAAAAGCTATATTCAGAGTATAAGATGCACCCAAAATTTCAGCCTCTTTTTTTGGGGAAAAGGTGCATCTTATACTCTGAAAAATACGGTATATTTTAAGCCTTGAGAGTTTTAAACCTAAAAGCACCTAGCCATCTCTAGTCGGGGCTGCCAGTTTTATTCCTGCCTATCCTGATATCTTCATGAAGTCACTAAGATTTCTGACAGCTCCCAGGCAGATGTACTTTCCACGTTAAAGTGTTTATGCTGTTGAATCATTCAAGACAGCTGTTATGCATGGAAATCATGATCTGACTCATAATAAAGGAGTTGACTGAAAATTCATTTAAGACAAATTTTTAAATTGTAGGTTCTCAATTTTTACTAAAGCCTATTTTTCCTTTCTCCTAGCTCTAGAAGAAGATACTGAAAACATGACAGAAAATACCTTACGCATGACTTCTGAGAATCTTTCACTGGAATCAAAACCTGGTTTTGATGATAACCTTGTTTTAGGGGTTTACATCCATCGAACTGATCGACTTAAAACTGATTTTATGGTATCCCATCCAATGGTTAAGGTTCATGTGATTGATGAGAAAACTGGTTTATATGTGAAGAAAGAGAATAGGTGATTTTACTGACTTTCTGTAGATTTTTTTTTATTCTTGATGTTAATTAATTTGTCCGTGAAAAGCTCAGATAAATTTTGTTTTTTCTAGATCCATATAGATGTATATAACCCATTAAATGAGGGTCATTCAATATGTTTAAACAAAAATGTGTCAAATAAAACTCTAGCTTATTTAATATTCCTTAATTATTTCTGTACCGCAGTAATTCTCATTTACTGAACAGAATTGAGGGTCCTATGCTTAAGCAGTTTTAGGTGGAGTCAGTTTTTGGATTTTGGATTGCAAATTGAGACCTTTAAGAATTTATCATTCTTTCAATTCTCATTGCCAATTGAATGTAATGCAAATACTGTTTGTAAGTTTGTTGGGTGGTCAGATAACTATAGATGTAATGAACGTTCATTTCAAATAGGACAGCCTGTAAAAAATGCACAGATTCTCTCCAGGATAATACTCTTGGGATTTTCCAGAAAGATCATATTAAAAGTTTTGATGATATGGTCAAGAATGTATCATGGCTGGAGTCAAAATTATATCTAATCTGCAGTATTTAGAAAGAGGAAAATAAAGAAATTACTTATTCCCTAATCTCTAATATTTGCTACTACCTTATGCACACTCCACAGCAGAGGTGTCAAACTGGCGCGGATGCATCACACGCAGTCCACCCCCACTCCAGCTCTGTAGAAGGGAAAAATGTCACAATACATCATGTGATGGCAATGTGACACAGCAAATTTGACGCCCGTGATCTACAGAGAACAGACTCCATTGAACTTGACAATTTTAGCCTGCAAACAAAACCTGTCACAGATATTATATGAAGCACTTTCTAATGCAGTATGCCTACAATATTTTAATCATTTGTAAGAATTGGTTTTAAGTGATAGCAAATGAAGATATTCAAGCTTCTATTTTTTTTCCTCTTAAGGTTATCCATCTGTGATGTTCTGTAACCTTTGACCCGCATTAAACTCACATTAATTCACTTTTTTGTATATCATTGTGGTTTGGACTTTGCTTAGAATAATCTGAATAAAGTTCACTATATTTTGATTTGCTCATAAAGCTAACCTTCAATGTTATTTGTTTGTTTTTGGTTTAGCCCAGTATCTGAACCAATCCAAAGGAAGAATCTAAGGACAACCCAAAGACAAACAAATCTCATGCATTGAAGTGGGACATTTAAGCCAGTTGATAGTTGGATGTTGAACACTTTTTCTATTGAATTAAAGCCACTTCAGTGGTGGGTTGCTACCGGTTCGCGGTAGTGAATGAACCTGTAGCGGCGGCGGCAGGAGGCTCTGCTCAATCGCCCGGATGTCTCTGTGCATGTGCAGAAGCATTGTGCGTGCGTACCCACGAGCGAACTGGTAGCGAACGAAATTGGAACCCACTGCTGAGCTACTTAATCTGTAGACAATTATAATAGAAACAAGACATAACTCAATTACATGTATTGTTTTTATATAGCAATCGACAAGTTTCATCCTTCTATGAACAAGAGAAAGTGGGGCATATTCTTCCTATTATGACCCAGCCTTATGATTTCAGACAGTTTAAATCAACACTACCAGAATGGGAGGAGCAAATAGTATTCAATGAACGTTTTAACTATTTTCTCCAAGATGCTGAAGGGAGCCCCAAAGTAATTCTGTTTTTTGAGGTAAGAAATGAACCGTTAATCATTTTATCTTTTGTTCCTTCTGGCAAATACTTTCTGTATCTTTCCTCTTACGGGTAAAATGCACAATTTCAAAACTGGATTGCTTAGGAACGATGCACTTTTGGTGGTGGAAGCAGACCAGATAATCTAATTGCATAAAAACATTTTCATCGGACAGTTTCTGAAATTTAAAGATGCATGTAGGCGATTTTTGCAACATCAGAGAGTACAATATTTTATTTTCAGGTCTCCTATTAACCCAATTATCTGTTTTACTGCTTAACTGAATACTTGGTTGCTACGGAAAGAGACAAGTTTAGAATCAAAGCAAAAGTAAAGGAGTGTCATCTGGGAAGTTTCTTCGATCCATAACAACAACCTACATCTAGTTTGTATATACGCCTTTAAAAGCATTTTCTTGTGATGAAGCTCACAACTTCTGTTTTTATGGCATCCTGAGTGAGATCTGAAATCAAATACAGCAAGGCTTTAGATTGCTGTTCTCTATAGATATCTCAGTTGTTTACTGTATTTGCCACAAGAGGTCTTTATCATAGGAAACTAATATGTACAAAAGATTTAAGAAAAATCCAGCAAAATTAACTGATATTTTCTGTGACTGTAATTACAGAAATGTAAACTGAATAAAATGTGTTTTCTACTTCTAGATCCTTGATTTTTTGAGCATGAGTGATGCAAAGGCCAACTTTGATATTCAAGCTCAGGAAAGCGGCTTTCGGAAAATCTGTTGGGCATTTCTAAAGGTTTTTATTTTTTATTTTAATGGAAACATTGTACTGAAGCATTAAACAAGCCTGAGCAAAGATAAACACAAAAATTGCTTTGTGTATAGTCCAAGAGTAGACTTTGTATATAGTTAGGTATATTTCAACTAGTTTACATTCAAAAAAATTTCAATTTGCACAATATAGCAGAAGTTGGATGGAGGCTCTTCACAATTATTTCTCTTTGGATTTCTGATTAAATATGTGGTGGCTATTTATGTTTGCTTTCCTGAATTTATTCTGGCACCATTTAACGAAACAAAACCAGCTTGTTTCTGAGTCAGTAATGATGACAGCAATACAAATGACAAAACAGGCTAATTAGAAAGCATTGTCAACTATCTCTTGGCTGGTGATGTCATTGTGAGCCCCAATTAATGTGATAGCAATATTTTAGCACTCATTTTATCTGTGGGTGTTGTGTAATAGATTTTGACGTGAGTGTGTTGAGTTGTGCATGTAGCACTTCTGTTCCATTCTTTAAACCAAACAAATCTTCCCTGGGATCATACTACAGCTGTGGACGGCAACTGTGCCCCCAATTGGTCAAAAGAGCATCAAAAACGTGACTCTTCATCTAGGTGCTGGGTGAAAAAGAGAGAGACTTAATCCATCGGTTGCACTTACCATCTTTCATTTTTTATTCATGACTATTGTAATTTCTTCAGTTGTTTTGATCTGCCCAGATTCATTTGGAATTGGGCCTAGTTGCCTTTTCACAGCCGCCATTCTTAGTTGTTGAAATAGAATAAATTTTCATTGGATGATAGTTTTCGTAAAATGTTTTTCTTTTGACTCAGCTATTATAGCTAAACCTATAGTCTGGATGTGGTGGCACAGTGGCTAAGATGCTGAGCTTGTTGATCGAAAGTTTGGCAGTTCAGCAGTTTGAATCCCTAGTGCCGCATAACGGGGTGAGCTCCCATTACTTGACCCAGCTTCTTTCAACCAAGCAATTCGAAAGCACGTAAAAAATGCCAGTAGAAAAATAGGGACCACCTTTGGTGGGAAGGTAACAGCGTTCCGTGCGCCTTTGGTGTTTAGTCATGCCGGCCACATGACCACGGAGATGTCTTCGGACAGCACTGGCTCTTCAGCTTTGAAACAGAGCTGAGTACCTCCCCTTAGAGTTGGTTACGACTAGCACATATGTGCGAGAGGAACCTTTACCTTTACTTTATAGTCTAGAAATTATAGTATGAGATTGACTCCTTATATCCCTTCTGAATAAAATTCAAGAACTGTATGGTAGAAATAACTCTGGCATAGTCTGGCTGGATACTTTTATCAGGCTGTAGCAAAAGGATAGGAGACATTGGCATTCCATTGGTTCTGGTAGGAACAATTGGATCTGGTTCAGAATCAACTGGTTGGTTCTTAATGTCTAATTTTAAGCATTGATACCTGAATGTCTCTGGAGATTCTCAGTTATCCAGTAGTGGGTTGCAAATCTCATCTCTACCGGTTCACCCGATCCAGAGCAAACCGGTAGCAACCCATCACTGTCATGCATTCAAAAAAGGATGCAAATGACTAGCTGTCTGCAAGGAGTATAAATCCTTCCATTCTCCACCATCCAGTCAGAGCTGAAGAAGCTTCTTCGATGAGAAGCGAAACATCTTCAAAGAAAAAACAAGGCAGTCCAGTTGCTTCCTGAAAAAGTACCTTTGGGACGACCATGACCTGGATCACTGAGCATCTCTACAGACTGTTAGGGTGGGTGGTTTTTAGGTCTCCCCAGTGTTAGTCCAGTGTCTTAGCTGCAGCACCACAATTGTTTATGGTTTTAGAGGACAGATGAATTTGTCCTTTCATCAGTAAAATTCTTCAGTGTAATGTATGTTTTTTTTCTCCATCTTAATTATTTGGTCATTTTCAGCTTGTTGGTGCAAATGGAGTTTTGAACGTTGGTGGAAAAGTACGTCTTCAGTTGTATTCTTCTCCTCCAAGGACCAGGTCACAACTTCACATGGTGGAAGTTTATGACTGGTGGGCAAAGTATCCCAGAAACAATTACCCTTCAACATTGTATGTGACTGTAAAAGGCATTAAACTTCCCGATCACGTATGTTAATTTAAGTGTCTTTAAAATGTATCTTATGACCATGACAAACTAATGTCGTCTTCTTGGCCTTTTTATTATTAGCTGCGGAGAGAAAAATATTTCCGTTTGTGTTAACTTCTGAAATGTCTCATCTTTAATTATCCCCTTCCAGTAATCTAATATAATTCTGTTTTATGCTATAAATAAATTAAGGCGTATGCTGCTGAATAGTGAAGTTTGGCAAAAACGGTAGACTATATAGGAAGTTTTCCTCTTTTTTTTTTTTAAAAGAAGACTGCTAAAGCTGAGATGTATTCATCAGATTTGCTTTAGTGAAATTGATTAACAGTAATTTTATTGCTGTCCTGTTCTGATAAATTGAATATAGCTAGTGATTTGAAGGGTATAGGTTTAGAAAGCTTCTTTATCTTATAGATTCAAAGAGATGATCCTTAGTGATTTGACTCATAGGGTATTCATACTTACACTCTTTATTTCTGCTTAGAAAGATGCCTTATGCTTCCATACAAACAATTTCTACTGTAGCAGAATCCAAAGTTAATACATGAGCATGTGTGTTGACACAACAGCTTGCTGGTTACAAGTATGTTTTTGACATGTCATGCTAGCAGTATAAGTTGGTTCAGTTAGTGCTTCATGATATCATGTAGTGGCTGTAGGTGTTAGTGAACAGTCATAAAATCTGTAGCACTGATGGGAAATGAATAGTAATCTGATGAAAGGCATTTGCAAATGAACATAATCACATGCTTGGTATGATATTTTGAGGATGGAGAAATCAAGTCATATATGCGTGTGTTAACTAACCCTGGATGTACTTGCAGTTTGATTTACTGAAATGAAGTTAGTTTTCATATGAATAGTCTGATGTGCACTCCCTTTCTTTAAATGGTCCATTATATTTTCTTCATACTTTTCATGTACAGAAATTTTATATTTTTTGTTTTATGTCACTACATACGTTGTTTTAAATTAAAACATATATTAAAATTGTTTTCATATATTTTTTCTAGGTAAACCCTTCTTTGCGATCCATGATGGCTATTCAGCAAGAATATCATAGCACATCATTCCTGGATCTACAAAATGATATCTCTAAAACAATATTGAATTCTGGAACTCAGGTGAAAAAGGAAGAACCATTTAAATGGTCAAAACTTCCTGGACAGGTAAAAACATTTTCGGATAATTGTTATACATTTTGATATTAGCCTTTTTTTTAAAAAAAAAAAACAACCAAACTATTGTTATAATCTTACTTTAGTGAACTTTAGAAAAACAGAAAGGACTTGAGGTTTCTTTTCTAGCTTTTATTTGAGAAATAGTACTGTTTATGACTAGGTGAATTGCAGATATTTTGCAGAAAAATACAGCACCTGTATTATTATTAAATATGAATAGTAGAGAAAGTTAACTTAGTAAATTTAAGAAAATAGACTGCTACTTAAAATACTAGTGATAGTTTGAGTAGTCTTAATCTTTTTGTTTCTATGAGCCTGCTGAAATACTGTTTCATTTCCAGAATTCTGCTTGGATTCTGGAAGGGAAAGCTTTAAGCCTATGTACTTTTTTCCTCCCTTTGGTATAGAGAAAACAAATGATGAAATGCTATTGTAAAATTTTGTTATTGCAAGATTCATACTGAAGTGTCAGTAATCCCAAATTTAAAAATGCATTTTTTCAGGGTCAAAGTTGGTGTGCTGATAAATGGCTGACCATTTTTCTGGAAAAAAACAAACACCCCTATTGTTTCCCAAACTCTAATGTACTTCGGATAGGGGGGCAATTTGCAGGAAGCAACATATATAGAGAAAAGCAGTATAAGTAAAAATAAATGAGACTGGATCCCATTCAAAAATAAATTCTAAGTTGCGATGACCCAATTGCCTTTTCTTTGTAATATAAATGTCTTTTATAAAATAATGTAGCATGATATATAATTTGGTTCCTCATAAGAAACACGCATTAGCGTGGAGGGAAGTGGGAGAGAAGCACTGCTTTAGAGATTAAGTGCCAAATGTGAGATACATTCTTGATTTTTTTAATATATCTAATTTTACTGTCTGCAGTTTTTCATTACCTTTTTCATCTTTTTTTTTTTTAATTTGGTTTATATGCCGCCCTTCTCCGGAGACTCAAGGCGGCTTACAATGCGTTAAGCAATAGCCTTCATACTTTTGTATATTTATACAAAGTCAGCTTATTGCCCCCACAAACTGGATCCTCAATTTACCTACCTTAGAAAGGATAGAAAGCTGAGTCAACCTTGAGCCTGGTGAGATTCAAACTTAGTATAATTGCAGACAGCTGGTTTTAATCACAGTGCTTTTAGTCTGCTGAGCTATCCAGGTTCCTTCCCTTTATATGATCCTAGTTTAGGCACGATGACAAACCTCTGTTCCTCAGAAGTCTATGTCATAACCAATTTGTTATATAAAGCTATGAAATTTTTCATATACATATACGTATACGTATATGTAAAGAAAGAAACAGACATTCTGCAAACTCCAGAACTAAAATAATTAAAATTTTATTCTACTAAGCTTTCCTCAGCCATCCGCTAACATCGTCAGAGTATTAAACTACCATTACAGAGATCTCTGCCTTTATATGCCATTAATCAATTTGCCATTGCGTGTGTAATAGGCCCTTCCTATGGCTGATGAAAGCTTAGTAGAATAAAATTTTAATTATTTTAGTTCCGGGATTCACAGAATGTCTGTTTCTTTCTTTATAAATATACCTGGAACTCATATTTTTAGAATAGTTTGTAATATATGCATGTTTTAGTGTATTCGGGTCTTTTCCCGTGCAAGATTGAGAGTATCTTGGCGATGTTTCAACGAGGTCCCACTCGTCATCTTCAGCCTGTGTCTTCCTCTTTGTGCTTGTGAAGCAGAAGACACCAGCCTGAAGATGACGAGTGGGACCTCGTCAAAATGTCACCAAGATACTCTCAATCTTACACGGGAAAAGACCCAAATACACCAAAACTTGCATACCTCTTACCAGTGAAAATCTATGAAAACATACACACCCACACACACAGAGAAAATAATTTTGTATTTAAACAAGCTTACAAATAACGGTTCACTTTGGATCCGCAGGTATGTCGATTGCCAAACAAATACCTTTTTTCCTTGAAAGCAGGAGATATGGGATGTTTCTGTATTCGTTTCTCTGAAGATGGACGGACTTTAGCAGCAGGTTGTGCAGGAAGAGATGGTTATCCTGTTATTTGTAAGTGAGAGTTTCAAGACCTATCTATGTATATGGTGAACTGTTTGGAGAGGAAATTTTTCTTCTTTTAATCCTTGAAAGTTGATTGATTATTCAAATTTAAAGTATAACCAAATGCTAAAGGGTACTTTTTAATATTTTCTCCTCGCATTACAGATTTATTTTATTTTTTAATTTTAGTGGTGTTCCCTCACAGTAATTCAAGTGATATCAGTAAATCCTTCCACTTTATTTTCCCCTATATCCTAAAACATGCCCTATGTTTCAGTATTCACTATTTGTCATTCAAAGTCACGTAATCTTAATATTACAGTTAGGCTGATGTAACTTGTGAATGAAGTTCAATAATTTAAATAAATTTAATTATTTAGAACATCAAATTAATAGATTTATAATTAACCTAATGGCTCAAATTTGTTGTAAGTTCCCCAATCTTATACCATTGGAACTTGTTCATTCTAAATTTTCAAGAGCAATTTTCCAAGTTCCTCACTGGATCTCCAAAGCTTCATTACAAATGGAATCTGGAATAGTGAGGATGGAGGCTAGAATATGGCAAGTGATACTCTATTATTATTATTTTTTTGTCTGTATGTATTTTTCTTAACTATCCTGACGTCGTCTATTTAGTTTTATTTATTTGATATTTGAATAATAGTTTTTTTCTTGTGCTAGTTAATGACTGCAATGAAGTTAAAGTGGCAAGATGTTAGTTAAATTAGTAAGTCCTCATCCCTTCTAGAAACACAATACTATATTCAAATGAAAATACTCACAACTAATTATGTGTTTTTTCAATAAGCCATGGTTTTCTTAATTATGGCTTTTTTGTGTGTGTGTAAGTCACAGTTGGTTAAATTGATATATCCTGGCAAACTTTAAACAAAGAGTCACAACGATGGCTGGATTTATACCACAATTTAAACTACCTGTATTGTGAATTTGCATGTTGTGTGAACCTTACCTGCCACTGATCGTGAGATGATTTAAATATGGAGAGTAATATAAAAGAAAGCATGGATGCTGTATAGAAAGGAAATAAATGGTGAACAATAAGCAGTATATAACTATAAACAACGGAAAAGTGAAATACTGGTTTTTTTCCTTCATCTAGATTGGTTTTATGATGCTGTGTACTGAGAGCTATACTTTAAATACTCGCTATTTCACTTTCCAGCCACTAGATGGTAGTAAACAGATACCTGAGTGTTTACTTAAACTTAGGTGCCAGTAGAGCTGAATGAACACAGAAACTCTGGAATTTCTTTAGGAAAATAGATTACTTTGTTGTGATTATTATTACAAATACCAATTTTATGAAATTATTTCCTTTTATCCATATAATTATTATAACATTTATACCCCATACTGTGCAGAGTATGGTTTTAAAACATCATAACACAATCATAGCATAAACCAATGTCAATTAAAGTAGCTCAGTAAATTGGCATTAAGAATCATAACATCACATTAAACTACACAGAAATCACCCACAAAATATTTTAACCCTCAAATATATGATGAAAAAGAATAATTTTGCCTGCCTTCCTAAAATTAAGAAACGTGTTAGCCACTCTAACCTCTGATTATTGGTTTAATATTGACAAAAATAAAGTCTTCATGACCATGCTATCTAACAATCATAATGCTTTATGTAAAGAATCCTCTTCAGATTCAAATGTTGTTTACTTGTTTCATGTATTTGCTTTAATGGTGTATATTTTTAGATCCTTAAAAGATTCTATTGTCCTCTCTATTAGTGTATGAGATTCCTTCAGGGTGCTACCTAAGGGAGTTCTATGGACATCTGAACATTGTGTATGATCTTTGTTGGTCAAAGGATAATCGGCATCTTCTTACTGCTTCCTCAGATGGCACTGCAAGGTCAGTATAACCAACTTTCTCCTATTAAAATTGAGGTATGCAGTATACCTGAAATGAAAATTGCCCCAAATTTAAGATAATCATATACCCATCAGAAGAGGAGATTGGGGGGGGGGGGGAATTAAAACAACAACAAAATATCAGCTCATCAATCATGGATTGCCAAGTCTAGTAAAGCTAGTCCCCAGTAAATAGTATGTGCTTCAGACCAGAGGTGGGATTCACTTACCTTCCTTACCGGTTCGCAAATGTGAGCATACCTCCTCTGCACATGCGCATAGCTTTCCATGCATGAGCAGTGCTCACACATTACGTCTGGGCAGGTGGGTGGAGCCCCCCGCAGTCGCCACTACCAGTTCGCCCAAACTGGACGGAACCGGCTGAATCTCACCTCCAGACCTGAGTATAACTACATGTATCCATCTTCTTATAAATATACTGTCTCATTGGCATCCTTCAGTCTCAAGAGACTATGGTATCATGCTCTGGAAAGAGTTCCTAAAATAGCATCTAGTGTGACTAAAAAGGCCAATTCGAGAGTGGCAATCCCTTCCACACTGAGGGCAGATACATTCTGTAAATATACTATACATGCTTGCAAAAAGCACTCTCCCAAAGAGACAAGATGAGGACAAACAGTTACATTCATACCAAATAAATGAATAATCATAATATGCAGAATGTTTCAAATGTAAATTCTTTTCCAACAGATTTTATAAAGCCCTGCTTTGAACAGGACTCAAAGCACACTTTGTCAAAAGAATAGATATAGAAATTTCAATGCCACCCTTTGCTGCTGAACCCAGAACAAACTTACATTAAAGACCAGGATTCTTGCTTTTGTTCTCCTCCCCCCCACCCCTACCATCTCTTACACAATTATGTGTGCACATATAATCTTAGAGCTGGGGAGCTATAGAGATTGAACAAACTAAATAGTAAATAAACAGCTATTCCTTGTAGGTTTTATTTGTTTTTTATATTTCGTATTCAATCTCTTGCTTTATATCTCTGCCCCCATTAATAAAAGGTACATTCCTTTATTGCATTTGTTTTTTTTCCCCCACAGAACCAGATTCTTTTAAAAAATAATGCAGGTAATCTGTTGCTTCAAAACATTAGTTTGTACTAAACAAGCTGATGTGGTTAAATGATTTAACTTTAAGTCAAAAACATTGAGAGGAATCAGGCGGTTTTTGATTTTATAGAATAATTAATTGAAGAATTAGTCATTATAGAGATTTGGCTAACGAGTAAATGCTTTTTTGTTACCCAGAAGTTATCCAGGTCATATATTTGTAAGTAGACTCAAAATTTTTACAGATCATTTTTAAAAATATATTAACACACAGTTTAGTACTGAAATGGTGTGTTGCAGTGGTTCTCAACCTGTGGTCCATGGACCCCTAGAGGAGGCATGATGTCACAAGGCCACAAAGACTTGAAGAAATGTTATGATTTAAATCTTGAATTAAGTCTTGGGGGTCTTTGGCCATCGTTCGTGGCCACAAAAGGTATTTAAAGAGGGTCCGTGGTGAAGAAAAGGTTGGGAACCACTGGTTTATTGAATTATCCAGTAAAAAAAGAGACCAACTTTCTAAATGTTGTTTCTGTTTAGAATGTGGAAAATTGAAGTCCAGGCAACATCAGCCACCAAAGTTTTCCCACATCCTTCATTTGTCTACACTGCAAAATTCCACCCAGTAGCAGAGTACCTCGTTGTAACTGGATGTTACGATTCTGTGATTAGAGTCTGGAATGCAAAAGTAAAGGAAATTCATGGGCAGCTTTTACAAGAATTTGATGGTCACAAAAGTTTTATCAATACTTTGTGTTTTAATGCTGAAGGTAAGTTGCAGACATTTCACACTAAAAATGCAGCATAAAGTACCTATCTCATCTTTGTAATTACTCTGGATTTTATTACATATTATTGCTATTCTTTTAAGGAGGCTGAGAGTTAGTAATAGATACAGAAATATCTAGGGACTTCTAGTGGGGAAAAAAACCTAATATAATAAAAAGGATTTTTATATGAAAATCTAATGAAATATGATCAAACATAGGGGAAAGATTATAATATCCATCTTGAATACACTAGGTGTTTATGTCATTTGCAAAAATCTGCTGAATATACAAGGGTTAAATTGTGTACCCCCTCCCATCAAAGAAAAAAAATCATGTAGTTGGACAACACGTTTTTGGGGATGAGATGTTGGAGTAATAGGATAGAGTATTTAAGTTGAAGAATTAGCCAAAATGCACAACACAAGTTATGCATGAGATCTGATAAGAGAATACCCACATATTTGGTAGTACTGTATGTGGGAAAAAGATCTTAAAACTTTTAAATATATTTAATAAATGTATTATAAGTTGAATGGGAGCTGGCATTGTGATTTTCAGCAGATAAAATGTTTTCATGTAATCTTAAGCTTCATTGACAAAAGAATAATGCCTTCCCTGCTATTGGTAATAATTCTATTTTAGGGTGCGGTTGTGTAACATCTAAATACAGTTCGGGGGACATAGTTTCTGAAACAAATTCGCAAAATGGAAAAGTAGGTGATGATGAAAGATACTTGACTAGATACACTTTGCATAAAATATTATGCAGTATAATTACGATATATGAGTAATTTGAATGTCAGAATTCTTTTATCATATTAAGCAAACAAACTATTCTTTTCTAGGATTTCACATGTTTTCTGGAGATGGCACAGGATTAATAATTATCTGGAATACTTCTGTTAAAGAAAATTCTCAGTCGCCAATTCAGCACTGGGGCATTGATAAGGTATACAGAAAAAATCAGCAAGTTTTAATATCTTGTGCATATTTGATAAGGTTGTGGAATGTATATTTAAGTTTCACAATTATATTTCTGACTATATTCAACATGATTTGCTTTTGTTAGTATTAGTTGCTGTATGATGTTTAATAAAATATTTCTGAATAAGTTAATATCATTAATACTCTGATACATATAAATCTAGAAGCTTTAACTGTACATATTTTTATCTCATATACATGTAAAAAAATCTCTTTTTGTTCCATGCTTTCTTAATGTTATTAGTATTCAGTTGATAATTGAATTTGCACTTGAGCACTAATAAAAAGGGAGTAAAGCATGATGATTTGGGAATAACAAATCCTTTCTTTTTTTAAAAAAAAACTTGAATTGTTTTAGAAAACTACAGTAAAAACAGAAACAATCAGTTTAGATAACAGTAGTTACTGCTGCTTAATTTTCTGCCCCGGTGAGAATAGAATAGAATAAAATAGAATTTGAACTTGAATTTGAATTTGAATTTGAATTGTTTATTGGCCAATTGTTTATTGTCTCTGGACCCGGCTGTTCTAGCAAACTACCGTCCTGTCTCCAACCTTCGTTTTGTGGCAAAGGTTGTTGAGAGTGTGGTGGCGCAGCAACTCCCACAGTACTTGGATGAAACTGTCTATTTAGATCCGTTCCAGTCCGGCTTCAGGCCTGGTTACAGCACTGAAACGGCATTAGTCGCATTGGTTGATGATCTCTGGAGAGCTCGAGATAGGGGTTGCTCCTCTATCCTGGTTTTATTAGATCTCTCATCGGCTTTTGACACCATTGACCATGGTATCTTCCTGCGCCGGCTGGAGGGACTGGGGGTGGGAGGCACTGTTCTACGGTGGTTCTCTTCCTATCTCTCTGACCGGTCACAGTCTGTGTTGGCAGGAGGGCAGAGGTCAACTTCAAGACACCTTATTTGTGGGGTGCCGCAGGGGTCGGTCCTCTCTCCTCTTCTGTTCAACATTTATGTGAAGCCGCTGGGTGAGCTCATCCGTAGTTTGGGAGTGCAGTGCCATCTTTACGCTGATGATACTCAGCTGTACATCTCCACCCCAGACCACCCAAATGATGCCCTTGCAGTGATGTCCCGGTGCCTCGAAGCCATGCGGATCTGGATGGGGAAAAACAGGCTCCGACTCAACCCTTCCAAGACTGAATGGCTGTGGATGCCGGCGTCCCAATATAGCCAGCTGATACCATCGCTGACTATTGGTGGCGAGTCATTGGTCTCCACGGAGAGGGCTCGCAACTTGGGTGTCTTCCTGGACACACGGCTGTCTTTAGAAGAGCATATGACAGCCGTGGCCAGGGGAGCTTTCTATTGGATTCGCCTGATTCCCCAGTTGCGGCCCTTTCTAGATCGGGACTCCTTACGCACAGTCACTCATGCCCTCATCACTTCCCATCTGGGCTACTGTAATGCTCTCTACATGGGGCTCCCCTTAAGGTGCACGCGGAGGCTCCAACTGGTCCAGAATGCAGCTGCGCGGGTGATATTGAGAGTGACATGGCGCTCACATGTAACACCTCTCCTACGTGAGCTTCCAGTGGTTTTCCGGGTGCGCTTCAAGGTGTTGGTTCTTACCTTCAGAGTGCTCCGTGGCTTAGGACCTGGGTACTTACAAGACCACCTTCTGCAACCGATAACCTCCCACCAACCAGCATGCTCCCACAGGGTGGGCCTCCTCAGGGTACTGTCACTAAAGCAATGTTGACTAGTGGTTCCCAGAGAAAGAGCTTGGGGGCACCTACCCTTTGGAACAGGTTACCCCCAGGGATATGAATGATCCCAGATCTTCGTACTTTCCTTCATGCACTTAAGACCTTTCTGTTTCACCAAGCCGGTCTGGCATAAATCTCTTCTAATTGTTCTAAATCTTTATGCTGAAGATTCTTAACTGATGAGCCAAACTGGCTTAATTATTTTATATTTACATTTTATATGTATGTTATTTTAACTGTTCACCGCCCTGAGTCCTTCGGGAGAAGGGCGGTATAAAAATTAAATAAATAAATAAATAAGTAAGTAAGTAAGTAAGTAAGTAAGTGTGATTGGACACACAAGGAATTTGTCTTGGTGCATAAGCTGTCGGAGTACATAAAATGTACATATGATGATGATAATAATAATTATTCCTGATATCTACATGGACAACGTCATTTTCTTTGCAAAGGTTTCAGAATTGCTTTGCCATGGACTTCGTAGAGCTGGGAGAAAGTGACTGGCTCAGTTATGTGGCCAGCTTCTGTGTTTACAGCTGGATTACAAGTCAGGTTTCCTTGCTCATACCCCAACATCTTAACCATTAGACCAAACTGGCTCCCATATTGTAACTGTGCCTACTTCCAGAAGAACAATGTGACAGTGACAGTGATAGTGATAGAACCTTAAATCCATTTGTAACCACTGATACTTAAGTACTTGAGTTCTTTTTTTTTCCATTCATTTTGCTAAGGTGTTTGAAATATTTATTACAGCACAACCTGTATTCCATCCAGCAATTCAAAACAATTTACACAGATCCCCTTTCCTCTCCTCATTAGACAATAACCATGTTGGTAACTTGACTGGTCTGAAATTACAAGCAATGTGTGTATTTCTTTCCACAAATTATATGTGTGGTATTTTCCACTGCAAGATAGTAATGACCATTTATTAATTGCCTTTAAATGCTATCAATCAATAATTGTCCCAGGGTCTAATTTATCCAGTGTTATCTATTACCTCTAAGCTTATGAATTCTAGGCAGTTTACAGATACTAAGATAGGAATGAGGGTACATTTTTTAAAACTTCAGTAGCAACAGTTTAACAATTAATAGGAGATAATGAGAGGTAAAGGTTATTAATGCCTAATAGTAATAACACCTGGATCAGAAGTTGTATAACTCTAAATGCCAATCTCTCTGAAACAGTAGCAGGAGAGAATTTTTCATTCATCTCTTGCTTATGGATGTTTCAAAGGCTTCTGATAAGACAACGGATCCCTTGGCCACTTGGTCTAACATAGTAAGACTGATATATGATGTCTTTTATATATATATAATAATATCACTATTCTATAGAGTTACTAAGAATCAGGCAATATATATTATTATATTATGGTGGGTTGCACAGTCAGCCGCATGTTTAGACTTATATCAATAGAAGAAAATATTTGTAACTCAAGGTTGAACTATGAGGCCCTTGGTGATCGCTGAGCTTAGTTATTTTATTGCACATGTTTCAATACTCAAGTAACACTATCAGTGTTTAGACTTTATTAAGCATTTTTATCCTCCTACTGAGTCCTTCCCAAGGACTTGGGATAGGCAGATATAGTTGTTTTTATTTGTATTGTTATTACATTGTAAATATGCTCCCAATAGTTCTGTGTTTTGTATTCGGGTTGTTTTGGCAGGAAATAAATGATGGTGACATTAAAGGAACAGCAATAAATTATTTGGAGGTACATCCAAATGGAAGGCGTTTACTTATCCACACCAAGGATAGTACTGTAAGAATTATGGATCTTCGAATGCAAGTATTTCAAAGTTTTCTGTTTTATACTATTTAAACAATACTATAGGACAGTTTCAGGCATTTCTAAAAATTGGCATCTCATTTCTTCTAGATATCTTATGATATCCTGGTCTTAACGCTCTTGAAGGCATAAAGTATCCAATTAAATGAGCCTTTCTAAGTTGTCCTTCCCGTCCCACCCCCACTTATGACATAATGGGAAAGTTCAGTAGCTTCATTGAATTTGAGCGTGATGCTAGCAAGGATGTGAACTGAAAGGTACCATCCCTACCAGTGAAAGAAGAGAGTGAGAGAGTGCTAAGGATAGTAATGGGGCTTAACACAACTGAGGAAAGCCAACCTACATAGGAGAAAGAACATCAAATTACAATCTGGAAGAGCGAATGGCAAATTAATTCCATATTTTCAAGGAAGATACATAGAGCTGACTAAATGTTTGGACAAATTTGGGTGCCAAATAATAAGATGCGATGAGTTTGTACAAATTTATAAAGTGAGTTGAATTGTAAGAGGTTCTAAATACAATATTAAAGATAGTTGTAGTATTAATGATGAGTGATTAGAATTCAAAATTAGAAAAACGGGGACATGGAATCATAGGAACATTGGATTAGATAAGTACAACAATATGAGAGACAGATTTTCCAAAGAAAATTCTTTATTTATTGCCAACAGCTGCTTCAAGCAATGTAAAGGCAGATTTTTCACATTTAAACTTGAAATAAGAAATACAGTACATTACTGCTGATTTTTCCTCTAAAATGTTAATACTGCATTTTTGGCATATACAGACAGCCATAAGGCACCAATGCCCCCTTTACTATTTGTAATTGCTCTAGATGTCTTGGATAGCAAGATGCCCCCCCCCAAAAAAGCCCCAAACCCCCCAGATAATCAAGATCAAAATTCAAGGAGAACGTAAAATGAAATATTTTGCACATAAAGTAGCATTAAGAATTATGCAACCACAAAGCTCCATATGGCAGTTGATGAAAGTTACTAAAGATTTTGATTGCTTTTTCAGATACAGAATCAATGAAAACAAAGATAATAGCAAAGCACTTCTGAGGAAGAATAATTTATGGGGGGGGGGAGGCTAGCTATAAGATAATAAAAGACCCAGAATTTGTGGCATATGGAACCTATCTTTACAAAACATCTCCAGTTCACACCTGAAGGAATTTAAAGAAGTTCTGTTGGAATTAATAGCACTTCATGGTCTATAGTGAATAGATTTTCTCACCCATTTAATAATTTACTAGACAACTCCAGTGTTCTTGGATCTTTTATCCAGGTCTATATGTAGAGTTTAAAAGTTCTGGTAGGCATATCTTTCCAGATCCAATTAGACACATCTCTAGTCAACATTACTGAGATGATTTTGAAACCAGAGCACTAAACCATCTGGTATAATACAGATATTTTATTATTTTAAAATAACAGAAGAATAGATCTTGCAATTTCCCCATAACAGTTAGGACTGCAGTAGAGAGAGTAGAATTGCTGGATATTCTGCCAATCAAGCCTTGAAATCAATTCTTCTTTTCCCCCCTGCTTTTAATGTCCTCCCGATTCTGCGAGGACTCATAATCAATCCATTCCATTACAATCATCCAATGATTCGTTGCTAAACGAATCATTGTAAGTTGAGGACTATGTGAACATACGGGTAGGTCATTCCAGAAATCAGAACTGGCATGCAATAATTAAAAGAGTAGCTATATTCATGTTTTCTTTCTCTATTCTTTAGCTTAGCTACTAAAAAATATATTGGTGCTACAAACTATCGAGAAAAAATTCATAGCACCTTAACACCATGTGGAACATTCCTCTTATCTGGAAGTGAAGATGGTGTAGCATATGTTTGGAATTTAGAAACAGGTACCTTCATATTTTATTTTGAAAAGTTAGAAACATAAAATGTTTATTTACAGGTAACATGTTTTTAAAGGACCTTCTAAATAACTCTGGTTGAAAATTAAAAGCTTCAAAACCTTTTTCTTGGGAGTTTTGTATATGTTAAGTGATGCTTCTCAATTGCTTTCTATCTATATTTTAAATAGATAGACATCAATATAATATCAAATTACCGTATTTTTCGGAGTATATACCAAATGTAGCCCCGCCCACCCACTGGCCCTCACCCTTTGGTCTCTGCCTCACAGCAGTTACCTCCTTGCAAGCAGACAGCAAGAAAAAACAGCTCCTTTCAACTTCGGCACAGCCTAATTAGCACAAGTTGATTCGATCGGCCTCCCGACTCTCAGCTGGTTTGGGCAATGCTCTGCTGCTTGCTGCAAGGAAGAAAATCACTAGAGCAGGTTTTTTTTCCCCCTTGTGCTAATTAAGCTATGCTGAAAATGAAAATGAAGTTTTGCTGTTTGCTGCAACAA
Source organism: Masticophis lateralis (assembly GCA_030761175.1). Classification (NCBI taxonomy): domain Eukaryota; kingdom Metazoa; phylum Chordata; class Lepidosauria; order Squamata; family Colubridae; genus Masticophis; species Masticophis lateralis. The sequence goes on from JAUDYJ010000001.1 coordinate 91,356,472, forward strand.
GGCAAAGCTGCTCAGAGGCAGAGGCAGATTTCTTTTTCTTCTTTTCCTCACCAAAAAAGGTAGGTGCGTCTTATAGTCTGATGCATCTTATATTCCAAAAAATACAGAATATAAAGATGTACATCTTTACATCAAAATAGTGTGATTTAACCAGAACTAGGTTAACTAGGTTAAATCAACCAACACATTCCCACAGAGAGGGGCTCCTCAGGGTGCCATCGGCCAAACAATGTAGGCTGGCGACCCCCAGGGGGAGAGCCTTCTCTGTGGGGGCACCCGCCCTCTGGAATGAACTACCCCCTGGGATATGTATAATCCCCGACCTCCGTACGTTTTGCCGGCCCTTAAGACCCTGTTATTTCAGCAGGCTGGCCTGGCTGAATAGAAATTGGGGATGGGGCATTTTAAATTATGGGTTTTAATGAAGATAGCCAAATTGTTTAATTCAGTTTTAAATGGGTTTTAATTTCTGTATGGTTCACTGTTTTATTATGGCTGTACACCGGCCTGAGTCCTTCGGGAGAAGGACGATATATAAATTTAATAAAACTAAACTAAACTAAACTAAACAATAGGCAGACAAAAATACCAAACCCAGTGTGATGAACCATAATAATTATTCATTAATAATTTAATTATTATACACAAATATTTATCATTTACTTATTCACTATGCATTATATCCCAAAGTGATAATGATAAATTATACCTGCCCCGCAGGATATTTGTTTACAATTCTTAACTTGAAAATCCTTTAATTTTCAGATTTAGTTGGCCCCCAAATTTGTTGTACTGTAAAAAAAAATCTAACATTTGTGAATAAAGTATTCGCTCACATAGGTTTTGTTTTTCCCCCTTTTGCAGGTGATCAGGTAGCTATGTATTCTGATCTTTCTTTCACTTCCCCCCTTCGTGATGTTGCTTTCCATCCGCTTGAACATATGGTGGCATTTTGTGCCTTTGGTCAAAACCAGCCAATCCTTGTATACATTTATGATTACAAAGGTAATTTAATACGTCTATGCATCTGTGGGCGTGGGTGTGTGTGAGTGTATTCAAGTCCAACCTTAGTTATGCAAGTTTGAAGTGGCCTTTCTTGCTGCAGGTTGTCCTTGACTTACAACCATTCATTTAGTGACCGTTCAAGGTTACAATAGCACTGGGAAAAATGAGTTACGACCAGTCCTTGCAGTTACATCCATCGTACCATCCCCATGGTTACGTGATCGAAATTTGCATGTATTTTTGACAGTCACAGTGTCCCAGGGACACGTGACTGCCATATGCAACTTTCCCAGCCAGCTTCCAACAAGCAAAAGTCAGTGGAGCAAGCTGGATTCATTTAATGACTACAATGCTTCACTTAACAACCATGGCAAAAAAAGGTAGTAAAATCAAGTGTGATTCACTTAAGAACCACCTTACTTAGCATCGGAAGTGTTGGTTCCAGTTGGAGTCATAAGTGGGGGACTACCTGTAAGAAGTGGTAACTTGAACTCATAGCAAGAAAGTTTAAATAAAAAGCTTTTGAGGTCCTTTGACTGCCTCCATAGAGATACCTAATCTGTTGACATTTAAGTGAAGGTGGACTATTTTATAATTTTCTGCTTTATAGCGTTACTGCTTACATCCTTAATTCCAACGATAGCTGGGATTCGGCACTCTTTTATGACAGGATTAATATTGTTCAAACTTTTTTTTTTAACTTTGTCCTCTTCAGTGGCCAAGCAGGGGATTGAGGCAGTAAAGGAATTGAGTGGATCACAACTAACTAAATCCCCCAGAAGCCCACAGACTCACAGCATGTCTGCCAGTGTTCCTGCCCAGAAGAATCTGATGATATCGTCCGCTGACCAATTTGCAAATATTGCAAGAACGTCAATAAGGATGCAAAAAGTCAAACAAAAGCTGGATTCTGTTATGGTAAAGTTCACTTAAAAAAATTCCACTATGAGTTCAGTGACGTACTTGAAGTTAACAACTGTACTGAATGAATGGTACTTAAAATTGGTCCTTGAAGTTCCAACTGTCACAGCTGGTCCTGTGGTCATGTGACTATGATCTGGGCACATAATTGCAATGGTTTGCAGTATCACATGATCATTATTTGCGCCCTTTCCTGCCGGCTTCTCACAAGCAAATTCAATAAGGAAGCCAGCAGGGTAGACTGCAAGTATCTCAGATAAGTCTTTCCCACCCAGCAATAGCCATCCCAAGCCCTCATGCTATTCTGCGTTGCCCCCACCACCACCCTCCGCCCATACAACTGGCAGCAGCCATTTGCCTTCCTCACTATGATGTTATGCCTCTGAATATCATAAGTAGTTGATAAAGATTGTCAGGATTGTGCTATATATGTGGGTTTGCCATAAGAGAGCTTCTAGATTATTGTAGAATTACAAGATGTTGGATTTAAAATTCTCAAAACTCGTCTAAAGGTAATTGTTCCACTGGGTAGGATTAGGAATAAGGGCATTTTCTCAACATAGTTACTTAACTGCCAGATTGATTTTAAGGAATACAGCATAAATGTAATGATCATAAACAAAAGTAGCTGTAAAATAAAACTAATATCTAAAATATTGCTCTTTAAATAGTTGTTGCACTGTGGAAAACAGCAACTGTTTCTTCTCACATTGATCCTCAACTATATTTGAATAATTTGTACCTGAATTTCTTTTGTAGTCTTCCAAGTCCTACAATTTAATTACTAATCTAATATAGCAGAATATTTAATAATATTTGGTCCACTGTTTTACCAAAAGTAGCAGTCCTATGTCTCAGGAGCCTTTTTTCCTTTATAAGTTCTGTTACGCTTCTTGAAGTTTGAATCAGCCCTCTTTGCAACCTATTTAGAATAAGACATAAAATTATCCTTAATTAGCTCCCAGTAAATTAATTGCCTGTGGAACTATTTGGTATAATGTAAATAGATTATGGTTATATAAACTTACTGCCATCTCTGCAGAAGATTCTAAATATTCAGGTTTGAAAATGAGTCCATTTTATGTAGATGTGCCAGACATTAGATCTTCAAATATGGCTCCTAGCATCCCCAGCCCATTTCAGTGGTTAGGAATGTGATATTGGTAGTTCAGCAATTTCAGGGAGGCTGAGAAAAGCTTCGGAGTATATTCTCCCCCCCCCCTGCCCCAATTTTAACAGTCAACTCCATTACCAAGACAGAAAGCATACAATAATGTGCAAAATTAATAAAGTCACAGTAAAGAGGTAAAAAAAAAACCCCTTATTCACCACTTGGCTGATTGCATTAATGTGGTGCTGTGGTGGCAGCAGGTGTACTTGGTTCCTTCCACAGCCTTCGGAAAAAAAAACCTATTTGAGGTCAATTGTTGCAAGAAGACAACTTGCATTGTGCAAACTGAGGGAGGGCTGGATGAAGCTATGGTAGGCATTTCCTGCCTTTACACCAAGGGGGGAAATGGAGCTCTTGAGAAATCTCTCCAGGTGTGCCTTGACAAATTGTCCAAGGTGGTGACTATAGTTGCACTGCTTTGAGTCCCATTTACATAGGAAAAAACACGCTCTCATAGCAACCACTGCTTCCAAGTTCAGAAAACAAGCTGGCAAATTTGGCTGGGTTTCTGATGGTTTTCTCTGGTAGAATTGGTGCATAGTTTTTCTCCTGGAGATAAATGTAAAATGTTCAAAGCGCATTAGAAAAATTTTCAAACCATACTTGTCAGTGAAATGTTTTCTTGAACCATTTGGCTTGGCCTTTTTTTCATTATACTATGGGGAATAAGCGATATAAGATAATAAGTGATAAGTCTGTACATAGAGTCAAAGTACAGCTTTGCCTGGATAATATTGTAAAGGTCTATTTTTCTACCTGAGGGGAGGGTTGCATGTAAAACCACTCCAGTACGAAATGAAAAAGAGATTGCAGATTTGCTTAGAGCTAATCATTGCCTGCTGCACACTGTGACAAAACTGTAATTTGAAGGATTAACTTTATTCACAAAGGCACAAAACTCCAGAAAGGACAAATTACAGTGCTGACTTTCCCAGCCTAATTTGACTTGCAACCCTGTATGAAAATTTTTATTCTTCTAATTGTAAAGGTCACAGCCCTGTATTATCAGGAACAAATCAGCAAAATTGTTCTTAGCTTGTTGGAACCTGAATTTACCGGGATTCTCTTTTATTTTTGGGTGGTGTTTTTTTTACACTTTTTTACACTTTTTTTTTAAACATGAAAATTAGGCTCACTGAAAAGAAATATTTGCATAATTCCCATAGATTATAAAGCAAATGCAAAACAGCTCTGTTTAAACTTGGCATAAATGTGTAGGCTTTTCTATCTCTTTAAACACACACACACTCACACACACACACACACACAATACTTTTTGTGCTTATAATTCTATTCCACTCGGGCCTTGTATTATACTATCCAAGATAGAACTGTGGTTTTTGTGTTAAGCAAGCAGAGTGTTGTGAAAAGAATTAGTTGATTGGTGTTAGTTATCTTAGCCAACCTTTTCTTGTTGTTGAAAAGGTGTTTAGCAATTTCTTCCCACAGCCTGCATTTCAGAAATTATTGCTTCACAGTAATTGTTCCATAGGTCCTATTATATGCTGCCATGTTCACTTAAAACATAGGAAAGTAAAGGTCAGTCTGCCTTTATAGACAGCATTGGAACACTGGTCTCAAATTACATCTCACTATTGAACACTCTCTATATATATTTACATTATATACCTATCTGATATTGCACATTCTTTAATAAACAGCCTGACCCCTGAGGGTAAAGGTTAAACGGTTCATGCAAGCCACTTCTACTGCTTATGAACAGGCAGCGGAGGTGAGGGTTTTTTTGCTATTTTTCTTTTCAGTTGTCTGTAATTCTGTTGCACGTTCACAGAAATCACATTTTAGGAGTATTCTTTAAATAAACTGCAAATTAAGGATAATCAGACATATTCGTTCCATATGAAAACTGTGTTGATAGAATACTTACATGAAAGTGAATGGTGCACCCGTAAACATTAGGGTAGAGTTAGAGCTTATTGTGAACAAAGAAACAGGCTAATTAATGCAGTTTGGATTAGCTCCTCTTGGGCCCCAGGAATGGCTAAACAAAATTAAATAATCCTCACCATTCGTTAACTTGGAATTGTGTGCAACCTGAAATCACTTCTAACAAGCATTTGAAATCCAGATATGTTTTTGACTTCCACTGCCCCAATTAGCACGTAGCACTAAACAAAGCACTTTTTAAGAGATTTACTGCTTAATAGTGCTTGATGACAAGAGGAGGTAAGTGTAAGCGATGTAGTAGAAGCTACAGTGTGCACCAATGAATCTAATGCATTTCATTTGGATGTGAAGAGGAGGCTTTAAAAGAATATGTTGTCGATGTATTCATTTAGCATGAGCATGCAAAAGAATCCTATTAAATGAAGCAGAGCTCTGTCAGGTTTTCATGCATCAATAGGATTGTTATTGCGTATTTTAGGAAGCTAGTTTTAATATTTTCAACATTATAGATAATCCTCATTCAACGACTATCTTGCACTGCGGCTAGTTGCAGTTACAATGGTGATGAAAAAATAACTAACCATTCCTTGCATTTACAACCTTTGCAGGCCTATAAAGCAAAGGAAAGCGGAAGTAAAATCATGTTTCAGCAGTTGCTTTGCTTAATGACTAAGTTGCCTGTTCCAATTTTGGTCAGTAAACGAGGACTACCTGTACCCAATAAAAGAATTTTTTGTTTCTTCTAATCAGCTTTCTTTTATCTAATAATAGCAGCATGGATTTCCTTTTTTGTTAGCGCTCATATGATTTAATTGTTTACATAATCCTTAAAAAAACCCTCTTTCCCCTACAGTGGGGACAACGCATGTGGGCCAAGTTTGTTTGTTTGTTTGTTTATTGGTTCGATTTAGATGCCACCCTTCTCCGGAGACTCAGGGCGGCTTACAATGCGTTAAGCAATAGCCTTCATACTTTTGTATATACCTGCTTAGTAGGGCTTTCACCCCCCCCCCCCAGCGGTGTTCTTTTTTATAGAAAGTCAGCTTATTACCCCGACAATCCGGGTCCTCATTTTACCTACCTTAGAAGGATGGAAGGCTGAGTGAACCTTGAGCCTGGTGACATTCGAACTTGCAGTAATTGCAGGCAGCTGGCAGCTAAGTGCTATTAGAAAGTAGTACTTTGCCTAAGAGTCTGTAGATATTCTCAGTCATCCAGGTCATGGTTGTCCCAAAGGTGCTTTTTCAGGAGGCAACTAGACTTCCTTGTTTTTTCTTTTGAAGATGTTTTGCTTCTTATCCAAGAAGCTTCTTCAGCTCTGACAGGGAAATAGGGAATGCAAGGATTTATATTCCTTGCAGATAGCTGGTCATTTGCATCCTTTTAGAGGGCTGTTGAAGCACTTGGAGGTTTATCTGACTAAAGGAACCAGGAGCACTACTCAGGTGTTTCAATGACCCTCTAAAAGGCTGTCTGCAAGGAATCTAAATCCTTCCATTCCCCACCATCCAGTCAGAGCTGAAGAAGCTTCTTGGATGAGAAGCGAAACGTCTTCAAAGAAAAAACAAAGTCCGGTTGCCTCCTGAAAAAGCTGCTTTGGGATATACTTCGCCTAAGGCTGCAAAGCAGCATGCAGTTTGGAATGGGGGTACCTCTGGTTTGTAGCTGAGCATCTAAAAATTAGCTTGCAAATAAAAGAGTTCTCAACAATAGATTTGCTTTTATCATATCAGTGCAGGGGAGATCGGTATTAAAGAAGCAGAGCTTAATTCTTTCATAATATATCCCTGCTGCTGCTTTTTCCACCACCATCCCCTTCTTTGAATCAGTTTTATCATTTATTTATTTTTTTACAATCAAGCTTTCCAATTCTGGAAATAGCTCAGACAATGAGCAGCAGTTGGCTAAGTACAGACGGTACCTCCACCTGTCAATTCTGTCTTCAGAGCTCTTGCAGGGTTTTTTTAAACCTTGTATTTACCTGTCCTTTTTTTACGTTTATTTATTTATTGCTCTGTAGCTTGTTGTCAATAGGAAAGGGTTTATCCATATGGTGACATAAGGGAAAAAAGAAAAAAATATTGTTGCTGAATTCCTATATGGCTAAAACCTTTAGGGTTGGGTTGTTGTGTTTGTTTGTTTTTTTTTTTGAAGTGTTATGCCCTTGTTAGAAACGTTTTTTTTAAAAAAACTACCCAAGATTATTAAACCACTTAGTTGGAATAGTTGTCACAGGTCAGGAAAGAAGCAGATCAAAAGATGTTGGGATACTTTCAATTAATAGTTTTAATTCAGAGAAATCTGATGAAATAAGCCCAAAGGGGGAGAGGGGGTTCCAGTCTAAACCTGCTTTGATATGTTGAGTAATAAATTATGAAAGCTGGCCAAATAAGCCTTGGAGATTTAACTGCTGGCGACAATTCACTTCAGGTTTTGGAGGTTATCTTCAGATCTGATTTTCTGTTCAGAGCGCATTCACATTCACTTTCATAGAGCCAAGGTAAAAGAAAAGCTAATCATTCAAAATAAATGCTAAATTTTAGTTGCCATATTAGTATACCTAACTTTTTTCTAAATTCCATGTATTTATTTATATTACGCAGTTTATATTGGTTTAAGATGTTATGTAATTGAATGTAATGAAACTAAAATACTGAAAGTACTTTATGTGTATGTAAACCCTTGCTATAAAAAAGCAAACAGAAACAACAGAAGAAAACGTGAAATAATATATGACATTTTCTACATCATCTGCTATGTAAGAATTTTTCTGACAAATAAGAAATATTCCAAATATAATATTACATTGGTTTCCTTCTTTAATGCCCTGAAAATAATAATTTTCCTAATTCCTAATTATTACCAATGTTATTTACAAGTTCAATTTGTCTTAGTAAACAAATACCTTCATCCTTTTCTGCCTCTAAATAATTTTTTTTAACTGTCTTTTGAAAATAAATTGCTTTCTTGGGTCTTAACACATAACTTGGATTCATAGATTTGAGTTCCTCCTCACTTCATATGCACTAAATGTATGGGAAAGAGGATTTTAAAAACCGGCAGCCAACTATTTTTTGGAAATTATACTTGAAATAGAATCACAAAGAGTTACGATCTTCCGATATATAAATTGGATGGTGGTATCTGCATCTCCGTTTTAAGATGGAGTCTTTATACATTTGTTCATTGTCAAAGCATTAGACAGTATGCCCTCAAGGCTATTCTGAAAGAAGTTACTTAGAAATCAGTCGTTTTGATCAAGTAGGGAGATTGTATTCTTTAACTCTAAGGTTATGGACTGGTGGACTCAAGTTTTTTAATTTTGAGCTGTTACAGTAAGTAGCCTCTCTATATTTCTGCTACAGCTTCCTGCAGAGAGATCATGGTTTTGAACTTCTTAATTTTTTTCCTCTGATATCTCTTGAAGGACTTGGGCATGAAAATCAAAATGGTTGAGGCTGAGGGAGTTAAAAAAAAGTAAAATTGTCAAGCTATGCCAGATAAACAGTATAATTTATGTAATAATCCAGAGGGTTTTTCAACTTTGAGAAACAGAAGATGGCATATACCTTGTAGGTTTGGAGACCACAATGTTGATGCAATAGTTAAAAAGAATGCCAAAAGGAAGTATTAATGCATCCTTTTAGAAAAAAAATGGAGGCAGTTATATTTCATAATGTATTGGTATTTCAACTTTTTCTTAAGAAGACTATATTTCTTTTCAAACTGTTTTTAGTTCTTCAAAATTGAATTGCTGTTATACTAATACAACAATTACTTTTACAATTGGTAATGCTTTGCAGTTTAGCTCTTGTATCTCAGTTATATTTCAATTTTTCTTTTGCAGGCCAGTTCCAGTCCAATTCTTCCTAGCCAATCTCTGCTACCACCACACTCCAGATTAAGACCGACAAACAATCTAGGTATATAAATGGTTCTGCCATAGCCTCTTCTTTCTATAGTGGTAATGTATATTATACTGTGGTTATTAATGTAATTTTGAGGAGTTCTGTGATCATATAAAATGACCTTCCTTGTTCTGTGACTGATTTTTTGTGTGAATAATATTTACTCTAATATATATATTTACTCAATGCATTTAGGGCTAACACTGATACAGAGATGAATGACAGACAATTGGAATCAAACTTGAGTAGCAGTTGTTCGAAACATAAGAAAAATTAAGCAAAGCAAATTTTGCCTAACCCATATAGTAAGCACTTCGATCATTCATCCATGTATCATAGATTGTTACGGTATAACCTAGGTTCAGAAAGGAAAATATATTCCGACTGATGCTACCTATATTGTAATATTTATTTTTTAAAATTCCTTGTTACAGAGAACTGGGGGGGTCATAGCAGTCCCACAACTGGGATAAGCAGATAAGATGATTGTGTTAGATCAGTTCTGCACAAAAGAACTTGATTCGGAATCCAAGGCAGTACTTAAAAACAAAGCCCAAATTCGTTTAGACAAATATGGATATCCTACTTCATCTGACAGCTTGACCCAATGCAAGATTGATGGTTCACATTAGTTTAGTGGGGGGAAAACACAAATGGTTGTCATTTTTCCCCCCACAATAGGACAGTTTTCATGAATTTTAGGCAAAGAGAGAAATGCAAAGGTTAAAGAATGTCAGGGTTCCAAGTAACACCCCCAACCAACAAAGACTCTAAGGCCAGCAGTTCCTCAAAGTTCCATTTTATTAGAGATATCATATTGGCACATCTGGGAAAATCCGAAACTGAAAGCTCCCGGATTTTCCCCACCCAAAGGAAAGTTGAAGTCCCTTCCCCTGCACCCACATGTCCATCATTTGGTCCAATCAATCCACCGTCCCAACTGGGGATTAATTTCATTTAATCTCCTGGTTTCTTTTTATTAAATTTTCATAACTTCTTTATTAATGAAACAAGTTTATCGTGGATACAGATTACAACATTTCAGGTGGGTTGAGATGTTTCTACACAATTGGTGGTTTTAAAAAGTACCATATTAATGAATTGTTAGAATGCAGGAGGGAAGATAATCTAAACTTCTCAGACCTCTTCCAGCCATCAGGTTATGGCACTAATCCTATAATGTTCAACAAGTAGGATCACTGCAGTGAGCTAGAAGGCATGCCATATTTCAGTGATTTTATGGAGCCCTTCATCGAAATAGGTTTTGATCAGCGTTAATCTTCTTATAATGTCCCTGTTTGCTATACAGATAGGTGAATGACTACTCATTCAGTGACCGTTCGACATTATGATGGCACTGCAAGAGTAGTACTTATGGCTGGTCCTTTCAGTTCTGGCCATTCCAGCCCTCCATGGTCATGTGATCACAATCTGGGTGCTTGGCAACTAGCTCACACTTAAGAAGATTATTGCAGTGTTCCAGAGTCAGGTGATTATCATTTGCACCTTTCACCGTCAGCTTTCCACAAGCAAAGCTTTTTCAGCACCATCGTAATTTTGAACTGTTGCTAAACGAATGGTTGTTAAACAAAGGAAATCTGTAATGCCCCTTAGATCTACAGTAGTGGCCGAAATTGTGGAAACCTTTTGGAAAAAGTGTATTTTCTAAAAGTACCTAATAACACCACTTTTTTTGGTGTAGTACCATAAAATTATATATATCAACGGAAAGATAATTTAATCAAGAATGTAATGCAATAACTTTTATGAAGCATTTGCTATTAGAATAGTAGTTACAGTATAAAGAAGAAAAGTGAAACGTAGAAAAAACAAGATATAAAAAAATTATCACCATAGAAAAAATGAGATACACAAAAATAATCACGTCAGTTAATACTTAGTTGGGTAAACTTTAGCATGAATTACAGCCTTACAACATCTTCGCAAGGAGTGAACCAAGTCTTTTAGTTCTGCAACTGTTATAATGTGAAACCAAGATTGAATGATTGCTTCTATTAACTGGGTTTTTATTGCTGGGCCGCTTCTGACTAACAAAGTTTCTTTAGTCGGCGCCATAGATTTTCAATTGGGTTAAGGTCTGGGCTATTCCCAGGCCATTCCAGCAGTGGAATACGATTATCTTGAAACGCCAAAAAAAAAAAAAGTGTTATTAGCCATCAAACCTCAAAAATAAACTTTTCCCAAAAGGTTTCCACAATTTTGGCCACTACTGTACAGTACTACAGCTCCCATCTCCACCTTTGTTCTGTGGAACTCACTTGGAAGGTATCAATTTAGAGAAAGCTGCACTAAGAAAAGCTTCCGTCTTTCGGCCCCATCTTTACATTCTCGCTACCTTTCGATTTATTTATCTTACACTCAGGCCCACTCATCTCTTTCCCAGGCACTTTCAGTGTGTTGTGGCATTATTTATGCCACATAAATAAAGGTTTTTATCCCACCTTTATTACTTTATAAGTAACTCAAGACAGCAAACATACCTAATACTTTTTTCTTCTCCTGTTATCCTCAACAACCCTGTGAGGTGGGTTGGACTGAGAGAGAGAGAGAGAGAGAGAGAGAGAGAGAGAGAGAGAGAGAGTGACTGGTCACACAGCTGACTTTCATGCCTGAAGTGGGATTAGAACTCAGTCTCCTGGTTTCTAGCCCACCAAGGAAAGAAAGGCAAATCAAATAAAGAAAATTGCTAAAATAAAATTCTAGAAAAGAAACCTGAACCTAAAATCCCCATAAAAGGCAGATCCAAACAACTATGCCTGGGTTCTGTTAAAAATAAAATCAGATCTCCACAGCTCTCTGAATCTTGATTGATTAATGATGTGCCATTGTAGATTTTACAAATGCAGTGTGTTAATAATTTCTAATCCTTCACAGTATGTAAATTATTATATATGTTTTAGATATTATTGAAAGAACCACAGTTTGTAGCAGTGACCTTAAGCTGGGCATTTTATTGACCAGATTAATATCAGTTCTTTTAAAAAGAAAAATACATTATTTTAGAAAATGAAGCAAAAAACATGCAAACAATCTTAGTGTGGAATTTTAAAATAAGGTAAAGGTAAAGGTTCCCCTTGCACATATATGCTAGTCATTCCTGACTCTAGGGGCGGTGCTCATCTCCATTTCAAAGCCAAAGAGCCAGCGCTGTCCAAAGATGTCTCTGTGGTCATGTGGCGAGCATGACTCAATGCCAAAGGCACATGGAATGCTGTTATCTTCCCACCAATGGTGGTCCCTATTTTTCTACTTGCATTTTTTACGTACTTTAGAACTGCTAGGTTGGCAGAAGCTGGGCCAAGTAACAGGAGCTCACCCCATTACTTGGCACTAGGGATTCGAACCACTGAACTGCCGACCTTTCAGTCGACAAACTCAGTGTCTTAGCCACTGAGCCACTGCATCCCAAAATTTTAGAATAACCAATGTAAAATAATAGGAAAAGGAACGGCATAGTCTCATCAAAGTTCCCATGAGAACATTCATAACATTTAGGTGACAATGGAACCTCTATCTTTTTTGGGTTCATTGCTATGATGACTCTGCTATAAGAATATCATTTTTAGAGAGACATATGAAAAGATTTTGTATATCTATCACCATTAGCTGTGGTAAAATTGTGACAACCTAAGTTTTTTATCTAAGATAGTTTTTTTCAGCCTTGTGCCTCCACAAGACCAAGTGGGATTTGGAAAGCTGGAACCTATCAGAAAGGAATCAAGATTGAGGAAGTTGCTTTATTCCATTCCAAAAAATAAGTAGCAGATATATATTTGGTTTTCTTCCATTTCTTTGTAAATTTTGTTTATTTTGTAAACCATGTACAAAGTGAAGTGGAGGTGACAAGTAACCAGAACGTACACATTAGTGCCATATGCTTGTTAAAAATTACATTACAAGATAACTTTCTTTTTTTCCGGTGATAAATAATAAAGGACTGTATGTTTCTATCAGACTACCAATATGTGAGCATTACTTGCTGTAATGCCAAATTTTGTGTGATGAAAGATAATATTTAATAAAAGCTAGAAAACAAGAGGGATGCAGTGGCTCAGTGGCTAAGACTCTGAGCTTGTCGGATCGAAAGGTCAGCGGTTCGAATCCCTAGTGCCGTGTAATGAGGTGAGCTCTTGTTACTTTTCCCAGCTTCTGCCAACCTAGCAGTTCAAAAACACGTAAAAAATGCAAGTAGAAAAATAGGGACCATCTTTGGTGGGAAGGTAACAACGTTCCATGCGCCTTTGGCATTCAGTCATGCCGGCCACATGACCACCGAGACGTCTTCAGACAGCGTTGGCTTTTCGGCTTTGAAATGGAGTTGAGCACCACCCCCTAGTCGGGAATGACTAGCACATATGTGTGAGTGGAACCTTTACCTTTATCTTTTTAGAGAACAATTCTCTCAGTATTTTTGCATTGAAGGTGCAAAACATTGGATTTTTACCAAGTGGGGCTTGGTAAAATATTACATACCTATTCACTTTGTGATTTACAAAGAGTAGACTAGTCTATCTGAGCCCCCCAAATTTGTCCTAAAAATTAGTCCACAATTACAGCGTTAAACCCACTCTTGGGACACAATAGCTTAATTGTAGTTAAAAAGCAGAGAGGCTTACTCAGTCCTTTTCCTGTAGTTCCTGGAACCCCAGAGATAACATTGCTAAATAATGGAAAAGTGGTTTTCTCTTTGGTTTTTAACCAATAAATAATAGTTAAATATTTTCAGAAATCTGCCATGAATCCCAAAAAGAAAAGGCTCAAGAACTGCAGTAAAACACATCATAGTGTCAGGGTCATGTCACCTACCATTCTTGGCTGAGAAAATATTTTTAAAATGTCACAATACTCTGTGTGTGTGGATAGATAGATAGATTGATAGATAGACATATAATATACATGTACTTATAATGTAATACATATTCTAAAAGAATGGAGCATATAAAAATTGAAGACAATGGTAGGGCTTTGCTTATATACAAGTTGTACTTTCCTATAACTTCAGCATGCATACCTATAAGCATATATATATACATATATACATATATACATATATACATATATATATATATACATACATATATATATATATATATATATATATATATATATATATATATATACACACACACACATACACATACATATACATACATACATACATACATACATACGTATTTGTTTTCTGAGATTTTCGCGGGTGTTTGTATGTAGGGCTTTGGTTATTCGGGTCTTTTCCCGCGTAAAATTGGAAGTGTCTTGGCGATGTTTCGACGAAGTCTCATTCATCATCTTCAGGCTGGTGTTTTCGGCTTCATGCTTTTAGGACTTCAAACATGCATACTGTGTTTCCCTGAAAATAAGACCCTGTCTTATATTTTTTTGCACCCCAAAATAAGTGCTTGGCCTTATTTTCAGGGAGGACTTATTATTTTGGGGCACGTGGAGCAATACGGGGCTCCTCTTGCTGTCTTACCTGATTTCCAGCTCTGTCTCCCTAACCCTTACCAGAGGAAATGGTGGGGACCGGCTGCACATGCGCTTAAATATTTTGGGGAGCTCTTATTTTCAGGGAGAGCTTATTTTCGGGAAAACATATGTATAGTGAAATTATGGGAAAGTACAACTTGTATATAAGCAAAGCCCTATCATCATTTTCAATTCCTTATATGCTCCATTCTTCTAGAATCTGACAGCCAACTGGGTTTTTTTAAAAAGTAGTTAAATAATACATCTAATGCAATCTTTGTTAGCCATTATGAAAAATATCTTGATTAGGTTATAGTGGTATGTTTGCATGAATTCGTAGGTATGTTGTGCTGTGCAGCGGATTTGGGAGAAGGAGAGAAAAGATTAATTGAAGAAAAATGTTCTGTGTGAAGCCCCGCCTAGGAAAAAGTGTGTGTTTTTCCCTCTAGCTATTGATTGCATCTGTGTATTTTATAAGAATTCCCCAAAATTTATGGGATATTTCAGAAACTGGAGAAAAATGTTGTTTATTTCAACATTAAAGAAAAAAAGGGGAAGAATCCAGAATTAAATCCAAAACGTTGTTTGTGACCATGAAATTTACAATCCTGTAATATTTATGGAGATTTAAAGTTATTTCTGGTGTTATTAATTATTGGGAAGGAAAGACTTTTGTAATATGAAAATAATAATAATAATAATAACAATAACAACAACAACAACAACAACAACTTTGTTGTCATTGTATACACATTGTATACATTGTCATTGTATACACAGTGTACCCATACAACGAAATTCACTTAACACCCAAAAACCAGGTCCAACACACATAACAATCCCCAAACACACTCCCACCCACCACAATTGCCCACCCCTAATGTATTATTTAATGTATAATTAAATAAGAGCCAGTAATGTATTGGTTAATATGTTGAGTATGGACTGGCAAGAGCTGGATTCAATGGTGGGATTCAGCCAGTTCGCACTAGTTTGGAAGAACCAGTTGTTAACTTTCTGAGCAGTTTGGCAAACTGGTTGTTGGAAGAAATCATTAGGGCAGAGAACCGGTTGTTAAATTACTTGAATCCCACCACTGGCTGGATTATAGTCCCCTCTCAAGAACAGAACTCAGTGGATGACTTTGAGCTAGCACTTTGTGTCAGCCCCATACATCTCACATCATTGTTAAAACTAAAACTAAGGCAAGCCTCTACATAAGCAATCTTCTTCTATCAGAAAAAAAACCAGAATATAAATGTTCCTCTCTGAGGGAGATGAGTGATAAAGAAAGAGAGAGGGGGAGGAAGAGAAAGAAGGAAGGAAGGAAGGAAAGTAAGAGAAAGAAAGAAAAAGAAAGGAGGGAGGAAGGAAGGAAAAGGAAAAAAGAAAAGAAAGACTTGATGGTAAACTATTACAATATTTTGTACTTACAAGACATGGTCTGAGACACAGGGAAGCATCCTGTATCAAACGGAAAGCTTACTATATCTAGTTTGATTAGTGCCTCCTTACAAAATCAGCTTCAAATTTCTTTAAACCATATTGGTACTGTGATGGAAGAAAGGGGTTGTAAATAAAGAAGTTATTAGTTGCCTAGAATCATTTGCTTGAAATGGCGACAGTCATTAAACGAATCATCATGTGACCAGACCTGATTTACAAACATTTTTACCATGGGTATTAAGCAAAAATAGAGCCTGGATAGCTCTGCAGACTAATGCATTGTAATTAACTCCAGCTGTCTGCAATTACTGTAAGTTCGAATCTCACCAGGCTCAAGGTTGACTCAGTCTTCCATCCTGTCTAAGGTTGATAATTTGAGGATCCAGTTTGTGGGGGCAATAAGCTGACTTTGTATAAAATATACAAAAGTATGAAGGCTATTGCTTTACGCATTGTAAACCGCCCTGAGTCTCCGGAGAAGGGCGGCATATAAATCAGTTTTTTTAAAAAAAATTGTGATTGTTAAGTGAATCATGCAGTCATTAAATGGATCTGGCTTCCCTAATTACAGAAGCCAGCTGCAATTTGCTATCATGACCGTAAGACATTGTGACTGTCATAAAGGCCATCTGATTGCCAAGTGTTCAAATTGCAATCGTGACCTCAGCAAAAATGGGATAGTCATAACTTTGCCATAACTTTGTGGATGGTTGTATGTTACTTTTTCTGAGGCCCATCAGTAAGCAAATGGTCGTAAATTGAGAACTGCCTATATTTAATAGATGGAACGTGGAGAAGGCCCATCTCATTGGAACTAATGGAACAAAAAGAAGTAATTGAAGAAAGGAAATCATAAAAGTAATCTGGTTTCATGTCAGATCCTTTCACTGCTTGTCCTGGCAAACCATTAGCCACATTCTTAGAGAATGATAAACCAAAGCATTAGAGAATCCTGGCTTATTAGAAATAAGTGCTTTTTTATTTATAAGATTCTAAAACTTTCTTTTCATCATTAAAAGCAGATTCCAAAATCAGATTTCTATCAGCGCAGCTATCAAGCAAACTTAAGATGGCTATTGTATTCAGGACTATTTCAAATCCAGTTATCATGATTCTAGCAGTCTTGTAAAAATACGGAGCAATGTAAAAATTAGAGCCTGGGACAATTCTCCCTATTCCCTCAAGGAATAACTTAAGCCCCTTAACTTCTTTCCAAAAGCCCTGAATTCTTACTCTGCCCAATTCAGTAATATAATATTGATGAGCGCAACCCAGGTATTCTTTGGAAGTTGTTTTTTTTTTTTAAATAAAGGATAGTCCAGATTGCATGGAAGGCAAACCTCTCTCCCGCCATTTTAAAGCCAGCCATTTTAATAAAAGGCAATATCAAGGTTTTTGTACATAAGCAATATGACAGCTGATCAGTTACTTGGCTAAAAGATGCTCAGAGATGAATCAGGATAGGGTAAAGTAATGTACCCTTCAAGTTATCCTTGGGGACCATAGGGCAGGGGTGGGGAACCACGTCCCTTTTATGACAGCTGGCTCAGGAATTCTGGGAGTTGAAGTTCACAAGTCATAAAAGGGCCATGGTTCCCTACCCCTGCCCTAGGGGCAGCTGTATGGCATTTCTGACCACAGTATGGAAATTATTGACCACTATTGTCTTCCAGACTGTTTTTCAACTTCCCAATATATTCCAGAGTCCTGGATATTTCCTGCTGGTCTTCCATTCAAGTCCAAACCAGGTTAAACCCTTCTTATCTTTTTCCAAGATCAGCCAAGGTGCTGCTTTATGCTATTTCTAGACCTGCCTTCAGTAAACTAATCACATTAAGATTGTTTTCTCTGTCTGAAAAAAAAATCCCCTGGAACTGCTTTCATGTTCTTAGGGCTGCTAAGGGAAGTTCAGGTAAACATCCATTCAGAGCTTGCTGCCTAAGGGGAGCTGAGTTTGTACCCAAGAAAATGACTGAATCTCGCTTTGTTAAAGGGTCACAAAAAAGTGCTTGAGAAAGGAAAATCCGATGAATGGTGTGATTGTAAAAAAATAGCAAGAAAGCTGCAAAGTTATCTACTCATTCTTGCTTTTAAAAACACATCCCAGAACATACAATTCTTGATGGAACTCTCTATTCAAGGTACTGTTGGTTTGAGTTTTTTATGAAAATAACCACAACTATGACATCTCGCTAGGTTTGTATTCTTTGCAGTTAAAAGGTTGTGCTTCAAAATCTTCCCTTTGATTGATAATTTCTTAAAAGTGACAATACAAATGTCAGAATAGTATAACTTTTTTAAAATGTTGGCTTGCTTATTGTGTTTACAATGAAATCAAGACAGCACAGATTCCTCCATTAAGTGTTCTTTGTTATAAATTACTCCTAGGCATGTTAATTAAAAATATTTAGCTGAAAAGTATAGAAATGCTGAACGCATTAGCTGCAAATCTTTGAAGATTCCAAAGCTTTATCATGAGAAAACTCCTATTTATGTGAAATTGGTATATGTTAGGATAATTACCGCTGTGCCTTTGGGATAAAGGAAGTACTCTCAGCCAAATTATACAAGGGTGTGGATTAAATCAAGCATTACTTTTCTACTTGGCATTGATCTCTGTAGATTGCAAAACCAAGGTATGACGTAGTATTGTGCAAATAACTTGCCAAAATATGTTCCTAGCTTTTTTTTAATTATACAGAAAATAAGAGGGAGAGGAACCTTAATTCAGCTTTATAAAAAAGATTTAGTAGAATTCAACTCAGTGGATATTTTAGGACCTTTTAAACAAGGTTACAGTCAATATGGATTTACATTATGAAATCCTTGAAATAATCAAGAAAAAAATACAGATTTAGTTTCAAATCAAGTTTCAATTGCACATGTTATGAAGAAGGATGCATTTTAAGTGATTATGCAAAATGATAAAATATGGAAGTATAATCTAAAATCTTTGTTCATTAGAATTGAGCATTACAATTTTAAAGACGCAGGATAGATTTTTGGATGGATTTCCCAGAACATTAACAGTTATTTGGTCGGCAAAGTGTTGGTCCTCCATACACTATGCTTACATGGAATTTGTTCTATTGAAGTGAATGAGGTTATTTCTGATTATATATGGGGATCAGGATTGGAGGATAAACATCTAAGTCAGCGGTTCTCAACCTGTGGGTTGCGACCCCTTTGGGGGTCGAATGACCCTTTCACAGGGGTCGCCTAAAACCATCAGAAAATACATATACCTGCATTTTCGGCTTGAGAACAGCTGTCTCTCCAGGAAATCGGCTGGTAACTAGTTGTCCTCCGGTAAGAGATGTGCTGGCCCTCTTGGAAAAAGTGGGGGCACATGCATGGAAGGCGCGCACATGCACAGTGCGGGTTGCATGTGCAAGTGTGCAGGGTGAGGCGCGTCCGCATTAGGAGCATGAGGGGTCATGTGCGCATGCGCAAATGGGGACACCCATTACATTATGGGTGCTGGAGCACGAGAGCGCTCGCGTGCTTGGACTTTTGCCACACATTTTATGGTTGGGGGTCACCACAACATGAGGAACTGTGTTAAAGGGTCACGGCATTAGGAAGGTTGAGAACCGCGGATCTAAGTGATCGCAAAGTGGTTTTTGGAACTTTGAAATGAAAGTTGATGTTTAGATCCACTTTAATACAAATTCTGGCCAAGAATGTTGCACTTCAGTGCAGTAGTTTTCTGATTATAGAAAGTGGCAGGCAAGGTTCAAATCCTAGTAAGATAGTAGTTTTCCACATCTGGATCAACTTTTCTCCATTCATGGGAGAATAACTTATCCTCCTCAATTGCATGGGTTAACTAATCCAAATTTGATTGGGATGCTTGAGCATGCTACCTCAGGTTGGCCTATTCTCTGATGTGAAGCCATTTAAATATTATAAATATACTTTCTTCTCTGAAGTTTGATAAAACATTATAAGTGCTGAACAGGTCTATAGATTCATGTATTTAGATTTTTGTTGTTGTTGTTGTTAACTGGGTTAAGCAGTGCCTGGAGGCCTGTGGAGGTCTGGATGGGGAACAACAGCTGGATCCACTTGTTTATAATCTTTAGTTCTGGATGGGTTACCCCAGACAGACTCAATGCGCCCTCAGTAGATTCTTCTAGACCAGGGGTTGGCAACCTGAAACACTCAAAGAGCCACAGAGGCTCTAACCGGACACTCCCACCCCACCCCGTTCAATTCTGGAGCCAACCGAAAGTCTGGTTCCCCCACCATAGTGTCTCCTCCTAGTGCCGTGTCCTTTTTCCTTTGCTGACCGGAAGTCCGGTTCCCCCACCGTAGAGTCTCCTCCTAGCGCGGCGTCCTTTTTCCTCTATCTACCCCAACTGAAAGCCCTATCAATTGTGGAGCTGACTGGCGACAGGGAGCCGCAGCAGCGAGATGAAAGAGCCACATGTGGCTCCAGAGCCGCAGGTTGCTGACCCCTGTTCTAAACTGAAAGAGCAGGTGGCAGTCATGGCTAGGAAGCCTTCGCACAAGTTCATGTTGTGCACCAGTTGCACCCTTATTTGGATCAGGAGGCCCTGAACATAGTCACTAAGGCCATGTTCATCTCTCACTTGTATTATTGCAATGCACTCTACATGGGGCTACCCTTGAAGTATATGTTTGGAAGTTGGTGCAGAATGCAGTGGTGCGGACACTTCTGAAGGCCATAACATGGCATAGGTAATCCTGGCGTTGTGTGAGCTGTATTGCTTAACTGTTTGCTTCCGGATCCAGTTCAAGGTGTTGATCATTACCTTTAAAGGCCTTTATGGCATGGGTCCAGGGTATCTGGAAATGTGAATAGGCAGTGCTCTATTTTGAGAGTTTTCTTACTCAATGGTGAATGTGTGTTTTACAATGTATTAATCTTTACGGGCATTTTACTCAGCGATATAGCTTCTCTGTTAGTGGTCAAAGAAATGCATAATCAAATGGGTCATCAAGGCTTTTAAATAAAGAAAGGGGAGGGGTTCCAGTCTTTGAAATAAAATGACATTAAAGTGAAATAAAGGTAATATTAGTAAAAGTTTAGAAGGGGCAGTGTTGGAAATAAAGGGAACTCTGGGCTAATGATATAACTGAATCACTACAAATACATGAGATGGCCAGGCAAAAAAAAGAGAAGTTCAACTATATCTCAGCCAACAACTCTATCCAATGGAATCTAAAACTTCCATAAGTCTGAATGGATAGGCTAGCTGTGATCTTTTTCCCCTTACTTCCTATAGCATCTGATTCTTGGATACTGCCTGGAAAGTCCCTGCAGTTTCCTTGGCAAGGCTTTTCAGAAGTGTTTTGCCATCGTCTCCTTCCTAGCACTGAGAGGGAAAGTGACTAGACCAGGATCACCCAGCTGACTTCATACCCAAGGCTGGACTCACAGTTTTCCAATTTCTAGCCTGATTTCTTAAGCATTATGCCAAACAGACTATAATCTGAATCAAGGTACAGGTTTGTAACAAGATAGAGGGAGTATTCCTGGATTCAGATTTAATAAATATATCCTTTACAAACTACATGTTTTTAGACTACCTATGAGTGTACCCAGATTGTAACATAAACCATGAAATAGCTATTCCCATATGTACATTTAGTTCTTGCAAGAATGTGATGATTTTGACCGCCACAGAGAAGAAATTCTGCTAGATCATATAAGCTGCTTGCAGAAATTCCAGCCTATGAGATACTCACCTTAGTAGAGCTTGCTATTATGCATTAAATGTCTTTGCCTGGATTTTTAGATAGTTATCTGCTCTTTCAGAAGGCGTGGAATCTCATTGAGAAAGAACATTCTTATGACTAGAAATCACCGCCCACCAGTTTTTAGTCAGATTCAGTTTTAGTTTATTTACCTTGTACTCAACATTGTGTCCAGGAACTGGTCCACATGCACAGTTTTTCTTGTATAAGTTAGTACAGAAAAATAGAGCTGTGTTTAGCTACCAAACGTCCTACTGTCATCAATGATTTCAACTGTTTTCTCCCATTACTTTCTGAGATTGTCCCTGTAAATTGGACTGGAAACAAGGATTCCAACTCGTGAAAACAATCCAAATGAGTGTAGTGATTGGCATTATCAAAAACTGCCAAGAGATTAAGAGGATCAACAGGCCCTCATCTCCCTCTGTTTCTCATGCAGTAATTCATCAATGCAAAAGAACAGTGTTATCAGTTAAAGATTTTGGGAAGGTTGGTTGTTTAGCTTCTAAATCCAAATAATGGAACTTCTGATTCAAGGAATTTTACTTGAGTAGACAGGATAAATGCTTTGTTTAAGTTTATGTTTTATTCTCTGTATGGTACTTATGCTTTTTACTTCATCTATTTTTTAAACTTTATCTATGCATGGTCAGTTATCGAACATTTAATATATTTTGGATTCTCTGCAGCAGAGTCCCCTATGTTGTTCCTAGATTCATCCCATCCTCCTCCAATCTAACTTGGAATGTTACTTTCTCCATGGGATGGAGGTATTTTGAGATCACTGTACGTTTATTTCCTTCAACCTTGATAATTTTTGCATGTTAAAAATGAATCTTTACGTTCTCTTTTTTCCTTTAGAAAAATAATATGGATTATGCAGAAACACTGATTTTTTTACCCTGTTTCCCCCCAAAATAAAACATCCCCTGATAATAAGCTCAATCGGGCTTTTGAGCACATGGCAGTAAGGCCAACCGCTCATTTCAGGGTTCAAAAAAATACAAGATATGGTCTTATTTTCGGGGAAACACAGTAATTGGAATTTTCTACCATTTTTTTGTCAGTAAGGCATGGGAATAGAGATTAATGGGATGGGTTAATGGGAAGAACATCAGATAAAGGCATCTTTAGGTGGAAGCAATAGTAACTACACTAAAGTAGGAAGGAGAGTCAGGGAACTTAAACCCAGAGCATTGCAACAGCATTGCAAGACTTTCATGGGCATAAAGATTCATTGGTTGCGGAAAAGGTTGGGCAGCAGAAGCAAGAAAGCACAGCAACAGTAAGTTTCTTGATTCTTGAGACTGCCTTGTTTAGTTCATGCCAATTAAAGATGCTCACAGGTAGTCCCAGTTCAAAGAGATTTTTGAACGAGCAAATAATACTGATGGAACAGGATCCCCCTTCTGTCACCTTAAGAATTCCAGAGATACTGCACTGATACTGCAGAGAAAAACCAGGTGTAATGAGCAACACCATGTGCTAAAACGATACTCTCATAAAGGTCATCTTTGACTTGCGATTGGTTGCTTAGCAGCTGTTCAAACTTACGGTGGACCGACCACCTACCCCCCCCCCCTCAAAAATATTTATTTTCTGGATTCAAAGTTCCAATGGCCACCTGCTCCCAGTCACTTGGTAACTGGCCCCCATTTTGGACACTTGGTAACTGGCCCCCATTTAAGGCCATTTGCAGTGTCCCACAGACAGTGACTACAATTTATAATACTTGTTTATATTTTTATGTTTAGTTTCCAGCAAAAGAAAATGCCATTGTGGACTGTAGGCTCACTTTATGATCATGGTGATTTGATTAACAACCACTGTAAAAAAAAAATTGTAAAATCAGCTCAGTCACATGGATGACCTGCTTAATGAGCAGCTGAGTTACAGTTATAAATTGAGGATTACCTTTGTAAGTGGATTGGAGCACCACTAACTTCATGAGAAGTATGTCAGAACTAAATGGACGAGAAAAACTAATTGGCAAGGTGGATGAGTATTGCCACAACCACTTATTCCTCTTTACCAAAAGGGAAAGGGTGTCAATTGCCATTAGTTAATGATCAAATTATGAACTGCTCAGCACCAGTACTAAACTGTTTAAAATTTGGTCCGTTTAAATGCAAGTTTGATAGCACCATGGTGAATTAGTTACTTATCTGGCAGAGGCTTTTTGTTATTCCTCTGTTCCTTTTATCCCCACAATAATAAAACCACATTGAGGTTTGAGTCACCCAGTAAGTCTCTGTGGCTAAATGTGAGCTGGAATCTCAGTCTCCTGGATACTAATGGATGCCGTAACCATTTAAAGTGTTTTAAATTCTTTTGAGCATGGAAGGAAATGTGCTATAACTTCAAGTCATGTACCCTTCCCTATGGTGGGGGATTTCCCCCCCCCCCTTAAACTCTTCTTTCCAAAATTAAAATTTTGAAACTTTTTTTTTTCAAAATTAAAACATAATCCTATTCACCAGGAATATCTGTAAACAATATATTGTTTTCTTTTACTTCCATTAAACTACCACCACCTTTCCTGGTTTAGATTTTTTTTCTCTCTTGTTTTCTTTCCTATCTATTTATCTATGTATCTATCTATTTGAGTTGACATGATTAAGTGGAACGTGGGAAAATAGAAAATATCACAATCATCTTGTTGTCATATAAAGAACTCAAATTAACTTTGACTGAAAACTTTTAAATGACCTGAATTGTAAATGAATTCCCATAACATAAAAAATATGACATTATCTATGGGTACCAATCCCAGGCTTACTTGGTGCTAGATATATCTTCATAAACCTGTCTTTTGACCAAAAGTTTTCCTCCAGCTAAGATTCTCTTTAAACCCTTCTTCCTACCCTCATCTCCCAAATCCCTCTCTCAGCCCCCCCCCCTCCACTCTCCAGAGTTCAAACTGGGAGGAGGTACCCTCCCCTTGTATCTGGAAGAGCATGTGATCCCAAATAGGAGAATGAATAAATAAATTCTACTACACATTGTGATATATCTGCCACTGAGTGAAGGGAATGAAATGTCAGTCCCAGACCATTTCTGTTATACAAGTGATTCTACCAGGATTTTAAAACAAATGAAAAAAAAAAACCTGCAATGGCCTTTCCATAAGATAACTAAGCAATCATTAAATGGGTGTGTTAGTTGGTAAATGTATTTGATTCTAATCTCTAATTAAAATTCTGGCTTTAGTTGCTTTTATTTTTTGATGTAACAGGTCTTACTTCATTATAGCTTGGAGCTCTGGATTCTGTTCCTCTCTGTCTCCCCTCCCTTTCTTTATCCAATTTAGCAACCAAAATATTCAACTTCCATGAATGAAATTGAAAAATCCATCCATGTTATTTGTCTATTACACATATTGGGAAAATTGGGAAGGATTCGAAATGCATGCTTTTTCATTAGCTGCCCTACACTGTGGCATTATCTCCCCTTCCCATTTACAACATGCATCAACTCTGCCTGCCTTTAGAAAAATCATTAAGACTTGCCTTTCCCCCAGGTGTTTGGGTCCAGCTGAGTGGAGTCTCCCTTTGGTTGTTTAATTGTCGTGCTTCGTTTACATTTTGTGTATTAGATAGCTTTTTTAATGCTGTGTGGCTATTTTTTTGTTATTGTTGTTTATTGTTTGTTTCCATTCGTGAATCACCTTGCTTAAGTTGGGCAACCTTATAAATCCAATAAACAAATCCATAAAATGTATTGATCTTAACAAAAATAGCATATATTTAGCGCCTAAACCGCAGCTTATTATTATCTGGTGCTGCATTGCTTATTGAATCCCTTTTTTTGGCTGTTGATCCCTATTATTCAGCAATGTCTGTGTTGGATTAAATTCACTGTGCAGTGATCCATTTAGGATCCAGATTTTCTTCTATGGCGCTAGTGTGCTTCTAATCATTGCCCGCTGTCCTTGCTATTATCGAAACCTGTGGTAAGGGCATGGATCTTGACCTGGTCCAATTTTCCATTAAATAAAACCTTGATTTCCCCAAATTGCAAATGCATCACACTGTTGTACTCAGTCTTTGATGAGATTTACCATTCATGCTTGCAAATGAAGGCCCTCACAGTGTGCATCATTCCAAAACCGTATCCTTGAAAAGGGAGACCAGGGAAAAGCTTTGGAATTGGGTATAGTTTGCTCAGGATTCCAGTGGAACATCTATTCTAATACGGATTGGAAAGGCTTTGTACTAGAATTTGAAGGCCTGTTGTTTGGAAGGAAAGCAGCAGCAGAAGCTTGCAAGCAAGATTGTACAAGGATATTGCTCCAACCCTGTTGTTGTTATCATCATTAATATATGGGGAAAAAAACAACAGGCTTTTGTAAATATATGTTCATGTATTATAACTTCCTTAGTGAAGACGATATGCAGGAATGGTTTAATATGTAGAACAGCAGCATTCTGTGAGTAATATATGAAAGATTCTATACAATGCAGCCATATACTATGCATTGAACAAATTGTTATCCCTTGAGTTAGAGTATTTCCTTCAGCCAATTTAAATGAGTCTGTCTATATGCCTATCTGTCTGTCTGTCTACTTGCCTGCCTATCTATCTATCTCTATCAACCTAGCTATCTAACTAGCTAGCTATTCTAGGAAGAACTAATGCTGAATATTGCAGCTCAATTACCTAGTTCAACACACAGGAATTATGTCTATTGAAATTAAATTATTATATATTTTGTTAAGTCTGTTGCTTTTTAAAAAAAAAACCCTTTATGTTAAGCAGAATCAGCCCTAGTTAACCTACCCAGACATTGTGTAGCTATAGGCTACACAATGGTCAAGAAAATTATACAGTTGTATTTGTGTACATGAATGTCTGAATTGAGGCTTTACATCGCATTATATGTAAATTCTTTTTCTGGATGGCCCTTTAGCCAAGCAGTTGCTCAGTTGTCACAACTCTACATGATCATTTACTCCTTGATTATTGGCCTCAAAAATGATGAGCATTGTTAATAGAAAGACTTGTCCCTGCAATATTGGCAATGCCAATCCCATTTCTCCTCTCAGTTTATACTCTATAGGTAATAGATGTATGAAGAAAATCTTGCTTTTAAAAAAAGGGGATTGTGGGTTCTAGTCTGCCTTAGGCACAAACTCAGGTGGTAACCTCAGGTTAGTCTTTCAGCCCTAGGAAGAAGGCAAGGGCAAACCACTTCCAAAAACATTGCCAAAACATCCGAGACTTGTCCAGGCAATTACCAGGTTTTTGTGAACCCTGACTTAAGGGCACCCAAAGAGAAAAAAATCCCCAAAGCCAGTTTTGGCTGTTAAAAATTGTTCTCCATCTTAGCTAGATCATGAAGCAAAGTTCTAAAAGGTTGAAGATGGTACCTGCTGAAGCTCTGATTTCCTATATACTTGCCATAAAGTGAAACAAAAATACACAGTGCTTGAATATATGATGTTTCTGTCTTAAGGGAATTGTTCTGGTAGTACCTCTTTCTCTTGCTTCTTTGTCTTCGAGGATAAGCCAGAGAACTTTGATGCATGTGGATTTTCTTCACCTTACTTGAATTTCCCCATTCTGTGTCACTCTTAAATACCAAACTCCAAGTCTTTATATAGGATTAATCTGGGGAAAAGAGAAATGGTGTTTGTATGCATATGCACCCAATCTATACACATTGCACACATTACAGTAGGTCCCTGATACAGTTTAGGATTAACAGTGTTTCCAGAAGTGAGACTGTTAAAGACCCCTCCCTTCTAAACTACAGGTGGATTGAGCTGCCAAATCTCCTTGAATTACTCACTAGAGTTTCACTAGTTAGAGCCGCATTCAAGAGGTAAACACTTAGAAAAATCAAAGCACAAAAAGCCTCTAAGCGCATTCTTATCCTGTGAACTGTTTTTCAGTCCCTGAAGTGAACTATGCTTGTTGTCTTTTCATAAGTGTCTACACCTGGAAACCCCAAACTGTCCAATTTAAGTGGGAAAAAAATGATTTAGTAGTTGCTACTGTTCAAGAAATGGAATTGCAAACACTTACTGATCTATTGCACATTGCCCAGAAATCATCCACTAGATCCAATCTGCTTTCTGCCCACCCCAGCTCCAGGCTATTCTCTTTAAAATACATTGGATTGTGCAGTTTTTCCCAGCTGACTACTGACAGATGTACTGTACTGGCTTGCTCAGATCTTGTTGATTTCAGTTTATCTGAAATAATCATGACATCTGTTACTTGGCAGATTTTTTTTAAAATAAAAGAAAACTTCTATATCTTGTAGATGGAAATTCAATCTTTTTCCCCTTGCAAAACCATGTTTTTTTTCCTCCCATGTCCAGATGCCGCATTGTCTTTTGCTTTTCAAACTTTCTCTTTTTTGAGATCTCACCATCAATATGGGATCATTTGCATAGTAAAATACATGTACATCAATTAATTCACAAGTTTAGCATTTTAGTGGCAAAGTAGCTTAATTAAAATACAGGATACCTAATTAATATCTTGCCTACTATAGAATTTAGCCATTTAGTAATTTAGCTTTTAAGTCTTTTAGTTTTATAGATTTTCTTCATTTAGTAACTGTTTCTATTTTAGTTTGATCTTGTTTTAATTTGTGTAACCCACTTAGACATTTTTGTTTTACCTTATGAGCTTGGTAACTTCTTACAAAACTCTAAAAGTTGATATATATATCCACATATCCATCCCACATAAGAGTAATATCACCACTATCATTTCTTATACTTTTACCTATACGGGGTGAGCTCCCGTTACTTGTCCCAGCTTCTGCCAACCTAGCAGTTCGAAAGCACGTAAAAAATGCAAGTAGAAAAATAGGGACCACCTTTGGTGGGAAGGTAACAGCGTTCCGTGTGCCTTTGGTGTTTAGTCATGCCAGCCACATGACCACGGAGATGTCTTCGGACAGCGCTGGCTCTTCGGCTTTGAAATGGGGATGAGCCGTTGGGAATGACTAGCACATATGTGCAAGGGGAACCTTTATCTTTACCTTTTTACTGTACATTAAATAACTAAAGAGAAACTATACATCCTCATTTAGTCCTTCTTCAACAGTGAATAATTTCCTAAAGGTCCTCGGATGTATACTATTCCTGCCACACAACCAATTTTCAGTTGCAAATTTATTTTATTATTTTATTTTATTTTATTTTATTATTTTATTTTATTTTATATTTTATTTTATTTTATTTTATTTTATTTTATTTTATTATTGTATTGTATTGTATTGTATTGTATTGTATTGTATTGTATTGTATTGTATTGTATTTATACACCACCTTTCTCCTGAGGGAC
Source organism: Masticophis lateralis (assembly GCA_030761175.1). NCBI lineage: Eukaryota > Metazoa > Chordata > Lepidosauria > Squamata > Colubridae > Masticophis > Masticophis lateralis. Next base: position 91,385,344 of record JAUDYJ010000001.1, read on the forward strand.
TCAGGGTGGTGTACAGCCAACTTAAAACACAGAAATATAAAATTTAAAACAATTTTAAAAAATATTAAATATATCTTTTAACCAAACATGTTAAACAAAACATTCAAAGCCTATTCACTTGATTGTATGCTTTCTCTAATTTTTTCTTAGTAACTTGCTAAAGAGCAGAAAGATTGTCTGCACATCCCTGACTGACATAAAGCCACTCTGCATTTCCCAATTATTACCCTCAGCCAAACATCTTCCCAGGGACACATACATTAGTTCCATGGGGTTGGGGTGGTTTTTTGGGGGTTGGGGTTGCATTTTCTTACTACATTTTTTTACTGCATGCATCCTTTGTATAGGTAACTATAACAATATGTTTACATTGTCAAGTTAAACAGGTTGCACAGCCACTCTATAAGCAAATAATGCAACTTTTTTTTTCTGGATGCACCATCTACATCTGCAGCCTTGCTATTGCGACATGTATGTTTTCCTCTTCATCAATAGTTCCAGTTCCAGTATTCAACATACTTTAATTCTTATACAAGTCTTTAAATAGTCCTTCCGATATTTCCTTACCCAGTTTTATCCCAAATTATATCATTGGGGTTTTTTTCCCATTCCATTCACTGTCCTGGGACTCCTTGTTTAGCACTCTTCACACGTATTCAGAACCACGTTTCTTTCTTACAATTTCATTCTGCATTTTTTTTCTCTTTTAATCTTAGCTATTTCTTTTTTCTCTTTCACGATTCTTCGCATTTTTTCTTTTTCTCAGGCTATACATTATACAATGCGTTTCATTATCTTTTATATGCATTTTTTCCTAACCCACTAGTCCTTTTTCACACATCAGATGAGTATAACTCCACATACTTCTGTGGTTGTGGCATCAGCAAGAACTTGTTACTTTTATTCAAATTACAGTGTAAAAGCAGTGTTACACTCTGCTTCTGTATGTATATGTGTGTGAGTGAGTGAGAGAGAGAGAGAGAGAGATTTGGGGTATGAATTGTAATAAATGACACAATGTTGGTGCTGTTTTAATCAACCCTTAGCCCTTTTTATGGACAACGTTGTTGGTACAATTTTGTAGCATTCTTTTCATTCTATTCCAGGCAGCTTTCCATCATCTTTTCTTATGACCACTTTGCAGTCATTTTCTAATTCTTTTTTAAAATTCTATCTTTTATTGTGATCTTTCATAATAAACAATAAAATCAATCATGCTTTTATATCCCTGCCTTTGTCATGTGTATATATAAATAAATTTATGAGGGTGGAGATTTATTCTTCAGACTTGTGGGTTGGTTTCCAAACGTTTCATTACCAGACTAGGTAATATCTTCAGTGGAGTTTCAATTCCACTGAAGAAGTTACCAAGCCTGGTAATGACATATTCAGAAACTGGACATTTTATCTGAACTTGTGGGTTGGTTTCCAAATGAAACGTAACCAACCCATAAGTTTGGAGAACAAACCTCCACCTCATCCTACACCCAAGCTATAGTTATTGACCATCATTACAATTAAACTTATGCTTAAACCATATGTTAAAAAATAGATCTCCAACTAGACAGTTGAGTCGTGGCAACTGGACTTGTTTTCTTTGAAATGTTTCACTGCTTATCCAGGTATTATCTTCAGTCTGAGAAGATTGGCTAGGGAGACCATACATATGTCCTTCAAGGTGGTTTCATTTCTCCCTATTTTGAATAGACTCAAGTGATAAGCCGAGAGTCATTAAGGGTTCCTTGCTCTAAATCCTTCTCTTAGTTGGGTTGTTAAGTGTGACCTTCCTAGTGAACCTGTGGTCTTGATTTTTCTGCAAGAGCAGCATTAAAAAATGGAGAAGGAGTTGGGTCTAAGGCGTGCAACTATTGAGGGAAGATTTATTTATGCTTTAGCATAAATGGATTCCTTCACTCCTCTCTCAAAACATCTATCTTACCTGTTCAAAATGGTGAACATTATGATCCTCAAAAGAGTATTCTTTTTCTTTTAACTGAAGGTATACTGCTGATTTTAATCCTGTGGCATTGCTTTTCTTCCTCTTGTGGAAAGGCTGCTTGGTTTCTCCAGTGTAGAGTTCTAAACACACTATACCTCACTGTACTGCATACACTACATTATTATTCTTGTGTTTTGGTGTAGAATCTTTTTAGAGTGGACAAGCCTCTGTTTTATTGGAGTCTAGGACAACTTGCCATAGCATCTCCATTGACACAAATGAAAATAAAAGAAATTGTAGCCAATAACATTTATCACATTGATCTATCCTGCAAGGAATTGTCCACTGTGAGTTGGCCCATGGTGAGCTGGCCTACAGTAAGATAGCTATGGTGAATCAAACAACATGTATGATATATCAAGCAACATGTATGATAGAAAACCTAATATCTAGAATATATATTGCCTTGCTAATGTTGAAACTACTCCCATGATGAATTTGTAAGTCTGTGGGCAAGTTAGTTCTTTGAGGTGATGCCATGTAATTACATATATATCTTCCAGTATATATTTTAAAATATTTGTGAGGAAATATTTCTTATGAGGATGACTAATACCACTGGCTAAGGTAGGCAGAATGCAGATGGAGAGTTTGCAAGCTTTCCCATGGATCCCTGCCAGTGCACCTGAATAATTTCAACCTAAAAACCTCCTACCAGTTGAGAAACCAGGCAACTAATGAGCTGATATCACCCACAGCGTTGAATTGAAGGATGCCCATACAGATGTTAGCAAATACTGAATTACTGAATATGGAGCTACCTGAATGTAGATTTGAATGAACGGAAAACTACTTTAAAATAAATTTGTCTGAGGTTTTGCCTTGCTTGGTTTGCAGGGTTTTTTTAATCAGTAGTTTCTATTTTTTAACCTGAAATTTTATGTTTCGTTTCATAACTCCCATTTAATAACACACCAGTATAATAATACCCACCCAGTTATATCTGAGCTGCCTGGAATGGAATGGAATGGAATGGAATGGAATGGAATGGAATGGAATGGAATGGAATGGAATGGAATGGAACGGAATAGAACAGAACAGAACAGAGAATGAGAATGAGAATGAGAATGAGAATGAGAATGAGAATGAGAAGATTAATAGTAGTGCAAACTTAGTAAATAGTTTGACAGTGTTGAGGGAATTATTTGTTTAGCAGAGTGATGGCGTTCGGGGAAAAACTGTTCGTGTATCTAGTTGTTCTGGTGTGCAGTTCTCTATAGCGTCGTTTTGAGGGTAGGAGTTAGAACAGGTTATGTCCAAGATCTGATCTGCCTACCTGCTTAAACTGCTAATTGTGTTTGATGAAAAGACCATCATGAGCAAGGGCATGATATCCTGAAAGGAGAGAATGAATAGGATAGCCTAAACATTAAAGTATTAGAGGGCAATGATAGAATATTCCCATCTGATCTGTTAATTTCTGATCATTGGGTGAAGATAAAAAAGCACAGAGTAGATTGAGACCTGTATGCCTAAATCACTCACTATCTCTTATTACGTTTGTACATAGACACCATTGCATGGTAAACAAGCTGCTACCGTACAGATATTTTGAACTTCAGCACCCAGGATCTCTTCCCAAATTGGCTGGGGCTGGTAGAATTAAAATCCAAAACATAGGCAGCAGCTGGCCTGACTTTACACTACAGCCATTACAACATTACAAAGCTGGTGTAAAACTCATGGAATATGAATCTATATAAAACATGGGTGTCAAACTTGCCACCTCACATTGCCGTCATGTGACATTCCATGATGTTTTTCCTCTTCGCGGAGGTTGGGCGTGGCCTGCACGTGACGCATCCAGCCCATGGGTCACCAGTTTTGACACCCCTGATACAGAATGAGACCTCAAAGCAGCACTTTTCATCAGTAGAGTACAGGTTAAAACTCCTGACCTTCATGTTCAGGCAACACTGTTTATTACATTTTCTCTTTGACCTGTTGGATATTGATTAGTATTCAAAGGATTTAGTTATTTGATTGTTTTAATTGTTAGGCGTATTGTATCTTTCCCAATACGCCTAACAATTAAAACAATTTAGCATATTCAGATGCTGTCTGAATATGCTAAATTTTTAACTCTCGTGACTTTACACTAAGTTGTTTCAGTTGCTATTTGGTTTTATTTTAGAGGTCCAGTTTAAAGAAACAATTATTTAGAGTTTTTAACTAAAGCAAAATGCCAGAGACATAATTATCCAAGTTCTGCTAGTCTGCAGTTATGACCTTAACTGGACAAAGAGGCCCTTGAGACTGTGGCTCATGCCCTTATTACTACCCCCTTGTTAAACTACTACAGTGCTTGGGAACATCCTTTAAAAGTAACCCAGAAGTAGCAGCTAGCATAAAAGGTGGTTGCTTATCTGTGGACAGGTGCCAACCAACCTGTTTACCATAATAACACTTTCGCTGTGGGAGCTGAACGACTTGCCAGCAAAGTTCCAGGCCAAGTTCAAGTTGCTAGTTTTTACCCATAAAGCTTATACAGTATGGCTTGGATCTTCACTACCCTTTAAACTATCTACTTGCACAAGGGAGTCTTTGTGGGTCGTTGCTTCCTGGTGCCTGGAGAATGGCACTTTCCCAAAGCCCCCTCCCTGCAGAATAGAATAGAATAGAACAGAACAGAACAGAACAGAACAGAACAGAATAATAGAGTTGGAAGAGACCTTGGAGGTATTCTACTTCAAACCTCTGCTTAGGCAGGAAGCCCTACATCACTTCAGACAAATGGTTATCCAACTTCTTAAAAACTCCCAGTGTTGGAGCATTCGCAACTTCTGGAGGCAACTTGTTCCACTGATTAATTGCTCTAGCTGTCAGGAAATTTCTCCTTAGTTCTAAGTTGCTTCTCTCCTTGATACATAGAAAGGTTGTTAAAATAGTATTCTTTGGGGGCGAAAGTTGAGTAGTGACTTTCAATATTTTATTTTGATTATTGTGTTTCATTTTTAAACAGTTAGGCTGAATGTCTATAGAGAGTCTCAATCATCTCAAAGGGGCTTTTTCCAAAAAGCAACTGGACTTTCCTGGGTGGGTTTTTTTTTTCCTTTGAAAACATTTCCCTTTTCACCCAAGACGCTTCTTCAGGGAACTGAAGAAGCTTCTTAGATGAGTAGCGAAACGTTTTCAAAAGAAAAAAAAACACAAGTCCAAGTTGCCTTTTGGAAAAAGCACTTTTGAGAAACACAATTGGCTAGTTAGAATCACGTGAGGCATATTCATGATTGCAAATAAGCAATTGGGAGGGCACCAGATTGGGGAATGTTGCTCCTGACAATATGTGTATTTTATTTTTATTGTTTTGCCTCATTATTATCTCCACTACTGAGTTTAATGTATCTATTCTCCTCAGGGCACTTATACTATTGAATCTGGTTCTTTGACAGTCCTATGTCAACATAAATCACTTCACAATAGTTTTACTGGGTCTCATAGACTGACCTTTGGAAATTATTTCGGACAAAAGTTTCTCCATTTTTTTAAAAAAATATTTCTTTTAAGTGTGCCTTCTCCCTTACAGATATATAATTGCCAGTTGCAAAAAAAATAAAATAAAAATAAAAGCACTCAGCTCACAAAAAAGTTTGTGAGCTTAGTAGCCCCTAGAATAATAAATGCAAAAGGCTATTATATGAGCAATGTATTCTACATGGCTGAAATTAAAGAGCAAGATGAATGGAGCAAGGATGTCATATGATCAAAGAGAATACATTGAATTGCTTATACCTGTTCTTTAAGATAAAATGAGTGCTCCAGTGCAATCTTGTAATGGAGATGTAGAGTAAATTCCTACTGGACCAAACAAGAAATGATGACTGATGAATTCAGCAACAAGGAAAAGCAGCGATATTTTTAAGCAATACTACGCGGGGATTTTCTTCTGCAATTTCCTCAAATCATTTGAAGGGAAATACTGGATTAGCTAACCTTGTGTCAGGTCTGTTAGAAAAACTCTCCAACAGTTCCTGATTGAAGTAAGTAGAGATGGGAGTGAAAGCAGATGGTTTTTATTTTAAGATTTTGCAAAATGGCTCACTCAATTTTTTTTTTTAAAAGCATTGATTTAACAATAAGGGGATAACAAGCAAAAGTTTCACCATTTTATCTTTTTACAGGCAGCTTCATCCCAATAGGAAATGCTTTCAGCCAAACACCATCAGCCGGACTACACTTGGTAAGAAGTAGAATTTTACTCCTTTCTGCAGGATAAAAAAATATATTAAACTTTACAAAAATAATCTTCAAAGATTACCACTGAACAAAAGCTTTCTTCCAGTTGCCTTCAATTACAAAAACCCTCCAGAAAAGCTGTCTGCTTTCATAATAACAAAACCAAAGAATGAACAATACAATATTCTCTCTCCCTGTAATTCATTTTAATTTGATAAACAGTGATGGCAAATTCTCCATCTTCACTTTAAAACAAAATACAGACTTATGGAGAATATGTGAAAAAGGAAAATTTTAACTGGCATGTTAACTTGCAGTTTGAGATGAGAAGATAATCTACTTTTTGCTAATTTATTAACTTAAGCACAGCTGCTTTTCTTGTTAGTGTTTGGAGAAACCATAAGGAGACTGATTAAAAAAGAGGGAGAAGCGTTCATTTTTTTAAATTTGCAACAGGTTATTAGGTCATGTTCAAATTTTTAGGTTTCCTTTGTTGGATTTTCTCACCTGAAAAGCAAGGAAAATGTGAAGGTTCTTTGAAAATTCTGGAAAACTTCATTACATGCCATTGCCAAGACTCATTCAAACTTGCAAAGATACTTTAATTTCTTATGGATTGAGCATTTGTAGCAATCTTGAATAACCATAGGAAGACTTCTGACTGAGAGAAGTCTGACAGTTGTCTCCCTGATCCATCAGTTTTTCTTATATTGCCATTTCCTGTTTTACAGTCTCTCTCCCCCAAGACTTGATTTGAGATTTTTAAAAGTAGCAGGTTTAAACTCCAACTGAGTTCTCTCTGGAAGTTTTTGTTAAATAGCTACTGCATTTCCTCGAAAATAAGACCCTGTCTTATATTTTTTTGAATCCCGAAATAAGCGCTTGGCCTTATTTTTGGGGAGGCCTTATTATTTTGGGGTGCGTGGAACAATATGGGGCTCCTCTTGCTGTCTTACCAGATTTCCAGCTCTATGTTTAAATATTTTCGGGGGAGGCTTATTTTAGCGCATGCTCTCAAAAGCCTAATTGGGCTTATCAGGGGATGTCTTATTTTCGGGAAAAGAGGATAGTCTTTCAGCTACAGATAAATTTAAAAAATAAGATTGTTGTCACAAGCATGATATACAAGCATGCTAGTAGTTTAAAATTACTATCTTGGGTTGAGTATTAAAAATAAAAAGGAGAATGGAAAAGAAAACAACAATTTTAAATTAATTTTTAAAGAACTATCTGTCGGTGGCTGAAACCTGGTTTCTCTAGAAGGGAGCTTAATAAAAGAGATTCAGGTGGTAAATGGTAAAAGAAAACACACAACCAATCCAGCAAGAAGAAAAAAAGAACATGAATTTGTATATAAACATCCCTATTCCAATTTTTGACTTTCTTGGGGGGGAAGGGGTTTATAAAAACAGAAGAGTGCAGTTGCAGCAGTTTGATCAAAGCCCTAGTTGGGTATAAAATAATTTAAATTGATTTACAATTTAGAACACTTTATAAAGCATGTTTGATTGTCTTTTCAAGTGGGGCAGCCTTATAAAATTCTAAAATTAATTCTCCCTGGATGTTGGCTACCATATACCCTGTTTCCCCCAAAATAAGACATCCCCTGATATTAAGCCCAATCGGGATTTTGAACACATGGCAATAAGGCCAAGTGCTTATTTCAGGGTTCAAAAAAATATAAGGCAGGGTCTTATTTTCGGGGAAGCACAAAATAGTATTCTTTTGAAAACCAGAAATGCCATAGATACTATGTGATGGTTAATTTTCTTGTATATCTCTGCTTATCCTTGACATTATCTTTCATATAATTCTTTGTATAAATAAATGATTGTAGCTGAAAATCAATATGTCCATATGCAATGTTTAATTGACTTTCTGGAATCCTAGATTAAAGCATGGTTTAGATTTCTGAACTGGGGTTTTTTGGGGTGAAATTGTTCTTTATTGAGCTACTGTGGTCCACAAAACTATACAGCAACAGTTCTCATCGGATACATCAGTGCAGAAATCCATTATGCTTTTTATTACTTTTTTTCTTTTTAATTGAAGTGGTCTGATTTTTCTTCTAATAGTATGCAAATTAACATCTTTTAAAGTCAAAAGGATGTTTTCTGATTAAAGAAAAACCGATTGAAATAGTTGTACAGCCTGACTAATTTTAGCTGTTGAATTATTTAATCTGCTTTTCAATTCATCTTTTTTTAAAAATGAAATTCCTATAAGCTTTGTTACAGCAGCTGTGTTTGCATTTCATGTACGTATGTTTGTACATTACAGATTTCAATAAAGTACAGTCTGGCACAGCTTTTCCTCTAGGCAGATTATAGATTCCCAAGCTCATTAAATCTTTGAAAGACTATAATCAAATAAGGATCACAGTTATCTGAAAACTCAGGAAAGCAGAAGCAGTACTCCTTGTAATAATTTAATGGTTCATATTATATAATGGACCAGAGTTTTGTTATTTCTTAACATTTGAATTACTGCCACTTTTTCTCCTTTCTGTTTCAAATTGGGCCATTTCAGTATAAGGCTTCTGATTCCGTAAAGAGCCTTCATCCTCCTGCAATCCTTTATGCTTCCCATACTGGTTCAGAATATCAAGGATCCCTTTTAATTTTTGTTTTGTTTTGTTTTTTTATCTCACCTTTATTATTTTTATAAATAACTCGAGATAACCAACATACTTCTTCCTCCTTCAACTCTGTGGAGTGGGCTACTGTGAGAGAGAATGACTGATCCAAAGTCATCCAGCCAACTTTCATACCTAAGGCAGGAATAGAACTCACATCCTCTTGGTTTCTAGTCTGATGCCTTAACCACTAGACCAAACTAGTTTTCATGTTATTTTTTTCAAACTTTCAGAATAGGGATACTGGCAGAGGCAAGGGAGAATCAATGTTGGATGCATTTCTCCACTTTTACAAGCAGGAGAATTCAAGAAGAGTATTTAGGAAATGCCACGTTCTACAAAATTTTGCATCAAATCTCTTTTTCTCATAGCTTGGATCTTTTTTTCACTGCACTGTTCAGCATGAAACATAACCTTAATCAATTCAGCTGACCCTCATGTCAAGTTATTTTATTAACTGCAGAGGTTATAATGAGTATATTCATATGACAAGCTGAGCTATGTTGAGAACTAATCATGGTAACCCTCTTATCCATCACTTTGGAACCTGTGGTTTGCTGGTTTATCCACAGTGTAGCTGTTACTCCAAACAATTCAGTTTGCTGAACAACAGGGAAGCTGCAGACGTAGACAGCTATTAAGCCTTTCTTTGTCAGGATTATATCCTAAGGGGTAATTCCTTAGTTAAATTTAAGGATTAACTAATGCCATTTTATCCTCCTGAAGCAGAGTGGTCAGTAATGACTGGTCCCAATAACTGGGCAGCCCTGAGTTCCTTTAGTGCAAGCTAAAATCACCTAGTGAGTTACTTACATGTAGTTCAACCAGACTGCATGTTATGCAAACACATTCAATAATAAACATAGGTAGAATTACACATTATTACCTGAAATTGAGTTCAGCCCTTCCTTGCCCCAATGATGTTTTGTTCAGTTTAGTAAATGCCCTCAAGAAAGGAGAAAAAACAATTTAATATTAGAAATTACATCTAGCTCCATCTAGACCTTGAGGCACACTTTTTGTCATCTCCAAACCAGAAAAAAACAAACTTATTTTAGAATAAGTTCAAAACTTAAAAGATTGCAATTTTTTTGGTATTTTAAACTCTTAATCAGGATAAGAAAGTGTAAGAAAGAAAAGATGGGAGTAGCTGATTTTGAAGTATTTGATTTTTTTTAATACTGAAGTAAATTAAATGTCTTCCCTTGAATTTTCTCCCTAAAAATTGCCACATAATTATCTTTTCATCACACTATACATGTACTGATATACAAAGTCTTATGGACTTGTCCATTAGTGGGAAATTAACACATCAAAATGATACAAATCTCTATATACAGTGCTGTAATACGAGAAGCAAGCAACACTTCTGTACATGCACAAAAATATCTGGGTGGGTGGGCGGAGCCTTCTGCTGCCGCCACTACCAGTTCACCCAATCCAGGGCGAACCACTTGCAAACCACCACTGACCAGTATGTATGTAAGAAAAATTATCAAGAAGGAATTTGCAAAAGAAGCAAAACCTAGGAATTTGTACAACATTCATTAACTGGCTTTAATAATTGGCTGATGTAAAGATTGGGAAATAAAAATATCAATTACCTATTATGATATCCATTACAATAAAAAATGTTGTGCAGCATTGTCAGTAACATACATGTTAGCATCTCAATGAAAACAATGCTGAAATATATTTTTGTTGTTTTTTGTTTACATTTAAGTGTAGACCCAAGATTCCCCCCATCCCACCCAATAAATCTTCCAAATGTGTTAACACTGGTAATTCCCAGCTAAAGTAAATGTTGATTTGAATCTGAATATCTTCTACTAAACCGCTTTTTGTTCAGAATAATTTCCTATACTCTCCCAAAATGTTGTAAATTACCTAGAGGCTATTTTTTGCAGTGTGTGACATTTTCATACAAATTTCTCCCCAAAACCATAAGAAAGATTTTATTTATTTATTTCTGCAGGCTCAAATTTTAAGGGCTCCCCTTGCAAAAAACCACAAAATGTGAAAATGGCATGCACCAGCCTGCTACATCCGTTCAGATTGGATTGTAGTTTTCACCCAATTCTAACAAAAGTAACTTTAAAAATATATAGATGTTATAGCTATTTGTTCATTTCCTGTCCTATAGAGAACAGATCCCCTACCATTTGGTGATGGTTGGTGGGGCTTATGAGCACTGAAGTCCAGAGGGCTACAGGTTGCCCATCCCTATACATTGAACAAAAGTATGAAGGATTAAATGTGTGGAGCAAAGCTTCGCATGAAATTCAAGATGAAGGGAATTCTGCTCAGTATAATTTAAGATAAAATAACCCATATTCACAATGGCATGCAAACCTGTGCATGTCTTTTATGTCCTCCAATACAAGATTGTGTCGAGTTTTGAGGCAGATTTTAATCCATTACAATGGAGTCCATACCTCTTTCTGAGTACAATGTTGGGCAGGAAAGCACATATTCCTTTAAGAGGAAGCCCTTTGGAGCCACATTTTAATAACCTTTTAACACAACATCTGGGTGCATTCAAAATATCCCAAGGCATGCTGAAGCTTTAAATCTGTTATTTCCTAAAGCTTACCTCAGCTCATGGTTGTTTGATGGAGCTTTTTGGAGAGCTCATAACTATCATCTTTTTAAAAGAATTATAATGAGAATAGCAGTAATAATCATCACATTGACTCATCCCAGAGTAACAAGAGTCACTCCTTCCCTTTGGGTAAAATTCACTGCCTCTGCAATGTTGCCTTTCTGCAAATATTTGTATTATGGAAAGAGCAAAGAAGAGGCTCTAACTTTTCTTGTCATGGCGGCTTTGAGACGATAATGTGGTAAATCAGATGGTTCTGTGGTCTAGGGCTGTTGTAGATGTATTTGTGACAAATCTTTGTGTTTACACCCAAAACCAGTTTTTGTTTAGAAATGAAGAAGGAATAGTTGTAGAGCAAACGTTGTGTAACTTTTTCCTATTGCTTCCAATACAAGAACCTAGCAAAGGGTGTTTATTTGCCATATTTATAGGCCATCCACTCTGGGAGGCATACAGGCTAAAAAAATTAAAAAGGTGTTTTTCAAACAACAGTCTAAACAATAAAAAAGGAGAATCAATGGCTAAAAGGAAAACAAGAAACACTAAATCAACAAAACAAACACAAAGTGTTCTAGCCAGTGGTGAAATCCAATTTTTTTTACTACTGGTTCTGTGGGTGTGGCTTGGTGGGCGTAATGTGGCTTGGTGGGCGTGGCAGGGGAAGGATACTGCAAAATCTCCATTCCCACCCCACTCTAGGGTCAGCCAGATATGGTTTTTGCCGGTTCTCCGAACTACTCAAGATTTCCGTTACCAGTTCTCCAGAACCTGCTGGATTTCACCTCTGGTTCTAGACTAATAACTGGAGGATGAACTGGGTCTTTTGAGACTCACCTAAAAGAGGGCAGGTTCAGGGCTATTCTGGTCTCTGGGGGGAGGTGATACTATTGGGCAGACGCCATGTCAGAGAAGGCACACCTCCTGGATCCATCAGGTGGCATTCCTTGATAAATGGAATCTGAAGTATGTTGATTCTGTCAAATCAGGAGAAAGATGGTTCCTTAAATAACAAGGTCTCGTGCCAGGAAAGGCTTTATAGATTGCAATCATTAAATGATTTGGTGGAAATTAGTGACAAAGCAGGAAACTGTAGGATGCTGCTAATACTCTCGAACCCATTTACATGCATAGGTTGATATATAGATATTAGCTAAACTAAAATATGATCTTTTAGTAATTTATCAATATTAAATAATTTTTTTGTAGAACGCTAATTTTACAGCTTCATCATATGCCAGAGGAGATGCTAACTCAATCTCTGTCCAGGAAACAGTAAGTGCTTCATCTCTTTATCGCATTGTACAATATATTGATTTTTCAATTGTTAAGCTTGAACACTTTAATTAATTCTCCTAAATTTCTTTTAGACATATATTGGCTCAGATCAATCCCAACCAAGACAATATATTTCTTTACTTATTTTAGGCCATTTTATATATCATTGATTATTTTGTCAACTCAAAGAAGCAACTGCCTTTTTTTAAAAACTTTAGCCAAGAGGCAAACACATCCTGTAGCTTGTAGTGAATATTTATGGAAGTGTACGAATGTTGATTGTTATATCACCAAATAGTTTGTACTATTTTAAAAGAAGATGTATCTGATGATACTAAATTGTATAATTGTGCTATAAAAATAGTGATCCACATTTCCAAATTGATTGTATTGGCTGATATCCAAAATGTGCATTTTTAAATGAAAGAAGCATGCTAATGAAAAACTTGATCCTGAATGGAACAAAAATCTTTGACATTTATCCATTAGAAATAATAGGAAATATTGTATTACTCAACAGTTCATCAAAAGAGTTCACAGTATTTTTTTTTTCAAAAGGCTGATGCTCTTATTTTATATAAATAATTGAGAATAAGTGTTCATTATGGAAATGTCTTTTAAGGCCTGATGGGTGGAGACTAAGCTGTGTAGATTACCTGGTTGAATATTTGCTGGAATGGCTATTCATTTTTGTTTCAAGCACTTCATTAGATTTTCTGAGCACTTAAATCTTTAAATGAATGCAAGTTTGCAGAGATGTGGTATCTGCCTATCTTCATAAGGAATAACTCTAATGATTTATGTACACGCTGGTCCACTGGGGATCTTACAGTGAGCTTTATAGAGTGAAGGGTTGCTTGTTTGTTTTAGTTGCTTCTCAGACAGATGTGACTTGCTGGGAGTGAGTTAATAAGGAAATCAACCATACACATTAATTTAAGATTGTAACTACCTTTTTTAAAAAACAATCAAAACTTTAATCAGGTAGATTCTGCAGTAGATATGCATAAGACAGGGATAGTAGTCTACACAGTGCAGAATAGATCCCCTAAAATAGTAAGAATATTGGAAGGCCAATTGTGTAGAATAAAAAGATCCGTTGTATAGAAAATGATCTACACAAGCACTTTCAAAATGAATCTAGGCAGAAATTCATTACAGCTTAGCAGTCCATGAATTTGATGAGATTTTCTTGCCAGTATGTTCTTTCATTGTGCACTTCCATAACAGCCAGCTCACAAATAAAGCAGGTTCTGAACGGGCTGTTAGCAATTCTAAGAAACAAAATCTATCAAACTTTATTTGCTTATAAAACTAACAGCTGCTGCAGTTTCAGAGAGGTTTTTTTTTCCTTTTCATGAAAGCTAATCTTACTGCCTTTAATGTTCTTAACTCTTTCTAGAATCCCACAACCCCTTTATCTGACTTCTCCTGCTGCGTTCCCACCAGCCCTAAAACCTGAGACAGACTTGAGTTTTTGCCCAAATCTCACTTGGGTTGCAGCAACTTCTCTCTTAGAGGAAATGAATGTTGCCCTGTGGCAGACTTGTGATAAAGCTGTGGTGGTGTTATCTCTCTTTTAGGTAGTGGCTCTTTATGACTACACAGCACATCGATCAGATGAGCTAACCATCCACTGCAATGACATTATCCAAGTGTTGTACAAAGATAATGATAACTGGTGGTTTGGCAGTCTGGCGAATGGACAGCAAGGATATTTTCCAGCCAATTATGTGGTTGGAGAAAGTATGTATTATGATTTTGCCTAATATGTGATACCTGTGGGGGCTTAAATCAATATCTGAAATCTGCTATGCTGTGACTTAATGTATTGCAGTACATGTTACATATCAAAACGTGTCAGTAATCTGAAGATGAAATATATTGACCAAGAAACAAGAATACTCGACAGTGAGCTAGATAAAACAACCTTGATTTATTCATTCTGAGGGTTCATTCTGTGTTGCTTCTAATCGAAACTGCTTATTGTACCCCTATGAGTATTGATTTTGTCTAAAACCTGGAAACAGCATATATAATCTGCTTGTTTAAAAAAAAGTCTCAGAGATCTTAAGCACCTTCAGAAGAAGGATTCATCTTTTTTTCCCTTCCATAACAGAAAATAATTCGACTCAGTGGCCCTTTGTGATACTCTGAAAACTGTACTTACTTTGATGTGTATTTGCTATCGAAAACCAAAACAGCCATATATTTTTTTCATGGGCTGATTTATGTTAATTAAATCAATAGTTTAATTATGTAAATATTTTACATGATTAATTTAATTTAAGCAATTTTATATATATTTTCTTTGGTTGCATAATTTATTGACTTTCTTCATCATGGGATGGAGCAAAGGCAATACAGAAAATAGGACAGCAACTGTCTCCGACCACAAAAACTGGCTTCTTCATCTCTATATCATTAGAACATTTTATTTTTAATCAAATGTGAGCAAGCCAGTTGAACACAAGTGCAGACAGCAATCTGTCTCTCTACAATCTTCAGTCTGCCCATGTCTTCCCTTGCAGAGGCCTTGTATCATTGAGAATTGTGCCCACTGATGTTAGAATTAATTTCCACAGCAGAGGGCACCCTATGCAAAAGTCCACCTATGAAATATCCATTTATAAATTTGTAGTGAGTGACAGTCAAAAACATAAGTTTTTCAAAAATCTCATATAGAAAGTTTCCCAATAGAACGATGCTAATATAAAGCTGAGAACCTATAGTAAGTCTACAGCTAGAGCCAAGGCGATTCATCTTCACCATATTTTGCAGTTTCCGTTTCAAATGTTTCAGTGTTGATTCTGAATTGTGTATAGAGATAGTGAACATTACACACACACACACACACACACACACACACACACACACAGAGGCATCCAAAACATCTCTTGGAGTATCAAATAGTAGTTATTGATAAAGGTATATTAAATAACACGTTTAAAAATATTCTGAAATAGAAAGCGGAGGAACTAATTTGAAATTGCTATGGTTCAAATAAATAACCATTTGTATTAAATGAGTTATGGTTCTTTTTCAGCACAATATGAACAACAGCAATCTAAAGTATTAGCAGAAGAATCTACTCTTCCATCCAATGAATTTATAAAAGTAACATCACCAGCTGTGCCTGAGGTAACTGTTTGGGAGAAAGGCATGAGCCATACCTCACAAGATGGGATTGTACTTTCTATTTCTTGTGGTAACAGGTTAATTACCAAGTGCGTGTAGCATGTGTTAATTTTAATGTATGGACTTGCTTGGATTCAGCCATTCTTCAGGAATACAAGCCCAGAAGTTATTATGTTCGCAAGGTACATTCCATATATGTTGGAAAACCTTCCATATGATAAAAAGGGAAAAGTTGACATTTAACTGACTTTAATTATCATTACAAATTATATGACTTGATTATTTCATAAACATGCCATAGAAGATAATATGAAGATCTAGAATTTTCATATGATTTGTGTTTCTTTTCTTCCTAATATTTGGCCACAATTCAGACTATGGTGCAGTTACTGTCTTCTCCATTGTGGATTATAAGGCAGTTAATATGTCCAGATAAAAGATCAAGTGACTTTTACATTTGGGGAAGGGGGGAGGGAGTAACCAAATTTTCATTAGTCCTTAGACAATGAAAAGATACAATCCTGTTTTTTGTTTTTGTTTTGTGGATTTTAATTTAAGGGGCTACTTCTACTATTAAAATCCAAATAGTAAATATTTATTTACTCATATTTATTAATTTATATTTAATAATTTTTAAAGAAAGAAAGAAAAGCTTTCCTTGTGACTTAACTTAAAAGGGAATTCTCTGTTTGTTCAACTTGGATTTTTTCTTCCTAAATGCCTAGATGGCAACATTGTTGAAGTAGGGTATATTGGTTTTCATCCTGCATACATGTGTTCCCATTGATTCCAAAATCTCTGGAATGGTAAAATAAATATTTATTTTTAAAAGTTATTTTTAGCCCCCTTTTCTGTGCCTCTCTCTCTCTCCAGGTACATCAGTTAAAATTAAAGCATCCAAAATAAAGTGACAGTATATAGTCGCACACATAGTATAAGTACTATAGCAGTTTTTATTATCATCATCATCATCCAATTGTGTCCTATTCTCTGAGACTGCTTGGACAAGTCCCTGTAGTTTCCTTGATTTTTCAGGAGTGGTTTGCCATGCCTCCTTCCATGGGCTGATAGAGATTAATTGACCCAAGGTTACCCAACTAGATTTGTGACTAGGACAAGACTAGAATTCACAGTCTCCCAGTTTCTAGGCTGCTGTCTTAACCACTACATCAAACTTGCTCTGTAATAGTAGTAGTAGTGATTTAATTTATTATTCTAATCCTTAGATCATGATATAATGCAGTAGTAGTGGTAATAGTAAATTTACTGGTTATGTACTTGTAAGTAAACGAACAAGAAACATTTAAAAAATTAAAACATATCCTTTATGCTAGATGAAACTAAGTTCACCTCAACAATCTCTTTAAGTAGAATGGAAAAAAATCTCAGTAATTAGAATGGGGGGAAAAGATATCTGTGTATTGAATTTAAAAAGTTTGCATTGATTAACAGTGTCACGTGAGCCTCTTCAAAAAAGTACTAAATAATTCATGTCGTTGGTAATGTCATATATTATTTGAATTCCATACTTATTGGAAGTATGGAAGTATAGTCTTTATTGTTTTCAAACTGAATTGTTGAGGTGGCTAACTATGAATATAGAAGTGAAAAGTTATGGTTACAATCCATAATGCTCTCTCATATGTTAGTGTAAGAGCATTTTGAAAAGTGGAGGAGTTTACGAAACCTGGAGGAGTTCATGAAGCAGTTAGAATATCACATGAGAAACTGCTATTTAAGAAAAACACAAAAGTCCCTTGGGTACACCTAAAGGAGCACACTCTGGATTGTAAATGAAGTATAAGACAAGAGTGTTTTGGAAAATAACATTTTTATATATAGCGTGGGCAGATGTTTTGCCATTTCTTTCTGGAATCCTTTTTATGTTGCATATGATAAAAACTTTTGTTCTAACCAGGAGATGGAGAGAATGATCTTATCTGAGAACTGCAAACTAAATGTCAAAAATATTCATGGCAATTGTTTCTTACTATGATTCTTTTCTTGTCATTATAGGAATCAAGATCTCTTAAGCCCAACATTAGATTCATTGGACTGAACAAATTAACTAATAGAATGAAATCATTTAAAACTGTTTTTTTTTTTCTTTTCTAGGTGTTCAGAGTGAGCTGTTGTTTTAGAGCATTCATGTTCTGCCTTTCTAATACATATTAACAAAAGATTAGTATATCCAGAAAGCTCTCTAAAGAAGATTTTTTAAAAGTCTAAGTGGCATTAATATGTTTAAACACTAAACTACTTTTACCACAGGCTGACTTTTCACTATAAATAATAACCAAGAATTGCAATTAGCATCTTCTGGTACTTCTTTAAAAAAAAATTAGGTCTGAAAGGGCACTATACACATCATACTTACTTTATTTATTTTTTAATAATTTTTATTAGAATTTTTCCTTTACACAACTCTAATACATAATCAATAGACTGTGTTATTTTCATATACTTTGGATCAACATTCCATACAATATATACATTATATACACTCAGTATCTAATCCTCAATAGCCTTATGTATATTTCCAATTTTTATTTCTATTATCTAACCAGGTATACCATTTTCCCAAACCTCATAATATTCCAAATCATCTTTTTCTTTTAATTCTTACACATCATACTTTAAATAGCCGATACTAGCATATAATTTTTAAGTCATACATCTCTTCCCTCAAAAATACTCAGTTGTTTTCTTGTATTTGGTTTCAAATAATAATGGTAATCTCTATTTAAGTCTCACCCAGACTTAGATTAATACTTTTGAGTGTGATTTTTTTTTCTAAGCACACCTGAACATTTCAAAGGTTTTTAAAGTAGAGGACTGTTTCCTTGTTTTAAACCACATATTGTGAGAATTTCTTGGGTGACAGATCTTACATATAAAGTGAGGTATATTCTCTCCTCATTCAGGAAGCCCGTGGCTTTGTCATCACACATATGTTGACTCTATTTTCTCCCAGCCTCTTTTCTCTACTGATTAAAGTTTTCCTCTTGCAGATGCTAGCAGATACCAGCAAGTTGGGAGACCAAAGATTTATTTCAGTGAATGACACAGACTATCTGGCTGAACAGTAAGGCACCAGTAGTATGACATAGATTGTTAAATTGCTGGGAAGACACTGAAAATCAGGGTGTTTTATCATTGCAGTCATCCATAAATAATGAACTAAATTGGTATAAATTATCTTGAAAAAGAGTTCGGAGAAATTGCTGAAGAAATATAAAACTGCAGTAAATGTGTTGTGTTACAAATAGTTGTTTGTATTCCAAAGATATTACAATAAGGTGCGTTGTAAGTTGGCACCATGATTGCTAAAAAGCCATGCTTCTGTTTTTTCCTCTCTTTTGTTGGCTCCTAATGGATCTAGCTATTTTGTTAAATGCATTAGGTGGAAAATAGATTATGGCGTGTAATTGCAAGACCAGGCTAATATTTTATATAGGATCAATGTTATGAGTTGAAGCCAAAAGAAAGTAAAACGAAAGAGTCGGTAATCCAGGCAGGATGACATAACCATTTGCTTTATGGAAAAGTAGTGGGGAAAATATGTATAGTAAATGGCACTTACACACATATTTTAAATGCTTTCCTAGAGATATTCACTGATGCCTGTTTTCCAAGCTTTTTTCTTTTTATCTACCATGTAATAAAGCTGGGAAAACAGTGCCCTGCATATCATAATAGCTGTACAACCAAAGTTAAATTCTCTTATCTGTGAATAGTCTATTGTGGGGAATTTGGCAAGCAATCCAGAACTACGTATGAAAATACCATTCTGTTTCTATCAGATGTTCTTTCAGAGAGTAGAAACTAAGAACGGGCCTCAGTTTAAAATTCATTTCAGCTTTAGACAGATTTTTTTCTGCTTTTGCCTTGGTGTGTTCTAGCATCAGAAGAAGATCAGTCTTTAGTAGAAATGGGTATGAATGGAACAGGTTGGTAATTGGCTAAGGAATCTAGTTGAACTGTTTGGGACTTTAAATCTCCAACTGCATCTATTATCCTATATTTCTTACAGAATTACATGTGGGCAAACACAGAAGGGCATAGATACAGAGGATAAGACAAATGATCACATCCCATTCAATGATGTCGAGGATGAGCCTAAGAAAAACAGGAAGAAAAGGAAGAAAGGGATGGTGAAAACTACTAGTAGAAAGGGAACATCTGATGATGGCTTCCAGCCGAACTATCCAGAAGCATAGTGTCCATCATGTTTGTGGCTGTGAGTTTCATAGCTTAAAAGTACATGGAAAATAATGGAATTATTGCTTATTTTGAAATAAGGATCTCATATATTTGAAAACTTGAAATATATATAGACTAACTCTAAACTAATTTAGATTTATCATGATGTGAGGAGGCCAAGAAACTAAGGAGAAAAATGTGTTCTGAAAGTTCCAGTAAAACTCAACATGAGTTAAAATTTTAACAGTGATTGGGTTTAGACCAATTTGGATATACCTCGCTATCTGAAATTAATGAAATATCCAGAATTTTATTAAAGCTCTTCAAGTAATTGAAACAAAGCAGTCCAGTTTTCTAAAAGTTGAATACCATTATGGATAAAAGACATGAGATTCTTGTAATCTACGAAGAAAAACCAACCACCTTAATTGTGATAGAAGCATTTATTCTAGAAAGTCTTAAAGAATGCAATATTAAATACTTGTATCTGATTGTGATGAAGGAGTTTAAGCTTAAAAGTTATCAGTTCAATGTGATTTTATTATTCCTGCTATACACTTACATAAGATTAGCCATTGCAACATACTGAAGTGGTTTGAAGGGAATGAATTACAAGAAAACTATATTGTAAAAAGGAGTGTCTATCTCCACCAAGAGTTGGAAACTTTTTGTATGTTAACTTTTAAATAAAAAGGTGATATATATTTTGATATATATTTTTAATGTGAACGAATTTACAAAATTCATTTTATAAGTTTGTAAACACATTTTTTTTCTGCTTTTAAAGCACCATTGCCCATTTTTTTCCTACTGTTTAGAAAAATAATTTGACATTGTATATGTTTTTAGGCAGCACATGTTTATGTTCAGGTGTGACTGTTTTCAAATTAAAAAGCATTAAGTTGTGAATGGTGTATCAGTGATGATTTCCGGTAACTTTATTTATTATTCTCTTGTGTATATGTGTTGACTACTGATGCTCACATTATTATTTATACCGTGTTAGGAAATTCTGCCCTCTTCCTTTCTGAAGCAATAAATAACATAAAATTAGAAACTCCTTTTTTAGTAGTCATGGCATTTGATTCCATAAAAAAAAAAAAAGAAGTGAGAATAACCAAGTTGACCACTGATGTGCAAAATAACACCCAGATGCACAGGATTAAATTTCAAATATTATACAATCACCCCACATGTTTAACAGGCATAAATAATAAAAATATTGAATATCTGTTTACCTGAAATGTAGACAACCCTGAATTTAAAACAATCCTCATTCCACAAAACAAGTGCAAACACAAATACATATTTAATTTATTAGTTTTATATGCTGCCCATCTTATAGTTGAAGTATGTATGCACATTCATTTGCAATAATGATCCATGCACCAATTTATTTCTTTAATCATGAGGAGTTGCATGAGATTGGTGTCTGAATACACACAGAGCAATCTCATGCAATTCCTCATCCTTAATAAATGTGTAACTTAATTGCAAATGAATGGCATATCTGTAGGTTGTGAATCTGTTGCCAGAAACCATACTAAAAATTCCTTATCAGGACTAAACAATGTATATTGAATATTACACGAATGTGCATTAATTGAATTTAAAAATAGCTAAATAAAGTGCCTATAAATTAACTTTCTCAATAAAAAACAACTGAACCCATCTGGATATACCAACTATTATCATACACAAACTATTGCACATAAAAATACACTGCATACAAATGCATAAAATATTCACTCCCTTTCTCCCTGCCACAATGAAGAAAATGAATGAACCAGGGGGAAGAAGTAAGGAGTCAAGGAAAGAAGAAAAAAAGAGAGAAACCCTGTGATACAAAGGGTTAAATTTACCAAGGAGATAGTCCTTCCAAGCATCAGTTAATATGCTGTCTTACCTTCAGTACTCATTCTAATTTATTTATTTCACAGAAAAGGTCTATTTCTTCAGGTCAGTGCTTATTAGTAACATCCTATAAAATAAAATATGTGTGGATGTGTGTGTGTTTTAAAAAGCATGTTTTAATTGTGTAAGAATATAATAGACCAGTCTAGATATAACCTCAGCATGAAGAACATGCTGTTTTGTTTCATCAGTCTAGGATGTAGATGATGAAGAAATCTCTGTTTAAAACAAAATACTTAATCAACAGTGTTATTATGACAATTTTCATGTCAAAGGATGGAAATAAGAGATAGAACTATGGATATAATTGTCAATTTTATCTTTAGATATCTCTAAAGATTTTGAAGAACATAGGGGATAAGATAAAACATGGTTAAATCTTATGTTAAATATTACAAAGTGGAGTGGTACCATCTCCTGACCCTAGTTTTGTGGAACAACTATTATGATAGGTCAAAGATGCCATAAAATATAGCCTGCTAATTCGGTTGACATCTTTTCCTTTATATTATCACCACTTTTGAATGGTTCAGAAGAATTCTCATGATTCTATTCCATTGTCCATCTTCATCTTATCAAGATAATTGGGTCGTTTCAATCCCAGAATGAGACTGAAACAAAAAAAAATGCATTGGATTTATATTTACAGTACATTTTTAAACTGCAAAATAATGGGAGTTAACATTTCTCCACAAAAATTTAGAAGAGTAAAATTGCCATTATTTGCTTCATCAGTTCACTGGAAGAATGCTTTATTTCTGATTCTGCTGCTTATTTAATATCCTCAATTTGCCTTTTAAAATTTTTCCTTCCTTAAAGCATAATTTAAACATGCATCATGCTATATATTAGTCATTACCGAGAAGTAGCCAACATTTTGATGCTCGTTTGGTTGGCATCGTTAACTATTAATCTGATATTATGGACATGGAAGATAAAAATAACACTTCACATAAACACCACAAAGAAGTGGTAGCTGTAATCAAAGGCCCAGCTCCTCCTTTTCAGCTTGCAAACTAGGGCTCCAATTATGTACAGTGTTTTGAAGCTGAATGGAGCTGCTTTGCCACACTTCCCAAATTGAGAGAGGACAGGCAAGAACAATATCCTTTAAGGCACTGTTCCAAATAACAATTAAGGAGTGAAATCAGATAAAAGCTCATACATGAAGATTTATAGAGCTGAAAACATACTTTTCAAAATGGCATTGCGGCTATTGTCATTATAACAACAGTGGGGGTTTTATTTGCATTCATATTCCCACCCAACTCATGGAGTTAGAATCCTTTACGGCTTTTCATTTGAATTAATACCTGTCTGTCTTTGTTGCTGTATGCAAAGATACTTGTTGAATAAGACAGAATGCAAATCATTCTCAATGCCCTAAGTGGTCATTATTATTATAATAACAGCTCTTTTCCCTAAATATGACTAAAGGTTAGTGTTCACAAAAACTCCCTGCCTTATTTTTAGGCTTTTTTTCTTAGATACTATTTTATTTATTTATTTATTTATTTAAATTTTTAGACCGCCCGTCTCCCGAGGGACTCGGCGGTGCACAGTCATAGTAAAACCACATATATCACAACATTTAAAAACAGTTTAAAACATATTAAATAATTTGGCCCTATATTAAAACTCAAAAAACTAAAACACCCATTCAAATTCCTTATTTAGCCAGCCTAGCCTGGTGGAACAGTAAAGTCTTAAGTGCACAGCAAAAGTTACGCAGGTCGGAATCATACATATCTCCGGGGGCAAGTCGTTCCAGAGGGCAGGTGCCCCCGCAGAGAAGGCTTTCCCCCTGGGGGTCTCCAGTCGACATTGTTTGACTGATGGCACCCTGAGGAGTCCCTCTCTGTGGGAGCGTATTGGCCGGTGGGAGGCCATTGGTGGCAGAAGGCGATCTCGTAAGTACCCTTACGAGGGTACTAGCAAAAGAAAGAATCCCATCTTTTCAGGTGATGCAACATTTTCAATATGAAATTTCAATATTGAATATGTAATACCTGTGTCAGGTTTCAAAGTCGTCTCAAATAAATTGCATTTCAAACAAAGTCTTTGATGAAAAAAACTCTTATTTATTAAGCACGAACATTCTAACTCCGACTCATCGCAGCCAACTCTGGCTTCCTCAGCCAAAACCCTCCTTTTCCTCTCCCCACTCCTCTGCACTCATTGGCCATCTTCCCAGTCACTCTGCCCCTAATCTACTGCTCCCACTCAAAGGAATTTCCCCCTTCCAATCCCATCTCCTAGGTGATATTCTCTCCAGGGAAAATAAGTAGGTGAAGAGTCAACCGTTCCTTTCCAGATGCCTCCGCTTCTCCTTCTTATGTCAGCATTAGAGTAAGTGCAGCGTGAAATGCTGACAACCTGAATAATATGAAGTAATGTATGTTTCTGTGAAAGGTTCTAACACAATGGAATACATTTTTCAGAAAAGCAGTTTCACCACACCATTGGTGTAGGAGAGCTTATGTGGATCTATAGGAAGAGGGAAAAAATGTTCTTTGGAAAGGATTCTAATTAACTGCTTTCTCTTTTTTTATAAACATCTGTCTGACAAGTGACTGTCTTATGATCTAGAAATTGTCCCTTATTTTGTAACATTTCAGGTGTAGTGTTTTGCCAAATTCAACTTTATCCTTACTGCTTGTGCACTGTCCCATCACCCCTTTAATATAAGGTTTATTAAAATGTCTGAATGGGAACTCCATTCCTCTAAATACTTGTCTGTTCTTCCACTGTAGACATAATCCTAGCCACTCATTCTCTTCTATTGAATAAGAAATATTTTACCTATGTAGTAAAACAAAATTGCTGACATTAGTTTAATGTACTCACAAGGTTTTATAAAATTCATGTTGTTAAATATGTTCCAGAGCAAATATATTGCAAGATGAAGGTGATCATGTGGTTAAGCTTTAAACCTATGCTCACCTACCTGAGAATTAACTTAATGCATACAGAAAAAATGTACTTTGGAGTGCACATTTGTGATATTACTACTAAGTGATAGTATTTTAGATTGAAAGAATAACGGCTAAATATAGCATTTCCCAGAAGGTGGAACTTAATTTCAGTTTCAATGGGGTGAAATTAAATTCAATGTTTGTACAATGAATTACAGTATTCTAAATGACAAGCTCTATTAGATCTTACTGGAGTAGAAAGAGTTAAATAGAATTATGCTTAATAACCATGCATTAGGACAAGAGGATTAAGTAAAGCAGTTCGGATGTGAGATTTCCTATTTAACTGTTAACATTAATTTATGTCCCACTTTTCCAAAAATCAACATCACTGTGATATATAAAATCTACCCATTTTCCATCAGAAATCTATATTATGTATAGATGTGTTTGCGCACTAAAGATGGCATGCAAGGGAGTAGAATATACATTTGCTCTTTCAGTCTCACAACTATCATCTTGCATTTGAGTTTAGCCTTCAAGCCTCTTAAGGAACAGACATCACAAATCAGAAGCAGAGTAGCTGTAACATCGTTGAATTCAAAAGGCAAAAAGGAGATGGAACTCCATCAAATAAGGATTAATGGGAACAGAGAGGAAGATGATAATTGAGGTCTCTGTTGACTAGGTAATGAAGTCTGCTGGAAGGACCCAATTGTCTGTGGAAGAATTGAATGTCAGGATCATTTAGGGTTAACAACAGTCCAATACAAGCAAAAGCAGACAACTATGAAAAATAGCTGGCATGGTAGCCATTTTGTATAGATCAGGGCTACAAACTTGATAATGAGGCCCCACATTCACTACATCCTTCTGCTCTAATTACTAAGGTGAATGAAGAATACTTAATCTGGGTGGAAGAGTATAAAGCAAGAAACCCCCCTCCACAGCCCTTTATTTTGTGAACTCAAATACAGTATCCTTTAAAGGAACCTTTTCTAGCATGTATAGAATTGTTGTTACTGTAACTTGCATTAGGAGGGACCATTTATTAAATTAAGTTCTATTTTAAAAAATGCTGTTTGTTGTAGGAAAGGAACTGTTCAAAATGGTTTTTGAGTATGCAAACAAATTCTGAAATGCTAGTCTTTATTGACTAAATGAGCTTGATTTTGCTATTGATAGTAACATATCAATATATACAGTATATGTTTTTTAAAAAGAAAAACCCTAAAATCAATATTGTTGACAGAAAAATATTAACAAATATTGTGTTTGTGTTTCAAGCAATGGTGGCTATAGGGTCTTGCTGCAAATTGCTGTGCCACAAGTTTTGGGTACATATGACATCTCATTACGTGTAGAAAAGAAGCAGAGCTTGTGATGCCACACTGCCCCACTGATTTTGGAAGTCTGACCTCTTTGCCTACCTCCTGGCTGCTACTGGTCCAAAATATATAACTATTATTTCAGAGATAATGCTTCAAAAAATAGTAGTCACTGCTGAAAAGCAAGGAAATAATTATTTGAGCTCTCATTTATAATATCTTTAAGAAAATTTAGGAATGTGCTAAAATTGGCTTAACCTTTGGCTTCCATTTATAAACATATACAATTAGAAATATATTTACTTTATCTGGAAAGAAGTGGGGAATAGTAGCTCTTTACTGGGTGCTATCATAGAAGAGTACTATAACAGGAAAATGGAACAGCACAAAAAAATCTTTCTCTTGGATGGGTAGGCAATTGCAAAGAGAATACTAACTCATTTCATTCTCTAAAGCAGGGATGTCAAACTAGCGGCCCGTGGGCCGGATGCGTTACGCACTGGCCATGCCCACCCCCATTTTAGGGAAACGGGAAAAAGTTGCAATACATCATGTGACGACAACATGCCGTCTCAAGTTTGACACCACTCCTCTAAAGTATATTGAATTGCTTGTTACTTGGCTTGTGTTGCTCCTCTCCTACATTCAAGAAGAACTGCATGAATTTACCAGTGTGTTTCTTGTTAATTTATGAGGACATTATAAATAGCATTTATTGAATGAAAGGTTATCAATTTTAGCTCACTAGTATCACTCACAGTTGCCGTAAGAATTCCGAAGTTTAGATTCATAAATGTTTACATGTATTTCTTGCTATTTTTAATCTTCAGCAGCAGCCTACACTAAAAGAGGTTCACAACCCGTGAGAACAGAACCTATTGGCTTAGACTACATGGACTCATCTAAAAGTCTTCACCCCCGTTTCTCCAATATTAGAATACCACAAAATATTTTAATTGCACTTGTATACAATCTGCCAATACAGGAAAAAGAAATAACATGGAAGTCTTGCAAACATTGTCTTGAGGCCTACTAGATGTATCCCATTCTTTCTCCGGGAATTCAAGGTGTAACTTATTGTACATTTTAACCCTGCCACAACAACCTGCCCCAGTGAAGTGGGCTTAGAGAGAATAACTGGCTCAAAGTCACCCATGGCCTTGCCATGGCTGAGGGTGAACTAGCACCTTCAGTGATGAAACCACACTGGTGTAAAAATGAATTGAAGTAAATAATGGTAGCTGATGCCCATATCATACAAACCTCAGTTATATTCTGAGATGTTTACCTTGCTGATGTTGTCAAAAGCTGATAGGAGATCCATTTCATTGGGGGTGGGGGGAGAGTCATGCTTGTATTATTTTTTTAAAAAATTAGATGGCAACAGATATACATTACATGGGGACAGTAAGGAAGAGCACATTGTCTAGGACAAGAGAGAAGGCTTTCTTTCCATTGTAGCTTTTTCTGACATCCTTTCTGTCAGAAGTTGAGCACAACTCCCATTATCCCCAGCTATTATGCCCAGTGATTATGTTGGTTAAGAATGAATAGTTATTTGACATCTCCAGAAAACTGTAGTCCACTGTGTATCTGGCTGCCGCAAAGCAACAAGGAAGGGAGGGAAATTCAAAGTTCCATTTGGGTCTCATTGAAATCTTACCATACAAGATAAATTCAGCCTCATTATTTGGGGGCAAGTATAAGGACAATAACATCCTGGCAGGGTTTATTCTGCCTGCCACCCCTCCCTCCCTCCACTTTCAAAAGTTTTTATCCAACCAATGTTTCCAAAGTTTTTATCGAAAAGAAATGGATGGTTATATTCTGTACAACTTTAAGAATTAAAAAAGAAACACATCCTCAGCCATTTTTTGCAGAGAAACATCTATGACCATGTAAGCCAATGTAAAGGTATTTTACTATCTAGAGTGCAGCTGTAGTAAGGTCTTTGTAACAGTGGATTTCTGCTTTGTACTTGAGCAGAAACATCTATTTTTTCAGACAAATAGAATTTATGTTCTGTTATTACATTCCTGACATAGAAATATCCATGGCCCTAAAAACTCCTCACTATTTTCTAAAAAGGGATCACCATTCTTGGGGTGCTTGTCTGAGTATAGATACTTCATTTATTTGCTTGTTTGTTTGCCTCTGTTTATTAAATTTATATGGTGCTAGTCATCTCAGTCTGCAAAGCAACTGGGTGACTTACAATTAAAATCATAAATATAAACATATATTAACAACATTAGATACAGAAATAAAAACCAAAGGCGAGATTCTGGTGATACATTAAAATGACCCTCACAAGATATCCAGCTAAAATATTGCTTTTCATCCAGTAAACCGGGTGGCTGACCAATTCCTTTTAATTGCCTTAATAGCAGCCTTTCTTTTTAACCTTGCAGATGCTTCAAAAATTTCAACAGAACAATTCCTCTTCATCAGCCAAGATATATATGCATGTATGAAAAAGAAGCTCAATTTTTAGTTACACTTCTATAGTTACATAGGCTGAGAATACACAAAACTAGCTGCAGCAGCTGTAAATTTTCTGAGGATTTATCTAACCACAAATACATTGAAATGGGGAAATGGGGCTATATTAAACTGTGCGAGATGCTGCTGGAACCTAGCCATTTCTGCAATATCCTGTAATTAATTTATTATGACAGGTCTGGCAAACTGAAACACCCAATTCACTTGCGACAGACTTGCTACAGTACAGATGTTTTAAACTCTGCTGTCCCCTAAAAGACAGGTATCAAGAGAGATTGAGACAAGAAGGATCAAAACTACTAGGCAAGATTGGGCTGCTGTTCAGAAGTGGAATCCAAAAGATACTGAATTCACAGGATTATTCATTCCATTTTGCCCCATTTGCACCAACATAAGACAGAACCTGCCCTGTTCTTCCAAAATCCTGGAAAAAAGGAAAAGTGGGATGACAACTACAAAACTTTTATTTTCCTAGTTTCCTCTGATCATCTCCCTTAACCTCTAAGCCAGGGGTGTCAAACTCGATTTCATTGAGGGCCGCATCAGGGTTGTGTTTGACCTTGGGGGGGGGGAGCTCATCAAGGCTCTGATTTTGGTGGTGATGGCCTCCTGCAGCCCTCTGCCAGCAAAAATGGAGCCTGGGTGGGCCACATGCAGCCTCCCCGAGCTACATTTTTGCTGGCAGAGGGCTGCACGAGGCTATCGTGCCTGAAAATGAAGGCCAGGCGAGCTGGGCATGGCCCTCCTGAGCTTTTTTTGCTGGCAGAGGCACCACAGGCTAGTCCACTGTTTCCAGGGCAGGCCTGCGGGACAGATCTAAGCACCTCACTGGCCGAATCTGGCTCCCTGGCTTTGAATTTGACACCCCTGCTCTAAGGAAATCTGCTTCTTAGGAAATCACACTTTCACTCATGTCCATTAGGGCGCTTGGAAGTTCAGATAATTAGAATTTTTTTTTTTACAAAGCATGATGCAGTGAAAAGACATAAAATGATCCAGAGAGTGGGGATACTGCATTAATAAAAACATACCTTTGGTTGGTGTTAAAATACTTATTTTCTTCATAGTGTCAATTCAATGCCATAATTATAGGGCACAATATTTGTTTTCATGTACTCATTTCATTATCAGTTCCTGTCAACTGCTTTATATATCGTCTAGAGAATTTTAATAGCAACTAGTTTCTAAACCACAGAGTTAGGGGCCTTAATTTTAATTTGGAGATTATTCTTTTTGTAATAAGCTACTGTAAACGTTCATTTCTGCCTGCAATGATTATGAATGACATCAGCCTCTAAACATGAATTCTATAGCTGAGTTACAACAGCACACAAAAGCCTTTAATAGGCTTTTAAAAGACCAAGAAGGGAAGCAGAGAGTTAATCCTCATTATGGTTTAGAAATATGACATAATGAAAAAGTGACTATTGAAATGTATATATAATTAAGGCCCAATAGTCACAAATGTGCCCTGGGCATCAGAAAAATCTCGTCCAACTGTCCATTGTTAGCAAGCACATGCTGAGTAAATCCTTTCTGTTCATTGGCAGGATTTAGCTGGTGGGCACTCTGTCCACATATAATTCTCTCACCCTTCTGCACAATCTCTCTCCTGCATGTAAAAATGTAGAAGATACCCAGACTTTGACATCTTTACCCTAAAAGCCTTGCTGTTCCATAGCCAGAGTTATACTGAGTTATATAGAGCCTCACTCAATCTAAGGCTTTCCCTAGCCAAAACCCAAAAGGTCGGACTGAAACTTCATATTTCAATCCTTCTTCCTCCAA
Source organism: Masticophis lateralis (assembly GCA_030761175.1). NCBI lineage: Eukaryota > Metazoa > Chordata > Lepidosauria > Squamata > Colubridae > Masticophis > Masticophis lateralis. Next base: position 91,415,819 of record JAUDYJ010000001.1, read on the forward strand.
ATTATTGAAGACTTTCTTAATATGATTGTGGAGGGAAAGAATAATCGTTTTGACTCCTTACCCAATGTTACCTAATTCGGCTCAGAGGCAATGGCACTACTCGGTTTAATACTGTTTTCAAGACAAAAGAATTAACTTCTAATCCTTTTGATCCTGTTGTGTTTTTTTTTTTTTCATTTGCTGACAAGTAACGTAGCTGAAATTTCTCAATAATTTGATCAGGGCAAGGCAGAGAGAGCTCTCCCTGGACTTTTGGACAGCTTGAGGAAGTGGGATAAAATATTTGGCATAATTCCTCCAGGCTCAAAAAGACAAGAGTATTTTTGATTTCATAATAAGCACCAAACAAGCTTCGTATTATTGATTTTTCTGGACCCATTTCAATTAGGCATTCAGCCAGGGGATGATATTGCAATTTCTTTGAATACTTCCATGGATCACTTAAACCAGAAATTGATGGGGTGAATAAGCCCTATTATTTTTCTTTGGCATCTTGGAAATCTTCAATACTATCTATTATCCTTATAGACTATCTAATGAGATCGGACTTTCGCAGCTGTATTTCACAAGGGTCCTACTTGTCAGTTTGCATCCAGAAGATGGAGCTGGGAAACTACTATTTGACCACTGAGCTACTCATCTCTGGCACACTATAGTATTTCATTTTCTCCCTGTGTTGCTCTCCATCTGAAATTGCTTAGGGAAATCTTTCAGATTCCTCAACATGCTCCCTGCTCTATATTACGCCTTACCATCCAACTCCAAACATGCAGTTGGCAACTGTATATATTATCGTTATATATTTTATAATGGTCTAGATCAGTGGTTCCCAACTTTTTTTTGGCCATGCCCCATCTAAGCATCTCTAAAATCCTGATTCCCCCCCCCCCCTTATGGTATATAATTCCTCAAGTCTTATCTATGCATATTTTAAAAAGTGTTGCTAAGGCCTAGAGTCTAGATTCTTGACACCACACATTTTCAAATTGCCCCTATTAAAAACCAAATTGCTGTGGGGTGTGGGCTCCACATTGGGAACCACTGGTCTAGATAAAGAATAATAACTTAAATCCACTCAAAATGGAGAGTTTTGCTAAAAGACAAACTGAATTCAGGAACTGAGCTTCAGCCCCTTTTGGAGAGCACTACATTCCTCCCAAAGGAGCTTATTTGCTACCTGGGAATGGCAGTTGATCTTCAATAGTCATTGGATTCACAATAGCAACTCTGCTGAAAAGGCATTTTCGCACAATTGTTCCTAGTACACCAACTCTCTTTTTAAACCATTCAGATTTGGATAATAATAATTGTCCAAATCTTGGTTCATCCTGAATTGTCCATCACAACAGAGTTGGCATGGCTATACCCATGAAAAGAATTAAGTTGCAACTGGTATCAAATATGGGCTGTAAAGTATTACAAGATACAGGGTTCATTTGATTCACTTCAAGGTGTTGGTGACCACCTTTAAAGCACTCCATGGCTTAGGGCCTGGGTATTTGCGAGACCGCCTTCTGCCGCCAATAGCCTCCCACTGGCCAGTACACTCACACAGAGAGGGCCTCCTCAGGGTGCCATCAGCCAGACAATGTTGGCTTGTGACTCCCAAGGGGAGAGCCTTCTTTGTGGTGGCACCTGCCCTCTGGAATGACCTACCCCCGGAGATATGCAGGATACCGGACCTCCGGACTTTTCGTCTGGCCCTTAAAACCCAGCTATTTCATCTAGCCGGGCTGGCTTGATCCCATCCTCTGTTTTAATTGTAACTGATTTTAATTGGGCTGTTTTAAATTGTGGGCCGAAATTATTTAATATTTTTTAAATTGTTTTAAATTTTGTATACTATGTTTTACTTTGGCTGTTCACCGCCCTGAGTCCTGTTGGAGAAGGGCGGTATACAAATCAAACAAACAAACAAACAAATAAATAAATAATTCCTAAATGATCAGGTCTGGTGCCCAGTTACTGGAAGGGTAGGATTGAGGTTGTTGATCTTGATGGCCTATGATCTAAGGACCATCTCTTCCATGATGAATTTGCCCACCTATTAATATATGCAGCAAAGGCTCTTGTGAAGATGTCAGAGTTCCTCCACCCTGGATGTGAGAGAATCTGATATTCCTCCCAGGCTACACAACACCATCTCTCAAAGTTTCATTTGGCCCCACTTCTTGCCATATAGAACATCCATTAAAATGCATTTCCTTTACCAAATTCTTAACAGTTAAGTATTTTAATATTAATTTTAGCATTGATTTCCAATAATTGATTTAATTATTTTTCTTTGTTTTTAAAAAATGTGTTCACTGCCTTAGTATTGCCAGGACAAGGTATAAATCATGTACCTATTGATTGGAATACATATATTTATGGGGAGTGGGGAGGTACTTGCAGGTGAGTTTTTCCACACAGGTCTTTTCAATAGTCCCAGACCTTCTTCTCTGTCTGCCTCTTTTTCTATCTATTTATCTGTTCATTTATATGTCTGCCTAACTCAGAACTATGACTGTAAGCAGCATACAAGTGGTAAAAAATGTGCCAGAAAAAAAATCATGACCAGAAAGTTAATCTGGCTTCACTACAATATAAATCCTTCAAGTACTGTGGCACTGCCATTTCCCCCATTTGTTGTATATGCTAGACTCACCACAGTTCCTTCTCTCCCTGCCCTGCATATGCTGTGGCACTGTTGTCTACTTTTCAAGACTGGATGAAGGAAATTGGGCATTAGCTTGAAAGTACTTCTGAGGAACTGGAGAATGTCGATGGTGGGAGAGCAGAAATATGTTTTATCTTCATGCAACAGGTGGCCAATACTAGGAAGATCTCAACTGTCTATCCTTGACTGCATTTTCACTCTATGTATGCAAAGAACAAGAATTATGGTTTGAATTGAGGAGGATTTTATTTATTTACAAGTAGTCTTTGACTTAAGATCACAACTGAGCCCAAAATTTCTGTTGCTAAGTGGGACAGTTCATTTTATGATTTTTCTTGCCACAGTTGTGAAGTGATTCACTGCAGTTGCTAAGTTAATCACACAGTTGTTAAGTGAATCTGACTCCTCCCCTCCCCCATCGATTTTGCTTGTCAGAAAGTCACAGAAGGGGATCACGTGACATGACCCTGGGGATGCTACAACAGTTGTAAGTGTGCAAAAAAGGCCATAAGTCACTTTTTTTCAGGTCACTAAATGAAGTGTTGTAAGTGGAGGACTACCTATATTTATTTGTGGCTTTAAAATATTGTCTCCTCAAACATGAAAAATGTAAATCCTCAGGTAGAACCTTATATAGAGGAACCATTCACAAATGACATATGGGGGACTCTGTTCCTGCTGTGGCCATTCTTGTTTCATGTAGGACAACGGGAAGCAGGCCCCTCCTGATAGTCACCCTGCAGTTCAGAGTTTTGAAAGCAACTTTAAATATTGGCCTCTACTTGCTCCTGTTCTGATTCATCTTCAGAAACTTTGCAGCTCAGATGACTAGTTTCTTCGGTTGTTTTTGAAGCCTGTTGCTCACCACAGTGATTGTCTTCTCATAATATGTTGTATCATTTTGGGTCCTCTTTGCTTTAAGGCTGGGATGGAGTGTGGCCAGAACAGCTGAAAGCCTTGGAGTCTTTGTTCTTTTGGAAAGAGGAAGGGTTATTTTCCCCCCAGGCATTATTGTACTCTTAAATGAAGATGTAATTATGATCAAGAGATAAGACATACATGTTGGAGGCACTGGCATGAAGAAAAAGAAACAGCCCCACCTTCACAACTTCCATGAAATGAGCTAGTTTGAATATTGTATCAGCTGGAGATAAATGAGGAAAAGCACTTCCCAATATAAACTATAGCCTGCTCTTTGCAGAGATCATTAAAATAGCAATAAAAAATTCTCTTGCTTTATTTGTTTTGTTTTTCTCATATGATTCCCACTCTAGCAGAGGATTAGAGGCAGTAACAAACTTGCAGATACATCCATTAGCATACTACAAAATTTAAACTACAACCCCGTGGTGGGCTGCAACTGGTTTAACAACCGGTTCTGTGAGCGTACATGCACCTAACGCACTTGAGCGCAGCATTCAAAATACAGCAATTTGAAGCTCAGTTGCTTACCTTCTAAGGCAGCCCCGGTAAGTACAACGGTGGAGGCTGGGTCACATGAATCAGCTGGCTAGGTCACGTGAATCAGCTGGGTCACGTGAATCAGCTGAGCCAGAAAGAAGGAAATATAGGACAGGATAGGGCAGAGGTGGGTGGGCAGGGCCAGCTGATCATCAGAACTACTGGTTCCCCCGAACTGGTCCGAACCAGCAGCAGCCCACAACTGCTACAATCCCATGCAAAGGTTCTCAGAAATAAATTTACATGACTGTAGGGAGGCTACTTCTGAATAACTATGAATAGGAATATACTATTTTACCGGTAGTCCTTGAGTTACAACCATTCATTTAATGACTTTTTGAAGATACAATGGTGCTGAAAACAGTGACTTAGGACACGTCCTTGCATTGCAGTATCCCTGAAGTCATCATCCATCCTCTTCATTTAATGACCTCATAATCCCTTGAGGGGTGGAGTCTGAGCAACTGAATGGAGCTAGCAGAGTGTTTACTGACCAGATGCCCTTCCTGACGCCAATGCGGAGATTTGTTCAGCAGATATATTCTCGTGCCCAGTATCCCTGAAGTCATGTGATCAAAAATTAGTGTGCTTGGCAATCAGCATGTATTACATCCATTGTAGCATCCTGGCATAATGAGATCACCATTTACAACCTTTTCAGTGGGTTTCCAAAAGGCAAAGCCAATAGGGGAAGCTGGATTTGCTTAATGACCATGTGATTTGCTTAATGACTGTGATTTTTAAAAAGGTCATTACATTGAGCATAATTCATTTAACAATTGCATCACTTAGCGATGGAGGTTTCAATCCCAATTGCAGTTGTAAATTGAGGCTTCTGCTTGCTTCAGTTCTTAAGACTTTCCACTTGAAAAAGCAAGGTTAGGCCCAGGCATTTACTTGGGCAATGAAGACATGCCCAGTTCACTTTTGCAATAAGCTCATTTAATTCTCATACCATCAAGTGGTGCCCTCAAAGGTGGTTTCTTAATTCCAGAGTATTTGAACTATTATTTTGTATTATTTGTGATCTCAACACTACTTAGAGATTACCAAATATCTGGCAAAAAGAGGACATATCATTATTTCTGTCCTCATATCCTCTGTCTTAAAGTAAAATTTTGTTCAGCTTTTTCAGTGTCTTTTGTTTATTATTTTGGACTGTTTTCAGAATAGTAGTCATTCAGATTTTGGTGTAATGGTGTATTATGACTTTGTAAATTGTCTGCTTTCTGTCCCTTATCTGTGAACACACCAGACAACCTAGATTCACTTTATTTAATTTATTTCTACTAATCAGCTTCAACGCACCCCCTTCAAATCTATAATCCCTATAGTCTCATAGATCACAACTCATCACGCATTTCTATGGTGAAAGTTGAAAAAAATTGTCATTGTTAATTCTATATTATTGCTAACATATTGTTTCCCCGAAAATAAGAGATCCCCTGATAATAAGCCCAATTGGACTTTTGAGTGCATGCGCTAAAATAAGCCTCCTCCCTGAAAATATTTAAACACAGAGCTGGAAATCAGGTAAGATGGCAAGAGGAGCCCCATCTTGCTCCATGCGCCCCAAAATAATAAGACCTCCCTGAAAATAAGGCCAAGCACTTATTTCAGGGTTCAAAAAAATATAAGACAGGATCTTATTTTTGGGGAAACACGGTATTCCTAAAGTTAAAGATTTGTTGAAAAAAATATTGCGGTTGAAAAACCTGTTTCTCTGAAGCTGGAAAAAATAATTTCATATACATGTAGACCTTAGTACTTTTTTTTTTCAATTTTTCATTGTAAAACATCTTTTTGCTGCTATTTTCCTTCCTTTCCAATTGTGTGTGTCTTCCTTTGCCATTTCAGGTATCAGGAATACCCTGTCAAAATACTTAAAAGTATTTTATTGCCTGCTTGCATTTCATATATACAAGTGATTGTTTTGCCCATATCATACAGATTTTAGTTTTCAGAAGGAATCTTTCTTTTCTCTAATAGCTTTCTTAACATAGTTGGTAAACTTTGGGATTGACAAGTACCTTTTTGACCTGGAACATATATTATAGCAGTACTTTTTATTACCATATTCTTGAGTAGTTCATGAGCATTCAGGGGAAATGGGATTGCTTTCACTTTTCCATATAGTTTCCTCTTCACTGGTCTCGTTTCGTTTTAAAATTCTCTACCAGAAGTCAAATATGAATTGGTTAGACTTTAACAATTTTCCATATATCAGCTAAACATGATTGTAACTGATTACCAGTCAAATAAACAACATTCACCTCTTGCATAAAACCACAGGTCTCACTTGTTATTGAATTTCTGTGTACCTTTCTTCTGGTTGTAAGACCGTAATGTTATTGTACAAAGTATCTTAGGTTGTCTAAAAACATTGTCTTTAAGACAAGCACAAAAAGGACAGACTGTACTGCCACATTTCAGGAAGGCAAACAAGATTCTCCAGTACTGTAATATTATAAATTTTAAATTACTGGGAGGCAGTCAATATGCCTTGACCTAATGCAACACACCTCTGTGAAACTAGGTGCCATAAGTATCACATAGAGATCTGCTGCCCTACCTCAACTCAGCTACTCTGCCTTGAGAAGTACATGTCCTGGAGATGTTATTGTAGTAAAGGAAAACTGTGTAAGGGTTCTGCTAATTGGCATTGGGCACTATTACACTTAATGGAAACACCAAGAGGAGGGCTTTTGTTCAAAATGTCAGCAATGAAGTTCTCCTTCAAATATCTGCACAGCCCTACTTTCCCCAAATTTAGAGGATTCTATTTCTTTTGACATATTTTTCTAGTTTTCTTGTTAACATTATGCACTCTTAGGTGTGCAGAATACATTTTTCTCTGAATTCATACTGAAATTGACTATCACTCTTTATATAGCTGCTCATTTCACACCTGTGTCTCTGGGCAGGGCCCCCAATTCAAACAAAGGTAAGTAATCCACATAATTAAAACAAAACCATTAAAATACAATAAAGCAGTTAAGTTATATAATAACAAAAAGACAGGTGAGTCTGGTCATAGCTTATGCATTATTTTCACTTTATCCTGCTTGAACATTCAAATATAGTTTGATCTTCATTTACAAGACAAAATTATTGACCAATGCTTCAGTTTAATAAGAAAGATGGTTAGTTATAATAGTCCCCTTTAACGAAATATTCCAGTAAGTATTCCTCATAAGCCCTATTCCATCCACACTGTAAGTTCAGATATCTGCAGCTGAGATAGATTTTGCACGTATGGATGTAAATACATAAACTTCAATGCAAAGAAAGACTATGCTATCAAGGACTCTTGCTCATCACAGTGTTGTCCTGTGTTCATCTCCACTATATTGATATATATTGGTGCAAAGGGGCAGAGTGGGGCAGAGTAATTAATTGGTCCTGTAATGAATAAGTCTTGTGTGAACATGAAAAGATGGGTATTAAAGCTACGGTCATTTTATTTTTGGCAGTGTGAGGTACAAAAATGTGCTTCAAATATGTATTTTTCTTCTTGAAATACACCTTAGGTTTTTATTGAGTCGAGATCTAATATCTGGCAAACTGTTCAGTATAGGATCAAGGGGAAATCTTTGCTCTCAAGCAGTTCCTTATTTGTCAGCTTTCTCATATATAAAACTTGCTGACTGAATAATGAGCCGGAATGTAGAACACAGGAAGAAGGAGAATTATGTGCAGCCCCAGTTTGTCATTTGTTAGGACCTACCTAAGTTGCATTGACAGCACTCATTGTTCTGTCACAATTGAAGGGTGTCCAAGTTTTTTGCATCATTAGATTATCACCATGGTGCTAAAGCTTCAGTTCCTGCATGATCTAGGAGTTTCAAGGCATCCTGAAGTATTTGTCTTTCATCTAATCTCAGTGAATGAAAAAGCAATCCACTTCCGATCCAAGATAATAGCTCAACTACACCTGCAAAATGGCCCATCACAAGGCTAGATGGTATGTAAGGAAGGAACATAGAGTGTCTTGATAGTGAAGATACTGAAGAATTATAGTAAAGACCAAGCCCTTCAAGTGCAAGGATGGTTTGGATATTAACAGCAAAAGCGTTATTTACTAATTTACTTACATACCTATTCCTAAGATTTATAGCTGCCTTTTAAACAGTTCATGATGCATACACAAATCTGCCACTAGGCTGGATCCAGCAAAATCCTGCCTTGGACAGAAGGATTTCTTTTATCAATGAGAAGTCTTTATTGCAGCTGAGGTTTTCCATTGACAGAACTGAAAAGTCAATGATAGCGCTTAACAATAACACTTAGACTTATATACACTTGACAGTACTTTACTGCCCTATCTAAGCAGTTTACAGAGTCAGCATATTGTCCCCAACAATCTGGGTCCTCATTTTACCGACTTCGGATGAATAGAAGGCTAAGTCAACCTTGAGCTGATGAAAATCAAACAGTCCGCAGAATTAGCCTACAATATTGCATTCCAATATTGCACCACCATGGCTCTTGATGATTCTTGGTGATTCCTCCATGACTTGGAACTTGGAAGGAGTTTCTGGAAGTGTGATCATTCAAGGCTGCAGAATGGGCAGAACTGCAGATCATTGCCTTCACCTTTTGTCTACTAGAAACATTCTCAGTAGAAATCAGTTCAGAGCCCTTTGTATTGATGGAAACAATCCTCTGGATCCAGTCCAATGCTTTTTTTTAATTTTCTATTGTACAGATCATTGTGTGTTTAGTTATGGATTATATTCGATTGTACAAATATTTACATCCTGCTTCTATTTCCATGAAACACTAAGACTTTATTGCTAGGTTTCACCTCACCCACATGTAAGCAGGCAGTATGTCAATTAGTATACAATCTCCACTCAACATTCTAAAGGCCACGAAGCATGTAGACATCCATGAACAAATAGCCCTTGTAAAATCAGGTATGAAATCTCCTAAATATCATGTGATGGCCCAAATCAAACACATTAGTGATCTTTATGTCCAACTTAGCCTTGAAGCATAAGCATTTTAAGGCGTCTTGACTGGTATATGACCTGAACTTTCCAATCTATCAGGGGTGGAATTGTTCTATTACATAATGCTAGGGATTGATGCTCTTTACATACTTCCTTGGAAATATTGCAATTATTGAAGTTGTCTTCTAATTACAGAGCTTCTGTTACAAATCTGATACATGCTTTTTATAAGGAAATATATACCTGTACATACAGAAAGACAAACTTAGTTGGTGGATCCAAACTATTTACGTGAGCTCTGCAGAAATAATTGGGAAATACTGCTTAGTAATTTCCATCTAATTAAAGGGTTGTACATTTAAACAAATTGGAATGAACTTTCATCAGCTGCAGTTTTCATATACTTAATCCTTTTTTCCCCTTTTGTTACATGTGCCCTGACATGCTAGCTTTTAGTTATTTTGTCACATCAGTAACTAAAATAGAGAGGTTAAGCACCAAGCTAAAAACAAAGAGACCATGAGTTCTAGTTCTGCCTTGGGCACAAAGTCAACTGGATAACCTTGGCCTAGTCACTCTCTCCCAGACGTAGGAAGCAGACAAGACAAACAACTTCCGAAATCTTGCCAAGAAAACTGCAGGGACTAATCCACACAGTCAGAAAGGGTCAACATAGATTTGAAAGTACATACACACACAAACAAAAGTCAAAAAACCCAAAGGCCTTAAAATAAGACAGAACCTTTAACCTCTCCTAAAAAATGTTATTGTGTATGATAGAGTCATATAGTCTTCCTGTATCATGGTAACTCTTTTAGTCTTTCAGGATTTTTTTTTTTTTTTTGGTAGTTCTGCATCTCGGCTGCTTCTTGGTACAACATAATGCGAGGGTTTCATTTCCTCATAATAATAAAAAACAGGTAATTGTAATTATGGGAATATGATGGCATCTTGTGAAAAATATAGCCAGCAGGCTGGAAAAGCGGGTGCAGCTTTGCCACAATCTCTCTAAATCCGAGGGAGAGGAAGAAAGGTTATGCCAGGAATTCTTTCAACTCTCTCTACATTTTATATAGAATCCTTCCGGGTTCTATAAATAGGAAGAAATTGCAAATAATGCAATCTAAAAAATCCTGTTTGCAAGAGAAGTAGAGGACTTGACTTTTAGCTCACTTCCCAAATTCAATACTTAGAGATTATGGGCATAGCCAGATGGTCACATTCAAGTGTTTATTTGCCAGTCCTTGATCCAGTTGAAAAATATGCTACCACGAATTGTGCCTCCCTGATTGCTCAGCCCTATTCTGCCATGATAACATGAGCAGAGGTTTCTGCTGTCCTTATTATTTTAATGCAGGTCAAATTACAAAGTTGATCCCTCCAGTTTTGGTTCTCCTCTAATATAGTATTGCCAGCCAGTGGGGAAAACCACCATAAGGTAGGGTGGAGTTGGATTAATGCAGTTGGGTGCTTGGAGCAACATGTTTAATCACTCCTCAAGTTGCCCAATTAACAAGTAGCAGGGTGTTTCTAAATTGTTAAAGACCGCTAAACCAATGCCCCAAAATAGCATATGTTCCTGTGTACAATCATGAAAGAGAATCATGAAAAGTGAAGTGGAGACACTGGTAATTTGAGGACACCATCCTCAACTTGTATAGCTAGAGAATGGCAAAGCTAAATATGTATATGTAAGTCCTGTCCATGTGGCTGGCAACATTCAGAAGTAGCCTGCATTCCCTGAAGCTGGAACGGAATAGGCAAAATCATTCTGCCATGGTTAGGGCAATGTGAAGATAAGCTTTACATATACACAAGCTGTACACATAATTCGCCATCTTATAAAAACCCAATGAACTACATATTATACATAAGTCGTAGCACTTTTGTTTCTATAGCCCCACTGCAACATAATCAACTGATCTTTCTTAGAAACACCAGATTCCACTTTAAACAGATAAGTTTGTACTGAAGGAGGCAGGAGAAAGAATGCATTTTGTTTTGCGTTGCTCTGGTATCCTGGGAAGGAGAGGCAAAAAGTTTTGTGCAACCCAGCAATGAATCTTCCCCTCGTTGGCAAGACAGCTACAGTAAATGTGCTTCCTGCTGTTTAATTCATTCCTCTGAAATTGTTCAGTATTAAGAAGATGGCTGGAAGAGAGGAAACAACACTTCCAAGTCGGGGTTCTCTCCTCAACCCATCTTGCCTTCCCCATGTCTGTCAAAGAAAATCACCATTAAGTTTTGAGCAAACTGGCTTATGAAGCGGAGGTTGTCTGCCCCCTCCCCAAGGATGGAGATTTGGGCAGGGAAGCCAAAGGCAGCGCTTTTAGCGCCCTTTCGTTTCGGCGTTTTGGAGCTCGGAGAGAAAGCAAGCCCGTTTCAGCTCTCTTCCTTCGGGGAAGAAAGGGTTACTTGAAGTCTCCGTCAAACCCTGACAGTCACCAGAGACTCCCTCCAGTTAAGAGAAAAACAAACTTGCACCTGGCAACTGCGGCCAGACACGTTCTGGCCAGCTCGTTCGCTCCCTCGCTTTGTTCTAGCAGCTGCCTCGCTGCTTTGGATGCAGGTGGAAAAAAAGGATGGACTTTGCTATCTATAAAAATGTTTAATAGCGAGGACCGACTTCCGCCTCACCTCCCCAGGGATCAAAGGTGCCGGGTCGCTAATGGTACGCAGGCAGGCAGGCAAGGCGGCACAGCAAGGGGAAGCAAGGAAAAAGCTTGCGCGCCTTCCTTCGAAGCCCTCCCGCTCGTGCGCGCCTGCCCCCTGCTCTTGCACTTCATTAAAAACAACAACCAAAAAAAAAAAAGGCGGGGAAATCTGCACCTCTGGGAGGGCGCAGGAGAATGCTGAGGAATGTCTCGGCCCGAAACGGGGCAACGAGACAGGGCAGGGACGCAACTCTACGGCCCGTAGCAGATAATTAATTTCTCCCAGGGGCGCGGCGCAGTCCTCGGCTCGAGCAGCCATTGTGTCTGCTCATTTATGCTAATCTGGGCCGATGGATCACTCCGCAGGCTCCCGAGCGCCGAGCGGGCAGAGCGGCCCCCTTACAAAGAGCGTGTGGGGTGACGTGCCCCGCTTTTTGTTTGTGAATGGAAAAAAAAAGAAAAAGACCCAGCTGCCAACCAAGTCACGCTCATTGGCGCACTGGGGAGGGAGGGATGAGTGGGAGGGAGTGGGCAGGCTTTTATTTTTTTTATCAATAAGGCCACCCTGGAAGAAAAGGGTCTCTGGCCTGGATAGAGGAGCATCGCTGAACGGGAGTGCGGTGCGGTGTTCTCGGCTACATAGCAATGCGGGTGTGGAGGGGTGTGTGTGCTCAAAGCTTCCTTTTGGGATGCAGGTGTACATCTGACGTGTGACGTGAAACGCTGTCACCTCCTCAGTTTCTTGCTTGCCTTTGAGTTGAATGAAAAGTTCCCTTTTGATGAGGAGAACGCAACATGATCAAGCAGCCTTTTCACACACACAACCCCCCCCCCCTTTTTTTAATTTAACCGGAAAGAAAACACGAATCAACTCACTTGTGATCTTTCCCACAGATTGGGGTGTGTGTATGTGTATGTGTGTGTGTCGTTTCTTCTAACTTAATCCACTTGTTTGTTTTTACTATATCATAGTTTGGTGAATTTTGCCAAATGAAGTAGAAAAGTCTACTTTGCATTCTTTTTGCATTACAGGTAGTCCTCAATTTATAACAGTTCATGTAGTGACTTTTCAATGTTACACTGAAAAAAGTGACTTATGATTGTTTTTCAAAGGTACAACGTGTTGCAGCATCCCCATGGTCATGTGATCAAAATTCAAATGCTTGGCAACTGACGAGTGAAATTCACTTACCTTCCCTACCAAATGTGCATGTGCCGTAGTCCGCGCATATGCAAATCCTTCTGTGCAGAGATTTAAAATCGTCGCAAAAAAGTGACATCATAATGTCTGTGGGGGTGGGTGGAGCCTCCCTCAGCCGCTGCTACCAGTTTGCCCAAACCGGATAGAACCAGCTGAATTTCACCCCTGAATTGACTCATTTATGATGGGTGCAGTGTCTTGTGGTCATGTGATCCATCTTTTGTGACCTTTTGACAAGCAAACTCAATGGGGAAGCTAGATTCACATAGCAACCATTTTACTAATTTAACCGCAGTGAATCACTTAACAACTGTAGCAAGAAATGTACAGTGGGACAAAAGTTACTTTAAAAAATGTCTCACTTAGCAACAGAAATTTTGGCCTCAGTTGTGGTCATAGGTTGAGGACTACCTCTATTCTACTGAAATCTAGATGGCATTATCTAAAAGGCAAAGCTTCCTCAAGACACACCTTGCAGTTTATTTTGTTTATCCAGAAGTTCTTCTTGGCCATTTGACATTTATTTCAATGGTGGGTTGCTACTGGTGACAGGAGGCTCCACCCACCCACGGAGCCTCCTGCCGCGGGTGGGCAGGATACACAGCGCGAGTAGGCAGGATATTCACTGCGCATGCGCAGAAGTGGCGGGTGCAAGAGCGAACCGGTAGCAAAGGTAAGTGAAACCCACCCCTGATCTATATGTAATTGCTGAAGCTGCACCACAGAAAATGTTAGATGGGACCAACATTTTATTTGATGCTGTTCACTTTTAATAAAAGAAAAAATAGAGGATTACTCTCCAATCACAGCCTGGATTCATTTATGGAGATTTCTTTAACTAGTTTACTGACTGCTTTCTCAACCTATTGCTCTCTAGATATGTTTCAACTTGAACTTCAGGAATTACAGCTCGTATAACAGATTCTCTATGCATACTGAAAATTCTGAGAGTTAGGGTCCAAACATACTGTATATGAGGGGCACCAAATTTTGAGAAGGATATGGTTTAGTGTCAGTACAATTTTAAAATGATACTAAAAGAAATCAATAGAAACCAGCAACATCAGTGAAAGCTGCAGCAAAATTTTGAATGCAGCATCTTTTTGTACATGTTTTGTTGTAACATCACACTCATAAACAAAAGGAGTTGAACTTTCTAATGAAAGCAGCACATTCCTGTAATCCAGTATCCTTTTAGCCTCAGTAATTTAGGCTAGAATAATATTAATTTGAGAATACAATTACATTAAATTGCTTTAAAGCTTTATACAGATTTAAGAGTTGGAAGGGACCTTGTAAGTAGGTCATCTACTCCAACCCCCTGCCCAAGTAGGAGACCCTACACCATTTCTGACAAATGGCAGTCCAGTGTCTTGAAAGTCTCACGTGATGAAGCTCCCACAACTTCTGAAGGCAAGCTGTTCCATTGGTTGATTGTTCTCACTGTCAGAAAATTTCTCATTATTTCCAAGTTAAATCTCTCCTTGTTCAGTTTTCATCCATTATTCCTTGTCTGGCCTACAGGTTCTTTAGAAAATAGCTTGACCCCTTCCTCTCTGTGGCAGCCCCTCAAATATTGGAACACTGCTATCATGTCTCCCCTTGTCCTCCTCTTCACTAGACTAGCCATGCCTAGTTCCTGTAACTGTTCTTCATATGTTTTAATCTCCAGTCCCCTAATCATCCTGGTTGCTTTTCTCTGCACTTTTTCTAGAGTCTCAATATATTTTTTATAGTGTGATGATCAAAACTGGATGCAGTACTCTAGGTGTGATCTTACTAAGGCTTTATAGAGTGGTATTAGTAATTCACTTGATCGTGATTGCAGAGGTGAAATGCTCCCTGATCCGGTAGCAATGGAGGTGGGCGGTTCAGAGAACCAGTAGCAAAAATTCCTGCCCCCCCCCCATTGCCCGGCTGAGCCGCGCAATCATCAGAGGCTTTTTAAAAAAATTTAAAATCATTTTTTCTACAACTTCTTTGGCCGAAAAAATGCTTTTAAAAGTTTTTTTTAAAAAAAAGCCTCTGATGATTGCGCGGCTCAGCTGGGATCATCAGAGGCTTTTAAAAGCATTTTTACTACAACCTCTTCGGCCGAAGAGGTTATAGAAAAAATGTTTTACAGAGGAAAAAAAAGCCTCTGCCGATCAGGCAAGTCAGCTGGGATCGTCAGAGGCTTTAAAAACATTTTTTTTACAACCTCTTCAGCCAAAGAGGTTGTAGAAAAAATGGTTTTAAAAGTTAAAAAAAAAGTTTGCCACGCCCACTCAGTCATATTTCCCCCCCCCCAAGCCACACCCACAGAACCGGTAGTAGCAAATTTTACATTTCACCACTGCTTGATTGTATTGCATTGGCTTTTTTGGCTGCTGCTGCACACTGCTGGCTCATATTTAGCTGTTTGTCCACTAAAACTCCAAGATCCTTCTCACAGTAACTGCTATTAAGCCTGGTTTCACCCAGTCTATATGTGCACTTTTGGTTTTTCTTGCCTAAGTGTAGGACTTTACTCTACTCTAAATTGAATTTCATTTTGTTAGATAGGGTCCAGTGTTCAAATCTGTCAAGATCCATCTGGATCTTGAGCCTATCTTCTAGGGTGTTAGCTATT
The DNA here is from genome assembly GCA_030761175.1 of Masticophis lateralis. Lineage (NCBI taxonomy): Eukaryota > Metazoa > Chordata > Lepidosauria > Squamata > Colubridae > Masticophis > Masticophis lateralis. The sequence goes on from JAUDYJ010000001.1 coordinate 91,431,360, forward strand.
CCTGCCAGCTTAGTATCATCTGCAAATTTGGTACGTTCCCCTTCTATTCCCTCATCTAAGTTGTTTATGAAGATATTGAAGAGCACTGGGCCTAAGACAGAACCTTGTGGCACCCCACTGCTTCCTTCCTTCCATGTAGACTTAGCCCCATTAAGGACTACTCATTGAGTACGGTTTATCAGCCAGTTGCAAATCCATCTGGTGCTGATGCTATCCCACTTTTTTCTATCTTACCAAGACCATGGTTTCTTTCCTGGCTGTTTGTCAATCCTCTAAGTAAGTAATAAACACTGCTGCTTTCCCATTTTTGTGTCTTGATCTTTCAAGAAATGACTTATTTGTTTTGTCCTCTTAATAGTTTCTATGGCTTCCTTTTACATTGCCTAGTTAATATGGGCTATGTTGAAGAAGTGCAAACCTCTTCTATTTTTGGTCTTGCTCTAGACAATGCATTTTTTTGCATTCCTATCCTCTAACATCCAGTATTGGACTCAAAATAAAGCTGGAAGCCTTCTATGATTCTGTTTCCAATGTTGAAAAACTTAGGAATATAAATGTTTATAGGAACAGGTGTCAATGCTTGGGTGTTGGGCAAGAAAAAGTTATATATCCCCAGGGCAGAACATGAATATGTCTATAATGACCTTTCAAGTTATGGGGGATCCTTTTTTTTTTTTACTTTTAAGGGGATTATTTTTTATGTTTCTTTATGTATTCAAATACTTTCTCAAAAGTCTGGAATATAATCCTCCTATCTAAAGGCCATTAAGTTGAGGAAATCTGGAACAAGCCAAACATACTCAGTGCAGAATTACTGAATTATTTGAGACTAAATAAAAGCTAAGGTCCAATTTATCTACTAGATTGGATATACAACAACATCTATTCCACAAAAGCTAAGATGTTACACCGATGTGTCAAGTGGGTATAGTTAGGCTTAGATTTTACTTGCAAAGGTAAAAAACAAATTTCCAAGACTGAAAAACTGTTCTAGCCTATCAAAAATACCTTTTTAAACAAGCAATTAATTACCTCTAAATTTTAATAAATAAAACACTTTTTGAATAAATGCCAGTAGATTGCAGATCCCTGCTCCTTCACTAAAGAAAGAAGCAGAATCTTTGTGCTAAAACAGTTAATTTAGCAATTACAAAAATGAAGAGAGACGTTGGGCTAGAACTTTAATTATGAAATAAATAAACGTAGCCTTCTTTAAATACATTTTCTCACATTTTCTCTTTCTTTTTTATTCATTATTGATTCAGTCTTGAAATTGCAAAATAAAAGTTACTGAAATTCCTGCTGAGAGCCAGAGATTTCTCTATAGGCATTGCATGTATAATTTGCTATTATTTTTTTTTCCAATTTGGTGATCTTTCATTATTAGACAGTGCAATCCTATAGGTATAAGAGAGAGGAAACTGAGAGAAAAAAATTAAATAACCAGATCTCTCGTGTCTAGTGAATTGATTAATGCTCTCTTTGAACTACTTCTGCCCAAATATCTGTTTTTGCCATTATTAACCAAGCAGAAATGGCAAGAATAAGGGTGATGAAGGTTTTTGTAACGGTTACAGTGAGTCTCTATAGACTCAATGAATGCAACCTTACTCTAATGTGATTGGATGTTGATGAATAGATTGACTTCTAGGTTCCATTTCCTTAAAAAGTCATCTGATTTAAGTCTGGGCTGAGGTGCAGGTAATATAATACCCACATTCAATATACTATTAACTCAGTGTATAGGAAAAGATCTTTGGTTCCCTTTTATCTTCCACCTTCAATAGTACAAAGAACAATCTGATAGACATGTAGCCAAAGCACTGAAATCGGATTAATCTGAGCGCTGATCCTTAAACACCTTTCATGACTAAGCAGAAATTCTGCTCATATTGTTTTTTTTAAATATCAGAACTGTTTGGATGCAAGCTTGATTGTATCTGCCAAATAAAATTCCACAGAAGTTAGTTGACTACTGTACGTTTGCCCCCTCCTTCAAGAACATAATAAGTCTTTGGGTACATTTTGCCTCAATTAGCATGCTCAATGTTACAGTAGACAGGTATTTCCTTTTCTCAGCTATTACCTGCCAAGTAATAGATCAATTGCCACTTTCAAAGTGGATAAGCCTCGATTAAAAAAAAAAAAAAGATGAAGATGCATATGACTTAATCAAGTTTTTAAAGGTGGCAATTATGTTACCAGGAGATTTGATGTGTGGAATATTTGTCTGGAATTATGGCATGCTACCTGTGTTTTTGCAGAGCCAAAAGTAAATATACCCCAAGGTAAATTATTACAGCTCATTCTTATTCATTGCAACATTTTAATAAAGCATTTTAGCCTGATGTGTGTGTTCTTTTTCTCACATGCTGTGGTCTTAAATTTGATGGCAATTAGATAAGACTAATCAAAGGAAGAAACAGAATCTTGACAGAACTTTTTCAGCCCAGGTGTTCCTAAAGAGCAAAGCTTCCATTTGCTGCCAAACTAGTCAAACGTTTTGCATTTGGATCCTTATGAATGGTTGTGAAGATGTTTGCTCTGTAACAGCACAATTCCCCTCTGTGTCGGATCAGCAGAGACAGCTGTGTCTTTCAACAATGAACGGCATTGTTAGGACAACTTTAAAGAAGGTTCTTTAAGTTAATGTGATTATGCAAATATTGCTTGAACTACCTTCTATCTTTCACAAGTGGACACATTTCATTGTATGCCTCTAGTTCTGCTGTTCAACCTTGAACTCTCTGTTAAGCAAACCAATTCTAACCTACAAGTACACTCTGGTGCTACCAGTTTGCTTTACTCTAAAGCTTCTGACTTAGAGATACCACCAGCAATAGATTGGACTTTAAGACTAAATTTCATTCAGGAACAGGTTTTGATACTTAGATACACATAGATGTCCTTGTCCTCAAATAAGGTATTATTCTCAGTTATCTTTAGCTCCTGTCGTGGTATAATTTGTGGAAGGGGAAGAGCTCCTGTGATTCACTAATGCAGAGCTGTCAAACTTGCGGCCCGAGGGCCGGATGCATCATGCACTGGCCATGCCCATGCCTGGTTTAGCGAAGGGGAAAAAAGTTGCAATATGTTATGTGATGCAGCCATGATGACGTGAGTTTGACACCCCTGCACTAATGGAACAGAGTAATTTAGTTCTTTTGCTATAGGGATATGGTAGTAGAGCTTTTTGTTACTATTTAAAGATGTAGGAAGGGCTGATTATATAATCTGATGAGAAGTTTCCCAGTTCCTTGTCTCTGGCCAATCCAGTTTGTCATAGCTGAGATTTGTCATGGAAAACACATATTTTGTTTGGTCATTTATGGAAGGGTTCAGGCTCAATTCAGATGTGGTTTAGACTCGATGATGATTGTGTAGAACAGAGGTGTGAAACTGGTGGCCTGCAGGCCGGATGCATCATGCACAGGCTCCACGAAGGGGAAAAACATCGTGATACATCATGTGAAGGCAATGTGACACTGCATGTGACACTGCAAGTTTGACAAGAAGATGTAGTTCCAGATGAGGAAAGCCAATAAAGATAACTTTATCATCATGTAGAATTTGCTCATTAAGTATCAGAATGGAAAATTTTGATGAAAGGTTTCCACTGCAAACGTGTAAAGCAATAACACATTTAAATTTCTGGTATACCTTGTGAAAACATTAGGAGTTCATAAAGCATCTTTTTCATCAAGAATTCTGCCCCAGTTTTGAAAATGTATCACAGGACAGGAGGCAAACTTCCTAGTATTTTAAAATTAATAAAGAAGAGAATGGTTTCAAAGGGCCCAGAATACTTCGTTAAGAGTATATAGTTTAGGGAAGACACATATAATTAAAATTAACTTTTAAAACATGTTTAAGTTACATTAATTATTTTATTTACACCTCACCAGCTCCAAACAGACTCTGTGCAGTTTTGAATGTAATAAATACATAAAATTACAATATATATTTTAAAAGCAACGATACAAACAAGAATTGCAATCATGCCAGTTTTCACACAAACTTATTCATTCTGTGTTTCAGAAGCATCACTAGTTGGTACTACTCAGTGACTTACTTTACGTGCAGGTATGACCTAGGTCTTTCTACCTGAACATTTGCAGCTTAGCCTTAGAGTCAGGATAGAAGTAGTAGTAGGTATGTTCACTGCCTTGAGTTATTTATAAAAATAATAAAGATGGGATAAAATAATCTATATAAATAGTATCCCGGGGAGGCACTTATTCGGCAGATGTAGAATAAACAATGGATTATATCAGGCACTATCTTGCCAGAACTGAATTTACCCATCCAATGTATACATTTTTGGAAGATAATGTTAACAGCCCTGCTCTATTTGAAATGAGGGTGACATGGACAAGACAACAGGTCTTCTCTGTGGGTAGCCGCCTCTAAAAATGGAACCTTTACACCCAGAAGTGTGTAAAGTTTTTTCCCTTATGGGTTTTAGAATATCTTTAAGACTGGTTTTATTTCAGCAGGCTTACTCTAAAATAAAATACGTCTTAAATACATCCTGGGCAGTGGTGGGTTGCCCCCCGTTCGGACCGGTTCTATAGAACCTGTAGTAAAACTGGTGGGAGGCTCCGCCTACTGACTCTGATGTCATCAGAAGCGATCGGCACATGCACAGAAGCTTCTGCACATGAGCAGAAGCAAGATGTGTGCACAATCAATGCCATCTATCGGTGAAACATCTGAGATGGCTCGGAAGTTCATGGCTTCCATGACGGCCATGGACCTGACCCAGGTAATTCAGGGCCCGACTCACATTGGTGGACACACCCTGGACTTAGTTTTTGTCTCTGGTCAGTGGTTGAGTGGTCATGATTTTGGGGATATAGGTGTCGAACCCTTGTCATGGACTGACCACTCGCTCCTTCGTCTCGACTTTCTGACCGCTGCACCTCACCGCAGGGAGGCGGAACCAACTAGGTGGTTCCGCCCCAGGCGCCTGATGGATCCTGATAGGTTCCAGACGGAGCTTGGGCCATTTCCTGAGACACTGACACGCGACTCGACTGAGGACCTGGTGGCTGCTTGGGATAGGGCAGCCGGTGGGGCCTTGGACCGGGTCGCGCCTTTGCGGCCTCTGACCCGGCGCCGAACTCACTTATCTCCTTGGTTTACCGAGGAGCTGAGGGAGATGAAGCGCCGGAAAAGACGCCTAGAGAGCGGTTGGAGGGCCAGTTGCTCTGAATCTGATTTGACACTAGTAAGAGCTCATATTAAGACTTACTTAGTGGCAATAAAAGCAGCGAAATCTAACTATTTCGCCGCTCTTATCGTGTCATCAGATAATCGCCCAGCCGCCCTGTTTAGGGTGACCCACTCCCTCCTTCACCTGGGAGCGCGGGAGGATCCCCTGCAGGGACGTGCTGAGGATTTTGTTCAATATCTGGATGATAAAATAACTCAGATTCGGGATGAGCTGGCCACTGACTGGGTTGGTTCGGGCGAGGTGACTGAGCCCAGTCTTGAGAGTGTTATCTGGGCTGAGTTCGATCCTGTGGCTCCCGAGGACGTGGACAGGATCCTGGGTAGACTGAACGCTACCACATGTTTATTGGACCCGTGTCCCTCCTGGTTGGTGCTGGCCTCCCGGGAGGTTACACGAGGCTGGCTCCAGGAGATTATAAACGCTTCTTTGAGTGAGGGTGCCCTACCGGCCGCTTTGAAGGAGGCGGTGGTGAGGCCCCTCCTCAAGAAGCCCTCCCTGGACCCAGCTGCTTTGGTAAATTATCGTCCTGTCTCCAACCTTCCCTTTCTAGCGAAGGTTGTTGAGAGTGTGGTGGCGCGGCAGCTCCCCCGGTACCTGGATGAAGCTGTCTATTTAGACCCGCTCCAGTCCGGCTTCAGGTCTGGTTACAGCACCGAAACGGCATTGGTCGCGTTGGTGGATGATCTCTGGAGGGCCCGGGGTAGGGAGTATTCCTCTATCCTGGTGCTGTTAGACCTCTCAGCGGCTTTTGATACCATCGACCATGGTATCATGTTGCGCCGGTTGGAGGGATTGGGGGTGGGGGGCACCGTTCTGCAGTGGTTCTCCTCCTACCTCTCCGACCGGTCGCAATCGGTGTTGACAGGGGGGCAGCGGTCGACCCCGAGGCGCCTAGTGTGTGGGGTGCCACAAGGGTCGGTCCTCTCGCCCCTTCTGTTCAACATCTATGTAAAGCCGCTGGGTGAGATCATCCGTGGTTTTGGGGTGGAATTCCATCAGTACGCTGATGATACTCAGCTGTACATCTCCACCCCAGACCACCCCAACGATGCCGTGGAAGTGATGTCCCAGTGCCTTGAAGCTGTGCGGGTCTGGATGGGGAGAAACAGGCTTCGACTCAACCCCTCCAAGACCGAGTGGCTGTGGCTGCCGGCGTCCCGATATAGCCAACTGACTCCATCGTTGGTTATTGGGGGCGAATCATTGGCCCCCACGGAAAGGGTGCGCAACTTGGGCGTCCTCCTGGACCCACGGCTGTCTTTAGAGGATCACACGACAGCTGTGGCCAGGGGAGCTTTTCATCAGGTTCGCCTGATACGCCAGTTGCGGCCCTTTCTAGATCGGGACTCCCTACGCACAGTCACTCAGAAACATTCCTAGAAATAAAGATTATTTGGGGAAGGGGACTGGTTATTTCCAATGTTGATACTGGCAGATACTAAGGGCTTCTCTGTGGCTCAATTTCACCAACATGCTCTGTATGTTTGACACATAAAAGCTTTGCAGTGTAGCTCTTTATCACATAGTGTGCAGAAATATTATCCAAGTGACATAAGATTTTCTGTGTATGCTTGACAGCAGCATGATATTGTTCCCTACTGTTGCTAATTCAGGGATTGGTGACCTGTTCAGATGCTGGGTCTTACCTCCCCATGTTAACAAACCAAAAAAGAAAACAAGTATCTGCAACTACAGTTAAATCTTATAAAATTCACCTACCTTATATTCTGCTCTTCTCACATTTTTCATAATGCCTCATGCAAGGAAATTGAAAGCTTGTGAAATATGGGTGACATTAAGACCTTAAATCTCCCAAGATTTTACATTTCAAGTTTCCTATTTCCTTCCTTCCTTCCTTCCTTCCTTCCTTCCTTCCTTCCTTCCTTCCTTCCTTCCTTCTTCTCCTCCACTTCCTGCCTGCCTTGCCTTCTTTCTGGCAAATTCTGTCCTCATGTCTATAAAGGCTGGGCAGTGCTATGCAAAACTCTGAAAGGTGCTTGATTTCAACAAAGTTTTGTATGATTCTTGAAACTGCTTTGCATGGCAACTCTTCTGTTTAAAGATGACCACATTGATTTGCTTTAGCCGTAGATTCAGCTCTAAGAATCAGCGTGTTAAAACAGTGTCACATTTGCTATTGAAACTACTGGCTTGTTACAATTGCATTGCTTTCTTAGAAGCATATTCCAGGAATGTAAACCTGTTTTTGAGTAAATAGGGTTCCCAATTAAACTTTTGAAATATTTAATTAGATTAGATTAAATCTCTACTTGGAATTGTTGAATTCCTTCTGATGAAACATGCAGGAGGTATAGGGTAAATGACAGATTCTGATAAAAAGGGAAACCTTTCTGTGCCATGAATTGGTTAGCTTTTCATTCCAGGAGTGTGATTAATACACTCAGTTCTTCCTTTGCCGTGGGGGCTCCCATAGGTGCTAAGAGCATAACATTAGTATTTCCAGTAGTGTCTTTAGAATATACTGTATATTGACACAAATTTAAAAAGCAAATCTAAGTGTAATAACAGAACAATTAAATCAGTACTATCTTTGCCCAGTATATAGTGGGCTATCAGCTGTATTAAGACTACAAAGATCATGATGGCTATGAATAATGAAACTATGGTTTCATTACATACAACACATGTGAAGGATGCAGTCTGGATAATGCTGATAGACATGTTTACAATTTCTTATCCTTTTGTTTAATGTGCTTGTTTACATTTATGTTCTAAAGCTCAATGTGGCATACATAGTATGCTTTTGTATTTTTTCCCCCCTTCCAACAGCTATCACTATTTGTTCTTACAACTAGTTTGCTATTGCTGATTTCTTCTATTGCTTCTAAGAGTTGTAACTCTTCAAGAGTTATCAGGCTCAAGGTTGACTCAGCCTTCCATCCTCCGAGGTAGGTAAAATGAGGACCCGGATTGTGAGGGCAATAAGCTGACTTTGTATAAAAAGAACACCGCTTAGGGGGTGGGAGTGGGGACAAAAGCCCTACTAAGCAGGTATATACAAAAGTATGAAGGCTATTGCTTAACGCATTGTAAGCCACCCTGAATCTCTGGAGAAGGGAGGCATATAAATCAAATCAATCAATCAATAAATAAGAATTTTATGCTCTTGAAAAATGCCATGCAATTCTCTGGTGTGTGTATATGAAAAAGAGACAGGCAGTAGGACAGGAGTATATAAATTTATCAAATTAAAATAATATAATGTGGTTTATTGGGGAAATCTAACAGTGATGGCCAAGCCAAGTGGCTATCTTAGAACCAACTTCTTCTATCTACTTGTAAAAAGGAAGTGAAAAGCAAACTAAGCTAAAAACATGTTAAAAGAATTGTGGTTTAAGGAGGGACACTTAGAAGAGACACAGCTGGGCTATTTTACTACAGTACAGCTGGGCTATTTTATTATACTCACAACTCATCTGAGTAGTTCTAGTCTGAGAACCTGAATCGTTGCCAAACTTCTTAACAGGTAGCAGGGGAAAGGGATAATTTATTGCAGTGCTTAACCCTTCCTTCACCCTGTTTTTCTACTTCTCTAGTTATATGGCACAGATGAGGAATAAAGCTCTTCACTTTCCACTTCTCCAGATCTACCCAACTTTGAATGACTAGAGCAAGGGTGTCAAACTCACGGCCCACGGGTTGGATGCGTCTTGCACTGGCCATTCCCACCCCAGTTTTAGCAAAGGAGAAAAAAGTGATACATCAAGTGATGATGTGATGCCTCAAGTTTGACACACTGGACTTTAGGAACACTCATTCAATAGGATCCATTCAATTTGCTTCAAAACTTAGCACTCAAAAGTTAATAAGAATCCTACAATCAGGTTGTACTTAAATTGGAATCTAAATTTATGGACTAGTCTTTTGTTATCATATAATCTATCTCTATGGGTAGTTTTGGAAGAAGTAAATGCCAGTTAAGTTAATAATGGCGGAAAATAGGAGGGATATTTTGGAACATGCTATTGAATTTTTTTGTGCATCATGAGTAATATTTCCTGGACACAACTTTCTTGAACTTGTCATTTCAAGGTTTCGACTATGGGGTTTCAATAACCGAATGGATAAAGAATCAGTTTAGACTGTTGACAGAGGTGACCACAGAGGACAATGAAGAAATATAATAATACCAATTCCATCTTTTATACATTTGCATGAAGTATTATGATATATGCATTGTAATGTAACGATTACTTCTGTTTGGTGTTGTCATGATAGATTAATTGGAACAGTATTATACGCTTACATAGTTAGGCATTTTGTTAATTTTTACTGCATCTTTGTTGATTAATACAGAGAATTAAATTTAGAGACGAGTTTATAGAAAATGGGGTGACATATGGAATGAAGATGTATTTAGTTTTATTTTAAGAGATAGTAATAAGGTAATGTTGAATATACTTGCTGGGGACAAAGGGGGAAGGTTTATTTTTCTTACTATTTCTCTTTTTGGGGGAGTTAATTTTTAATATTTTTAAATGTATTTTTGTGTTAGATTCTTGTATATTTTTATACGAACATAATTCAATAAAATTCATTGAAAACTTGGTGTAATGCCTGTCTGATGTTTATAGAGAATTACATAAAAATGGAACAAATTATCTTGTAAATAATTAGTAATGTTGGATGTTAAAGATGCACAGTACGTTACTATATGGTAAGATGGGTTTCTTGCAATTTTCTCATGGATAGATTGGGAATTGGTTTATGCCGTGTAATTTATATTATTTTCTGCAAACGCTGGATTATATTGCTTTTGCAGATATTATTTCAAATTCTCCTGAAGCTGCAACACATATCAATTGTAATTAAGACTAAAGTTGTATCAAAGTATCTTTTACAAGCCATTTTGTGGTTAACAACTACAGTCCAACCTTATTTGACTTTTATTGTGTTGAATGCTTTGGACAAAACATATCTCTTAGAAATATAGGAATGTTACGTATCAAAACTCCAACCCTGTATCTTCATGATCTAGTCCCAAGGTACAAGCCACTAGTTAACTAGAAATTTTGAAATAAGACACTTTTTTGTATATAGATATCAGAAATTTCAAGGGCTCTTGAATTGCTTTTTAATTCAGGCAAAGTTTTTGTAGTTCTACTTTTTTACACTTTGAAAAACAACTGGGCAAAATTATTTAAATGTGTTCCTCATGTAGCAATAGATCTTCCCAAATTGTTGCCCCGCCACCATGCCCTTTGGATATATTACATGAAAACATTGTGGTCTGTTTGAGAGATGGTTGAGTTCCTTCACTGCCCTAATCAGGAAGCATTTGTTTGGTGTGGTCCTAATGCCACATTTTATGTCTGTTTATTATATGAACCCTCCAATTGTGACTTAACCAAGTCTAAGCAAACCATGGTTTATAAAATATGTGAGCCAGACACAACATACATTAGAGATGTGCTGTAATTAAAGCAGGTTAAGGTACTCTGGATCCATAAGTACCTTCTCTGTATCTCTGGCTGCTCTTTAAAGGCACCCCATCTTTCCCAAGGCTGACAGAGGAGTCAAGCAGGTTCAGAAAAATATACATCTGAGTTGCAGTTTCACCACCTCAACTGACTGCAGACAGAATTATTAAAACCTTGCCATATTGTCCCATGAGAATATAGATGATTCTCTACAGAGACTCGTATTGTATGAAACAAGAATTTGGTTATTTTAGTTTTGAAATGGCAGAAACAGCTCCAACTTAAAATAGGCAAAGCTTACACATTCTAGTATTTTGCAAAACTAACAGAACAAATGGACATATTCGAATGATGTTCTTGACGAGTTTGCTAAAATGCCAGCTTATCTAAGGTAATAAACAAGCAGTTAATTTTTACAAAATGCCACACTTTATTTATCTACAAGGCAGTACAATGTATTATAAAAAGTGCAGACAAGGCTGCACCTAATTCTATTAAGGCAGCAATGTCTGACATAAAAAGAAGAAGCCACTTTCTCTTCACACTGAGAAAAATTCAGATATGGCAGTCCCAAGGCCATAATTTTCTTTTTGAATTGTGCAGAGTCTAAGTATGGAATCTTTAAACATGAGACAATAATTGAAGACGTAAGCAAGATTGTGTTCTCCCAAAATACTAAAGATCTGCATTCTATGTTTTCAAAACCTTTGAAAATACATACACGTAGGTACATGAAAACTCTCAGTAAGTGTTTCAAAATATTGCTTGTCCAAGAAAAGGGGGTGCATCAAAACAATATTGCAAAAATCAGAAATGCTAGTGCATAGTCAAATAGCTACTTGCTCCCCGACTAGGGTTTTATTTTTTAGGTAAACCTTTATGGTCCTTTAGTAGTCCATCTACATGCTGCAAATCTACAGCAGCAAAGAACATTACAAATTAAAAACAAAAACAAAACCCAACCCAAAGTCCATTTGGCATTTACAAAATTAAATTACTGAATAAAAATATAATTTGTTTTCATAAAACTATACTTCATACAGTAAAAATAAAAAATAAAAGCAAGCTTTTTCTTAATAAAAAAGGAGAAGCTATCTAGATCTCCATTAAGTAGAACAGTACTTCAAATAATTAAAGGTAAGTGCGCATTTACAGACAAGGTATGCCCCACCTTAACTTTTATAGTAGCATTTGCAGTAATGCTTTTCTTGCAGTATTTCAGACCAAGACATTTGTTCAATGATTTTAGCATAAGCTACTGATTGAGTGCCAGCTCTCAGAAAGAAAAAAACCAACAAAAACCTAGACAACATTTTCACTGGCACTGGAACTCAGGTAGCAACTCTTCACTGAATTAATACTGTGCACTTGATCTCCCCAAACATTTTTAATCATTTAAAATCACCGTGTTGTTAAAATCTGCATTAATAACTGCGTAAAATTGAATACCTGATAACTTAGTACAGTAAAGCATCATCAATGTAAGAGAACGTTGATCTGTCTGTTTCCCTTTTTAAAGTTGGGTGAATTCCAACCTGATTAATATATGCTTTTGTGAATGTATGCACTTTGTGCTGCTCCCAAATGTTGTACCATAACAACAAACAAACAAATATACAAAAATGTTTTTCTCCCATGTAGAATGGTAAATCTAAATTAACTGTTAAAGTGTTTTGAAAAGAGAACGTAATGCTTGTTGGTGGACTTTTACATGACCAGAGTTCGAGCTGAGAATGCACCCATGTATTTGCGTGCTGGGTCGGAAAAAGTCAGCTGATCTTCCATCTTCCCGCAGAAAGCTGAATCCCATGTGTTGCTAAAATGCTAAAGACAAAAAGAAGAGAGAAGAATTGAGAAACAGGGTTTTTTTTCCTCTTAGGAGTGTGAGAAGGGGAAAGTCCAAAGGCTGCCATACAAACAACAATGATAAAATGACAATGGAATGTGTCACAGACACAAGCCCTGAGGGGGATTGTGCATGTATCTTGACTCAGATACATAAATCAAGTGTTTAGAATTGTAATACATGTTTCATCACTTGTTCCTGGCTTCTAAAACATGTAAGCACTGTCCCTTTGGGAAGCAATGAAGTATTCAGGAGGTGACTTAGTCTCATGTAAAGACCAGACAAGAAGAGCTCAACCCTGATCTCCAAAAACCTGTTTACTCTAATTTGTTACCAGCTTTCTAATTAATTTGGCACTTTCTCCAATCTGCTTTGTCCGTAAGATTAAACTTCTGATTGCCTGGACAAGAACAGATCATTACATTTTGATTAGGAATCTGTTATTCTCTTCAAAGGCTTCTATTACAAATTGCTAAAATAATAGGAGCCATGCCAGAAGATGACAAGTTTATAATGTCTTCTCAACCTTTTATTAAGCTTTGCGAATGTGACCAGGAACAAACTTCTATGTTTTGTGCCTCTAAAAGATGACTATTATCTGGTTGTCATGTTACTTTCAGGACATTTCTATGAGAATAATTTTGTTGCAATGTGGTTGTTTATTCAGTATAGGAATCATAGCCTGCAGCAGGTAATATGAAATTCAGGGCTATGATAAAATGCATGATAGATTCAACATGACATCAGTCTCCATTGTCCTGTGCTAAGGAAAACAGTGAATCTTAAGACTGCCTTCTTCTATATCATCCTGCTTGGATGTTAAGATCCTTTAAGGCTCTTCTGATGCATAAGAGAAGAAATAACAACTGCAAAACTTCCCATGTGCTCTTTTAGGTATGCTGAAGTGGAGTATGTGCCTGAAGTCTTTCTTCTACTTCTCCTCCTCCTCTGACATTATTATATTTATATTTCTCTGGGCCTTTTCAAGTTTTTAGGTTTTGGCCCATAAGACACCGTGCATTGTGTACTTTAGCAGACTGCTGCTACTTTTAGAACTGCTCTATTCTGCATGTCTTGAACTGAAAAATAATGTATTAAAACCAAGCTAAGACTTAAAATCTTTACATTAATGCACAAAAGGAGGGCCAGTCTTCCCTAGAGAAATGTAGGGGGAAAGGTGAAAGGCCTGCTAATAGAAACACATTTCTTAACTACAGTGATGTTTACAAAGGTTGAAAACTCAACACAACACTGTGTTGTAAAATGATAAACTTGTTCTAGACTTGCAAACTATCTCTTGCTGCCTCCAGTCATCAGGAAGGACAAAAATGTCAACGTACTATGGAATTTGCTGATAGAGATAAGTACTGCTTTCTTCTAACCCGTTTGTTAAAATTTACTGGTGGGCAATCAGAACTGGTACTTTCACAGCAGCAATTCCAGCAATTCTAAAACCGGCAAAGACACACAACCATATATCTCTGTGACAGAAAAAATACATTATGGAATACTATATATAGTATTTTAAACATGGTCATTCATTGACTATCCAAACCATATAGAGATTTTTGTGACTGGGATCTCCAATGCCATTTAAACTGTACTTCCATCAAAGTAAGTTTTTCGATGAAGCAACACTTGCTTATTTCAGAGCTTGGAAATGGCCCTTAATCAGGACATTCCCATCTCAAAATGATGTGGTGTGATGTAAGCATTAGACAAAGTTAAATTTTATCCTTTTTTTAAAAATGGTATTACTACCTTGAGGATACTGCAAACTAAAATGCAATTTAACCAAGAATTGATTTTTAGATATAACACCATAAAACTCCATACTAGACATATAAAACACCATAAAATTAAAATAAATCAAAATCATCTAAATCCCCAGAGAAGAAAACAAGTGATGTGACAAAGAGTTTAACCCTCTAATGTGAACTTGAGTTAACTATGCATTTTTTCCTGATCTATATCTCTCCCTTAGTTCTTTGGTCTTCAGTAGTCCTCTCATTAAACAATCAACCTTCATGTCAAAAACAATCCAAATATGTAGTTATGGATTTGTAAAACAGCACCCTCCCACTAATAGGCTTTTTTTTTAACACAGCATAATCCTCTGCAAACCACACTCAAGGACAGGTGTGACATACATTTTACCTCACAGATATACCACAGTGCTGTTCTTCTTCATGATTTCACTAGACAGCCTCCGCTCTCAAAAAGCTGGTTAGACTTCCAGTAATTTTAAACACTGTGTAACTCCACTGAGTCAGATCTGCTCAAGGGAAATAGCAGCTACTGACCGAATGACTGATCTTTTTTTGTAAAGGATACTGGAAACTCAAAAAATGATTCTGATCATGGAAAATGATGAGCTTCTGGTAAGATCTGCAGGGAGTAGTGGCAGCAGTGGATATTCCTTGACATGATATGGGATAAGGCATGAAAGAAAGTTTTCATGTCCCTTCTACTGATTGGCTAACAGGTTTCCTTCTTTTAACAAAGAACAGCACTCACATATATTGACTAAAATACATATTCAGAACATACTGGCCAAAACTGCCCACCTGTCAAACTAAGAGAAAGGATTTAACAAATATGATTTAACAGAGAAGTTGATAAATACAGTCAGAAAGTGACTGTGTGAGTTTAATTTTGAACAAAAGTGATAAATCCTTTGCAATAAACCAAAATCTGATTTTGTCTAGTCTGCTGTGGAAAATTGGGTTAACACAAACACACACATACATATTTTGCATATGGAACTAGAAACTCTTAGGTTAGGGATTGCTGCATATGATGTTCTAAAGAACAGTAATATATATGAGAACACGCGATGAGTTTTGGGCAAAACTGTGCAACATTCTGAATCAATGATAATTGCTTGATGATTATGTGCACTGCATTTTTGTTTGCTTTGAAGATTTGGTTCTAACTCTATTTGCATGGCAAAAGAATGAATATAAATCTGAAAACATGATTGTTGAAATGATTATGATGAAAGACTGAATCAATAAAGAATTCAAGGGTAATAAAAATTTCTGAATCATCTTTAATTTTTGGTAGCATGAAAAGTGAAACCTGGGGGGGGGGAATGGAAAGGAAAAAAAGCAGAGGGAATGAGAAAACTGCAAGAAAAAAGTATGAATCTTGTATGAAAAAATATTAAAATATTAGTCTTCCAGCAGAAAATATGAAAAATATTTTTTAAAAAGCATATTAGAGTATGAGTGATGGAAAAAGAAAAGGCACTATATGGTATATATGTAGAGAAAGATAATTGAAAATAAACTTTCAAACAGAACAAGAAAGGTTTCTTCCTTGCAGAATTATGGCTGAAAGAGACAGAGAAAAAACTGACAGATTTTGATGATTATAAAAAAATTGAGAGCAGATGGTTAAATAAAAATCACCAGCAGAAATGAATGGAATTAAAAGCACAACTGATAAAATTGATTTCTAATGAAACAGACATGAGGGAAGGCTGGAAGGTGTGTTTCAGAGATTTATATAGGAATATGTTGGTGTCCAAGAAAAAAACTGATCCAAAGAAACTAATAAATGCTTTGAGAATACTGAAAAAATAATAAGGATACTAATATAGATTATATAACTGGAGAAATCTTAAAATAGGGTTGTGATTTACTTATGGAGTGGCTGCGAACTTGCTAAATGTGGCTGTGAAGACTGCATTGATGACTGATGACAGGAAGACTACAGTAATTGTTCCCTCTTTTACACTCTATAATCTGTAAAAGCTGTGCTGTAATGCAACCAATTACATGTTCAGACTTCAAGATTCTGTGGATTGACTCCTGAACAATCTTTACTCTACTATCCAAAAGTGAATAAGAATGGATCAAAGGGTACAGGAATGTATGTTAGCTTTCAGCTTGGAACGTTTTATAAAATGATTTATGGAAGCTTTAAGATATATATACTGTAGTGTACCAGGCCCAAGTTTTTTATATGATTCATTGTTTGATAGGGAGCAGGCAAACGTTATTCCAAAATGATAAATGTCCCTGTATGACTGCTGCCCTTGTTTCACATGATATATAATGTAAACAGTGCCTGACCTTTTTATCTAAAACCTACAGAAATGAGTAAGGATTGATATTCATTACAAGCACTCTGTGACCTGATAATTACCAGGCATAGTCACACCCTAAGGCTCATCACAACTCTGGGAGTCGGTTTGCAAGCAAACAAGAGATGGTTGATTTATGAGAACAAGTTTGAATACTTTCCCTTTCAAAGTATTTGACAACATTCAATGATGGTCTTATTTCTTGCTCTTCATTATCTAGGCTGAGAGAGCTATCCCACTTGTAATATTACCAATGTTTTTGGGTGAACTAATACTGAAGCAGATGCATTATATTAGTTACCATATGCAGCTCTATATAAAAATATTCAAGTTGCTCTCATAGGAGCTGGGAATACTTTCAATTGTTATGGTTTGACAGGTTTAGAAGTTGGTTTTGCACACATGAGCCCTTGGAATTCTCAGCTATTAATTTCATACTTGTTTATTCACATGCAGACACATTCATTTCAAAAAATAGGATAGAATAGAAAAGCTGGAAGGGACCTTGGAGGACTTCTAGTCCAACCCCCTGCTTAGGCAGGAAACCCTACACCACTTCAGAGAAATGGTTATCCAACATTTTCTTAAAACTTCCAGTGTTGGAGCATTCACCACTTCTGGAGGCAAGTTGTTCCACTGATTAATTGTTCCAACTGTCAGGAAATTTCTCCTTAATTCTAAGTTGCTTCTCTCCTTGATTAGTTTCCACCCACTGCTTCTTGTCCTGCCCTCAGGTGCTTTGGAGAATAGCTTGACTCCCTCTTTTTTGTGACAGCCTCTAAGATATCGGAACACTACTATCCTGTCACCCCTAGTCCTTTTTTTCATAAGAGTAGATGTATGTTAAATAGTCCTTCTATTTAACATACATCTTCTGACCTGGTAATATTTCACTGGTCTATTTATTATTTTTTTTATTAAAATGGGTTGAGATTGTTAACTGCTCATTTTATAATATGAAGTTATAATATTAAATGATATTGAAGAGAAACAGAATAAAAGTAATCCGGAAGAAAGAAAGCTATTTCTTTCTAAGGCACAAGTACGGTAATCGCATGAATGCTTTGGGTAAAACAAAAGCTTTGGATGCTACAGAAAGAAGGGAAGGAAAAGTCACAATCAGATTTTGCTAGACACTAATGAAAACTTCCAAACCCTCTGAAATTATGACTAGAGCCTACTTGCTTACAGGGGAATAGAAAAATAGCACCACGGCCACGGAGACACTATTGAAACCAACAAGTTTTTGCTGCCTATAGTGAACAGAATGCTGCTGCTTTTGTTCCCTCTCGTTGTCTTCTTGAGATGATTGCTCAAAAGCAAAACATGCTGCCTAAACAGTGACACGTTTTTTTGGCAGGTTTGAAGACAGGTTTTTGTGATCTAGTCCTATGGCAGCCATCCTTAGTCTGGATGCCCTCCTGTACTACATATCTGAAGTCTCAGAATAAATGATAATGGTCATGCTACCTATAGAATTCTAGGAATTGTAATCCATCCATCTTGAAGCATTCTCACAAGGTTTTCTTGCAGGAATCCTTTGTTAGTCACCATTAGCATTCAGGTACTCCCACTGCTTCCTTCTTAATGATGTTCACTAATTTAACCAATTTCGTTGTATACATGATGTACAATGACAATAAAGGCTATACTATACTCTAATAGATGTTTAGGGTTCCACTCACTTAAAATTGCCCCTCATTAATAATGACCCTTACCATAAACCACTAAATTTTCACTAACTGCCATGTGACAATGCCATAGAAGATCAAGGCAACAGTGGTTCTCATGTTTCTATTTCTTTCTTTTCAATATAGTTTAGTTGCAGCTACTTTTAACTTGGTCGTGCCCCATCAATGGCGGCCTGTATGTTTTGCATTAGACCACAGATCCTATGAAATTGTGGGCAATCCTTGTTATCCTCTCACCCTCTCTTGCAAAACGTATTTCTTTTTTCAAAGCAGATTTCCCATTAGCACTTTTTAAAAGTTAAAATATGGTTAACAAAGGTAACTTTTGTATGTTTACATTATGTTCACATATTACCATCAAACCATGGAATATTTTCAGCTGTGTCACTCTTAGTTCATTTTGTTACATCATTAATCCTACCTGCATATCCTTCTTCTGGCAACTAAATTATCTCACTTATCCTGTAACATGTCTTCTGTTGCCTCAGGGAAGAGTGAACAGTAAACAAACTTACAGAGTTAACTGGGATATCCAGTTAAGTAAAAGTGAACCTCCAGGAAAAACACAGCAATAAAGGCAAGACTGTGCAAAAGTGCTTTCTTAAAACTACTCAACTCAATGGCAGAGTCACATATTACATTTTCCTGCAAATAAGTACTCAAGGAACAAGGTTGGGTTGAACCACTCTTCTCTCATCTGCCATTGTCTATGCTAGTGAACTCCAAATATTTTCAGTAAAATGTTTTTTTAAAATATACCTCAAATTTATTATATATTGGTATACAGGAAGAAAATATTAGAATGTCTATTCATTCATTTATGTATATTGAAAATATAGCCTGATATATCGAAATAATTTTGCACATTGAATGTAAATGTCTTTCTTAATATTCAAGAGTAATAAAATGAACGAATGAATTATCTAGCTGTTCAAACCTAGTGAGGTCAACACTTTTCAATCAATTAGTCTAAGTTTAAGATATTTTCTCTTCTGATAGTGGCAGCTCTTCTTTATCTCTCTATGCAGTCATTAAAAAATTATTATGACTTCCAAAGCCCCTAAGGTGGGTTTTGCTGAATTATGGTGCTTCTGCAGAAAAATATTATCTTCGAGCAACACTTACATGAAAAGTTTATTTCAAATAGAATCCCACCCATCTATCCCACTTCGACATCTGAATTGTTAAGTTTCCATAGAAAACGGAGACAACTGCTAAAGCATTATCACTGCATGAGATTAGAACATGTTGAGGAGCCTCATAACATTTCTTTTGCTAGTTTGCTTCTTGAAAGAAACACCACACCAAAATTGTTGTGTACTGACATAGAATAGAATAACAGAGTTGGAAGGGACCTTGGAGATCTTCTAGTCCAACCCCCTGCTTAGGCAGGAAACTCTACACCACTTCAGGCAAATGGTTATCCAACATCTTCTTAAAAACTTCCAGTGTTGGTGCATTCACAACTTCTGGAGGCAAGTTGTTTCACTGATTAATTGTTCCAACTGTCAGGAAATTTCTCCTTAGTTCTAAGTTGCTTCTCTCCTTGATTAGTTTCTACCCATTGCTTCTTGTCCTGCCCTCAGGTGCTTTGGAGAATAGCTTGACTCCCTCATCTTTGTGGCAACTCCTGAGATATTGGAACACTGCTATCATGTCACCCCTGGTCCTTCTTTTCATCAGACTAGACATACCCAGTTCCAGCAACTGTTCTTCATATGTTTTAGCCTCCAGTCCCCTAATCATCTTTGTTGCTCTTCTCTGAACTCTTTCTGGAGTCTCAACATCTTTTTTACATCATGGCAACCAAAACTGGATGCAGTAAGTGTGGCCTTACCAAAGCATTATAAAGTGGTATTCATCAGAGATCCTTCTTAGGAAAAATGACCAATAATGAAAGCTGACAACCCAATCCAGAAATGGATTGTGTCCAAATGCCTGGAACAGTTGTGGAGGGCAGGAAACTTAGCTTCTGGGTACATTTCCATACCGCTCTCAAAAGGCATCACCATCTTTTTAGGTTAACAAAAGGAGGAAACATGTACAAACATATTTTCCCTTTTTGTGATCCAGCCCACCAAGTCATTGAATGGACAATTTAACAGCTTCTATCTCCTGATTAGAAAGGGGAAATGGATCAGGAAATACACCATCTGAGTTCCCACATTCAATGATTTAAATAACTGCACACAAATACAGATTTATTTACAGTCTAAAAATCTCTGGCTACCCAAGAACTGGAATGGGAAAAAGCCCATTTATTTCCCATTTGTAAGTTCACACAAAAGAAACAACAATCTAATGCCAACTTTAAGTTAAGATAACAAGCCATTTCTGTTTCATTTACTTAGGGAATAATTGTTTCTAATGTACTTATTTACATAAATAGCAGTAATAAAATAGTCTGCATATTCTGTTGGCTCAGCTCTGTAGAAGTGATTAAGAATAAATTCTCATGAACTTGGCCAACATAGCAGTAATTGTTGTCTAATTTATATTTGCAAATAGCAAAGCCGGAGGCAAATTTCCATGTGTTATGCCTACGAGAACATTCAAGCATTATCACTTTCTTAATAGGTGAAATAGGTTTTCATCATTAGGCCATTTTATTAGGAACAAGAATGAAGCACGTGAATCTAATCTTGTCTACAGTAGTTAGCCCAGATTCTACTGAACAGTGAGAGTTGTTTCTTATCATTATGTTCTGCTTCCAGTCTTCCTGTAGGTATCTAGCAGACTGCAGTGAGAAACCAGATAGTAAACTAGACACAGATCTTTGGTTTCATCTTCCAGGGTTTTTCTTATGATTATAAAAAATGCAATGTATATCCAACTGTTTGGGAATAACCTTGCTGAATTCAAAATAATTTATTATGAGTGGACATCCACAGGATTGTACTGTAAAGGTTTTTACATCAGTTTTCTATTGGAAGCTAATTAAAAGAGTCAAAGCACTGATCCAGCTGGCTCAGTATTTTCCATGGAGACTACCAATGTAGTTCTGTCGAGAGAACTTCTTTTCAAGTCTATCTGAAGATGTCTGGTACTCTATTAGGTTCTCATTCCCATTCATAACAAGTCTGAGTTCTACCACTCAAAAAGGCAGTCCTGCAGTGTTTGCTACTCTTCCATTCAACTCAAAACTCAGACTTCAAATTGAGTTTCATGTGGTTATCTGGTTGAAAATAACCTGATCTGAGGAAGTTCATATTTCACTATTACAAAAACAAGGACACCGGAAATGGGGAATCAAAAAATATCAATGTTTCTTGGCTTCCTTTTCCATTACACTTCAACAGAGCACCCCAAATCATTCCTCCCCACAGACTGCAGAAGAAAAGAATGCCACCGTTCCACTACTATCAAGAAAAGTCAACAGGTTCAGTTATGTTTTCCCAAGAACTCCTTGTTCCTGAAAAATTCTACTTGGTCAATAATACTGCATTCAATAGCTAATTAGGTTTGTGTTAAATTCTTATACAAACACATCTACAACATTTTCCCCTTATACAATGAAGCGAGATCTTCAAGTTTTACAAACTAATCATTCTCTGAATTGAAAGGATTATTTCTCTATTTGGAAGTAAATTCAAGGATTAGCTATGGAATTTTACAAAATGAAAATTTTTACCTGAAGTGGGCTACTTGATGCTCTAGATCTATGAAATGTGAATAATTTATGATTGTTGTCTTCTTCTTCTGGTGTAGGCATCTTTAAATGTGAACTGGTCAGCAGATTCTGGAAAAAAAGACCCACAATAAAAATCTTAACAGTATAAGAATGATATATAATACTGAATATGATTGTTTGGTTATCTCTCTCCACCCTCCTTTCCACCCTATCACATTGCACTTAAAGAATATTTGGAATTTTGGAGTACTCAAATATTGGAATACTCTGAAAAAATAAAGCAGATAGAAGATAAAATTAGGACGACTTTAAAAGACATTTTTTTTAATAAGGGACAGTACCGCATACTGTCAAGGTAGTTCTTGAGTTATGATGGCACCCGGGACCACAATTCCCAGCATTAAACAATGCAATCATAAAACATGATGTCAAATGATTGTATTGCTTAGGGATGGCAATCCTGGTAGTTTTAACCTCACAATTGCACAGGTCATCAAGGAACGAACTCACATGAGCATAAAGGGAAGAGATGGGAGCTCCAGGTAAGCCATCTGGCTGGCAAAAGCTTACCAGGTACTATAAAGCATGGGTGGATACTATAGATCAGGGGTGTCAAACTGGCGGCCCACGGGCTGGATGTGTCACGTGCAGGCCATGCCCACCCCAGCTCCATGAATGGGAAAAATGATGCAAAACATCCTGTGGCAGCAACGTGATGCGACGAGTTTGACACCTGTGCTATAGATTATGAGGAAATGGGTGAGAAAGTGTCAACTTGCAATCTGGCTTCTCCACTGACCTAGCTTGTGGGAAGCGAGCAGGGAAGGTTGCAAATGGTGATCAATGTGAACTGGTTGCCAAGTGCTCGAAGTGTGGTCACGTCAGTGGTGAAATGTAAAATTTGTTACTACCGGTTCTGTGGGTGTGGCTTGATGTGTGGAGGTAATGTGCCTGAGTGGATGTGGCCAATTTTTTAAAAAAAAATTTAAAACCATTTTTTCTACAACCTCTTCGGCCGAAGAGGTTGTAAAAAAATGCTTTAAAAAGCCTCTGACAATCCTAGCTGAGCCACGCGATCATCAGAGCCTTTTTTAAAAAAAACTTTTAAAAGCATTTTTTTCAGCCAGAGGTTGTAAAAAAAAAAAAAGCCTCTGATGATCGCGCGGCTCATCTGGGTGTGGGGGGGCAGAGATTTTTGCTACCGGTTCTCCGAACCAACCGCCGCCCTTGCTACCGGTCCGAACTGGGAACATTTCACCCCTGGGTCATTTGACTATGGGGATACTGTGATGGTTGCAACTTTGCAGACTGGGTCCCAAGTTCCCCTTGTTCAGTGCTGTTTTAACATTGAAAAGTCACTGAACAAGTGGTCATAATCCAAGGACTATCTGCAAAGTCCTCTAAATTGTCACAATCTTTATCTGAAAGAACATTTTAAAAAACTTCAAGTGAATGTCTGAACTGATATTATGCTGATGTTATACAATCAAACCAAGCCACATTAACGAAGTGGCTACTAAATAATGCAGGACCAAAAGCTGGCAGTTAAACAGAGAAGGAAATTATCATGAAGTAGCTACCGAGAAGGGTAACAGCTACGAGTAAACTATTAGGGAAAAGGAAAAAAAAATTTTTTAGGAGGAGTGTCCAGATATGGGGTATTCTTTTCTTATTTTGGCTTTGGACCAATCAAGGTTGCACAAACAAAAACCACAACAAAAAACACCCTAGCCCAAGATGTTGAGATGTAGAACATTAATACATACAGGCACGTCTTCTGCTGATGATGCATATGGGAAAAGCTGTGCGTTTAGCCCTTCCCCTTCCCAACTATTTGAGCAAAGGAAGTTTTCTGCTTTCCCTGCTGGAGAATCCACCTGCAGGCAGGAACAAA
Source organism: Masticophis lateralis (assembly GCA_030761175.1). NCBI lineage: Eukaryota > Metazoa > Chordata > Lepidosauria > Squamata > Colubridae > Masticophis > Masticophis lateralis. Next base: position 91,455,189 of record JAUDYJ010000001.1, read on the forward strand.
AGCCATATTAAAATAGAGTTGATTGACACATTCTGTCTTGCTTAACAGCAAATGCGTTTTGACATAAGCTTTGGCACCAAACCTAATTCAGTCAGCATGCAATGTCCTGAGCTGCTCCACGCAACAGAGATAAGCAAAGTGTTTTGAGTCTGAAACAGCTGTTTTTGGTGTTCTGAGTGTGAAAAGAAACATGTTTTGTTCCAACATGAAAGCATTAGAGAGTGTTTGGACTGGGCTGTTTGATGAATTATGATTAGGCTGCTTTCTTCAAATCTTTTCCACTTTAACCAACAGAGAAGCAGGAGCCCATAATGTCCTTGCTGTTATTGCTTTAGCCTATATGGGGTAATACAGGAGTGAAGTGTTGAAAAGAAGCAATGAAACACAGGTAGAATACTATTGGAATTACCTGGTAAATTATTGCTTTTCAAAAAAGTGATGCTTGAGTTTTCACCTGAATGCACTGGTGGCTAAAGTTCATGTCTGTGTGCATTGCTTTGCTTCGCACCAGAGGTGGTACTAATGCTACAGAAGCTACTTAAATGTAAATACTATTGGTGCAATACTAGCTTGTTCAGATTTGCCATGCATATGCACGCTTTTAGAACTTGTTTTAATGTTACTGTGGTATTATTCATGCAATTCAAAAGCACTAGGAGCCTTTCTCTTCCACCTGGCAGTCACTAGACACCACTCTATGCAAGCAAAAACATCAGGCAAAAAAAATAAAAACAAGTTGAGTTTGCTCTTGGCTGATAAGTTAACTGCAAAAGAAAGAAAGAAAAAAGATTTCCTCCCCAAAATGTCAAAAAAATAGAAGGGTCAAAACCTCAGGAAAATCTCTCAAGGAAATGTACTAATTAAAAACAATATTAAATAACTTAACTGCTCTTTTTGTCCTGCAATCTGTTGGAGTGACCCATAAGGTTTGTTTTAAGAACCTGAAAACTGAATTTCTTTCTGTTGAATGGGCAAAAATGGGTGGGTAATAACAGATGCTAATCAAAATAGATTTCTCAGTTGATGAACCTATTGTTTCTAAGCATTTTACGTGAATATTTTCAATTAAAAACCCTGTCCTTGGCTAAGTTTTCAGCAGTTAGGATATAAACATCAGTCAATATGACCATCAACCCGCTTACTCTTCTTGCCCTAAAGTGAAAAGTAAGGAACTAACAGCTGGTAATAAGTTCCTAGAACCGGAATGATTAAAATATTTTTTGAGTTTTGTTCTGAAGGAACGCAGAACATTCAAGTGCTCAATTACTCCAAAGAAACAAGCCAATTCAACAAGCCAATTCAAATCCTTCTGAGAGCATTTTGAATGGGGCAGATCTGTTCCAAGCTTGAAATAAATGGATTTCCTGTGTCATGCACACCTCTAACAATGAACTCCAGCACTCAGGATCTGTTCACTTTATACAGATTTAAACTTGCTCCTATTTGATTGATATACCATGAATTTAGCCAGATTTCAAAGGCATTTCTTTTCTACTAAAGACTGCATACTATGTTGAAAGATGTCTTTTCACTGACTGGATTATAAGCCTGGACTTGTTTTGTTAAATGCAAATTATTGCTCTACTACTGATATCCAAAATAATCTAAACTTAATAGATAGAGTAAAATAAGCCGTAGTGAAATATTCTTCACTATCTTCATAGTGGAATTTCATGAAATTGGAAGTCAGAAATAGCAGTACTGTAGTATCTTTATAGGACTATTAAATCTTATTGGACTTCCTATTGGCAACTTCATGTGTTACTTTCAATTAACCAAGTTTAGAACCATTTCTGAATATTCTGATTAATTTCCCAAAAATGTAAATTGGAGTAGCAAATTATTTTCTGAAAGTAACCTGCCAAAGTTGATTTCCTGAGGCAGTGCCTAAAGTGATTTAGAAGCATTTTTTGGCAAACTGAACGGAGCTTAATGTAATTTTAAGTAAATATGGTTTAGGTTTAGATTTATTAAATTTCCTCTTTAACTTGCCTCTTGTTTGATTTTCTTCAGCAAAGGGGAACCATTTTCACATAGGCTGGATACAATACCAGATTCATCAGACTCCTGTTTGATGACATCTTGCAGGTCATCCACCAGGTGAGTTGGTGTTTGAGGCTAACAAGAAGAGAGGAAAATGCACATGAACAGCAGAAAATGCCTTATAGTGGAGCTAAAACCCAGAGGTTTATTTAGTTTGATGTGGGGCTCCTGGATTGCTTCCCAAAATTGCCACAAAAATTTAATGTGACCTCAGGAAAAGAAATGGTATTATCTATATTTCAATCATTATAGGGGCAAATTAAATTAAATCCAATTTGATCCTACTAACTTTCGGCATGCAGTTCTTGGCTTGTTATAGCCAAGTGCAGTCATGTTCCTCCATTCCCAAAGATTATGTCCTACCGGAGCTTCCCAAGAAACCTCATTAAATCACCCACTGGCTTCCTATTTCTTTTTTATCACTTCTGAAATTCTGACAGGCCTTCACTGTGGCCAGGCTGGATGCAAACATGCCTTCTCCTGTCTGTTTGGGTACTACAAAAATATTTCCTTTTATTAGTGTATATGTTTTTCATTGCTCTCTCTACAAAGAAGCCCAATGACTTAAATAAATAAATCCTATCCTAAAGAAATTTCAGGGTAAGACAGCATGACTTCTGTTTATCAGTTCTTCTGCAGGCCATTGGTTGCATATATCTTTCTGAGTTCACCACAATGAACGCTATCTGCCTTTCCCTAGGTCTGAACATTTGTATTAATGTCATTTCATCTTTATATATTTTAATTTTTGCTTGTTTTATTTTTCTGACTTCTGGTCATATGGCTGTTAACAAGCCTGATCATTAAATTAGTGCCCTTTTTTCTTACCAGCATTTTTAAGGGTCCATATTTTAATTCTTGAGCTGCAATTGCATTTTTAAATGGAGTTGGTGTTCTAGGAGAACTCTCTAATATTGATCTTTTGATAGCTGGAGTTCTGAAACTTATCAAAGTGAAAGAAATAAAGAGTTGGGAGAGAGAAAAACAAGTTTCATGACATTAGTTGAAACATTTTGCTTAGAATACAACTACTAGAGTATTGCAACAATTAGAATGTGTTACAGCTATAAATTCCCAGTTTCACTCTCCCATTTATATTATGGAAATATTCATACTGGCTTGTTGTACAGGCAAGCTACATGTTATTTATTTATTTGTTTGTTACATTTATTTGCACACAATTATTCAAACACTTAGAAGATGATACAGAATACTAAATTTATTTAGCATTCTACATCTAGTCCTCATTAACTAACAGTTTAAAGGTATGATGGTGCTGAAGAAGGGGGCCGGTCACCTTTCTTCATAGTTGTAGCAGTCCCAGCCTCTCAGTGGTCCCATAATAGCAATCTGGCCACTCATCAACTGGCTCACAACTGCAACAGTCTCAGCATCATTGTCAGGAGATCACCATTTATTTGCAACCTTCACTGCTAGTTTCTCACAAGCAAAGTCAACGGGAAAGCTGGCAGGAAGTAGCAAATGGCGATCACAAGACTAATGGGGCCCAGGAACTATGCGGCATTTGCCCTTGTAAATCAGCACGTAAGTCACATGATGCTGCACTTTACAACTGTGTCGCTTAGCAACAGAGTTGCTGGTCTCAATTACCTCTGTTAAACAAGGCCTATCTGTTTTATAATTTCAACAGCAATTGTTTAAATAAAGTAAATTACCTGGTGTAAATGAAGTAATTATTGTGAATATAGAATGAACCTATACAGGTAGTCCTCTACTTACAACAGTTTGTTTAGTGACCGTTTGAAGTTACAACAGCACTGAAAAAAGTGTCTTATTACCGTTTTCCACCATTGCATGGTGAATTTTCACCATTTCACCAATGACCATTGCAGCATCTCCATGGTCATGTGATTTACATTGATGCCTGACAACTGACTCATCTTTATGACAGTTGCAGTGCCCCGGGATCATGTGATCCCCTTTTGCGAACTTTTGACAAACTAAGTCAATGGGGAAGCCAGAGTCACTGAACAACCATGCTACTGCTTTAAGAACTGCAGTGATTCACTTAACGAAGGTAGCAAGAAAAAGTCATAAAATAGGACAAAACTCAGTTAACAAATTTCTCACTTAGCAACATAAATTTTGGCTCCATTGTGGTCATAAGTTGAGAACTACTTATATTATATTTTACAAACAGTTTATAGAAAGGATTCTGCTGTAAAGGGATAATATGAGACGTAACTCTCAAACCCATGACAAAACTCTCTTTATGTATCTTGCCACCTTAATCATATTGAAAGGTGCTTTAAGCACCAAGCTATCTTTCACTGAGACAAAGGAGAAAATAATTTGCACAGCAATTCCACACACATGCAAAATATCTACAACATTCTCACTGAGAGTTGAAATTGCTGTCAAAAGTATAATTTAAGAGGACTTACAAATTATTTTCTTTCTGGCTCTTAAATCCTTGGTCTTTTTGAAGAGGTGTTGTACCGACTTTGTGAGTACACAGTGGAGTAGAACTTAAAATGGGATTGTCCAGATCCAGACTTTCTTGGATAGAAGAAGTGCTGAAGAACTGCAAATGTATATTTTTATGGAATTAATGGTTTTTAGCTTTTGAAACAGTGTAATCAAGTAAAACCAAGAGAAGTGAAGAAAAGGAACTCAATAACTTTGTGCATCAGTACTGATTTCATCTAAGAGTGTGTATGCTGTTATGCATTTTGATTATTGTATTTCCAAAATTTTACATTTCTATTGCTTAAGCCTATTCAAATCTATTTCTTTTAGATTTGTTCCAAGATGATATTTAAAGAATAACTACCTGTTTCAGTGGAATTTTAGCTATCAGGGAAGAACAAATTTGCTTTCTGAAGATTGTTGAACCTCCAGCTAAAGTAGAACAAACGTAGGATTTTTTTAAAAAATAGAAACAAGTAAAAAAAATATGATTTCCTATTTTCCTTGTCAAAACATTACTTTGCTTTAACAGCATGGGTAGTAAAGGATGCACAGAGCTTTTAAAATGTAAATATTTAATTTTGTTTGCAAAAGACTGTTACCATTTAGAAAAGAAACCCAGAACTGCAGTACTAGTAAAGATGAATTCATTAACTCATCATTTTAGATTGTTCCAAGAAAAGGTCCAGCAATTTATTTAAGCAAACACTTTTATGTTTAAATCTTCCATGTGACCAATTTAAGTATATCCATTCAACTGATTTGTAAGTCACATTGCACAGTTCCTCCAATACTCCCCAAATTTATTTTCATTATTAGGTTAATGTGATTTTCTTTTTTAAAAATGAACTTGTTAGTACATAATTTGGAAGTTATTGTTTAGCCCAAATTCTGGGATTATATGAAACATCCTGCAAAATGGATGAAATAAAAAATGATTACGGGAAATAGGAATGCTAATTTTGGACAGATGAAGGAATTTACAAGGCAGAATAAAGCAAACAGACAACAAATTCTCCACAAATCATCAAGAATTAAGTATACAGGTAAGTTAGATTGTTTGCTCTCTAAACTTAACAGTGGGTAGATTCAAAATCAGAATGCAATTAACAAGGACAGCAGAGATTAGTCATTTGCCCCAAAGATTAGTTTCTCTCTGTTGTTAACACTTTACTGACTTAGAGAATTAGTAACATTTAAACAAAGTTGCTCTACCTGGGAAGGAGAGAAAGGCAGGCTTTTGACAGGGGAATGCTTAGGAGTTGAGCTGCTGACTTCAGCAAGAACGAAGGACTTATTATGACCATTGGCTAAATGGTTCATGGAATGGCTTCTCTTTGCACGCAGAATGACCAATGGAGCTGGGCCACATTTGGAGCCAGTCAAGGACTTTGGTAAGGCAAAGGAATCCTGACTCAACATGGCTTTGCTCAAGTCTGCAAGAGGGTGTCCTTCAGGCCTACACACACTGCTGTCTGTTTTCTGAAGCTGTGGGGTTCTGTCTGAGGGAACCTGTGTAGGTGAAGCATTTGATGTTTCTGAGAATTCAAAACTGCTGAGATCACCCCATGACGACAGATCCTGGAAACAATGGGGGAAGCCACGAGTCTATGAGAGAGTGCATATTCCTCCCACCTATTTTAAGAAGCTCAACTGAATTACTAACACAGAATTAACCAAAGGAGAAAGATCGGTTCCTTTTAATTGCGTTTGACCCAGTTGTGATACTTTCCCGAAATGTAAAAATTAAGATACAAATCATCCTAGTGATACATTCCAAAAAAGAACACGTTTTATCTCAAACTGGCTGTTCATTCAATTATAGTCTTGTTACACAAATATATTTTACTGACTAAACTTATTCAATAGCAACATCCTTAAATGTCAAATTGTGTATCAATCAGTATTTACCGTATTTTCCGGCGTATAAGACGACTTTCTAACACACAAAAATCTTCTCAAAAGTTGGGGGTCGTCTTATACGCCGGGTGTCGGTCTCCTGTAACTAGGCAGACCAGCCCGAAAGGCTTTGACAAGCCTTAAATGGCTCTAAGGAGCCAAGCTGAATTGCCTGCTGAGTTGCCGCTAATCAGCTGAGTTACAGGCAAGCCCTGTGTAAAAGGGAAAAACTTTTCTTTTACACAACGCTGGCCATCCCAGCTGCTAGTTTTTGCCTGCTAATTGCTCCGTAGCAAAAATCCCCCCCCCCACCTCCAGCTTGCTTACCTTAGCTGCTAGCCGCAACGCTTGCCTTGCCTTGCCTGCAATCCATTGCATCAGCAAGCAACTAAATCTCCCTGCCTGCTTGATTGCAGGCAGGGAGATTTAGTTGCTTGCTGATGCAAGCAACTTGTGGACTTCAATTCCCAGAATTACTCAGCCAGCAAAGCAAAGCTGGCTGAGGAATTCTGGGAGTTGAAGTCTACAAGTCTTAAAGTTGCCAAGGTTGGAGACCCCTGTTCTATTGGGTAAGTTTTTTTCCCCTTTTGGGAGCTTTAAAAAAAATAGTTAATTGGGGGGTTTTTTAGTTGTTCTTTTTTAGACCTAGCCATTTAAAGGCTAGGTCTAAGTTTTAGGCTAGGAAGTTTTAAATTTAGCTTTCAAATAAAAATAAAAATAAAAATAAAAATAAAAATTAAAATGAAAAATTAAAATAAAATAAAAATAAAAATAATAAAATGTGTGCAACTTTCTGAGATTTAATGTGTTTCTGTAGTGTTTCACTCTAACTACACAAACACACAAAATCTCACAAAGCTGTATGTGGAATTTTGTGTGTGTAAACACACAATGTAAAAGTTGTTTTTTTGGGCTTTTTGTGGCTGTGTGAGGTTCCTCCTTATTGCAGGGGCCATTTTGGGACTAGCACAGCTGCTTTTACATTGTGGGTGAGCCAGTTGATGTTTTTTAATTTTTATTTGGTGTGCGTTGGAAGAGGGGTCGTCTTATACAGCAAGTATAGCCCAAACCCTATATTTTTACAAGAAAAGTTGGGGGTCGTCTTATACGCCCAGTCGTCTTATACGCCGGAAAATACGGTATGTTATAAATTTCATGTATTTTTAGTTTATTTAAACTCATCGCAAATTACAGCGCTTAAAAGTAGCACATATTCTTACTCTTTAGTTAGAATCTTTAAAAATACAATGATTTTATTGAAATTGTGATAAAAGAAAACCATCAGCACTATAAAAAAGCTGGGATCCAGAAGTCTAATATATTACTGAAATAGGAGATGTAATGTGGTATTTTTACAGCTTAAATAATATTTTTGTTAGAATTAGGCAAATCATATTATTTACAAAGTGTGTTTGTTTATTTTATTAATTTTTTATGCCATCCTTTTTCCCTACAAGTGACTCTGGGTGGTTATTCAGTGAATAACTGTTTCATATGAACATTCATATTGAGCATAATTTCCAGAATACACACATTCTACATTTATATTAATTTAATAAATACTACATTCCTCAAACTAGGCAAACACCAAACTAGGCTAACCTGTTCTTATTCAGAAATATTTGTATTTACTTAATAAGATTTAACAAGACTTAATTCTGAGTAGTCATATAAATGACTGAACTTTAAGAAGCTTATGAAACAAACATTTTAGTAGCCATATAGCAGTGGTGAAAACTGTTACAGGTAGTCCAATATTTACAATAGTTCATTTAGTGATCATTCAAAGTTGCCACGGTGCTGAAAAAAGTGACTTATGACTGTTTTTCCACAGTTATGACCTTTGCAGTATCCCCATGATCATATGTGCAAAATTTAGATGCTTGGCAACTGGTTCATACTTAGGACCATTGCTGTGTCCCAAGGTCATGTGATCACCTTTTCTGACCTTCCGACAAGCAAAGTCAATGGGGGGAAGCCACATTCACTTAACAACCATGTTGCTAACCTAACATCTGCAGCGATTCACTTAACAAATGTGGCAAGACAAGTCGTAAAATGGGGCACAACTCACTTAACAAATTTCTCTCTTAGCAACATAAATGTTGGGCTACTTGTGGTCGTGAGTGAAGGACTACTGTGTTTCCCTGAAAATAAGACCTGTCTTATATTTTTTGAACTCCAAAATAAATGCTTAGCCTTATTTTCAGGGAGGTCTTATTATTTTGGGCGCACTGAGCAAGATGGGGCTCCTCATGCCGTCTTACCTGATTTCCAGCTCTGTCCCCCTAAACCTAACCAGAGGAAATGGCAGGGACCGGCTACGCATGCGTTTAAATATTTTTGGGGAGGGCTTATTTTTGTGCATATCCTCTAAAGCCCGATTGGGCTTATTATCGGAGGATGTCTTATTTTCAGGGAAACAGGGTACTTGTATTTAGTCTTTTGTGCTGGTGGCCTGAATGTTTAGTAAAGAATAACCATATATATAAGAAAACATACTGCCGTAAACATAGTAGGCAGATTCCCCTAACAGTCACATTTTAGAAGATGATCATACTACTTACGGAATCTATTAGCTGAAGCGTTTCTGCAAATTCTAAGAGATTCTTAACATTATCCAGGAAGTTACTCTGGTGAACAATCATGCACCTTGCAGGGGATGCACTTTCTTCAGGCAAGCAGCCATGGTCCATGGGTGGCGATGCAGTGCAGTGATGCTCCCCCAAAGAGGAAATGGCTGCACCATTACCGCTGGTTCTGGTATTGTCTGCAATCGTGGTGCTGTGCCATCCTGGATAATCTGAAGTGTGATTCTGAGTCTAAAAAGAGGGGGAAGCGGGGATGAGAAGGGAAAGTGGAGAAAGAAAGAGAAAGGCAGAAGGAAGTTAGTAATGAAATTGCACAAGGCGTCAGATGGCTGTTAAAGGAAAAGATAAAAGCGGTTGCATCACTTAAGCACTTAATGCCTATGAAACAGTTGTCAAGATGTTTCCTTTCATCAGTGCAGCAAGAGCGGGTTTTAGAAGGATAGATGATTTATAGCTCTCATTTTGGCATTACCTCATTTTGGGCAACAACTCTGCATCCTGGGCAAGTAAGTATAATTTTAAGCCACACAATCATGGCATTGTTTTACCAAAGTAGCTGAATTTATTTTCCTGGTGAGAAGCAAGGAAATAGCAGATTTTCTCTAATGCAAACTCATGCTTGTCTGTACCTAAAGGATTTAGAAGTTAAATCTTTTAGGTCTGCTCTATTATCACATCTGAAGTTACCTGAACTGGACTGATTTATTTTTATGGGTCAAGATTCGAACTAGCATCAACCTTTTTGGGACTTTTTCCTATCCCTGTTTAGCACTACAGTTTACACCAATGCAATGGAAAGGCTGTAAAATCAATGTGGTTAAGAAAGCAGAAAAGCAAATGAATAGAAGTCTCTTTATAGTATCACCATGCAAGACAAGAAATTGTAAAATGTAAGATAAAAATTAGAAGTGGCCAAACTAACATGGCATCATGCACACAGTTGCTTTGTCGTATTAACTAGAAATTAAATATTGATAGAATTCAATTATGCACAGAAGTTTTTGCTGGTTTCCACTTGGAGTTTTTCTGCAATACCTGTATTAATTCATTTCATAAATTGGTTTGTTATTTTTCTTTTTAAAAGAAACAGGGAAGGAAAACAAATTTATCTATTAAAGTACCGTAATACTTCGGTTTGATGCATGCAGTTATGGAATCTAACTCTCCTTAAAGAAAACATGAAGAAGATCATGACATGACTTGGACTGTGATTCCCAAACCACTTGGAATTGTAGTCTCCCAAGCCAATTAAACTAGATGCAACATGTCCACGATGCAATATGTATGCCAAAAGTGGCCCAGGCAAATGATGCTTGTGGCATTCTGAAAAGCAGCAGGTAAGCAGGGTGTGGACAGAGAGAGGCTTCACTCTTTGCCTGCTTCTTTCCTGTAATGTTGCTCATTTGCTTCTGAGAAGAGCGCTACTGGGGTTTGGGCGGAGGGAAGAGCTACATACAGTATGTCTTGTATTATTATTATTATGGTTGGTTGCACAATAAGCCAGATGTTTAGACTGGATTTGGCATTTGTATCTATTTATTGAGTTCTTCCCAAGGACTTAAGGTAGGCAGGTGCTGTTTGATGGTATTAAAGGAATCGTCGCAGAATGTGGGCTGTTCATGTAAAGCTACCTTTTCCAACTGGCCGGTGGTGATTTTCTCAACGCCAATGATGTTCAAGTGGTGCTCCAGTTATTCTGGAGTTGCACCCAAGCTGCCTACTACTATTGCTCCTTTAATATTCTTGCTTGCTATTGTCCTCACAACAACACTACAAGGTGGTTTGCATTAAGAGACAGTTGACTGCCCCAAGCCACCACTCACATGGCTTTCATACTTAAGGAAAGTCTAAAACTTAAGACTTCTGGTTTTTAGGACATTATCTTCACCATTACATCAAAATGGCTTTAATATATGTTAAATGTTTAATATATAAAGGAAGAATCAACACAATTGTCCATATGGATTCTTCTCAAGTTTTCATTTTTCTGCCCATTTCATCCTATTTCTACAGTGGGTTGACTGTGCATGTTTTTTTTAAAACTGCATACAAATTATAGATCTTTCTGTGTATACTTGTTCCCATAGATGCATTTTGCATGCTATTTTGTCTAGCATGTTTTTTGTGCAAACAAGCAATAACCCATTTCTCTAGGTAATATCAACTACTAAAGGAATTTCTGAGTGTATTATTCACTTTTGCACATTTTTCTTCATCAGAGAACTGCAAAATCCAAATGGCTTTTCATTTTCCATTATTTTGGAAGTGTGAAATGACGCATCGGGTGAAAAGGGTGGCCATTGAATTAAATATGCTATGGAAGTTTCAGAATCACAGGACAAAGTAACATGTAGCTGATGAAATGCACCATGGAGAAACAAAATGCAAGAGTTAGACACTATATTTCCATTATGCAAAGTAATGTAAGTTCTTCGTATCTCATATTTCATCTCAGCATAAATCAGGTAAGAAGGCTATAATATTTTGTCCCAGTCAATGGAAATATAGAGCCCAATTAGTATCAAAGTATCAAAGAGAGAAAATGAAGGAAGAGGAAGAGAGAGAAAAAGTGAAGAGAAGCACTGGGGTAAAGCTGCTATCCCTCCATCCAAGTACATGGGGACATTCTTACTGGTAATGCCTGCTGCCCTTTCAGTTCATTCTCAGTCGACATTAGTAGCAATTCTAATTCCTTTATTCGTTTTTCTTTCTCAGGGTCTTCATCATTATAGTGTCTCTGAAATTAAGAGTTAAGGGAAAAGAGAAAGTAAAGGCCCAGCCAGATGCTGCAGTCACCATGATAAGAATGGCCCGTGCCATGTTGTAGATTGGCCTAAGAGACTGCTACCGACTGAAGAATGTCTCCACTAAACTTTTATAGAGATTCATGTTGAGAACATGAGACTAAAGATATTATTCTGGAGTGATTTCTAACTTTTCACTTCTCATTTCAAGATTGCATCCTCTCTCAACTCCTTTTTAGAATGTAAATATAACACTGGTTTCCCTGATAACTGGGTTGAGCAAATGAGAGGTTAAATTCAATCAAGTATGCCTCCTTTCCTGGAATATATTTCCCCCTTCTGCTTTTGCAGTTTTTCTTGACCAAATCTGAATATATGTTGCTCAGCCAGTTTCTTCTAAATTAGTGTTTCCCTATCTTGTAAACCTGAAGATGTGTAGACTTCAACTCCCAGAATTCCACATCTTTTCAAGACTGGAATAAAATTTGCTAGCAGTAGAACTAGCCACAGCATTTTATCTATAAAATTATTTCTTTAACATTTGCCATAAAACATGAAAGACCTTTGCTTTTGCCTGACTACAAAATAAAGTATTTGCATCTAATTTGCACACCAGATCTACATCAAATTGACTCTTCAAATTATCTTTAAAATAATCTACCTGAATAGCTGCAGCAGCTGGCTGGGGTACATTAACAATATTTACATGAAGTGCTACTGGATATGGGATCTGAGGAGAGACCTATACCAAAAAAATGAACAAAACAAAACACAAATAAAAAATGTAAATTATTTGTTATGCTAAAATACTTCCCAATTACATAACTGGCTTAAAGAAACAACAAAAGCCTTCACATTAATCATTCTATTTCCTTGAAATGCAACTGTGTGTTCTTTTGAAGTTAATAATTTCAAATAAAAAATTACAAGGAAGTTCTCAAGTTGCCAGGTAATTAGTAACGAAAACAACTCTAACAAATTGGTGGCATCACGACCACTACCATTCTATGGAATGATAGATTTGTTATCACATCCAGCAGAAAATTAAAGAATTCTGTTCTTGCCTTTTAGAATTAATTGCTGGTTTACAATAGACCTTAATGCCTCATAAACATTAACAGTAAAATATGGATAAACCATTATGGCAGTGAATCTAGAATATCATGTTCTATATTACAGCTCAGATATGAAGAACAGAACAAAATTACCTATTGTGTTACCTTACATAAAAACGCACAACTCTGTGATGATACTACATCTCACCAAATCCTTAAATAAAGTTTTTCTATCCAAGTGTATTTTACCTCAACATTTCATTTTACCTCAAATGTTATGCAAGTTAAAATTAAAAACCCAAAGAAAATATACATACTTGTCGTATAAATTGACATTTTCTGAGTCCTGGCAAATTCTGAATAGTTTTTTCTATACTTTCAAATTATTCCATGGATAATAACCAATTACATTTTTAAAAAGGGCCTTGCTGGATTTTTGGAGATTTTCTTAGATCTATTTTATGCAATTAGTAATGATTATGGTGTATATCCATGTACTGTGTATTTGATTAAACTAATTACTTGTTCTTTAGCCAGTTTATAAACTGGCAGATGTATAGTTTAGGAGAAAGGTATATATTTAGATCCAAAGTAAGCGTAAGTTTTTTCTTTGCATTAACTTTCAATGTATTAATGAAATTAAAAAATTAAAACATTTACAGTATCATCAAAGCAAGGTAATAGATGCCTCTCTGCATTTACTCCACTGTGATCTGGAGTCAAAAATATTGCGCTATCTGAGCATATTTACTGACAGGAGTTGTTTACAAGAAGAAGCAATTTAGAGAGCAATCCCTCAGAAGTTCAGGCAAAAGGAGTTCCATTTTAAGCAGGCTTTATTCTCAGTAAAGTCAATACAGGCCTGCTTTCAGAGGGCAATCCTATCAGCATTTATTTAGAAAAACTCCGTGTTTAGTGCAATACATTTACACAAAGATCTACAAGTTATGAGAAATCCTAATTAGCACTTTTCCTGACCACCTGGTATAATCTAGGAGTATCTAATACTGTAATGTTGATCCAACCAAAAGCTATGTAAACCTCATTGGTACTTTGGATCACAAACGCCTCATATCCAGACAAGATACTACTGTCAAGTTGAATCCTGGATGCAACAGCACTATTTCAACTGCTGGGAAATCTAACTTTTAATCCAGCTGTTTCCATTAGCTTACATTTTGCGTCTCAGAAATATGGTAATACGAATAGTCACTGGCCGCTGCAGCTTGAGTGTCTGTTGCCAGATGCACAGAAGGTGGAGTATGGGTAAAACCCATTAAATGATTGTTCTTTGGAAAACCTGAAGGCTGGTTAACTTTTGAGGACTCTTGAAGGTAACCTTCTTGTTCAACCTTTCGACGCATTGTAGAATTCCAATGGTTTTTGATAGCATTATCAGTTCTGCACAAAAACATTGGCAAAAGAAATATATATATTCATATATATATTGCACAAATAGAATTTTCAGACCTGATTGACTGGGAGGAAACAATTATTTTATTACTATGAGTTTTACTTAGCGTTTCCGAACTCTTAATAGGAGTTTCCTATGCAGGTTCAAGATGCTTATTTCACACTGCATTTTAGTTATTCCTCCATTTTTTTTTTAAACTAGCCACAAAATACAATAATACATAGCTGCATACAAAGCAAATCTCCCGCCAGTTCTGAAGCCAACTCATGTTAGCCTTCTCCGATCCCAGACACTGCATCCCTAACATAAAGTTCAAATGGGGACGTGGAGCAACTTCCTGGTTTTGGGGTTTGTTTTTTTTTTTGGTATAATGTATAAGGACTCTTCTCAGGCTTGTGAAATATAAAGGGAAATCTGACATGCTAAAAGGAACCTGGCTGCATGAAACCAATGCACATATTTAATGCAAAAAGAAAAAAGGATTGTCTCCTCCCACGCTCCAGTCCAGACTAATGAAACCAACTAAATAGGCAAATGAAAGAAATAGCTGCTTGAAGTCAAGTTCTATATGGAGATACCCCAAATCAATAGGCATCCATCTGAGAAATACATGACCAACAAGAATCTGTCGATTAATGTTGCTTGAATTTAATGAAAACCTTATCAACAGATTGAAAAAATATTATGTAAACCTTTGCAAAAGTAAGTTATTCTTCCCAAGTTTCTCGCGAGACTAGAAGTGATTAAAGGGATGGATGGAATTAATCACTTCCATAAGGTAGTCTACAAACAGCAATTGGTAACAGGTCTTATCTATTACTTCTAGTTACAGGGACAAAACAATTGTTGCTAACTGTTGACTACTATACTTAGGACCTATTTCCAGCTTTTCCACGTGCTCATCAGAAAAATGGATTGCCAAAGTTTTTGGTCCACTCTAGCATAGCTTGATCATACAATAGGCAATCTCTAGTAGGATTTTTTTTTGTAATCTTTAAGACATCAAGATATGCTATTACATTATGAAAAATATGTTCACTACAAGCACTTTGTACATTAATTAGAAAAAAAGGAAGTTGATTATGCTTCCTCTTTTTTTGCATCCACAGGAATCTGAATAGCAGGACATGGATACATGTCACACATACAGCACTCATAGAAATGTCCATAAGCCAGTGTCTCTTCTCATCTAATTCTGGTTGTTATAGAAGTACTAAATACAATGCTTCTTACTTACTGGCGATACAGGAGATGATCTATGCAATCAAATGAAGGAATCTATAGATCAGACATAATTGAGAAAATCCCCTCTAAAAAGCAGCTCTAGAAATAAAGACTGAATACAAAACATACATCTTATCTAACTTGTTCCTGCAATCACACAAAATGTAGATGGGGAAATTGGCTTAGTTCACAATGTTATATAAGTTATTCTTCACATTCCTGTGTACATAGTTTTTACCCTTGATATCTGCATTTTCTCTAGACTTTGTGATACTATTTTGCAGACATTAAGGCAAGAGTAGGCATTTTGGGGGGTTGAAGGTTCAAAGAATTTTTAAAAAATCCATTATTTGGGCTTGGTGTATATGACTGGTGGATCATTTAGAGGGAATCTATGATTCTGAAGGAAAAAAGATGGCCATGCAAGTGTTTTACTTCACAAAACTGTTAACTTGATTTATCCCCACTTCTATGTTGTTGCTAAACACAACCTTTAAGATGTATAGCTGTATATTTTAGCCCTTCTGCTGCTGGCATGCAATGCTATGATCTAATGGTACCCCACAGCTCACGGGTTTCAGACTAACCCTTGTATGAAAAACTTGAACAAAAAATGCAATAGGAAAAAGTAATATTAAGAAAAAAAATGCTGCAAAAGCATGCATTACGAAAACTGGATATAAAAATGTATTGGAAATATACACAAAAACGCATCCAAATTTTGTAGATTTTGTTTGAAAGATACAGTAGAACTAAATAAACTTTAATTTTTAAAAAATTATAAATGGAATTAAACCAGACAGACTTGTCTATTATTTGATGTAACATAATGCAAGTGATAGCAGCATTTAACTTTTTAAAATGCAGAGTATTTTTCTGCTATAAAAGACAAAGAATCTCCCCACTCCATCCAGGCTTCTTTTCAATTGTCATGTTCTGACCTTACCGTCCAGGTAGCAACTTTGCAATTTCTGCCCATCTGTTTCCAAGCCTCTTGTGTGCCTGATAAATAATTCTATCTTCTTCCTCTGTCCAGGATGTTTTTTTCACTTCTGGATTCAAATGGTTGTGCCAACGCTCCCTGCATTGCTTCCCAATCCTTCCCTTTAAGTGCTTGGCGATGACAGACCAGCGTTTAGGGCCATATTTCTGTACAAGCTCTATTACCTGCAAATAAATAACAATAAAAAAGCTATCCCTAGTGGTTAAGTGTTATATAAATAGAGCCAAACTGAAATCACTATACTGCATAAAATAATTGTCTGTTGACTGATTAGAGAAATCTTAATAGAAAATCCCATGGTGAATTCCAATTTCAACGTATAAACAAGCTTCCCTAATTTGCAACACACTTCAATGAGGTAGTCTATCTCCTTCTGTCAATCTGCTTTGGATGACTCCAATGCTAAGAAACAATCAGCTGAAACGAAGATATTCAGTCTGGTGGTTTTACTCTGTATTTGAAGTTCATTAATCCACCAAGATAACAATTATAAGCGCTCTCTTCTGATGAGTCAGCCATATTAATCACAGGAGATTTAATTTCAATAACAAGATGATACTATGCATTTGTAAATAAAACAGTTTTCTGGAGAGTATAACAGATTGTTTGCTTAATATGATATATATGTAACAAAAGGCAAGGTTTTAGGACTGCAATATAAAAATAAAACAGAACCTACGTTATTTTGAATATTCAAAATTAAGTAACTGCTACCTGCTAAATACTATTTTTTTTTGAAACATTTTAATTAATAACTTAAATAATTACACCACAATGTGTTTGGCTGCACTCATAGGAAACTTGCTGCTTTCACCAAAATGATAATGGCGATAGTTGCTGTTGAATGTACTTGGTTTACAGCTCAGTCTCTGAAATATTCTACACTACGGCTATCCCAATGGATCAATTTAAAATGCTGGTAAATTTTCAAGGCCGCATGAGAGGCTGTAAAAAAAATAAATTCTGTAGCAATAAGGAAAAAAAAAAAGGCAATGCTCTATATAAATGCAGAGTTTTTATTTTGGAATACAGCTTGTTTGGACACAATATTAAATATTAAAGAAGCAGTAAAATCTAGATTACTCAAACATACTTGCTGATCTTCTTCTTTAGTCCATGGGCCTTTTATAAGTTCTGGATTTAGCACCTTTTGCCATCGATGCTGGCACTGTACATCCGTCCGATTCTAGATTGCAGAACAAAATCCAAAGCAAATTATTACAAAATGCTACAGATGTTAATATGTCATCCAGAAACATCTAAACTGCCAATGTTTATTGCAGGGTTCCACTTGCCTTTTTGCTTTATTGTTCAGGATACCAACTGTACAGCTACCAAGAGTAAGTACAGTGGTACAGAGAGAAGTAAGACATGCAGCTACACATTGCTAGAAATCAGCTATCTGGCTGTTTCAGCTTCCAGGCGCTTTGTTGTAGTTTTTCATAACTGAGAGAATTTTAATTCTTGATAATATTTATCGACCCAATAAAAGCAAGCTATTCTTACTAATAATATTTCAACTTTAGCATTTTGGCAACCATATTTACTAGAAATATCTATTTAACAAGCGACATCAACCTAAGATCACAGTCAACTTCTATTCTGAAGTTTTTGTTGTTTAACTATGTGAAATCTATGATGTACCGGCCATCTGTTGTACATAAAATCTCCCCCCAAGGGCTCTTTATATTTTCCATCCTTTATTTCACATGAGAAGTGAAAGAAGCGTATATAAATTTGAGTTCTGCAAGTCTCCCAAATGCCTATTTAGTCTCCATCTGTAATTATGAAACAACCTCTCTCCTTGCACACTGATAAATGTGTGGTTATAAACAGAAAAGAGGCCTACTTACAGGAAGGAAATTGGCAATAACTTTCCAATCTTCTGTGCCATTCTGCTCCACAAGTTTCTTTAGCTTCTCATCCTAAGACAGTAATATAAATTCCATTATTTTGGGGTTTCATTTCACAGGGAAAAGACCAAACCAACATTGTGAATTGAATATCCTTGCTTTCCATTTTTAATACGCCAGGGCTTTGCCTTTAGAAAAAGAAACATGATGTAGATTCTGCCCATTTCTCTCTCCATCCATTTATATATGCATTGACTGCCAAGGTTGGCTCTTCCTGACATCATCAGAAGTTCAGGGTGAAATATGTATGTGGATGGAAATGGCCAGGGATGTATGTATGCTTGGAGAGGCCAGGATTCCTATAATTCAATGGTAATCAACCATGATTACAATTTATTTTAAAGACAAACTGATGGAAGGAATCCCAAATGTATAGCTCTTCACAATTTCACCTTATCAGCTTGACATTGGCAGCGAATTGGGTTTGTTGGAGCATATGAACAATAGGCTTGGCCAATTTGCTGCATTCCTAGGTACACACCCCATTTGAGACTTGTATGCATCATATGCTTTTATTATATTCAAGTCAAGTCGAAGGTTGGGATGAAACAAATCATAACAGTGAACAAGTTGCGTTATCAACTGGTACAAAACGCTGCTAGTCATCCTCCACTTACAACCACAATTGGGACCAGAATTTTCACTGCTAAACAATGTGGTTATTAAGTGTGTCAGCCTGATCTTATGATCTTTTTGCCTTGGTTGTTAAGTGAATCACTGCAGCTGCTAGGCGAAGTATGCAGTCACTAAGCAAATCTGGTTTTTCCCAAATGATTTCGTTTGTCAGAAGCTAGCTGATATGGTTGCAAATAGCAATCACATGACCCACACAGGCACCAAAATGGAGTAACCTGGTTGACTAGCTTGCCTCTTAAACACGAATAAAACACATCACATATTTAGTTAAGGCATCTAGCATTATCTTGAATGTATAGCTGTGTAGGTGCATTTGACTTATCCACACATCGACTTAAACAATGTATATACAACAAACAGATCTGCCATTGCAGACATCCAATTTCCATGACATTTGGCATCCATATCACTAGCTAGAGATAGTTAATTGTTTAGATTCAATTTTACTAGGTGAGAAGAATTCAATGGGAGAAATCTTCTGGACAGCAACTGCAGTGTAGCCTCTCACAGTGAATTGTCCAAAGCCAATAAATGAAGATCAAAAATAGAAATGAAGAAATATAAAGACAGTTTCACTTAGATCCAGTTTCACATATAACCTCAGCATCCCCTAATTTGTTGTACTCCAGACAGTTTAGACCATAGCCCCCAAATTTCCAACAAACAAGGTTATTGACTATGCTAACTGAAAATCATGAATAGGATAGAATAGAATTCTTTATTGGCCAAGTGTGATCGGACACACAAGGAATTTGCCTTTGGTGCATATGCTATATGTACCTGTAGTTCATCTTATCCAGAGGGCTGGGTTGAAGAAAGCTGCTCTAATCACTTCCTATATTGGCACCATTTGTGTTGAAGTTGTTTAATTTATAGTACAAAAGTAAATTAGTGCAACTGGAAAGTTCACTGAATTTGAAGTTAATTATAATGTTTTGGCAATCATTAATCCATCTGCATTTCAACATTATACTTGGTTGCAAGAACTCTTATTTGTAATCATACAAGATAGAACAAGAATGGCCTTCACTATGATAGCTCCAACATTATCTTGTGAACCACTCCAGATAAGCACTTCTTTTTATGCTACAGATGATCCTTAGTTAGCAATCACTTGCTCAGCGATTGAACTTGTGACAGTGCTGAATTAGTGATACTAATAACAGTCCTCAAAGTCCCAGGCATTGTAGTATCCCACGATCACGTGATTGTGATTTACAACCTTCTCCAACAGCAAAGTTAATGGAGAAGCTGGCAGGAAATCAGAAGTCACAAACATGTGAAGTCCTCACTTAAGGACCTGCAAGGCTCTACTTACAAATGGTAGCAGGGAACTGCCAGAATTGCCATCGTTAAACAGGGGATTGGATCACACTGTGTTTTACAATCAGCTTATTTAGTGATGGAAATCCTGGTCCCAATTAACATTGTTAAATGATGGGCAATAACCACTGAACTCTAAAGTCTAACATATGGCTATTTTCACAAATATATTAATAAAAAATGTGCCTGTGAATGGAAAGTATTGTTCTACATGGAATACTGTCTTGTGCTATTACTAAAAGTGTGTTGGATTTAAAACACAATGCATGAAGAAAAAGATTTTTTCAAATACTATGCTGCAACATAAAAGAATTGCCATGTAGAAGCACTTTTCCAGATGCAATTAAGGTTCAAAACTTTAACTTGGGAAGTCCCCAATCCCCAGTCCGTGGACAGGCATGCCAGCAACCACGCAGTCCACGGCATGCCAGCAACCAGGCTGCCTCGTCTGAGGGATGCAGGCAGCATGCAAAACCACACCCCCTCCAGACCGCGGAAAACCTTTTTCCACAGTAACATTCCCTGGTACCCAAAAGGCTGGCGGCCACTGCTTTAACTGTCACCATGTTCAACTTAACCAAATGGTTGGTTTGAACAACGTAACAATCATCCTTAAGCTACTCTCTGTGGCCCTATAAAGAAATGTACTAATTTGTTGCAATTTTGATGATACTTCCTTGTGATCATTTGACCCAGTAACCTCCAGGAAGGGTTTAGAAAGCACAACATCAAGCTGCAGAGGCTATTTTGGAGAGTTGCCAAATAGTGCAGCAACAACCTAAGTTTTTATAAAATCATTGGGAAAATGACCTGTCGATGTTTACGTATAAACATGTTACTGAAACTAAAGCAAATTAAATATGAAAACTGGAGTATCTAGCAAAAAGTCAGCTGAAGTTATTGCCAGCACATAGTGTTGCAAATTTAGTATTTTAACACAGCAACCTGTGCCAAAGAAATATAGAGTACACTACACATGTGAATTACAAACACTAATCATTTAATACTTAATAATTAGCTTTCTAAAAAGAAGACTATATTCCTATTATTTGGATAGGTGGTAAACGCTATTAATATCATAAGAACTACTGTTCTAAACATATAATTCAGTTATTTAGAAACTATATAAACATACTCAGAGTGTTTTAAGCTTAACACCAATTTTAATAAGTGGACAGCCTTATATTTAGTTTTTTTTGAAATTAATTCCTTCTTGAATTAATTAATTAATAAGCCTGAAACATATTTTACACATTAAATATGTGTATTTAATTAATTATTAATTTAATTAATTAATAAGTCTGAAACATATTTTACACATTGTCCTCCTTTACACTTCATTTTAAGCCATTGTCTGTTTAGCCATTATGACTGAACATGAACATTTATGCGGTGCAGTAGTTAGAATGCAGTACTGCAGGCTAACTCTGCTCACTGCCAGGAGTTTGATCCTGACTGGCTCAAAGTTGGCTCAGCCTTCCATCCTTCCCAGGTTGATAAAATGAGGACCTAGTTTATTGGAGGCAATATGCTGACTCTGTATACTGCTTAGAGAGTGCTGTAAAGCACCATGAAGTGGTATGTAAGTCTAATTGCTATTGCTATTGCTATGGAGTTAGCCATAGCTGGCTGAATTTGCTTCTTGATAACAATTGGGAAGCTGAAAACAGAGAACCATCTAGCTAACTGTAATGTGAGAACCTAGTCATTACCCATCCTATATTCACGCTTAGAAACTAAGAGGGTGATTCTCCTTGTAATACTTTTAATTGATTATCTGTCTACAAGTGGATAAAGATTATGCATTGTTAATTGTGACTGAAAGAAGTTTCAGTCTTTTTTTCTTTTATGACAATCATTAGAAATGAGAAGAGTTGGTTTATGTGTTATTGCCTCAGGGCCTGACCCTATGAAATTGTGGAAACCAACCAAGGCATGACATATAAATCCCAGTAACATGAAAAGAGCCTTGGTGGTGCAGCAGCTTAAAGTGGTGTTAAAATGACACCAGCTGCCTGTAATTACTGCAAGTTCGAATCTCACCAGGCTCAAGGTTGACTCAGCCTTCCATCCTTTCAAGGTAAGTAAAATGAGGACCCAGATTGTGGGGGCAACAAGCTGACTTTGTATAAAAAAGAACACTGCTGGGGGGGGGGGGGGCACGAAAGCCTTACTAAGCAGGTATATACAAAAATATGAAGGCTATTGCTTAACGCATTGTAAACTGCCCTGAGTCTCCGGAGAAGGGTGGCATATAAATTATTATTTTTTTAAAAAATGTAATACTGATGTTTCTAATGGCTTCTATGTATTTTCTATCAAGTGCATAATGCCAATTATTACACACCTTATTGCAGTTGACCAACTGCCATGAAATCAGCCATTATCTGTAGCAACAGGTGACTCCTGTATTCAAAATAGCTGAAGCAGTGCCCCACCCTAGAACCACCTCCATTTTTCATACAAACCAGCATACAAAGACATGATTACTGTTATGCTGATTTTCATGGAATTTCCACTGCCTGATTGACTTCTCAGCCTTCCAAGTCAATATAATAATATAGTCAGTACCTCTCTATCGTTTTCCTTCTAAACTAGCGGGTCTTCATTTGACCATTGTCTTTTTAGCTGTTCTTATTTTCACCTCACTATCACAACTGGCACCAGTACAAGTAGGCCCCAACATCGACATTATATATAATTTCCCTCTCAAAAGATACTGCTTGTTGCTAAACTACTTGTGTGTGGTTTCTTTTGTAAGCAAACTCTGTGTTTTTTAGGCATGGGCCTAATCATGGCAACCTAAAAGAAAAAAATTAAGTGTTCAGTCAAAAGGTTGTATACTTATCCACTTGCTTGAGAAGCCAGCCACAAATGGTACTAAAATTCTTGTCTTCTACAGACCCTTAGTATGAAGCCAGTTTACCTCTTCTCGGGTCCATCGTGTTTTCCCTAAATGACGTTTTCCACCCTTGGGGAGCAGCCCATCGTAGTCATGATCGTATAGCTCGACATCTTCATCTTCATCATCACTGCTATATATACTGAAGAAATAAAATACAGAAAGCAAAATTAAGACAGAACATTGAAGGGGAGAATTTGATTTCAATATCACAGGTTCTATAAAAAGTTAGCAAAAGTCAACAACTTTTGCAAAGGTTATAGGGGTAATTGTCTGGAAAGTTGCATGACAAGATTTTGTTCTGCATTCTGTTCTAGTATTCTGAACAGGTTCTGCTGTTTCTGGTATCCACAGATACAAGCAAAAGGTTGGCAACCTTCTGCTTACTATGCATGTTTAGACCTGCTCATGCTGTTAGATCAGTGGTAAATTACACATTTGGCAGCTGTTCAACCAATGATGGTTTCAAATTAAAATACAATGTTTAGGACAATAAAGGGAACAGAGGCTGTGTCCTTTGCCCAAGTACATATTTGGAATCCTTATGCCAAATCATTCAAAGAACACCTCACAAAGAGGGAAAAAAAATTCCACATTTTAATTTTCAGATGAAAATCAAGTTTTTACATTTTTAGAAGGCTAGTATTTTGTACTATCCTGTCATATTATTTTATAATCTCTT
The DNA here is from genome assembly GCA_030761175.1 of Masticophis lateralis. NCBI lineage: Eukaryota > Metazoa > Chordata > Lepidosauria > Squamata > Colubridae > Masticophis > Masticophis lateralis. The sequence goes on from JAUDYJ010000001.1 coordinate 91,479,048, forward strand.
ATGCCAAATAGCTCTATTGCAATAACTCTTGTAGAAGTTTACAAGCTTCCTCAGTTTATAGCACCCCAGTGATTCCCACACAGTGTGCTTTGGTGTCTTGGCATACCACAATAAATCCACGAACTGTTCCATCTATTAACACAGTTAAATATTCCACTGTGCCCCTGTGAATTCAGTCTAGAACCCTGGGGCACAGAGTTTGGGAATCACATCCCTATTAACTTCAATTTAGGACTGCAAAAATCAAGAGGACCACTAGATGACAGCAGAGTGAGAACTTTCTCACCATTGGTTTATCTTCAGGTTTTCTGCAGACTAGACATGATGATCCTAGTTCAAACTACACTGTTTGCCCTTCGATGTAGTCCAAGCAAGAAACACAATAATGAATGTTAGCTCTACCTTTATTATAGGGATACCTAATAGATTCTTGCAGGTCTGAAATATTTCTCCCTCCTCCCTTTTTACGCTACAGAAAACTAGGAGGGTCCCTTCTGAAAAGCCACCCATACTGCAAGTATCCTTCTGTGGACACTAATTTTACTGTTTGTCTAGTCTGCTGCATTTTCTCTTGTCTCCCAAAGTCATTCCCACCTACCACTTATATGTACTAAGTGAAATTTCTATGCACTTGAAGAAACAGCAGACATATTTTACAAGGATATATACTACTAAATTCTTTGAGGTTGACTTTGAAGAGGGTCAATTTGCACATATGCATGGCAATGTAGTCTCAAAGTGCCCAAAGTCAACAGTCAATACAAAATAAATTCAACTAGTCGGTTTGGTTTGTTTTACTCTGCAATAACAAGAAATTCACAATTCATGGCCAAGTACAGGTAACTCTAAAAAGAATACAAGTTTTCCTACTGTTGCTACCTCAATCCCAACTAATGTGCTTCAGTTGCTGATTGTCCCAGCTTTTTTTCCCAAGTGAATACGAGAGCAGAAATTTCTAAAAACATCCAGTTTAATTCATGTAGTTTGGTAAAATGCAAAGTATTTTGCAATGAAGGTTGCCTTACTTCAAATTCTATTGAGCAACACTTTATTTTCAACTGGAAAATGTAAACATAAGTTTTGAAAGTTTAGCCTAAAGCTTGTATCTAAAGTAGAGAAGAAAATATGGATGATTTAAGGGGTACCTATGACAATACGCTAATAGAATGCACTTTAAATGCCACTTTTAAATGCATTTTGATAAATCAGATTAAAGTAAACTGGTCCAATATAAGAATTTCTAAATAAATTTTTATATTTTTTCTAAGTATTTGTACTTATTTTTGCAAATAAATACGTATACCTATCTTGTGCCACCTATTCTCATCGTTCTAGACACTCACAAGAGACCAGTAAAAACTCGTATAAAATACTCAAAACCAAACTAAATTGGATTATAGTGCAACCCTTGTTTCCCAGGAAACTGACCCTACAATCAAAAGTGACGTTTTATGAACCATTATGACATGCAAAAATTCCTGATCATATGATTTGGCAATCCCTATGTAAAATGAATGAGGTTTATTTTCTGCGCATAATTTAATTGTGTGTATGTATGCACTCCATGCAATGGGGCTTCAGGAGCTGTGAAAATAGTTGAATATTTTTTCTGCTCTCAGATGTTGGTATAGATTTTAACTGTATGTTTTAAGCTTTACCTTCTAGCCAGCTGCACTTATTTTAACAGGCATCTAGGCAACAAAAATCATGACAATGTGAAAAAACCTTAGTTTCCATTTTCACATCAATTTTATAGGCTCCTTAAGCTGAGTCGCATAACTGTTCTTTTGTTTTCCAGACGAGGATGGTGTGACTCAAATGTTCTCACATTTTCCAATTAAAAAAAGCCAACCAATAAAGCAGTCCATCTTTCTTTCTAGCCTTCTGTCCCTCCATCCATACACTTTTTTTTTGATCTCTAGAACCCATAAACGGGCAATTGCTCAGAGCAGTCTGAGATGACGTGTCAGGCTGCAGAAACGGAAAGGGTTAAGACCGTTCCTGCAGCTAATTTGTGCATAAATACTCTACACACTCATGAATACCCAGCTCTTGCCAAGGAACTTCAATTGTGCAACCAATTTGAGAGTGAGTGTATGTGTGTGAGAGAGAAAGAGGGTGGGGATGGGGCGGGGAGGAAGTGATTTGTTGCTGCCGCTTACTACTACAGCTACTACTATTACTACTACCGCTGTCACTGTGATTGAAGAAAAAGCGAGCAATTCGCCAGCCAGCCGAAGGGCAGTCACTCGCGATCTTTCTCGCCAGTCTTCTAGTCCGACAGGTGCTGGAAAGAAGCGAACCCCGGGTGGTTTTCTTTTCTGTGTCTCCGCCCGTTGCCAACGGGGAACTATGGCCCTTCACCAATCCCACTGGAGCAGAGGAGGCGGTGTCTTCGTCACCTACACCCCCCCCCCCATCCTTCTATTCAACCTCACTCTTGCAACGAGGAACATTATTACACATCGCTTTAAAAATAAATGCCCCGAAAGTCCCGCGCTTGCGTCGAGAAGAAGGCGCCTTTAGCACAATCGAGCGCTTTCTCCCAAGTGCAAGTGCAAAGCTCAATAATAACCCCGCTTCTTCCCCGCACGGCGCTGCGGATCTCCACCCGGAGGAAGCGAGCGAACGTGCGGCTGGAAAGCGTGCCACCACTCAAAATAAAATAAGGCAGCGCGCAGACTGACTACCCCTCCCCTCCCAAATCGTTTCTGCCAGCCCGATTAGCAATGGTGCATGCAACGGCCATATATATATATATATATGTATGTATGTATGCATGCATGCATGTATTCCTTACGCGGTTTTGCAAAGCTGTCTCCTCTGCACCTCGCTTTATTTTATTTTCCTTTCTCTTCCTAGAAGTAAAGCGGAACTTTCCGGAGTTCCAAAGGTTAAGCGCCCTCCGTGCCAAGGAAAGCTGAGCGGAAAAGAGGGCGCGTTAAAAACTGAGAGGGCGAAAGAGAAAGACTTTTCAATCCTTGACTCCACGTGGACGCTGTCCCGAGCTAATTTAAGCAAACAATCCCGTATTGAAGAGAGCGTTTCTGCAGACCACGAGGCGCAGGTTTTCGCTCGCCGGCTGCTTGCATGCCATCGCAGCGCAAAGGGGAAAAGGAGTAAGCAGCGGGTAGCCTCAGTCACCTCCACCCTGCAACATTTCCCCACAACCACAAGCCGTCCTCGCCCCGGACGATCACAAGCCACCACATACGAGCACCTCAGCAAGATTTTTTTTTTTTGTAAAATTTCCCCTCCGTAGAAACTGTCAAACCCAGGCCTGCAAAATAAGGTTAAAAGCTCCACCATTTCCAAATAAGTGACAGTTGACAAACCACCAATCTTCTCCCGCCCCCACCCCCCAATCTTGTCCTGCGGTGCCAAACTATCCCATGCAACGCTGCAGGGAAAGCTCCAACTCCTGCAGAAGGAAAAACAGCGCATGCAACGCTAACACAAACTTCACTAGCAAGCGCTTAAAAAAAAAAAAGAAAAAAGAAAGTAACAGAGACCCAAATTCAAAGGCAATGGGTTTGCGGTCCCAAAAGAAAGCGACAACTGCAGAAAAGGGATTTAGTTTTCCTTCCACCCTGCCTGTCATCTACCCAGCCGCGAAGAATGAATGAAAAGACGAATGAATGAAAACGGAATCGGGTACCTGCAGCTCCGACATTTTGCCCTTTTTTTGCGTAAGGATTGTGCTCTCTCGCCTCCAAACGAGCGCAAACCAAGATCGCGATTGTCAGAAGCAACGGATCCCTCTTGCAAGACTGGAACGGCTCTCGAGTCTTTCACTGAAATTATCTCGGCTCACCTACAACTTGCAACTCGGTCGGACGCTCACCCAACCCCTTCTGGAAATTTTGCACGGATCCGAGTGTTATTATCTATTCCTAATCGCTAATAAGCGGCGGAGGTGGGGGAAAATCTAAGTAGCCCAAGAGAAAGTGAGTTGCTAAGCACCAACTGATTCAATGCAGCATTTTATTTAAATATAACGATTTAACGCACGTCCTGACAGGTGAACTGGCAGAGAATGCTTCCTCTGAACCCTGTGCAACAGTTCTCAATCTCTCTCCAACCCTTTTAACTTTTCCCCCCGAAGAATCTTTGCTGCTATAAAACAAAACAATTCGCACGCGCGCGCAACATTACCAACTTATCTGAGACCGAAAGAGCCAGCAAGAGAGCGCGCGAGAAAAACAACGACAAATATATATATGTATATATATGTATATATATATATATAAATAAATATAAAAATATGCCTCGGTATTGCAAAGCAATTTCCTTTGCCCTTTTCCAGTCGTTGCCTTTTTACCTGTGCCTAGGTCTCCTGGCCATCCTTGCATTAGTCACTGGGGGGAAAAGGCGAGAGGTAGGTGGGTGGGCGGGCGGGGGAGGAGAGGGCTTTATGCAGCTGGAAGCAGTGCTTGGCGTGTGTCTCCTCTTAAAAAAGGGTTCTTATGCTGTTAAGTTCTCAGGAGCCGGAGAGGGGAGGAGGAAACAGGTTGAGATGAAAGCGTAACTCTGTAAACAGATGCCATCTAACAAAGGCTTTTTGGACACTCCCCCTCCCGCCAAATCTGGCGCCCCTGCAGTGCGCAGGCGCTCCTCGAGCCGCTGGCTCTTGAGTTTTTGCTGGCTCTCGGGAACTTCTGCCAGCCCATTCGGCTCTCGAAGCGCGCGCGGCTGAGGTGGTGGCGGCAAAAGGCTCGGAGCTGAGCTTCAGGAGGGACCTTCGAGCAGGCGGGAAAGGCGCCTTTTGCTGCGCCGTGCCCGCTCTGCGGAGGCGCACTTTAGCACTCTCCCCGCTGGGCTACACACGAACGCGGGCTGGGTCGTGAGCTCAGAGCAGCGGAGTTGGGACGGCTCCGACGCCAGTGCACGCTCCATTAAAACGATGGCCTGAGGTTGCCTTCACTTCCCCTGGGGCTTGTAGTTCAGGGCTTGATTCAAACTTCCTCTGGAGTTACTATGCCCGTTTTGCTTTGCCGAGGAGGAAACCATCGTATTTGAATTGGAAGGCGTTTCTTAGTTCTGGAACAATGAGTGAGGTGTGTGTGTGTGTGTGTCCGAAATCTGCCCTTTTCTTTGCGTTCCAGAATTAGGTCCATGACAGGCAGAAATTCAACAGGAGAAGTACAGATAACTGCTGATGACTTCACCTATTGAATGACTCTTTGCTTGCGAAGCGCTTAGTTAAAGGCAAGGGCAAAGGATACCAGACTAAATATCAGACTAAAAAGTAGCCGCAACTCCCTTTGAGGCTTATCGTAAGTCTGTGTGGCATTCCATTATTTAGATACCGGGAGTTGCGTCTATCAGAATGGCACCTAGCAACCTTTTAAGAAAAGCTATGAGGGGTACATATGTAGGAAGGGGTGCTTGTTTGCATATACACAAGAAAAAAAAACAAGTGGTCTTCTCTGCCAGGTTTCTGCACTCTGTTGCTTGGTTTTCCTCTTGAAGGCCCAGCTAGCCAGTTGTATACATTTCCAAGGTACTTCATGCTTTTCCACTTTATTAAGAAAATGCACATGCCTGCCCAACTTACAGTGACTCTGGGCAATTTACAGAAGTAAACTCTTCACAGAACTCCAGATAAAAACCCAATAAACCCTTGCCTCCTTGGTGACAACAATCAAACTACTTGATGGGCTTCATTTTGCCCAGGGGTCCCAAGTCACTATGGCAAAACCATGCTTTCAGAGCATTTCAAAAGCTTATCAAGATGGATGACAGTCTTATCTCCCCAGGGATGCTGTTCTACAGGGAGACAGCTACCATGGAGAAAAACCTCCTTGGTCCCCCTACATGGACCTCATTAAGGAACTAACACCCTTTCTGTCTGCTCCAATGGGTTGGATGACTGGGAAAAGATGGCCCTTCAAACAATCTTCACTTTCCTGCATTCTCAGTAGCATCTTATTTCATGGAGCATATTAAGCATATTCTGCCCAGATAGAATTGGTTTGTGTGTTTATGTATTAGTCTTGTGGCTGTATGGGTTAGTCTATGGCCATGATGGCAAACCTATGGCACATGTGTCCAAAGTGGCACGCAGAGCCATGTCACCTAGCATGCGCAACATCACCCGTTTCTCTTTTGGGTTTCTGGCGCACAAGTGCACGTGCCGATCAGCTGGCCTTTGTGCGGCAGTGCAGAAAACCGGAAGAGCTGATCTTCTGTTTTCCAGTGTGAGCATGTGCGCTGGCCGGCTGATTGGCACATGCACATGCACGGCAGTAACTGAAAGACTTGCTGGCCAGCACATGTGTGTGCTGGAAACTGGAAGTACCTTATTCGGCACGCGCATGTCCCTGGGCAGCTCCTCTTCCTGGTTGCGGCCCTGACAAGTGTGCACAAAGTGCTCCCTTTTCGGCATTTGGTGTCACGCGAAAAGGTTCGCCATCACTGATCTATGGCTTGTTTCTTTTGTATATTATTATTATTATTATTATTATTATTATTATTATTATTATTTTGCCACCTTTGGAGTTGTCTCTGCGTGGAGTACCTCTCTCCTTGTTTTTTGTGGTCAGTTTATAATTTTGGCAGTATTCAGGTTGAATTCATTATGAGAAAATAGTACACAAGAGTGTATCACGGAGACTTTTTGTTGCTGTGCAGTTTATAATGTTTTGCATAAAGGCCGAACTTTAATCAATGAACTGTTTACATTTACTATATCTGACCTTCTTTTACTTATATACCATCTAAGTGCAGGTATCTGTTGGAAAAATGTACTCATACGCAACCAGTGAGCCTCCAAATGTTTGCCCTATCCTCAAGCACTAGCAGGGACTTTCCAAAACTTTGCATGATGTACTGACATGCAACCAGAGTCTATTTGACAAGACAGAAGTACTGGGAAGTGCAGTATTTTTCCCACTTGCAAGTAATAAGGGAAATTTATTTAGATCAGAGCAATTACTGATGTAAATCCAGCTCCCCATCCCTCTGATTTAAGATATGATTAACCCAGTGGTGAAATTCCATTTTTTTTACTACCGGTTCTGTGGGCGTGGCTTGGTGGGCGTGGTGTAGCTTGGTGGGCGGGGCTTGGTGGGCATGACGGGAAGGATACTGCAAAATCTCCACTCCAGGGGAAGGATACTGCAAAATCTCCATTCCCATCCTACTCCAGGGGAAGAATACTGCAAAATCTCCATTCCCACCCCACTCCGGGGCCAGCCAGAGGTCGCATTTGCTGGTTCTCCGAACTACTCAAAATTTCCGCTACCGGTTCTCCAGAACCTGTAAGAACCTGCTGGATTTCACCCCTGAATTAACCCCTTATCGCTTTGGTAATGGAGCTTGCATATTTCTATTGTGGTCATCTTTACTTTCTATGTTGTGACAGCACAAGCAGTAATAGCCACTTCTCATTATGCCCATGTGTCATTGCTCCTAAATGATCTGCATTGGTTGTCAGTTGGGGTCTGGATGCAATGAACGGTGCTGGATATGACCTTTAAGAACCTTCATAGCATAGGGCTTGATTACTTGAATGGGGATTATTTGAGGGAGTATCAGTCTCCATTGTTTTGGCCCACTTAATGCATTTAGATAGAGTGGGTGCACTCAAGGCTCCCTCAATTAAACATTGCTATCTTATAGGACTGAATTGTGCCTTCTCTGTTGTTGCCCCTGCCCTCTGGAACCACATTCCCTAGAAAATGTATGGTAGTCATTCTCCTGGGTTTCTGGAAAGACCTTAAGACCAGGTCTGGGGTTATTTATTTGTTTATTTATTGTTATGGTTGTTTTATAGTCTATATTGTTCTGTTATCATGTTTTAATTGTTTTACTGGTAGTCTCCAGTTTATGATTGTTCATTTAACAATGGTTTGAAGTTACATTGGCCTCAGAATAACTGACTTAGAATTTGTTTCAACTATTGCACTACCCCTGGTGTCATATGATTGCAATTCAGTTGCTTGGCAATCATTTGCATTAATAATAATAATAATAATAATAATAATAATAATAATAATAATAATAATAATATTTCTATACCGCCCTTCTCCCTAAGGACTCAGGGCGGTGTACAGCCTATTAAAACACAAAGACAAACCAGCATTTATGATGGTTGCAGTGTCTTGCAATTACGGGATTGCAGTTTGCGATTTTTCAAGTTGGTTTCTGACGAGCAAAGTCAATTGGAGAAGCTAAATAATGACTATGGGATTCACCTAATGAGGACATAATTTGCTTAACAACCATGGTGATTTGCTTAATGACTGCAGTAAAAATAGTCCTGAAATTTGGGTCTTGTCAAGCGATGACTTTGATTAATGAATGCAATGCTTAGTGACCAAAATGCTGGTTCTTATTGTGTCCATAGCATTACATGCCAAATATAATTAGATATTTGGATGTTGTATGCTTCCTAGAATGTTTTTGCTAATACAGTGTTCAAATAATCAAGATGATGTCCATACATACAGGCATGACCTGGAATACAAATAAATTAGTTATATTATTGGCACAAGAAGATGAAAGAACTGGTTGTAACTGGTTGGCTAGGAGTTGACTGTGGAACAGATCACAAACTGTTCTGTCAAGTTTGAAATCAAGCTAAAGTGAAAGAAAACAGACTAGTGTAATCTTGAATGTATATCCAGCGTTTTGAAGGAGAACATAAGGAACAGATTGAAATCCTGAGCTTTATTCAATAAGGAAACAGAGGAACTATGGAATGAAATCAATGAAGCTGAATTTCAAGGAGCTGTTGGAAATGACAAAATTATTAGGACTTCTGTAAACACATTGAAGATGGAAATAGATGTAGAAAAACAACGGATATTTTAAGGATTCTGACCTTTGATTGGTATGCTGAAGAAACTAATGGATAAGTAGTAACCCATTCAAAGAAGGAATATACTGAAATACTGAACAAGAGATGTCAACATTCAAGATACTTTAGTTTAGCAGATATTATCTACTTATTTACCATACGATGATGGTACAATTAGCCAGGAGACCACAGTGTTAGTACATAGTAGTTATTTGGCTGCCAAAGAGAACTAGTTCATTTAGCTCATGCTCACATGCTTATCAGTGGTACACCCTAGGGGGGAAACTAGCTCCACATCAGAAAGAATAGCATCCTGAAATGTCATCTGGGACCTCTCACTGCTGATGTTGCTTCACAGTCGGGCAGTGCATCCAAATAGGTCCAACATTTGCAGGGGTCTAACCATCTGCATGAAACACCACCATGTTTCCCATTGAAGTGGTACCTATTTATCTTCTTGCATGGAGCATGCTTTCGAACTGCTGGGTGGGCAGAAGCTGAAGCAAGTGAAGGTAGCTCACTCTGCCGATGATGCTAGGACTCAAACTTCTGGAGCAGAGACCATCTCCAGCATCTTTTCAAGGCACTGAGTCACCATTCCCTACTTATTCTAATACTAAATATAAAGTTAGATCAGTACTCTAGTCATTACAAAGTGGGTTGCTGGAATTGAAATATAGCAAGCAGCAGCAGCAGCAGCAACAGAACCTGTAAAAACAGAAGTAGGCAAATTAATGTATATGCACTGTCTTTAGTTTTACATGTTAGCAAAACAATGCATAGGCTTATCCAACATACAATAGAACAGTGATGGCTAACCTTGTTGCCATCGCGTGCCAGGAAGGGGAGTGGTTGGGGGAGGTTCGCGTGCACATGTGCCCACACCCATCATTCTATGCGCCCCGCCTTGCGCATGCGACCCCCCCTTTCCCCCCCGCTCCTAGCACGCGATGGCCCAGTAGGCCAGTTTTTCTTTCTCACCTGGCTCCAGATCCTCTCTATGCATCTGGGATGGGTAAAAACAGCCTTCCCCACCCCCTCAGAGGCCCAAAATGACCCGTTTCCCAACTTCTGGTTGGACAGGAAGTGACATTTTTCACTGTCCCCAGCCTCCAGAGACTCCGACGCACATGTACCGGAGCTGAGCTGGTGTGCCAGATGATATGACTCCGTGTGCCGCCTGTGGCACACATACCATAGGTTCGCCATCACGGCATTAGAACCTTAATAGAAAGGGAGTGCCGGATGTTCAAGCTGATTTTAGAAAAAGCTGAGAGACAAGAGATGTTATTGTAGATGCATGCTGGAAGTCCTGAAGGGCCAGGTTGAAGAGAAAGATCATCCTGGAGAAAGCCTATCTAATGTCATTAAATGTTGACACAATTTAAAGGCATGTAATTAATCAAATATAATACAGCAATTAAAGGGAAGCCACCCAATGTTTTTTCATTTAGTGCCAATAAAGATTGTCTTAGTAACTTAGTAACATGAAATGAAATAGGAGGTTATCTGGGAATCAGTGAATAGTTCATATTATCAAGATAGAGCATGCTATTGTGCTTGAGTTAAATTCTGCAATATTAAACTAAACCATGTTTATCTAAATTGGGCTGCATTTGGTGCACCAGCCTAAACTATGAAACATGATTGCTAGCTGGGCCTTAGTTAAATTATCCTACGTATCTTTTTTTAAAGGGAAAGTAAATGTTCAAATATTATTGATCTCAGTCACTCTGAAATGCATATATCTGGGAATATTGCTACAATAGTCACTATCCACTAAAAATATAAGAAAGTGGAAAGCAATAAAGATATCCAAATAATCTGAATTCTATTTCTGGTTATGAATTCTGAAATACGGATTTTTCAATGGTGTTCCAAATAGCAAGATAATTTTTGTTCTCTTCAAGCTAACTGCTTGAAAGGATAACCTAGTGTGTGTTTGTCTTTTTGTAAGAAATATAGCCAAATGACATTTCTATGGGGTTTTTTGGCACTGTTACAATCTTTGCATATTTTTACCTTCTAAAAACTAGCGTGGAAACAAGTCAGACAAAATGAGAAATAAATTTATAGAAAGAACTCTAGTCTTGATGACAGAACAAACTACAAATACTGAAATCGCAACTGTTGGTCAGATTTCATCTCCTTGTATAATGCATGCAAATGAAAGCATTCTCCTAGGAGGTAACTTTGGTCTCAGTAATCCAGTTTTTAGGAAACTAGAAAAAAAATCCATTTCTTTTTCCCTGCTTGTGTCAAGACCTGGACCTTAAGCTCAAAAGAATGTGCTGGGCTGACTAAAAATGAAAAAGCTTGAAAGACAAAGGAATTGAAGTAAAAGTAGCAGCGAATGAAAATATACTGTATATATTGTATTATCTGAGATATAACAGGAGCAAAGATGAAGTCCAATGGCTTCTTTCAAAGATAAGAATGAGAAGATTCTGCTCATTAAGGAAGAACAAGAAATATGCTATATAAAGCATTTCAAAGAGGTACAAAATCAATCATGGTCAGCCACAACATGATTTTTGTGTGTCCAGTCTTGTCTGTAAACCAGGGAAAATTGCAAGCAACAAGAACATTAATAAATTACAAAGACCTTCATTTATTCTAAATCACAACAGAACTACTGAAAACATTCTAGTGGGAACCGCAAGAAGCAGGCATTAACAGGACTACTCAAAGAATGTTCAGCAAAAATAGTGTGTCTCAGGCAAGTGGAAAAATGGAGTTATTGTCAAATTGCCAAAAGGGTAATGCCACTAACTGTTACAACAGGAGAAGCATCACATTTCTTTCCACTCCTAATGCTGGTTTTGGGGGTTTTTTTCATTCCATTAAGGCGGTTTCTAAATGCAGTGGACAATATGGGAAGAAATAGTTGGGCTACATTGACGAGGTGTTAATGCTTTGTAACATCACTGAACAAAGTATTGAATTCCAACATCTATTGTTAATCAATTAAATTAATTTCAAAAGCCACTTGACAACATACAAAGAATCACCATGGAACATCCTAAAAATGTATTATTGTTATTTGTCTAGAATATAGCCTCTGCTTGAATTCCAGGCGCTGTGTGAAGACTGATAATGGTATCAACTGTTTTTCAACATTAATACAACATTACAGCAATGTGCATAATCTTGTCATTATTCCTTCTGACTGTAGGCTTTGTCACGAGAATGGCTGAATGGCACATATGTTTACATCCCATGGAAAAACTACTACAGATTTGAATTTAGTGGATTAAATTGTACTCCTAGCAGAAATGACATACCTGACAATATAGAAGTAGCAGCTGAGAATAAATCCTAAAAAACAAAACAAAAAAGTGCATCTTGGAAATGCAGAATTGGATGTTGAACGCCATCCCATCAAGAATGTGCAGAGGTTCACCTATCTAGGCAGCTTACATCAAATCGTGGAGGTATTGAGATAGACAATCTTACTGCAAATTTGAAAAAGACATTAGTATACTGTAGGAGATCCTTGATTTACAACTGGTTTAACAACTGTTCTAGGTTATGACAGACTTCCAAAAAGCAAACCCATCCTTGAAGTTACTACTGTTACCCCCTCCCAGCAGTTACGTGATTTTATTTCAGGTACTCAGTAGCTGGATTCCATTTATGACCAGTTGCATTGTCCTAATGTTCATGTGATTATAATTGCACACACTGGCAAAAAACACTCAATTTGGAAGAATAGATTCACTTAGCCACCATGTGATTTGCATAATCATTTGATTTGTTTAGCAGCCATAGTGACTCACTATATGTCCATTGTAAAAGGGTCATAAAATTGAGTCAACATGTGCTACAACTTATGACTGCAACAACTTATGATTACAATTCCAGTCCCAACTGCGGTTGTGAGTCACAGAATACTGGTGGTTTGACTACCCCAATGTTGACACCGTAACAAACATCCAGCTTCACGGTGTTATTTTATGAAGAACTACCTGTGCAAGTGAAACTTGGAAATTACCATATCAACAGCACAAAATCTCAAAATATTCTACAAGCATTGCTTATTAAACATGTTATCATGATCGTATTTCTAAAAATGAAATTTTACAAAGAAGTGGCTCATACAAAGTGCAACATATTTTGAGGGTAATGCAAGGTATGTTTTGCTGGGCCTATCCTATATCTGCAAGATAAGTATTATCCAAAGACTTCCATGAAATGCAAAGCAACTGGAGGAAAAAAGAGGCAATCCTACTCCATGACTTGGAAAAAATATTTTAAAGTCTTTAAAACATTTGAATTTTATGGGAAGAAACAAACCATTGTATCTGACTTTCATTGAAGAAAATCTTGTCATCAGAATGTTCCAAGTTTCAATTTCTAGAAAAGATTTAAGAAAGCCATGGGAAATTAATTTTGAAAATATTCTTTTTATCTCTATTTCTCTGGGCTCATTTAAAAAAAACATTACCACTGTATAAAATCTACAAAGACATTTGAGGTTCACAGGTGACATACAGTGGAGGTGTAATTTCCATATTGATACTCAACTTCAGAGTTAGATGGTTAGAAATGTATATACAGAAGGTTGGTAGCTAACTGTAATAACTGCTTGTGAAAAGCCAGGATACAATATTTGTCATATGCTCAGATCTTTCTAATACTGGCTTTTATACTTGTGTGCACAGATTGCTTGCATAATTCATGCAACTTTGTAGCTTCTTTGAAATTCCTATACAATTGCAGTATGCAATGCATTTTTCTGCATGATGATATATATATGTCTCTACAGTATAGGCAGTATGACAGCCTTGTGCATATGTTCTTGATGTATTTCTCTGTAAAGTTGGTAGTCTGCTTGTCAAAGGGCATATTCACTTCAATTCAAGCCTCAGGTTCAGAGGAATTCATAGAATTATAGGCCATGATGTGGTGTCAGGTTTTATTTGTACCAGTAGTACAGATAACCACAACTGAGCCCAAAATTTCAATTGTTAAGCAAGATGGTTGTTGAGTGAGTTTTGCCCCATTTTGCAACCTTTCTCGCCACTGTTGTTAAATGAATCACTGAAGTTGTTAAATTAATAACATGGTTGTTAACTGAATCTGGCTTCCCCAATGATTTGACTAGTCAGAAGTTTGCAAAAGATGATCACATGACCCCAGGACACTACAACTGTTATAAATACATGCCAGTTAACAAGCATCCAAATTTTGATCACGTGACCTTTTCAGTGCCGTTGTAACTTCAAATGATAACTAAACGAGTGGCTGTAAGTCAAGGACAATCTGTATAGGAGCCCTCATTCTACATAAGAGCTGGATAATTTAATTTTTGCATGATCTTATTTACATATGACCCTCTACAAAATGTTCCTATTAGATTTTCAAGACATTGGGAACTTTAAAAGCTTTAAAAAGATTGCAGTGATAGAAAGAAAAAGGCTATTTTGTTTGATTTTGTACAATAATTCTATTAGATTCTTATGCTTATTTTCTGTACTTGTGATTTCTATATCTTTTACTGTGACTGTCATTGTCAGAAAGTACCTGATATATTTTAAATGGCTCAAAAAACACCTTAAAATATAGAAATGAGTCACATTTCAGAATACATCACATATTTAAATTTCTATCTCAAGAAAAACTATTAAATTTATTGAGTTTGTGGCTTTTTTGTTTAAATGTACTTAAGTGTGTTTTCTTATGAAATCAGTGAGATTTCCTACCTAGCAAATTTATTTAGGACTGACTCTCATGAAATTAGTCGGTATAAAATGCTTTTTAAATTATTATGCTATCAAGGCTGAATATGGAGTCTGAAGTGCAGCTACACGAAATGAACAAGTAAATTCATAAATACAGTATTGCTGGTTTACATGTTAGCAATTCCTCCTAAGACAAAGCCTGAAATGCATGTATTCAAGTATATGGAAAAATATTTTTAAAATACTGAGCGCCATAGAATACTCTGCAAGTAAATAAATAAAAAAGATGGAATAAGAATAATGTACAATTCCTAGACCTGAAGCTGAAATCAAACTTAGCTTTGATTTAAAATACTAATTACCAAATGTGGTAACATGCATAATAGTCAGAAATAGAATTCCTTTGAAAGAAACTTTATTTATAAATTAAAGAATTTCTTTAAAGAAACAATAATATATAATCTATATATAGTTTGCCATGTATAGCAGTTCTACTCATAGGATTTCCCTTGTGGGTTCATGTGTGGGAAGTCATGGTTTTCACCTTCCTAGCATGCATGTAGCTTATGTACTATTATGTACTTGCAGCAAACTCCAAGCATATGGGTTGTGATACAATTTATAGATTGCATTACAATCAAGTTGCACAAGTTTCATCCTAATGAAACGGTGCAGAATGTAGTGTAGCTAGAAAACACGTTTTAGTGGAATTCACTTCCATGTAGTGTGGAACTGTGAGGCTCAATCAATTCTGCAAATTTTACATTTGTCACATAAAACTTCATAGTCCAACGCTAAGTGCGGTACATGGAAATGAATTCCACTAAAATCCCTGTTTTATTATTCCACGGTTTATAATCGTGTGCAAGTGCACATTCCATACTTACAATTCTTGGCATATTAACTCAAAAAACAAATATGGTCACAATATTAGGAATTATTCTTTGCATCCTGCTTTGGAATTCACTCTAAATATCCAATAATTACAAAAACGGATTGGAAGCCACAGGTTTAATCACAGAAAAGGAAATGGGGCAACTGTTTACTTTGCACAATTTTAGTAGCCAGAGCTGTGGTCAGATACTGATTGCAGAGACAGTAAGATATTCACGTGAACCTCCAATTCTACTGCTAGCCATAACAATTCTACTGATTTTTTGTCATTTTGGCAAGAAATTATACATTCCTGTGTTTCATTTGCTAGGATATCATTCCTAGGAACTCTTCTTTGTATCTGCCTGGATATCAGCAATGTATTGCCACTTTCCAGTGCATCTGTTTTTGTTTCAATTATTTCTCTTCAGTGGTTTAGAAATCTCCGCAAGATGTTCACAGATTCAATTTGTGAATATGAGGATAAACATCAAAATAAAATAATAATAAAAAAGTAGAAAACTGATAGTAGCTTCCTCCATAATCTATAATTTTCTTTCATTCACCTGCTTAGAAACAATTTTTTTCCGGTTCACTTATTTGTCTCATCTCTATATCTTTTAAATAGGTTATGAACCCCTTTCATATATTTAATAAACGGGTGTGCAGCAAACTATTGAATAAAACAGTATTGACAAGAGTTTATTTAGTACACTTGATCATAAAGTATAGTTTAGAAACCACAGTGGCTTTCTATTAAACAAAATGAATAAATCCATATTATTGTGTAATAGGTGTTGGTAATCACCTTTAAAGCGCTCCATGGCTTAGGGCCAGGGTACTTACGGGACCGCCTTCTGCCGCCAATTGCCTCCCACCGGCCGGTTCGCTCCCACAGAGAGGGCCTCCTCAGGGTGCCGTCAGCCAGACAATGCCGGCTGGCAACCCCCAGGGGGAGAGCCTTCTCTGTGGCAGTACCCACCCTTTGGAATGATCTGCCTCCAGAGTTAAGAACAATCTCTGACCTCCCAACCTTTCGGCGAGCTTTAAAAACCCATCTCTTTCAGCTCGCCGGCCTAGCCTGATTCCTATAACATTTTATCATTTTAGAGTTGTATTTTAAATATGAAGTTAGTTTTTAATTCTATGGCCACTTATATTATTATTTTATAGAATTTTAACTTTTGTATGTTTGTTTTTTAATTGGCTGTACACCGCCCTGAGTCCGCAAGGAGAAGGGCGGTATATAAATTCAAATAAAGTTAAAGTTAAAAGTTAAAGTAATATGTTTGTGTGAATCTGGTTGTAGGTTGTATGAATCCACATCAAGCCCCAAAATCCAACAGCTAGCAAAAAAATCACAACACTGTTTCCTGATAATACAAGTTTTGTGGCCTTTGAATAAGTATATTTGAAAAGCAGCATATTTGGCCATGCCTAATAAAAGTAAAAAGGTACAGCAATTTTTGTCTCTTGGTTAACAGTTATCCTTTCAATTTGTTAACATTCAACTTCATTGAATGAATAAACTGGGCCACAGCCAAGCAGAGGAGGCGTGACCAAGAAATTTAAAGGAATACATACTCAGTCTCCAGCTAATAGACAAAGAATAACCCATGCTTTGGATTCTCCAAGCAGCGCGCTGGAGAAGATACTTTCAGATATGCAGAAGACTGAAAGCACTGTAGATACAGCAATGCAATATGACTAGCTGAAATGAGTCTGTGCAATCATTCTGTACAGCTGAAAAAATGTGATGGTTCAGCTGTGCTTATTTTTAAAGCGTTGTATTCACCTTGAATATTATAAATAATAAATAAACTTTATCATTAAATTTACTTGACACCCAAAGACCAGGTCCCACACACATAATGAAGTACTGTTATGACTCTTAAACTAATAGAGTAGTAGTACATATAATACTCCAATAGTTAAAGAAGGAATAATGCACTTACAAGTTAATATAAAAGTAATATGAGAATTATTTTCTCTTTAATATGGTGGAATATAATGCATGCAATGAAAGACTGGCAAAATGGGATAATTCAATTTTCCACACACCATTGGATACAATCTATTGCTATTTCATTAATGAATTTTAGCTTGGAAAAATTTGTGTCCAAAAAGTAATATAATAATACATCTTAAAGCAGTAAGATAAAGCATTGATAAATTTATTTCCTTGGGGTAAACCACGTTAATTTGTTACAATTCAAGCAATGAAGCTGCATGAGATTTTCATGTATCTCACAAATCCAATTCAGCCCATGGGTATAAAACACATGGACCATAGCTAATTTTGCTATTGATTTTAGTTCTGTTAATCCATCAGACAAAATTAGGTGAAAACAAGTTGTAATTTAAAGTACTTAACCCAGTTCATACTTAATGACCTGCTGCAAAACCTTTGCAAAATAACTAGTTATATTGATATTATTTACCATTATGTTGATGACCATTTCTTTTGTTGACATACACTCACATCACATATCTGTGATCTATAATTTACATGCTATTTAAATACTATTCTCCAAAGAACTGTCCAAGGTGTAGTCCCAACTGCAATGCAACAATATAGTAACAGGAGAGCCAACAACAGCAGAAATTGAATAGTACTGGAAGAATATATGGGAGAAAGAGAAGACATGTGATACCAGTAAAAAGTGGCTGCAGGACTTGAGAACAAACCACAGTAATTTCCCAAAACAGGAACCAGTCACCATCACAATAGCAGACATCCAACAGTGGGTCAAAAACATGAAGAGCTGGACAGCATCTGACCCATACATGAGCCACACTTACAACAGAAGCTAAAGAAACTAATAGTGCATGAACACCTAGTAGCACAGATGAACCAGCTGTTAGCATCAGATTTCCACCCTGTCTGGCTAACTTAAGGGATGACATTGCTGATCATGAAAGATCCCCACAAGGAAATAGCACTGTCCAACTATCAGGCAATAATCTGCCTCCTCACAACATAGAAAGTCCTATTGAGCATAGCTACCAGACTATAGGACCAAATGGCCCAGTACATGAATACAGCACAGAAGGGATTGGGAACAACACCAGAAGCTCAAAACATCAGTTTCTCATAGAGCAGTTGCCCAAGATTCAAAGTCTAGACAGACCAGTCTGAGCACAGCCTAGATTGATTACAGGAAAACCTACAACTTAATGCCACATGCATGTATCTGTGAATGGCAAAGTCAACAAGATATTAAGGGCCTTCTTCGGGTGGGGCTGTGGAAGACAATGCTGGAAGTCAATTCAAGGTAGCTCACACACGTGGCCATCAAGTGCAGGAGATACCAAGGTAATGGTAGGCTTGCCACTAGTATTCCTGTTGGAAATAAATGTGAAATGGAATGCTTTGAAGTTGAATCAGACACCATTGATTTTATCTGATTCATTTTCTTCTTGTAATAGGCTCTCAGAGAGGAGGAGGCGGAGAAGGAAGAGGAGGAGACACACATCCATACATCCTGCCTGATCAATAAAGTCGTCCTGCTTCCCAACTGAGTCACAAAATAGTATAAAACAAGAGGAAGGGAAATTATCCATTGCCACTCTATTCCACATGGCAATTACAATAGCGCCTAGTCATGCTAGTTGGAAGAATGGCTTCTGTGCCTTTTCTTGGGGACAAACTGCTTTGAAGGGACAGCAAGTATAGTATCTCCACAACATGAACTCACTTAATAAAAAAAAGGCCTAGATTCAGTGCAGCAATCAATGCATAATGTACAGCTGTACATTTTGCAATGCACTTAATGCAAAAATGCAAATGGGGAATTGTCTTCCAGATTTGCAAAGGACACTTTGCAGGGAGAAGTTTGAAAGTGATTTCCCCACCATATTCTGGTAACTCTTTAAGATTCTCCACCCACTTTTATTCTGTCATAGTGAAGGGGAATCCCTAATGGAAGACTTTATACTCATTCTGCTTTATACTTTATACTGCTACTTTTCACTAATGACCTGTTTCTGACCTTCCTTTTAAGTGTCAAGCACGTACAGGCAAAGCGTATAATCTATTTATCTACTTTCATCCTGCTACTTGTTTATAGAAAAATAATATGATATAAATCAAGTAAATAAAGTTTTCTACAAATTGGAGGATTAAGCAAAGCAATGGACCAATGTATTTTTCAAATGTCCACTTTTTCTTGTTAATTTCCCTTTGTCTAAGGCAGATGTTAACATGATGCCGATTATTTCTTGCTTCTTCAATTACCTGAGGTCTATAGACTGATTTAGAAGATGCAGAAATAATCATATTTCCATTTCATTGTAATGTTTATTAAAGTATTTCATGTCTACACTAGTGGAGAATCTCTAATTTCTATATGACTATTTAGTCACACACACACATGTAAAGAAAGAAGCAGACATAATGTGAACTCTGGAACTTAAAATTTTAAAAGAATTAAAATTTTATTTTACTAAGCTTTCATCAGCCATCTGCTGACATCATCAGAGTATTAAATTACCATTACAGAGATCTCTGCCTTTATATGCCATTAATCAATTTGGCCCTTGTGTGTAATAGGCCCTTCCAGCCATCTCTCACTTGTAATCAGCTGTTTTGTTTTTGCTGTCGTCATGCTGGATGATGGAGGCTTGATTCCTACTGTTTCCTCCCTCCTAGCTTGCTTATCAGTGAGGGGTGATGTTAGCCTGTCAGCCATTGCAATTTGCTGTCTTGTCTGTGACCTCATGGTCGGCCAGATTTGTTTCTCATTAATCCTATTTGTTACAGTTTGAGACAGGCCTGCCGGGTTGCTCTGTGTTTGGTCAGGATTAGCTATGCCTTCACAGGCTGACTCTTCATGCCCAGAGGTGGAGGGTGTGTGTGCCTTTGGTCTCTGCTCACTGATGGAAAACCGTCTCTGCTCCTGTGGGATCTTTCCTGGTGTCTCAAAGCCTAGTAGGCCAGTGGCAGTTCGATATGCCTGTTGATGGAATTGTTATTGGAGAACCAGGCTTCTTTTAATAGGTGTCCTTTAGTCCTATCATGGGCAATAACCTCAGCTTCTTGAAAAGCAAATGTGTGGTTGTGCTCCTTCATATGCATCCAGATCTGGGAGAGCTGTTCCTTGCGTTGGACAGCCAGTTCGTGTTCGTGTACTCTGGTCTGTAACCACTTGGCCGTTTCCCCTACATAATTGCTTGCACAATTACTACAGTTGATGCGGTAAACTACTGAAGATGACTCCTCCTTGAATAATGCTTCTTTTGGATGCATCACTCTCAGTGTTTGGTCCGGCTTACGCACCACTTTGACTCCATGTGCCAAGAAGATGCGTGCAGCAGTTTCAGATACCGCCTGTACATATGGGAGTACCCTCCACGCAGCAGTTCCACTGGCACCTTCAATAGGCTGCCAAACCCTAGATGTAGCACACCTTCAGATAAAGTCCATTGAGTATCTGTTGAGCTTGCAGACCTGATAAAGATATGCCCACTCCTTGGCTTTAGTTGCTGGCGTACTACAATGAATGTCTATCCTACTGAACAGTGCCCGAATACAACTAATTTTATGTGCCATAGGGTGATTGCTCTCATTATGTAAAAATTCTAAAATTTTATATATAATATAGTCACAGTGGGCTGTTGCAGTTACTCAACTTTTGAGAATCCCTTCGACGCACACAATAAATTTAATCATTAAATTTATTAAAAGTTAGTAGCATATTTACTTCTTACTCTAACTTAATCTAATTATTAATTCTATTTGAAGGAGGGAGGACCAGTCAAATTTATTATCTTTTTAGAGAGTTGCAATATTGCAAAGTTTGAGAACTAGTGCAGTAGTGAAATGAGATTAATGAGATTAAGAATAGAAATGTTTGGTTTATTTTCAAAACAAATAAAATTCTATGCACATGTAACTGCATGCAGTAGAATTGTATGGCTGGCCCATGCCACAGTTCCATCGATATTTTTAGATGGTCTAATCATACAAGATTCTAAAGCAAAATTAAAAAGAAAGTATTAAAAAATAACATCCTTGTCACAAATTTCACAAAGAAAATTTGGTCACGTTAATGGTCATTTATTTGCAGAATAAAATTTTCCAAACATAAAATTTTTATACAAGTTTTATATTTTATACAAAATATAAAACTTTTGGGAAAATCCAAAGTAAATTAAAAGTGCCTGAAAAAAGTCCAATAGATCACACAAAAGGCTTTCTCAGTTTCTAAATTATAGCTGTGGATCCTATCTATTTTGTTAGAGCAAGAACACCAAGTAAAATGTGATATTATCACAAAGTTGATAACTTCATATGCTGTAAACCCAGCTTGTTCTGTGTGCACAAGACAGATGTGCAAGTTGTAATTTCTGGATCAGAACAGTTGTTTAAAAAGCAACATCAGCACTAGTCAAGGTAAAGTTCTATAATTAAAATACATACCCTTGCCTTGAGAGTGTTTCATTAAAGTTAAACAACAGGGATTTATTTGAAAATACTATCTCCACTTAAATAAGAAAAAAAATCTAGTGCATTTTTTGTAGTAATTGATTAGAAAACCATCAGGTCCTGGAGCCTTTCCCAATTGCATAGATTTTATTAAAGTTACAGTTTATTGAAGTGAAGGAGGTTTAGTAGCATTAGTAATCTGGTCCCATTATACGGTAAATTCTTCTGTCAAGCAATGTTTCTTGTTGTGCTGAACATTTTTAATGTGTTGTACTGCCTCGAAATAATTTGGGAAAAAATCATTAGATCTTTAAATTTCTATTTTAATTATTGGAGTTGAATGGGCCTACATTAAAATGTATTAGTCTTCTAGGGTCAGATTTAAGCTATAGCCAGAAAGCACAAACCTTGGATGCCGAAGTTTATAAGGTGCTAATACTTCCCCTCTTTTTGAATCATTCTAAAAATGCAAATCTTCACATCAGTGGGATGCAGTGCCATTAGTCACTGTGGCCTCGAGATACCACATGCCCTTGAGCTGTATGAACAAGAGAAACTGTAATGAGAATCATCCTCTCAATGTTTAGCAGATAATAATCAAGCAAAGCAAACACTTCCTATACTAGAGTTTTCCTACAGAGAACTGGGTAGTCTCTCTTAGTTGCTTTTGGAATATCAATCATACATAATTTGGTCTAGTGAGAATGAAATTCCATATATTTTATTTTGGCCAGAAAAATCTTAATCTAATAGTCCTGACTGACTTCTAATTTTCAGCTGAGGTATTCCATTTTCCATCATCACATTTCTACTAAGAGTAACTCTTCTGTTAATGGGTTAAGAGGGTGGCAGAACTTTTATGGACACTAGCTGAACAAGCCATCTCCACCATGGTGACATGTCCATCCTACTGCTCCTTGATCTCTTAATGGATTTTGATATTCTTCACCATAATATACTTCTAGGCTGGTTTTTGGGGTTAGGAGTGGGAGATAATGTGCCCTAGTGGTTCACATCCTTCTTTAGCAGTTGTTCCCAGCCAAGGTTGATGCGGAGAGGGGGGAGATCGGGGCCTGACACTTTTTTGTCTCCTGTTCAACATCTACATGAAAGCACAGGAAGAGGTCACACTCAGATCCAGGGTTTGGTGTCATCAGTATGCTGATTATACCCAGCTGTGTATCTCAAATCTGACTGAAACAGGTGAAGCTGTCATTGTTATTGATTTGGAGTCTGAAAGCTGTTTTTGATTGGGAAAGACTTCAGTTCCATACTAACAAGACTGAGTGGCTATGGCTATTTGGCCTCCTGGGATTGAGGATGTTACCATTGTTGGTCTTGGATGGAGCTGCACTTCCCCATTCAAAAATTGTGCAACTTGTGGTCCTTCTGGATTTGCAGCTACTGCTCAAAGAGTGGTAGTGGCCAGGAGGACCTTTGCACAGTTTCATCTTGTCTATCAGTTGTTGGTTGGGAAGCCCTTCAAAGTTATTCATGCCTTGGTTACCTCACTATCGAATTATTGCAATAATATATGCTCTGCATGGGGCTGCCTTTAAGGTCTATCCAGAAGCTATAGCTGGTTCAAAATGCAGTGGTGTAGTGCCTTTTGTTATGCCCATATGTCATTACTGCTGTGTGAGTTGCATTGGTTGCCAGTGAGGTTCGGAATGAAGTTCAAGGTGCTGGTTATTATCTATGAAGCCCTGTATGGCATAAGACCTGAATATCTGAGCGACCATTTATCTCCGCTTGCTTCTGTCCACCCATATATTCAGACAGAGGTGTGCACTAATAGGGTATCTATTAAATGTTGTCATCTAGTGTTTTCTCTGTTGTGATCACTATACTTTGAAACCACACCCTCATGCTTAGGTTCCAGAAAGCTCCTAAAACCTGGCTTTGGTCACAGGCCTGGGGTTGATATATCAATGCGTTATAGTACTATATATCTGTGGTCCGTGTTTTGTTTCATTTGTGTTGTTTATATGATTGTTTTAGTCTTGGCTGTCCATTTGGACTTTGTCCATAGTTTTTATGGATTTTCCAGTTTTGTACACCACCTACTAGCGTTGAGTGGCTAATAAATTTCAATAAATAATCAAATAATCTATGTAACCAATTGTTTCTGTTCAGTTCTTTATGAGGCAATTAAGTGGTTATTGGGATGAAAATATTATAGGGGAGCCAAAAGATACTAATATCCATCATTGTCTGCCTGACCACAACATTATTTTGAAGAATCTTCCAAAATTGTTTTTTAAACAGCCAAGAATTTTGAGTTAAGAGGAAAACAAGAAAAAGGAAGTTAAATTAGCCTTCTCCATTTTAATATTCTCCAGATGTATTAGACTACAGTTCCCATCCACCCAACCAAATAAATATTTCTAGGTTAACAATTTTGTGTTCCCACCCTTGTTACTTTATTTATGTAGTAATGTTGTATCCTAGACTATCCGGGCTTTGGTATCCCTCTTAAAGGTTTATGGCTACTTATTACCCATATCTTTCAGGAAGAAATTATCTCTGTTTTTTTCTAATCATGTTCTCACTTGTCCTCACAAACATGTATCTGCCAACATCTGTGTTTGATGAAAGCTTTGTATGTGTTTCTTTTCCTTAAAGTGTTATGTAGATTTTGCTATAATCTTCATTGTGTGAAAAGTGGGCCATCTACTGCTGGTTTTAAGTATGAACTTTAAAACAGTGAGCACAGCCGTCAGCAAGCTGAGTGTCCATATTTACAATATTAATATGTCATATATATATATATATGAATATGAATATGAATATATTGTTTCTGGTTTTTATTTCATCCATGCTTTTTCTTAAGGGGTGCAATGTAGTCAGCTTCTTCATGATGCACCCCGGGCAAAGTGACATTTTCATGGCAAAATAGTCTACACATTTTGGTTGCCGGACTTCACAAGGATTTCTCAGCAAGAAGAAGTAGCATGAATATTGTACTCGTACTAATAGTAGGCAGTACTTCTATTAACTCCCCTACTTGGAATAACAATATATGACAATTTAGAAGGTTTTCTGCTTATTTCAGCCTAATCCATTTTGATGCTATCCATGGGTAAAGAGGTACTGCAGGGATTGATTCATATTGAATAACAAATAGTACAGTGATGTACAAATCCTTGACCTAGCCCAGACCCACTAAGGAATGATGGGCTTGTGTTTTCATTTTATTGATAGCTGATGGTCTGTCAGGAAGCTCATCTAAAAAATTATGTTGAAATATTGGCAGTATAGCCACCAAGTTCACCAGAGGATGCGGCTCTGCTCTATGGAAAGTTTATCTCAAAATAAAGATTTCTTCATTTGACCAAATATAAAATAGCTAGGCCAGTACTGAAAAATAAGCCCTTACTTTTGCCAAAATGTTGCAGTCACTTGAGTAGTTGCAAATGAACCATCTTTACAATGAATAGGTAGTTCTTCCACATAAGTATTTTTTAAAATAATCCCTGTTATTTATATCTAAATATTTGTTTGTTGAAACAGTTTAGATATCTCCCTGTCTTACAATGTCTCTGGGTGTTGCTTAGAAGATGAAAACTAATGGAGGAGGAGGAGGAGGAGGAGGAGGAGGAGGAGGAGGAGGAGGAGGAGGAGGAGGAGGAGGACCACCATGAGTATTTTATTCCAGAAATGATGGCAAGAACATCTTAATTTTGGAGCATTGAAGATAGTATTCTTGATGCAAAAGCAATAGAATGCTCTTCCTCATCAACCATGAAATGTGAAATAACAGTTTCAGCATGATTGGCGGAGGCATATCACCCTGACCTCAATGGTTTATTTAGGTCATTATATGCAAGCCACATGGTTTGCTATCTGAAAAGCATTTTCACATTTTGTTCTCCATTTCCATTGGACAGTTTCCTGCAACAACTCATGCAGTGGTTGCAGAAATGAGGCTAGGATGACAACATTTTTCCATAGTAATTTAAGAAGTATGAAATAAATAGGTGAAAATGTATTCACCACTGTGTTGTATTAGCTATATTTTCAGGAAGATTGAGGTCATGCCAACCAATATTGTATGGTAAGTACTCTACTGCCTCTTGAAGAAAGTAACCCTTGGATAATTAGAACACCAGTCATCACATTATCGAGTAGTGCTAAATGTTCATCCATAAAGCAAGCAGGGATTAATGTATTATCCAGGATGCAGACAGTACAACCTAAGCTTTGCAATACTTGATCCATTGTATTGTATGCTGAAAAAATGCAGGAGTGTTGAAATCCCCAAAGGAAGTCTTTGATACTGATACAGACGTTTGTTGAGTGTTTAGGTACTGCTCTAAGACGGAGACCAAATCTAACTGCTGATGCACATGAGAAATCCATTTTACCTTTACTGGATTTGTCTCCAGTCATTGTGGCAAACATATGCTGTGTATTTGGTACTGGTTCTGGTTCCAGATGATAAAAGTTTACATTGTAATCCCCAAACAATTTTCCTTAGAAGACTTAGAACTGCTCAATTGCTACGTTTGACACATGACATAGTGCTATGATACTCCATTCATTCCAGTTCTCTTTCTATAGGGAAGGCAAAAATAAGAAATACGATCTACAAAAAAATGACCTTGGCACCAGAATATAGCTTTGAGCTTTTTTATGATGCTATGAATTTCTTCTTTAAAATAGGCTAATATTTATTGAGTGTAGGGTCAAAGATGTCTGTGGCAGGGAAGGGAGTGGGATGACTAAAGGAATGTTGCCCATCACAAGGCTGCAAGCTCCAGCCTTTTATACATTGTAATTTAGGAAAGGAGTAAGGCTGAGTTGTGATGTCACAAAATTTGTTTCATCAGATTAAACAGATTCTGTGAATGCCTCACTAATGGGGGCATTTATAGCAAGTTTATAGATCAGTGCTTAAATCTGGGCCAAGGGGCCACCCTGGAAACATTGTGTTTGGCTACACCCACCCTGGCCACACCCATCCTTGGTCCCCCAAGGTCAAACACAACTCATATGTGGCCCTCAATGAAATTAAGTTTGACACCCCTAATATATATACTTTGAAATTTTGTGTTCAACAAAATAAAAGCATTTATTTAATGCATCTACCATCACTTCTAACACTGGTAATACTCACAGAATATAGGTTTGGCTCCTTGGTCTTTGAAAAAGCAAGGAAAGAAATACTGTGGAAACACATTGTACCCTGGGAAGGTGTGACATTGTATAATGTGGCCTGTCTCCCACAATGGTGACAAGTCACTAATTTAAAGTGGCAATGTGCTGTAAACGTGTACCCCATAGCAATACATTTTATTTTACTGTTAATGAGGCTTCCTATGCTCTGGAGGTGTGTGATGCTCTCAATCCAGTCTCTTATACTGAGGAGATGCTATTACATTACGTACATAAACAAATGTGATTTGCATCTCTAAAATCTTTCTAAATAAGAATCAAAATCCTCAGCTATGTTAGAAATTTCTGTAACTTGTCCAAGAGCAGCCCTTTTGGCCAGTAATCCTTGTTGTGCAGAAAAAAATCCTTCACATAAAATGTCCTGCAACTTCCCACTTGCATAGTAATGCAAGTTAATAGACAAAAATCACTCTTGTGGATAATGCAATAATTTTAGGATCTTCTTAAATGTCATCCTAAATTTGGGCTCTGTGTCCTTATGAGTATGCTTCTAAAACAGTTGATGAGAGTAAGTCATGATGATGTCTAGAAATGAACAAAGTTCTGTCCTTTACAAAAATGGCTGCACAAGCCACAGTTAGTAGAACTTGGATTTTGCATTTTTGAATCTTACTCCTCTTCTGAGTCATATCTGGACAGTGAGCTGAGAAAAAAA
Organism: Masticophis lateralis; assembly: GCA_030761175.1. Lineage (NCBI taxonomy): Eukaryota > Metazoa > Chordata > Lepidosauria > Squamata > Colubridae > Masticophis > Masticophis lateralis. Next base: position 91,506,668 of record JAUDYJ010000001.1, read on the forward strand.
AGCAGGTTTGGTAATGTTAGTGTTAAACAGCTATGAGAAGACAAATATTCTTCCCCTTGCTCCAGTAGTTATGAATCAACCAGTTCTGACTCGTGAAGTCTTAATCTATTGACAGTATCCTAGCAAGATCAACCCAATGAGGTTTTCTAATTCCTGTAGCAGAGTTTCATAGCTTTCTTCTGAGTGCTAGATATGCTCATCATTATTTTATTTTATTTTATTTTATTTTATTTTATTATTTTATATTATTTTATTATTTTATTTTATTTTATTTATTTTATTTTATTTTATTTATTTTATTATTTTATTTTATTTTATTTTTATTATTTTATTTTATTTTATTTTATTTTATTTTATTATTTTATTTTATTTTATTTTATTTTATTTTATTTATTTTATTTTATTTTATTTTATTTTATTTTATTTTATTTTATTTTATTTTATTTTATTATTTTATTTTATTTTATTTTATTTTATTTTATTTTATTTTATTTTATTTTATTTTTATACCGCCCTTCTCCCAGAGGACTCAGGGCGGTGTACAGCCAACAGTAAAACACACTCAAATACAAAATTTAAAAGCAGTTTAAAATGTATTAAACAATTTGGCCCTAATCGTTAAAAGTAAACCCCAATTAAAATTCATGTTTAGGCCAGCCCAGCTTGTTGGAACAATAATGTCTTGAGGGCATGGTGAAAGGTGCATAGGTCAGGGATCATCCGTATCTCTGGGGGCAATTCGTTCCAGAGGGCAGGTGCCCCCACAGAGAAGGCTCTCCCCCTGGGGGCCGCCAGTCGACATTGTTTGACCGACGGCATCCTGAGGAGTCCCTCTCTGTAGGAGCGTATTGGCCGGTGGGAGGCAATTGGCAGCAGAAGGCGCTCTTGTAAGTATCCAGGTCCTAAGCAATGGAGCACTTTAAAGATAATCACCAATACCTTGAATCGCACCCAGAAGACCACTGGAAGCCAGTGCAGCTTGCGCAGGAAGGGTGTTACATGGGTGCGCCCATAATCACCGCACGGCCGCATTCTGGACCAGTTGGAGCCTCTGAGTGCTCTTCAAGGGCAGCCCCATGTAGAGAGCATTACAGTAGTCCAGACGAGAGGTGACAAGGGCATAAATGACCGTGCGCAAGGAGTCCCAATCCAGAAAGGGGCGCAACTGGCGAATCAGACGAACCTGATAAAAAGCCCCCCTGGCCACAGCCATCATATCCTCTTCTAGCGATAGCTGCACATCCAGGAGGACACACAAGTTGCGGGCCCTCTCTGTGGGGGCCAAGGTCTCACCCCCAATATTCAGCGATGGAACCAGCTGGCTATACCGGGATGCCGGAAACCACAACCACTCAGTCTTGGAGGGGTTGAGTCTGAGCCTGTTTCTCCCCATCCAGATCTGCTTGGCCTCCAGACATCGGGACATCACGTCAAGCGCATCATTGAGATGGTCCGGGGTGGAAATGTACAGCTGAGTATCATCAGCGTACTGATGGAACTTCACCCCAAAACCACGGATGATCTCACCCAGCGGTCATGATAAAAATTATGCATAGTACACGGTACACTATTTTTTCCAGTGAAATGCAAATAGAAAGCTTCAAGGTTTTATTTCTCTAGGTAGGTAATGTTGCTTTGAATTCAAGGCAAAATCCTGAAAGATCACCAACTGGAAAAAATATTCAGGAATATTAAATCCAGGAAATATGATGTTGAATTATTAAAGATTTGCGGAATATATTTCTTTACCTGAATGGTCAAGCAAAAATGCATCAAACTGAAGACTACATAAAGAAGTAATAGATAATGTTTGGAGTGGTAATCATGCCTAAAAGCATAATAAAACAGAAGAGAAAATAACAGAACAGAGCAAAGCAAAAGAAAACGTGGAAGAGGATTACACATATATCGGGATATTTTATTGGGCCAGGCTGGACAGTACAGATAGTCCTCAACATACAACCACAATTGAGCTTACCGTTAATTTTCTGTTACTAAGCAAGACAGTTGTAAATGGAACTTTGCCCCATTTTATGACTTTCCTTGCCGCAATTGTTAAGTGAATCACTGCAGGTTTTAAATTAGTAATCCAGTTGTTAAATGAATCTGGCTTCCCCATTGACTTCGTTTCTCAAAAGGTGATCACCTGACCTTGGGACACTGCAACCGTCATAAATATGAACCAGTTGCCAAGTGTCTGAAATTTGATCATGTGATTATGGGGATGTTGCAATGGTCATAAAAGTGAAAAATGGTCATAAGTCACTTTTTTCAGTGCTGTTGTAACTTCAATCAGTCACTAACCGAATGGTTGTAAATTTAGGACTAACTATAATGCCTATTGCTGAAAAAAACAAACTGCTCTTTTATTTAAATTATATTTTCAGAAGTAGAAACTGCTATATCTAAAAGTATATGCAAAATTCTGGCTGGGGGATCTTTCATGGGTATTGGTTTTTCTTGGGATAATAACCATTCTGCTTTGAACCACTCATATTCAAGAAGACTAGAGGCTTGGATGTGGCTTTTTCCAATTTTTACTAGTACTGTTGTACTATTTAATAGTACTGTTGTACAATAGCAGGTTTCAGGTGCACTTCATAAATTCTATAAGGGGCAGTGAGGATCCAATCAACAAGAAAGCAGCCAAGTAGTGTAATAAATAAAATCATGTCACACGAAAAAAATGTGTCTTGTTACAAGCTACAATACAGATTAATATCAACCAGCTTTGAAATTTTTCAAATGGTTTCACAGAAATTTGACTTTGGTTTCATTAGTCAGTAAGGAATAATTACTGTACTTCATATCTTAAAACCTAAAGAGAATGGTGTATTGTTTGGCTGTAGACAACTGCTCAACAGAACTGATGTCTTTTTAAATGCAAAGCTACATAATGAAATCTCTTAGAATAAGAATGAATATGGAAACATGCCAACTATACACAAAGGCACGTATTAAAGAAAAATCTTTTTTAGCATTATCACATCACACAAGGTCTGCCAGCTATTTCCAAGTTAATCTTACTGCTAAGCTGTTCCCTGCCCACAATCCCATATCAGAGAACCAAGATTTTGTTCACCCACTAGCACAATTTTGCTGTCAAAATATAAGCAATCTGATCCTTGGCAGCCAACATAACAGGTGTATTCCCAATTCCAAAGAGCAGTCTCTGGAATCAGGAAAAATTATACCGGTTTGCAATCATTTTCAGCTTTTTAGCCCCTGCAGAATTTCAATCCCGAGCTCAAAGGAAAGGCAAAATGAGTGCAATTAGCATGTTGATGACAACTTGTTTATTTATGTTTATCCTGTATTTATTAGTTTTATAAATAACTCAAGATGGAAAATGTATCTAAGTCCTTTCTCCTTTTTTTTCCTTTCAACAACAACACTGTGAGATGGGCTAAGATGAGAGAAAGTGACAGTTGTCTCCAAATCCATGAATGACTCTTTTGAAATGCTTCATATGTTTACTGAATTAGGGTTATCAGAACAGAACTGCAAAAATGTGAACAAAGGCAACTAAAATATGTACTGTACTATAATATTTGTACAGATCTTTGCAGCTTGAATCTGATGTGATGCTAGAAGGAAACAGCTGAAGACCAGACAGACTAAGTGACTTCCACATGTTACAAAACAAATGGCCGGAAGTCTCTTACTGTGTAAGGAACAGTGGATGAGGCAAAGTTTTAAACCCTGGGCCTATTGTAAAAAGGTTAATTGCTTGCTTCTTTAGTAGTTTGTCTTCGTTAGATCTTTTTGTATTTACAGTAAAAGTAACTTCTTTAGCCAAGTGCTGTCCTGGAGTCATTGCTGCTTGCTCCTGAGTGTGTGGATTTCTAAAGAAAGTTCTACTGCAGAATTCTGAGTGAAACTCTGCCATGTATTAATCCTAATTAGGTAACAGGGCAGACAGAACACAACCCTGTAGGATTCCTCAGTACAGTTCCAAGAAAACCAAATACCTGCAGTACTATCTTTAGTGTTTCTGGAAGAAGAGTCATAGAGCCATCACAAAGCTGTGACTTCAACCTTAAAGGTCTCTGCAAGTTACTGTGGTCAATGACATCAGAAGCCAGGGAAGGTAATGCTCTCCCATGTCTTTTCCAGCATCGATCATCCCTTCAGACAATCAAGGTTGCCTCTATACCAAATACAGATTGTAGCATTTGCTGGAAAGGATCTTATAATCGATTTCATTAAAAGCACTACCTCCTAATGTAGAATATATTAAAATGTTCAGGATTGAAAGATTTTCTTAAACAAGGCCACATCACCAATCTCCTTTAAGGCATTAGAAGACTCTGTAATCAACATTGGCAAGACTGATGCTTTAGAGCACGGGTGTCAAACTCACGCCGTCATGTTGCTGTCATGTAATGTATGTTTTTTCCCTTCACAGATCTGGGGTGGCTGTGGCCTGGATGTGATGCATCCAGCCCATGGGCTGCCAGTTTGACACCCCTGTAAGAGGCTTCTGTAAGACTGGCATAGGTGAAGAGAGTTCCCTTGGGTGATTCTCTGCAGATGTAAAGGGAAATGAGATCTCTTTTCTCACTACTGCTGCATAGATCTCATGTTAATGCCTAATTACTCATTCTTGGACCACTGCCACACTTGTTTTGCTCTTAATATTTAATTACTCAAAACTATTTATTTTTAAAAACTACTCTTGGTATATTACATGTAACGGGAGAGAGGCAGTTAAGAAACACGATATCAGTATCTAGAAGATATTGGTATATATTACTGGAAATCTACCTGGAATAAAGGAAGAATGGTGTCAAGGCTTGTGATAGCTCATAGCTCCCCAGGATCCTTGGATAGTTAAAGGAGGTGAAAAGAGGAACATTTTAAAAAGAAAAGATCTTACCTCTCCTCTTTCCATAACGTCACCCTTTATCCAATGCTATTAAAATAGGAGCATTAATGCCCCTGGAAAAAAAATATGAAAAACTCATATTGAGGCCATAAATACTCATGCACATAATGTAAGGTAGGAAAGAGAAATAACCCCCTTTCCCAAGCAAAATACAACAATATTGAATGTTATTGAATAAATGTGTTAAGAGAAGTAATCCCAGGTATCCTTAATTAGCTACAGGCGTTAATATTCTAGCCTTCTAAATTTCCTATTTAGCCATTCTTTTTTTAAAAACCCCTTTCTGTTCAATCATGCCCAGTTCTCAGAGATTGCCAGGACAAGTCCCTGTAGTTTTTATTGGCAGAGATCTTCAGCAGCAGTTTGCCATTGCCTCTTTCCTAGGACTATAGGAGCAAAGGCCATGTGTATTGAGAACCACTTTTCTTCTTTCTTACTTTCTCTGGAGCTGGTGATCATCTGGTCAAAGTTGAGCTAATTCTTGGAAATAGCCCCGAGAATTTCAAGGAAGTGCTTTGATAAGAATGACCATTTATTGGGTGAATGGAAGAACAATCCAAACAGTAACTGTCATCTGTTCTTAATGTTACATAATTGAGATGAGATTTTGGACTTTTTAAATATCAATACAATGTGTGGTCTGCTCCAAGTAGCCATCGTGTTGCTTTTAGGAGGCTGTTCATCTCTTTATGTCGCTGCAATTGCTTGAGGAAACAGAAGGTTTCATATCTTGCAGTACAGCCACTGAAATTCAGGTCTACAAAGGACTGCCCATTTTTTGCTGCCATTCTTTTGGAATTTTCCCATTAAAAGCCTTTCTTTCTTTCTCCACTCATTCATTAGGAGTATTATTGACAAGTACAAGCCAGAGTAACAGCTATTTTATTTTCAGCATCAGTCTCCCGTTTGCTCGAGATTTACACATGCACACCTGCCTTCCAGCTCCTACTAAAAAGAAATTTTCTAATCCCACCCCACCCGCACTTTTTGGCACCCTGTGTTGGCAAACCTCTTAGATTCTCAGGAGTCTTTATTCTATGCCATCTGCTTTTTCCATTTTCTCTATATTTCCCAGTACCCTGAGGGCCATCCTATGTTTTATTTACAATTTCCTTTTGGCGTTTAAAGGATTCTATTCTATTCTATTCTCAGACAGCAATATTTTATTGAGAAATATAAAATGTTTTCATTTTTTTTTCTTTTTGGAAGAAGCTAACCGTGAGTCACCATACTGGTACTATTAATTTGTTTTTTTCATTGTTTTTTTTAATCTTTGCATTAGCATCCTCAAAGCTTCCTGCAGCAATCCTATATAAATAATGGTCAAAATATCATTAAAAACCTTGCTTGGAGAAACGGTCCTCAACTAGAGTTGGCTCCAATTAAGCTATAATTGTCTTATTAAACTATAGCTTGTCAGTTAAACTATAGTTGTCTTATCTAAATGTCCCTTCTGGGCGTGCTGCTGGAGAATCCAAAGTGTGGGTTATTCTTAGTCTATTAGCCAGAGACTGAGTGTATGTTCCTTTAAATTTTCTGGTCACGCCTCCTGTGCTCGGCCGAGGTCAGTTTTGTTCACAAAGGCGGAATGATGAGTCCAAACGATAAATCGAAAACTTGAGCCAACCGGACCTGAAAAACAGAACTCAACAGGGTGGGTTGGATTCTCCAGTAGCACGCCCAGAAGTGACGTTCAGGTAAGACAACGTCCGTTCTCCAGCGCGCTGCTTAGCGAATCCATAGCGTGGGATATACCCAAGCAAGTTCAAATTAGGGGAGGGGGCAGCTGACTGATACTGGGTAGTTGCTGAAGCTAGGACTGATTGTAATATGTGACGACCAAATGATGCTTCAGCTGATGCAAAGGAGTTGACCTTATAGTGGCGGATAAATGGGAACAATGTTGTCCATGTGGCTGCTCTGCATATTTCAGAGAGAGAAGCTTGGGTCGCCCAAGCCGTGGTTGTAGATGCACTCCTCGTAGAGTGAGCAAAAATTCTCCCTTGTAGAGGCTTGTTCTTGAGGACATATGCCTTACAGATGCACGCCTTCAGCCATCGGCCTATGGTGAAAGAAGAAACTTTCTTGCCCAAGGAAGCTGGAAGGAAAGAAACAAAGAGGGCCTCGGATCGTCGAAAAGGCACAGTCCTTTTGATGTACCGAGGGAGGGCCCTCCTAACATCCAAGGTATGCCACTGATCCTCTAACTGATGTCTAGGATTCGGATAGAAGTCCGGAAGAACAAGTTCTTGACTGCGATGATAGAGGGAGTTTACCTTGGGCAGAAAGGAAGGGGTCCATCTTCAGGGCCATCTGATCTGTATGAAAGATGCACAGATCGTCTCCCATAGACAGGGCCATAAACTCGGAAATTCAGTGTGCTGACGTTATCGCCACCAAGAAGGCAACTTTAAGCATCAGGAGATGAAGGCCGATGGAACCCAATGGTTCGAAGTGGGATGATGTAAGAACTTGAAGAACCAGGGGAAGGTCCCATGTAGGATAGCAGTGAACTACAGGAGGCCTTAGGTTAGTAGCATCCTTCAAGAAACTCTGAATCTGCAAGCTGTGTGACAGGGAAAGGTCTTCGCCACTGGATTAGACAGTGTGCAAGGCCGCCACTTGTCTGTGAAGCATGTTTGGGGTGAGACCTTTGTCGAACTCTGCTTGTAAGAATTCCAGAACATCAGAGACCGATCCAATAGTCGGGTCAGTGTTCTTGGTCTTGCACCAGGAACAGAAGGATCGCCAGGTCGCATTGTAGATCCTGGTTGTTGACGCTCACCTAGAGGCTTATATGGTAGAGATCACCCGCCTCGAAAGATTGTCCTTCTTCAGGAGGATCCTCTCAAGTGCCAAGTGGTCAACTGGATCCACTGAGGCTCTGGGTGCAGTATGACCCCCTGGCTGAGAGAGATCCTGTCCCCTGGAATTCTCCAGGGACGGGCGACGGAGAGGCTCACTAAGTCCAAGAATCAGGACCAGTGGGGCCAGTGCGGGGTGACTAGTAGGACGTCTGCCTTCTCTAGCAGCATCTTCCGAAGTACTCTTGGTCTGAGCGGGAGGGGAGGAAATGCATAAAGAAGGCCTGGGGGCCTAGGGCAGCGGAGAGCGTCTATGTGTTCGACGTTGGGACATGGAAACCGGGTGAAGAACCGTGGCAGCTGGATGTTCGTCAGATGTGCAAACAGGTCGAGGACTGGATGACCGAACCTGTCCAACAGTTCGTAGAAGAGGGACGGGTGGAGGTGCCACTCCATGTGATCTAACTGCTGCCAGCTGAGCCAGTCTGCTTGGAGATTGGCGGTCCCGGAGATATGCTCTGCCATCAGCGACAATGTGTGCTTCTCCACTCAAGTGAGTAGTTTGGTTGACTCCTCCATAAGGGGCATGAACAAAGCACCTTGTTCTGCCCTCGCAATTTATGTGCGCCTTTGAGGTCACGTTGTCCATGAGTATCAGGACATGATGACTTGCTACGAAAGCTTGAAACTGACACAGGGCAAGCCTGATTTCTCGAAGCTTGAGCCAGTTGATGTCATTTATCAACTCCGCTGGTGATCATCAGCCCTGTGCAACATGGGATTGAAGATGGGCGCCCCTGCATGTAAGAACAATCCTGCTGGAATCACCAGAACCACATTGTCTCTAGCAGGCTGATGAATTGCAACACCTGGTGTAAGATCAAGAGTTGCCTCTGAAGGCACAGGGACTTTAGTGGTGGGCTCTGAGGCCCCAGAGCCAAACACTGCTGCCCTGTGCAGGCTTGACGGCTGAGCCATCTGCTGTGCCAGGTCAAACTATCGTTCCAAGACCATGCGCCTCCACTGCTTGGCCTTATTGGTCATTGCAGGCTGTTTTGAGACACATGAAGAAGGTGGGGCAGATGCAGATGAAGTGGGCATAGCCTGTTTGCTGGCACTCCTAGATGTTTTATGCGGTATGACTGTGGCAGGGCTGTCAGGTTGCTCCAAGTCAGAGGACAACTCTGGGTCAGCCATTTTGATCCTGGCGTTTTATTTTATTTATTTATTTATTTATTCACTTTTTTTAATTTAAAGGTTGGTTTATTATTTATTTATTTATCATTCATTCATTCATTCATTTATTTAGTATTTGCAAATCTCCTAGACCTAGGAGTAAGCTTGAAATATGGTTGTGGTGTGTAACTGACACAAGCACCAACAGAATAAAGTCCAATAGTTTGTGGTATAACGTGGCTGGAGCCAGCGCCTGGGCAAACAGATAAACGTTCAACAGCCTGCACTAGTCAAAGTGGCTGTCAGCCAAGTTTGTGAAGGTCGAAATTGCTCTGGAGAATCACTCACTAAGGAAACCAATCAAGAACAAGCAGTGCCTCACCAGGAATCAGTCTTTGCACCTAATTAGTAGTGGGAGCAATATTGTGGCAAGTGTGAGCGACGGAAGCAGTGCTGTGGAGTCGGAGTCGGAGTCAAGGAGTCAGAGTCGGAGGAAATTTTGGGTACCTGGAGTCGGAGTTGGAGTCGGAAGTACAAAAAACTGAGGAGTCAGAGTCAGAGTTGGAGCCGGAAGTACAAAAAACTGAGGAGCCGGAGCCGGAGTCGAGGAGTCGGAGGAAATTTTGGGTACCTGGAGTCATTCGGAGTCGGAAGTACAAAAAACCGAGGAGTCGGAGTTGGAGTCGGAGTCAGAACATTTATCTCCCGACTCCACAGCCCTGGACGGAAGACCTCTGACAGGGCAAATTCAAAATGGCACAGGGTGGGAAACCACTGCTAAGCGCCTCCGCGGCCAGCTTGGCAATTAACAAGATGGCATCGGGCGGGAAAACGAACCTCAGTGCTGACAGCCTCTCCAGATAGCCAGTAACAAGGAAGTTCAGAAAATCATGATCTGAGGTGTTTCTGCAGTCAGGGAACTGTGCGAGCACTGTTGACGACGCTCCCAGCGCAGCGAACCCAGCAATCCACACAGAGTATGCCATGACAGGTGGCAGGGACTCTGGAGCCACCTGAACTGGCTGACACTTATTTAGGAGTGATGAGGTGCTGATGGTTGTGCTGGGAAGCCGGGGAACCAGCTCACACACTGGCAGCAATAAAGAGGGACAGAGATGGCTACAAGGGGACAGAGCTTCACAATGCTAATCAACAGGAGTCAAGGATGGGCTGGGGAAGCCCAGCCAAGTCTCAGGGCGACTCACCACCTTCGTCAGCCAGCGATCAGAACAACAAATCCAGATATTTACAGTATGAAGAAAAATATTCTCCAGAAGGAAAACAAGGAGAGTAATCCAAAGCGTGGAAAATTCGCCAGAGCAAGCCAAAAAAACCAGTCTCTTCAGCTCGACTGAGTGAATAAAACTGACCTCAGCCGAGCATAGGTGGCGTGACCAGAAAATTTAAAGGAACATACACTTAACCTCTGGTTAATAGACTAAGAATAACCCATGCTTTGGATTCTCCAAGCAGCGCGCTGGAGAAGCTACAGTGTTCTTCCTGGCTGATGAACTTAATAAGTAGAACTGTTGCCTCATGGCTGGTGCAATCCCAGACAGAGCTTTTGCATTATTTGGTATGTAATGTGCCCTATGTAAATCTATTCTAGAGATCCTATTGCAATGTGTATAACACATAGTGAAGGGAGAGAATCTGTGTCGCTGATTCACAAATGAGTAGACACAATTGGATAAAATCCTGTAGTCCCATGTGAAAAATCTGATTGACTAAAGCCATAATACCCAGTATCTGGGGGCCAATAGGGGATGACTGTGGAATGTAAAAAAATGTGACTTGAAATATAAGAGAAAGAAAGAGATGAATTAATGGTTACTTTCCAGACTCTGCTTTCAAATTGGTAGATTGTATTATATTGTAATATAAATTGTATTATATTAGTAGTGTCAACTCTTACTTGGAACACTGACAAGTAGTACTATATATAGGACCTACTATCTTGACTTCGCTTATACACATATAATTTTTTTGATAGGAAAATAAGGACAAATAAAGGCAAATTGGAAATAAAAATTGTAATAATACTTCATACAAACTACCAAAGTAATCAAAAATGTATGTATGTGTGTACACACACACACACACACACACACATTTTTTACAGCATTGGTGGAAAAACATTGTTTGGGAGAGAGGAAGATGGGGAAAAATTAAGAGAAGGTTTTCTTCCAAGATTATTACCACCTCCATAATTAGTGGTGACTAATTAGTGTTATTCTAAGGCAGGACTGTCAAACTCGCGGCCTGCAGGCTGGATAAATTGGCCCATGCCCAGGTTAGGGAAGGAGAAAAAAGTCATATCAATCACTTGAGGCTGCCTTGGGACGCGAGTTTGACACCCCTGTTCTAAGCCATTTGAGTTAATTTAAATCTATAATGTTTTTCCAAAAGAATATAAATACTGTTATCTAACTCCTATCAGGAAATAAGGCTTCATTAGCAACATAGATATTATTTTATATTAAATGATACTATTGAACAATTTACTATTGTCCATTCTGGCACAGGTCTTCAAGGCTTCTTGGTACAGATTTATTCCAACTGTATCTGAAAATATTAAAGACTAAGTCAGCAATTCAAAATATACTTTCCAGGTCATTTAGTATTGAAACTTGAAGAAGCTAATTGTCTATTTATGTTTCGCAATAAAAGATATAAGATCTAGCATAATAAACATTGAAGATTGAAGAAAGTATTTGGTGGAGCTGAAGCAATAAAACCACAAGAAAATTAAGACTATGTTCAAAGAAATTATAACCTAAAATAATATTTAGGAGAAATAAGTAGGTGTAGACAGAACTCTCACCTGATTGGACTCTGTTTGGAATATGCATCCATTTATTTGATTAACCATGTTAAAAAATTAAATTCTATTTGGAATATGTTTCCATAAACTACTGACTGAAGAAAGATAGCTTTAAATTGGCATATTTATATTTTCTGTGTATATCTTTGTTTTAAATACAAGGGAAGGGTAGTTTAGAATATTTACTTCTATTGGTACTGGAATTTCTACCAGTTTCAGAACCAGGAATGTAATGTATACATTTTCTAAGGATCAGGGTAAGAGAATCTGGATGATCAGAAAATATTCTAAGCCATTATTTTTGTCAAAACATTCACAGAGAAAGGAACTTTTTGAACTGATCGTGCATTGCTCAACACCTTCTCTCAACAACAGATGTCATGCTAGTATGTGGCTGCATAATGTTAGAAGTTATTTTTGTTAAATATCACACAGTCAACACACTAGCTATGTCAAGGAGCATCAACAGGAGAAAGTGATATCTCATTCTTCTGATACTGAAGAAAGTAAAACCTGTAAGGCACTCTTTAATCCATGCAAGGAAGGAGGTGATGGATCACAATGGAGGAATGTTTTATTTGAGTTTAATAATCCACACTTACAATAAAACTTTTAAAAAGTTACAGCCATCTACTGGTAAAAATTTATTAAAATTTGAGGAAAAAAGAGAGTGATAAGAACGGTTCTGGCATCAGAATTTCACGTGGATTTGGACATTAATAGCTTGTGCTTAGTTCTGCTCTGAATGTCTTTTTCTATATTTATAACAGGAATGGCAAACCTCGGATTCCCCTCTACCTTCTTGTGTTCTATGACAGATGAACCACAATTGAACCCAAAATTTATGTTGCTAAGCGAGACAGTTAAGTCAATTTTGCCCATTTTTATGACTTTCTTTTGCCATAGTTGTTAAGTGAATCACTGTAGTCATTAAGTTAATGGTTGTTAAGTGAACCTGGCTTCCCCATTGAGTTTGCTTGTCAGGTCACAAAAGGTGATCACATGACATATGAATCAGTCGCCAAGTGTTTGAATTTTGACCACGTGACCATGGAAATGCTGCAATAGTTGTGTGAAAAAAATGGTCATAAGTCACTTTTTTCAGTGCTGTTGTAACTTTGAATGATCACTAAATGAACTGTTGTAAATTGAGGATTACTGGTAATTGGTCTGGGGCATAGAATAAGGAGGATGCTACCTCTATGCCTAGACTGGAGTAAAATACCTGTTAGTCTTCCAGTCTGCAGATTAGGACAGATGAAGGTCCAAATTAGTTGGATCTCTGTACTTATTCAAATAAGTTTTTTTTATCGTTCTGAGTTTTACATGTTTTCTCTTACTTATTAATTTTCTTGAGTTGTTTCCTGTCAAAGATAGAACTCCCCTCTTCTCAATTTTTAAATGGGTAATTTGAGGATTAGAGTTATATGGAATTATAGAAATAATACACACTTTTGTTAACTTTAGAGAATTAAATGTGTTTTTATATCTGTATCAAAGGAACGTGGATGTCATTCTTTTTCTATTTTCTTTACTTTTTCATTTCTTTTCTTTTCTTTTGGTACTTTTATCTTGCTTTCTTCCTGACTTTTCATTTTTCCAGTTTTTTTCCTAGCTCATTTATCTTTTATTCTTTTTTTTGAAATTCAGGAAACACACGCACCCGCACACACATTTTTAAGGGATAACTATTAGTGAATGCTGATCTTCAAGCTTCATAAAAACAACAGCAACAAAGAGCTCTGTTGCTACTTAATAGCATATTTATTAAAGGACATGTTTATATAGATCACAGTCTACTTCATGAGACCTGTGCAATCAAGTGGACTGTGATCTATGCATTAGCTTTCAAAATGCCACCGGTTTCTGTGGCTTTGCTGCAGAAGAGACACTGCTGTCCAGCTGAAAGCAAACATACCAAACAGAATTTTATTCCCAATCTGAATCTCCGAAGGTTATTTAAAAATGGGACTTTTTTAAGTTCAAAAGAACTTAGAAAGAAAATACTACCACATGGCTGTGATGACAATTGTTTTCAGCATCTTATAATCAAATGAGGTGCCACTGAGTCTATAATTTTTAGATTAATATTCTCTTACTTCTTCTGAAAATTAGGGCCAGGCACAATAAAGTTCGGTAAACAATGCTTTGGCATTAAATAAGGCCCGCTGGAATCAATAAATACTTGGTTATGTCATATTTATTTTTAAATTAACTAAATGTACTACTAGGTAGAAATTGAAATCTTGAATGATACTCAGTCCTCATCAAATGAAGATTAAAGTTAGTCATTCACAATGTTCTTCCTCAATTGCTCATTAAATGCTATTTGATCTGTGGGGCCTGTCCTCTAGCATTCATATTGTCAATAATTTCCTATTGTCTATCCATGTGGTTTCTTGGTAAAAATATAACAATGATTTATGGTTTCCTTCTCCCATGAAATATGAAATGATACTTTTGCCTTCATCACTGAAATGATTGTCTGTCCTGAAATTGTTCAGGATTTTCCTATATTGCTGCCCCTTGATAGAGGCTTGCTTTAGCTAGGCAACTGGGATGACCTTCATGCCTGGGTGACCTGTGGGAGTATTTATTTTTAACATGCACCCCTGCCTTTTGAAAAAGCACATTTGGGACATGCACTCAGAGGTTCTTTGTTCATCCCTTCCAGCAACCTACCCATGTTCTTTTATAGATGTTACTCATCAGTTATCATGCTGGTTTGTCAATAAATTACATAAATTAAGTGCGCCTTGTACTGAAAAGCATTTCTCTTCTGTTATGCCTTAGTTGATTGGATTCTCACATCATACTAAACTGTAATGTAGTATGATTTTGACTTAGGAAATTCGTGAATCCAATTGCAATGCATTCACAAATCATGGTTAAAACACACCCCGCATAATATGACATGGGCTATCAAATATGGATGTGGTACATATGTTTGAATTTACTTTCTCAATTCTTAACAATCATTCTAATAGATACTTTTCTTTTCCTGAACAAAATTCAAAAAATACTGTAACCTTTCATTAGGAAGAAAATGCTCCAATTTCTTAATTATTTTTTGTCAGGTTTTAGGATTCAGGTCCTTTATGTACATACTTTCTCCGCAGATCCCTTCATAAAAGAGTTCATTACTTTTGTGCTCTAGGTTTTTATCTACTACATTCCAATAAGCACGCTGCTGAGTGAAAGTGTGTGCTGGGGAAGGGAATTCCTGTTGCAATAATAATAATAATAAGGGTGTTGGGTGTGGTAACTATTAAAGTATATCACAAAAATGTCACATTTGAGAGGCAGACAATAAATCAAAGGCTGAAGCCAGGAGGTAAAATCAGAAAGTGATGGAAGTAATTTTCAATGTTTGTCTAAACACCCAAATAGTCCAATCATGTTAAGACCTGAACTAGTGGGAAATTACAGTTTTGTGCCATCATATGAGTGTGAGTATTCTTTCAGACACACACACATACAGTACATACACACATACACACACGTATGCCATTGTTACAGAGTAACAGAAAAGAAAATGGTTTTTTTTAAATAAATGAAAGTGTTCCAAAAAATTAAAGCAAGTCTTGGAACAGGAAACAAATACTATGCCAATTTGGGACTAATATTTACTCTTTACATCTGGCTCTCCTTCCTTTGTCTCAGAGGTGGGAAATTACTCCTCTTTCCCCCTTTCAAATAAAACATGGAATTATGAAGACAAGCCTATTATTTTCCTTATTGCCTTCTAAAGCTATCTGATTCCACAAAATACCCCGATATTAACGGAGTCAAACTGATTTGAGTTGCAGATCCAGAAGTCTGGTTAATGCTCATCAAAAAGTAAAGCTGTGATGAAAAGTAAAGCTGATCAAAAAGTAAAGCTCAGAGTCTGTCTGTTTTCTCTAGGATAGCCCCTTTTTTTTGTTCTCAAAGTGCAAGTGATTTCAAGGCTTTGTATATTATGGAGTGATCTTTCTGAATCTCTACCTTCCAATTTTCGTAGTCCCTTTATGGCATTGTTTGCTTTACATAGTTACAGGATTTTGTTATTCGGTACATTGAAGGCACTCTACCTCAGGTTGCTAGTTCTAGTTGGCAAAACCACATTCAAATTGTATGGATCAAATTCTGAAACCTTAAATATTAAGTTCAGATTCTAACCCTCTTCCTCCACGAATGTCCTCTATCATCTGTTAGACCTTTCACATCTATCTATAGATTGTTTCCTTGTCTATCACCAAGCTGTTATCATTTGTCTTGAGGAAACATATGGCAGTTGATTTCCTTCTAGGGTGACTGAAGATAAAGTGCTATGTTATTAAAATATCTGAATTTGTGCTAAAATGCACTCATAGGATATATGTTGTTAGAAAGCTTAAAAATTGATATGTTAGATTTTTCTATCTTTTAAATAGTAATTTTAAGTACTCTGTTATTTCTATATTCTTGGATTGATGACCAAGGTGACAAAGGTGCAGTGTGCCATCATTCTCTACTTTTCATGGACACTGATGAATAACTCTTGGGTCCTCAAGCAGCAGTAAGCATAGAAATTTAATAAAGAAACAAATAAATGCCTAACAATCCTTTTTTTCACATACTCAAAACAGCAAGCACTGCACTTTCCTCAGTAGTATAAGCTTAGCTAAAAAATATTGGCAAGTCATAGCAGATTGATGTTTCTTGATATTCATCTTTAAACCCAGTTCTTTACTCCAAGATTTTTGCACCTGCATGTAGCCTAAAACCTGTTTCCATATGATTAGCTTTACATTTGTCTTCTGCTCTATGGTCAGTTACTTTTGGGGTCCTCTGAGCTCATTATGTCCACCTAAAGTACTCATTCAATTATTTCTTTGAATTCTCTCTTGGCATAAATACACTCATCCAGTCTATGGAAAACTTCTGAAGCTTTGGAATTTGAATCAGGATCTGTCCTCACCCGATGAGATAATGGCATGGGATGTATCAAAAACTTCATAGTACAAGCAAATGGGCTCTAAAAATGAGCCCCAAATCAAATATACATATATATTTGCTAGGCTGGTGGTGTTTGGTATTTTAAGTTAACGTGTCTTGTATTAAAAAATACTGTTTCAAAGTGAACTTTGTGTTGAACCACCTTGTGGGACTTCAAAATGCTTTAATTATATTGGGCCTCTTGCATTTACAAGCTACAACTTTATAGTTATTTCATGAAAAAGTTACTTTCCTTTTCTCTCCTTTCATCTCCTTACTTCTGATGGAACAAATGTCATAATCTCATTGCCATTCACCAACTCCCACAGCTTTCAAAACTCTATCTCTGCAAGTGGATTCCACTATAGATAAACTATATTTAAGCCTTCTTATTTCCTGTTGTCTAGTATAGGCTTTAGTTAAAAAATTTAGTACACTTGAACAAAGTCGTGTTTATCTGAGCACTATTCTTATCATTCTGTGGTAGCAATTTTTCATGCAGGAAGTCCTAGGTTGAATCCTTGGAACTGACAATTCCAGCTGTGGATCAGATGTTAAGTGGAGAGATGCTATCTATTTGAATAGATGGGAGCACATCTAGCACTGGGCTAGATGGCATACAAGACCCTGTCAGTCCGTCTATCTATCTGTTCACCTACCCACCCTGCATCTAATTTATCTATTTCAGACTTAAGCAATGTGCCCTTCTTCCCATTCCCTACCAGATACTAATACCTTGTGGCAGGTTTTGTAACAAGTTGTTTAAAAAAACAGAAACATTCTCCTTTGGGTTTACATAAAAATGTGTTTTCTGAAAAGCCTGTAGTTAATTAGCTTGTGTTTTATGTGTTATTCAGATTATAGTCACAATAAATTTTACTGACAAATATTTGGACTGCAATCAGTCAATGTTATCCAAGGCCTATGAAAAGATGTTTTCATTGACATCTGTTCTTCCCATCGTGCTCTGTTAGTTCTACAAACAGGTTTGTTCTGTGCTTTACTTTCTTTCCTCATAGTTTTGTGTTGTCTGTGATTATATGGCAAGCAAAGTGATTTTACTCTTGCGAGCCATACCAGAGACTTATAGAATATGCATCAGAATCTTCACTCACACTTATTTGGGAAAGATTGCATGAAGCTGCCTTCAGGAATGGATATGTTCATAGAGCACACATGATCCCTGAAGCCAAATGTGTATGAATTCTTATCTATTTGTAAAAATAGATAAGGAACCTAGAATCAAATATCTTTTATTCCACCATACTTGTCAAAAACACAAGATATGCTTTTGTAGCCTTCTGGGTGACTCCACAGGGAAAGGAGGGGAAAGTTTGATGAGAATATCACAGGGACAGTTTACACCTAAAAGAGCAAAGGATGACATTACGGGCATTATAAGGTCCATTCACCTCTTTGAATTCTGACTCAGAATATCTTAGAGCCTCCAAAGCCATGGAAATAGTACTGTTGCTAAGCAGTGGAGCATTGAAGAGAGCCACAATGTAAGGCCAGGTTCCTTGGAAGTAAACGTTTTCTCAGCAATTTCTTCAAAATGTCTATTTAATAAGCACATATGGAATACAGATGTGACATGGGATATAAGTATTGGAAGCAACATTTGTTGCAGCTCTCCTGATCCTTACTCTAGCGGATCACTGGGATTTCTGATCTTTAGTCTTCACTTAAAATATTTTTTATGCTTGTTCTTCAGAAATATTAGTATTTCATTTGGATCCTGAGAGCTTGATTAAGCTGGATTGGCCTGGACTAATCTAATTGATTTCTCCTTGGAATCTCTGACTTTGGCTTATCAAGTTGCATTGCTTAGCAGGAGGCACTTATTAAAGCAAGAAGTCATTGCAAGGAGAAGACCACCCATGTTCAGGTCTTTAAAGAACCATATTCATGTGGTGAGATGGGTGGCAAACAAATTAAATACATATATACATATATGCACAAACAAACAAACAAATAAATATTCTCCAGCAGAGACCTAGAGTTAGGAAAAGAAAGAGTGGAAATCGGGAAGTGTAAACTGGAAGGACTTGATGCATTTCAAGTTTTTCATAGAACAAATTCCTCATCTGGAGCTTTCCAAGGTGCTTAAAGACCAGCCTTACTGCCTGCCAATGGAGGAGTTCAAATGCCACAGAGGGTGATAGGTGAAAAAGATCCTTGCACTGGTTCTTGGCTTGGTTAAAAAAATGCTCCCTGAGTTGAAGCATAATCATGGACTAAAACAGCCTGAGATAATATGATAATATGATAATATGATAAGATAATAATCTTTCCATGCTGCCGACAACACTTCGTTTTAGTTGTTCTGCTGATGTTTCTAGATGATTCTTCCACATGTCTTTTATATTGGCATGTCTCTCAAGTTCTGCTGATATAACAGATTGTAAGGTAGTTCATCTGGTAGAACTTGAATGTAGAATTGCTCTTAATTTTTTTTTAAAAAAACAACAGCAATAGGGAGCCCCAGTTAACAATCTAGATTAAATGCAGTTGCAGAGAAAAACAAATAATCTAATACCAGTCTCCAGAAGTACATTTTGCCATATGCATACAGAGTATGTTTTATCTTTATGTATTCATCGATGGTGCTTAACACAGTGTTTAAAGAATGGAGGGAACAAATAGTCCCCACACTCTCAAGCTACACAAAGCTGGATTCCCTCTGGATGATCGTGATTAATAGCCGTGAAATACCTTAAAGAACAGAGAGTTTTAAATCCCCAGTAGATGCAATTCCTACATTATAGTTTATTTGAAATTCATCCCTAATTCCATCTGGGTTAGATGATACTGGCCATCATACTGAGCTTAACCATAATATATTTATTTGTTTTTAGTTTTTGTTTTGTACAAAACAGAGCCATTGTGATTGTAAAAAGTAGTTTTATGGCTTAGCATGTTGTCTGAATCGAGCCGTAATTTACTCAACCACACATGATTAAGGAGAGCATAGACTAGCACGATAAGTTAAACCATGCTATCATAATGCTTCCTCTTTCTACTCATGGGGCATTCACCCTCATATTTAGGATTTAAAATGGTCCAAAGCAGAAAAGGTTTTATTGCATTTAGCTCTTTTCAGGAAATCAATGTCAGAACAAATTCTATGCCTCATGTAGAATAGAAAAAGGAAGCATTGCAGCATCCCCATGGTCATGCGATCAAAGTTTCAGTGCTTGGCAATTGACTCACATTTATGGCAATTGTAATATCTTAGGATCATATGATCAGCTTTTGTGCCCTGCTGACAAGCAAAATCAATGATAAATCCAGATTCCTTTAACAATCATGCTACTTAACAAATGCAATGAATCACTTAACAACTGTGGCAAGAAAAGTTGTAACATGGGGCTTAACACTAAACAAATGTTTCACTTAGCAAAGTGAATTTTGGGCTCAATTGTGATCATAACTAGAGGACTAGTTGTAGTTCTTCTTCTTCTTCTGTAGTTTTTAAAGCATTCGCTTTAAAAGACTATAACCAGCTTCGTATTATTCTCTATTTTGATGGTTTATCATGTGTTTTGGCATGAATCACTCAGGAGATGGGCTGGAGAAGAAGCCAGCCAGCAGGACGGGCTTCTGAAATCTGCAGGTGTGTTGTGATTGTATGCGAGTCCAACAAGCAAGAGATTTGATGAATGCTAAAATTTATCTGTAGCTGGAGGGATAACTGAGTGTACAAGGGTTTGTGTTTGAACTCTCTCTCTCTCACACACACACCCTGAAAGCCTGAAGGTTTGCTTTCTTTTTTTCCAAAGCAAAACAAAAGAATATTTCATGTAATTACAGGTATCATGTGTGACTATCAATTATAGCTTCATTAGGAAATCTTTCATTTGAACTAGTCAATAATACTTTTTTTCTGATATTGCTTGACAAAGGAGAATACATGTCTTTTTGCCCAAAGGTGTTGCAGGTATGAGATTGCTAGACCAAGAGAAGCTGGGCTCTTATGGGAGACAAACAGTCTAATTTTGCCAAAGTAAATGGCTAGAAAGTGGAAGACGGAAGGGGAGAAATGGAGGCTCACTACAAACTGTTCAAACTGTCAAATTCCTTTTGAACAAATTAGCTGATTATAATCTTATTGATGCTTGGATGCCATCCAGGGTTTCTTTTACCCACTTGTAAAGAATGATTTTTTTAAAATTGGAGTTTTCTTTTCTAAAATCAGCTTTCTATCCTGACCCTGAAGGGAAAGATTACTAGTAATAGAGCAAAATCCAAATTCAAATCCTTATCTTTCTTAGTACTCCCAAATAGTTGTGAATATGTAGGTACATCACTTCATGAAGAGTTTCTGGTTTAACTCCTGGGTACTTGTCCTTTTATTTAAAAACATCAGGAACTATATTAGCAATCTTCTAAACATGAAATGGCTGGCACACAAATCACTTGGAAAAGTAATGGAGAATCCGTGGCTGAAAGATCCCCATTTCAAAAGAACTGCTTAGTTTGTTAAGAATAAAAAGAGGGTGAGATTTTTTTCCCCCTTTATGTCTTCTCTGTTGTTCCTTTTTGGTTTCCCTTTCCCACTAGTCTCACCGGAAAGACAGTACATTAAAAGGCTGGCATAATTTGTATCTTTTCTGAAAGATCAGGAGTTTGGCCTCCAAAGCTTTTGAAGAACTCTTTCCTAATATACTTCGTTTTGCTCTCATTTGTCATCCCAGCCCAGAAGTTGCTGTAACAAGGAAGCTACTGGAACAACTAGTTTTGTAAAGTATTTCCTATAAGACAAACATAATTATGATTCTAATTGTAATGTTTGTATTTCAGACATTTCAAAATTAAAGAAATGGCTAGGTTTTATACCTGCAAAAAATGTAGATGGTTATATTGCTTTGAGAGTAAAAATCTAAAGCACATTTATTAGGATCAATTAATGTGATCATGAAAACAATTACAAAGTTTTTTTTTCTGAATGGAAATTATCAACCAAGGATCAAACATGTGATCATAATGAAATAATAATAATAATAATAATAATAATAATAATAATAATAATAATATAGTATTTGTGACACATCTTTAAATGTTCAGTTGACTGAGTTTCATGTTTAATGAATAAAAGAGATGATGATGATGATAATAATAATAATAATAATAATAATAATAATAATAATAATAATAATGGGTTGTGGAGCAAATTGTGTCTGGCCCTTCACCTAAGATCTGTCTGATATGGTTACACCTGTTCAGCATAGCCCTTAGGATCACTAGAGCACGCAAGCCCCTCCACCACGACAAGGTAGAGCTCCTCAGAGGGGAGTTTGGATTTGAGCACAGCAAAAGCCACTGGGAACATCAGGTTGAGAAAGTTTTAGAGAATGAGAAACTCAAGATCTTGTGGGACTTTAGGATTCAGACTGACAGGCACTTGGTCCACAACACACCTGACATAACAATAGTTGAAAAGAAAAAAATATGGTTCACTGACATTGCAATACCTGGTGATGCACGGATTGAAGATAAGCAGCAAGAAAAAATCACAAAGTACTGGGACTTGCAAATTGAAGTTGAGTGACTGTAGAAAAAGAAATTGTGTGTTGTCCCGATTGTAATTGGAGCCCTTGGAGCAATATCCAAAAGGCTATCCCATTATTTAGAAATTCTAAATTTACTGGACTTGAACATTTTGACTCTACAAAAAACCACCTTACTCGGAACAGCTTACATCCTCCGACGATACCTTAACAGTTCCTAGGTCCTTAGTTGGGATTCGAGCTGCTGAGCTATTAACCAGACTCAAAGGCTGTGAATCTCACTACCGATTAAATAATAATAATAATAATAATAATAATAATAATAATAATAATATCCCAAAAAATCTCCAGCACCACTTGAACATCACTGGCATTGACAAACTGTCCATAAGTCAATTACAAAAGGCAGCTGTCCTTGGAACAATTTACATCCTGCAACAGTACACCATCACATCTGCCTATTTCAGTTCCCTGGGAAGGAATCAATGAGTGGATAAAAATACCAAATCCTGGCTAAGCATCTGGCTCCCTATGCCATAACAATAATAACACCAACAACAAATATTACAATAAAAACCATGCTATAGCAACAAAAAGAAATTCATAAGCTAATATATTAATATTAAGCCATCTCCCAGAAGATGGCTTAACCTATTTCCTTGGTGGCAAAGACTAGGGAAAAACCCAATTTTTTAAAGTTGTCTTGAAGGTTTGTAAGTTTGGAAATGGGGACTTATTCTAAAAGTACTGCAACAGAAAAGGCATTTCTTCTAGGTCCTATCAGAAGAAATTGCCTCAAGAAGGAGATCCAAGCCTGGACAATCATGTGATTGGTCAGAAATAACCAAAGATAGATAGTCTTGAGGATAACTTGGTCCTGTACCATGTAGAGCAGTAATGGCTAAACTTTTTGCTGTCGCATGCCAAAAGCGGGGAGAGTGTGGAGGGTTGCGCGCGTGCTGCCCACATCCATAATTCAATGTGCCCCCCTCGCAGGCATGCACGATCCCCCTGCACTCCCCCCGCTTTTGGTACATGATGGCATGGTGGATCCGGTAGGCCCATTTTTTTGCGCTCCCCAGGCTTTTTTGCAGCCTGGGGAGGGTGAAAACGGCCTTCCCCACCCCTGGGAGGCCCTCTGGTGTCTGGAAACGGTCCGTTTGCCGACTTCTAGTGGCACCGGAAGGCTCGTTTTTTGCTCTCCCCAGGCTCCGGAGGCTTTCTAGGAGCCTGGGGAGGGCAAAAATGGCCTTCCCTACCCCCCCCAAGACCGTCCAGAGGCCTCTGGAAAGCCTCTAGAGCCTGGGGACAGCGAAAAACGGACCTTCTGGTCCCACCGGAATTTGGGAAATGGGCCGTTTCCGGCCTCCGTAGGACCTTGGGAGGTGGGGTGGGGAAGACCATTTTCACCATCCCCATGCTCCTAGAAAGCCTCTGGAGCCTGGGGAGAGTGAAAAACAGGCCTTCCCCACTTCCCCGGAGGCCCTCCGGAGGCCGGAAACAGCCTGTTTCCCGACTTCCGGTGGGCCCAGAAGGTTTGAAAATCAGCTGGCTGGCACGCACATTTGCACTGGAGCTGAGCTAGGGTAACACGTGCCCACCAATATGGTTCCACAAGTCACAGGTGGCATGCGTGCCATAGGTTCGCCATCATGCATGTAGGGTTTTGTTAGTGATAACCAGCACCTTGAATTCATCTGGAAGGATGTTGGGAGCCAGTATAGCTTCCTAAAAGTAATGTTATATGAACATATCATGGTGACCCATATCTACCCATCCCACTGCAGTTTGGACAGTCTTCAATAGCAGTCTTATACAGAGCACATCACAGTAGTCCATGGGGAGGGGACTAAGGCATGGGTGACTACAAGTGGGGCTTCCCAATCCAGGAATGGACACAATTGGTGCACCAGATGAGATTGTGCAAAACTCTTCTTAGATACAACTGCCAGCTACTCTTTGAGGAAGAACTGTGTATCCAGGAAGATTTTTGAAGTCCATACTTGTTCATTCCCTCCAGACATAATGGTGATAAATGTCTAGTTTCTGGATTCAGAAGACCAAATCTGACAGCCATTTAGTCTTGCCAGGATTGAGTTAAAGCCTGTTCTTCCCCATCCAGGCCTCCATAGTCTCCAGACACTGGGGGAAAATCTTGACTGTGCTATCTATTTGGCTATAAATGTACAACTGATTATCATCAACATACTGATGAACAGACAATGTCATCCAGTGACTTCATTTAGATGTTGTGGAGAGAATGTAGAGTTCTGAGGCACCCCATAAAACAGAGGTTGAGGGCTAGGCCTTTCTTTCCCCATTGAAAGAAAAAGAGGAATCACTCCAATACCATGGTCTCTAAGCCCAACCCTCTGAGCTCAGAAGAATACCATGGTCAAGAGTATTAAAGACCGTTGAGAGATCAAGAAGGTAAGAAAGTTGCTATACCCCCATTCTGAGCCGACTATAGGTTGCTGAAAATGGAACCAATACTGCCTTAATACTATGTTCTGATCTATTGGGCCAAACTAGGTGGCAATATCTAGTGGACTTTAGCTAATGTCAAAAAGCTAAGCAAGGAGAGACCTGGTTGGAAGACAGCCAGGAAATCCCAAGTCTATAGACTAGGCAATTGGGGGTGGGGGTAGGGTGGGGAAGCCAAGAGAGGGCAACATACAGTATATCAGTTCAGTATTGTTACCATGAAAACAATATGGACATGTCCATGAAATCAGCAGCAATTGAACCTGCCTCAGAGATTTTATCTTACCTTTCTTTTACTGTACTGTGGATAGTTAATTTATACTTAGCAAAGCTGGCAAAATGCGTAATTAAACTTAACAAAAAATATCTGGGGGTGGGAAGGGAGAAAGCATGACAGACAAAGAAGGAGGAACATGAATGACAGAATTTTGGCAGATCTACAAAAGGAAAGAACACAAAAAGAAAAGGATTAGTGAAAATAAAGATCAAGAGAGGATCAAAACGTATACTGGCTAAATTCCAAGAGGCATTTCCTACAATTTATAAGTCAGTCTATTCTTAACTTTTGGAACAGAGGAACTAGTTGATCTTCACCTAAAACAATATTGACCACCCTCTGTGTTAGTGAATGAAAGGTCTTAGAGATTCTTAGAAAATCCAAAATGTAGTACAATTGTCAATTGACTGATGCTCTTATATATATTAGAAACAACTATCCCATAGGATAGCCTGATTTTTTTTTTGACCAGCATTAAGCATATGGAAAATTTCCAAAAGTTTTCCTTACTGGGAAACCAGATTACGTTGTTGTGGATTGTAGAGCATGTTTTGCTGCCGATTTGAAATTCCTGGGATTTACAATCCCAACACCTTTGGAAGGAAAAGGCTACTCTCGCTTTTCACATACACATGCTTTGTGGCTTTGCAAAAACTCAGTAAGCCACATAATAGACCCAACCCAGAGCTGCGCTGAATCCCTAAAGAGCAAAAGTTGCAGTATCTACAGTACATGCAATGAAATACAAGCAAGGCTCTCAATGGAACTGTTTAGCTTTTAAATACTACATGGAACAAGAGCTGCCATAAAAGCAGTAGCTGTTATGAACCAGAAAACATAGGGCAAGAAGGTGGGTGGAGGGAAGAGTGGGCAGGCAAGCACAGCCCATTGTCTCCCTTGCAAGTGGTCTGTAGTGCACTGAGCCTAGAGATTCCAGGTGGGTTTGGAATAAATGAACTCAGAGCTTACTTTTGATAAGAAAGCCTAATAAGATAAGCGTAAGGGGGAACGGAATGGTCTTGAAGGACAGGAGAGAGAACCACTACCAAGACAATAGTCAGATAAGAGGGTCTTGAGCCTGGGCCAAACGTCTCACACAAGTTCTCCTGCTAGTTCATACAAAGAGGGAGGGGATAGCACATTTAGATTTATAAGATTATGTGGATAGTTCTTGCTTAACAACCATTCGTTTAGCGACCGTTTGGTGGCACTGAAGAGAGTGACTTATAATTGGTTCTTGCACTTCTGACCATTGCAACTTTTCCACAGTGATTTGATTGAGATCCAGGAGTTTGGCAAGAGGCTCACACTTGTGACTGTTGGAGTGTCCTGATTGCCATTTGCAACCATCCCTGCTGGCTTCTGACATGGAAAGTCAACGGAGAAGCTGGCAGGAGGTTGCAAATTACGGCCCCATGGTATATCACTTAACAACCACAGGTGATTTGCTTAGTGAGCACGCCAAAAATGTTGTAAAATTGGGTGGAGTAACATGATGCATAATGACCGTGCTGTTTAACAACAATCTTTAAAATCCTATTGCGGTCGTAGGTTGAGGACTACTTGTAATCCAATATGGCAGGGGTGTCAAACTCAAGGCCCAGGGGTTTAGATCTGGTCCATGGGGCCATCCTGGAAAGAGCAAAGGACCAGCCCACAGTGCCTCGGTCAATGAAAATGGAGCTTGGGAGGCCTGCGGGCAGCACTCCATTTTTGCTGGCAGAGAGCAGCCAAAAACAAAGCTCGGGAATTGGTTTTCATTGGCAGAGCCCTTGGGCCACCCACCACAGGCGCCCCCGACATGAGCGATGTCAAGCTGGCCATGCCTACTCTAGCCCCCCAAGGTCAAACACAACCCTGATGTGGTCCTCAATGAAATCAAGTTTGACACAGTGGTGAAATCTAAATTTCTTTCCTACTGGTTCTGTGGGTATGGCTTGGTGGAGTAATGTGACTGGGTGGGCATGGCTATGTATCCAAGTGACCGGGGGATCAAAAGACAGAAACTCACTAAGAATGTCCTGCTGGCGCAGGGTTGGACTAGATGACCTCTAGGTCCCTTCCAGCCCTGGATTATCCCCTGAAGCTGCATCTAGTGCTGGGTTTGTAGTCCTTCCTCCCTCTTCTTTTTCTTTCCTTTCCTTTCTTCCTTCCCTCCCTCCTTTCTTTCTCTCCCTTTTGAAAATGCACCCCCACCCTGTTCTTTGCCTATCCCTCCCCCATTTTTAGCCTATCCCCCATCCCCCATTTGTGGCCTAGCAGGTTTCAGGGAAGTCTGCTTGGAGCAAAAACGGACCCCCCCACCCCCGTAAAAGAAAGTTCCGATGATACTGAAGATGTCTAATTTTGTAGAGATGGCTAAAATTTCTGCATACCTAAAAGAAAGGACTCATGAAGTTTTTGCTAAGGAGTGGAAGAAATGGGTAGAATACATGAAGAATAAATATCAAAGCAAGAAGTTTCAATTAGCACTTAACTGAATTTATATTTTTCATATTTAGAATTAATCTAAAAGAGAAATGTATCGAATTTGATAATTTTTAATTTTTATTATATTTTATGTAATTGAATTTATATTTTTAATATTTAGATTTAACTTTAAAGAGAAATGCGCTATGTACTGTTTGACTTGAATTTGATATATGGAATATTTTTTATATTTAGAATTAATCTAAAAGAGAAAGGTATTGAACTTGATAGTTTTTAATTTTTATTATATTTTATGTAATTGAATTTATATTTTTAATACTTAGATTTAATTTTAAAGAGAAATGTATTATGTACTGTTTGACTTTGACTTTGTTATATGGAATATTGGGAATTATAGTTAATGTTATACATTTACATTACTTATATGATATTTCAATTTAAATCTTGAGAAGTTCAAAATTATTTTACTAGATTTTTTTTAAATAGTTTGTTAAGAGTTAAGAGTTTTTTATATTGGATTTATGTTGTCATATATTGGTTTAAAAGAAAAGTTTTTTTTTATTACTTAAGGTTAAAATTGGATATAAAATAAGGTTATAGCTTTTTCTTAGTTGGATCTCACCTTATAAAATTGTTAAATATTGAATGTTAATGTTTGTTTAATAGCGGAAGTCAAGGGGGGGATTGGGGAGGGATAGGGGGGATAGGGTGGGGGTGGTAGGGGGGTGGGATGGGGAAGGGGTTTTAAAAATAAACTGTAATGTAAAACTTTTTCAATAAAAAAAAAAAAAGAAAAGAAAGTTCCGATGATTGTGCGCCATAGGTGTGATCCTCGGAGCCTTTTTTTTAACCTTTTAAAAGCGGTTTTTTACTACTGGCTCTGGCGAATAGGTAATAAAAAAATGCTTTGAAAAAGAAAAAAAAAGGCTATGATGATCACGCGGCACAGCTGTGATCATCAGAGCCTTGTTTTTACTGCTTAATCTCCTCTACTTTGTTAGGGTTGCTGGCAAAAAGGCTTCTGAATGTGTAAAGGCTTCAAAGCACACTCAGATGGATATGTAGAGAACCCTTTAAAGTCAGAACACTCTGGAGGAAAGGTTTGCAGGTGTAGCTTCAGCCTAGACCCTCAATCTTTGTGCATTCAAACAAAAGTTAAATAGTACTACTACTGGTGTACTTTTCTGTAACAGAGTGATGCTGTTTTAAAAATAGAAACACCTAACATCTTATTCTTGCTGGAGACTCAACTTATCTGGAATTGAGGTCCTTAGAGTTCAGTATGGCTGACAGAGAGGAAGAATGAGATCTGTAGTTCAACTCATAAATCACCAGATCCTGCTCTTTAGGTTACAGCCATAGAAAAACTTCCAAATGTACAGTTTAAGACCAAATCAACTGGGATTTTTTCCATTCAGCTCAACCAAAAGTCTTTTCTTCTAAGCCAGTCAACAGTAATTTCAACCTTTCCATCCTTAACGCCATCTTTGGTAACCATGATTCAAATGATTCTGAAGTTAGACTGGTCTTTTGGGGGGGAGGGGGGGGTTACAGCATTATGTTCATGTAGCAGATATGATTTTACTACTTAGATATCTATAACTTATGTTTTAATAGTTTCTGTTTAAATCTGAAAAACCTTCAAACACTGATATAATGCAGTTGACATTAAGAGTTCATCTACCCAAACCTACTCCACCAAGTCTCTGGAAAAATCACTCAAGCTGGGATCAGGTTTGATTGGAGATTTGCAGGGCTGGAGAAAATAACCTTAGTGCCTATCTTCTGTGTGGTTAAAATAATAGCAAAGAATCCTCTTATTAAAAAGTGACTTTCAACTCTCTGCTGACTCATAAGAAAAGTGTTGACAAAGACTAGCAAGATGATGCAGAGTGAGCTTACGTACAAAATGTGTGGAGTATAAGTACAATGAAAGTGTCTTGGGTTGAAAGTCTGTTGGAGTCTTCTCTCAACAAAGATTTTTGTCATTTCCTATCCTGAGAGATTCGAATGGTACCCTCCCTAATTGTGTTTAGAAAAGCAGCTGAAACAGACTTTTTTTGGTTGCTGGAATAGTTTTATGATTTATATGAAGATTGGTTGCTTTTGCAGATGGCCTTTGATGGGATCAGGATGAAGGCACTGTGATTCTCCTGGTCCTGCTACATCTCTGGCAATTTCATCCATTGTGATATCCTTCAGGGCTAGCTGTGGAGGTTGGGTCTGGAGTGTACTCTTTCCAGACAGGATGGTTCCAGTTGGTTGTGGAGAGAGGTTGAACCACAAGCATTCTATTGTGGTATGCTACACATCATGGTCCTTCCTCCCGGCTGCTTAACATCCAGATGAAACCAGTGGAAAAGCTTGGAATCAGTATCATGAATATATGGATGATATCCAGTTATATATCTGCAGCCCCAGGTCAGACAGGATAGGTGGTTAAAGTGTCACCCAATACCTTGGATGGAACTAGTTTACAATCCAGGAGTCCTCTTGAACTTAAACGTTCCTTTTAGATTGTGCAGTTGTACAACTATGTTTGGTATGTGAGTTGAAAGCCAGTTTGGTCTAGTGGTTAAGACACTGTGCTAGAAACCAGGAAACTGAGAGTTCTACTTCTGATTTAGACATGAAAGTTAGCTGATGACTTTGGGTTAGTCACTTTGTCTCGGCCCATGATGTCAGGCTTGGGCGATAAGTCTGTTGGTCAATTTCTGTTGCAACCAAATGGTTCAATGCTCAGTGAACCCTGCACTTGTGGGAAAAATTCTAGATGATTTTGTATGTTAGTGAAATGTATTTCTGAAATGGGAAACTTCAAAAATCACTTTATGTCTGGATATTGCAATTCAATATATCTGAGGCTGCTCTTGAAGATCATTTAGAAGAGTCAGCATGAGGTGACCAAGGAAGTTACAGGTGCCCATATTAATTCATGTAACTGTTACTGTGGAAACTTCATTGGCTGCCAGTTAGCTTTCAGATGTAATTCAAGGCAATAGCTATCACCTTTAAAACCTTAACATGCTTTTAGATCTGGGTATATCTAAGATTATTTTTTCTAAGAAAGAAAGCTTGTTTATAAGCTCTTGTATTTGTCTTGTTATTTTAAGACATTGTAGTTATGTATTTATATAATTTATAATGTATAAAATTATATATTACTCAGTATATGGTTGTTTCTGAATCCATCACTGTATTTTTTTTGTGGGAGGAATGATGCATTTTGCATTGTAGTTTTATGATAGGAAACTGGCCAAATTCCAAAGCTCAGAATCTGACCCTCAATTATTGAAACAATTCAGATCATCATGTTTCCCATTCTTACAGTACTTATTTTTGCCTCATACAAATATTAATTATAATGCTTTCATTTTCTTTCCTATCAGGAATCCTTATTCTCTAAATTAAAGGCAGTCAACTGCTGATACAAATCCAAATGAATATACATTCGATAATAAACATTTGGCAAAAATCTCAGTTTCAATTTCTTTCTTCTGGAAACACACCTAGGACTGCACATCTTCTCTGATTTGCATGGCTGTAAGGTAACACCCAGTTCATTTCTGCAGTATTTTTCCTTTTATTATTCCAACCACAAATGAAGACTCTGATCTTATGAAAAGGGTTCTTCTTGAGAGCTGCATGCAGTGTACAGTCAGAGATTAAATAGGGTGGTTTCACAATTAATATAAGTAACAATGATGAAAGAAAGGTGCTACACACATTATACAGATACAATACTTCTGCAAATGTTTCAAATACCAATGTTCTATTACTTTTACATTTTCATTTTTAGCAGTTGTAATGTGGAAAGAAAGATTAATTTGGTAAGCAACAGCACTGACTCTGTTGTTGTTATAATTAAACCATTAGAACTGGTCCAGTCTAAATTCTTAAGTTCCACACTGCATTTCTAATGCCTCATTATGCATGGAGGCTAGAATGGAGACCAGAATTTGGCAAGCTATGCTATTCTGTTGGGTGAAGTTAGTATTTCTACCTATAGGCTTAGCACCACTGGTATTAGAAGATAAGTTTCAAAATGGGTGGAAACAAGCAGTTTATAATAAGGTTCCCCCCACTCCCCGGGACTCTCCCCTACTTATCTATTATCTCTAGGCTTTGAGCAAGCAAGAACCACACTCAAGCAACAACAGTATGATATAGACTGGCAAATGGATGTGGGCAATATTACTCAGCTTACCATAATGGACAATCACCTTGACACTCTAATTGGAAGATACAAACAGATCTTTACCCTTTAAGAGTACGTCCTTATGACTCAGAATAAGAACAAACTATAGAACAAATGCTTTTGTACTGTTTTACACAGCATCCCAAATACCCTAATGGCCCCACTCCTGACTAATAAAACAGGATATATCCTGTTTCCCCCAAAATAAAATATCTCCTGATAATAAGCCCAATCAGGCTTTTGAGCACATGACAATAAGGCCAAGTACTTATTTCAGGGTTCAAAAAAAATCTAAGACAGGGTCTTATTTTCGGGAAAACATGGTAATGACCTAACAGTACAAGCAATTCTTACTTTCTTATATTAATCCTGAAATAACATATAAGATTGCCAAGTTCTGCGGGGTGGCATATAGAATTAGAAAAAGAATTACAGGTAGTCTTTGACGTACAAAAGTTCATTTAGAGACCATTCAAGTTACAACGGCACTGAAAAATGTGATTTATGACTGACTGTTACACAACCGTTGAAGCATCCCCAAGGTCACATGATCAAAATTCAGATGCTTGGCAACTGACTCATATTTATGATGGTCGCAGTGTCCCAGGATCATGTGATCAGCTTTTGCGACCCTCTGACAAGTACAATCAATGGGGAAGCCAGATTCACTTAACAACCCTGTGACTAACTTAACAAATTCACTGATTCACTTGACAACTCTGGCAAGGAAAGTAATAAAATGGAGCAAAACTCCCTTAACAAATGTTTTCATTTAACAACATAAATCTTGGGTTCAATTGTGGTTGTAACACGAGTGCTACCTGTATTTATTTATTTAGCATATGACAATAGTACATTAGCCAGAAGATTACAGTGTTAGTACAGAATAGTTGTTTGGCTGCCTAAGACTGATAGTCCGTTTGGTTCACGCTTGCTCACTATGCAGAAGTGCACCACCAGGGGTGAAACTAGCTCCACATCAGAATGACTAATAGTGTTCTGCAGTGTCATCCGGGACTTTTTTCTTACACTGGTGTTGTCTTATGTTTGGATGTCACATTTGGGTAGGCCGGTACCCGTTGGGTTTCTACGTCTGCACAAAACACTGTTATTTTTCTCACCCAAATGGTACTAATTTATCTACTTGCATGTAGCATGCGTTCAAACTGTTAGGTTGGCAGAAGCTGAGGCAAGTGACAGGAGGAGCTGAGACTCGAACTGCTGGAGCACAGACCGTCTCCAGTGTCTTTAAGCCAGTGAGCCATCATGTCTCTTTTGAAAAAGAATAATTAAAAGCAGTCAAACTTGTTTGGGTAGGGAATAGTTTTACCTCAGCATTATCCATTGGTCATTTTTTTATGTTAGTTACTGTATTGTATTGTATTGTATTTTCCTCAGATTTGTCAGGGGCTCTATAATTATAGATTTTAGGTTAGTTTTAAATAACAAGAATTTTATAGCACTCCTTCTTATTGATTTTAGCCGCCCAGAGTCCTTAGAAAGTTGGGTGGCATAGAAATACAAATAAATAAATAAATAAATAAATAAATAAATAAATAAATAAATAAATAAATAAATAAATGATTTTTTGGATGTTCTGAATATTTGAAAACTATTTTTTCTTTTTTATTTCTGCTGTTTAATGACCACAATAAAATTATTTGAATTTGTTATAATTAGAAAACATGAATTTGTAAATTAATGATAGTGTTCTTATGAAATTTATCATGTATTCAGTCTTTCAATTAGGAGGAACAACAAAGAGGTGACAGATATTTATTTAAGCACCAGCCTAATATATGTGCTTTTCATGGTAACAGAATGAACACAATGTGTTCAAGTCTCTCTCTCTTTTTATAATAATTTAATTAAACATTAGAATTAGAAAGATAAAAAGTAAAAACTGAATCAATAAAAAGCAAAATAAAAAGTGCCAAAAAGAAAAAAATGCAATAGAAAAGGAAGAAAAAATAACAAAATATTAAAGAAAAAGAAAATATATAAAGAAATGATTTCCTCTTCATCAGAACACATATAAAAGTCTATTAAAAGTTAATAGCAACGTATGCTTTACTTTGATCACATAAACCAACTTTATATTCCTTTGTTAAAAGTAGAAGTTTTGATCTTTAGTCCCTTCAATTAATGTCCTAAATCTTTTCTTATTTTTTCTTTATCTTTCTCACAAAATTCTTCAAAGCTTTACCAAGTCTCTTTTTTAAATCCAATATAAGAAAACGGACATTGTCTTACCTGAACATCCCTTTTCTGGGTGCTGCGACCACTATCCATGGCTGGGTTCTTCCTCAGGTTTTGACAGGAACGGAGTGAGAGCTGAATTTAAATTCTTCTGGCTTAGCCATGCCGACAGTCCCATGATCACCCAGTCTGTCACGAAGGTGCGGCAAGTCTATACAAAGTCAAATACAGGAACAAACAGGATACAACTCATCCACCCAGAGGTGGGAAATAAGGATGAAAACTAGGGCAGGAAGCCAACAAAACCATGGGGGGGAATGAATAGTGATCACAGTGCCCAGAAAAGGGACGTTCAGGTAAGAAAACGTCTGTTTCCTGAGTGCTGCTCCCACTATCCATGGCTGGGATATACCCAAGCTCAAATCCCGAGAGTAGGAGGCTGACTGCCCCCAGAGTCCCGGAGCAAAAGAACAGATTGCAAAACTCTACGGCCAAGCGAGGCTTTGGCGGAAGCATAAGAGTCAATTTTATAGTGGTGAATGAAAGGTAAAATTGACGACCACATCACCGCATGGCAAATATCCACCACCGATGCTTGCGTCACCCAGGCCACAGTAGTGGTCGCGCTATGAATGGAGTGTGGCAAAATTCTGCCAGGTCATGGCTTGGAGTTCAAGACAATACAGGCCTTGAGCCACCTGCCGACGGTGGAAGCCAAAACCCTCTGCCTCATCGAGGCCGGGTGAAAGGAAACTAGAAGTGCCTCCATTTTACGAAAGGAGGAGGTCTGACGAATGTAGAGACGGGGGGCTCGACGCACATCAAGAGTGTGCCAACGCTTCTCCCAGTGGTCACGCGGCGATTGGCAAAATCCGGCAAGATGAGCTCCTGGGCCCGGTGGAACCAGAAGTTCCCCTTGGGTATGAACAAAGGGTCTAGGTGTAATATCACCGCGTTATCTCAAAAGATGCAAAGATCCTTCCGGATAGACAGAGCCGCCAACTCTGACATTCTACTGGTGGATGTAACAGCCAGGAGAAAACCTTGAACGACAAGGTTTTCCCTGGGGCCGGACAATTTACAAAGCGGCTTGGTGGTAGGCCGGTAAACTCAATTGAAAGCCCGTTATGTAGTGTGCCACACCCATGAGTCCGAAGTTGACTGGGCCCACTGGTGGTGAAGGAGTTGGAGCCGACGCCAATGGGACCCGATGACTGGGAGTCACTTGCCCCTGCGGAAGGGCTTGTATCCGGAGCCCTAGACAGGTCTTTTGGAGCCCGTTTGATTCCTTGCTTGGTCATGGAAAGACTGTCCTGGTAGTGATCTCCACCTTGAAAGGAAGACCGTTGATATTAGGACCCACTAGGTCCAGAGTTGGATTGAAGGGGCTGCCTCTGTGAAAACAGTGTGTAACATCATTCCGGTTGACGGTATGAAAACGGGAGCACCTTCCATTTGTCCTTGTCCTCTATGAGTACCGGGTCTAATGCTGCTCCAAAGAGGTTGGGAGGCTTGTTCAGAACAGTGCCAGCTTCCACTTTGCCTTGAGATTGGCTTTCCAGTGGCGAAGCCAGAACAGCCTCCTTGACGTGTTTGTGGAAGCAAGGGCCCGCGAGGCAAATTTAACAGAGTTCAGGGAGGCATCGGCTGAACATTCAGTGGCCGCGACAATTTTATTTATGTCTTGATGTAACCTGGTTTCCTCAGGGGGAAGCCGGTCCTGCAATTGCTTCAACCAAAGTAAGAATGCACAATTGAAAAAGGAAGTGGCTGTTGCTGTCTTAATCACCCACGCCACTGCCTGGTGCGCCTTGCGAAAGGTGAGTTCTGCCCATCTGTCCTCAGTCTTAAGGCCATCCAAAGAGTAGTTGAGATGTCTGAGTTGGATGAAAGTGAGGCAACTGGAGTGTCAACTGCTGGCAATACAAAGAGCACTTCCAGATCTGGAGCTGCACAATATAGCTTCTTATCAAGGCTGCTGGGTGTGGTTAAGGACCCAGGTTGACCCCAAGTGGATTGGATTACGTCCAAAAACAATTGGGGACAAGGAATGACGTCCTTCTCTTGCTTGGACGCCTTGAAGAGCGCATCATGGGGTCCAGCACCGGGCTGGGATGGAGCTTCCCCAACCAGCCCAACGTTGGTAGTTAGTCTAGCTTTATGCAGGAGGGACTTGAATAATGAGGGACAGAATAACCCCATGAAAGACAGGATGTCTGGAGCCAATCCCTCATCCTTCAAGAATACAACGTCCTCTGGGCATTCCTCTCCATGATCTGAGTCGCGGAGGAGCCTGTATCCTTGTGTAGGGATGGAGGTGCATGAGAAACTGGTTGCTCTTGTGGAACAAGCTGTTTGGAAGGGGTCTGCAGTGGAATCTGAGCCGTCTGTTGAAGCCTAGCTGCTAAAAATGACAAGAAGGCGGAAGAAAGCAGAGACTGGAAATCAAATTGGGGACCAGGCAACGGCCCTTCCAGCATGTGGAGCCCTGCAGCGGTCAGAGTGAAGGTAGCCTCCGGCAATCTGTGGAGAGGCTGATGGGAGTTGGACAAGCCAACCCGCAACACATCTGGCAGAGAAAGAGACACTCCTTTGGTCATAAACAGAGGCTGGGCTGTAGAAGTCTCCTCAAGCATAAGTGGAGCTGATGGGGGGGGGATACAGACAAGGTAGACCTTGGCCTTGGGTCTGATGGCTCAGAAGCAGACGGTACCTGAGAAGTGTCCAGGCCCAGGGCCGTTGAGGCTGACCGCTGGGCCTTGCACATTGCTGTTCAAGAGCCTTGTGACACCGCAGGGTGTCTTTGTTGTCTTCATCTCACGGGATTTGCGGGTGGGCAAAGCAGCCCGCTTCCCTGAAGCCGCCTTAAAGCACTTGGCTGGAGGGCTAATCTCGGGCTTCAGATCTGACAAGAAAGATGAGTCCGCCATGGTAGACAGAAAAGGCAGCAACCCCCATACCTAGTGGTGATGAAGGACCTTCAAGTCAAACAGGCAGGGGTGGGATTCAGGCAAGAATGTGCTTGAAATGGTGGTAGCGATCTAATTGGTGGCCATGGTGCTATTTGCCAGTCAAAATGAGTCCCAAAATGGTGGCCACTACAAGGGCGTTTCAAAATGGCAGCCACAATTTGCTGGGCTGCGAAATGGCAGGCGCCAGCAGCAATACCCCAAAATAGCGACCGCAACAACAAAGACTCCCAATGACAGCCTGAAGGTCCGCCATGAGCAAAAATGACTTCACAGCCAGCGGCTGGCACGGCGCCAAGGCCCTCCCACCTGGTCGCCACAAATAGGCCCGATAGCCTCCAGACGTCAGAGCGCGCACCTGATGGTGCTGCCGCTCCGGAGCCGCCACTAGTGAGAGATGCAGAGGTTGCGGCAGCCTCTGAAGCCCGTTCCACATGCCAATGGCTAAAATAATGAAGCCGAATCCGCCCCAAAGGGAACAGAGTCCGACGGCTGCTAGCAGCATTAGTCGCTGAGGCGCGGTGGCCTGGAGCCCCAGACATGCTCCACACACCCTGCAGCAAGGATCTTCTGCTCTCTCCATAGAAAAGCTAATCAAAAATAAAGAAAAAAACCTGAGTGACCTAAAAACCAGTAGAAAAGCACTAGAAAGGGAAAAACTTTCCAGCTCTAAAACCCACGTCAGTTCTTGAGAGCAACTGAGTGAGAGGCTAGGGGATCATGGGACTGTGGGTGTGGCTAAGCCAGAAGAATTTAAATTCAGCTCTCACTCAGTTCCTGTCAAAACCTGAGGAAGAACCCAGCCATGGATAGTGGGAGCCCCGCTCAGGAAAATTATCCAAATCACTCATTGGGTCTTATAATTATTTTTTACAAAATTATCAACTGGTTTAATTCATATATTCAATATAAAATATTGTTCTTTCTTGTAGCCTGTCATTTTAAAATCCATTTGCAGATCATTCCTAGTCTTGTCTGGTAAAACCTATTTCTCTTCCATAACATCTTTTAATTCAGTTTATCTTTAATGGCAGAAAATTAGCTTCTGGGTCTGTAGTTGACAAGTATCCTTCTGTATACCCAATGGTAAAGTATCTTGCTTCCATGTGTTAGTAGAGGTAGTCCTCAACTTACAACAGTGCATTTAGTGACTATTTATAGTTACAATGTCACTGAAAAAGTGACCTATGACCATTTTTCACATTTATGACTGTTGCAGCACCCTTATAGTTATATGATCAAAATACAGACGCTTGGCAACTGATTCATATTATGATGGTTGCAGTGTCCTGAGGTCATGTGATCAGGTTTTGCGACTTTCTGACAAGCAAAGTCAATGGGAAAACCAGATTCACTTAACAACCGTGTTACTAATTTTAACAATTGCAATGATTCACTTAACAACAGTGACAACAGTTGTATAAAAAAGAACACCGCTTGGGGGGGGGGCAGAAAGCCCTACTAAGCAGGTATATACAAAAGTATGAAGGTTATTGCTTAATGCATTGTAAGCCGCCCTGAGTCTCCGGAAAAGGGCGGCATATAAATTGAACTTATAAACAAACAAACAGTGGGAAGAAAAGTCATTAAATGGGACAAAACTCACTTAACATTTCACTTAGCAACATAAAGTTTGGGCTCAATTGTTAAGTCATGGACTACCTGTAAATCAAATGTTAAGTGTTTGCTTTTACTTGTAATCTTGTCCCTTCTAGTTCCCTCTAGTGTCTAACCTAGTCCCTTCCTATTTCTTTTTTAAGAATTCAAAACAACATTTTCTGGTGGGAAGGATTCTTCTAATTAATTTCAAAATTTTATTTCAAATTGATCTGGACCTTTATTTAGTCGGTTTGCAACTTTTCAGAATCAACCTTGTAATCACCTTTTTGCTGTTTATTCCAAAACCAAAAGATTTTTAAAAAGTCTTTAAGCTTGCTATTTAAAATGTTTTTCATTGAGGATTGAAGGAGACTTGTCCAGCTATAAAAATTTGTCATTCTGAAGGTTCCTAATAGCTAAAAAGCAATTAACAAGTCAATTCAGAAAGTCATTAGAAAAGTCAGTATGAGAA
The DNA here is from genome assembly GCA_030761175.1 of Masticophis lateralis. Classification (NCBI taxonomy): domain Eukaryota; kingdom Metazoa; phylum Chordata; class Lepidosauria; order Squamata; family Colubridae; genus Masticophis; species Masticophis lateralis. The sequence goes on from JAUDYJ010000001.1 coordinate 91,545,457, forward strand.
CCCAGTGCCCTTTGGAAAGGCACCAACTGCGGTTTGAGCAAAGATGGCATTTCCTTATCTCCCAGAGCTCTGAAGTCACTGGAGACCACTGTCTTGCTGTCGCCTCTTAAGTAGCAACTGTCTGTAGCTACTGTAGCTTTGAGTGATCTCAAGTCCTTTCCTCCTCAGGAGAGGAACTGTGAAGAGCCAATTTACTCACTCTACATTCTGCCATGGACTGAGCTACATTTTTAGCAGAACTATTTTCAGTTACCTATTTGTTCCCTGGAAGTCACAATGTGTTCCCATCTCAAGAAGAAAAGCATTTAATTTATCGAACAATTGCAACAGGAAATCCTTTAGCAAAACTGAATCCTGGTCAGAGCTCTATTTTAAACAATAAATCAAAATGAAATTGATTCATTTTCTGGCTTTCATACATTTTGCCAGAGGTGTATGGCAATACAACGTTGCTTTTGGTGAGCTTTTATCAATGAAGCTGTTTCCAAAATCAGGATCTGAAACAGAACAGTGTTTTCTTGAATCTAAAGCAAATGCTCTGCCAGTAACTCCTTGACAATTCCCGTTGACAATTGGATTAACACTTTCAGCTGAGGACACATGAACTTTCAACTGTTTTGCATGCTGTGCTATAAAATACGCACATTTTTTGTCATAAAAGAACCAGGGTTTTGTTGTGAGAAAAAAACAAAAATGAACACAGCTCTGCATTCCTAGTAGAGCCCAAGTTGTTGTTCCTGATACTTACCTATGGGTACGATTTGCCATATGATGATGCTTACAAACATATTTTTTTAACAGGAAGAAACTATTTATTCACATTATTAAATGTCTGAAAGGTGAGTCAGTGGCAGATTATAACTAACCATACAGTATGTACATATCCCTTGAGCAGGCTGACAGATGTAGCATCCTGATTTGCAACAAATGTGTTACTCTTCTATCCATTCATTACCCCAAATTAGGTAACTTTCCTTCCAGTGTTGCTGATTTAAGGTGACTGTGTGTAAATAGTGTTTAAAAATGTTGAGTCTTGTCAACCTGTTCATTGCTGACACTTAACGTATCTTTTAACAACAACAAAAACTCTCACATCAAATGGTTTCAGCAGTTAAACAGAATAATTGACTCAATCCTGAACATGTGAATACAGAATCTTGTCTTGCTGTGCTCAGTGGGAGTACACTTTAGGATTTCAGCTTTGAAAATATCTAACTGGTGGCAGAATAATTATTTCTTTAATGTCTGACATTTATTTCTTCTTTGACTTTTAAGAAAGACATTTTATTCGTGTGAAAATTAAAACATCATATATCTAAGCGTTGCTTCACAATGTACAGATAGTCCTCGATTTACAACAATTCATTTAGTGACTGTTTGAAGTTATAATGGCATTAAGAAAAGTGACTTATGACCATTTTTCACACTTACGACTATTGCAGCATCCCCGTTGTCATGTGATCAAAATTCAGACACTCAGCAACTGACACACATTTATGATAGCTGCAGTGTCCCAGGGTCATGTGATCATTTTTTGCAACAATCTGTCTGGGGAAGACAGATTCACTTAACAACTGTGTTAATAATTTAACAACTGCAGTGATTCACTTAACAAGAAAGGTCGTAAAATGAGGCAAATTCACTTAATAATAATCTTACTTAGCAATATAAATTTTGGGCTCAAAAATGGTCATAAATCAAGGATTACCTGTATTTATAATAAACAGGAGGTGCACAACTAAACCATATAGTAATATCAAGAAAGATAGGAAACCTCAGAATGATCAGTAATGATTTGTTACAATTAAGAAAATGGGTGTAATCTGCCTTATAAAGACAAAGAAACTAGTGCACAAAAATAGATTATTGCAGTACTGAAACAGACACTGTGTGTAATAGGGTCTGGTTTTGAATACTCCCCACCATTTCTGAAGTGATCTTTGTAGAAAGGCTTTTCAGCAAGATCTAGTGACTAGACAGGTTCATGCAGTCGGTATTTTAGATGCCAGCATGGTATTTGAATATTAGTAATTCTTAATGCTGCCTACTTCTTTGGGTATCCTAAGGTGTTCTTTGTAATTATTTAATGTATCAGATTGCTGCTGTTTGTTTTTGAAGGTTTTTGTTTTTAATAAAATCTTAAACTAAAATAGTGATCAGCTTTCATGAAGAAATTGTTGGATTTTTTAAAAAAAATTCTTGCTTCTTATACATGGTTAAACTATTTTGTCGTTGTTTCATTCAATAGATTATTTATTTATAGACAGAATAACATAACATAAAAGATCCTTCCTCCCAGGACACAAACCCTTTCTATCAAGTATAGTAGATAGAACTGGAGAATTAGTTTCATAATAGTGCTCCATTGAAAACTTTATATTCAGACCATAGAATTTAGTAAGGAAATTTTTGATTTCATCTTCTTGTCTTACATCATGAAGCATTATGTAAATCTCATAATGGCTGTAGTGACAAACTACAGGTAGTTCTCAATTTATGACCACAATTGAGCCCAAAATTTATGTAGCTAAGTGAGAAAATTGTTAAGTGAGTTTTGCCCCATTTTATGACTTGCCACATTTATTTATTTATTTATTACATTTTTATACCGCCCTTCTCCTGAGGGACTCAGGGTGGTGCACAGCCACAATAAAACAACATATATCACAAAATTTAAAATCAGTTTAAAACCTATTAAATAATTTGGCCCTATATTAAAACTCACAAACTAAACACCCCTTAAAATTCATTTAATTAGCCAGCCCAGCCAGTTGGAACAGTAAGGTCTTGAGGGCATAGTGAAAGGTACGTAGGTTGGGGATCATACGTATCTCCGGGGGCAATTCATTCCAGAGGGCAGGAGCCCCCACAGAGAAGGCTCTCCCCCTTGGTGCCGCCAGTTAACATTGCTTGACCGATGGCACCCTGTTGATTTGTTAAGTGAATCACTGCAGTTGTTAAATTAGTACACCATTGTTAAATGAGTCTGGTTTCCCCACTGACTTTGCTTGTCAGAAAGTTGCAAAAAGTGATCACATAACTCCAGGGCCTTGCAATCATCATAAATGTGAGTCAGTTGTCAAGCATCCGAATGTAAATCACATGACCATGGGGATGCTGCAACAGTCATAAGTGTTAAAAATGGTCATAGGTCACATTTTTAGATATAAAGTATTTGTTAACCACATGCTTTCATCTACAGTACTATTTTCATCAAGACAAGAATAAGCCATAAATTGATACTGATGGCAATGGTCATAATATAGACTGAACTTAACCACAAGGGAGAAATTCTGTTTTCAATCACATGATGACCTACAGAATATTTGCTTCCCAACGTGTTTAAAATTCAACCTTTTTCAAAGCTTTTTCAAAGAGTGATGGCAAAGACAGGATTCAATAGAGTGCATTTCCACCCAGCAGCATAAAAGGAATTTGTTATAGAGAAATTGTGGCAAAAGTACAACTAAAGTCACAGGTTTAATGTAAAAAGTAAATTCTAGCGCTTTGATGCATTGGACCCTTAGTGGAGGCTTGGCTACGCTCACAATGTTTATTCAGAAGTAAATGTCGCAATGAATAGTTAGTCATATATACACTGAGAGCATATGCACCAAAGACAAATTCCTTGTGTGTCCAATCACACTTGGCCAATAAAGAATTCTATTCTATTTCTATTTCTATTTTATTTCTATTCTATTTGGTAACACTAAGAATAATGTATGATATTCTTTAGCTATTATGTACAATGTATATGATTATCGCTTCTCATTTTAATTTCAAAAACATTGAAGGATAAGTTTACCTAATTGCCACAATGATTATTTATGTAAGTAATATACTGGAGACAAGGGGAGTTCTTACCTCTTTGGTCACAATGGCATTGCAATATAGCCTAAATACAAGCATTTATGAATATGTTATCTAATAGTAGCTGCCCAGCTAAGGGGTATTTTGTCCATACATGTGTTTTTGATGAAAAATACTGAAAGTGCTTCCTATTTATGGTTCTTTTACTTCATCCATCTATATCTGACAACTTAAAGCTATATAGTTTCCTTTTTTTAGGTTACATCCAGGTGTCTCAATTAAATATTTAAACAAAGACAGCTCTATTGTCTCTTTATTCTTTGCTGCCAACATATGACATGGTGGGTTATGTGTGACTGATGAGATACAATCCTTCATACTTTGACTTTAGTAAATAGAAGATTTAAAACACTTTCAACAAAAACTTGGCTAAAAAATCATTTGCAGAATGAAAGTCTATTTCATCTTCATGTCCTGAAATACATGTTTAAATGCATTATGCCTTTATTATAAAGCAATGTGCTTTAATATTAATCTGTGTGAAATAATCTTATTGTGCAAATTAAGAAAATGTACCTGGCCTCTTCATTACTGGATAGTGAACATTTTTTTAATATTATTGTCTGAAGTATTTTACCCTGGCCTATAGCCAAAAAACTTTCTAGAGTAGCTTATAAGAAGTCAGTTCATGCCTATAGACTTATAATCTAAAAGATACAACATAAAAAGAAAAGGGATTAGGAGGGAAAAAGGGGAAAGTAAATTTATACATCATTAATTAACATTTATTATTGTTTTGTTTTCTTATAGTCATTTTACTCTACAAACTAGTGTATTTCCAATCTGATCTATTTATGAGTAAAACACATCTCAGCAGGAAATTAAGGTGCATCCAAATCTCTCTATATACTCTTAAGTGTACACAGTGGAACATATGGAAGTGAAGACTGATTTAAACTAAGATATACATATAGAGAAACTTTGCATTCCTGTATTACGATAGCTGGAAAAAGGAAGCAGCAGTCCAGAAATGAGCAAATGGTCTGCGTGTATGCTACATTGTTTAAAAAGACTATGTAATTTTGAACACAATTTCTTTGCATTATGAATAGAAGCCCTTCAATAGTACAGCTTTAGTATACATAGTTGTTACCATAGATTTTGCTTTCAGCTGGTACAGGCAGAAAACATGTTTTGTCCATTATTTTCATATATAGTATGATGCCACTCAGTCAAGATTTTTCAAGAACCACAAATGGACAGAGACAATAGAGTGAATGTGAGTACAGTTATATTAGGTGGTATCCCACCTGCAAAATTAGAATTCTTGTGTCCAAATTCACAGGAAAAATGTCAGTCGATGCCTATAGGTAGTTCTCAACTTACAACCAAAATTGGGCCTAGAATTTCAGTTGCTAAATGATGAAGTCGTAAAGCAAGATGTCACATGACCGCAACCACAATCCTGGCAATCCCCGTTACTGTCATTAAGCATATTTTACCAATTATTAGCTGAGGACTCATCCCAAGGCTAAAGGGCACAGCTGAGGGGACATAGACCAATTGGGCAGTTGCAGTGCTCCTGCAGTCAAAAGTGTGTGTGTTTGTGTGTGGGAACCTTATTAAATACCTACATTTTGATCATATGACAGAACAGTCTTGCAATGGCTATAACTTTGGACACAGGTCGTAAGTCCCTTCGTTCAGTATCTTTGTAATTTCAGTTGCTGAACAAATGGTTGTAACTTGGGACTACCTGCATATCAATATAAAACTAATGATATAAAAAGATCACAAATACATAATTGTTCATCAAAACAGTTTCCTATCTAACTATTTTAAATGAATAAGAATGCAGCAGCAACTGTTTTTACTTTGCTGTGACATTAAAACTTTCAGTTATTTTGGTTTTATAGTCAAATTAACCCAAGAAGAATATTTTGCCCAGAAAGTCAGTACAGAAATAACAAGATTTTAAACAAACAAGAGCACATAGTATTTTCCTTTCCTCACTTTTTGATTCTCAATCCTTGTTCATTTCCAAGACTTTAAAAAGAGCTTAAAATTGGAATGGTGCAACATAACCAATATTAGAGAAACTTCACATAGAACATAAATTTGTTGTCCAAAAGGTAGAGGGAACTAGAGGAACATCCATACTGGACTTAATACTTACAAATAGAGAAGACATGATAGAGGGAGTTGAAGCTGCAGGAACCTTGGGTGAGAGTGACCATGTCATACTAGAATTCAACATAACGCAAACACAAGCAGTAGAACAAAATGATACCAGAGTCTTAGATTTTAGAAGAGCTGAATTTAATAAACTCAGAGAGAACTTGGGAAATATTCCTTGGATGAAAATCCTAAAGGGGAAAACAACTCAAGAACCTTGAAAAACTCTGAAAAATACGATCATAAAAGCCCAGACCAGTGCAATATCGCTGAGAAAGAAAAACAAGAAATCCAAGAAGAAACCAGCATGGCTGCACAAAGATCTCCCTGACAAATTGAAAGACAAAAAGGACAAGTACAAAAAATGGAAAGAGAGACACATAACTAAGGCAGGATATCAGCAGACAGCCAGAATCTGCAAAGACAAAGTCAGGAGAGCAAAGGTTCCGAATGAACAAAGACTTGCAACAAAAGTCAAAGAGAGCAAAAAAAAGTTTCTTCCAACATAGGAATAACAAGAAAAAAATCAAAGAAACAGTTGGTCCACTAAAGAGAGAAGACGGCAAGGAAGTAACAAGCAACAGAGAGAAAGCAGAGCTGCTTAACTCATTCTTTGCATTGGTCTTCATGCAAAAAGAAACTATAGCCCAACCTACCAGAAACATAACTGTAAAAAACAGACTGGAAATAAAAGTTAAAATAAGCAAAAAAAAAAAAAAATAGTAAGAGAACACCTGTCTGATCTTGATGAATGCAAATCACCAGGACCTGATGGATTACATCCCAGAGTTCTAAAGGAGCTAGCAGATGTCATCTCAGAACCATTGCACCAGATCTTTCAAAAATCCTGGAACACCGGGGAACTACCAGAGGACTGGAAAAGAGCTGATGTGGTTCCCATCTTCAAAAAAAGGGGGAAAAAAACCCAGACCCAGGAAACTACAGACCAATCAGCCTAACAGCAATACTAGGAAAGATACTGGGAAAGATAATATAGAAACGAGTAAAGTAATAACTAGCAGTCAGCATGGGTTTGTTAAAAACAGATCATGCCAAACCAACCTTATTTCATTCATCAACATAGTGACTAAATTAGTAGATCAGCGAAATACTGTGGACATAATATACTTAGGCTTCAGCAAGGCATTCAACAAAGTAGACCACAACCTACTTCTTTGTAAGCTAGAAAAAAGTGGGATAGATAGCTTCACCACCAGATGGATTTCCAACTGGCTGACAAACTGTACTCAATGAGTAGTCCTTAATGGGTCTAAGTCTACATGGAGGGAAGTAAGCAGTGGGGTACCACAGGCTTCCGTCTTAGGCCTAGTACTCTTCAATATCTTCATAAACTACTTAGATGAGGGAACAGAAGGGGAACTCAACAAATTTGCAGATGATACTAAACTGGCAGGAATAGCTAGCACCTTAGAAGATAGGCTCAAGATCCAGATGGATCTTGAAATACTTGAATACTGGGCCCTATCTAACAAAATGAAATTCAATGTAGAGAAAAGTAAAGTCCTACAGTTAGGTAAGAAAAACCAAAAGCAGTGTGCAGCAGCAGTTTAAAAAGCCAACACAATCCTAAATTGCATTAACAGAGGGATACAATCAAGATCAAGTGAGGTACTAATACCATACTACAAAGCTCTAGTAAGACCACACCTAGAGTACTGCATCCAGTTTTGGTCACCACACTATAAAAAAGAAAAAGTGCAGAGGAGAGCAACCAGGATGATCAGGGGACTGGAGACTAAAACATATGAAGAACAGTTACATGAACTGGGCATGGCTAGTCTAGTGAAGAGAAGGACCAGGGGAGACATGATAGCCATCTTCCAATACTTGAGGGCTGCCACCGAGAGGAGGGGGTCAAGCTCTTTTCCAAAGCACCTGAAGGCCAGACAAGGAATAATGGATGGAAACTGACCAAGGAGAGATTCAACCTAGATATGAGGAGGAACTTTCTGACAGTGAGAACAATCAACCAGTGGAACAGCTTGCCTTCAGAAGTTGTGGGAACTTCATCACTTGAGACTTTCAAGAAAAGATTGGGCTACCATTTGTCAGAAATGGTGTAGGGTCTCCTGCTTGAGCAGGGGTTGGACTAGATGACCTATAAGGTCCCTTCCAACTCTGTTAATATGTTAAATTACATCAGATGACTATTATAGAATAGAATTTTTATTGGCCAAGTGTGATTGGGCACACAAGGAATTTTGTCTTGATGCATATGCTCTCAGTGTACATAAAATAAAAGATTATTATTCTTTTCCTCTGAGACAAGGAAGAAGGATAAAATGTAATGACCTATGAAAGCTGTCCAGCTGAAACTATTTCACAACTATTTTTTTACAAAAAAATGTAGTGAAATATATTCTAACATTTATAATGTATAAGACATGTTTATTTTGTCATATGCTCTAAACATTAAGTATAATGATTCTTAAATGAGTAATATATTCATAAATTATGAATATATTCAAAAAAGTCTTTTGAAGAACGTGGGGTAAACAGTTCCTCTTAAAGTTTGTGATAATATGCTTCATTATCAAGAGCTCGCATATTTTCAATATCTACCCAACTCTGTGGTATTATTATAATTTTGAAAAGGTCAGAATGACAAAGATGTTGATATAAAAGAATCATTATACTGCAGGCATGAACTTCGATTAGATAGGGTTTCAAGTTGAATTATAAAACGAAGAATGTATCTGACATACAGTAGCAGATTAGTCTTTTAAATGGTAGTATATTAGTTTTATAATGAGCAATTAAACTTTTATTACAGATAAATTTAAATAATATGATTTGTTCTATTATCCTTTGTAACTTAATGTGGTGAATGAAAGAAATCCTTAATTATAACTATGAAATAGTGTATTAAAGTAATGTGTTCTTAACATTGTCTCTAACATGACAGTCATGATCTCTTACCATCTTCTTTTTCTTTCCAAGAACTATATCATATATTATCCCACTCTATAGCCATAAATACGATGCTAGATAATAATTAAATACCCAATGCTATACAATTAGACAATTGTTGAAAATTGTGATCAGAAATACCTGGTAGGAATGGAAAAACTTGTGAAATTAGATAAAGGTAGTCTTCGGCTTACGACCATAATTGAGCCCAACATTTCTCTTAGCGAGACAGTTGTTAAATGAATTTTGCCCCATTTTATGACCTTTCTTGCCACCGTTAGGTGAATCATTTCAGTTGTTAGTACAGGTAGTCTTCGATTTAGGACCATAATTGAGCCCAAAATTTCTGTTGCTAAGTGAGACATTTGTTAGGTGAGTTTTGTCCCATTTTTACTTTTCTTGTCACAGTTGTTAAGTGAATCACTGCAGTCATTAAGTTGGTAAGAAGGTTGTTAAGTGAATCTGGGTTCCCCACTGACTTTGTTTGTCAGAAGGTCGCAAAAAGAGATCACATGATCTGGGGATACTGCAACCGTCATAATATGAAGCAGTTGCCAAGTATCCGAATCTTGGTCGCGTGACCATGAGGATGCTGCAATGGTCATAAATGTGAAAAATGGTCTTTGTGATGTTGTAGCTTCACTAAACGAACTGTTGTAAGTCGAGGACTACCTGTAACACAGTTGTTAAGTGAATCTGGCCTCCCCATTGACTTTGCTTATCAGAAGGTCTCAAAAAATGACCACATGACCCTGGGACACTGCAACCGTCATAAATATGAGTCAGTTGCCAAGGATAGGAGCCACGGTGGCACAGTAGTTAGAGTGCAGTACTGCAGGCTATTTCTGCTGACTGCTGCCTGCAGTTCAGCAGTTCGATTCTCACTGGCTCAAGCTTTCCATCCTTCCGAGGTCGGGAAATGAGGACCTAGATTGTTGGGGGGCAATATGCTGACTCTGTAAACCGCTTAGAGAAGGCTGTGAAGCACTGTGAAGCAGTATTTAAGTTTAAATGCTCTTGCTATCTGAATCTGTAATCACGGGGATGCTGCAGTGGTCATCAGTATGAAAAACGGTCATAAGTCATTTTTTTCAGTGCCGTCGCACCCTTGAATGGTCACTAACGAACTGTTGTAAGTCGACGACTACCTGTATCAAAGGTACCCGCTTCCAAGCAATTCCTACCAGAAAGGAAAATTGGAGAGAGGGCTACCCCTGTGGAAAACGGTGCTCCTCCTGAAGCTTACAACACACTTTTTTCCAAGCTGAATCTTAAATTGGGCACAGCAGCACTCTTTAATCTGGACTCTCAGATGCATGAAGACAGAATTGGCAGCTATGCAGCTGAAAACCGAATGATTTTCTTTGGGGGGAAAAAACATAAAAACACGCAAACCCTCCGACGAACAAGGCAACTGAGTAGTATCGCGCTCGACAACCTTGCCCGCAACAACACCCCTCCCCCTCAACGCCACTGACCCGAGACAATCTAGAGAACGACGCCCGGCCGAAAGGGGGCACTACAACACCCGGCTTCCCCCTTAGTCCGTGAGTTGAGGGGAGGGGGGGGAGCGGGAGGGAAAAAAAAAAAAAGCAGCACCGAGGTCACACATGCGCAGTCGGGGAAGGCAAGGAGGGTCAGCGCAGGCGCAGAAAGGCCGACGGAGCTGAAGGCGGGGCGCGGTGGTAGTAGGCCCAAGTCAACAATATGGCGGCCCCGGGTTGCTACGGTACCCAAGTTTGAGGGGGGTTTCGGAGGCCTCGCCTCTCTTGTTTTCTACCTCAGATCTTCCTCAGCTCGCCCGCCATGGCCCGGCACAGAAACGTCCGTGGCTACAACTACGACGAAGGTAGAGCGAGTTGTGTCTTTGTGAGAACTTCTTATTGCCCTCCTTTCGAAGCGCCCCTTTTCCTCCCGAGAGGGCTCCGACCTGCCTTCCAAAGCCGATGCGAGGAGCGTTAGTGACATCACTAACGGTCAGCCTGGCTTCTCCCGTGTGTGTGGGGGGTGGGTGGGGGGAGAGAGAGCGCGTGTGGAGTGGGGGGAGAGCGGGAAACGGCCAGGAGCCAAAGCGGGTCCGGCTCCTGAACCTGAAAGGAGGGGCTGCTTGTTATCAACTAGGCCGGCTTACGTGGATAGGTGCTAATTCGGAAAGAGGTGGTTTTCCTCCCGTTTTTACTTGTCTTGTGCACTGAAAGGCCCGGTGATTTTGAGTGGTCCCCCTCCATGGCTCAATCTGACAGCTGCTTCCTTTCCTTGTGATAATGGACGTCAACAAAGTACGGTGTTTAAAAACAACTCGACGTTTACCCGGAGTTTACCCGTGGGATGCCTTTGATGAATGAATGCCAGAAGCAACAAAAAAGCAAAAAAAAAAAAAAAAAAAAAAAGGATGGGGGCGGAGGGTCGTGCGTGGATGTGATTGTGTTATCTCACAGCTGAGCGTAGGGGAGGACTTTGGTTGCCTGTGTTGGAAAGGAAGTGGCGATAACATCTTGAAAAGGCAACGCTGGAGTGAGCAAACCAGATGTAATAATAATAATAAGACTTGCTTCTGTTTGAGTGTTCCCTGTTAAACATTAAACTGATTCAAATTGGTCACAAGTTCTGATACATTTAAGAAACTGTTCAGATGCCTGCATCTAAAGCAGGTTTTGGATTCATAGGCAAGCGTATATTGAATTAGCGATTTAAATCCGAATGTTAAACTTTATTTCTAAATTTTGTCCAGTGATTTGCAAGTGCCCCTTTTCAAATTTTTAAACATGTACTTAATACTGGCTTAAATCATGTCACCAACCAAAAGGATCCAATTATTTCTCACATAATTGTTATTTCATTCATCCCTGTTATTCTTTTATAGTGTGAGTCTTTTATCTACACTATTTTATTTCAATATAAACATAAGAGAACAATATTGTTTAATTCTTTTACAAATATTTTAAATTTTGTATTGGAGTGCTTTTTATTCTTGGCTGTGCACTTCCTGAGTCCACCAGGAGAAGGGCGGTATATAAATTTAATAAATAATAATAATAACAACAACAACAACAATAATAATATTTTAAATCCCGATCCTAAGTTCAGGAATGTAATAGTTCCATACAGACTGTGAAAATAAGTAACAATTTTTTAAACTGAAGTATTATGCTCCTATTAGATTATTACAAGTGATGGTATTACATCAGCTTTAAAGATTGCTATCAAGCAATTGCCTACTTGCATTTAATTTCTCCTTGCATGCCCTCTGAAATTGAGGAGAACTTTTAGTATACCAGATACACCAGAAGGAATATCTTCTCTGCATGCAGCATGCATGCTTAGGTAAAACAGGTATCCTCTGCCACTATGCCTGTTTCCTAGTTGTAGAGAAAAGGCTTTTGCTTGTGAAATAAAGCACTTGAATTGGCCTGATCTGTTGTTTTAAACAGAGTGAAACTACAGTATATTGGAAAAATGAAAAATGCTAAAAATGTCTGAAACCATTCTTGCAAAATTTGGTTCTAATTTTTTATTATTTTTTATGGGCAAGTTATAAGTTCTAAATGTATTGGAATAAGAAATATCTGAAAAAACCTAATGTATATTCTGGAAGAAGATGTAAATAAAAGAAGTTTCAAGAATTAAATTGTCTTTAATGCGTATATTTAAAATGACTCAAATAGAAATGCTATTTAATTTCAATGTATCCTGATGCTTGCTAGAATAAAATAGAACTATTATTCAAAATTACAGTTATGAGAAGGTTGGTTTTGTTTTTCCGCTTCAGATTTTGAAGATGATGACCTTTATGGGCAGTCTGTAGAAGATGATTACTGCATCTCACCATCAACAGGTTTGCATCACATTTTGCCATTATTGTTTTATGATGTAGGTTTGCACAGTTGATGTAGCCTTAGGCTACTTCTATGTAGTGTGGGAACTGGAATGAACTAGAGCAGGGGTCCACAACCTGTGGGCCGCAGCCCACTACTGGGCCATGGCCACTTGGCCACCAGGCCACATGAATGGTTGGACAGTGCACATGTGCATCCCTCCACTTGCGCCAGTGTTGCGAGCATTGCGCAGACGCTAGTGCTGCAAGCAGTGCGTGCTTGTATCACTATTTGCATCTCGTGCACACTTGCAGCCCCATTTGTATGTGCACATGCTCACATAAAGGCACCTGCCCCATCCCCCCTCCGGGCCACTAACCCAGAAAGGTTGGGGAACTCTGCACTAGAGAAGCTGTGACCTGTTGAGTCATTGTTTCAGAGATAATTCCTTACAAGATTGCTCAATAACTTCAACATGGCAGAACTTCTAATATATTTGAAAAGTTCTTAAAAATTCAGGCAGATATTTAAAGATGTATCTGTCTTGAAACTAGTCCATATTGAACTGTATAACACAATCAAATATTAGAAGTTTCACAGGAAATTTATGGCATTTTTCATTATATCATAAAATGCTTTGTGATAATTTTTATGACATAAAATGTTTTATAATATTTTCCAAATTACAATTCCATAGGAGTCATGAGTCCTGGATTTTGAACTCTTTCTGTAAATTAATTCATTTGAAGTACCTTGATTGAAAAAGGTTTCCCAATGATGTACTATTTTGCCCAGTTAAACAGACATTTTAGAGTGGCAGAGTTTTAGTAGTATATAGATGGATAGATGTATGCAAAATAACTTGGCATACAGTCTGATAAGAATGGAATAATGAATGGAGGCAAAAATTCCTAATACAGCTTATTTGCTTATGAGCACTTTAGAAATTGGTTTGGAGTTGATACCTGATAAAATTAGCTTACTTGAAGAATACTACTGCTCAAGTCTGAATTTCCTATCTATATCTAAAGTCTAATATCATGTATATCTCTTCTTATACCCACTCAGTCAGAGCAAAAGAAATAGAAATAATGAAACTTCATATATAATTAGAGGATGTATTTAAAATGACTTTGGGGATTATTAATACCACATGATGATGCTAAAACAAATACTCTTTCATCGTCTGTAATGAAAAGTTTTAATTCTTTGAAACATTTAAAAGGCAAACTAATTGTCCCAGCTTCATAATTAAACAAATAGCCAAGAATAAACTATAGAAATTAGAATCAGATTTGCAAAAATATCTATTGTGAATTGGTAATAATTATTTGTAGTTCTTGAAAAGACATCAAAAGTTTTAAAATAGAAAGGCAAATTAATTATGGACATTTTACCCAGATGATCCTTGTTCTGTTCTTATTTTATTGTAGCTGCTCAGTTTATTTATTCAAAACGAGATAATACTTCAGTCTCTGCAGAACCTTTAGAGGAACATGATTATGAAGACTCTGAACATAGCAATTTTATCTCCAGTCACCAGCTGACTGGACTTGAAAAAGGTATTATACAAATAATAACTATTTAATGTGTGTACATTTAATGTGTGTACATTGTGTTCTCTGTTTATTGGTTTACAGAAATACTTGATTTTCAGTAAACTGGTATACTTGGCTGACATCTGCATTTGAAAGAACTGATGCAACAAGTTAAAATCTGTGTAAAACTTCTAACACTAAGCAAACGATGGTAGAAGGTGGAAAGACAGACAGATGGGGCAAGGAGACTTGGTATCACACCCCTTTAATCTATTTTGTTAGGTCACATCATTTCAATAATTCCCAGTGAAAAATACTCAGAAATTACTCAGAAGCTAGTCTGATGTAAATGTACGATTTTAAGAATTTTACAGTTTCTATAAAGGGGCTAGTAGTTCCACTGCCACTAGAGTATTTTTACTTTATACCAGCCAGAAACCAACCCATCACAAGAATTAATATAGCCATCCAACGATATCCTATACCTCCATTGCCTCAAGCTTGATGTCAAAACCAGGTCTTCAAAGCCTTGCTAAAGGTCAGTGGGTTGGGATAAGTTTGATCACAAGGTGACTGATATTGCACTGGTTGAGTATGGTGACAGAAAAAAATACTTTCATGGATCCAGTTGGAAGACACTTCTGATGGATGGAACCTGGAGCATGCCTCTCCTGTGGATGGATACCTACAATTGTGGAGAGATAGTCCCACAAATAACCCATCTTCAAAGTTGACTACCAACACTTTGAATTAAAATCAGAAGTGCATCGGCAGCCAGTGGAGCTTATGGAGCAGAGTGTCTGTGAAGATTCACAATCATCCAGGTCATAGTTGTGTCTCTGCTTTTTTTCTTCAAAAGGCAACTGGACTGATTTTTCCTTGATGAAGAAGAAGAAATTGTTTCACCTTGCATTCAAGAAGCTTCATCAGTTCTAATGACAGGGATGGAAGGATGGGTATTAACAGTTGAGACTGGATGGGAGGAGGGGAGGATTAGATAGGATGGGTTCTGATAGGATGGGGGTGGGGAGGGATGAAAGAATTGTATTCCTTTGCAGTCATCTGGTTGTTACCACTCTGATAGCTGTTGAGGCTACTTGGGGCCCTCAGAGTCACCTGAATCAGGATGCAATTGGTTGCGGAATC
This sequence comes from Masticophis lateralis, assembly GCA_030761175.1. Classification (NCBI taxonomy): domain Eukaryota; kingdom Metazoa; phylum Chordata; class Lepidosauria; order Squamata; family Colubridae; genus Masticophis; species Masticophis lateralis. The sequence continues at coordinate 91,560,872 of JAUDYJ010000001.1, forward strand.
GTCTTGGAACTGCTGCAAAGGGCTGTGTTGAAATTGAAGATACTTCCGATCTGTTGAGGGAGGGGTATTCAATTCTAACATAGATGGATTCTTTTACCCCTCTTTCAAACCAATGATCTTTTCTATCCAGAATGTGGACTTTGCTGCCTTCAAAAGAGTGACTTTTGCCTTTCAAATGCAGATGGACACTGAATCTTGTCCTGATGGGTTTGATCTTCTATGTTTTGCTATGCATTTGTGAAGTGGTTGTTTTGTTTCACCAATGTACGGATATGCATATGTTTCACTGCATTGTTTCGCATATATCACATTGCTCAGTTTGTGCCTGGGTGTTTTATCCTTGGGGTGAACAAACTTCTTGCCTTAGTTATTCTTGGGTTTAAAGTGTACATGTACATTGTGTTGGTTGAAAATCCTCCAGTTTTTGCTGCATATTTTTTCTTTATTTGATGAAGGCCCAGTTAGGATAACCACAAGTTCTGAGGGATTCCTTGATGTGTTTTAGTTCTTTTTTGTTTCCCTCTTGACTGATAGGTAAACTTGCAGCCCAGTGAGATAAGGTAAGGTTCTGTTCACTCCCATTTTATGTTCCAGTGAATGGTGAGAATCAAAATGCAAATACTGATCTCTGTGTGTGGGTTTTCTGTAAACTTCAGTGTTAAGGCTTCTGTGTTCCTTAATGTGCACTGCACAGTCCAGTCCAGGAAAGCCAGACTGTTTTCCTTACCATCTTCCTCTGTGACCTTAATGTACTTGTCCACTGAGTTGATGTGTTTGATGAAGGCTTCCACTCCTGTGGAAATCTTGACCCAAGTATCGTCCACATACCTATACTGGTGAGTGGCTGGAAATCCTGTGAAAGTGTTTAGGGCTTTGGTTTCTATCTCTTCCATGAAGAGACACAAGTGAGCCTATGGCACAGCCTTGTTTTTGTCTGTAGAAACTTCCATTATATTTAAAATGAAATAAAATTATGCACTAGGTAACAGTAACAGAGTTGGGAGGGACCTGGAGGTCATCTAGTCCAACCCCCTGCTCACACAGGAGACCTATATGCACTTATAACTCCACACTGCGGCATTTTTTACAAGCTGAAGCTTCCAAATACTTTCAAAGGCAGCCCCATGAAGACCACATTGCAGGAATCCTTTTGAGAGAAGACCAAAATATGTGATCAGGGCTCCCTGGCCAGGAACAGCTGCAATTGGCACACAAATTCAGTTATGCAAAGATGCTCCTGCCATGGCTGCCATTTGTTCTTTAAACAATGTTTCATCAAAGCTGCCAATTTTGCCATCTCTGCAAATTCTATCAACTTTACCATACATTTTTTCTTTATAAGTCCTTTTAACTTTGTACATATAAAAGTCTTGATACTATTATCATATGCGAAAACATAGTTTCAAATGATTTTTCAATCCATATTTGAAAACCACTCTTAGGGTATTTGTGAGAAGCTGAAAGAAATGAAAATGTGGTTTTTGGGTTTAATGTATTTTTTAATCGATATCTGTATCAAAGAAAGTCAGAAGTCATTCTATTTCTATTTTCTTTACATTTTTTCTGTTTGCACTTTTATCTTGGTTTCCTCCTGACTTTCCCTTTTTTCCAATACTTTTTCTTGTTTGTTTATCATTTACTTTTGGTTTTTAATATAATATTTAATATTGTATATATAGAAAAGAATAAGAATAGAATACTTTATTTGGCCAAGTGTGGTTAGACAAGGAATTTGTCTCTGGTGCAGAAATAATAGTCTAATATATTATTATGCTGAATTATGTTATGTTACTTATGTTATATTATGCTATGTTACATTATATCTTATGTTGGAACAGACCAAGGGATGGACGGTCCCCAGAACTAGGAGGTCCCAAAACCCAGAGCCACTAAGAAGTTGATTATTATACTTTTAACTCACCTTTTAAATATATGTATATATTTAATATATGTATCTTTATCATCTCAAGGCAATGAACATATTTAATATGCCTGCCTTCTAATTTCCCCATTAGATCACATTATATAGCAAGAATGACTGGGCCAAAGTCTTCCAGCCACCTTTCAGGCCTAAGGGATATCTAAAACTTAGTCTCCTGGTTTCTAGGGCAGCACCTTAACCACTACACCAAACTGGGAGTAAACGAAATATCCTAACTATGATGCCAAATCTGACTGTAGCATTAAATTTGATTACTCTGCTTTGTGTCTCTCTGTTAAATACTTTGACTAATACATTGATCTTCAAATTTGCATTCATCTTAATCTATTTCTATAATGTATTTTTATATTAGGATTAAATGTATTAAAAATATTGAATAATAAGTTCAGTATTGGAGCTTCATGTATGTCCATGCTTGCTCCAAAACATCCTATTGCCTTCGAATCTGAAATGCTTCCAATCTGAAAAGTACTACGGTATATCTTAAAAGTGCATGAAATCTGTATTTTTTCTTCCTGGATGAAAATTGTGGTGATTATTTAAAAGAAATTAAAATATCTATTTTCAGCTGTTTGCATGATTTTTTTCTGCAAGATTTCTCCCCTAATAATTCATTATTTCATCCCATTATTTAGCTCAGCTAAATTCATGCCTTGGTCATATGAAAGAAGTTCTTGGAGATTCAGTGCCAGAAAAAATGCTGGTGGAAGCAGTACTCAGCAAAAACTTTGATATACAGCAAGCTTTGGACTCTATCCTTGCACAAGACAATAAGAAAAATGGGAAGACCAAGAATGAGGATAATGTAATTGTAGGAAAACCAACTAAAGGTACATTTATATTTATATTTGCAGAATTAACAGGTAGTTTTAAAAAGGGCACTTTTTATGTGTGGGAGTTAGTCTTGACTCCTGGTCATTACATGAGCAAGTTCATGTTGTTGTCTTGGCAACATTTTCAGAAGCACTTTGCTATTACCTTCTTCCTAGTGCTAGGAAAGAGTGCCTAACTCAAGGTCACCTGATTGGCTTCACTGTCTCCTAGTTTCTTTAGCCATTACCCCAAACTGATTGTCTAAGAAAAAGCACTTTTCTTTCTATAAATTGAGTAGCTAAATAATACATCTAAATGTAACACAAAAGTGCTACTTGGCATACAATTAAATCTTAGTCTCACAAAGATAAATAGTGCATCGTGTAAATATAATTTGGGGGCAAATGTGTGCTGTATTAATTGCTTTAATAGTAATTTTAATTAAATTGAACACGTGAATTTTAATTAATTTTAATTAATTTTAATTAAATTGAATTCATGAACATATATTACGCTAAATATAATTTCAATAATGTTTGTTAATTAAATGCCTTTCATGTTCTCTTTTCTTGATTTTGCTGTTGCCTTTCCTGCTTGCAAATTGAAACTATCATTACTGTGATGTTGCATCTGTCTTGGAATTGTTGGCTGTTGTAAGGTAAGGCTTATTTTGTTCAGAAATATTTTCTAATATTAATCACTTGACTAATTTGGTTGAAAACATTTCTGATTCCACTGGTTCCTCCTTTAGTTTTAATGGTCCAATTGTCAATGCTGAATCCACTTATAATACTTCAGTTCCAAGTGATAAAATTCTCTTCAGATCCAAATGTTGGAAAACCCCTGCTAAAAAGAAAACTTTTACATCTTCATGCAAATCCTTGGAAATTATTCCTTTATTGTTAAGTGATGGCAAAGAACAATCCATCAAGTGTGATACTCTCCCACAAGCTAAGAGCAATAGCACTACAACTAGGGAACCTTGCACTGAATATGGCACTTGCTATAATTCGGGGGCTGAATTGCTTAAAGAAAACCTATCAGAAAAAACTTCTTGGAGTTGGTCTGAGTTTAAAGACCTTAAGGACTTAAAAGACATACTTAATGAAACAGGTGATTCATCAGATGCACAAGCTGGTTCATTAATTATGCGACAGAAAAAAGATGATTGTGGACCCAAAAGCTGCTTGGATAGTTACTTTGATAATTTAAAACTGGATAATATAAATGATACTTCTGATAAAATGACTGAATCTTTTGAAAGCAAAAACAAGGGTTGCTTTCAAGGGTACAGCAGCAATTCTTCGAAGGTTAGCAGCTTATCATTTTCAATGTCTGAAAGTCCATCACTGGCTGATCTCCTGCAGGAGCACCAAGAAAGCAATTCAAGCAAGCCTTGCTCATTGCACAATCTTTGCAATTTACCCTCAGCAGACCTCACAGATATGGAATTAGAACATTCATCATTGTCTCAGCTAGCAAACCATCTTCCAGTATCATCTGGCATGACAGAACTCTCAGGATCCTTATCTTCCTTGACACATTCTAAGTCATCTCCAGTAAAAGAGCTTGAGAGTTTATCACTTTCAGATTTAATTGCAAAATCTATTGCAGTGGACAACCCTGAAATAATAAACAGCCATTCAGAATTTCATTTAGCTAAAAAGGTGCAACCTTCAGTTGTAAATTCAGATATTGATCTAAGTGTACTTATTAGAAAATCAGTATTATCACCAGAGCCTGAAGAAATGCAGTTAAATACAATGCTTCCAGAAACTAAAGCTTTATTTTCAAAGCAGGGGCAACAAATGTTTTTAACTAAAGTAAGCAAGAAAAGCAAAAAAAAAGTGAGGTCACCTATTTTAAAAGGCACTGTTTCATGGGCAAAAGCTTTGTGTGCAAAACCCTCCACTTTTGCTATAACTTTATGTCTTCATTACCCTTCAAAGAGATGTAAACATCAAAGTGTAAATATTCATAAGGCTTTTTTGTATAGCAGGCAAATACAAGAAGCAAAAGTTAATGAAATTGGACCCTTAATGGCAATCACTCCATTTGATTTCAAATCACCATCTCCTGATGATATTGTAAAATCAGGTCAAAAGAAGGCATTCACTAGGTAGTGCAGTGAACCAACGTTAATTTTGATTATTTATGAAGTTTAAACTATTTTGTACAATATTATTTTGGATTCCAAATTGGAATAGATTTTGTAAAAGCAAAGTAAATTTCAGGTTATATTGGGTAGCTCAATTTTTAGTAAAGATTTCAAAGGATGCATTGGATTCTAGTCTTGTTATTGTTTTATCGCTTACTGAATTATTTTGGTTGTTTGGAGAAAATATTGTATGCAGTAGTTCTAAAAAAGAATAATATTAACTCTATGATTTCAGATTTAAAAATTACATTGCGGAACAAATTATTGAAAAAATATATTACTATAAGTAATTCACGACTTTTGTTTTTAATATTTGATATGCTACTTAAATGCTTTGAGACATGTATTTTTCTTTTTCTACCTTTTACCTATTAATTCATAAATCTGAGTTACAATATGGTTTGTTTATTTTGGTTTTAGCATAAAATGCAAATCTGTCCACTGCAGTTTGTCATTTTTGTGTTGTTTTTCAAGGATTGTACATAAGTAAATGAAAAACAAATCATATTATGAATTAGACTTTTCTTTCATCTTTTTGTCATCTTGAAAATTAAGTAATGAAGACTCTGTAATAGTGTATAAACACTGTTGGGCATAGTAGTAAACAATTTATAAACTTCAATGGAAGCAGTTTTACTTATTTGAAAGCCACTCTGGCTTTTAGATAAGTTCTAAAAGACAGTATTGAAAACCCCTTTTTCACCTGGAATATTTTATAGCCAACAATGTAAGTATAGAAGGGAAGGTTATATGATTAATCTACTTCCCACTGAGAATCCGATTCAGTGGGGCCAATTGAAGATTATTGATAGAGTTTTAAGAGAATTACAGAAGGAAGATGGACTTGCCTGAACATGAATAGAGAAATATTGCACTATTTATATGAAGTGACCCAATCTGAAAATTCTCTTATTCCATAAGATAATGCTTATAGTATATGATAGGTCTCCCAGCCATTTTTGGTGGGGAAGGAGAGCCTTGAGGGGAAGGGCAGAAAAAAAAACAGATCTGTGATATCAAGTTGCTGGTTGTATATGCATCATTGGGCACTACAGTTTTTTAAAAAATATTTTTCTTTATTTTTTCATTGAATGAAGTAACATTTTTTTTGCCGAAATAGGTATACATGGTAGGAACTGTTGCCAATCTTCTTTTTTCTGGACTATGTATTTCTTACCTGTATATATGCATATATTGAAATATATTAAAGGTGCATGGTAAACATTTTAGATGCATTGTTTAAAAAATAACATATATAAAGTTCTTTAAAAATATTTGAAACTAATAAAAACACCCTGTTTCTACATTGATTAATAAATATACTTATTCTCCATTTAATAAAATTTAGTAAGTAATTAAGTACCTAATTTTGCTTAATATGGCCATATTTGGACACTTGAATCTTGATAGGATAATATTTTTTTAAAAAAAGTTATTGGTGCACATAGCTCCTTCATTTCTTTCTTTGTGCAGTGGGCAAAAGAATTATAGAACTTCTACCCATAATTCCCCATGTCATTTTAACAAAGGAAACTCAGGTCATCAGCTTTATTAGAACAATTGGGATTCTTCAGAAGAGGTTTTAGAATGGTAGAAAGACAGGAGGGAAAATACATTTTTGTTCAAAGGCTCTTTACCTGCCATTAATACAAAATATATATTTTTTTATATTTAGTAGATACCTTAGTGGAATAATACTGCATTAGTGTAACTGGGAATTATTTTTATATATTTTCTGAGGTTTTCGCGGGTATTTGTATGTGGGTCTTTGGTTATTCGGGTCTTCTCCCGCATAAAATTGGAAGTGTCTTGGCGACATTTCGACGAAGTCTCATTCATCATCTTCAGGCTGGTGTTCTCGGCTTCGTGCTTCAAGGAGCAATGAAGCACCTGGAAGCACGAAGCTGAGAACACCAGCCTGAAGATGACGAATGAGACTTCGTCGAAACGTCGCCAAGACACTTCCAATTTTACGCGGGAGAAGACCCGAATAACCAAAGACCTACATACAAACACCCGCGAAAACCTCAGAAAACATATATATATATGTATGTATGTATGTATATGTATATATATATGTGTGTGTGTGTGTGTGTATGTATGTATGTATGAATGTATGTATATGTGTACAGGTAATTATATATATATATATATATATATATATATATATATATATATATATATATTTGTCTATGTAAGTTTTCACGGGTATATATGTGTGTACAGTTAATATCTCGGGTTTCTTCCTGTGTAAATGTAAGCATATCCTTAAAAGGGTAGTAGCGACGTTTCGACAAAATCGCATTCGTCATCTTCTGGCTGATGTTCTCAGCTCGATGCTTATGGGCAAACTGTGTGATCGTAACTGACGTTTTTCTATGAAAAGAGGCAAAGGTGTAGACCCATAGTAAGTTCCGTAGGCTCACCGTTACAAAATCTAGCCAAATATCTAGCAAAACATCTACAACCTTATGCAGAATCTGCTGCTTCATATGTACAGAACTCATACCATTTCATACAAATAATGAAAAAGCAACACATAAAAGAAAATGACTTGTAAGCTTCGATGTTGTATCACTATTCACGCAAATACCTGTCAAAGAAGCCCTGTCATCAATTAAAAACAAATATCAACAACCGAAACATATCGCAGATTTAACAGAACATTGTTTATCCAACATATATTTCATACACAGAGGACAGAGATATAAACAAATAGAAGGTTCACCAATGGGATCACCATTATCACCGGTTATCGCTAATCTTTTCATGGAAGATTTTGAAACCAATGCTTTAGAAAAAACTGTTAACAAGCCAAAATTGTGGCTTAGATATGTTGATGACACTTTTGTGATCTGGCCGAAACTTCTTAGTATATTTGAACAGCCTCCATCCCAAAATAAATTTCACCATGGAGATAGAATCAGAAAATCAGTTGCCTTTCCTCGATGTATTAATTTATAAAAAATCTGATGGCACCTTAGGACATTCCATTTATCAAAAGAAGACACATACGAACCGCTATCTCAACGCTAAATCACATCACCATCCAGCACAAATAAACTCTGTTGCCAAAACATTAACCACAAGAACTAAACGTCTCGCTGATGAAGCACATTTACAAACAGAATTATATACATTAACTAACGTACTGACATCAAATGGGTTCTGTAGAAATAAAATCATCAGTATGATCCAACATGCAACACCTAGACAGAAGAGAAATCAACAAGAGGAACAAAACAATGGGAAAGCCATCTTGCCCTATATAAAAGGAACAACGGATAAAAATAGTGAAGTACTGCATAGACACAACATTAAAACCATATCTTTTACAGATAGAAAGATATTGTCTATTCTGAGAAACCCTAAAGACAAAATAGAATTAGAAGATCAAGGCATATATGAAATCCCGTGTGCTTCCTGCCCCTCAATATATATTGGACAGACCAACAGAAGAATGAGTGTGCGCATTGAGGAACATAAAAATTCAGTACAAAAGAAAGAACACACATCATCGTTAGTACAACACATAAATGCCACAGGACATAAAATTAATTTTAATAACACAAAAACAATTGCAAAAATAGAACATCTGAATGGCAGAATAATCAGAGAGGCCATTGAAATAGAAAAAAGGACCATATTGTATGAATAAACGTGATGACACTTCCCGTCTGCCTACTATTTGGAAACCTGTTCTCATAGACAGACGAATCTTAACACAAAATATAAGCCATAGATCAAAGGTTCATCAAAATGCCTGTGTTGCCACCAGTTCCAGCATAATTTATCCATTGACTCACAACCAAGCAACAGCGCTTCCACCCAATCAAAATACAGCTATGTCATCAACCAATCAGAATACAATAACACTGTCGACCAATCAGAATACACCTTTGCCTCTTTTCATAGAAAAACTTCAGTTACGATCACACAGTTTGCCCATAAACACCGAGCCGAGAACATCAGCCAGAAGATGACGAATGCGATTTTGTTGAAACGTCGCTACTACCTTTTAAGGATATGTTTACATTTACACGGGAAGAAACCCGAGATATTAACTATACACACACATACACACACCCACACATATTTGCATGTGTGAATGCATAATACATATGAGAGATGATGTAATATATACTTTTTAAGCATGCAAAAGTAAAAATTTCATTCCATTGCATGTTAAAACAAATTATTTGTTGCAATTCAGGGAACTTGTTAAATATCAATGTTTATACATTTTTAAAAGAGAAAGAAAATGTCTTTTCCATAATTTTCTGCTCCATGAAATGTTTTTTTCTTTTTTCACTTTTGATAAATATTCTTACAATTCTGCCATGTATTCTTACAAAATTCAGGTCTCCCAATCTTTGTAAATGTAGGATTTTTCTCTCTTTCCCATAGAGAAACTTCAATAGGTGAGAAAGTAAGGAAAAGGTCTCTGAGAGATATTGATAGGCAGCTGTACACATTTATTAATTCAATTGAGGGATAAACTGCACAATTGTTTTAATGTTGTGTATTTATCCAAATGTAGAACATCTATATTGTATATATAAAAACATTGGATAAATTTTTAAATATGGTATTGATGTATATATTTAGATAAAAACAAATCTGTCCAAAGATGACATTTTATTTTCTTAATCTTATGATTGTTATTTGTTTCCTAGAATGTTTTAATCTACATTAAGTTTTGAAAATATTTCTGATGTTAAATATTCTTTACATGTTGTGAGTATAATCTATTTGTGGTGATTGTCGCTTTTTAATACATTTTCTTTTTCCTGCCCAACATTCGGATACAGAAACTTAGTATACACACTGGCCATGAGTTTACTGTGCCATATCTCTGTTAAGTGAGCTATTTATCCACTTATTCTCCACTACTTAAACCTGCAATTTAAAAGTAGCCCAGAGGTATATTGATTTATAGAGCAGCATTCTATAGAACTTAAGGATAGGTAGATGGTTGTATGTATGGTGGATTCTGACCTCATATTGTAGATAGTTGTAAATCAAGTTGTAAATTGTGTTTAAAAAGTGGGGGATAAAGTTGCATTTTTAGAGGAATCAAATGTGGATTTTGCATTCACATTTTATTAATATTTTAATGTTTAAAAGCTATACTTTATTTGAATAAATGTAGTACAATTTTACTTGTGTGTATTTTTGTGTGTGTATTTTTGAAGAATAAGATTGTTTAAATAATCCCTTAACCGAAACTTTTATGTTTATTTGGGGAATATAAAATGGGCTAAAAATATTCAGAGTTTTCTGAAGCCAGCATCACAATTGTTTTATGCATTCAGTGTTTTAAAGTAAAATTGGCTTGTAATTTTCTTCATGAATTATATTCATAATAAAATTTAAGATTTAATTAGTTGGCTCACATTCTTTTGTGTATTTTTTGGACACCCAGAGTAGCTGTTTGATTGAACTTCCATTAATTAATGCAGTTTATTATATGCAATCAATGCTGGGAATGAGCTAGCATCCAGTCATTTTTAGGAGGAGGATTCTTAGGAGTGAGCATGGTGGAATGGGGAATTGTTGTTATCTTTGGAAGGTATTTAGTAGACATTTGACATTTTGTCTCATGTATCCTATATTATGTTTGAATTTTTTATTTAGTTGGGGACAAAGGATAGTCTGAAATACAGATTTCTTGAGGATTATATACTTGTTCATTTGTACAAGATTCTGATCAATTTCTACTCGTTTCCTAGCAATTATTAATTTATTTTATTATATTTGTGTCCTGTCCATTCCATCTAGAGGCAACTCTGGGTGACTATTTCTTTAGATAAATTATTCAGTATTCCAACTAGTGGCAAATTATTTTTTTTATATAGGAGTAACTAAGAATGCAGAATTCCAGAAAATAGAAATTTAATTATTTTTTTCACAAGTAGTTAAATTATTATTATATAGTTCCTTAATTCTTGATTAAACCATCCTGACAAAACTGAATGCTACTACTAAAGACCTGATTTTTGAAAATCTTAGATTCAGTCCTTACAAATGTGTTCAGATTACTATATTTTTTGAGGAGGAAAAGTATATAGGATTTGAATGTACAAAAAGCAGAAAAAGATAGATAAATTGCAAAGATATTTATGACATTAAGAAAGATAATCATACACTCAGAAAAGAAGAAATCTCTGAAGAGATGTTTTTCTTTCTGTTTGTAGTCCAAATATATCCTCACTATGTTTTTCTTAGAATCAGGGATAATGGTGGGAAATCATAATATTTAATTCTGAATAACATTTTACATTCCTTTCTTTTACAAAGTTAATTAATATACTTGTAATACACCTAACATGCCTAAAAGCTTAATGGAAATTTGAACGTGATATATGAAAGTGTATTTCTAATCCTAAACTATCATGTTTATGTGCCTATAATAATTACATTCGTAATATTTAAAAATACATTTCATATACATTTGGAGAACAGGTATGCTTTCTTAACAGTGGACTCAAGCAATCTGTCTTGGCCCACCTTTTAAACCTCCATTATTTATGTGGTTAAATGTAGAGGAAAAACTTCTGCACAAACTACATCTGATTGCAGATTTCTGGAGTACCTCTATAAATATATATATTTGTATGTGCTGGATTTGGGTGCCAGGTATATTCTGTTTTTGTTGTTTTATCTTTTTTTGTTTTTTATTCTTTTATGAATTGTTCTTGGATTATGTTACATAAGATAATCTTACAATATAAGTCTTACATTGTTCTGTTCATATACAATTATGAACATTCTGCTTACAATTGTATATGTCCTAAGTTTCTTGGCAAACTCTAACTCTAATGAGTACAACAGTATGGTTGAAAAAGTGTGCACAAAATCTGTTGAAAGTGTAGGAATTGAAAATATAATTGAACTTTAGATTTAGATTTCTGAGATCTATACTAATATGACTAGCAAACTCTAACTATGCAAAGTAATAATAATTCAGAGTAAGAGATGTTATGTAAATCTGTACGTAACTTTTTGGGTGAAGAGTGCCTTGCAGTAAGATTATTTTATTCCTTATTAGTGTAGGGTTAACAGAAAATACAGCTCTACTTAGCATGAAAAAGTGGTGTTAACATCTTAGTATTCAGAAATCTTTTTTTCTGTCTTATGGATCACAAAAATAGTTGCAAATAAAAAGTCCTCATTCAAAATAATGTAATTAAAACATGTAAATATTGAAATAGCTTATTTATTTTTTCATTATTCAGAGCATTAAAATGTGGAGTATTAAACAGAATGTCTGTGCAAAAGTGTCTCTTGGGACATTTGCAAGTCACAGAATCTGTCTGATACAGCTGTGTGTGGGCTTCTGAAAGGAAGTGGCTTATATCAGAAGCAGTGAGAAACGTTTTTAAAAAATGAAATTCAGTTTATATACACCTACACTGGAAAAAATGACACTCCAAGATCTTTTCCCTAAGATGTTGGTTTGCAGTGTTAAAGCCAGCATACAGTGTTTTGGAAGAATATTGCTTAGAAAAGTGATAGTGGATTTCTTTGATATGTATATCGACCAATAATTTACATCTTTTTAAAAAAACAGCTAGTAGGTTCAAAGTAAGATAATTTAACTGAAACAATTTTTTTTATGGTTATTCCATCTAAGGCTTGTTTTAGTATTTGGAAGTCCTATTGCAGAAAAATATCTATCTGATAAGGGAATCCCACAAACACATAATAACAAGCTTGTGAGATATAATTCATATTTCCATAATAAGATTAGATAGAAAACTTAGTTTTATATGGTTTTATATCCATCCTAGATTATTACCGCTTCACTCCAGACAAGCATTGATAGCTTTCTATATTTTTTAACAGCTCTGGAAACAGCTTTACAATTTGTCATATGTAACTTTTTTCCAAAAAAAAAGCCAAGACATTCAGAATACTTGCTTTACTAATACATGTATTTACTTACTGAAGTTTATATGCTGTTCTAAGCCAAGTCTAAGCAGTTTATATTTCCTTGTTAAAGACTAAAAATGTAAAAGTATATAAGAAAAGAACAACGATCAGAAACAAATAAAATTATAAAAAAAATCTATGATAACCAAATATCAGTAAAAAACTCAGCCCATGATGAAGGTTCCAATTCATATTACTTAGTGTCCCTTAATTCTCTTTAAAAGCCAAGTTTTTATGGCTTTCCTAAAACTCAACTATATGGAGGTTAGTGTGAAGTTTAGAGGTAAATTGTTCTAAAGAGAAGGCCTGCAAATAGAAAAAAAACCCTCAACTCCTTGGTCTATGTGGATGCCAGTCTCTTAGAGAATGGATTTGGAGTAGTTATTGAACATACAAACAAGTTATTGAACATACAAACATCACTAGGGGCAGATGTTCTGAAGATGCCCAGGTCCTGAGCTAGTAAGAGCTTTAAGAATGATAACCAGTACCTTGAATTGCACGCAAAAGCTGATTGACAAAATATGCAGCATTCAAAGCAGGATATTAAATGGGACGATTTTGGAACTCTATCACTGTAGCATCTTAATTCTGTATATTTGAAGGTTCTGGATGATCTTCAAAGATATACCATCTTCAAAGATATACCATTTAGAATGAATTATAATGAATCTTCACAGCTACACAATCTTAAAATAATAGAATACTAGGGTTGAAAGAGACCTTGGAGGTCTTCTAGTCCAAGCTCCTACCCAAGGCAGAAGTCTTTATAATATCTAAGACAAATGGTTTCTTATCTTTTCTTGAAAACCTCCAGCAATGGAACACCCATAATTTCAAGAGGCAGGCTGTTCCACTGTTTAGTAGTTCTCACTGACAGGAATTTTCTCCATATTTCCAAGTTAAATCTTCCTCTGATGAGCTTCTTCTCCTACCCCCAGGTGCTATGGAGAATAAATCAACACCTTCTTCCCTATGGCAACCCCTTTAAGTATTAGAAGACCACTATTACGTCTCCTTTCAGTCTTCTCTTTCTTAAGCAAACATATTACAGATAGTCCTCAACTTACAACCACAATTGAGCTTACAACTCACAATTTCTGTTGCTAAGTGAGACTTTTGTTAAGTTAATTTTGCTCTATTTTACAACCTTTCTTGTCACAGTTGTTAAGTAAACCACTGTAGTTGTTAAGTAATTAACACGGTTATTAAGTGAATCTTGCTTTCCCATTGACTTTGCTTGTCAAAAAGTTGCAAAAGGTGATCATATGATCGTGGGGACACTACAACTGTCATAAATATGAGTCAGTTGCCAAATACCTGAACTTCGATTACATGACCATGGGGATGCTGCAATGGTCGTAAATGTGGAAAACGGTCATAAGTCGCTTTTTTCAGTGCCATTGTAACTTTGAATGGTTACTAAACAAACTCTTGTAAGTTGAGGACTATCTGTAGTTCCTTTAGCATTCTTCATAGGGCTTACATTCCAGGCCCCTTGTTACTCTTTTCTGTACTCTTTCTAGGGCCTTAGTATTTTTTTTTTTAATATTGTGACCAGAATTGAGCACACAGTTCCAAATGTGGCCTCACCAGTGTGGTATAGAGCAGTACTAACATTTCCCTTGATTTTGATACTACCCCTCTGTTCATGCAGCCCAGGACTGCTTTTGGTAGTGCTGCAGACTGTTGACTCTTACTTGAGTGGTGGTCCACCAGGACATCTAGATTCCTCTCATAGCACTACTCTTGGGCTATGTACTGCCTATCCTGTATCTGCATCTGGTTTTCCTGCCTAAATGCAGGACCTTGTTTTTCTCGACACTGAACTGCATCTTGCTGGATAGAGCTCAATACTCAAATTTGTCAAGATCCTTCTGAATCTTGAATCTATTTTCTGAAGTGTTAGGAATTCACCCCAGTTTTGTGTCATCCACAACTTTTATGAGTTCCACTTCTATCCCCTCATCTAGGTCATTTATGAAGATAACGAAGAGCATTTGGTCCAAGACAGAACCTTGAATAAGCCCACTGAATATTTTCTTCCTTGTAAATGCAATTCCATTAACTGCCACCCACTGAGTTTAATTGATCAGCCAACTGCAAATCCATCTGGTAGTGGTACTGTCTATCCCCCACTGTTCTATCTTTCTCAGAAGTAGGCTGTGGTCTACTTTATTAAATGCCTTACTACCATCTAAATATACTATATCTGCAACATTTTTTAAAAGTTTGGAACCATTTCGGTTCTTTTCCAAGTCTTGGGCAACTTTTCTAGGAGCTTTCAAAGTTTTTATTCAGTGGTTCAGAGATTATCTTCAGTAACCTGGGATTTAAACCATTTGATCCAGGATACTTGAACTTGTTCAGAGTAATGATGTTCCCTAACCAATTCCTTATTTATTTTGACCTACATTCCTCTTCTGTCTCCCAGAGGAGAGCTTTTGACAGATAGGGCTATTTTTTTCTTTTCTGTAAAGACAGATACTAAAAAAAATTAAGTACTTCTGCCTTCTCCCTGTTTCGCATTTGTTGCAAGTCTTAGCTCATTCTGAGCTTTAGCTTTCCTGACTCCATTCTTGTAAATTCAGGCTGTTTGTTGGTATTCTGTTCTAATTACAAGCCCCTCTTGTAACATTTTTCATGTTTGTCCTTTTTGTCCTTCATCTTGTCAAGTGAGCTTTTTGTGTAATGACACTGGTCTTTTCAGACATCTCTTGTTTTTATTTCCCTTTATTATCTTGTTTTTCAGAGTCTCCTAAGGATCCTGAGCTGTTGTCCCTCTAAGTGAGTGAATAATGGAAGAACTATTTCAAAGATTTGTATGCTTATGGCAGCAAAGATAAATTTAGCACAAAATTGGGAAAGAGATAGATAATGATAATTTAAACTTGGAGAATATGCAGTAATGGCAAAATTAATGGCACACATTTACAAAAAAGAAAAAACATTTGAGCAAGAATGGCTTTCTTACATGTTACACAGCAAGGTTAATTTAAATATCTAGAGAATGGCTTTTAAGTGCAAAAGAAGCTAAGGAGTTGAAATCAAACTGTTGTTTATAATAACCACAATGGGCATACTACTTTTGAAATCTTGCGAAAAACATATTCAAGGTCTTAAATAGGCAGTCTACAAATAGTCCTTGTCAATGACTGGTTGCTTATTGGCTGCTTGAAGTTATGGACCTCCCCAGAGCTAATTATGACTCATTTTTGAAGTTACGATGGTGGCACCATCACACCCTGGCAGTCCCCTAATTGTGTTTTAGGTGCTTGGCAACTGGCTAGCATTTATAGCCATTTGCAGCATCTCAGTCTCATGTGACTATAATTTTCGACATGTTTTGCCAATTTTTGACATTTATTTCTGGTTTCCGGCAAAAAATGCCCATTTGGTGAAAATGGGTATGCTTAATGACTGCAGTGTTTACTTAATGATCACTGCAAGAAGTTGTAAAATTGGGCCTGGTCACATAGTGACCTGTTTAATGATCTCCACAGCCTCTGACTGTGTTTTGGGGCTCAATTACATTCATAAGTGAAGGACTACGTATACTAGAGTAAATATCTCTGGAGATTCCTAGTTATCCAGGTCATGCTTGTCCCAAAGGTGCTTTTTTCAAGTGGCAACTGGATTTTCTGATTTTTCTTTGAAGACATTTTGTTTCTCATCCAAGAAGCTTCTTCAGCTCTGACTGGATCAGTGGTGGGTTGCTACTGATTCGTCCCAGGTTGGGCGAACCAGTAGCGGTGGCGGGAGGCTCTGCCCACCCACCCGGACGCTTCTGCACATGCGAGCACGTGAGCACCCACAAGTGAACTGGTAGTGACGGATTTTGAAACCTGCCCCTGGACTGGATGGTGGGGAATGAGAGGATTTAAATTTAAATCCTTCTATTCGCCACCATTGAGAAAGAGCTGAAGAAGCTTCTTGGATGAGAAGTGAAATGTCTTCAAAGAAAAACTAGAAAGTCCAGTTGCCTCTTGAAAAAAGCTAGAGTCAATACTGACTGGAAGATAATCAGTCTATAAACCACATGTTTTCATAGTTTTTTTTTCCTCTCTGTTTTAAACAATTAGTATAGAATTTAATACTTAGCTCAGAGATTTAAATTCTTATGTTAAAAGAAGTGCAACTAAATGCAACTTTATGTTTTCTATGGTAGTTTCAAATTAAAGCTACACTGAGTACTAACTCTACAATCTTAGTAATTCCTTTGTCTGCTTATAGATATTATTTATGTACCTAGTTAAAAAAGAAACAATTAACAAAGAAATAGAATGATACAATGAAGGCTATTGAATTTTTTTTTATACTAACATGCCAAAAGAAAAGGAAATTATG
The DNA here is from genome assembly GCA_030761175.1 of Masticophis lateralis. Lineage (NCBI taxonomy): Eukaryota > Metazoa > Chordata > Lepidosauria > Squamata > Colubridae > Masticophis > Masticophis lateralis. Next base: position 91,578,067 of record JAUDYJ010000001.1, read on the forward strand.
TTGAATCATATTGTTGAAAATAATATGATAGCAAAGGTATACAGTATAACTGGAGAAATATTGGATGATTTTTACTTATGGAATAGCTCTGTAACTTGTTTAACATCTGTGTGAGAAGTGTATTAGTGTCTGAAAAATGGAAGGATGCCAATAGAGGAAAATGTAACCAAGTTACATGTACAATTTAGTTTTTTATGTGTATGTGGAAAAAAAATTCTGTTTATGTCACAGTGTATAAGTGGCACTAATGAGCAAAATTTGAGAAGTATAGTGCTTTTTCATGCTAGAAACTGGTCTATAGGCCAGTTTTGCTCTTAGAAATTCATTGAGAAATGCATGAATATATGAAAAGTTAATGAATTTTATTTGAATTAGGAAAAATATATAAGAAAATGAATAAGTTTGAATTCTTGAATGTTTTAAATGTTGAATTGAATATTTTGCAATATGTGGAATTAAAGATTGATTGTTGAGCATGCTGAATGGATGGATGTCCAGTCAATGGAAACAACTAGAATGCTTAGCAAATGTTTCAACACCTAAAAATAAATAAAACAACGTGTGATGTTTCTTTGCTGTTTTATATATTTATGCAAACATGTAATAAACAACTGTACGACATTAGAAATATGTTAGTTTGAGATGTGAATTCATTTGTACGCAAGTGATACTCTGTTGTTGACTGAGATTTTAAATTATTTGTAGCAAATATTAGATTAGATGATGTAACAGTTTAGATCTGAAAATGCTTTAAAAGATCAAGGTAGCCATGGTTGAAAAAGAAAGTGAATGAATATTATACCTGCATTGTAAAAATCTAGAGCAGATACATGAATTATATTTGCTAGAATATTTTCTAAAGATGTGAACATGGAGTAAGAAATTTTACGAATAATAAACGTTGCTAAAAGGTTGGATGGTAGTATGTTGTCATTTGCAAAGAGTGTATGTTTTTGGAAGAAGCAAAAATCACTTAGATCATGGCTACCACCCACTTTGTTTTATGAAGTGAGAGATGAGTATGTTAGGAAAAATCTAAATTAATGCAGTGGAAATGAATTATTTCAGTAATTTGTGCAATAAGATAAACAGAGCCAGAAATAAATAATGAATGAATGAATGTGGTTTGAATTATCAAAATTAGTGTCAATATAATAGAAATATGTTGAATGATTTGGTTGTAGAGACTGAATAAGGTTGTGATTACAAAATGAATATAACAGAATGAATGGCCTGAAAGGAGAAGATGAAGAAATTTGTGGCTGGATGGAACTTTTTGAGATTCTCAAAAATAGGACTATCAGATCTGAGGTGCAAACATCCAGACAATGACAATCAAGAATTAGTGTCTCCTTGACTTCTTTTCTATCAGTCAATGATAATTGTTATTTTGACAACCAGGTCTAATAGTCCTGCTCATATGGTTATACTGGAAGCAAGAACAAAAATAATAGGCTGAAGAAAGTTATATATTTAATAATATTGGTTTCAATTGCACTTAGTTAGATTTCCTTTTTTATATATAATTAAAGGTGGAAACCTTTCATTTCTGGCTTACTACAACTTACTGGTTTTTTTGTACATGTTACATAATGTTGATTATTCTAAAGGATACTTCTGTGATATGTGTATGTATGTGTTTATTGATCTTGAGAAAAGTTTATCACTTGTCTCATGTTTGGTATAAGAAAGGGTTATGAAATTTCAAATCCATAATATATTTGCCAAAATGGAAGTATTACCTTCCAGGTTTTGCTACTACTGAAAGTATTTTTTTATTTGAACAGTTCAGATGGCTGGTTCATTTCTTCATTCCCAACTACAGTAATACATGTCCCCTCTGGATGTTTTTTTAAAAATTAAACAGTTATTTTGCTATTTTATATTTCAGTAGGTGCAATTGATCATCTGTTTGATCCACACTTCTAATGTGTGTATATTCAGAGTAAATTTTACTTTAAACAGGTTTGTCTAAACTATGTAACTACAGTATTCATGTGTATGTGTAGACAAGTCACATCCAGTATAAGAGTATCAGATAAGTAGTATTTATTTATTAACACTATCAAATACCTAAAGTCTAATTTTACAAAGTACTAAATACTATACAGTTTATTTTAGAACTTTACAATTTACTTGTAAGATAATGAAACTTAAAACAATAGCACCATCCTCTGGTATCATAATGTTAGTTTTAGTGCCAGATAATATGTCATTTCTGGAAATATGAATAAATTGTAGTAAAAGTATCTGTTCGTTATATCTTATACTTTCAGTTTTACATACTCATAATGAACCAGATGCTCAACAGAAATTCTACTGAAGAACATCAATGTGGACTATATAAGCTCTCAGTTTAGCTGTTGGAGAAATATTAGGTCTACTCAGTATTTAGTATTTATTATAATATGTATTTATGGTCACAAACCTGTACGTATTATTCCAGAATATTTTCTGTAATTGCTAAAGAAACAACATTACAGTCATTTAGCAAAATTTGGTCTGTAATAAGACATAGACACTTGAGGTTATTTTTGGAAGGTGAGCTCTATATACTGTGGAAGAGTATAGAAGAAATACATTTAGTGCACAAATAATTTTCAAAATACTTAAAGTTAACTTGAACTGAACCCATTTTACACAGTACAAAGCTTTAATTCTTGTAAAGATATTTTGAAAATTCCTGTAATGCTTTCTTTTCCCTAGGAATCTTCGTATTAATCAACAGCTGATAACTTGGAAAATATTTAACGGTTTCCTTTCTTGTCCAATTTTATTTGATTTTTGATTTATTACTTGTTAATTTGATTAGTAAAGTATATATTTAAGAAGAAGAAAAATCTCATAAACTAGATCAGAAAACCCTTGATTTTAGCTATAGGCAATAATAGAACTGGTGAAAGAGTCCCCAAGACTGGAGGAAAGCATGTTCCTTTCTTCAAAAAAGGAAGTAGGGGGACTCAAAAAATTACAGAGCTGTTACTTTATATTTACCGAGCAAATTTCTGAACACATTATTAAACTGAATTATTTGTGTGAATACTTGGATTAAATGCATCAACTAACAAAAACCATCATAAGTTTTCCACAAACAAAGTCATGCCAAACGAACTTTATCTCCTTTTTTGACAGAAAGAGTAGTAATGATGGAATGCCACAGAATTCCATGCAGGACCCTGTACTCTTCAACATTCATGAATTGAATTATTAATTCATTAATAATGAATTATTAATGAATGAAAGGGTTAAGGGGATGATTCTGAAATTGACAGATGACGCACAAGTAGGATAAGTGGCTGATGTTTTAGAAGAGGAGAAAAAGATTCAAAAAGATCTAAACAGATCTAAAAAAAGATTTTAAAAAATGGTCCTAAGTAGAATAAAAATTAACAGGGAGAAATGTAGGCATCTACATTTAGGCATGAAAAATTTAAGTCATTGGTATTGCGCAAGAAAAGGCTACTTTGCCAGTACTACATATGAAAAGAAATTGAATGCTTTTGTTGAACAAAAGTTAAATATGAACCAGGAGTATTTTGCAGTTGTTAAAAAAGCAGTGCTACTTTGGGATATATTAAAAGGAGTATAGTGCCCAGGTCACAGACTATTTGTCCCAGTTGGAATTATACTGTGTCCAGTTTTGAGCACCATATTGATAAACTGACATTAGTTCAGGGAAGGCTGTTAAGATGGTGAGACGACTGGAAATATGAGGGTTGATAAAAGGAACTTGTTTATTCTGTAGAAGAGAAGACAGGATGGGGGTGGAGATATACTAATCTTTAGATATCTAAGGGTTATTCTGTTGCGTCGCTGCACATGACAAAGTCTAATAGCTTGAAACTGCTGGGAAGTAGATTCAGTTAGATGCTACTGTATGATGAATTTCCTGATCGTAAGAGCAGTTAACCAGTGGAGTAATTTGCCTCAAGTAGTGATATTTTTCACTGCATTGGAGGTCTTCAAACAGATGTTAAATAGTCATCTATCCAAAATACTTTTAACAGTGGTTTACATTTGATCAGAGTAGTTGACCTCTACCTCTATGATTCTATGAACATGTCATTTTAGGTCATTGCTGTTCCTCTTTTTTTTATCCTGTGAGCAGGACAGTGTTGTCTCTTCTAACTATGTTTTGTAGTAAATGCTTTTTCATATCTTTTAAGAAGTGCTTTATTTCCAGTTAGTACATTTACTGACAAAATGGAAACATTTAAAGTAATTATTTCTAGAGTAATTCGTATTATTCTTGGGCGTGATCCATGGGATATTTCCTGTTAAAATGTTTTTCTTGACATTTATGCTAAACTGGAAGATCAATTCTATTTTAAATCATTTAAAAATATTTTAAATTCTCACTATTTAGAGCCCATATAAAATGTAAAGATGTCCTCTTGTCTTATCAGTTCCAGAGGGCTTTTAGTCTTTTTAGCTGCTAATTGCTGCCAGGTGAGTACCTGGATAGTTACTTTAGAGTTGTAAATGTTTAGGGCACTGAACAGCTCATTTAAACAAACAATATAGAACAGTATATAAGCTTTGTAAAGAAACTAATTGAAAGCTAGCAGGGCTTTTACTTGGAAACCCCCTTTCTATTTAGGAAATAACCTTTTTCTAAATAACTCATTGTTCTTGCTTGGAAAGTTATTTAGAAATGATTTGCAAAGAGCTGAACATTTTTGAGTGGTTAGTATAATGCTGACTGAGTCTCTTCTAGTCAGACACTTTGATTCTGAGCTCAGTTCACTGTTAGCAAACATAATTTAGAAGGGAGTTGAGGTAAATAGGTGGAGAAGGATCCCTCTTGTTGATGCATCTTGTGCAATGCTAATTCTTTTGTAGTTCTGCAATATGGTATAATCTACATCAGCAGAAGTTAAATAGGAAAATGAAAAAATGTGGATGGACGATAATATTTTAAAAACATAATTAGAATCATAGGGCTGGAAGGGACCTTGGAGGTTTTCTGGTCCAACCCTCTGCTCAAGGCAGGAGTCCTTACACTATCCCAGACATATGGTTATCCAATCTTTTCTTGAAAACCTCCAGTGACCCACACTCATGGAGGCAAGCTATTCCATTGATTAATTGTTCTCACTGTCAGGAAATTCCTCATTTCCATGCTGAATCGAGCTTCTACCCATTGCTTCTTGTCCTGCCCACAGGTTTCATTCAGAATAAATTAACCGCTTCTTCCCTGGCACAGCCCTTCAAGTATTGGGAGACAGCTATCATGTCACCCCTAAAGCCTTCTCTGTGTTAAGCTAAAAATGCTTGGTTCCCTTAGCTGTTCATCGTATGATTTAACCTGCAGATCCCTTATCATTTTTGTTGCTTTCCTCTGTTCTCTTTTTAGGACCTCAGCATCTTTTTTTATACTTGGTGACCAGAACTGGACATGGTATTCCAGTGCAGTATAGAGTGATACTATCACTTCCCATAATCTTGATTCTATCCCTCTGTCCATACACCTTAGGACTGTGTTGAATTTTTTGGCAACTGCAGCACACTGCTGTCTCATACTTGAGTGATGGTTCAGCAGGACACTTAAATCCCTCTCACAGATGCTGTTGTTGAACTAGGTCCTGCCTATAGTACCGTACCTGTGCATTTGGATTTTCCTGTGTGTATGCAGGACCCTACTTTTCTCAGTAGAAAAGCATCTTGAACTGCATCTTATTGCACAGAGCTTAATGCCCAGGTCTATCCTTATGAATCTTGAGTCTATCTTTCAAAATGTTATCAATTCCCCCTCTTGGGCCATCTACAAGAGTGTCCCTTCAATCCCCTCATCTAGGTCATTTATAAAGATTTTGAAGAACACTGAGCCCAAGACAGAACCTTGAGGTACCTGACTGAAAGCTTCCCTCCATGTAGATATAATTATAATGGCCAACACAAATTGAATTAAGGAGATCTACATTCTGTGCCTAGAATAAATTTCACAAATTTGTTAAATATTTGTTTTGAACATTATTTCCAAAACCTCAGAATTTAGGAATTTGTTTTTTAAACTGGAAAAATATATAGGCTGAAATAATCTGAAAGTTGAATGCATTCCCATTCTGAGCTAACTAACTTTTTAACTTGAGTATATTCCCACTAGAAAATATACTTCAACATATTCTCACTAGAGATTGACCATTTCCAATTGACTTGAACAAGATGGTTCTTCCCCTTATAATAATATCTATCATGGTATTTGCATTTCAAAAATTATAATCAAACCCAGAATAAATGTCAACATGATCAATAGTAGGCATGTAAGATGTAGTTTATTACAAAGGAAATAAACAGAGCCAAAAGTCTGCAAAAATGCTAATACAATATTAATGTGATTTAAAGGGATATATATGATCTAAACCATGGGTTTAGGCCTAGGGGCCTAATCCGGCCCATGGGATGCTTAGATCTGGCCCATGGGGCCACCCCGGGAACAGCAAAGGATTGGCCCACCGTGCCTATGGCAAAGACTTGCAGGAGACCATCGCAGCCCAAAATGGAGCTTGCGAGGGCTGCTTGTGGCCATCTCAAGCTCTGTTTTTGCTGGCAAAGGATTGCAGGAAGCCGTTTCAGCTGAAAACAGAGCTCTGGAGCCCGTTTTCAGTGGAATAGGGCCACCACAGGCGCCCCTGACATGAGTGATGTCGAGTTTGCCACACTCACCCCAGCCACATCCACTCTGGCCCCCTGAGGTCAAACACAACCCTGATGCGGCCCTCAGTGAAATTGAGTTTGACACCCCTGATCTAAACAATCTATTTTGGACACTATTGAGTCAAAGGGAGAAGCAAGACAATGCAATTATCTGAAATACGATGTGGAATTGAGGATGAGAGGGATCTTTTGTAAGGATATTGCAAATTTTAATATACAGCATAACAAATTTTAAGTTAAAAAATAAAAAAATCGGATTTTTCTTAGGGAAACTCTACATTTCATGATTTTTTTTTTAAAATGACTACATTTTTGATACCCAATTCCTGTTGATGGATCAGATCCTCCAAGCAGAATCTGTATAAGGAACAGTATAATCTGTATAAGGTGGGAAGGATTGTAGAATAAAGAGAGAAAGAGAAAAGTCATAGTGGAGATAGATTAGCATGATAATTGATTTCACCATTACTTACCAAATTTCATACAGGACCTAGAATTCTGTGGTTCTTTGTCAGATCTCAAATTAGAAAGCTTGTACTCAGAATGTTGTAAGTCCAGTCTAATTTTTCATACTTTTCTTCTAAATTTTTAAGAAGCTATTTTGTATTATCTGTTGTCAACCTATTGTGTAGGCCAATCTAGATATCTACTCAGTTTGCTCTATTGTTATGATTTTATATTTTTCTCATTCTGCTAGGAAAAGTGAAAGATTCTCAAGCTATCAAAACAGATTCTGACATTGTGCCAAAAGTTACCAAAATGACCGTATCTGGAAAGAAGCAAGCTACTGGCTTTGAAGTCCGATGGTAAACCCTTATTCCGATCAAAATACATTTCGGCTAGCTCTTTTTTTTTTTTTTTGGAATAGTGAATCTCTATTGACTTTTGTTTTGTTCTGCTTTTTGGTAAAGATTTACTATTATATATGCATATATAAATAGCATGGCTTCTTGTTTCATTTGTTTAAGTTGACATAAAAGGCATCTTGCATTTGTGATTTTTCCACTGTATATTGTAGGTAGAACAATAATGTCATTTAAAATATCTTTCCGAAGATTGCCAGATTATTCTGAGGTGAATTCAGATTAGAGCATTGTAAATTAAATTCGTGACCAGATAATTTATGTAAAATTCAATCAATTCAGAAAAAAGAGGGAAGACATTTGGGTCATTCTTCAGATACCCATGTTCTATACCACATTGTATAATATATGTTCTCTCTATGCCTTACTACTGACTGATCTTTTGACTGATGGACCAGTTATCTACTTTACTACATCTTATTTATTATGTTCTATTTTCTTATAGAAATGATAATTCCATCTACATGCAGTATGTTGTTTAAGAATTTGATAGATAATCTGTGCATTCTGAGTCTCTAGTGGTGGTGTGTTTACAAATGGAGAAAATGGGTATTATTCTTGGCATGGGAGAAACATCTTGTGGCTTGAAGTTCAACTGAACAGTTTCAGGCAAGGTTGTAGTGTAGTTGAACAGAATCCTGGAACATTTTGGTTGTTCCAGATGTTAGTTAAAATGAACATGAAAGAGTCTAATGGAATGAGTAGGGCAGGGCTGCTGGTGCACCTCACTCCTTTCTTCTCTCCTCTACATGGTCTCTGCATCTGCTTTTCTGATCTTTTTTCTTCTTTTTCTCCCTTTCTTCCCTTTAGTTTTATGCCTCCATTGCTTCTGCTGTGCTTCTGTTCAACCACACCTTACTTGTTGGCCTCACTATCTTCCTACCTCTTCCTTTCAGACCAATTTGGGCTTAGACTGGACATGGCCTGTCCACAATCTGCCTGTACTTTTGAGTTCTGTTCTGCACATAATCCAGTTTTTACTATTTGGATACTAAAATAGAGTATTACATATTATAGTTAAATGTAACTTTAAATTAAAGGTCATCATGAGAGAAAAACAAAATATTTAGTGAAGAGAAAGTTCTAAATCATACACCAATAAAAACCTCCTTATATTCGATACCAGTAAATAGTATAGAAGGAAAGAAAACTGAGTGTATTTTAAAGGCTTCTCTGACAGAAACAAACTGGATAGAAAAATCAATTTGTTCCAGAATAAAAAAAATGAAAATAAAGGAAAAAACCTCCAGGAACAGAATGCCATCAAGTGCTAATTCCTACTATAGGTCTGAATATCATTGGGTTCCTGCTTCACAAAAAACAGCACCATTTTATATTTAGACTAGTTAATTGAAGCTGCAACACAGTTGCACATCCCCTGCTGAAAACTTGCCTTCTGTGTTGGTTTCCTACATTCTGGGAAAAAATACAAGACTTTGTTGTATTAATGAAGCTTAGTTATATTATAGGTATTTATAATTCACATTCTTAAATCACAGTTTGTAATCAGACTAATTTAACACAGAGAAATTGTGCCATAAAGGTTAAGATTAAGAGACCCTGAATATGTTTTCTTGTTTTCTAAATTTAAAACCTGGATTAGGGGACTTTAATGACAATGTGAGACAAAAGTAAAACTATTCACTACGAGGCAGATTTTTAGCTTTAAACCATGATATGAGTTTTTTATATTTCTACCTATAATTGGTATTTACAACAACTATAAGTGTGCTACCTTATTATAATTCCACTACAGCACACACATTTTCCAAAGTGTCCCACCATATATACTGAAATGACATAACACTATTATTTCAAGTTTGAAACAATAATACATTTTAGAATTGCCCCTTGCCCCACACTTTGGAATATAAGAAATATCTGGTTGAGATGAATGAGAACTCTATGTGGGCTATCCCGACATTGTCCCTTCAGAAGCAGCTTTTTATACCTCACTACAGCAACATAATTAATGCATAACATGTCGTTTATCTTTCCTAAGACTGCATCTCAAGACTAAAAAGGTAGAGGGTAAATGGAGGAAGACGATTGTCAAATAGTAATTTAGCATGGTTAGAATAATTTTGTACTCTATCTGAATGCTTTTTGTAGCAGTAACAGGAAAAACACCCACATAATTCTGCATCTTATTTGAAGCTTAGTAAAGTAATAGAGTAATATACTTTTTCACCATAATCCCATATATACAAGAATTTACCAAATATTGATACAGTAGTTAATTCACTCATCCTTTTTTCTTCGTTTGAGATTATAAATACATACATACATACATACATACATACATACATACATATATAATTTTATTTTGATCTGTAGTCTTTTGAAATGTGCATTCTCACATTCATTCTCTGCTTTTTTGTAGTGCAAATGTAGAAGAGAATGGACATAATACCTTTATGCCACAAAAAGGATTCTCTGCTGGAGATACCATTGCAAATATGGGGATAGCTGAGATACAACCTAAATCAACTTTTCCCTCCCAGACCATTCAAGTATCAGAAGACTCATCAGTAGTACCAACTCCTGTGAAAAAGTCTGGAAAATCCAAACAACAATTAGATATAAAAGCTGAGTTGGAGAAGAGACAAGGAGGAAAACATTTGCTTAATCTTGTAGTAATAGGTATATTTATTTTGGTGCAAAAATGAAAAATATATGTAGTTCCTCTTTTCAGTTATAAGCGTAGAATGTTTTCTAAAATAAATTAATCAGTAATAATGTGGTGTTTCTTTTTAGGACATGTTGATGCAGGAAAAAGTACTTTAATGGGTCATTTGTTGTATCTTCTGGGTAATGTGAACAAGCGAACAATGCACAAATATGAGCAAGAATCAAAGAAAGCTGGAAAAGCATCATTTGCTTATGCATGGGTTTTAGATGAAACAGGGGAAGAGAGAGAAAGGTGAGAAAAACTACCCTTTTACATGAAAATTGGCTGTGGTAGGAGTGGTAACAGTAAAGTTGTTTTTGAGGTTTCTGTGTACTGTGTGCTCAGAATATATATATATATATATATAATTATATATGATTAAACTGTCTAATTCTGATATAAAGCTATGGTTTTTACAAGAAACTCACTACACATAATTTTAGGGTAGTATTTCTGCTTCCAGGAAATTTTATTTTACTGAGAGACCCTAGAGTAGATCCAGATACAATTAGAAAAAAAATATTGTTATTAGGCTATTGGTACCAGATTACTTCCGGAAATATTTGAATCTCCGTTGCAGAATTAGAAATAAATTGTAGGAAGCGATACACGGGTTAAAACTCCCTTGGCTGGTGGTAACTTGTTCATATAATTGTAACATGTAGGCTAAAATGCAGATCAATGCATATTTATTCAATCACAATTATTTTTTTCTGATATCATATGCTCTTACCCCTAACCATGATGACTTATGGCACCAACTTTCTGAATTTAGCTGTATCATGTAATTTTGATTTTAAATGTGATGGCTGAATGCTCTTACTATCACTTCAATAATTTTGTATTTTTTATTTACTCTCCTGTTTTAACTCTCACATTCTGTGGGATATTTTTGACACTAGTTGTTCAAGAAGATGTGAATATATGAAAGACTAGAAACCTTTTATGGACTTTTTGCTGAAAATGGGAAAAAATGAACTGGTGATTGATAGATTTAAAAGGGTGAATATGGGAAGCAGTGTGTTGACATGTAACTTTAAAGAAGGAGGCGAGAATTTGCTTCTTTATATTTTATTTCTTTTCCTTCTGTATTACTTTTCATATTTTTTTCTTTTAATCTTACTTTATATCATTTTATTTTATTTCTATGAACATCTATAATAAAAGTTATATTTAGAAAAAGAAGATAGGGTATACAGATTGATTTTGAATATTATTATAAATGATCCATTGTTTGCCTGTTCATTATTTGTAGAGGAGTGACAATGGATGTAGGTATGACCAAATTTGAGACAAAAACAAAAATGATTACACTAATGGATGCTCCTGGCCATAAAGACTTCATTCCAAATATGATCACAGGAGCTGCCCAGGTAAAGCCTTTTCTAGTATCATCTATCATATATAAAGCACTTTTAGATTGAATTGTAGTATTTGCTGACAGTTTGATTTCCCCATATTATACATGGTACATCATAGATGCAAATTATATTGTGAAAATCAGAGGAAATAAATTATTCTTAAAACATTACTTTGTGGGTAATGTTATTTTTGCACATTATAATTATATGAACAAAATGAGAAATGTGGTGGTGTTTCATTTGAAGTGATTTAAGTAACCTATCTTTATGATAAGGCAACAATAAGAAAAAGGCAAAAGCATTTTAGATGTATCTAGATTTTGTACGATCAACCTATACCAGGAATGCTTCTTGTTCGGACCGGATCACCCGATCTGGTAGCATTGGCAGTGGGTGGTTCGAATAACCAGTAGCAAAAATCCCTGAGCAACCCCCCATGCCCCATGCCCAGCTGAGCCACATTTTTAAAAGTAAAAAAAAAAAAAAAAGCCTCTGATGATCGCAGGGCTCAGCTGGGATGGTCGGAGGTTTTTAAGAACATTTTTTCTACAATCTCTTCAGCCGAAAAAATGCTTTTAAAATTTAAAAAAAAAGCCTCTGATGATCGCAGGGCTCAGCTGGGATTGTCAGAGGCTTTTAAAAGCATTTTTTCTATCGGCATTTTTTCGGCGGAAGAGGTTGTAGGAAAAAAAATGCTTTTAAAAGCCTCTGACAATCCCAGCTGAGTTGCCTGATTGTCAGAGACTTTTAAAAACATTTTTTTCTGCAATCAAGGTTGTAGAAAAAATGTTTAAAAAAAAAAGTTGGTCACGCCCACCCAGTCACATTAACCCCCCCCCCCCACACCCACAGAACCGGTAGTAACAAATTTTACATTTCATCACTGACTTATACCCAAGAAATACAACTAATCAAGTGGTTTTCCTTAGGCTGATGTGGCTGTGTTAGTGGTGGATGCCAGCAGAGGGGAATTTGAAGCTGGTTTTGAGACTGGTGGACAGACACGAGAACATGGTCTTTTAGTTCGATCATTGGGAGTAACACAGCTAGCAGTTGCAGTCAATAAAATGGATCAGGTATTGCCTTGTTTTTTTCCCGAAAACTTCTTTTATAAATATAGGCTTATTTTTATCAATATGCATGAAGAGAACAGCGAGAGGAAGAGAAAGATTTTAAATAATATTCACTTTGAAGTTAATCTCTAGTATCTTTTGAAAAAAGATAGCTAAAACTTAAAATAGAAGAAAATGGTGTAAGCAGGATATATTAATAAAGTATTTGCTTGCGTTTCCTGTTTAATGATAGATTAGCCACACCAATGCTAGCCTGTTAATTTCTTCAGTGTGCTTAGTTTTTTTGCTTTGTTATACTATTATTAATCCAATAATTTAAAATTAAGAATTAAAATTTAATTTTTAAATTTTGCTTTGTTATGAGACATTGCTTGATATAATTAACCTCCTCGAATACTATAATTATACTGTGTTGTTATTCAGTTGCAATTAATAGCATTCCTTAAGAAATGTTAAGTCCACTTCACATGCATTTTTAATAGAACTGCTACTTGAATACATTTTAAAATGTTAACACATCACATTTTCTACTATATTGCCATCTTAATTTGATAAAGGAAAGCAGCAAGGAAGAGGTTCTTAATGATAGTGATATTTCTTGGTTGATAAAAGTTAATTTTCATTTGTACTAGAGTAATGTCCAAATATGTTCCTATTCCTCAGTAAAGTATCATGTTTATATTGTAGGTCAATTGGCAACAAGAACGATTTCAGGAAATTGTTAATAAACTTGGGCAATTCCTTAAGCAAGCCGGCTTTAAGGTAAACAAAAGATTATAAAAGAAAATAAAAAATAAACGCTTTCAGTAAAACATGGAGTACAAAAAATAAAAATGTAAATACATGCAATATCATATTAAGAATTCTTAGCTGACAATTAAGAACCTGTTAAAAAAGAGACAGTTTGGCCTAATGGTTAAGGCACCAGGCTAGAAATGTGGAGACTGAGTTCTAATCCTGCCTTAGGCATGAAAGCCAACTGGATGACTTTGGGCCACTCAGTCCTATCCCAAACCACCTCACAGAGTTGTTGTGAGGAAAATAGAGAAGGAAGATATGTTCACTGCCTTGAGTTATTTGTAAAAATAATAAAAGTGGGAAAGAAATATAAACGAATAAGCAAACAAACAAACAAATGCCTAAGGAGGTTGTTAATGGGAGAAGTGTCCCCTTAGATAGACAGGTCTGATTTATCAGGTCTTTAAACGTCAACGGTAAGCAAGTGGAAGAATCACAGTCCTGGTATTTTGTAGTGGGTAGCAGTAGCTGTCATATTTTGTATGATTTGAAACATGCATCTCTTTCAAGGGTGCAAAATATCTTGAGGGTAGTCAAAATGGGATCTATAGCCAAGGCATAGGTTGGATAACCAAAGCAGAAATTGTTGTAGTTACTTCCCTGGCTATAATTGTTAAAAATTACTTCTCATCACAGCAAGTACTTGGGAATTTAATGACTGCCAAGGATTTTATTAATTAAATAATTAATATAGCCACCCATCTCACCTGTATGACTCTAGGCAGAGTACAATATAACAATCAGATAAAACAATGGTAGAACAAGAATATAACACAACAGTTAAAATTTTAAAACAGTTTCAAACCCAGATATAAGTAAGGCTGTGGAAGAATGGATCAGCATTCTACATACATCCGAGTTGTGGGCTCGTTAATTCCTGAGGTCCCCAGGTTAGTTGAAACTACCAGGGTTTGAGGGATTTCCTAAATGCCAAGAGGGTTGGTGCTAATCACATCTCAGGGAGATGTTTCACAGGATCAAGGAACACTCCCAAATTACTGACTTCCTTTTCTAGAGGGGAATACAAACTCATCCAAAACCGACTTAACTGCACTATTTACCCATAGTGCTACCATATTATCTGGATTTAATTTCATCTCATTATTTCCCTTCTAGTCTCCAAAGTGACTTAAACAATTTCAAGAGTATCAATTACTTTGTTGGGGTTCAATGGCAAGGAGAAGTAGAATTATGTATCACTACTGTATTAACTTCTCCCAGTGGTATAGTGTAGATAATAAACAGTTGGTGGGGCAAGATGAAGCCTAGGGGCATTGTGGGACAACAAAGGATTGGTATTCTCAAATCATCTTCTAGTCATGTCCTAATATGAAAGACCAGAGCAACTACAAATCAGTGCCTTCAAAATCAGATCGTTGTAAACGGGGGAAATACCTGAGGGTACTGAAAATCGCCATGATGTTTTTGAGAACCGGGTGGGCTATACTCCTCTAATTCATTTCCCAGCATGGATTGTGCCTTATGATTATGATCTATGGTGGCTGCATGTTCCAAAGAAAAGTTGCATTTGCTTTCAAAAATTGCTCCAGATCACCTTTCAGAAATTGAATCAGTCAGGACAAAAATGCCTTTGGTACAAGCACACAAATGATAATGTTGAAACTTTAGCAGAATATGACCCAATCAACAGTACAAGGGACAGTGATTTGAATTATTTCTACAGCTTGATTGTTTTTTAAAATGGTCTTAGTTGTCTCTGAATTTAAAACTATTATCAGTTAACTTTATTATATGAAATTATAAAAAACTCTTTCCTGAAAAAGCAATTGTGCTTAATTTGAATTTCAGATGCTTGCATTTAATAATATAGAGTTAATTATTAATTTTGCATTGCAAAATAAACATTTAATTCAATCAGGAATCGGATGTAGCTTACATCCCTACCAGTGGACTTGGCGGCGAAAATCTTGTTACAAAAAGTCAAACAAGTGAATTGGCAAAATGGTACACAGGAAAATGTTTGCTGGAACAAATTGGTAAGTATATGCAACTTTGAAGATTTGAAAATTGTTGCAAATACAGTACCAATAAGCCATATTACATTCAAGTAAAATATATGTCTGTTAACACAATATATATTGATTTATTTACAGATTCTTTCAAGCCACCTCAAAGATCAGTTGATAAACCATTCAGATTATGTGTATCAGATGTTTTTAAAGGTATGTAGTAAAGTCTTCCCAAATGGATTTACAAAAGAGGTTTGTTAAAGTTTGGATACATCTTGTATGAAGGAGCAAAAAGGAATGAATAAACAAGTTGTATATTACTTGAATGGTCTAAAATTGATAGAAATAAAAGGAAGGAATATAAAATTGGTTTGTTTGATTAAGGTTAAAATAGATATGTTGTTAGTTGTGGGTTGACTCAGCCTTCCATACTTTCAAGGTAGGTAAAATGAGGACCCAGATTGTGGGGGCAATAAGCTAACTTTGTATAAAAAAGAACACCGCTTAGGGAGGGCCGAAAGCCCTACTAAGCAGGTATATACAAAAGTATGAAGGCTATTGCTTAAGGCATTATAAGCCGCCCTGAGTCCCTGGAGAAGGGCGGCATATAAATTAAATTAAAAAACAAAACAAAATCCTTAATGGACTTTGACTGACACCTGAAATGCAATGGAGGTTTATAGATTTCATTATAGATAAGAGATGGGAAATGGATGGAGAGATCATTGGTTGTAAATTAAGAGGAGGTGAAATATTACCAAAATTCTTTATTCTTTATACTTGCTGTATGAAAATTAGAAGTAACTTCTCTATATATTCTCTCCCTCCCTCCCTTCCTTTATTTTAATTTATATTAGATTTTACTATAGCAGTTATAATCTTTAATAAAAATATTTTTAGAAGTCTCAGCAAATGTTTTTTGTAAACAATTTATTGGAGTTGTGAAAGAAGTGTTTCACAAAAAGCATGTTAGAAAGTGCTTCTCTTTAAACCATTTAAGCAACAACATTCTTTGCAAGATTTGTGCAGCTATTTCAAAATCCATCCCTTATTATCTGTTCATGGAAGCACAGAGTGTTCCCTGGAATGTTCTATTCATACAGAGATATATTTTGCACATCCCTAGAGACATCTGGGGATAACTTTCAAATCAGCTGTCACGCTTTACAAAGGACATAATTTTTCTAATCCTTGACTGATCATTTAGCCAGCAGGCATGCAACCTAGCTCTCTTTATAACACTTAAGTTTTTCTTTTTGTATAGCTAATCTCTAAAACTTTCCAAGAACAATAAATTGGCTGGGGGATTCAGAGCTCATTTTGGTGTTTGTGATAGCAGCACAATATTATTTGCACACCATACAAGTGCCATGTACCTATTAGCAATTTTTGGAACGATACTCCTTTGAAAAAAAATCTTTTCCCCGAACAACTTCACTATGCATAGAAAACAAACACATATAAAATTAATTTGGATCTTTTTGTCTTCATTCAGTAAGATTAATTCAGGTAGTCTTTGGGTTATGATGGCAGTTGGGACCAGAATTTCTGTTGCTAAACAATGCAATTCCAAAATGCACCATCACATGACTGCATCACTTAGCAACAGCAAATTCCAGCAGTCCTCAGAACTCTGTGGCAGGGGTGATATCCAGCAGGTTCTGACAGGTTCTGGAGAACTGGTAGCAGAAATTTTGAGTAGTTTGAAGAACTGGCAAATACCACCTCTGGTTGGCCCCAGAGTGGGGTAGGAATGGAGATTTTGCAATATCCTTCCCCCAGGAATGGAGAGGGAATGCGGATTTTGCAGTATCCTTTCCCTGCCATGCCCACCAAGCCATGCCCACAGAACTGGTAGTAAAAAAATTTGAATTTCACCACTGCTCTGTGGGTCATTTAAGTGAGGATCTCATGTGATCACTCCTTCTGACTTCCTGCAGGCTTCCCCATTTACTTTGTGAATGGGAAGCCAACAGACAAATCCTAATCATGAACTGTGCATGAACTAGATGATGATCATGTGACTGCAGGAAGCTGTGATGGCTGGAACTCTTAAGAAATGGTCATAAGTACTGTTCGTTCTGCACCATTGTAACTTTGAGTGGTTGCTAAACAAATGGTCATAACCCAAGAAGTGCTTCTATGAACATGCTAAACCAAACTTGAAGAAATGAATAAATCCGTGATAGACTGGAAGCAGAAATTCCAGCATAGTAACTTTATTTTAAAATTGTTTGCAATGTGTCAAACTGTTTATAAATTGTGTGATCCTGTCTGAAAGTAAATAATTTGGGTGTATGTATAATATTGGGGACTATAAGCATATTTCGAATAGCTAAATGTATGTGTGTGCCTTTCAGTCAGCATTGACTTCTGTGAGTGCCTGGACACAGGTCCTTGCATTTTTCTTGGCAAAATTTTGCCAGTGGTTTGCCATTGCCTGCTTTCTGTTCCTGAAAGAGAATGACTGGCCCAAGTTTACCCAGCTGGCTTTATGCCTAGGGTGGAATTAGAACTCCCAGTCTCCTGTTTCTATCTAGCCTGAATGATGCCTTAACCATTACATCAAATTGTCCCTCGGAAGGCAAAGAGAAAGTTTTATTATTTTATTTTTTATTATTGAAAGTTTGAGATAAAATAAAATAGAACAGAACAACATGCAATGAACCTCATCCCCTTCAGAGCCAGAAAACATAAATTGAAACAATGGAAGGAGGAGAGGGAGAGAAACATGTATAGCTAAGACCACAGGGAAAAGATTTCTGTAATGGGTGTTCAGTTTTCATTATAAAGCCAATCTGATTAATTTAGAAGTTTTATTCTTTTAAAAACTAGATCTTTACTAGTCTGAATTTAAATCAATAGTGTTATTTTATCTTCAGTTAATTTTCTTGAATATTTTTGTTCTAGATCAAGGATCAGGATTCTGTGTGACAGGTAAAATCGAAGCAGGATATGTCCAAGTTGGGGAACGACTCCTTGTCATGCCTCCTAATGAAACTTGCACTGTAAAAGGTACAGTATATGGATCAAAGGTTTTTTTGGGGGGGGATTACACAATAAAGAGTTTCAGGAATTGGTAACTAAAATTATCAAAAGCAAAACCTTATAGATAATCATCGACTTACAACCACAATTGGGATTTGAATTTCTGTCACTAAGCGATGTGGTTGTAAAGCAAGGCATTGTGTGACCACATCACTTAGTGACAGCAATCCTGCCAGTCCCAGTTGCCGTCATTAACAAAGAACTCGGATCATTAAGTGACTAAGCACCCCAAGCCAAACCATCCTGGGCTTGGTTCCTCCAGCTCTGCACTCTGCCTTATTGGGTGGCAGGTATCTCCAGAACCATACAACACTGGGGCTCCTTGTCATGGTCCAGGAAGCCGCAGCTGCCCCATCCCTTGCTCTCCTGCACTTGGAGACCCCTGCTGCCCTGTGCTTCACTGCTCCAACTGGCCTTTTCTGTGTTCTTGCTCCTATTGCTGTTGATGCATGATTGACCTAACATTTAAAGTCTTTTTAGATTGGTCTAGAAATTTTATAATGACATATAAAGGAAATAAATATTTTTATGGTTATATGTATTCAAAGTATATATTATGCTGGCTAGTCCTTCAGTTGTTTTGTTTTCATGTTCTTTTTTCCCTGTGAGATACATTGGTTTTGTAATTTTTTTTGGTATTTTTTACATTATATATTTAGTATTTCTTAAAATTATAAGATTCTATCCTAATTCTTGGACATAAATGTTTTGGATAGGAGTTTATTCAGAAAGAAAGAAAAAAGGATCTAAAGATTTCTATATGAGATTTCATATTTACATTTGATTATCTGTATATCACAGAAACTCTTTAATGATTCTTTCAAATAATGTAGGGGTTTTCAGAATACAGTTTTGTGGCCTGCATTATGCACGTGTCCATGTGAAAAGACACACAGAAATATTTTCACTTATTTGTGGAAAAATGAAAGCAGATAACTCAAGTCTAAAAACCTGTGGACAGGATACTTGTTGTGTGACACCCATAAAAGCCTAGTGGTGTGACTTGCAGAAAACCATGAATAAGCAAAAATATTTATAGATAATAGAGGTACCTGAAAATAAAATGTTTCTCTGATTTTAGTCAACAGGCTTTACTATCGCTTCATTCATATTGAAAACTGAGGAATAGCAGTTGATGCAGCAGAATTGCAGAAACAGTTCTTTGTAGCTGTTAAACCAAAGTAGTTCACTATTTAGTACTGGTTTTACTCATTTCTAGGAATTGCTCTACATGAACAGCCAGTGGATTGGGCTGCAGCTGGAGATCACATTAGTCTCACTTTGACTGGCATGGATATCATCAAAATCAAGTGAGTGCACAATAGAGTTTGACTAAGCAACCGTTTATATTTAACATAACCTCTTATAACCGTCGTCCCTGATCATGAATGGTTTACCAGATGCAGAAGAAGCATGTGGGAAGTTTACTTGCGTTTTTCCATCCATAATGATGTAGATTCACTGACTCCTGCAAAATGCAGTTTGAACTTGGCAGTGTTCTTCATCCTAATTAGATTTTGCCAGTTGTTTGACTAAAAAAAACAAATGAAAGATACTTCACAATTCTCTACAATATGCATCTTAATCTGCAGGCAATTTGAGTATATAAAGTACTCAAAAATACTTTAGTAACACTGGTGTTTAAATTCTTTGCTGCTGAATAACAGTTAATTTGAAATTACAGGCAGGTAAGGAATAGAAACGAGACTGCTACTGACTGAAATAAGTAGGAGAACGGTGTGTATCTGTGATGAGGTGTTTTACTTCAACAAAGTTTTGAAGTGAAACACTCCCTCAGTGGTGCTTTGTGATGCAGTAAGGCCACCTTCCTTCTAAGAAATAGAGGACAAGCTGTGGAGGACCCATTATATTTTGGCAAGCTTTGTAGAAGACTTACCACTCACTCTTTCAAAACATTGGACAGGTGCTGAAGCTGATATTCTTCTCTGCCTCCTGCAGACTTCTTCCAAAAAGTTTGGGAGGCTGGTCTGGAGGAGGTGAGCTGCTTTGACAAGTGGTACGGGAGATGTGCTGAGCTCCATATCTGGCACAGCTTGATATGTGGTAAACCATCATAGAGAATATTTCTCTGCCTGCCATACCGTGTCCATACATCATGCAGTCAGTACGCACATGAAGCCTCTTGATTACTAGGTAGGAAAGAGTCAGGGGCTTTAAGATAATGCAAAATACTTGGTTGAAGTATATATTGCCTCATCAAAGAGATTCTCATTGATTCTGCAGTGGGAATCGCTTCATCAAAATTCAGTCCATGTTTTAAAGAGTTTAATAGTGATTTTGCATTCTAGTATAGGCAATGTGGTTTGTAATCCATTTTTATAAGTAAAACACATTTTGCACAGCTGCACATATTTTTACCTGCATTCTTTCTCTTGGTTAATGTGTGTTTTCTGTAATAATTATGAATTTAAGGGGGAGACTTTGGTTCAGTATTGTAGACTTCAGAGGAAACTAGCTGCCACATCAATTGATGTGAGCATGTGACCTCCTTAATAGCATTTTATCATGGCACCACCACTCAAGTGCCGGTAGTCCTTGCTTATTGACCTCCTCATTTAGCAAACATTCAAAATTACAACAGTTTGTTGCAGTTTCATTTTCTGTTTGGATGGAAACTAATCAAGGAGAGAAGCAACTTAGAACCAAGGAGAAATTTTCTGACAGTTAGAACAATTAATCAGTGGAACAACTTGCCTCCAGAAGTTGTAAATGCTCCAACACTGGAAGTTTTTAAGAAAGGATGGGACAACCATTTGTCTGAAATGGTAACAGGGCTTCCTGAACAGTGGGACAGCAGGTTTCCTGAACAAGGAGTTGAACTAGAAGACCTCCAAGGTCCCTTCCAATTCTGTTTTCTGAAGAACAGTATATATGTTTAGTGACTATTGCACTTAGCAGCAGAGTTGCATGTCCCAATTGTGGTTACCAAGCGAGAACTACCTGAAAGTACAATTGCAAAGGCAAAATAACTGAACCTACCCTTTTCCAAAAGAGTAAAACAAGAATATATTCTTGCCCCACTATTATTTAATTTATATATTAACGATTGACAATTTTGCTAAGGCAAAATTTCATTCTCCCTTTCTTGCTCAACACACTATCCCAGGGGTGAAATGTAAAATTTGTTACTACCCATTCTGTGGGCATGGCTGGGGGGGGGGGGTAATTTGACTGGGGGGGGCATGGGCAATTTTTTTTATTTTAACTTTTCAAAGCATTTTTTCTGCAAATGCAAAAAAATGCTTTGAAAAGCCTCTGCTGATCAGGAACACAGCTGGGATCGTCAGAGCCTTTTCAAAGCATTTTTTAAACCACCTCTTCCCTGGAAGAGGTTGCAGAAAAAAATGCTTTACAAAAAGTCTCTCTGACGATCCCAGCTGCGTTGCCCGATCGTCAGAGAGACTTTTCAAAGCATTTTTTTAAAACTACCTCTTCTGCTGAAGAGGTTGCTTTAAAAGTCTCTTTGATGATCCCAGCTGAATTGCCTGATCATTTTAAAAAATGCTTTGAAAAGTCTCTCTGACAATCGGGCAACTCCGCTGGGATCGTCAGAGAGACTTTTTTTAAAGCATTCTTTTCTGCAACCTCTTCCAGGGAAGAGGTGGTTTAAAAAATGCTTTGAAAAGGCTCTGATGATCCCAGCTGTGTTGCCTGATGTCAGAGCCTTTTCAAAGCATTTTTTAACCACCTCTTCCCCGGAAGAGGTTGCAGAAAAAAATGCTTTGAAAGGCCTCTGAGAGCCCAGCTGAGCCCATCAGAGGCTTTTGTTTTTTACTTTTAAAAGCATTTTTTCGGCGGAGGAAGTTGTAGAAAAAATGCGTTTAAAGTTTTTTAAAAAAAGGCTCTGATGATTGTGCGGCTCAGTTGGGCAAAGGCGGGCGGTGTGCAGGGATTTTTGCTATTGGTTCTCTGAACCACCCGCCGCCATCGCTACTGGATTGGTCGATCCAGTCCGAACTGGGAGCATTTCACCCCTGCTTTATCCCCATTTATCTGTAAGCTGATATGTGCCATTTTATATCTAACACATGTGCTGATGTCTTTATACCTTGCTATTTTATTGCTCAGGGCGCACTTTGAAATTAATTATTATAAAGCAAATGCTAATGTTGACAGAGGGCAGTAGGAAGGGAAGATTCTTTCAACCTTGTTTTTTGTCATGGCCCATAAACCTGGGCTAGCTGATTTATGTTATGGCATGTCATGGTATTATTAAAAATATACAGAGAGTTATTATCAGTATATATTTCATACGTTACTCTGTTGTCTCTTGCAGTGTTGGTTGTATATTTTGCTGTCCCAAGGAGCCAATTAAAACCTGCACACGCTTCAGGGCTCGTGTTCTTATCTTTAATATTGAAATACCCATCACCAAAGGATTTCCTGTGAGTGTAGCATTTTTAATGAGATTTCATGTATATTTTAAAGTATTATTTTCCTCAGCCTTTTTAAATGGACTCACAGTGCCAAAAGAATTTTACATGCTAATGTTTTCTTGCCATTCTCAGCACAAAGTAGAGAGATTATCGCATTTTAGGTGTAGATGGATATACAGTAGTCCTGAACTTATCAGCAATTGTAATCGGATTTTTCATCATTAAGTGATGCAGTCATAAAGCACAATCACTTAGCAACAGCAAGCCCTGGAGACCTGGTTACTGTCACTAACCAAATCTTACCGTTGTTAGGTGAGACAACTTTCTGCTGGCTTCTCACAACCAAATCAGTGGCGAAGCCAGTAGGAAGTTGCAAGTTCAAGTAGTTTGCTATCAGGTTGGCAGGCAGGTAAGTAGTTGCTGCCGGGGGGGAGGGGGCAGAAGGGGGTGTTTGAGGTTGTGAGGGAGACTTGGGGTGGTTTTGTGTGTGGGAGGCACAATGAGAGTGAGGGTATGAGGGAGGGAAGGTAGTGGGTGTGAGGATGAGAGTGATGCACAATGAGGATGTGGAGGTGGGAAGGTGTCAGGGAGAATGTGCAGGCTTAGGAAGGATGTACAAAGGTGCAAGGGGATGCATGAAAGTGTGAGGGGACTCAGGGAGGGTACAACAATGTGCCCAAGGGTATGAGGGAGATTTGAGGCTCAGGAAGAGGGTGTGAGAGGCATGATGAGGCTTGGAAGAGTACACAAGGGGGTATGGGTGTGCATGCAAGGCACAGTGAGGCTTGGAGATACACACAGGTATACAAATAGTGGCATAGCCATGGCAAGGTGCAGGGTGGATGTATAGAGATGCACAAGTCGATGGTGTGATATGAGGCCTGAAGGGTTGAGAGTGGATGGATGGATAGGGAGATTTACCTCAGTGACTTGGGACAGTCACTGCCAGCTTTCTCATTGACTTTCAGAGGAAGCTTGTAAGGAAGTCACAAGAGGCGATCACATGATGGCAGGGTGCTGCAACTGATTGTAAATGCAAGCTGGTTGCCAAGCAGCCAGATAGCAATCATGTGACCGCAGGTGTGCTGGGATAGCCAGAATTCTAAGGACTGGTAATAACCATCATTTGTTTAGTGCCATCTTAACTGTATTCACTGATGGAATGGTTGTAATAATTCAGAAGAATTTCAAAGTACTGATAAGAGAGAAAATAGGAAAGTGTAACTTTATATTGTACAATAAAATAAAAATGTAGAATTGATCAAAATCTCCCCTTGTCTTTTTACGTTGTATTCATAGAACAATTTTTTTCAGGTAAACCTATACTTTGTCAAATGCTGACAATGTCAATTAAAATGACACTTTATTTTAGATGCTCTTACATTTTCAAACTGTCAGTGAGCCTGCTACTATTAGAAAATTGCTGAGTGTGCTTCATAAGAGTACTGGTGAAGTTGCCAAGAAAAAACCTAAGTAAGTATGTTAAGGTAATTTGTTAATATACAAGTATCAATGTAATTAATATAGTTTAAAATCTTTTGAAAATTGAAATTATGAATTAATTAAAACTAATAGAAATTGAATGTAAAATCAGTGACCATGATATATTTTAAATAATTACTGTTAACGTTAGTGCCTACTGAGTGTTTTATTCGTATTGACAAGTGTAATGCTGAAGTATGTTACATTGGCAGACTGCCTTTTTTGAATTATTGAAAGGGTGTTGCTATATAAGTAAATTATAAATTGTACATTGTCACAGATTCCAATTTCAAAGTGAGGTGTGATTTGATAAGATTTAGAGATGGTATATTATGATTAACATTTGGCTGCTTCCAGCTTATGAATTCCTTGGTGTGTGTGGATTTCTGGGAAAAATAAGCTTGAAATGAGAGAATCATCAAAATATCATTGGATTTTGCAATTCCTTGCTGTTTAGGAGAGGGACATGATGCTCTTTGCACAGTTTTAGGTGGAAACTATACTAAATCTTTCATTCTGTATATCTGAAAATACAAGCATACATAGTAATATAATTCTTAACAAGTACTACCAAGTTTTCTTTTCCTGTAGGTGTCTGACAAAAGGGCAGAATGCTTTAATAGAACTACAGACCCAAAGGCCTATTGCTTTGGAGCTTTATAAAGACTTTAAAGAACTTGGGAGATTTATGCTGCGCTATGGAGGATCCACTATAGCAGCAGGAGTAGTTGTGGAGGTACAATGTTTTTCTGAATGCTTTTATAAATGCTAATTATGAAATCATAAGCTGTGTCTCTTGTTAACCATTTTTAATAAATAAACATATATGCACTATTAACATTTGAGTAACCAGATCTGACAATGCTAATATATTTAGTATGAAAATATTTTGTTAAACATATTTAACAAAATATACATTTCTTTTTAATAAAATATAAGCACTGTAGAAATAGTTACATTTTTAGTTCCCAAAATTTATCTTGTAAATTGTTATTAGAGACATTATCACTTAGGGATGTACTCACTTTTGTTGCCACCAGTTTAGAAATTAATGGCTGTGTGTTGTGTTATTTTGAAGGGACAGCACATTTACACTGTTATACTAGCTGTACACTCACTACTTTATATTGTAGCGAAGTGTCATTTCTTCAGCGTTGTCACATGAAAAGATATGCTTAACTGTTTACAAAATGTGAGAGGGTGTACTCACTTCTGTTGGAACCCTGACACTGTATATCTCTGATTGTCATTCTGGACTGGGGCCTAGATTTTACCTATGCTATATATGCATTGATATTTAATTTTAAAATATTGAACTTTAATTGATTGATAAGCTTAGTGAGACAAAACTGGAATCCAAGAAGTCTAATATTGCATTTCTATATGCCTGACCAGCTGTAATGACCAGTGTCTCTCTGCACGTAGTACAACATTATAGATCAACACTGCAGGCTTGTATATTTTGGGGGTGGGGGAGCTGTTCTCAAAGTATAACAGGTTTTTTTTTTAAACGTTCAATGATATTTCTGTTTTATTTTAGATTAAGGAGTGATAGTGTGCCAGGACATCTGCAATCCAGCCAAATGAAATCATATGCTCAAATATACTTCTCTGAGGAATCCATTTGTATTTGTTGAAGGAACAAAGACAATTATGTATTGGCAATTATGTATTGTGTACTCTGCAAACATTTCAAGGCCATTGTTGCTGTAGAACAATTTGCCAGCAAGAAAATACTCATTGCACTTTCTCACTGCACAAGTTTCAGCATATTCCCAAACTAAAATGTCACCCCATCAATAGTTCTAGTGCATCATTTTCAAAAACTGATTGGTATGATGTATTAAAGAATGGCGATTCATCATGGAAAAAAATGTTACTTCCAGCCTTAAAGTTTGTTTACAATTTATAGGGAGAGCTGATACTTCGCTGCATGGTATTTTATAAATTACATATTAATTGAGCTAAAATATTTGAGGTTTTATACAACTATGTTTTCAAAGAATCCTGTTTCCTTCTGTTTCAGAAAACATTATGTAATGCTGCACCTACAACTTAATTTCTTTCCATCCTAATTTTATTTAAAAAATTGAGTAGATATAGCTTGTCCAATAATGATTAATTTTATTTTTTAAATTGTAGAAGTATAATAAAGTAGTCATCTGAGCATAATTTTGGCTTTTTCCATGGTCTTTTATAAATTAAAATCCTGACAAAAATAGTTGGTTCTGATGGACAAAACATACAATTATCTGATCATTGTATCTAAAAATAAAGCTGCTATTGCAACTTCCCAAACCCCGTCAAAACAAATAATTTCATAAGGTATAATTTTATATGAGTATGAGAATTGAAGTATGTAGTCCTTCTGCATAAAAATATATTCATTGTTATGTGTATGTGTATCTCAGGGAGGGACAAAACAGGAATAATTCAGGGGTGCTATTCAGCAGATTCTGACAGGTTCTGGAGAACCGGTAGCTGAAGTTTTGAGTAGTTCGGAGAACCCGCAAATACCACCTCTGGCTGGCCCCAGAGTGGGGTGGGAATGGAGATTTTGCAGTTTCCTTCTCCTGCCATGCCCATCAAGCCACACCACGCACACCACACCCACAGATCTGGTAGTAAAAAAATTTGAATTCCACCACTGGAATAATTAAATAACAAATACTCAAAATTGGAAATCATTCTACATCTCCTGTAATCAACGGTTCTAAATATACTTTATGTCTGCCTTGAACTAGATTGCCATTGACTCCTCACTTTTATTTTTAAATTTTTTTTCCATACATTGATAAATTGCATTCTCTCCTAGAAATGCTTGGAAGGAATTAAAAAACAACAGCAATCTAATCCATTTTTCCTAAGTACAGTATAGTTTTACCCACTCCACATCATGTGTTACAGTACAATAAATGAGCATAGTAAAAATGAAATAATTCATCAAAATCACTGCCAGCATTAAGGTTGAAGTGGAATCCTCCCAGAACTTCGCAACTTTGATGATGAATCCAAAGTGATTATATTTATAATGCCATTTTTATGAAGCAAATAATACTAAACTGATGAAATTATTTCTGCAATGTTTATAGTTATAGTTCATTTGGCTTAGGTTGTGGATGCATTTCAGTTTTTGATCCAGTCAAAGAATTATTGCCAAAGGAGGAGGGGTTGAAGCTGGCAAATAAAGAAGCATGCTCTAAAAATCACAAACTTAGTAACAGTGCTTGGACAGTGCAAACTGAGTTGCAATGATCCCCTCACAGACTCACTTGATTTTGGAGAATTATATCGGTGGCCAGTTTGTGCCATGTTCCTCATATCTAGACTCTTATGACCCATCTATTGGTGAAGTATATTGCAAAGTACCCGATAGCGGCAGGGAAGAGGTGAGTTTCTACAGAAATTTATATTCAACTTTTTCATGATTTTGTAGAGTTGTACAAAAAGTTTGCATGGGGTGTTTGTAATAATTGAGAACACAAATTGTACTGAAATATTGGCTTGTTTTAATGTTATATTATCTTCTTTGCCTGTGGGAAATGATAAGGCTGTATTTCAGTATAATAACACTGTTGTGTCAGCAGCAATAGATCAACAGCTCAAAGTTCAACACCATTTCCTTTGAAATGTCTCTTTTATGTAGCAGAGCGGGAATTGTCTCAAACTTCAAGGAAAAATGAAGAGGAAAAAAAATTCATAAGCTTTCCTGGCTGCTTAATTCGTTTAAAAGGCCCAATCAAAATAATAATTGTATGATCTACTGATAATTACTGAGGCTGGAAATAAAGTACTATTCTACACTTTTACAACTTTAACTGACCTTTAGCATTTAATTCCAGTCAATCAAATGTTTGTTTAAGTATGCATAAATAGTGGTTGAAGTATAACTAGCATTTCCCCCCCTAAACTTACACTGTGGAGCTTTGCCCTCTTATAACTTATTTTCCTATGCAAACAGAAAGTGAATTGTATATTAGATACACAGAAAAAGATGTTCAAAGAATAATCTTGATTGCTCATTTAATATTGTGGTCCGCAGGACAAGAAAGCTTTTAGGCTTCTTGGGGTTTCCAATACATTTCACCCTCAGCATTGTATTTAACCTTTAAATCACATCTCAAAGACAGGATCAGGATAAAGAAAGTAGCAAGACCAGTTCAAGCATAAAATTTGAATTAATTTGAATTCAGTTAAATAATGAATTAAATTGGTTTAGTATAATTAAATTCATGGTATTGTTATATATATATCAGATAGAAAATTTTAGATCAGCTTTGGGGAAGGGTATATGCAAGGCATGAGTGCAAGCCAAGTGTAGCACATTGAATGCTACTATACCCTGCACAGAGTACATTTCAGTTACTGATTAGTTTGAAAATGAAAGTTTGTACTCTGGCCTTGCTTAAAACGAAAGACATTGTGACAATTCTGCAGAATTCTGCAGGAGTAACAGCTCAATAGTGCTGCCTGGTGGCGGTAATTCTGAATGTTAAATTGGAAAGTAAGCAAGTAAAAAACACCAAACAAGATAATAAAAATGCCCCTTGAAGGGATGATAAAAACATACAAATACATGTATCTATATGTGTCTATATATCAATTGGTATGTCTTACCCTTCTAATTCAAATACATTTGGCATAACTTGAACAAAGCTGTTCAGTTTCTACCTTTAACAGTCATATGTCTAGATCAGTGATGGCAAACCTATGATCTGTGTCAAAGGTGATGCATCAACACATTTTGGCTGACACACCAGTGTTAACCAACACCCAACAACTATTCTTGAAAGCATACCCCACTCTCAGTTTTGGAGGTCACATGGAATGGGATGTCTCATGGGCTCTTGAACCTCTGGAAGTTATGTGAGAGGGTCGTGCTCTTGTGTGGCCTTTTGAGTCTCCAAAAATCATGTGACAACAGGGCATGCTTTTGTGTGGTTTTTGGAGGTTTCTGAGGCATTCTCCACCCCATCATGGAAGAGCATTTTCCAAAGCTGCTTCAAGAATAAAGGTCTTACGAGACCTGGAACAACCTTAAGTAGGTGGTAACCTATCAACAAAAAGAGAGCACCACCTCAAGGTAAGGGATGCATGGCAGCACTGGACTATGGAGGCAATCACATCTTGGGGAACGGAGCAACGGAGCTTTTTCAAATGGCAGCAGTGGCGCTAAGGCTAAAGTCGAAGCTCAGGTCTTTACTTCAGGCTGAGCCAGTGTACTGTCATTGAGAGTTGCTGTTCAGTATGGCTTAAATGGGGGGTGAGGGAGGGAGATAGAAATTTGTTCCTCTTGTTTGGAGAGGAGTGTGCAATGCCATCAAGGTCCAGTTAGGTATTTTCAAAATTTTTGACATATCAAGCCCAAAAGTTTTGCCATCACTGGTCTAGATCAAGCTTGCCCAGGAAACAGACATTATTCTGTATTGCACTTGATCAGGATGACAAAAACCCTCTCAGCTTATAAATAAGAATTCTTGTTGATTTTTATCTAACCCAGGATGACATAGCAGTGGATCTGAACTCGGGCCTCCATGGAAGCGGTATTTGTTTTCTGCTTTCCCATAGTTTCTGTTAACAACTAGCATCATACAGGCTTTTGCTCATGCAAATGTATATGTTTACCAATTGCATTTTTAAGGTGGAAGCTGCTGTCAAAGCGGCCCAAAATGCTTTCCCAGGATGGTCTGCCAAAAGTCCACAGGAAAGGTCAAAAATAATGAGCAAGTTAGCAGACCTTATGGAAGAAGATCTGGAGTCATTTGCACAAGCAGAATCAAAAGATCAAGGTAAAAGAGAAAACCTGTTGACTTCTGCTCCTAATGATAACTGGTTAAGAAAATAATAGCAGCTCTCAGCATCAATATCTAATAGAATCAAGAGTCCATTATACTGAGGCACACCCCAAATTAAATCCATATTTAGTTTTAAGACAAAGGCAATGCTTTAAAAATTAAGGATATATATTAAGGATAGTGACATACACTCAATTCCCAGTGCTGTCTATAAAGTTACAGCCATTTTGTTCAATTGTTTTTTCTGTCAGAATATAACCAAAATTCTTAAGAGGGAAAGTATTTTTGTTTTCAGCTTTAAATGTGAATGTGGAAAAAAGACAATTTGTCCATTCAACCAAGGAATAGGCAAGTTGATTGTGTTGACCATCTAGGGGCAATGAAAATTAGATGCAGTTCAACAAATCTAGGTAGCCATATATTGCCCATCCCAGATTTTTGAAGAACTCTAAGATATGTGACCATTTAGATCTGTTGAATTCCATCTAGTTTCCATTGACCCTACATAAACAACACAATTAGCTTGCCTAATTTCTTGTCTGAATGGACAAATTGGAATTTGGCTCTTTCTCACATTCACATTTAAAGATTAAAAACAAAAATACTATACTTTCCTTATTTATTGATTTATCTGGATTTGAATAATTGTGTCTTTAGCTATGTATTCGGATGCTGAATGACAGTTGTTGTTTCTTTTTGATGAGCTCCTTATATTTAATGCACCTGCAGACAGATACAGCATGCTGGGAGTAATAAACATTTCTGCATGCACAAAAGTTATTTTAGGGATGGATCTCCAACCGTCTGTGTTGATGCAGAATTTTTGTTTGTCTACGATGTGATAACAGAGAAACTTAAAATCTGAAGATGTATTCTCATGGTCAAATGTGGCCAGAAAGACTTATATGGATTTGCCCATAATCCTTTAATATCTTCTTGCTTTCTTGTGTTTTTGAAATTTTACTTTTGAACATTTAGATTGTCTTCACTCCTCCTTCATAACTAGACATTCTTTGCTTAAAAACAGTTCTTACAAAAACTATTTAGAACATGAAACCCATTGAAACGATTCATACATTTCAAAAGCATTACAACAACATCTGCAAGTATAAAATTATTTGGTAAATATCCTTCTGTTCCAGGAAAAACCATTTCTTTTGCCCGAACAGTGGACATACCCCGAGCAGTATATAATTTTCGCTTTTTTTCATCATCTATCCTTCATAACACAACAGAATGTACACAGATGGATCACATCGGCTGTATGCACTATACTGAAAGGTCACCAGTGGGAATTGGTAAGTCTTTGTCAAAGAACTGCAGGTGTTTTTTCAGAAACGTTTTGAACTATAAAGCAGAGGTACCGTATTCAGTTACATTTGGCCTACAAAATATGGGTATTGTTCCCCAGAGTTGTTACCAAATTATTATTTTTACTATGATAAAAGAGGAGAAATATTAAATATATGATTGGTGCATAATCTTATTATTTTAAATGAATGAAATGAAACTAGATTTTGTTGTAGCTTTATTCACTAGTTTGAGGAATATAGTCCTTGGCATGCTATTTAAAGGCTTATGTAATCCGTAGCGAGGACCTCATGTGATCGCAATTCCAACTTCCTGCTGGCTTCCCCATTGAGTTTGCTTGTGGGAAGCCAGAAGCGACTATGGGAAATTGCAATCATGTGACAGCATCTCGTTCTAATGTTGTAATCATGAGCCAAGTGCCAAAGCACCCAGATCATGAAAATGTCACTGTAGAGATGCTGCAATGGCCAGAACTCCAAGGTGTTGTAAATCCCTTGTCCAACATTGGTCTAACTTTGAATGGTCACTGACCAATGGTTACACTACACTACCTGTAGTGTAACTCAGGGGTGTCAAACTGGCCATCTGCGGGATGGAGGCCAAGCCCACCCTGGTTCCACAAAGACAAAAAATGTCACAATCAAGTTTGACACCCTTAGTATAAGTGATCTTGAGCTGCAAGCATCCAGACGACCACTAGATGTCATCACTCACTTTTCAGTGTCTTTTTTTCCTTCAGTTTAGTGATCATGTGGACTTTTATATCTCAAATCTGGTAGTTCGCTTATAAAGCACAGCTTGAAATTTTCATGCCTTTTTCTAACATAGGTAAGTCTGTTATAATTAGCTCACTCAATTAGAATATAATTGATTGGCAAGATGCTATTCTTTTAATAATGAGCCAAACCTTACTCTGCCTTGCTCTGCCTCCTGATTCAATAGCTTGTTATAGAAGCTGAACACGAGTTATTTTATCATTTCCATTTACCTATTTCCTTTGCAGACAGTTTACATAGCTTACATAGATCTGTCATGCTCTGCTGTCTAACTGGGTATCAAAAGAGGGCCATAGATTCCTAAGTATCAAACTTCTTGTTTTTTTAAAAAATGTTCCTTTTTCCTATCTTTTTGAAAGCTGGATTAATTAGTCCTTGGAATTTGCCACTTTACTTACTGACCTGGAAAATTGCCCCTGCTGTCATGTGTGGAAATACTGTAATTGCCAAACCCAGTGAAATGACATCTGTCACAGCCTGGATGATGTGCAAACTTCTGAATCAAGCAGGTATACCTGAAAAGTAGCTCCATTGAAATAATTAAAGCAGTATCCATATTAGTGATTCAGGATACAAGTAGGTAACACTTTGATTCAAAGAGCTTCTATATCATATACATGATCAATGTAATGTTCCATTGATAGAATGATTTAGGACCCGATTGTACTGAAATATGACAATAAGAATAGAATAGAATAACAGAGTTGGAAGGGACCTTGGAGATCCTCTAGTCCAACCACCTGCCCAGGCAGGAAACCCTACACCACTTCAGACAAATGGTTATCCAACATCTTCTTAAAAATTTCCAGTGTTGGAGCATTCACAACTTCTGCAGGCAAGTTGTTCCACTTATTAATTGTTCTAACTGT
The DNA here is from genome assembly GCA_030761175.1 of Masticophis lateralis. Classification (NCBI taxonomy): domain Eukaryota; kingdom Metazoa; phylum Chordata; class Lepidosauria; order Squamata; family Colubridae; genus Masticophis; species Masticophis lateralis. Next base: position 91,611,138 of record JAUDYJ010000001.1, read on the forward strand.
CAGGAAATTTCTCTTTAGTTCTAAATTGCTTCTCTCCTAGTTTCTACCCATTGCTTCTTGTTCTACCCTCAGGTGCTTTGAAGAATAGTTTATTCCCTCTTCTTTGTGGCAACCCCTGAGATATTGGAACACTACTATCATGTCTCCCCTATCCTCCTTTTCATTAAACTAGACATCTCCAGTTCCTGCAACCGTTCTTCATGTGTTTTAGCCTCCAGTCCCCTAATCATCTTTGTTGCTTTTCAATTGGTTTGAAAAGATATCATATAACAGGCAAGGAAGTGCCATCATATAAAACTCTTGTATACTCTAAACGTAGTTAGGATCATAGTCATCATCTTTTAACGACCCCATAATCCCTTATGGGGTGGAGTCTGGGCAACTGAATGGAGTTAGCAGAGTGTTTTAATGGCCGGATGCCCTTCCTGTTGCCAATGCAGAGTTTTGTTCAGCAGATATATTCACAGTATGCCCAGAGAGAGAAATATCCGCCTCTACCTAGGGTTGAACTCACAGCCTCCTTATTGTGAGGCGAGAACTCCACCTCTAGGCCACTGCGCGACTCTAGTTAGGATCACAGTATTGTATTAAAAATATACGGTATGTTTCTGAGTTGCCATTTAAATGGAATGTACTGCATTCTTGGTCTGTTTATGTGATTTTCCTCCTCTGCTGCCTACAAGGTTTTCCTCCGGGTGTGATAAATGTCGTGTTTGGAAGTGGGCCAAAAGCTGGAGATGCTCTTGTTTCCCATCCGGCGGTATCTCTGATTTCTTTCACTGGGAGCACACTCACCGGCCAGCAAATCATCCAAAGATCTGCTTTGTACTGTAAGAAGCTTTCCTTGGAGCTAGGAGGCAAAAACCCAGCTATCATTTTTGAGGATGCCAACTTGGATCAATGTATTCCTGCCACTGTAAAATCCAGTTTTGCTAACCAGGTATAAACAGATAGTCGCTTGCTTATCCCTCTGCTTACGCAAGCTTTACTTCTGAAGTTTGAGAAACTGTGGGTCCCCATAACAGATTTTAATATAAAGACTGAGTATATTATTCTGAATCAGATGATTCGTTTTTTACTTATTCGGATTGGGCAGCTAATAAATTCCAATAAATAATGAGAACATTTAAAAAGAAAATTTAAAAAAAAATCTGACTTAACATGGCATCTTCCCTCAGTGAATTTGTTTATTTATTTAGCGTATGGCAAGTGAATGCTATGATATTCCTTGATAATGATGGATGAGTAAACTCCCTTTTTCTGTCAGAATTCATTTTGGAATAACTATTTCTGCTTCATATCCTCACAGTTTACCACTCCAAAGAGTCTCCCTGCTACTGTTCTACCCAGAACATCCCAAAAGATTCAGCATATCAGATCCAGTATAAGAGAATTCTCTACTGACTTACCTACTTTCCTTGGATGGGTTGCCATTTTGTTGGACTGGGCACTAGGAGGGTAGACAGTTATTCTATAGCCTGCCTACTCTTCTTTGGAAATACCAAGATAAAATATGATTTCTCCTCTTGCCTGTTGGGTATGAAAGCAGTAGTCATAGAAGGAATTAAATGTTCTACTCAATAGTAGTTCCTCTCCACCTAAATGTTCCTTGTAAAAATGGATAGGGATACTAACAAAAAACTATATAAGAGCTTGCTGATATTTATATTTATGGCATAATTGTAAATGTCAATGTTCTGCTCTTACTGAAATCTAGAAAACAAATTCTTCCTTCGGTAATGTGTCTTGTGAAGAACTTAAAAACTCATGCTTCAATGAAATAATGACTCATTATTGAATTTCTCCCTTTTCTATACATTGCTTGATCTTGCCAGGGTGAAATATGCTTATGTACCAGCAGAATCTTTGTTCAGAAGAGCATTTCTAAAGAATTCTTGAAAAGGTTTGTGGAAGCTGTTAGAAAATGGAAAGTTGGAAATCCTTCAGATCCCACAACTGATATGGGAGCATTAATAAGTAAAGATCACTTAGCAAAGGTAAACAATGTTGAAAATATTTTTAAATTTGCTAAATTAGCTGCAAATGTGTTTTATTCCTCATTTGAAAAAGTATCGCAATGTATGATGATAGAGATTTTCTTGTATCTTATTTATTTATTTATTGGATTGATTTATATGCCGTCCTTCTCCAGAGACTCAGGGTGCCTTATAATGTGTTAAGCAATAGTCTTCATACTTTTGTATATACCTGCTTAATAGGGCTTTTGGCCCCGCACAAACGGTGTTCTTTTTTATACAAAGTCATCTTATTGCCCCCACAATCTGGGTCCTTATTTTACCTACCTCGGAAGGATGGAAGGCTGAGTCAACCTTGAGCCTGGTGAGATTTGAACTCGCAGTAATTGTAGGCAGCTGGCAGCTAAGTGCTACTTTAACTGCACTTTAGTCTGCTGCGCCACCAATGCTCCTTATGGTAATGATTTTTAGACAAAGAACAGATCTTGTTTTAAACACTTGTTAAAACACTTGCTTTAAGTTGTTTCAGGCTCAGGGTATTTCCTAAAGCTTCCCCATCAAAATTCTTTATCATTAAGTAATTTTGCCAGTTGTCAAGTTTGCCTATTTTTTTTATTGTATGCGCTTAATAAGTAACAATATGACTAGCTGAAACATCTCCTTAGTGATGTCAGATTCACTGTTGGGTGCATACAGTTGGAAACAATCTGGTATTTCCTCTTACCAACTCACTTCTCAAATATATTGTCAGCAGAATTGAAGAAGACATTTCAGATTCTTCTTCCATAGCTTCAAATGTGTCTAAGATGTTTCCATCTTTCTTAATATAATACAGTATTTAAAATTTAATTAATAATGCTACAACAGTCACACAATGTTCCAATGATAAAATTGCATTGGCATTTTCCTGGTATAAGACGGAATGTGTGTTTAAATAAATGAATTAAAGTAAACTAACCTTTAAATGATGAACATTATTTAAAATTGCATGTAAAACAGAAGGGCTTAACTAATTCATACAATATGTCTAGATATAGGTTTTATATAGTAAATATATACGTGTGAGAGATTGGTCTTTTATTTCCTTATTATTGTTATTACTGTCTTCTCTAAATATGCTTCTTGTTTTGTTGCTGCTCCTATTAGGTGAAGAAATATATCCAGCAGGCTCGGGAAGAAGGGGCCAAGATTCTTTGTGGAGAGGGAATAGATTCATTGAATCTTCCTTCAAGAAACCAAAAAGGCTATTTCTTGCCTCCCACAGTTATCACAGAAATTGATGATGATTCTTGCTGCATTCAGGATGAGATCTTTGGTCCTGTAGCTTGTGTAATGGTGTTTGACACAGAAGAGGAAGTGATTAGGAGAGCCAATGGAGTCAAATATGGCCTGGCAGCCACGGTTTGGTCAAACAGTGTAGGCCGGATTCATCGTGTTGCTAAAAGACTCCAGTCTGGTTTGGTGTGGACCAATTGTTGGCTGATCAGAGATCTGAATTTGCCCTTTGGGGGAATGAAAGCCTCTGGGATAGGTAGAGAGGGAGCTAAAGATTCGTATGAATTTTTCACTGAGGTGAAAACAGTTACCATAAAATATACTGATGTGAACTGATAGGAAGTAATTTGTGCCATAAGTCTGTATGTGTTGCTTTGTCTCTCTTGATATATTGAGAAAAACGATGGTCATAGTTTACGTCTGCTACGTATACTGGAGAAAGGGGCATATGAAAATAATTATATGAGACTTTACAGCTGGAAAATATATGGTGGAGTCTGTCATTAGCTTTGCTTTAACTTCAAAAGAACTGATGAGTTTTATCTGGCATAGCGTGCTGTTTCCACAACAACCAGTTAGATGCTGATGGGAACTCAAGCAAGACATCTCCCTTCTCACTTGTATTCTTCAATAACTGCTTTGGGAACATGCTGTATTGGAAAATAAAGCTAAAATATGATGCTATAAACAGGATTGTTCACCATGTTTACATTTTTTAAACTTTTTCAAGTTGGCAACTACTATTACAACTTGTGGTAAGGAATTCCATAGACAAGCTATCTGCTTAAGTGTGAAAGACTTCCTTTTAGCAGTTTTAAATTGAATATTCATCTTCACTGCATTATTCAAACCATAGCCTCCAGCTTTCCCCACTACCTGTCCTACCGCATTTAACCTGGATAATTTTAATAGACCTTTCTAGAGACTATAAATCTATAATCTCAATTTTGAGACAGTGTCTAGACTGAACACTGCCTTGTAAAATATTGTGCATTAAAGTTTAGATAAAGTGCTGTATATAATTGATTCCTTAATATTCTCTCTTTCCTAAATATCTGTAATGTGAAATATGAATAGTTCTCAATTTGCGACTACAATTGAGCCCCAAATTTCTAAGTGAAACAGTTGCTAAGTGAGTTTTGTTCCATTTTACAACCATTCTTGCCAAAGTTGTTAAGTGAATCTGCTTCCCCATTGACTTTGCTTGTCGGAAGGTCTCAAAAGATGATCACATGACTCCTCGCCTCCCCCCCACCCGGGACACTGCAACCATCATAAATATGAACCAGTTGCCAAGTGTTCAAATTTTAATCACGTGACCATGGGGATTCTGCAATGGTTGTGAGTGTGCAAAACTGTCAAATGTCACTTTTTTCAGTGCCGTTGTAACTGCGAACAGTCACTAAATGAACTGTCATAAATAGAGAACAGACTGCATAGCATTTTCTATGACAGCCACCCACAGGAATGAAATTTTCACAGGGCTATCTTATACAGCCTTGAGATCTCTTTTCTAACCAATAAGGAAAAACCATTTTTAGGGCCATTTGTAAAGATGATAAGGGATGAGCGGAGAAAAAGGGAATGGAGGCATGTTGAAATAGAAAAGACCCATAATGAATATAGTGCCAATTAAACATGCTCTCTACATCCATTAGGAGCTGCAAAGTGCATTAATGACATATGCACACACACACAGAGATTTGGTTAAAGCAACCTTCTGTTTTGAGAAGATAAAAATAAACTTGCTTTACGGTTGGGGAAACCTTAGCACTAAATAGTGGAGGGTGAAGTGATTTGTTACAACAGATCTATTTAGGAGATGCAGTTTAATAATTGCAAAAATCTTGAATTTTTAACAGCTTTTTCAACAGCTGCCTTATCCAACAAAATTGCATAACCATCACGAGGATTTGGTTTAATAGTTTTATGTCAAGCTGATGAGCCAACTCATCTCTTAATTCCTACAGATGGAAACTAACGCCAGTCTGATTATTCAGTTATTGCCAGTTGATTCCGTATGTCCTGAATCTAGACATGTACACAATCATGCAAAGATGTCAAATTGATATATCTAGGTCTTTGCTCAAAACAATGCCAGCATTTTTAATCTCATGCTTTGGCTCAAGTTCATTGTTTTCAGAAGTAAAATTGATTTAAACAAGAGAATCTTTAAATGAACTGTATGGGAAGCTGGTGGAATTGGGCAATTACATCCAGTAAATTATTTGTATGCACATTAGGAGAAATTAAAAGGAGAATTGAATTTCCTACAAAATTCCTACAGACTAAGGGAGGAAATACTTGGACTGCATTTTAATACAAACTTGTTGTGGCCCCGTCCTCTGAGCCTATCCCTTTGGAGGAAGGCAGCTCTGAGCAGGAGGAAGAGGAGCCAGCCAGATCTCCCAGCCCTCCCCCTCTGGCACCGGCTCAGGTGCCAGCTGAAAGAGAGCCAAGTAGTGGGGAAACAGGTGTCTCAGATGAGAGTGAGGGAGAGACGTCATTCCTGGACGCACGCCAAAGAAGGCGAGAGAAAAGGGTACTGCAGCTGCGGCGTATGAGGAAATCCTGAGTCATTGGATTGGAGTCACAGGATCAATGACTCACTGGACCACACCCAGAAACATATCTATATAAGACAGTACGGTGGGTCACGAAGTTCGTGACGAACAAAGCTAAACAAACGGAGCAACCTCGTAGTCTTGGAAGCTGGATGAACGGCAAAGCTACGTAGGTGATTTTCTTGTTTGTGTAAACCAATAAAGTCCTTGGCAGACGGTGTGCATATCGCTGCCAAGGTTGAGATAAGAACTGCGGAGTGTGCCAAGTGATTCTTAACCCTCGGCTGGCTGTGTTTTTGTGGGTCTCTGAAGGGGGGGGACAGATCACAAACTGATCTAATTTATACTTCCTGAGGTAAGGTATGAACTAGAACTGACATCACCAATTGCATATTTTTAAATGTTTACACACACTTCGCATACGGAGAAAACTGGCTGCAAATAGTATATTATTTGAACTAATGAACATAACATTTTTTTAAAAAAAAATTAAATTTATAGAAAGCAAAATGGATAAGTTATCTGTACTACAGACTAGTATCATCCAGCCTGGATCCATTCTGGGAATGGAAGTTTCTCTCTTCATAGCATCATAGAGTTGGATGAACTTCTAAAGATCATGTACCACATCTAGAGATAACTCAGAGTCATCTTGTGTCGAGATGGGGCAAATAAATGTAATATTAATTATTAATATTAATAATCTATTCATAAGAGTATATGGGGTGCAAAAAAAATCTAGACCACTAGAGGGCACTTATTTCTATTTCCTGCCATCCAGTGACTGAAGAGTTTTGCAAGATATGACTCTGTTTTGCTTTAATTTTCCTGACAGACAGTCATCTAGGTTCTACATAACTCTCTCTAAATTTGTCTTATCAATGATAATGCAGAGAGAATGATCTTACACTATATATTTGTGACATAGTTTTCTATCAGGAACTGAAAGCAATAACCATGGTTTTCTTCCCCAATCCTAAATGCTGTAGTAAACTGAGATATAGTGACTGGCCCAAAATCATTCTGGGAGTTTCATGGCTGAGGAAAGATTTGAACCTGGATTTTCCACTATTGCAGTCCAACAACCAATCACAACACCTCACTGGCTCCCTCACAGATCTCCAATAGAAGTGGATTTGGGGCCTTCCTACCAGTGACTTCTTCATCTGCCCTAATCCAGTCAAGCTGAATGGACACAAGGGACAGGCGTATACAGGGATAATCAGGCATATACAGGGATAATCAGAAAGTAAAGTTTTGATTATCTCTGGAGTGGCTTGATGCTTTCTGAATTCATATGCTATTTTCTGAGATTTTGTATAGCCAGCTAATATGGAATATGCAGGATGGATGCTGAAGAAGGAGGACAATAAAAGAGGTGCCAGGATCAAAGCAAACAGCATCATGTTTATTTAAATTGTCCCCATTAAATACTTACAGCATCAGGCACTCTTCCTCCATTCTGATCTCCAGAATGCAACTCACAAAAGGACTGCTTTAACCAGACCCATTTTGTAGCTCTGCAGCTTCTCTTTCCTTCTTCATTCCCAGAGTTGTTCAGTTTGGGCATCAGCAAAGGAAGGTTAACTATTTACAAGGATTAAGTGTCTCAGGGACTGGGTGCCTGCTACCACAAACAGGGAAAAAATGATCTAATTGGGATTAAAGATGGAAGTTTGTTATCTCACAGCTTGCAAGGGTAAATAGGAAGAGCTAGCTTATCTAAACAGCCTCTCTTCCAGGAGTTAATTTAACAATGCAGGTCAATCACAGAATATATGCTATTTGACCAAAAGAAATTCGACTACAGTCACAATCTTGAGAAATGTGTGTGTTCATTCCCATCTGTTTAGTAGTGATGACTTTTGTGTTACATACCTCTCTAACCCAACTTCTGCCTTAGTGTTACTTACCTTGGGTGAGGAGAAAGAAAAAGGAAATTATCTGCCCTAAGTTGGCAAGCAATTTGAGTGTCAATGAAACTGTATTGGGTGTTTTGTTTTGTTTTTAATTTGATTTATATGCCGCCCTTCTCTGGAGACTCAGGGCGGCTTATAATGCATTAAGCAATAGCCTTCATACTTTTGTATATTTATACAAAGTCAGCTTATTGCCCCCACAAACTGGGTCCTCAATTTACCCACCTTAGAAAGGATGGAAGACTGAGTCGACCTTGGGCGTGGTGAGAATTGAACTCGCAGTAATTGCAGGCAGCTGGATGTTAAATGCTGCCTTAGTAGGAGGCATCAAATTTCAACTGCACAATTGCAATTACATAATATTTAACACTCAGGCTCCCTGAGTGTTAAATATTATGTAATTGCAATTGTGCAGTTGAAACTTGATGACTTCATTCCAGTTTCCTATTTTCTCTTCCTCATATTAAATACTTTGACACAGCTAAACCTATTCTTCAAACAAAATGCATCTTTTAGCCCATCTAATTAATATAATTTTTTCTTTTATAGTAACTAAGCTAATACTGATCCAATTGGGCCTTCTTTGCACTGCTTCTGATTGCAGGCATATGCTCCCTATAGAGAAAAGTTAAACTTTTCTTTACAGGGAGGTTTTAGTTAACTACATAGAGTTGACTAAATGTATGGAGACATTGATAAATTAATTTCATTGGAAATGTCATATCTGTATTACTGGCTATCCAGGTAGGATTGGGGTGGGTGGAGATTCTTTCATGGAAAATGTTGATCTAGTTGTGATATCACCTAGCCAGCAATTCCCAATTTGGGAATTGCAAAATTTTCTGATCATGTGTCTTTTGTGTGATTTAAAAAAAAAATTGTTGGAGATTGTTCTATCCTTTACACAGAAGGTTGCTATTTTTACTTATTGTTTTATTCTTTTGATCTTGTCTTTTTGATTTGCAAGTTGTTTTGCACTGTAATGTTATCATGCTGGGACAATAAATTATGTTCCCTTTTGTTTATGTTGTCAGGAGAAGCTCTCTCATCTTGTGCCCTCTCTGCCCCCTCTTTCCCAGAACAGCCTCACAGAGGTTAACATCAATTGTGATTTTGGGGCAGCTGTCAGATAAGAAGAGCTGCACCCTTTCCTGAGGATGTGTCCCCTTCCCTTGTGTCACTCCCACTCTAGAAAGACCAGTTCAGGTTCATGGTCTTGCTGAAACATTTGGAAAAAATAAAGGCCTTCCCTGCTTTATTTTTATTACCCTTTTTATAAATCCTATGAGCCTGAGCAAATGTTCTTAAAATAAAAGAACCTTCCAATTGTCCGTGAACGCTATCATTCCAGTGGAAATGATGTGTGAGGAGTTTTTTTAAAAACGGTCCTGACTCTTGGCAGCCTTTTCCTTATAACTTGTACTGTGCTCCACTGAACTGCAGTTGCCAGGAAAAAGTGATCCGAGATGGGGTGGAGTGAAATCAGCCGTGTGATATAGTGAGAAAGGAAATACAGTTCAAATTATGGACATTTATGGGAATGATTCACATCTAATGCGGAAGACATTTTGGAGCCAGGTGTGTGTCCTTTGAGAATGTTGTTAAGGCCGTTGTTTTAAAGTGAATTCGTTTTTGGGGAAAGTACAGGTAGTCCTTGACTTATGACTACAGTTGAGCCAGGGGTGAGTTCTACTTACCTTTACTACCGATTTGCAACGGGGCCACATGTGCGCGCCCGCTTTGCTCTTCTGTGCATGCACAGAAGCGTTCTGATGACGTCGGGATCAGTGGATGGAGCCTCCCTCTGGTTTTGCTACCAGTTCTATAGAACTGATCCGAACTGGGGGCAACCCACCACTGAATTGAGCCCAACATTTCTGTTGCTAAGTGAGACAATTGTTAAGTGAGTTTTGCCCCATTTTATGACCTTTTTTGCCACAGTTGTTAAGTGAATCGCTGCAGATGTTAAGTTAGCAACATGGTTGCTAAGTGAATCTAGCTTCCCCATTGACTTTGCTTGTCAGAAGGTGACAAAAGATAAAAGTAAGGTTTTACACTTAGGCAAGAAGAACCAAATGCACAGGTTTAGAATAAGAGGTACATAGTTCAACAATAGTAATTGTGAGAGGAATCTAGGCATGCTGGTGGATCACCACTTAAGTATGAGTCAGCAAGGTGCTGCAGCTGCCAGAAAAGCCAATACAGTTCTAGGCTGCGTCAATAGAAGAATAGCATCAAAATCGCAGGAAGTGATAATATTGCTTTACACTGCACTGGTGAGACCACACTTGGAATTCCGCATTCAGTTCTAGTCATCACATTCAAAGAAGGTGCTGAGGCCATAGAAAGAGTGCAGAAAAGAGCGACAAAGATGATAAGGAGTCTGGAGGCTAAACCCTATGATGAATGGCTAAGGTAACTGGGTATGTTCAGCCTAATGAAGAGAAGGTTCAGGAGAGACATGAGAGCGGTCTTCCAATACTTGAAGGGCTGCCACAGAGAAGAGAGTATTAATTTTTTCTACATAGCCCTTGGGGGCAGGACAAGAAGCAATGGATGGAAGCTTGTCAGAGAGAGATTCAATCTAGAAACGACGAATTTCCTGATAGTAAGAACGTTTAATCAATGGAACAGCTTGCCTCCTGGAGTTGTGTATGCTTCATCACTGGGCGTGTTCAAGAAAAGATTGGGCAACCATTTGTCAGGTGATATATTTGACATCTTGTTTCGTGTACAGGAGGTAATAACTCTGGGAAACAAATGTACTATAAAATGGAGTCCTAGGCTTAGTCTATTTACACAATAGCTCTAGGTCAGGGGTGTCAAACTTGCAGCCTGCGGGCCGGATGCATCATGCACTTGTCATGCCCACTCCTGGTTTAGTGAAGGGGGAAAATGTTGCAATACGTCACATGATGACAACATGTCCTCGCGAGTTTGACACCCCTGCTTTAGGTTCTACACCAACCACATATATAAGGACTCCTAACTTGGGCAGGGGTTAGACTAGAAGACCTTCAAGATCTCTTCCATCTCTATGATTTGATGTTATTCAAGAGCAGGGGTGACTGACTCCTGATGTAGAACACATTCTGTGCAGAAAATCAGTGCCCTGATGTTGTTATAGAATACAGCTGTTGCGTAGGGTCAGCAGCATAGAATGAAGCCCCCCCCCCCACACATATGCCTTGAGGGTAGATAAGATGTGCATCAAAGTTTAGGATTGCCCTGAGATGGAGAAAATGGCAAAAAAATAGCAAGTGGATGAGTTTTCAATTTATTCACTGCTAAACAGTTCCAAAGTTTACTGTTGAGTGAATGTATAAAATATTTTGAAAATACTATGTTTGCAATAGGAGAGAATATACATAGCTAAGGATTGAATTTGGAAGTCAGAAAAAGAATGACTCAAGTAAAGATGACTTCCCAGGGAAAATTAGCTGCTCTCAAATACATCAGATCTTTGCTTTCCCCATTTTAAACAACCGGATGTGTATTGTACAACTGGAGGATTATTTATATCTTCCTCTGAATAGCACATTGGTTTCCTTGAAAATTATCAAGTGTGAAATTGGCTATTTTAGGAATTCTTTATGAGGTTCTAAATATAGCATTTCAGAAGGGTGGCTTAAATTTCACTGATGATTGATCAGTAAAGGGCAAAGACAACTGTGGAATTTCGTGTCCATCCTTTGCTTTATGATAAACAATAGTGCACGCAGCACAGTATTTTTTTTAACTGCATTTGTTTCTTGACGCTCTAGTTATAGGTTTTTAACCTCCACTAGTGGAATTTTTGCATAACACATAAAAAGTGTTGACTGAAAGAGAAGAAAATGTTGAAGTTCAGAGTGTTCCAGTGCAAGGATTTACCAGTCAATCCCTAGTTCAAATTATTTCATTTCATTGTCCCCCTATAATTGATTTTCTTTTCCCCACAAGCACCAGATGACTTTCTGTCAGATTTCTCACAAAAAGGCTGCCATGGAGAGGACCTGTCCATTCACAAATGCCCACCATAAGAGAAGCATGACCAGTCATAAAACATCCATTTATAAAAAGGCAAGCAATAAGACTGCTCCATGACTTTCTTTCCTTTAGCCCCCTCCCCATCTCAGTTGCTTACTATATTAGAGCCATGGTGATGCTGGCTCAAGGTTGACTCAGCTTTCCATCCTTCCAAGGTGGGTCAAATGAGGACCCAGATTGTTGGGGACAATATGCTGACTCTGTAAACTGCTTAGAGAGGGCTGTAGAGCACTTTGAAGTGGTATATAAGTCTAAGTGCTTATATATTGCTATTAGCTCATTTTGAAAGTTTGGATGGGTTGGGTAGACATAAACAAAGCATCAGACTGCAGTTATTCAAATTATCATTTCTTCCACATGGTGTAGAATCCAGAGCAGGGGTGTCAAACTCGCGATGATACGTCGTCATGTGATGTATCACAATTTCACCCCCCCTTCACTAAACCGGGGGGGGGCCATGGGCAGCACGTGATGCATCCGGCCCGCGGACCATGAGTTTGACGCCCCTGACCTAGAGCTATTGTGTAAATAGACCTAAGCCTAGGACTCCATTTTGTAGTATATTTGTTTCCCAGAGTTATTATTATCTCCTGTAGACGAAACAAGATATCAAATTCACTCAGAAGCTGCAAAGCTGAATTAGTATTTGAACTCAGGTTTCTTAATTCAGTCCTAAGGCTTCAAGTTTGTTTCCCAGTAATTAAATGAACAACAATATACTTCAGTTTAGCACACTTTGCTAAGTCATACTATAGTTTATTAACCCTACAGGGGCAAGGAGAAAACTGGAGAAAACTAAAGCATTCCTTAGTTATCTCATCCCACTTTAAAATAATACTGCAAGAAGCTTACACATTAGAAAAAAGGCAAAATCACATCCTTATCACATTGCAATGGGGTGGGGGCAGTGTACCTGTAACAGTGAGCTTCTTTCTCCCTTAGATTTCTGCTTCCTTGCTGTCATATCATGGAGAATGGGGTACTCAACATATCCTTCTAGGTGGGAACACACAACTTGGGGGTGGGGGGGCTGAGGACTCATTTCAGCTTTGCATCTTGTGCTGTCGGCCAGCCTTTCCAATCTTCTCACACAAAAAGAACGATACCTTGATAGCAACACATAGACCATGGGGTTGCATCTAAGACTTTTGAAGGGCAACTGCAACTTCGAGACCTCATATACTTTTTTTGCTTCTTATATAATACCAGAATAGAAATATTTGGATAGAAGATATTGTCTTCAGCTGTTTGCTTCTCACCACATATGAGTATTTCTGCATGTGGCAAGATGGGTGGCAAACAAATTTAATAAATAAATACAAATAAAATAAATAAACATTTCCACTGCCATTAGTGTAACATTTTGGTCACAAATATATCTTGATTTAATAGATACTCATACTTTAAAATTCTTAACATACAGTATACAAATAATTAGGAGTAAAAATATACTCATATTATCAGGCATATAGTTTTCCTCAAATATAGTAGCGCTAAAAAAGAATGTTATTAAACCAGGATGGGATTTTTGCTACATCTGCCAAGGATGGGAGGGTTCAAAAGTAGGACTGGACTCTGTTCTTCCCATTTGGCCAAAGGTGTCTGCAGGATATGATCAAATGGCAGCCATGACTGTATGATTAAAACCCTACTTTTTATTTGTATTGCATATCCTCTATTCTACTCTCTAATATCAGGCAGGAAAAATCAGGCCTATTGTACAAAATGGATTATTAGCTCATTGATTGTTTTCATAATTTCCAAATGGCTTTGAATCATAATCACAAAACGTGATCTTTGATGTTGATAAATAAGTTGAATCATTTAGTTGGAGGAAGAGGAATGATAAGTAACCTAGCCTGCAATCTGTTTGGTTCAGAAGAATTAGATCATCTCCAACTGATGGCTATCCAGTGTCTGCCTCAAGTACTCTAGTAAAAAGCTCGATCCACCTAATTTTTACTTTCAATCTTGGCACTTCCAATAATTTAGGAAAGAACACAGTGTAATCAGAAAGATAATATTAGAGTATGATTACTATAATTAACACGTTTCAGCAAGAGATTTGGGAATTTTTAAGCACTATTGCTAAAATGTAATTATCTACTTGCTGGAAAAAGTCACTAGATGGCTCTGCAGTATTAGAGAGCCTGTAGTTCCCTTTTTAATGGACTAATTGCAGGTTGGACTCTGAAAAGCTGTCAGCAAAGAGGCTACTGTTTGAACTGGCATGATAGAAGCATCGGACCTGCTTGCTTTGGTCTGCAATAAACTTTCTTCAACAATATCTCCAAATAAAGTAATAATAATAGATTAACCACAATATTCCATCGTTTGAAAGATTTAGTCAGGAGAAAAGTAACCAAACAGGCAATAAATAGCCATGTTATTTATATACCCATCTATTCAAATAACTTGAGCACATTCATGTTAACTAAATCTTTAATGTTATTCCCGTGTTAGTCTTTAGAAATAGAGCTGAGGCTGAGAGAAAAGTCTTATTCGCCCACTTGATGTTTTTGCAAACTGGAATTCGGTCTCTTCTAAGGGCAGTGGCTGCTGCCATTCCCACCAGCTTAGATAGATTTAGGTGGAAATGAGTAAATTCTTAGCCTGCCATTTTGCCCATATCCTGGTCCAGAAAGAGGATATTTTTTAAAAGAGTGGTTGGCATGTGGGGTAAATTCTGTGGTGGGATTCTGCCGGTTGGGCGAACTGATAGTTAAATTGCTAGGTGGCTCCTCCCCTCCTTGCCCCTTCCAGGAGTCCCCACATGCTCCATTTTGGCTCCCTGGTAAGTGCAAGAAGGCCTCCTAGGCCCAAAACAAGGTGTGTGTGTGGGTGCAGTGTGCCCCTTGCGGCCCATTCTTGCTCCCAGAGGGATGTAGGAGGCTGAGTGCTGCCTGTCACACCCCGTGGGCACGCCCACCATGGCCATGCCCAGCCATCTGGTCATTAGGGCAGAGAACCAGTTGTTAAATTATTTAAATCCCACCACTGGTAAATTAACTCAGTGTCAAAAGCCTATGCAGCAAATAAATTCCTGATCTACTTCAAAATCATAAATCCCAATATTCAATTAATCCATCTGTAGAATCTTTTTTTTGGGTGTGGGGGGAGGGAATTAAAACATTTTGAATGAGTTGAGTATATCATGGCTGCTCTTACAAAATACCTACATTTTGTATGGTAGGTATGCCGTATATACAAAATGGAATAGATTAGTTATACTGCCTTTGAGAATTTCAAAAATCTTGTTATTCATTACTTTTAGTCACATTTGTAGTAAAAAAAAATTGAAGTGAAAATTTTTGGAAGTGAAATCAATAGGCTTTATTCCTTTAATAGATAACCTTGGCATTAAGGAAGTCCCAAAGTACAGCGTGTCTTTACAGATTAAATTTCCTGAATAGTTAAGATGCTTATAAAATGTTATGTAATGCATATTTTTTTCATACTATCACTTGGCAGCAGCAGTGGCAGGAAATCCTAAAGGCATCTTTTTCGTTATTTTAGGCATCTCTTTTTCCTTCAAGGAAAAGAAGTGAAGCAAGATGAAAGGAAATGAAAAACAGAGATCAGAGATTGGGAATCTTATTAAACGGTACTAAATTGTCTCACTTGCTTCTAATTTTCTTTTTATAAGTCTGTTTATCATATAATATGTTGGCTTGACTGAACATCAGAAGAAATATTAGGGCTGGGTACCAGTTCCACAAATTGTCTTAAGCCAATTTAATGGCCCCGACCCCGGTATTTTCCATACTGAAATACTTAGGCTTTGTGATAGGTGTATACACAATGTGATAGGTGTATACTTAGTTGTGATAGGTGTATTTTTATAGATGAGATTTTGCCGTTGAACTGTGTTGTCAACTCAGTAAAATGACATAAGAATTGAGAAATACCTATAGTGAATTGTAGAAAGTTAGCACCCATCCCTCTCCTAGAAGAATGAAATATTTTAGGAAATATTAAAAAGGCAGAATATTTCCCCTAAAAAGAGAAAAAGAAATCTTAAGGGAGACAGAAACTCAGCCCCAGCTTCCTGCTCCCAGTAAAGATATTTTGGTGCCATCCTATCTACAAGACAAAAGACTGGGCCAGCCTATCTACAAAACAAAAGACCTTCAGCTCCAGGATGATTGGATTATCCTTCAGGGCAAAGCCATTCAGCCACAATAGCTATTGCATCAGCAAGCTTCAACCAAGCCTGGGACTTCAGGCAGACTACAAAGTTAGCTATGACCTCTGCATAGCCCCATGGGAGTCTGACAGCAGCCAATAAAATACATTTCTTGCACAGGAACAGGAAGCTCAAGGGCAAGGCCCAAGAGAGGGTATAAATAACCTTCACTCTCTATATTCCATGCGCTCAGCTGCCCAGGACCTAAAACCCAAGTGGTCCTGTTCACCAATAAACCATCTTTCCAGTCAACCTCTATATTTCCAGTGGCTTTCTCCCCACTTGGAACTGAACCAGATGGATCTTTCTTCCAACAGAATGAATGAATGGACGAATGAAGGTTGGACTGGATAGTTATTAAATATGGAAAGGCAAAAAGAATCTATGCAATCAGCCCATCTTTAACACCAATGACAAACAATCTTTTGAATTCTGGGTGCCATAATCAACAACACTTCTCAGGAGTCAAGGATTGCCAGAAATGGAATTGTGGATTTTTATTTATTTCTGCCAGAGATTTAAGGAACACCTTAGATTTTCTGCCTTTCTAATGGTCTTAACACCATTCAGATGTTTACTGATTCAGAATGTTAGGAATCCATACAATCTCAATTTTACACATATGGTTAGAGGCCCTATGGAGGCCTCAGAAAGAAAACCTGAATCTGTATAGAGGCTTGGGTCTTAACAGTTCACCCTATCATTATGTCAAACTGTGCATTCATGAAAGAACTCAGATAACTGAATGGTAAACTGTATACAAATAATTATTATTACTTCTTCTCCATTCTCCAATTCACAAGCTTTCAAGATAGTCATTTGGGGGCAGGTATTGAAATGGAGTGAGTGAAGGGGACATGCAAATCACTTGGCATATTTCAGGAAAGAGACTCTTTATAAGATATAACTTTCCATTTTCCTTTAAGCTTTGGAAAACAGCCAGGGGCTTTGGCAGTGACCGCAGAGCTCTTGACTATGCTAATGTCCTTTCCAGAAGAACTGGAATGAGTAGGATTTGAAATGTAGAATTTACGAAAGAAACAACCCTTGAAAAGATTCCCTTTTCCTCTATACACCACATCCTCCCTCTGAGCTGCAGTATTTTGTTCCTGCTTCCTATTAGTGGTATTACTTAGAATGTATTCCTCTCCTTGCTTCCGAGCTGTAGTAGCAGATAGAAATGTTTATAAGTATAAGAAAAGCACTTGGCTGCACAGAGTAGTTTTCTTTCACTTTCAGAGCATGAAGGAGGATGGGATATGTGGAGTGGGGAGGGCAGGTATGAAGTTTTAAAGTTTTTTTTCTCTTAACCGCTCGGATTGCTACTTTTGGCAGCTGTATGCACTTAATGGGAACTAAAATGTAGATGGAGAACCACTATCAATTCGTTTTATTTATGTTTTGTGTAGAGCAGAGGTATAAGGTGGTTTTTTGTTGCGCCAGGTTTTGCAGTAACTTAGTAGGTGCAAGAGTAATTGGGTGTCATTTCCTCCTGATACAGCTGAGTATGTACATTGATTGGCTCATCGTATTCCTTGCATGTTTTTTTTTTTTAGCCTTTTGAGACTTGGAGAATTTGACGTTTATTTTTCTTAAAGAAAATTTATATTGCCGCCTGCTCGCAAGGAATTCAGATCAACTTCAAACTGCATTGTGAGGACTGGATATGGGTGGTGTTGGCATGAAAATGCCCCTTGGTTATTCTGAAAAGGAGCATAGCTAGCTGGTTGGCTGAAAATATCAAAAGGAGTACATTCTAGTCCATACTGGAAATTTTGGCTACGTGGCCTACTTGTTCTTTTCTAAAGATACATCTTTATGTTGATTGTTTTTGGAGAGTTATGCCAACTTTGTAACTTTGAGATTCTTTCTTTTCCTTTCTTTCTGAGAGATCTTTGCCCTTAGCCTGCGGCAAAGACTATCTTTAGCTTCCTTGAACTCATAGAACTCCCTCAACTCTATCAATCCCTACTATGCTTATTCTATTAGATATTATTTAGGTTGTCTCCACTCAAATACACTGTCAATGTAGGCAATGTGAAGACCCTTAGTGCAAGCCATTATGGTCTGTAGCTTCAGTGTTTCAGAATTTTCAGTCTAATTTGCATTAAAGTAGAAATTGAAATTTCACATTGCTTTTGGATTTTAACAAAGTGATGCTATTGGTCTTGGCTCTAGTGGTGGTAGCACTACCTTTAAGTGCATTGACCTGATTTACTAAACTGCCATTATTATCATAATAGAACCTTGGCCTGATATTAGCTTGGTCACGTCCTTCGGTTTTATCAGCAACCTTCTGCATCAGATTGGCTTATGCCCAGCACACCCCTTGTAACTCCCACTGGTTGCATGATGAAAAAGAGTTGGATGAAATTCAGAAGAGCTCTTAACAGTAGCCTGGCACCTGGCCTGCTTAAGTTCATGACTATGATGAGAGATTCTTTTCCATGCACCTTTTTCTGATCAGCTTGCCAGTGGTAAATCAAAGTGAACATAGGCCAAAGCAGAGTACAAATCCAGAGTGAGATCCACTTGGAGTCTTCTCTAGTTTAAAGATATTGACCCCCTGATTATACATCCCATTTCTCACTTAGCAGCCAGCAGGAGTTAATCAGGCAGTGATGATGATGATCATCACAGAGGTTGGCATATGCATTAACAGTCTTAAATTCCAGGAAGGCAGGTTTCTGATAGACACGAAGAAGTATATGGTATAGTAATATGTAGTATGGTCATAAATAAGAGTAATTTGATAATGGAACTGATTTCTTGGGGAGCTGGTGGGTTTCCCTTCACTGGGATATTTGATTTGGATTTCTGGGGGGAAAAGCAGGTTAGAATCAAGGGCCTGAACTTCCCCTTCCAAAATTTCTATGAATCTGCAACTTGAATAGAGACCCTTCTGTAAAAAAGAAGCAAGGCTTTGATCATCCAATCATGCCACCATTTTGATTTTTTGGGATTTACTTACAGATGGCCTGAGTGTTATTGCATATATTTATATACTATTCAAAAAAATAAAAGGAACACAAGCAGAAGACATCCGAGATCTGAATGAATGAAATAGCCTTATTAAATACTTTGTTCTTTACATACAGTAGTTTATACACTGCCCAAACAACTAAAGGGAACACAAAACTACTGTATGTAACAAACAAAGTATTTAATAAGGCTATTTCATTCATTCAGATCTCGGATGTCTTCTGCTTGTGTTCTCTTTATTTTTTGAGCAGTGTATAATAAAAAGGAGGTGAGTGACTGCATTTATTTCATATATATCATAATATAAGCCTGTGGTGGAGTAACCAAAGTTCACCTTGACATACTTGTAGGATTTTTTTTCTGACAATGAAAGGGGGTGGGGGGATTACGGTATCTGCTAGAAAGTATATAAAATGTAGTTTTTAAATTAAAAAGAAATAAAATATCATTACAGAAATGAAAGAAAGAAATTTACCCAGACACATATAAAGACTCAAGTTAACTGATTTCCTAGTATTTAGGTAGCTAAAATGGTATTATTTGTACTGAAGTAGAAGGGATGCTTATAAAAAAAAACGTTTGCAGGAATATAAACAAAAATTGAGGAAAAAAATGGACAAATCTGTGGCAGTCAACAATCATCTAGTCAAACAGTCAAATAAAAACTAATATTAATGAGAATAAAGTAGTGACTTACTATGGGAAGTTAAAATCTGACCTACGGTGGTATTGGTTGTATACAGTAAGATTTCTTCATCTAAATGAGAGGAAATAACGTTGTTGAGAAAAGAATTCATGATAATGTTGAATAATAAAGATTAAGAGACACTTAATCTTTATTATTGTTTTGTAAATTCTAGAGCTGGATCTTTGCAGTAGAAAAATCTTAAACCATACTTAGACCATGCTGAGATGGCATTCCAAAGATATTTGCAAGCTTGTTTTAAACAGACCAAGGAAAGGAACAAATTGCTGCAGGTCAATTAAACCTTTGTCAGCAACATATTGTCCTGCCCTGATGAATTTGGAACAGCCACAGATAAGTTTATTTGGTAGTCCAGCTGCGGTAATCCCCAGAGCTGGCAGACTTTCAGTTTCCAGATGCTTTTTTTCTCCTCCCCATGTCATCCGTTCAGAGATTAGCTCCTGCAAAGCAAATAATCTTCATGACTTTGCATTATTGTGTAAAGTGATTGCAAATGGGATATTGGAAGTCATTCAGCACTAATGGCTGAAGCCCAGATCAAATGAAGCATTTTTGCAATCTCATTCTTTGATTAGAGAATATTTATTTACACTTGTTTTTCATCTTCGCCTTGCTGATTTGTAGGCATAAGAATTGTAGGCCTGAGTTTCTGTTAGTTACAATGCTCTTTGAAGAAACCTAATGAGGTGCACAAAATGGTCAGTGTTCTATTAATTGCTGTTAAAAGGTCAGGAAATATATCTAGCAGGAACAAAATCAGAAACTCAAATCGGGTATCATTTATGTATGCTCATTTTTATTTTGTTTGCTTTGAATTAGTTGAAACCTGTCTGAACATTTAACTAGGAAAATGAGCCATAGGCCCCTTCCATATCTAGCTTCAGAAAATATAAACTGTCCATCTAGAGTTCAGCAGAAACCACACCACTATTATACAAAATGAGCCAACTTTTTCCAATGGTGAAATCGTGATATATTTCCCTACAGTGGAAGATAGAGGTACATATTTTGGGCAGCCTGAGCTCCACTCCTTATTGCTAACCCACTTCAGATGCAGCAGAGAATGCTGCTTCATTGCCAGAATCACAATATTAAAGTTCTACCAGGAGTTTTACTGTTTCTGTAAATGACACTGGGTAGTTTAATAGTAGTGGAAGTATGCCATGGTTACCTTTAGTTCTGGAAGCAGTGGCGATCTCTGCTACCTTTGGGGTCTGGACTAAGCATGGCTGGCTGGGGAATTTTGGGTGTTGAAATCCACACATTTTAAAGATACCAAGTTTGAGAAACAGCACAGTAAGACAGTGATCAAGAATAAAGAAAGGCCACTTTTGGAAGACTACACTGATGTAAAAATATAGTCTCTGATTTGTTAGCTGTTGTAGACAGGCAAAAAAGCCTTCCCGTTGGGTTCTTTGCATCTTTATATAACTCAGATAAGATTGACAGGCAAAGAATATTAGTGCCCTGTGAGGGCCACGAAGAAAATGCTAAACATTGTCTATATGAAAACTCTCCCTTTTTCTCCATCTTTCTTTATCTTGATATGTCATAATTCAAAGGGAAAGGTGGGCTCAGGACTGCTTTGGGTTTGGATCAGAAAATTCTATCTACACAGGAGACACAAAGCTTTATGTTAGCTCCAGAGAGAATGAATAGTAATTGCTTGTCTGTATACCATGCACAAGACATTTCAGTGTAGGAAGGAAATAAAGGACTGTAGAGCAAGCTACTTGATAGAATGGATTTATTGCTATTTCTCTTTATCTAGCCAGAAGCAGTACAACCTGCATTGGGTTTTCTTGTGAACTGTGGGGAGGTGCCATTTTAGTTTTGTCAACAGGAATAATATCTCCTGAAGTCACCTGAAGGAAATACTAAAAATATGTCCTATCAGTTGTATGTTGCATTAATAAACCTCCCTGGTTTTTAAATGGAGATATGCTGAAAAGAATGATAGAGTGTTATGCAGCTTATCTTGCAGCTCCCACAATAGTGGCACAAGGAAAATTAGTTCCCCCTCTCCTCAATAACTGAGAAGAGGCAGCTGAGTAATACGACAGGTTTAAATTCAATTTGCTCTAACACCACAGGGTAAAATTGCAAGGAATCAACTTCTTCCTTTTCTAGAGTTCAGGAAGCAAGAGAAAAATGAAGGACTGAAGAAATACAGCATCATTAGAAACAGGGGTGGGCTGCTCGGGGTTCACAGGGGTTCAGGAGAACCTCTAGCTAAGATTCTGTGCAGTTTGGAGAACCCCCAAATCCCACTCCTGGTTGGCCCTGCCCACCCCACTCTGCCCCTCCCAGGAGTCCCCACACGGCCTCTTTTGGATGCAGGTAAGTGCAAGGTGCGCATGGAGGTTTGGGGAGGGTGAAAAATGGGCCAAGGGCTTCCGGAGCCTGGGGAGGCCGTTTTCGCCCTCCTGGAGGCTTGAGGAAAGCCTCTGGAGCCCAGGGAGGGCAAAAACGCCCCCCCCCGTGGTGCAGGAGGCCGATTAGGCCATGCCCATCATGGCCACACCCATCCAGCAACCAGGCAGAAGAACCCCTTGCTAAATTTTTTGAAGCCCACCTGATTAGAAACTGTTGGAAAACTGAAGACAGCTGTTTAGTTTAAGTTTAAGTTTATTCAGATTTATATACCGCCCTACTCCCCGAAGGGACTCAGAGTGGTGAACAGCCAATTAAAAATACAATATAATACAAAAGTAAAAAATTTAAAATAAATTATACAATTAGGCTGAAATAATTAAAATCCAATTGTAAAAACATTTAAAACCTAATATAAAACCTATTTATAAAGGGAGGTTTAAGCCAGGCCAGCCTGATAAAATAGGAACGTTTTCAGGGCCCGGCGGAAGGTATGTAGGTCCAGTATCCTCCTTATCTCAGGGGGGAGCACGTTCCAGATGGCTGGTGCCCCCACAGAGAAGGCTCTCCCCCTGGGGGCCGCCAGTCGACACTGTTTGACTGATGGCACCCTGAGGAGCCCCTCTCTGTGGGAACGGACTGGTCGGTGAGAGGCTATTGGTGGCAGAAGGCGGTCCCAAAGATACTCTGGTCCCAAGCTGTGGTTGTAGGAGCAGCTTCCTCAGTAAAGGTTGTCTTAAAAGGAAAGCTTGAAAAGAAAGTGTTAAAAAAAAGTAAGGACAGCCATAGTGGTTTGGCAATGCTGCCTGTTTTTCTCTATTGAGTCTAGTCTCCACTGTAAAGCAGTCTGGACCATTTCTGTTATCCAAATATCTCAGTAATTGTAACTGTGCTCCCCAAATATCTGGATAGCCTCCAGCTGGGAGAAGGCTACTGAACTCATGCTTGGTTCGGTTTCCCCCAAAACCACAATGAGTCGAAGAGCAAAGCAAGGGGAGAAGCAGAGCCTTCTCACAAAAGGAGAGGACTCAGGAAGGACCAATGTGTAAGGAAAATTGCAAAGCTGCACAATCTATAGAACTGCAAAAATATTTGTGCATCAAATCAAAAGCATATTGGGCAGTATAACTCAAAGTGTCAAATCAATATTTATAAGGTATCAACTTTTTTTTTTAAAAAAAAAATCTTCCAAAATAAGTAGTAGCAGAAATAGCATGTGAAGTTATGAAAGCTGAAACAGTATTGTAATTATTTGCGCTAATAAATTAAGGAAAAAATTAGCTGGTAGAAAAGTGTGGATTATTTGCCTTGTTTGTTTTCCAACAAAGTTAGACTGCAATTCCCAGGGCTGGATGGAGAGACTAAAAGTTCAGTTCTTATATATATACCCGGCAACAAGAAAGCACAATTGACCTCCATTGCTGGTCTCCATCCTACCTTTATTTCCACAGTTTTAGTTTACTATCAATCGATTGTGTTGTGATTGTCCTTATGTCAAGATGTGTTAAACCAGTTGGATAAATTTCTAATTTTGCTTCTTTTCCTGTCTCTGGACATCCTTCGCTGGAAGGAAATCATCTACGAATCACAGGATTGCAACATGTAAGGAGTGGGATTTGACATTTGAAGTCTGGTATTTTGTGGTGCACCTTTCCTCTTGATAGATGAAGGTTTGCCCCATCAGGAAGAGAACTGAATGGGACTAAATGGAATCCTGAAGAAAGCTGAGTCACCAAACCATAGATACATAATGCTCGGAGATTGACTTCCCTGAGTTCTGAAGGGCAGCCAGACTCATGTTCTCTTGTTTTACCTTGCCAAAGAATGAAAGCTTAGCCTTCTTCTAAAGGTTGCCACCACAGCAAGCCTGAACAGCTGCTTAGAAGGCCTATACAGAATTGGTCAAATCTGAAATACTAGACATGCCATTTCCTCTTTAGCAGAATGAGTATTTACATTTCTCTCCCCCCTCCCCCCCCAACTCTGCTTTGTTTAATACATTTGCACATGTGAAATTGGGACAAGATTTGCTTGTAGCAGAGAAAGACTAGGGTCTATTCAAGCATAATTGCTCAGTAAGTACTTTGACAAAACACCCACCCACACCCACAGACGAGAGAGAGAGAGAGAGAGAGAGAGAGAGAGAGAGAGAGAGGGAGAGAGAGAGAGAGAGAGAGAGAGAGAGAGAGAGACTCCTTTTGACTCAGTTGCACAAACAGCCTTTATGTTATCACCATTAGAGGATGAATAATACAGATAACCATTTCCAGTCAATAATCCTGAAATATGATCTTATATCTTTACTGGTATTAGCATTATGACACATGTTTTAAAGTACTAAATGACTAACTCCTCAGAACACCTTATCCTTCAGACTGGTTGCTGCTTCTTCTTTTTTTTAAAGCAAAACAAATTTTACATGTGTGTGTGTGAACAATTATTTCCAGACTTTAGTTAACAAAGTAAAAAAATAACAAGGTATGTGCTGGTCCATGTTAAGCAGTACTTGAAGTACTCGCTTCTGAGGGGAATGAAAGAAAAACAGGTTACACAGTTAACAAAGTGCTATTTTCTTGAAATTGCTTCTGAGTCAGCCATTCTTCAAAGTAAAACTTAATTCTGGGAAATAACTCACCTTGTTCACCAAGAAAAACAAGCTGAAATAAAATGAGCAAAATTAATGCCATGTTAAAATTCAGTTCAGTTAGGTAAGCATCAGTTCAGAATGAAATCAGAAAGCAGTTTCATGTGGGGCATATTAAAATCAAACCATACCACAACTTGCCTATCAGTACAAATGATTGTTCCATCGTTTTGCATCATCCAGTCAGAATTAAGCATTTTTTTCCTCCCCATAATTTAAGTGGATGAGATTTCAGTGTGTTTTGAATATAAATGAATACACTTTAATCTCTCTCTCTCTCTCTCTCTCTCTCTCTCTCTCTCTCTCTCATATTTAAACTGTCAATCTAACTCTCAAATTTGCTAGTTGCAATTAAAAGCTCAGTGTCTATCAAATCTATATTTAGAGAAAAGAAATCCCCCTTTTATCTCAACAACTTTAAAGAAAATGTGAAAATCAAACAGCATATGTAAAGCGGAGCAGGGAAAATTATGATTTCTGATCAATGTGATATAAAGAATAATGGAAAGATCATTTAAAATCACAAGGACGTTTCTGTAGAATATTTACATGTCTTGTCCTTTCTTCGCTAATGTATAACTGGTCTCTATTGATTTTTTCACTACTGATACTAAAAAAACAAGGTCTCCAGTAAACTAGCTGCCAGCAATTCACAACTGGCATGAAAGTGTAGGAAAGTGATATTTTATAAAATCAGTATTTTGTGAGAATCTGCTGCAATCATTCAGCTGGTTTGAATAATGTAGTTATTAATCTCTCTATATTATTTTATTTGGATTTAAGTTAATTTCGTTCCCTATATTATTTCCTTCTTTTGCATTTAAATCTTTTTGCCATTTCATTACACTTGTGATTTTTTCCCAATTTGATGTTAACTTTTTTCTTCCTCAACCACTTCTACATTATGAAAGAAGAGAGCTCATTGTTTTAGATACATGGAACAAATGGGTCAAATCTCATCCTGCAAACAAAAATCAAGAGTGCCTTTTCATCCACTTGTTTGATCAGTGATGATGATGCCATCTTTCCCCAATCTGCTGTCTTCCAGATAGTCAACCAGTAAAGGAGAATATTTGTAGCTCGGGGTTGAAATGAGGGGTCCTGGTGCCCTCTGAACTTGGTTGTTTTCTGGCAGGTGTTTCTTTACCCAAACTAGATAATAACATAATCAGTGCTGACATGAAATGTCTGCCAGAAGACAACCAAGTTCAGAGGGCACCAAGGACTCCTCATAGTAAATGAGTTGCTAAATCAGAGGATTCAAATCAGACTGAAGAAGATGAAAATAATTAGTGTGACCAGTGAGAACCACTACTCCTGGCTTAATTTTTGAAGTTCATTTTTATTACAATTATTGGACTAGCAGGATTAGTTCCTCAAAGATTAGTTATCTAACACAGCTGTGTAGCATGAAATGAACAAATAATATGGGAGGGGCAAGGTATGTGAAGAATTTAAATTTGCAATACTGGCTTTATCACAGAAGTCTCTCCCACACCCAGTGGGGTGTTTGTTTGTTTGTATCCTGCCTTTATTGTTTTTTGCAAGTAACTCAAGGCAGTGAATTTATCTAACACATCTTCCTCCTCCTATTTTCCTCACAACAACAACCCTGTGAGGTGGATTGGGCTGAGATCAGGGGGGATTTCTACTTACCTTTACTACCTGTTTGCAACGGGATTGCATGCGTGCGCTTGCTTTGCTTGCGCATGCGTCTTGCTTCTGCACATGCGTAGATCGCTTCTGATGATGTCAAGGTCAGTGGGCGGAGCCTCCCGCCGGTTTTACTACCGGTTCTATAGAACTGGTCCGAACCGGGGGCAATCACTGACTCAACCACTGGCTGAGTAACACGTGAGATAGCGTTATCCAACCGGCTTCATGACAAAAACCGGACTTGAACTCATGGTCTCCTGTTTTTTAGCCTGGTGCCTTAACCATTAGATAAAACTGGTTTTATATTTGACTGGAATAGCCAGGTAACCAATTATAGGTGAGATGAGTCCATTTTATTGCAGTTCTAAAACACGATAGTTTTCCCCATCCTGTGGAATCTCTCTAGCTTGGATCTCTCTCTCTCTCTCTCTCTCTCTCTCTCTCTCTCTCTCTCTCTCTCTCTCTCTCTCTCTCTCTCTCTCATCTATTTTTTAAATCTCCTGTAATTATCTTATTGGCTCAGAATTAGCTGCAGATTGGCAATTCAAAATTTAATTGCAAATGATTTGATCATAGCCTGACAACTGCAAACTCTTTTGTTTCTTCTTGTTTAAGAGGTAGATGGTGTATTATTTCATAAATGACTCAGGAAGGACACTCTAAATTGAATAGCAAGTATATCATAGTCTACTTATTATCAGTAGATCTGCAAAATAGCATGTTGCCTCAATGGCACAAGTTAGTCATTCTCAGAGTGACTTTTTCTAAGTTGACATGGAGCCTCAGTAAGCTCCTTATTTATAGCAACTGCGACAGTGAAACAGATCTGTGGTCCAGTTTACTCATGATATGGCTTAGGGCCTATAACACCTTTCTTCCATTCTCTATCCCCTCCCCTCCAATCTGAATCATTGTATCCCAGTTTCAGCAACAATGGTTCATAGTCTGGCAATCTTTTATCTCATGTTCTCTTTATTTTTGGCATCCTCATCCTTGGTGGATTTGACCTGCTGCACAGATATTGTATCTTCTCCCTTAGCTTCTTGATGAGGAAGCTTTGGAGTCAGCTCTTAATACCCTGTTCTGAACATATTTCAAAAAGGGTTTTGAAAGCATGTTTATTTCAATGCCAAATGGAATAGAAGAAGCCATCTAACACTTGAGCTATACTGCAAACTCGGATCCTTTAACAAGGCACACAAGATTCAATTCATATGCTAAGTTCATAAAACAATCCTTATTGTTGTTTTTTGGGGATTTAGTATTAGAATTGAATTATTTTGCTGGCCATTCTGTTAGCATCAGAACATATTTATTGATTGGTGTTGCTTTAATGACTATAGTTTTTGTTGGTTTACTATATGATATAAATGTTATACTGTAAGGATTTGTTCTTATTGTTTAATCGACTGCCTTCAAATTGATTATTATGCAACTTATTAAAAAGTGATTCATTATCTCTGTAAACGGCACTTACGTACTTATGAAACACAGCTGAATTAATTTATTATTGGAACATTCTTTTTGTTGCCAGCCTAAAATAGAAACTTTTATTAAGTGATGCTCCTCTTTGCTCTCCAAAAACCTTTCATTCTTTGTCATAAACAGCTTTCAGACTGATGTAATTGCAGCCAAAGCAAGAAGAAAATATGAGGGAGAAATGTCATACATAATGTTCTTTCCACTATTATTCCGAGCATGCTGGAGCTGGATTGTAGTCTGTTAACATTTATACCATAAGCAACTAATTGGCATTTATGGTGCCATGAGAGCCATTTATTTATTTATTTATTTATTTATTTATTTATTTATTTATTTATTTATTTATTTATTTATTTATTTATTTATTTATTTATTTATTTATTTATTTATTTATTTATTTATTTATTTAGTCAGTCAGTCAGTCAGTCAGTCAGTCAGTCAGTCAGTCAGTCAGTCAGTCAGTCAGTCAGTCAGTCAGTCAGTCATAATGCACTCAGCTCTCCTTTTGGAGAAGGGAACATGATGGTGGTGCCTGTCTGAGCACCAGCAGGAGTCAAAGAATCTCTAATAGGGAAATATGAATGTGACATCATCTTGCAAATACAGTACTGTCACTTGCATATTTTGTTAAATTGGGGCCTGGGTGATATATGCATGTTGATGTCATTGTGTGCATTTGGCTTCATTGCCATTTCTTGCAAATGTCCCTGAGTATAGAAGAGAATAAGTTACAGAATAGAGAAGTATTCTGAGATTTGAAAATAAAAGGCTAGAAATCAGTGGTGAAATCCAAAATTTTTTACTACCAGTTCCGAGGGCGTGGCTTGGTGGGCTTGGTTTGGCTTTGTGGGCATGGCAGGGGAAGGATACTGCAAAATCCCCATTCCCTCCCCACTCCAGGGGAAGGATATTGCAAAATCTCCATTCCCACCCCACTCTGGGACCAGCCAGAGGTAGTATTTGCCGGTTCCCTGAACTGCTCAAAATTTCTGCTACTGGTTCTCCAGAACCTGTCAGAACCTGCTGGATTTCACCCCTGCTAGAAATGTCAATTTGAAGAGCTTGATCAGGTATATTTCTCAAGGTGTCCTCTTCCCTCAAAAAATAGTTCAACTCATGTTCTTTTAATTGACAATGTTGCATGTTGCACGTGTGGATGCTTTTGGCTAGAGTTGTCATTTTGTTCCCTGTTTATCTTTATTGTACTTTTTTAAAAATCTTGTTTGCTTTTATTCTGAGCCATGCAGAGTCTGTTTTTGAGTTACGCAATGTCTGCATTGTGTTGAATTGAATACTTTTATGTTGATTTTGAACCTTCATGAGATGTAATATCCTAGATCAAATTAGACATCGTGAATTTGTCTATGGAGATTCTCAGTCATTTTATTTATTTATTTATTTATTTATTTATTTAATTTGTCAAGCATATATAAGTTAACAGATAAAAGTATAAATATGATTTTGAATACATGAAATGGATACAAGTAAAAAGGGATATTAGGGCAGGATTGGTAGGCATGTTGGTGTGCTTATGCATGCCCCTTACAGACCTCTTAGGAATGGGGTGAGATCAACAGTAGATAGTCTAAGGTTAAAATTTTGGGGGTTTAGGGAGGAAACACTTTTTTTCAAGAGGCAACTGGACTGTCTGACATTGTGAATTTGTTTTTGCACTCTGTGTAAATTCAGGGTTGTGGGTTTTTTTTTTTTTTTTTTTTTTTTGAGAGAGAGAGAACTATCTGTATTTCTATATTTATGTTCCCGAGAGGGGAAATATATAGCCTGGACAAGGATTAGTCAACAGGTTTAAACTTAAAACTTTAACATAAAGGTTTTTTTAAAAAAGAGATACGTGGAAGAACTAGGCAAATGCAGAGCTAACTATCTTATCATGAGATGAATCAGCAAGCAACAAGCCCATGCTTATTGTACAAAGACAGAAAGTAGACATTACGATTAGCAGTCTCATGGACAAACAGGGTAATGGTCAGTCCTTAGATTGATAAGGATTCAGGACACAGTTTTATAAATAAATAACCACTTGCAAGTCTCTTCCTTATCAAGAAAGAGACTTGCCAGTTCCTCAGCTCACAGAAAAGCAATAAAAAATGAGAAAAACCTCTAACCTTATGTACTTTGTTATATATTAGTTAAAAAGGACATGGTGTCTCAGTGGGTAAGATGCTGAGCTTGTTGATCGAAAGGTTGGCAGTTCAGTGGTTCGAATCCCTAGTACGGGGTGAGCTCCTGTTACTTGTCCCAGCTTCTGCCAACCTAGCAGTTCTAAAGCACGTAAAAAATGCAAGTAGAAAAATAGGGACCACCTTTGTAGGGAAGGTAACAGTGTTACGTGTGCCTGACCACGGAGATGTCTTCGGACAGTACTGGCTCTTCAGCTTTGAAACAGACATGAGCACCACCCCCTAGAATTGGGAATTACTAGCACATATGTGTGAGGGGAACCTTTACCTTTACCTTTATATATTAGTTATAGATGAGAAATGAGTCAGTTGCTTGGATTCTGATAACCCCACCTTTTCCTTCTTCATAAATCTTGCTAAAGAAACTCTGGGAGAATTATGCTTAGAAAATAATTACATCTGGTTTTAAGCAGATGCTAAGCAGCTTGTGAAAGAGTAAGTAGACTCAGTCTCTTTCTACACTTTTGTGTCCAGTAGATTGTAGATTTGTGGTATTGAAGTCACACTTTCAGCAGACTTAAGGCTATCGTGGAGAAAGAGAGGACCCAGATTAGATCCAGTGTGCAGCCAGCATGATGGCTGTATTTTCAGAACATTTAACTCCATTAACTCCTTGGCATAATTCTTATATGTATTGTACCACATAATACAGGAGTTGTTTAAAATTGTTCACATAGTAAACGGCAAAATACTTTTAGTCAGTGGAACAGTTCATCAACATTATGCTTTGGGTTTATAGGGAGGGGGCTCTCCAGAAAATGTGAGTTCATTTTTCCAAAAGGTGATAAACTAGCCACCTTAGGTTTGATGAATCATCCATTCATTCAGCGAGTTAGGCCCTGGACCTCTGCCCTGATGACACCATTGCTTTCAGGGCAGATATCATAATAAGAAAATGTGCTTTAGAGTTCTGGTTGGTTGCTGAACTCAGTTTGAATTTCCAAAACATGGTATGACATTTACTGAAAAATATGAGAACTTTTCACATACAGCCCAAGACATGGGCATACATCATGTAAACTGATTCTGAAAACAAAATTAGGAGGCTGGTTGTCAGGGTTGGGAAAGGAATGAAGAAATTGCTCCAAGCCCATCTGTTGTACCGCACTGTTGCTAGCACTAGAAGCCTTCTGCCTGCATGCTTTACTCTGAATTCTTGAGCAAAGAGATTAGACGTAGTGTCCTTAATGACCTCCAATCCGTTTCTATGGAAGTACATTTATTTTAGATATTTTAGTAAACACTAATAGCAATAGCACTTAGATGCTTCACAGTGCTTTTACAGCTCTCTCTAAGCAGTTTACAGACTCAGCATATTGCCCCCAATAATCTGGGTCCTCATTTTACTGACCTCGGAAGGGTGGATGGCTGAGTCAACCTTGAGCCAGTGGGACTTGAACTGCCAAACTGCTGGCAATCAGCAATCAGCAGTCAGCAGTCAGCAGAAGGAGCCTGCAGTCTGCACTCTAACCACTACATCACCATGGCTCTTAAATTCCTTTTCAGTTTTGCAAAATACACCTATACTTCTAAGAATCTTGGGAAATGTCATTTAGCACTATCCCCTCTTAGAGATTCTTACCCTCAATCACCCTGGTGTTAATTTGGGGTGTTACTTGTTAAGTCTCTTTCAAACTATAGCATAGAAAATCCTGAACTGTACTTATTTTATACTTTTATTCCCAAATTGTATAGATTTGGGGGCTAATCCTAAAATGATAAAACTTCCAAGGGAAATGCCAAACTCCCTAATAACATATGAAAGTCTTTGCAGGAACATAAGTGAGTTCACTAAAATTTGAGTCTCAAAAAATATATTAATAGTTGATGTTACTGAGTATGCTGTAACAATGAGCTGGGTCTGGAAAGGAAATCTGCATATAAAATGACAGTAAACCATTATCTGTTTTTCCAGTTATCATGCCACATTAAAGAAAGCATCTTAAAGATGATTTTTCCTATTTGATTTCAATTCAATTGAATTCTGGATAAAATACAATTCAAGAGTTCTGGATAAAATGTTTCATTTTCTGAAATTATACATTAGATGGTTCCTTTGGTAGAGTTTTGTTATTTCTGTCTGTCATTAAAGAAGTTAAATGTATTTTCATAATAATGCCTTTTTTTATTGGTAGCACAAGGTTGGAGAGAATGAGAAACTGGAAACTGGCCAACACACTGATATTTCAAAAATGGATAGACATGGAATGAGCTTCTGTATAAGTAGAAAAACTGGCATGTAGATGACAAAATACAAATAACCAAAGGCAAATCAATACAGGTTTATTTGTGAACATAAAGTTTCATTTTATTACTTTCGATTGTAAAGCCAATTCTCACACTAATCTTGATCTCAGCTTCTAGAGCGTAGAAAAAAAAGCATAGATTTCTTTCAGACAAATAAAGGCTTGTCAGTGACAGAACACTGATGATTTTGTAATCGTCTTTCTCATTTCCAATGACATTTTTATTTCATTTTATTAAAAATGAATCAATTTTTTTTAAAAACAGGTTTGCTACATTTTTGATGCATTGCTTGAAAATATGCCCAGAAAGAAGGCAAAGAAAAGACAGGGTAAGAGAGAACATTTTTGGATGGTGATAATATTATCAATTTTCTTTTTAGCAAATGAGTATTTTGTTACTGATCCACCTATCACAGAAAATTATTTTGTGAATGAACAAACTGTCTTCATGATGGCCATTTTGGAAGAGTGTATATATATTACGCGCTTAAAATTCCAAAATAACTTTTTTTTTGCTCTCAAAGTTGCCTATTCTTGTCAAAGGGAACCTAAGGATAGCTGAGAACACCTAACTTAACAGGTCTCTAAAATATAGAGAATTTAATGTAAATGAGGTTTGGCAACTATAAGAAAAGTTGTCCCCGAATTGGCAGTATAATGGAAGTTCAGAACATGCCACTAAACAGTTTCTGATTCTTCTATCTTTCGTCAGCATTGTTAATATCAGTTTTGCTTCCTTCTGCACCCTACTTTGTCAGCCTGCTCCTCTCCAAGTGGGCAGAGCCAATGCATCTTGAAGAAGATGCCAAGGTAGGGAAGGTTGGAAGTTGCATGATGAAAATACTGGACCTAAAGTGGAAAAAAAAGTTTACTCCAGAGGGGAAGTTTACATAGCAATAGCAATAGCAATAGCACTTAGACTTATATACCACTTCACAGTGCTACACAGCTCTCTCTAAGCGGTTTACAGAATCAGCATATTGCCCCCCAACAATCTGGGTCCTCATTTTACCAACCCTGGAAGGATGGAAGACTTAATCAATCTTGAGCCTGGTGAGATTTGAACTGCCAAATTGCAGTCAGCTGGCAGTCAGCAGAAGTAGCCTGTAGTACTGCACTCTAACCACCGCCACTACAGCTCATGATATAGACACAGGAGCAGTTGCTCAGCAATGTGCCTGGCCTGTACCATATATGAAAAATGGATCTTTTTCTCTCTAGCCCTTCACCCCGAAGCTATGAGATGGGCTTACTGAATGAAATGATCAATGAATCCAATTTGGCTGCTATAAAATTGTATTTCCCTTTTATTAGAGTTGTGGAAAATTTCATCCATAGAATGCAACTTTCTTGCCTTTGAGACTAAACTTAAAAAAAAATCCTAGGAGGGAGATGTAGCTAGTGATGCTATATCATTAGTATAGGTGAGACTAATATTTATTATGTGGGAAATATTTCAGAAAATCAAGGCACTCACAGATTGCTGTATAAGAAACATTGGTCCACCCTGAGGGACAGAAGGTTTTAAAAGATGAAATGGATGCCTTAAGCCTCTGCAAGATATAAGGCACCCATTTTTCTCCACTCTACTAGTGCTGGGTTTCAAAAAGTTTTACTACTGGTTCTGTGGGTGTGGCTTGGTGAGCGTGGCATGGCTTGGTGGTTGTGGCAGGGGAAGGATACTGTAAAATCTCTATTCCCTCCCCACTCCAGTGGAAGGTTACTGCAAAATCCCCATTTCCTCCCGATCAGCTGGGACAGAGAATAGATGGGGGCAGGGCCAGTCAGAGGTTGTAATTACTGGTTCTCCAAACTACTCAAAATTTCTGCTAACAGTTCTCCAGAACTGGTCAGAATCTGCTGAAACCAACCTCTGCACTCTACCTCTCTACTCTTACATTGCAAGACAGGTATGGCGCTGCTTTGGGGGAGGGTTCAAAAGTTGGAGAAGGGCCATATGAAGCCTGCAGGCTTTGCATCCGTGATGTAAGAAGTAGTTAGCAGGACCCTGACATATTTTTATGTGTGTAAGCCACTCAGAATCTGTTGGAACAGCGAGATGGATGACATATAAATTTAATAAATAAAATTATTTATTTATAAGTAAATAAATAAGATAAATAAAAGTAGCTCTCTGTCCCCCATTTATAGATTTCTTTAGGAGATAAAAGCATAGAACTCGATCACTATATAATAGCATATTTATTTATTTACTTTCTATAGCCACCCTTGTTTCCAGTAAGGACAGAGCACAGGGGGACAACCAGCGAACAAAATACCAAGGTAAGCTTCAGATAGCATATTTTTGCTACACTCCAAGTAAGGATGTGCCTGCCATTTTGCTTTATGATCTATGGGTGCTGATGGCTTTGATTTGCTCCTGAATTTTGAGAATAAACTGTGTGAATTATTGACTTAATCCCTGGTAGATTTCACCTACTCTTTTGTGGCTTCTTCCCCTCTAAGAGGAACACACAAACCTTACCAGAGGTGTTATTCAGCAAGTTCTGGAGAACCAGTAGTGGAAATTTTGAGTAGTTCAGAGAACCGGTAAGTACCACCTCTGACTGGCCCTGCCCCCATCTATTCTGTGCCTCCTGAGTCCCAGCTGATTGGGAGGAAATGGGGATTTTGCAGTATCCTTCCCCTGGAGTGGGGAGGGAATGGAGATTTTACAGTATCCTTTCCTTCCATGCCCACCAAGCCATGCCACACCCACCAAGCCACGCCCACAGAACCAGTAGTAAAAATTTTTGAATCCCACCACTGAACCTCACTTCTATAAAAGGAAGTGGGGGAAGAAGTACAGCTACTTTAACTCTCCCTTTTCAATTCATAGTCCCATGTCGGAGTTAACTTGAAACCAAATATGGATGACTATGCCATCAGACATCTCACATTCTTCTGTAGAGCCGTTCATGTGGGCAGGCTACCAATTGGCAGAAGGGAAATGCAGACAAGTGAGCAAACAGGGATCTGATCTAATATGGATTAGAAGTTATCCTCATTTAATTGCATCTGGAAATATGTTACGTGGGCGAGTACATTTTCTGGTTTCCAGCATATGTCTTGGAAAGGATATGCAATTTCATCCTTAAAAATAATCTGGACTATTTGGTAACCGTAAATGCTTGTCCAAATATTACTAAGTATTAAAGTGGAAAACTGTATGTATTCTAATGAATAACACTGAAACCAAGTGGAAAACTGAAGGAAATAAAAGTCACTTTAAAAAAAAGGAAACACTTCTACATTATTCAGCACATTTTAAAACAGTTACTGATGTTAATTTTCCGTTGTCCTCATCCCACATTTATCCACAGCTCAAACAAGGCAAATCTGAAACGTTCGTTAAGTAAAATAATTAAAAAAACATTTCAGGATGAATTATTATATTTCATTCGAACCAAAGTTTTATCCTTCACCATTTTCCATTCATCTGTTTAGAATAAACTCCTTTGGAGCGTTATGAGCATGGCCACACATTTAAAAGTGCCATATTCATAGCTCTCGTTAAAGCAGTGAGGTTCTATGTTTAACATTTTTATTGGGTTATAAAATAAAATAAGATACAAAATATGAGTAAATAGGAAAATGGTGGGGAGGAAGAGAGGGAAGAGAAGTGAGGGAGGATAAGAAAAATAAGAAAAAGAAACATTGACTTCAACTCTCTCTGTTGCAGTAGAATAAGGCATTAATATCAAATCACAACTTTTTGTTTTTTCATAATGACATGAAGAAGCCATTTCTATAAAGATCTATCAATCTAATCGGTAAAACCCAAAATCAAAGTTTCATTCTTTTCCACTTCAAGCACAAAATTCAGAAGCGGTCTCCACATGGAAACAAAAGTACTTATATTCTTTTTTTTAATCAAAATAGTCAATTTTGCTATTTCAGCCAACTCCATCAGCTTCTGCAACTATTTGTCCATGTTAGGAATCGAAGTGTCCTTCCATTTTTGTGCATACAGTAGTCTTGCTGCTGTCAACATATATAGTAACCAAGTTCCAATTTTTTTCTCCAGGTCTTTTTCCATTAGATCCAATAGAAGATGATGTATCATTGGTATTTAACACCAGATAAGGTACCTAAGAAGTATAAAGGTATGTCAAATGAATGTTGGAAATGTAAAGGTAAAGAAGGGACTTTTAATCAACTATGTAGGACATGTGATAAAGCAAAAAAAAGAAAAGAAAAGAAATATGATTCATATTTTAATACAGAAAATTTTGAAAACAGAGATAAAGATGAAACCAGAATTCTTCCTTTCAAAACAGTGAGGTTCTAATCTACCGTAATATCCCATGGATATCAGACTAATATTAGGTTCACTGCATAATCCATTATTCCCTGTACCCTTTGAAAAGCATCTTCATTTACAAACTAAATTTGAAGGTAATAATTTTGTAAGGAATGGTTGTGGCTCATTTGGGATGCAGAGAACATGTTGTTTATGTGCTTGTGAAATGATTGACAAGGGCTTAATCATTCACATAATGGTTACTAGGAGGGAATTAAAAATGAAGTCTCTGCTGACATATTTATGCCCCTTTGTCCCCACTGAAGGCTCTATGCCAGTGATGGCTAACCTTTTCGGCACCGAGTGCCGAAAGTGCATGCGACCACCCCATGTCCCCCGCCTCCCATGCATGTGCGCATGCCACCCTGCATGCATCCCATCCCCATGCATGCATGTGTGACTCCATGTGTGGCCCACCCCCTCACACATGCATGAGTCCCCCTTCATGCACATGTGACCCCCCCATGCATGTGCAGCAGAGACCTGAAAACCAGCTGGTTGGCGGGTGGCGAACATGCATGTGTGGTGTTGAGCTGGGGCGATGGCTCGTGTGCCCACAGAGAGGGCTCTGCGTGCCAGCTGTCCTTTTCATGGATAAGTTAGAACACTTTGAAGTAGTCCTCTGACACCCATATTTGATTTGCTAAGAAAGCATATGGGGCCTGTTTGGGACTTAGAAACATCCATAGCAATACAGTTGATGTTGGGGATGGAACTGTGCTTTGCAACATGACCAACATTTTCTCATTTTTAAAAGATGAAATACTTTGTTAAAGAAATCAAACAGGCCACGATATCTGATGGGCACCAAAAATGGAAGCCACAAGCACACTAGCATACCCATGTGTAACATTTGGAGCTTCAATTAGACAAAATGTAGCTCTAAATGTTGGCAGTCTGTTATAACCCATTACTTTGATTCATTACCGGGTTTGTAGTAAGTTTGTAGTAAGTCAGGTGATGTCCACAACTTTTCTCAGGCAGCCAGGTTTCTCCCCCCCAACCCCCCAGAAATTATGATCATAGTATTTAGTACAACAAAATACTTTTATGGAACTGCTAAGACAGAAAGCAACTTGCTTCGTTCCTAATTTTTCTTCTTATACCAGTTCCTCACCCACTGCCCATATATACATATATATTCCATTCTCTGGGGCAGCCTCTACATGGGGCTACCCTTGAAAACCATTTGAAGGCTCCAGCTGGTGCAGAATGCGGCCGCGCGGGTAGTGATGGGAGTGTCCCGATGCTCCCATGTCACACCCCTGCTGCGTGACCTGCATTGGCTACCGGTTGTCCTCCAGGTGAGGTTCAAGGTGTTGCTGATCACCTATAAAGCCCTACATGGCTTTGGTCCTGGGTATTTGGTGGAACACCTGCGGCCAGCAACAGCTCCCCATCGCCCGGTGCACTCACATAGAGAGGGCCTACTTG
Organism: Masticophis lateralis; assembly: GCA_030761175.1. Lineage (NCBI taxonomy): Eukaryota > Metazoa > Chordata > Lepidosauria > Squamata > Colubridae > Masticophis > Masticophis lateralis. The sequence goes on from JAUDYJ010000001.1 coordinate 91,649,114, forward strand.
GGGTCCCGTCGGCCAGGCAATGTAGGCTGACGGCCCCTAGGGAATGAGCCTTCTCTGTGGGCGTGCCTACCCTCTGGAATCAGCTCCCCTTGGAGCTCCGGGCAGCCCCCAATCTTCGCTCCTTCCGTCGTGACCTTAAAACATGGTTATTTTGCCAGGCTGGCCTGGACTGAATGGGGTTTTAATGGAAATTTTAGTTTTTAGTGTTTGAAATTTAATCTGGACTGGTTTTATTGTTGTAAGCCGCCCCGAGTCCTCACGGAGAAGGGCAGCATATAAGTCTGATTAGAAATAAATAAATAAATAAATATGTAGGATCCTCATTCTAAATTTTTACAATGATAAGTGGTCCAACTCCTTTGGATTCCCAAAACATTCATGCCCCCCCCCTTCCAATTCAATTAGCTTTTCCTAGGCAGCTTCAAACAAATCACTGGGCAGCTACCCACTGTCACAAAAGAATCTCTAGAGGTGTTCTTGAAAAGACAGAAGGCACTAGAGGCAGCTATTCAGCTTTCTAATAGCACATCTTCTTTCCATTTGATTACTTTTTTAATGAAAGAAATTAAAGTCAAGGGGAGAAAGCAGCCTGATGTTCACCAAGGGAAGTAGAATGTTTATGGAGATCCTCAGTCATCCAGGTCATGTTTGTCACAGAGGTGCTTTTTCAAGAGGCAACTGGACTTTCTGGTTTTTCTTTGAAGACGTTTCGCTTCTCATCCAAGAAGTTTCTTCAGCTCTGGCTGATTGGTGGAGAATGGAAGGATTTATACTCCTTGCAGACAGCTGGTCATTTGCATTTAACAATTCATTTAGGCCATCCAGGGGCTTATCTATGTTGTCAGGATTACCTGAGTGGTACAAATGGGTATGAAACCTTCTTGGAACTGTTGAAAGGACTGTATTGTAGACCAGGGATAGATGATGTTGTGAGAAGCGAAACGTCTTCAAAGAAAAAGCAAAAAGTCCAGTTGCCTCTTGAAAAAGCACCTTTGGAACAAGGGAAGTAGAAGGAACAGGCTCACCATACCTTCCTGGACAGAACTGGAACAAATGAATGAAAGCAATGGGGAATATTTATTTGGAGTCCCTAGGAAAGCTCAATGTTGTTTAAGCTCTTAGTTTAGAAATGTACTGAAATGTGTGAGAGAGGAAAATTTGTTTTTCTTTATTTGATTTTTTTATCGCACTTTACTTTACAGGTAAATCAAGGTGGCAAATGTACGTGGGGCGAACGATCCTGTATGTGCCTGTTTTATGAATTCAGGAAACAGGCGATGTTGTCTGTAACAGATTGTGCTTTTCTCAGAATGACAAAAAGCAGCATTGGGGTGTTGTGCTGCAAATTCTGAACCCTTTTATGCATGCATTTGACATCACAGCACATGAGCAGGAAGGGTGAGGCATGTCTTATGATGCTACAATGTTGTCGTTGTCATTCTATCCACCTCCCCTCTATTTCCCCCTGCTGAAGCTGCTGGGTGCAACAGAGGTGGAGTCATGAACATAGAACAGGGCTCAACCAATCAGGCTATTTGTGAGCTCTAAGTGTTCTTTACTGCTACCTTAGAGATAAAAATACCCAAGATGGCTTTGTATTCCAGCTTCTTTTTCTGGAAGGTTAAGCCATGCAAATGCACTCTATGCAAGACACCTTTTCCTAAGCTGTCCCCAGGTCTGTTACTGGATTTACGTAAACTAAGCCTTCTCATTCACATGATGGAGCAAGCAGATTTACTGAATGAAAAGAAGTGGGTCAGTGGAAAAACATCACCAAGAGTGGGAGGGGGGAAACAGGCAAAGGAGCTTTAGACAGAGAACATCCTTACACAACTGATCCACTTGGAGCAGATTTCAGAGTTATTGATTTCAACCTGGGTCTCTCCGGCTTAGAGTCTTGCAGAGAGGTTCAAAGGAAGTGAAGTGGGTGGGGCACTGGTTAAAAACTAAATTTTCAACACCCAATTCTTTCTAAGGGATATTCTCTTTCACACATACAATACATACAATCCAGAAGCCTACTGATGCTGTTTGGTATCAAGCATATCCCATGCAGGAAATTGCACTGTGAAGACGTGTATGAAATAATAAATAGAATTGCCCCTGTAGGAATGCTACAGAATCCTTATGCAATTCTTCTCTCTCTCTCTCCCTCCCTCCCCCTCCCCCTCTCAGAGAAGGAAGGAAGGAAGGAAGGAAGGAAGGAAGGAAGGAAGGAAGGAAGGAAGGAAGGAACAGACAGGCAGAAAAACTAACCCTCTTCTAATGAGCATTAAAACATTTCATAACATATGTACTGCAAACAGATTGTTTCAATTGTCTTTGTAGAGATAAAGTTGCTGACAGATAGTTGGTTGCTAAGGTTAGGCTAATCATGAAAGAAAAACATATTCAATGATTACCAGAACTGTTTTTCAAACATAGTGATTATCCTAATCATTTTGAAAGTAAAGGGGAGAAGGTGAAAATTTCAAAATTTCAAAATGGGCACACCAATATTGCTCAACAATTTCTTCTGCCAAGTTTACTTTCCTGCAATCTTCTCCTCCACATATTTTGAATTCAGACATAGAAATATTGGAATCACAGTAATAGAAAAAAATCCCTAAGAGAAAAACTATTGGAAGGAACCACACAGGAAAGGGATAAAATGTGCTCTCCCCACTTTCATTAGTTTCCACAATCCACCAGAATTAATTCCACAATTAACCAGAAATAGTATATTTAACTGGAGGTTTAATGGGAGAAAGAAAGAAAGAAAGAAAGAAAGAAAGAAAGAAAGAAAGAAAGAAAGAAAGAAAGACCCTTGAAGTCTATGGGGAAAAAAACCCTATAGTCTGTACACAGTCTATGATGGACTCCAAATGCTACACAAATAGCTTTTGGAAAATTGTCATTCTAAAGCTTGTTTCCTTTGAACAAAGAATGCTGTAATTTAAATTATTTTCCAGCTGTATGTGTTGTATGCTTATTGAAAATAAATGAATAGGGGCATTCTGTAAGATTTCAGCTGTGAGTCTCCTCTTGAATTAGAGCTGCCCGAACTATTACCAATAGTTTTGTTGTTGTTATTTTAAAAGCCTTCTGTATGTTAGCAATGAAGCAAATTGTTTTGGAATCCTCATTATGCTTAGTCTCTTTATTTCTAATAAAAATGGGAAGAAGTTGAGGAAGGAGAGATCTTGTGCTTTCAGATGTAGAAGAGAGCACAAGACAAACCCATACAAAAGCTCTATCTGTCTCTTTGTAGATAAGCTTCACTTCGAAGGAGGAAGAACAGGGTTGAATGAGTTTGTGGACCTACCCACTTTCCTTTTCCTTAATTTTTTTTTCTCTTTTCCTCTGCTTGCAGAGGAGAATTCTTTCCATGGAAATTCTCCCTGAGATTCTAGAGTCTTGATATTGCTTTACTGTATGTAATAGACAGTAATGAATGAAAAGGAAAAAGGACTGAGCTGGCATCACAACCCCCTCTACTTTTGCTCTGGTGGTGCAGTAGTTAGAATGCAGTTTTGCAGGCTAATTCTGCTGATTGCCAGCAGTTTTGTTTTTTTTTAAATTTGATTTATATGCCACCCTTCTCTGGAGACTCAGGATGGCTTACAATGCGTTAAGCAATAGCCTTCATACTTTTGTATATTTATACAAAGTCAGCTTATTGCCCCCACAATCTGGGTCCTCATTTTACCTACCTTAGAAAGGATGGAAGGCTGAGTCGACCTTGAGCCTGGTGAGTTTGGAACTGGTGTAATTGCAGGCAGCTGAATCTTAAATGCTGCCTTAGTAGGAGGCATTAGCCTCCTACGCCACTCAGGCTTTGGCTCAAGGTTGGCTTCCATCCTTTGGAGTTTGGTAAAATGAAGACCCAGATTGTTGGGCGCAATATGCTGACTTTGTAAACTGCTTAGAGAGGGCTGTAAAGCATTATGAAGTGGCATAATTGCTATTGCTATGTTTGTGTAGAATGGTATAGAGCTCTGACTATGGGGATAGGGTGGAGATCTAAAATGCTACCTCTTGGTACATATAAGAATTGAACCAGTGGTGGGATTCAAAATATTTTACTACCAGTTCTGTGGGCCAGGCTTTGTGGGTGTGGCTTTGTGGGCGTAGTAGAGGAAGGATACTGTAAAATCTCCATTCCCTCCCCACTCCAGGGGAAGGTTACTGCAAAATCCTCATTTTCTCCCAATTAGCTGGGACTCGGGAGACAGAGAATAGATGGGGGCAGGGCCAGTCAGAGGTGGCATTTACTGGTTCTCCGAAGTACTCAAAATTTCCACTACCAGTTCTCCAGAAGTGGTCAGAATACCACCTCTGAATTGAACTTCCCATGCTTATTCTTTCAGTTCTTGTCAGAAAGCTGTCAATTCTGCTCTCTAGCATGCAGTTTTGACTGGCTTTTGAAAATGTCATAAGATCTGGACAAATAAATGGGTATCTTTTCTGTGAGAAGTAAGGCAATAATTTCTGGCTTGCAGAAATCTGAACAACCATTAGATGACAATAAAGGAATCTGGTACTCGGATGGAGTTCTGTAGCTCAGATCTGATAACCCTTGGCTAAGTGCAGTTAAAAGCTAACCATTTCTAAGAAAGGAAGCTACTATGTCATCTAGGAATGACTGTACAGAAAGGTAGAAAAATTTTCTTCTGTCTCACAGAACTCTCATAAAAGTTAATACATGAGTTGTATTTGCACAACATTGGAAAAGTGGAGAGATTCCTATTGAAGAGAATGAAAATATTAGAATGTGCAGAAATGAATAGATTAATATTAGCAATTAAAGAGAAAGAGCAAACTGAATATTATATGATATGGGAAGTATTTTATCAATGGTTGGAGAATAAAAATGGAGTTTGGAAATGAAGGAGACCAAAAATAAGTAGAAAATGTATTAAGAAAGAGTTATAAACAAGATGAAAATTGTTAGGATACGTATGAAGAGAATAATGATATTTGATGTTAACAGGGTATTATTATTGAAAGATGCTAAGAAGAAAATGGGAAATTTTTACAATATTTAAATGTGTAATGTACTTAACATATTATAAAATTAATGTTAATGTGAACCTGAAAGACATGATAAGTGATGAACGATGTAGCACAGAGATGTATGTACCCAGACGACACACTGCATAAGGAAAGAGGGAATGTTTTATATTTGTTTTGTTTTTAAAAAATAAATTAAAAAAATTATATATAAAAAAGAATTCTCTTAAAGGAAGTTTCTCATAGAACATAACCTTTGAGAAGTAATCTGTTAGAAATTTAATAGTAATCTGTTCTATTTCTCAGAGAACGTAACTTTTCCCAGAAAACTGCAGGGGGCGGGCACTGCACATGGGCCTTTGGTCTTGGCTGTATCATTCATAACTTTTCAGGAGATAGAAGATTCTATCAAATAATTTTCTATAAAAGAAGACCTTCACCAAGGCCAATTATAATTTGTGCTATTTATTCTCTACAAGAATGACTATTTCTATCCATGATCTTTCTTGGATCTCCCACCCTGAAGTCAAGGACTTTACGGATGAAGGTGAATATACATGTCCCAGGATAATGTTGCAGGATCCAATCTGGCTCAGTCACTGGGACCAGAAGTTTTACCTTCTGAACTTTCAGACTTGTGCTGGAGCCCATCTTCAGGAAACTTCTCTCTAGCACAGTCTGTTCTGTGTGTGGTATTTATAGTGCCTATTGTAAGTGGCTTTTTAGATGTTGATTGGAGTGTGTTGGTGGCTGGCTTTTAAGTCATTAGCTGTCATTTGCTTGTGCTGCCCAGTCCTTGCCTTCTAAGTACTTGATAGGTTGGTGGTAAATCAGCACTCCTGTTGACTGATGAGGGGCCTGTTTCCCAGGTTTCAATCACTTCCCTGGCTGTTTTTGTGCCTGCTCATCCAACAATCTTAGTAGCTGCAAAATTGAATGTGTGTCCTTGTTCATTGCAGTGTGAGGCTGCCAATGAGTTCGAGTCTCTTTGTCTGACCGCTCATCTGATTTTAACACAAGGAGGTAGACACAAAACCTACATGGGCGACAAGATAGCATTTGCCTCATGTCATCTGTAGAATCCAGTGGTGGGATTCAGCTGGTTCTCTCCGGATCGCACAAACCGGTAGCAGCGACTGCGGGAGGCTCCGCCCACTCACCCGGATGTAATGTGTGAGTACTGCGCATGCACAGAAGGCCAGGCGCCTGCACAGAGGTGGCACTCGTTTTTGCAAACCGGTAGCGAAGGTAAGTGAATCCCACCTCTGGTAGAATCCCCCAATTGCAGTTTTTTAAAAAAAGATTAAAATCATACGAAGTGAATATAATGAAACCCCCTGACATTTCAGCACAGTTAGCGCTATGGAACTTGAAATTTGCTTGTTTTTGGCTTAGCCCAATGCCTTTAATCTTTGTCTCCCAATGCATCGTAGTCACATTTCCCCCACCTCCTATTACAGCTTTGTTTCTTGTGAAGAAAGTTGCCAGAAGAGAAAGGTCAGCCTTCGTTTTCCCCTGCTCTTTAAGTTACTTTGTAAGAAGCCACAGAAATGGATAGCAAAACAGCAGGAGCACATTCTGAGGGCAAGCCCACATGCAGTGCTAGTACTTTAATTAAATCTAAACATAACAAAGATGTGAATCAGTTTTCTGTTTAAAAACCGTATGGCACAAATTAATTACTCTTTGGAAAATATGGAATGTGTGCAGAAATATTGTACCAGGGAAAAAGACTTGTTTACTGTCTCTGAAAAGAAATGGAATTTAGAATGGGAATAAAACAGGCAATGTTTTTGTCATGGGTTATGGGGTGTGGGAAAGGTGAGGATTGTAAATTGGGTAGGTGGGCACCAGTAATGGGTTGCAAAACCTATCGCTGCTGGTTTGCTTGTGCGTGTGATTCTGCATATGCGCAGAAGCATCCTGCATGGGTGGGCGGAGCCTCCTGCCACCGCCATTACGGGGTTCTCCAATCCAGTCAGAATCGGTAGCAACCCACCACTGGTGGGCACCAGTTGTGCATTTAGAACTTGAGAGCTTGTTCTTTTTATCTGTGATATGCCTACAGTATTTTAGAATTTTCCTTTGCTTCCTGTTTTAAAATGGTGAGAAAACATGTCTTCAGTTTTTAAGAATCGTGGTTCCTAAAGGACTCTAAAGGCTGGGAATGATGGATGAATCTGCCTGAATGATATTTATCATTTTCTTCTCTCCAGTTGTCTCCAAGACAGGGATTATCTTTTTCCATCAGGAAGATGAGGGGCTGGAAATATTTGCTATGGTATCTACTACATTCTTCCTACTTACTTATGTTATGTTCTATAGTCTCATTCAATTCTGTTCCACTACATTAATTCAAGCTGACCTATATGCTAACAAGTGGCTTGTGTACCTTTAATGCTTATTTTGCTTTTACATAATGCATGACCTGAAAATGCATTCAAGGTATGTTCCTACATTTTCCTCAATGTCTGGAAGCAAAGAACAATATTGGTTATTTGCATCAGTAGCACATTTGGAAGGGAAATGTATATTCTTGGGAATACTTGAGAATAGTTTCTGGCCTTTCTCCATTTTCCTAGAACATGTTAGGAAGCTGCAGAAGAATTATGTGTTGAGATACTTTTCCTTCCTTCCTTCCTTCCTTCCTTCCTTCCTTCCTTCCTTCCTTCCTTCCTTCCTTCCTTCCTTCCTTCCTTCCTTCCTGAAATGATCATGGAATAAGCAGAGTAAATACTTCCTTTTTAGCACAACCTGAACATGCATAACCAGACATTCCAAACCAGGAATGTACTACCTAATCTTAAACTTCTGAACACCTTTGGTGACAAAACAACACGATCCCCATACTTCACTGGGCACATCTAGCAAGTTTTATGCATAATGAGATCTCTTGAACTCTGAAGAAATAATATTGAAAGACATGCTTCATTTCAAAAGCTTTCAAAAGCTGTACATTGTCTGGTACATTCCTGGATTCCATCGGTCTCCTCTGTAGGCCCCTACTTAATCTTTCTTTCTGGGACATACTTGGAAGATTCTAGTCCATTCCATGAAAGACCTTGACTGTTTTGTTTTTTTTAAAAAAGAGAGCGATGTTGCCAATGTACTTCAGACTCTTTCATTAAAGCTCAACCTGTGGCTCTTAGAACTATTTCAAAAAGTGTGCTGTAATGTTTAACATGGCAGAAGTAGAGATAATATCATTCTCAAATGGAGTTAAATTCCTGGTGGCTTAATGGACACCTCCAGGCACAGAAATTGTTTACCACCAGCTTCTCCTTCTTCTTTTTTTTAAAAAAACCTTCTCAATCTTTAGTACCTCAGAGTGGCAGCCCTGAGGTTTCCTAAAAGTCTCTCATCTAACTGCTAAGGTAAACTGCTTAATTTTCCTATATCAGCCAATGCTAGTTAGATGCTGCCACTCACTAATGTGAAAGGAGGGTCGTATTAATAGAATTTTCATCTAATGGAATTTTTATAATATACATAACATGGAATAACATTCTAATTTGGTTCCAATCTCTGCCATTTCACTTGTCTTCCTCAGTTTCAAAAAAGTAGCCCTCAGCACATAAACATAGCTATCTATATCAAGCCTCAGTGGTGTAAAATGAAGATATGGACCTGAAGATTTCATGGCACAAATGGCTTAATTATGTAATTGTGTCATATGACCTGATTGCATGTATGTATTTTCTATCATCTGGTTGATGATGCCACAATGTGGTTACCTTTTTGTCTCTTGGGATTACTATTCATATAAGGTCTCCCAAAGGTTGAGCATTTCCTTTTGGGGGACCTATATGAATGGGCTTTCATATGAACTCATAACCAAGCCAATGGCCCCCACCATTATACTTAGGTGCTGATAATTTATACTTCCATTTTTGTTCCTGGGTATACATGTTATTTCTTTTTCTCTCTTCTGATAATGGTTACATTAATTTATTCCTGGATTTTACTAACAATTAAAGAAGATTACAACCCAGCTGCAAAGGAAGAGGTCACCAGAAATTGCTGCTATTGATCGTTCTCCATCTGTTTCTCAAAAGGGGGTTGCTATAAATTACTATGTGGAGCAGCTCCTAAGCAAATCCCAACATTTGAATGAAACTGTTGTCATTAGGCTGAACAATACGTCTTGTAGTTGCTTACAGATTATCTTCCATCACTCTGTACATTTAATATTCTATGTAAATGGATTTATTGAAAACCAACTATTCCACTATTCTGACATGAGAAAAGCAGGAATCATTCTCTATATCTATCTATATCTATCTATCTATCTATCTATCTATCTATCTATCTATCTATCTATCTATCTATCTATCTCATCCATTCATCCATCTCTACGTACAGTATATTTATACATCTCCCATTATGACTCAATTTAACATTGATTTGATTGGATTTTTGCTTTTGATTTCATTTCACAGCATTCTTGAAAATATATTTTCCCTGCTGGAAATGAGATCTTCCCTGCTAAGAAGTGACAGAAATGTAAAATGTAAATATGATTCTATTAAATTAAATGAGGGTAGATAGTGACTCTTGCTTTCAGCTTTCTTTCTGGGAACCAGAGGTAATATATGCTTATAAAATAAAATATAGATGTACAGTGGGAGATGGGACATGCTTCTATGTTTGTTGTACTTTTAAACTGCAAGTGTACAGTATGTTCTTACACATGCGTAAATGAATGGGTGTAAGTAAGAGAGATATACAATGGATGTGAGCGATGCAATTTATATTTACACCATACTGATTCTCCTATGTAAATACTGTACCCTGCTGTTTTCACCCAGTTGTGGTAATTTATTTTCTTAGAGCCCAACTGTGAAAAAAAAATTGATTTGCAAATGACAGAGAAGGGGGAAGCCTTTAGATTCCTCCCATTCACGGCAAGAGAGGTTTGAAAGCAAGATAGGGGCTTGGATAGAAAGGTTAGATATTAGGCAGTGGAAAAGGGTAGAGGTGGGAGGAATACCTAGATTAAATATTCAGGAAGCAGATTTAAGAGAGGAATTTGGGAGGCACGTAAAAAAAAAAGCATAGCAATTAAAATTTTAAAGTGGGCAAGAGACAATGGATAGGTGATATTCTTTTTATTATTATATTGTTGTTTTGACTTGCTGTCCTTCTTTCCTATTTTTCTTGTAAATCATAGTAACAGAAAGTATGGAAGTGGGCAAGGGATGATAGATAGATGCTCTTTTTGTTGTTATGAGTTACTACTTCTTTTTTCTCTCACTTTCTGCGTCCTTTTTCTTTCTTCCTCTTTTAAGTAGGTGACATGATTAGAAGTTAGACAAGAAAGGAAGGAAAAGCTTTCTTTTTTTAAAGGGTGATATGATCAAAAGCTAGAATAAGTGGTAGAAATAAGAAGAGAGGGAATATAAGTACAGACTTTTTATATTACAAAATGAAAGTAATAACAAGAGAAAATGTGGAATAATTGAATAGTGACAGACTACAGATTAATATAAGTATGCATTATTGTTAGAAATATATAAGCGGATTGAATGTAAGGATTATGATTAACTTGATTAGCTTTATTTGTACTAGAATGTATGACACCCAGGTGCCACACTGTTCACGCATTGATTTGATATGTTGGTAAAAAAATAAAAAAATTAGAAAAAAAAAAGATTCCTCCCATTCACTTAATATTCTGTAAGCAAATTTATTGTCCCTGTGTGAATGCCATAAGAAACACAAATTGCCTTGTCAGATTAAGGACTATACTACTAGTGAAGTCCTGGGACCCATTTCAATGGATGCCTTCAAACAGTAGCTGGGCAGCCATCTGTCAGGGTGCTGTGGTTAGACATTGCTATACTATGGGTTTCTATTTCCAGTGTCCCTGACTCTCCTATCTCATCATCAGAGCTAGTATGATAGATATTGAACCATACTGCACAGTTACATAGTAAACATCTCTACTCATAGGTTTTAAAGGAAGCCTTCCTTCTTTCTGTATCCAATTGGCTCTGGGTAATCCCCAACCCCTAAAGCAAATTTGAGATAAAATTGCATAGGAATGGGGGAAATCAATGCTCTTACGGTTTCCATTACGTTGCCAGACAAATAGCCATGGCTAAAATCTATAGAGTTAAAATTAGGACAAAGAGCTGTCATGTGGGGTGGCATATAGTTTGACGTATTTAGAAAGAAGGTGAATAAGAATTTTAAGAAAGGACTTAGAAAGTAAAGAAATGGCATTTTGGAGATGATAAGTGCAGAAAGGAGAAGCTCTCAATCATTAATAAATGCACAACATTTCACTTTACTCTTCGCTTTTAATTATCTTTGCTTTCAGCCATTAAATCAAAGTGGACAACGGGAGCTTGCAAATTGCATATGGCTCTATCAGCCCTTCAAGGTAGATCAGACAATGAAAATAATGTGTATTAATAACAGTATTGTGTAATACTGTTAAAAAATTAATGTGTAATAATAACAGTATTGCTTTTATTGCAAAGTAATAGCAACAAAATCTTGCAAGATTTATAGTTCTTTCTCTTCCCTCCAGTGGTGAAATCCAAATTATTTTACTACCAGTTCAGTGGGCATGGCTTGGTGTGAGTGGTGTATCTTGGTGGGTGTGGCAGGGGAAGGATATTGCAAAATCTCCATTCCCAGCCCACTCTGGGGCCAGCCAAAGGTGGTATTTGCCGTTTCTCTGAACTACTCAAAATTTCTGCTACCAGTTCTCCAGAACCTGTCAGCCCTGCTGGATTTCACCCCTGCTTCCCTCCCTGTATCTATATGTGAACTAGGGAGGATCTCAGATGTTTCCCAGGTTACTTCCTTAGCCTGCAGTCAGGACTCTTGTATCTGACTGTTCCCTTGGCAGCAGATTTTCCTCCTGTTCCTCAAGGCCATTCTCTTATCCCTCCATAGGCTCCCAGGACTCCATTTGTTGGTAGATATATACTCTGTTCTCAAAAACTCCAAATATCAGCAGCAGACCCTCCTCCATTTTTTGCTACAACTACCAACCTGTGAAAAAGGTTGGCCTGAAAGTGAGTGACTGCCCAAAATCACCCAGTGAGAAGAAGAAGTCACCCAGGTTGAAAGAAGACTTGAACCTGGATTTCTCCAGTCTATGGTCCAATACCTTACTTCTGCAAAACATCTCTGATCCCCAAGTTCCCACCCACCCCACCTTGTAGACAAGAATTTTTCAAATGTTTCAGAGACACTGAGGAAATTTTAAGAGGAAATGTGCACATTGCCTTTAGATTTGCAAAACCTCCCACCCCTCAATTCTACTCCTTAAATTGCACAAAACTATATCTCAAGTGGCCTTCTGACAGAGAGCCATTACTGTGTGGTCTCTAAACTGAGAAATCTTTCCTTGAATTAAAACATTGGCAGCTTGACTTAAAATAAGAAAGAAATTTGCTTAAATTGAATGTCAAATTCCAAATCATCTGCTGAATTCTATTCAAGAGACACTTCCTCGTGCGCAGATTTTAATCCAAACTGCAATCCCAAGCATATTGACCTAGAGTGTGGTTCATAAAGAACCAGGAGATTTATTTCTGAATATGCAAGAACAGGTATTGTGTTTACCTGTTTTTGCATGAAATTTTGGTTTGATGTTCCATTCCTTCACAGGCTGATTACATTGGAATGGCATTTAGGGACAAGCAAAGAACTGGGTGACCTGAGAATTAGAACTCAGAAGTTTTAAAGAAAAAAACAGAATGGAAAGGAAAATGAGAGTGAGGTTATAATTTTTCATGATTGTTATCTGTGTAGCATCTGGTAAAGGATTGGAAATTTGAGCAGGGTTTCTCATATTTCATCATATTCTGCCTTCTCTCACATTTATTCTTATCTGCGTCTCTGCTGAAGCTTGACTGTCATTCAGTAATCTTTGGAGATTGGCCTTTGTCAATATCATATAATTGGAACCCCACTAAATATGTACTGTACTTAGTCATATTTGTTTCACATTTCTTGTTGACTTTGGTAGCGTCTGAAGGCAAAGAGTGGCTACAGTAGTGGCTGTACAGTACAGTGGCTACAGTACAGTGGCTACAGTACTGTCAGAAAATTCTAGCAGAGATTTTCATATAACAAGATGTCCCTGATGGAGCCAATCAATTGGTCCAACCTAGCTCACATTTTTGGCTGAGCTTCACATGACAGTGGCATTCCAGAGTCTAAGGCAGAGGCACCTTCAAGGCATTTCATAGCTATCTGATTCTTTTTTAAATTGCCAGTGATTGAACCAAAATCCACCTGCAGGAGACGTATGCCTTGGCTGTTAATCAGTTATGGACCCTCCCTTCATAGTCAATGTGAGATGAACATCAATATCAGTGACCTTTTGTAGCCACCTTCTTCTATGTTTCATTGTTTGTTCCTTATTCATACCACAGCCTTTTCTGTCATCTTCTGGTTTTTATTTGCTTTGGATTGTTACGAAAGCTATGCTGCTAGAACACTTCCTTCCAAAACCCAGCCAAATCAAATAGGAACATGATTATTTATTTGCTAAACAGCACTCCAGTCTCACATGCAACTGTGCTTAAGTTGATACTAAATGAGATGTCTCAGATACAATTCCATGTGTTACCCTGCATGAGCAGGATGAATTAAACTATATTTAATCAGAAATAATTATACATGGTTCCCTGAAATTTAAACGAGTGATGAAATAAATAGTACAGGTGGTAGTAAGAGAGGACAATGTTCAGTTTCTTAGGATGAAGCTCTCACTGAAATGAATGCTTATCTTGCTTCAGGACATTTTATGGCAGAAAGGTGATGAAGTGCTTTATTATCTAAGCTGTTGCAGGTGCGAGTTAGTCTTCTAGCAAATAGCCATAAATTGTTTTCCAAATGTACTGATCTGGTTTCCTGATTATATGTCCTGACGATGGATACATAGGATGGAGATTTACTGCTACGGTAAAAATCACTGTACAATCTTTTCTGCCTAGTTGGTTTCAGTGTCTAAGCCCAACTGAACCAAATGTTATGCCAAGAAACAGATTGTTGAAAAATAAGCCATAAGTAGAAATGAAGGACATGGTGGCTCAGTGGCTAAGACACTGAGCTTGTCAATCAAAAGGTCGGCAGTTCAGCGGTTTGAACCCCTAGTGTCACATAACGGAGTGAGCTCCCGTTACTTGTTCCAGCTTCTGCCAACCTAGCAGTTCGAAAGCACATAAAAATGCAAGTAGAAAAATAGGTACTACCTTTGGTGGAAAGGTAACAGTGTTCCGTGCAACTGACCACGGAGACGTCTTTGGACAGAGCTGGCTCTTTGGCTTTGAAACGGAGATGAGCACCACCCCCTAGAGTCAGGAATGACTAGCACATGTGTGCGAGGGGAACCTTTACCTTTACCTTTAGAAAGGAGAAGTTAACATTGCTGCATATGCCTTCCTTTCATTCTTGGATGCATTTGCTTTTTTTTTAAAAAAATTTGATTTATATGCTGCCCTTCTCTGGAGACTCAGGGCGGCTTACAATGCGTTAAGCAATAGCCTTCATACTTTTGTATATTTATACAAAGTCAGCTTATTGCCCCCACAATCTGGGTCCTCAATTTACCTACCTTAGAAAGGATGGAAGGCTGAGTCAACCTTGAGCCTGGTGAGATTCGAACTTGCAGTAATTGCAGGCAGCTGAATGTTAATAACAGGCTCTAGTCTGCTGCACCACCAGGCTCTTTTTTAAAAATGATTTGGTTGGTGGCAGACACAATTTTAAGACATTGATCTGTAACTATAATGTCAAGATTATGCTCAGATATAGCAAAACTGTGGATCTTCTTAGGGTAGCATGCCAGGGACCAATTTCACAGAGGGTGGGTTTTTTGTGGACTGTGTGTGTGTCAGGGGTGGGTTCTACTTACCTTTACTACTGGTTCGCAACGGGATCATTCGTGCATGTGCCTTGCTTCTGCGCATGCGTAGATTGCTGATGATGACATCTGGCGCAGTGGGCGGGGCCTCCCACCGATTTTACTATAGGTTCTTTCGAACCAGTCCGAACCAGGGGAAACCCACCACTGGTGTGCGTGAGGTTTAGTGCCCTGCCTGGATCCTGCATCTGCATGGCTGGGGCTTTGCTTGCCAGTATGGCCCAGTTCCTGGTGGGTCTCAGATCAGTGCTGTTTCCAAGTGTTGTTCATGATGTTAATTTCCATCATCCCATGAATAATTATTTCTTTTACAGGGAAGTTTGGATCTAAGTATGTTTCATAATAGAGTTTCACAAACACCATATCATGAGTTAATTTTAAAAATTGTGGATCATTTTATAGGCTGACATCTCAAACCAATGCCACCATTCTAGGCTGGGATTCTTTATGTGGTGGCCTAGCAGCAGGTGCTCGTCAATTTCAGCATCTTTCTAGTATCTACATTGGTATAAATCTCTTGCAATAATGAACCAGGCTGACATCTTAAAGGATAGTACTGTTTGGACCTCTGAAAATAAAGAGATGCTATAAAGCAGGCTCTGTTTCTTTTTCTCTGGATTCCACAGTCCCAAAAATAGAATATCTAAGCTTTGGCTGAATCATTTCCAGAGGTTTAGAATGCTAGATAGAAAAAGAATTCTATGTCACTTTTTTAAAAATAGAATTCCATGTCAATTCCATGTGTCGGTGTCACATTGACAGTTGTTATGATGGCAACCAGAGCAACAATGATTTTATTTTCATCCACCCACAGTAATCTGCAATTTTTTTTTTAGATTTAGAATTTTTAAAAATTATTTTACATTTTAACACACACAATTAACACAAGCTTTAAACTTATGGGGAAAAAAACCCTTTAAAAATAATAGAAATTAAATAAAACAAACA
Organism: Masticophis lateralis; assembly: GCA_030761175.1. Classification (NCBI taxonomy): domain Eukaryota; kingdom Metazoa; phylum Chordata; class Lepidosauria; order Squamata; family Colubridae; genus Masticophis; species Masticophis lateralis. The sequence continues at coordinate 91,664,943 of JAUDYJ010000001.1, forward strand.
TTTAAAAAACAGCGTCAAAGATTTTAAAAATAAATATACACGTAATCATCAGTTTATGAATATACACTATTATAATATAATCAATACAAAATGTTATTGTAAAATATAATATCTCTGCCCTATAATCTGCAAAGTGGCAAATAAGCTTTCAGTAGCAAGATAAAGTTGCAGGAAATAAAACATATTAAATCAAAACAGAGCTCTTTGATTCATAAGATCAAACCAAGATGGAACAAAGAAACAAAAAAGTAGTATATTAGGGATCAATTATCACTTAGATCTGAAAGGGAAGGTTGCAGAAAAACAGGAACATGCTATCAGATTAATAAAAAACTACAGAGGAATGTCAAATATCATGTGAAGTTTAGCTTAGGCAGGTCTGGTTCTTTCTAGATCACTAGATCCAAGTTGCAAAAAAGGCCGATTATTTGTTTATTAAGTAAAAGCCATAGATGTGCTTGAAAAGCAGCCCCAGTTCCATAACTACTCCAAACCATTTTGCTTTATCACATTAAAGACAAGTAGTTGAGGAATTGCTAAGAGACAGATAATACTTAGACAGGAGTACGTAGCTTATGCAATGCTTATTTACATGTCATTCAAACCAAATATATGGAGTTTGTCTGGAAGGCTTTTATCAACATTGGTAAGATTAGTTGAAACTGTTTATTCAAACGAAACAGAGTACACTAACTCTGTAAAATTTATAGCTTTGCTCAGCTCAAAGATTCCTGTTACTTCTGAAATAATCAGCATCTTCAAAGATATGTGATAGATAAGTATAGAAAAAAATATGAAACCTGAATATTCTAATTTGAAAACATAGATTGTGACTTACAGAAAATCCTTCTGCAATATGACAATATGACATATTTCTTGATGGGTTAAGATCTGCTGGTATGGTTCACAATCCTTATGGCATAGCACAGTTTATTGTCTTGAAAGTGCCACAAGATACTAGGCTATTTTTTTTTCCAAAAAGTTTTTTATTTTTAAAACAAAAACAACATAAAAACATCATCCTTCCAAACAATTAGACAGTGTTTTGATCAGTTAAAATCATTTCATGCTCTCAAAATTTTCAAAATCTCATTATATGACAAATGTTCTTACCTCTAACAAAAAACAAGTGTTTAAACATTTTATCCAAATTTCATTTCATGTATAATATTTCATCTCCATGCTTTATCTATCCATTGTAAAATAACTCCCATATCAAATAATATTGTTTATCTTCCTGTTCTCTTATTTCAAATGTCAATCTATTCATTTCAGCACAATCCAACATTTTCTTAATAATTTCTTCATCAGTAATTATCTTCTCTCCTTTCCATTTTTTTGCAAATACAATTCTAGCCGCTGTTAAAATATTCACAATTAAATATTGCAATTCTCTATTAAATGTCTCTGGTAAGATCATTAATAAAAAAATCTCTGGTTTAAAGTCAATATGTCTCTTTATCATTTTTTCCAACCATGTGTTTATCTTAGTCCATAATCTCCTTGCTTCTACGCATGTCCACCACATATGGTAATAAGATCCTGGGGTCTGATGACACTTCCAACACTTCTCCGATTTATTCTTGAACATTCTGGTTATCCTCATTGGGGGTAAATGCCACCTGTAAAACATTTTATACAAATTCTCCTTATATGTTGTAGATATTGTCATTTTATAATTATGTGACCACAATTTTTGCCATTTCTCTAAATCAATACCATAACCAAAAATTTTCCCCCATGCTATCATTGATTCTTTAACTTGTTCTTCTTCCAATTTTACCTCTAACAAATATCCATATAACTTTTTAATTACATGGTCATCAGAACCCATTAATATCTTATCTAAAATAGTCAAAACATTATAAAAACCTTCTTGTTTGAGATCTTCTTGATATCTAGAAAATATTTGCATATATGAAAACCAATCCATCTTAAATCCCTGATCTTCTAAGTCTTGTTTTAATTTAAGTTTACCCTTTTCATCCAATAATTCACTATATCTAACAATTTGTTCCCCTTTGAATATCACTGGATATGAAAAAGCTTCAATTGTAGATACCTAGACTGGAATCTTCAAATAATGATATTTTTTAATCCTCTCCCAATTCAAAAACAAAGCTTCACGTATCTGATGTCTTCTAAAATACCCCTGTATTTTAGTTCCTTTGTACCATAAAAAGGCATGCCACCCCATCAACAAATCATGTCCCTCCAAATTCAATAATCTAGTGTTTTTCAAGGTTATCCATTCTTTAATCCACATTAAACTAGCTGCTTGGTAATATAATTCAAAGTTAGGTAGACCAAAACCACCCCTCATTTTAGCATCTTGTAACAATTTAAGTTTTATTCTTGCCTTCTTTCCCTACCAAATGTATTTCAACACCATTTTATTCAAATCTACAAAAAATTCCTTATCCAGATTTATTGGAATTGTCTGAAAAAGATACAAAATTCTAGGAAAAATATTCATCTTAATAGTTGCAATCCTACCAATCAAAGATAACTGCAAATTTCCCCTTTTCACCAAATCTTGTCCTATCTGTTGCTTAAGCTTATTGTAATTATTTTCTTTAAGTTAACTACGCCTTGTTGTCAATTGTATCCCCAAATATTTTACCTTATTTGTGACCTGCATCTTTGAAATCTCCATCAATTCTTCTTTTTGTTTTTTTAACATATTTTTAGTCGTTATCTTCATCTTTTCTTTATTAATTTTCAAACCAGCAATTTCCTGAAACTCTCCAATATTTTCTATCAGTTTATTTATTGATGCTACTGGTTCTTCAATAATAAAGACCAGGTCATCTGTGAAAGCTTGTAATTTGTATTCTTCTTTTTGGATTTTCATATCTTTTATCTCTTTTTCTTCTCTAATATTTCTACTTAAAACTTCCAGTGTCAATATAAACAACAATGGGGACAATGGGCATCCTTGTCGAGTACCTTTTTCTATTTCAATGAAGTCAGTCAATTCTCCATTAATCATTATGTTTGCCGTCTGTTGGAATATATGGCTTCAATTGCCTGGATAAATTTCCTACCAAAGCCCATCTCTTCCATTTGTAATGTCATAAATCTCCAGTTCACATTGTCAAATGCTTTTTGTGCATATAAAAATATCAAAGCCATGTGCTTTTCAGGATGCACTTCATAATATTCTATAGTATCCAGAATTATTCTTATATTGTCTCTAATTTGTCTTTTTGAGAGGAATCCATTTTGAATTGAGTGTATAAAATTATTCAAATATCTCTTAAGTCTTTCTGCCAATATTGAGGCAAAAATTTTATAGTCTGAGTTTAGGAGGGATATAGGCCTATAATTTTTGATTTGTTGTGGGTCTGTGTCTTCTTTGTGGATCAATGTAATATAAGCCTCAGTCCATGATTGGGATATTATCTTTTTTGTCATTACTTCATTCATAACATCCAGTTACAGAAGGCTTAAAGGTTCTTGTAACGTCCTATAACATTCAATAGGCAAACCATCTGGTCCTGGTGCCTTTCCATTTTTCTGTTTCTTAATTGCTTCTGTTAATTCCATCATCATTATACGCCTTTCCAACATCTCTTCAATATTCTTAGGAATCAAAGGTAATTTTGCATTCTGTAAATATTTTTGATACTAAGCTGGGTTTGAGAACAAGAGAATCATATTGCTTACTTCACATTTGTTTAGCATCAGTTGTATGGTTAAAAAGGGGGAAATGTATTGTTGCTAGCAGAGAGCAGATAATATTTACTTGTAACACTCACATCAATGCAGAATCAAAATCATTTTTGATACCTTGCCTACATATGGATCTGGGATATAAACTTTAGCTAATTACCTGGTTCTTTGGAATTAATAATTGACCATCATTCACAAATATGGCAACAGGCATTCTCTCTCTAATTCATAATATTTTATCCTCCACTGTTCAAGAGCATTATTTTACTAACATCTACCTTGCTACTCAATAACTAGTTAATTGAACTTTAAAAAAATTGTCCAAATTAGTCTAGCCTGTTTTGAAGAAAACTCCTGGGGTTGGTTGACTGCAATCTTGACTAGGAAGATTGAAGAAGTTACTTGGATAAGCAGTGAGATGTTTCAAACCAAAAGAAAAGAAGTCCACTTGCCATGACTCAACTTCCAGACAATCTTGACTATTGCCATATATTCTGGATGGAGCTGCCTTTGGTACAGAACTCAAAAAGTAGATTAGACTCTTTCAGAAATCAAGGAAACCCCAAATTACTTGTACTAAAAAAATTGTAAAGTCATTTCTAGGTGTTCTGTGCCCTCCCACGAGCGGCCTTGCGGAGTCTCAATAACCCAGCAGTAACAAACACAGGCTAGATAGACTGACGCTGGCCCTTTAATAAATAGTTCTCTTCCAAAGCGTATATCAGTCCAATAGTTACCGGGCAATGTTCCAAAGGTCTTGGCAGACAGCCAGCAAGCTAATGCAGGAATGCAGACTCTTTGTCAAAAAACTCCAAACTAACAGTTGTAACTCCACTGCAACCAAAACTCCAATAAATTGTTCACCATGCCTTTCCAGCCCAGTCACACCCCTTTTATACTTTGTAGGGTGTGGCCCTACATCTCCTGACCACACCTCTTAGGAGTGGCAAAAGCTGTTCTCTACGATGTTTCCTATGTCTCTCTCTTGCATCCAATAGGGGCTCTCCCTCTTCGTTACCGGCCTCTGTTTCCTCCTCAATTTGGCTGGGGTCCATAGGCACATCAGCAACTGTCAGTTCTTGCTGACTCACCAGTGAAGACAGCCCCTCTGGCACATAATTCATGACAACTTCCTCCTCCTCCTCCATATCATCCTCCGAATCAGCATGCAAAGATAAATCAGCCTCCGGGGCCGCGGTCACAATACTAGGCAAAATACCAGCTTTCTACATTGGTTCCTTTTCCCTGGTTCATTGAGTCCTTCTAAGATTTGTCAACAATGGCCATAAACTTATCTAATTTATCAGAATTCATCTATCTCAATAGCTGCTCAGATCTTTGGCATACACTTACTGCCGGGATGAAGAGGGCTAACCTTTTGGTTCATCTTCTACAACATCCGCAAAAGCACACCTTTCCAAACATTAAACTGTTGGTTTCAGCAGCTTTTAATATTACTGGTCTTAATATTAGTTTTAGGTAACCCTTCCTTAATGACTGGCCAGTTTAGTAACATTTCAAAGTTACAACAGCACTGAAAAAATAACTTTATGACTTGACAACTGTCGCAACATCCCACAGTCACTTGATTGCCATTTGCGCACTTCATACCTGGCTTCTAACAAGCAGAGTCAATGGAGAAGCTGGCAGTAAAATCACAAGTCATTCAATGTCTTCCTTAATGACCACATTGCTTAGCAATGGAGTTGGTAGTCCCAATTGGGATGGTTAAATTAAGATGAACTGTAAAATGCTAAGAAACCTCACCGGGCAGTGATATATTCCCTAAACAACAAGGAAATATTTTGCTTGCCTTATTTATCCAAATAACCTATCCAACCTTCCATCCTTTCTTCCTTTCTCAAAATGATCTCAGTTGAGAACTTTACTTTTTTGAAATTGCCAGGATGATGCCACTCAAAGAAGACCATCCTAAGTTATCTGAAGGAATAGTCAGACTCTTTACAAGAATTGCATTTTCAGTTGCACAGTATTGCTAAGTCATATAAAATGTCAACCTGTTGGAGGACTGATGTAATTCTTATGTAACTCTGTTTACATCAACATCTTTTCCTCTTTGCTCAGCCTGAAGATCTCCTGCTGTGGCAGTACTTTTGACCCTCTAATGATTTCAGCACAAGGATTTTGTTGCACCTGTTGGCTCTGACTCTCACCAGCTGGGACTTAGTGGGACACTAAGAAAATCTTTCCATAACATCAGCATAAATCCAATTTGAAAAGGTCCAGTTTCTCTCCTTAACTGTATTATAACATTGAGTATAGTTTCATATTACTGCTGATAATGACATTCTGGAAAAGACTGGAGGCTCTTTAACTCAGGGTAAGCTAACATGCAATTTGTGCATGGTTCTTGTGGCCCAAAACTCCACTAAAGAGACTTTGATTGTAGGATCTGCTAAATATTCCAGATCTGCCAGCCCTACTAGGTAGACCAGACTAGGTAATCAGTTCCACTAGAACAGGGAGGTTAAACTCAAGGCCCAGGGGCCAGATCTGACCCACAAGGGTGCTTAGATCTGGCCTGCGGGGTTGCCCTGGAAACAATGAAGGACTGACCCGTGGTGCCACACACACACACACACACACACACACACACACACACAGACAGACAGACACTCCGACTGTTTCCCTGAAAATAAGACATCCCATGATAATAAGCCCAATTGGGCTTTTGAGGGCATGTGCTAAAATAAGCCTCCCCCTTAAAATAAGCCCTCCCCCAAAATATTTAAACACAGAGCTGGAAATCAGCTACAATGGCAAGAGGAGCTCCATCTTGCTCCATGCGCCCCCAAATAATAAGACCTCCCCAAAAATAAGGCCAAGCACTTATTTCGGGGTTCAAAAAAAATATAAGACAGGGTCTTATTTTCGGGGAAACATGGTATATATGTGAAAGGGACCATAGATGGGAGAGAAAACTCAAGAAGCCAATGCAATGGGGACTCCAGACAGGAGAAAGAGCTTGTTGAAAACTCTCTTTCTTTCTCTCTCTCTCTCTCTCTCTCCCTCTCCCTCCCTCCCTCCCTCTCTCTCATCTATCTATGGTTTTCAACCAGCTCTTCCTTCTTTCTGGAGTCCCTGTTGCATTGGGTTCTTGAATTTTCTCTCCCATCTATGGTCCCTTCCATGGCTACTGCAGATACAATACTGCTTGGGTTACTTAGTGAGGTCTTTGTCTGTTGATCTTTTCTAAATGTTCTTTGTATTTCTGCATACTTTGTAGTTTATAGAACATAGAGTTTCCCCAAGCTCATTCACCCATATGTGTTTAATATGTATAATGGGAGCATACCCAGGAAATATATTTGTGTCTACAATAATGCATACTTCTATTGTTAGCACCTGATCATATGTATTGCAGCCGAAGTGGCTTTCAGGCGACCCTATTAGTCATCATGATACACACCAACAGGCTGTATTAAAAGTTGGCCTCCGAGTGCATATAGCATAGGAGACATTGTCATTGTCGTATGCCTCTGTGATTTAATTTGCTTTTTAAAGGCAAAGTATGTGATATTGATCAAAGTATGTGATATTGATCAATCCACCCGCTGGAATGAACTACCCCCTGGGATACCTACGATTCCCGACCTCCGTACTTTTTGCCGGGCCCTTAAGACCCTGTTATTTCAGCAGGCTGGTCTGACTGAATTAAAATTTAGGATGGGGCATTTTAAATTATGGGTTTTAATGAAGATAGCCAAATTGTTTAATTCAGTTTTAAATGGATTTTAATGTTGTACGGTTCACTGTTTTATCATGGCCTGCCCTGAGTCCTTCAGGAGAAGGGCGGTATATAAATCTAATAAAACTAAACTAAACTAAACTAAAAATGCCATTTCTTGAATATTTTAAACATTCACATCTGTAACAAAATAGTGGGGCCTTGGGGGTGCTTTTATAGCTTTCAGTGCTGAAGAACCTGTGTTAATGTGAGGCATTTAAAGATGGATAATTTAGGGCACATGAAACAGATACCTCAACTACTGTAGTTTTTTTCTTTCTTATGCAGTATGTTGGGTGTTTTTTTTTTTTAAAGATACATATGGCTTTTTTAATGAGTAATGTGGCCAGTTGATGATTACTGCCTAAATAACTTTCTATACCACCAAAGATTATGATGGAAGAATTTCTACATACCTCTGTTTTATCCATCCATACAGTACTTGGTTTGGTTTAGTACTGTAAACCAAACAGTACTAGTAGTATCAACAGATAAGCTTTCAAAATAGATGTACAAAATAGATTCTATGTGCACCATTAGGCTTCCTGGCCATTGAGAGAAAGTCTGTGGCTCAGTATACAGGATCTCAGGTTCAGTTCCTGGTATCTTCAGGTGGAATTGGCAAAGACTTTCCAAGATTTCACACATCTGCAACCTTGGGAAGTTCTTATCAGTTAAAACAGATAATGCTGAACTCAATAAGGAAAGAATCTTGTTTGATTTATGGCAAACCGTGACACTTCCTGTGTGCCTCTTGGCTCTTGTGAGAGAATCTGATACACCCATGAGAGAGTGAGTCAATAACATATTCAAGCAAAAAGTGGACTAACCCTTCTACGCCTCCTCCCCCTCCCCCCCCAATCAAAAATATAACAGTGCTAATGAAACCAGAATATAAAATGTGAATATGGAACTAGCTCGGTTCCTTTAACATATTATTAAATTTAGCCATACAGACCATCTATTGCTACATCTTTTCAGTATGTGATTTCTGTGAAATCAGGAGCAGGGAACAAATGATCAGAAAATATTTAAGCATTTTTATGAAGAACTTGTACAGGATTCTTTCTTTAGCTGAGTGATTTTCACATATGTGCAAACAATTTAACAAACAGTACCCAACGGAAGGAAAATGTTTAAATAAGAACAATGTCCTAAACAGAAGTGTCCTTCTTACAGATATTGGTTTAAGAGTTTATGTTTGACAAAGGTAGCAAACATGGTAATAAAATGCGAGGCATGTATTTTGGCTCACGTGGTACATTCTGTGCATTGTTGTCTGAGAACAAGGAAATACTTAAAAGATCACCATACAGTGTTCTTGCCCCTACTATGATTTACCGGATTAATAAGTTACTCTTTATCTGAACTCTTTAGAAGGAGTTTACAGAATATTTAGGTGAACTGAAAACAATAACAAGGTGCAGACCTGTGACATCATTAAACATACATCGTAATATGACTTTTAACAATCAATTCAAAGTACAGTACAGTGACTTCTTTTATTTTTTTTTTATAGCTTGGTCTAATTTGAGAATGTGATGGAAAACACTTTCAGATTCATTTTATACAAATATGAATTCAGCTCTGCAGAAGGCTAAAAACTTTGAGTCAAAGTTTTGACTTTATCCATAAATGAATAAATGAATGTGGTATAGTGGTTAAAGTATTGAACTAAAGTTCAATTCCCATGTGACCACAAATGTCATTGGGGGAATTTGAGTTGATTCTCAACCCAACTTATTACCTTATGTCTGCCATGTCCCTGCTCTGTGAGCTTGTTGTGGAGAAGGAAGGAAGGAAGGAAGGAAGGAAGGAAGGAAGGAAGGAAGGAAGGAAGGAAGGAAGGAAGGAAGTAAGGAAGGAAGGAAGGAAAACCAAAGGCTATTGGCATTCAACATTCCCATTAAATACATTCTGTTAAACTATCTTGTCCTGATAACCAAAGTTCCTTTTGGCTAATTTTTTAGATGAAGAAGACCCACTGTGAGAAGGAATGAGCAAGTTTATTTGCCAAAGCAATCACCCAACATTCTATTGGTTCACTTCTAACAAGTACTCATATATTCAGATTGTAAGCATTGGCTAGTTATGAGAAAATAACTTTACAGCACTCTGAAGGTTCATTGTTTTAATAACTGTTTTCTTTTAAAAAGTCCACAATTTGGCAGACAAAGTTTGAGTACTAAGATGAATGGATGGGGAAGTTTTGGAAATATTTGAGATGCTGGTTTAAAATCTTCTTACATAAACACTGGGAAACCATGCTCCTGTTTTTCACTGATCTATTGCCTAAGTTAGCTGACATGATTTATGGGACTCTGAAAAAAAAATCATAAGAGAAATTTCATAGCCCATGGGCTGAATGTTGCTCATCTCTGTTTGGTAATAATAGAGATTGCATATAGCAAATCTAGAAGCTGAGTAAGGCAGTTGGAGAGAACTCAGTGTGAGGTGTGGCATACAGCAAGCAAGCAAGTTTCAACTGCCATGAATATTAAGAAAAGCACTTGGAAAACCGTGACAGTCCCTATGACATACATGGATATATATTGTCTTTATTATTAATGGAAGGCTTATGTACAGTTCAGGTGGTCTACAAAGTGTTGGGTGGTGGAGGATGGAAATTTCTCCTGGATGGATAAAGAAACATTAATTTCCTCAACAGAGATAGAACAGGAAGTTGTCATCACTGATGACAGTCACATAGAAAGTGCCTCTGAGGTGAAGACTTCCAATTAAAATTCAGCAATAGGAGACTAAGAAACTTTGAATCCGTATGTAAAAGAGAGACTTTTAAGGGGCTATAAATGAGATCTTATTTGATTTCCTCAACAAGTATCAGGAAATGGTATATCTGACAGGTGACTGGCTATTAAGGTATTTAGCTTCTATGTTACATTCTCCAAGCTCATAAATAGCAACTGGAAATAATTTTTCTCCTGTATCCAAATGCATTACTGCATATCTTATTCCTTTCATCTACTATATTTGATGTTTTTTTTGTTCTGAAAACACGTATTGCTCAATCCACATTCATTTGTCTGAGACTAGTCCTCATTTGAGTGCTGTGGAAGAGAAACAGTTATTCAAGCAAAACCAACCAACTCAGAAATTCAATGGTTTTGTGGTGCCCGCTTCTATCTCTCTGCACCTTTCTACAGATTCTTCAGGGTGTTCATTTGGAGTATGTCCCACTGAAAATAAAGCTTATTTCTGATAAGGCTAGCAAAGGATTCAATCATATCTAATAATTTTTATTTATCTTTCTCTCTTAAAAGTCGAGTTTGCTGTTGATAAAATAATATTTGATTTTGTATTGGCTTTTAAAAGGCTGCAGACATATATAAGACATAGTGAAAGTCCTGTTCATGTGGGTTTCAAATAAAATCAAATAGCATGAGGGAAGATAATTTTAATGCCTTTCTTTGAAAGGGTATTTGATTATATTCTACCTTTATAATAAAATGAACTGTAGGAAGATCTGTATACTTTTTTTGGGGGGAGATATTTGCCTTCTGTCTAGGTGGGGTTTAGTGAAGTGAGGAGCAAATGTTTTAGGTAAAAGGTTTTTAAAATACTCTCAGATTCCTAAACCAGCACAAAAGAGAGCTTAAAAAACAAACAAACAAACAAACATAAAGTAAAGGCTGTTGTAATTTTTTGGAACCATAAGAATTTGATTTTACTCCTGATGTCCAACAAATATGAAATGGCCAATTTTATGGTGGAAAAAATATCTGTCCCTTTTAGTTAAAGACTGATGAATAAAATAAGACCACACCTAAAATACTGCATCCAGTTTTGGTCACCACACTATTAAAAAGATGTTGAGACTCTAGAAAGAGTGCAGAGGAGAGCAACCAAGACTGGGGACTGGACTGGAGGCTAAACATATAAAAAATGGTAGCAGGAACTGGGCATGGTTAGTCTAGTGAAGAGAAGGGCCAGGGGAGACATGATAGAAGTGTTCCAATATTTGAGGGGCTGCCACATAGAGGAGGGGGTCAAGCTATTTTCCAAAGCACCTGAATGACAGACAAGGAATTATGGATGGAAACTGAACAAGGAGAGATTCAATCTAGAAATAAGGATAAATTTTCTGACAGTGAAAGCGAACAGCCAATGGAACAACTTGCCTTCAGAAGTTGTGGGAGCTTCATTACTGGAAGCTTTCAAAAAGAGACTGGACTGCCATCTGTCAGAAATGATGTAGGGTCTCTTGCTTGCGTGGGGGGTTGGACTAGATGACCTATTAGGCACCTTCCAACTCTATTAATCTGAATGATTCTGTTCATTTCAGTGGTGAAATGGGTCCACCATTTTTATTTATTTATTTATTAGTTCGATTTATATATGCCGCCCTTCTCCAGAGACTCCGGCTTACAATGCATTAAGCAATAGCCTTCATACTTTTGTATATACCTGTTTAGTAGGGCTTTTTGGCCCCCCCGAGCGGTGTTCTATTTTATACAAAGTCAGCTTATTGCCCCCACAAACTGGGTCCTCGTACATCATATTACTTTTTACAGGCATTTTGGTCTGATTCCATATATTTTTATTCCCATTGGTTTGAAAAGCCCTTCATCTGATTGATTGGCATCTTCCTTCACACCCACATTCTTGCACACTTAGTCCCTTTAAAAAACAAACAACTCTAGTCACGATCAGTCATTTCCTCTAAAACAGTAGCTGCATTGGTAGTCTTTTGGATTTCTGAATTCATAAATGCAAATATAATTGCAGATATGAATTATACTCTCTTCACTTGATCATGTTTTATTCATATTTCCGTGACACTATAAATTTTCGAGGAACGTTTGCTTTTGGCTTTTTGTGTGAACATTTGCTCTATGTCATCCATTTAGCAAAAATTCTGTCACCTTGAAATTAAATTTAATAATAATGCACTGGGTGAAATCTGTTTACTCCCCAACCCCCCCATTTTTGCTGTATTCCTTATTGCTTGATATGATAAATTGAAGCTGTTGTGAGACTTAACCAATTATAGGTAGTCCTTGTTTGCTGACTGCCTCATTTAGCAACAGTTACAACTGTGATAAAAAAGTAACTTTGCAACTAATCCTTGTATTTACAACCTTTGTAGGTCTATAAAACAAAGGAAAGCTGAACTACGATGATAAGCACAGTTGTGGTTTCACTTAGCAACCACTTCTCTTAATGACTGAGTTGCCAATCCCAATTGTGGTTGCTAAATGAGACTACATGTATGTTTCTGACAATATTGTGAAGGAATAAAACTACTTGGCATAGATCAAATCGTGTAGATAGATCAGCTCAGCCTTTGTGCCCAGCCCCAATATGCTCGAATTAAAGGAAAAGATAAATCCATTGGGTTGATCTGAATTAGAAGATGTGAATTGGATCTTGGAGTAGATTTAGAATGAATACAGTGAAAGCAGACAGTAAGGTACTATATGTTGGTTAGCTGAAGACAAGTCAAGAGAAAGATATAAATACAAGAAAAAAAGGTGAGTTTAAACTAAGAGGAAAAAAAAGCCAAACAAATACACCAATAAATCATTTTCTTCAATTTGTCAAGTTTTTTTTTAACAAATTGCAAGATAGGGCTTTCAGCTCAGTGACTTTGACTTCTGAGCTGGCTTTATGTCATGAAGTTATCACCTTCATGTTTATAAAATATAAGAGGTAAATTATTTTAGTTATTTGTATAATATTGTATAATATATGGTGAAATCCATTTTTTTTTTTACTATCAGTTCTGTAGGCATGGCTTGGTGGGCGTGGTGTGGTGTGGCTTGGTGGGTGTGGCTTGGTGGGCATGGCAGAGGAAGAATACTGCAAATCTCCATTCCCACCCCACTCCTGTGGGGAGGATATTGCAAAATCTCCATTCCCAGTCCACTCTGGGGCCAGCCAGATGTGATATTTGCTGGTTCTCTGAACAGTTTAAAATTTCCGCTACCGATTCTCCAGAACCTGTCAGAACATGCTGGATTTTACTGCTGATTTTTATCCTGTCTTTATTATTTTTACAAATACCTCAATGCAGCAAACATATCTAACACACCTTCTGTTTTCCCCACAACAACAACACTGTGAGGTGGGTTGGGCTGAGAGTGACCAGCCCAAAGTCACCCAGCTGGCTTTAATGGTTAAGGCAGGACTTGAATTCTGTATGACCACAGGCAATTTCTTAAAGCTCTCTGTGCCATACTTTTCACATTTCTTAAGTACTTAATTTATAGAAATTAAGCTAAATAATGCCCTTTTTCAGTCCAAGCAAATTGAAATACTTGTGTTTTAAAATTGCCTGGCACATCTTCAGAAGATGCTCCTTTGTCTTCCAAATAACTATTTCATTTGCTCCAGCAAACAGAAGCATTATTCCATGTGATTTATACCACACAATATTAAATAATTTCAATTTGTACATTAGTGTTCTGATAGCTAATTGAAAGTGATACTAGATTTAATCCATTTGGTATGATTCAAAGTTAAGTATTTTTATGTCTTATTAATATTAAGGTGGAAACAAATTAAGGGTCTATTTCACTTACCAGCTGAAATTAATGGGGCTTTAAAGTCTTTAACATTGGTTGGATCATACCCATCTTTGTTAATATCATAAAGCATGGGATTGGTTGATAAATGTTACTTGTTCTAAAGGCTTTTAGATGAGTGATATCTTTTTGTATTTCATCCTTAGGGGGCACTCTTACACCACTTTCTATTACCAATAACATTTGTATGTAATCTGGAACTAACTTGATTATAATTGTCACCTGTGCTCAGATTTCCATCATAAAAGAAATCAGTGGCATAAAATATTGGAGGCACAGGTTTTGACAAACTAAAATAGGGCAGTAAATTGGACTTCCCAAATGCATTGCACTGGGATTACATAGAAATATGCAGTTATTTAAAAATAGGATTACAGTTTGCTATAAATCTTCCTCATATTTGTAAACCCAGTTTAAGATGCAATTAATATTTTTATAATATCATTTTATAAAAATGCATGTTATGTGAAAAAAGTGATTTCTAGAAGGAATACCTGTTGTTATTCTTATATTTTCCTACCATACTTTACTGGAAAGCTACAGAAAATCTAACAAAGGTTTATATTAATCAGCACTAGGATGTCATGTGAATATAGTTGTTTGGTCCTCTACCCACCTGGTTAAGCAGGTTGTAAAATATATATCACCACTGACTAATTCAAAGGAATTGTAGTTTCTCTTTTGGTCAGTACTTGACTACAGGATTGGGAAGTTTATCTGTTTCATCAGACCATGGAAGAAACAACACACATTAAATTCATTAACAGGTGCTGTTATGCCAACAACAGTCAGACAATGTTATTCTGGTTAAAAAACTTGGTGGTGCTTTTATCTGCATCATGGTTTCTGGTGCAATCTTCCCTGTACATGGCAAATTGAATTCAAAAACAGAAGGTAATAGATATGTGGCACAGCTATAATACTTTTCTTCAAGCTAGCATTCAAGATATGTGCAAATATACCACTGGCTGCAGATATTGGTAGCTGTGTACTTGAATAATTCTGGAGAGCAGGGGAGGCACATCCGTGCTGAGCAACATATCCAATCAAATATAGTGGTTTGGAATATTTATAATATTTTTTTTTAATCCTTGAGGATGCATTACATTGCCTTACGTATTCAAAAAAGTGATTGGAGTTATAAAATATTGCATATATTTTATAATATATTTTAATCCTTGTAATGCTTATAATTGTTTTTATTTCATTTTTTAAAACTCTGATTTGATGCCCAGAATCACTTGTTGAGATTGGCAGCCATATAAACTAACTAGCTATCTAGCTATCTAGCTATCTAGCTATCTAACTAACTAACTAACTAACTAACTAACTAACTAACTAACTAACTAACTAAAATTTTCCCTTATTCCATGGCCTTGAGGTTAGAATGTGTGCCTATGAATTTAAGCCTTATGAATTCCTGATAACGAATCTGAATCTAACTGATTTGTTTAAGTGGTACCCAAGATATAACAAAGACCTCAATACCTTGCTGCCTGACTTCTCCAAATTAATTGGAAACAGCAAGACAGCAACGAAGAGTGCTGTAGCTGGCAGAGAAAGGCCTTTTTTTCCCTGGCTTTAACTTTCTGTGTGGCACTCTAGTGAGCCACATTTAGCATACTGAATATATTACACCGGGGAAAAGAATCCTGCAGACTCCATAGCATTCAATGGGAGAAATATGCTAATTGCACAGAATGCATGCAGAATAGCATTCTCCCTGCTGCATATTTAACGGAGAGTAATGCTTTGTATTTCCCACGAAGTCTCACCCAGCTCTGACAGGTTCTAGGATTACACTCAATCTAAAATGGGAGAAAAGGTAGTTTTCTTGGATGCCAACTTGCACAACAATCTGCAGGGGAGCACCTGATGTTACCTTGATTTGGGGAATACTTCTGGTCAAGGTGCACTGGCTATGGTGCCCTTGCATGAATCCCTTATCCCATACAATGAAGTAAGGTTTTTTTTTATGTTGAGTGTACAAAGTGCATGATTCCAAACACTTCTTACTAACAAATCACTTTTTGCAAGACATAATTATGTAACATGTAACAATGTTAGGTCTTTCAAAATAACAGAGTTGGAAAGGACCTTAGAGATCTTCTAATCCAACCCTTTGCTCAAGCAGGAGATCCTATATAACCATTCCAGAAAAGTGGCTGTCCAATCTCTTCTTAAAAGCCTCCAATAATGGAGCACCCATGACTTCTGAAGGCAAGCCATTCCACAGATTACTCTTCACGCTTCCCCATTTACACATTTACACTTCTGGGGGAATTTCTTTGACTAAATAATACCTTTTTTTTGGGTGCAAATTTCCAATCTAAACACATAGATATTAAAAAAATAAAGGTTCCTCTTGCACATATATGCTAGTCATCCCCAACTCTAGGGAGTGGTGCTCATCTCTGTTTCAAAGCTGAAGAGCCAGCGCTGTCTGAAGACATCTCCGTGGTCATGCGGCCGGCATGACTAAACGCCAAAAGCGCACAGAACACTATTACCTTCCCACCAAAGGAGGTCCCTATTTTTCTACTTGCATTTTTTATGTGCTTTCGAACTGCTAGGTTGGCAGAAGCCGGGACAAGGAAAGAGGAGCTCACCCCATTATGCAGCACTAGGGATTCGAACCGCTGAACTGCCGACCTTTTGATTGACAAGCTCAGCATCTTAGCCACTGAGCCACTGAGCCACCGTGTCCTGTGGTGGCTCAGTGGATACTAGCAGATACATAGATACTAGCAGCTGCCAAATATTCTGTCTTTGCATCACACCATTCACAGAGAAATCTGTAGCACAGTCCTTCTATATGCCCAGTATTCAGATTATGCTCTGAATGGTTTGAAGTACATGGTTCAGTGTGGAAATAGTGTGCAGTCAAACCTCTACCTTATAATAATAGTAATAATAAATAGTGGAGGAGAGATGATCAGTTAATCTGGCATTATAAGGTGAGGAGAAGAGTTAGACCTGTCCATATAACCCCCTGCAGGATGGAAATATTCAAGGAAAAATATTTGGTTCAATTCTTTTCTTTATAGTTCTTATCCTGATGCAGATAAAGGCATGAAGCAGATCTTTTGGGTGGGCTTTAGCCCTTTCCTTTAACAATAGTCCAACTAATCTTACTATTATTTGGTATGCTTTTCCTAAAGATTATATGTTTACTTCCCTGATTGCAAGCCAAAGTTAATTTTTTTTCACATTTCATTGATTGAAGTGAGAGGTTTACAGACTAAAACCAATGGATCCAGGAAGTTCTGTTGCATAGGTCAGCTTCTTTCACAATTCCTTTTTATTTTTGCAGTTGTAGCCGTAGTCTTTTCTAGAATCACAATATGGTATACCAATGTGGATAAAGAAATGATACATAACATTTTAACAAACTAGGATTCCATAAATCAAGTCATCTTCAGGCCTTGTTGTTTCTTTGCCTGCTGGTCTTAATTTGGTATTTTTCA
Source organism: Masticophis lateralis (assembly GCA_030761175.1). Taxonomy (NCBI): domain Eukaryota; kingdom Metazoa; phylum Chordata; class Lepidosauria; order Squamata; family Colubridae; genus Masticophis; species Masticophis lateralis. The sequence goes on from JAUDYJ010000001.1 coordinate 91,682,378, forward strand.
GGGAGTGGTAGCCCAATAAATCTAGAAAATATTAGTTGGGAGGGAAGGTTTGTACAATGGAACTTGCTATTAATCCACTTCCCTACCCCAATTTCAGACTCCAAAGGTCCGCATTTCAATCCAGTGAATAACCATTATAGCTAATCACATACTGAGGCTGATTGTAGTCATAACAACTCGGAAGTACATCCCATTGTGCTGACTCCAGTTTACAAACAGTTTGGTTTCTTTTCACTCTTTCTGTTAGATGTTAGCAATTTTTCAAATGAATCAGCTAGGAATAAAATGTAAGCAAACACCTTAATTAAACAGATGCTGTCTGTGTTTGGTGGTACACATCCAGGTTCCATCAGAATGGGATCCTGAGGACTCCGTGCTTTCAGAGAGATATTCTGGTTAGCTGCTCAAATAATAGACCAACCACATATAATGTTTGCAATAGGAAGCCAGTGCTTTAGAACAAAGCCAAGCAAAGGGAATTCTAATGCTTTGGAAATGATCAGCAGGAGGGAGGATGAAGGCTGGGCTCCAAAAAGGCTGCTGGGTTAATGTTGTGCATCCTGGATGCTGTGTGTGTGTGTGTGTGTGTGTGTGTGTGTGTGTGTGTGTGTGTGTGTGGCAACTTGCTCAGGCTGCCTAAGTGACCTATAATAAACAGGATGAAGGAAGAGCAGTCGCTGAATGGCGAGGTGGCGAGTGGCGCTGGCCTGCCAGGCAGACACATTGAAAATAAAATAGAATAAAATAAAAGGAGGAAATTCTGCATCCAGAGATCTCAGATTCCAGAAGACAAATGATGACCTTTGATGGTTATAAAGAGATACATGGGTTGCCTTTTGTTATCATCAATTGACTGAGAGAAAGTGTACATGGGTGTACAAAGTATACCCATGAATCATTTGTTGGAGGCCACCACATTTAAACTGTGAGCAGAAGCAACTGGTTTTTATTTGACTTCCATAATAAAACCCACCACAACTAACAGCCAAAATAATATAAGATAAATCAGCTTAAGTGGTAGCAAATTAGGCAATTCCTGAATATTATTGTTACAGTATATATTAGCTTCCATGTAAGTGATATATATATATATATATATATATATATATATATATATATATATATATATATATATATATATATATATATATATATATATATATATATTGGTGAAATTCATCCGGCTCTATCCGGATTGTGCGATCTGGTAGTGCTGGCAGGCTCCACCCATCTGCCCGGACGTCATCAAGTCTCATTTTTGACCCTCTGCACGTGCGGGGAGGAGGCACGCGCGCTAACATTTGCAAACTGGTAGCGAAGGTGTATATATATATATATATATATATATATATATATATATATATATATATATATTTGTAGGTCTTTGGTTATTCGGGTCTTCTCCCGCGTAGAATTGGAAGTATCTTGGCGACGTTTCGACGAAGTCTCATTCGTCATCTTCAGGCTGGTGTTCTCGGCTTCGTCGAAACGTCGCCAAGATACTTCCAATTCTACGCTGGAGATGACCCGAATAACCAAAGACCTACATACAAACACCCGCGAAAACCTCAGAAAACACACACACACACACACACACACACACACACACACACACACATATATATATGCTAGAAAGATATATATATATGCTAGAAAGATGGAATACAAATCAATCAATTAAAAGATTTATGTTTAAAACTAATACAGGTAGTTTTTGACTTAAAACTATTTTGCAAATGTTCAAAGTTACAATGGCACTGAAAATGTGACGTATGACTGGTCCTCACACTTACAACTGTCCCAGAATATTCACAGTTATGTGATAAAAAATTTGGCACTTGTCAACTAGCATGTATTTACTATCGATGTAGTGTCTCTGGCCCTCTGATCACCATTTGTAACCTTCCTAGCTGGCTCCCGGCAAACAAAGTTGCTGGGAGGAGCTGAATTCACTTAGTGACCACATGATTCACTTAGCAATTGCAGTGGTTCACTTAACTATGGCAAAAAAGGAAATTGGGTGTGATTCACCTAACAAATACCTTATGTATCAATGTAAATTCTGTTCCCAGTTGCAGTAATAAATTGAGAAGTACCTGTATTTCAATAGCTGGCCAAAAATCCACTGACATGTTTTTCTAGCCACAACATATGAACTTTAAAAATAATAGTGACTTAGTAAATAATTTTTAGAAAGTGTCAAAAGTGTCAAAACATTTATTTAAAATCAGGATGGAAACCTTAACTTATTATGAAAATAATAGATCAGATGTGTTGAAAACAGTAAGTCAGAAATGATTATCTATAGCAAAGACAAAAGTCATGTCCACTGTTACTCTCTTAATCAACAAAATATTTTCTTCAATATTTTAACTCTTGGGATTTACTTCTGTCTTTCATTGCTAACTGACTTTCCTTTCAGTTTAGTTTCTGACACTATGCTAACCCATGGTTTAACATGTGTCATTAAATAAATCATACTTAGATCTGTGAAATATGATAAATGTAGTACATCCAAATAAAAGATGATACATTCCTATGTATTGGGGATGTGTTAAACAGCCAAGATGCAGCTTTAATTGAGGATTCAAGATCTGGAAATGACAAGATTAAATTCAAAGAGATTTGCAATCTAATTTCAGTATAATTTCAATTATGGGCTCTCAATGTAGAACATCCAAACACTTGAGGTTGCTTTTTTTACGGGGAAAAAAATAGCAGGATGCTAAGCTCTTTAGAAAACATTCATTCCTCAAAGTCATAGCTAAATAGTCTCTGAGCTTTAATACCACACATCATGTAAACATGATGTGGTGTAAACATGTAAACGTGATGTGATTTTTAAACATGACTTCTTTCATAACAGAGATAACAGGTATGTGGAAAGAACAGGTAAAATATTGATAGAATATACCTGCCCTACAGAAATGGAGGCAGAGGTTTAACAGATTAACAGAATTGGAAGGGACCTTATAGGTCATCTAATCCAACCCCCCATTCAAGCAGGAGACTCTACACCATTTCTGACAAATGACAGTCCAATCTTGAAAGTCTCAAGTGATGAAGCTCCCACAACTTCTGAAGGCAAGCTGTTCCATTGGTTGATAGTTCTTTACTTCACGTCAAACCAAATTGTTGAAGAAGAAAGGTGTGCACTGCTGATAATAAAAAGACAGCGAAGAACAAGCACTGATGAAAGTTAAAAGTGGAACTTACTGAATGTACAGTCAACAAAAATTGTCAGATTTTGTGACATTCTAGATTCTTGGGAAAAACTTGATGTATATGAAGGCTAACACCGGCTAAAGAACTGGCAGCTGTGATTTCATATTATTCGGAACAGGTAGTAACAATAATAACAACAGCTTGCAATTATCACCCCATTTTCTCTGTCAAATACAACTTGGTCTTTGGTACTTTGATTTTTATTGCATTATCAATGTATTTAAATTTCCTGCAGATCATTTGGGCACTTAACATGGCATAACCTGCAGATACAGTGGTTCAGAGCACTTCTGGAATACCTTGAAACATTTACTGTTACCCCTGAAAACTGCCAAGCCAGGCACCCCCTCAGCTGCCACGATCTGGAGGAGGAAGAGAACATCCTATTCCTAAATTACCAAACTTTACACTTTCAAAGTTGTTAAACACACACACACACACACACAATTTGATTGATAGAGATTAGGCAAATGGAGGGATGCAGTGTGTCACCATCAGCTTTCCGGTACCCAAGGTATTATGAAAAATTTGATAGAAAATAAGGGTCCTGCTACTTTGATTAATTGCATCGTTATAAAGATTTATCATCAGTGTGGATCCAGACTAACCACAGCTAAATTTGGATCCAATAGTAATAATAATACCTTTCAATCAGGTTATAGGAGAAGAATTGCTTGCCATTATGAACATCAGCACCCAGTAAACAGAAAAGCATATTCAAAGGAGAAGGCTTCTTGAAATCAGTGGGAATTTTAATCACATAAATCATATCGATTTTATTAGATTCACTTCAAGCATAATTGAATCCAATCCATTATCTGTAATCTTGGTGAGGGGGGCATTATTCTGTATTTTTATGTTAGAAGCATAAATCAATAACCACTGAGTGGTATAATTCACCTGAAACTCATTATGATTGGAATTGAGTGTGGTTAATGGAAATAAAATGAGAAATATTTTCATTGGAAAATTGTGTGCCAAACAGGTTCAGGAAACAGATCCCTGACCTTTCTTTCACCATGACAAATAGCTTTTGCATAATGAAGTGGACACCCGTCTGGGATGGCTCAGTATTCTTAGATGTGTTTCATTTCTATCATGATGGTCAGATAATTTATTTCTCAGTAGAAAGATAGAAATATTTGAAGTTCAGGTTCCCCCCCAAACACCCCCCCCCCCAGTCTTGATACAATAGCAATAGCATTTAGACTTATATACTGCTCCATAGTGCTTTACAGCACTCTCTGAGTGCTTTACAAATGTTAGCATATTGCCCCCAGCAATTCTAATACTCATTTTACCCATCTCAGAAGAATGGAAGGCTGAGTCACCCTTGAGCCGGTCAGGATCAAACTCTTGGCTGTGGGCAGAGTTAGTCTGCAATATTGCTTTCTAACCCTTGCATCACCATAGCTCTAATTAACTAAACCTAATCAATCGGGACATTCTCCAGCTGTGGATGATTTCATTGGTTTTAGTTTTGTTGCTTTATGTTTTAATTTCAAAATAATTCCTGCATTGTTTTCAATGCACAAAGTAAGTGCTTTATTCTCTCTCTTTCTCTTTTTTTGATAAAATTTTCAGCAGTTGCCTGCCTTTCTTTACAGTGCAGCACTGTATACTTGAATTTTTCAATCTTGGCAACTTTAAAATGTGTGGACTTCAAATCCCAGAGTTCCGCAGCAATGAGAGTTGAAGTCCACACATCTTAAAAGTTGTCAAGGTTGAGAAACACTGATGTATATCGGAATAGAAACTCACTGGGTTTTCCGGGACTTACTTCAATCAAATAGTTAGAGCTTGTGTTTGTGTAACTTTTCCTGGGTAGAATCATGTTTGAACACGTTTTGCATAGACAACTATAAATTTAGAATTGCACTTTAATATAAGTGGGGAAAAAAACAGCTGAGAAACAGTAAATTAACCCAACTCTCCCTGTGCACATAAAAAAAAAAAACAGATGGAACTTTGTTGTGGCTGCCATTTTGAATTTTTACCATGACATGCAAACATCCATGCTTGAAATGGAGAGCACAAAAGAATGAATAAATTGGCTTAAGCCTGGTTTGTATTTCAAATTCGTTAGCTTTAATTCAGTGACTCTTCTTAGCTAGGCTACTCGCCATATTTTTGTTCTAACATGGCTGGTAGTCCCGCCTCCCCCCTCACTCCCACTCTCTTATAAATCCAAACTTTAGAAATCATTGTGCCTGGTGTTTTTAGAAAGGCAAACTGGTGCAGTGGTAATGTGGAGTCCTGGAATGTTTGAAACAAATCCCACAAATTAAGCAGATTTCACTTAGAAACATAATCATAGATTCACTCTCCCCCACCCCTAAAATAAGTAAAAGCAGTTTGCTTATATTTGACTCAAGCAACTGGGATCTGGCCAACTTGCACATGCAGTAACTTTTCTCATCGCTCTCCAGGAAGAAGGAGAAATATTTTTTTTAAAAAAAGAACTGGTTAGGCAAAAAGACTGCAGGGCTGTTTACAGCCTCCCAGTATTGCAGATGGTATACACCATCTGTGCATTGCGATTGTGAATCGCCATCTGTGATTGTGGAAAGATTCTTTATGTCCATAATATATGTAGAATGTAACAAGGCATTCTACAGTCTTATACTTCATTAAGGCAGTTGGTTGCATACAACTGCAAAATCTCATTTTGGAAAAAAGAAACATAGTCCTATGGACATATTCTTGAAAATAAACACCTGTGTGATGTAGTAATTGAAAAGGTATGGTGCCAATCTCCCTTCCTCCCTCCCTCGTGTTATAATAGTGATCACAGCTGTAGATGTGGGAGGTAATTTGGAACAAGTTCTGAGGTTCCCTCTAATAGTAGAGCGCTCCAGCTCCTCTAATCTGATAAGGAACTCTTCCGTCAGGTACCAATTAAGGAAGAATGCTTATCCAATAAAATCAGACCTAACAGAATTGTGACTTGAGTAGAGAGTGGCCCACCCTGGTTATTCATAGTGATTAGGAGCATCTTTCCTGCATGACTTATCATAGGAAGGTTGTGGGGCATCCAGCAATTGATTTGATGGCAATTCTACAGTATAGTCTTCAAAATAAAGGCTCCAGGATTTTTAATGAATGCCTGGGAGTCTAGCGTGGAATACACTTGTCTCACTCCATATTCATGCAGATCAATATGTATTGTGTGAACATAGTTCCTGTGATTATCCACAACTGCTATTCTAGTAAGATCCATTTCAATTGATTCACAGACAATTCAGATCGATACGGCACCCATTTTTTTCTCTTCTTTACCAAAAACCCACATTTTTCTTGTCTGTCTCTGAGTTACTTTCACAGACGTTACATTTGGCATTGCATGGTGAACACGGCCCCAGTGTGCTTGAATAAAGGGCACGTTAAAACAGAGACTGGAGGTCAGAGCTTCAAACTGCACACAGAAGAGTTTTGAAAGTTCAGGAAAATGAGCTACAGATATTTTTCAGGGTAGAATTCCAATAACTGTTTGACCTTCACTTCCTTGCTTCTGTAGGGGATGATGGGCTCCCTGAGATTAAGGGAGCAAAAATGGATAAAAAATGACTCCGAGTATCAGTGCTCAGGAAGCAAATGACATGTTAAATTGCTGTGCAGATTGAATGCATCATTCAGAGATTTCCTGCTGTGGGGATGTGCCAGTATAGCCATGTTGTCTTTTTTGGCAATTGGAGGCTTTGGGGCCTGTTGTCTCCAGCAGTCTCTCTTTTGCTTCCTGTCATAGGAAAGCCTGTTTCCTGAAGGCAGAATTTCTGATTATTGTCTGTACTATTTTAGTCCAAAAGGTTGCTTCTCGGCATTTTATAATGATTTGTAGTATGTGGTGCTAATTCTTAACAATTCTATGACATGTGAGTTTTTTTTGGGGGGGTGGAATCTGAAAAACAACATAGATAATATGGGCACCTTTGCATATGATTCTGGATGCACAATCTCGATAGAGTTGTTCTGCTCTTTGAATGCAGATGTTACATATGAATATCTTGGAACAATAGGTATTAGATATAAAATTATAAACCGGAAGAACTAGGAGGAATCTCAGATATCATCTAGTTCAAATCTGTGGCTAATGGAGGAAATTCTTTTGAGGTTTAACAGTAATTTAGAAATGACTAATAAAAGCAAAATCCACTCCCACTTAATGAGCAGCCAATTACTGTATCAAGGCTTTCACATTTTCATTTTTTGTATTTTTGAATCTCTTGGAGGAAGCCTTATCTTCTGGAACAATACAAATGTATTTATTAGGGTTTTTTTGTAACATTTCCTTATCCAGAAGAACCTTCTTCTTGGATGAGAAGCGAAACATCTTCAAGGAAAAACAATCCAGTTGCCATTTGAAAAAGCATCTTTGGGACAATTATGACCTGGATGTCTGAGAATCTCCCTAGACCAGTGGTTCCCAACCATTTTTTGGTCATGCCCCACCTAAGCATCCCTAAAATCCTGATGCCCCCCCCTCCGTGACATATAATTCCTACTATTCAAAAAGTGAATTCCTACTCACATGGAGGAAGCCTAAAAGGCCTTTAACTTGATTTAAACAAGGTTCCAAATTGCCCCTAAAAATCAAACTGCCCCCCTATGGGGCATAGGCCCCACATTGGGAACCAATGCCCTAAACAGACATGATGGTCAGTGTGGTATTGCTCCTAAATTTATCTTCCTGATTTAACAGAGTATTTGTTTCACATTGTTTGCTAAAATGCAATCCCATGATCGCTACATAAAACCTAAATATCCATAGATTATATATATATTGATATCTTGGGACAGACAGTTTTCTCCTTTATATCTAAAATTCCAGGGATATGGGTATACAGTAATCCAATCCAGGAAGATAGTTTTTACATTAGCAACTCCAAAGCGATAACAAATGTACATTTTCTTTAGCAATAACCCCCACCTTACTTCCAGCAAGCTATCTGGATAGATATATATGATGTACATTAATAATTTGTGAAGGCATATGATAACCTCCTAATTTGCCTCTATTTAGATCTGGCTTCTATTCTCTGTTACAGTATCTGTTATCTCTCTGTTAATGATATGGCCCTGACTGGCTGTATTATTTGTAAGATAATGTGCAAGAGTACAGTAGGGCAGACGTGAGTGGAATCAAGCACCAGTACAAATCAGCAGGATTAATATGTAGCCATCCAGAGAACCTGCTGTTGCCCAACAAGTTCCTAATAGCAAACCAGGTCACTAATTCATCCTTCATGTAACCAACCTTTCAATGGTGGTAACCTTCAAGGGGTTCAGTGAACAGCTTCTGTAATCTTGCTTGCTGTAATCGATGGTGCTATCAGAGGCCTGTGGAGTAAAGGTCCAATGTTCCGTTCCACAGAAGAAGCAGAGTGACCCCACGCACAGTAGACTTGGTTTATGACAACTTAAAGTTAGTAAAGTAAAATATAAGCAAAGGAAATATGCTTTTGAGACAAAGGGGAGGTTTAAATTTTAGCAGCTGGCTAAAAATTAAAAAAAGAAAAGAAAAAGAAAAGTCCACATGTCATGTTCTCAAATCAGATGGAACTACTTAAAACAAAGTGAAGTTAAAAACTCCCTGGAATTGAAATTCAGTTCAGATGACTTTAGAAGTAGCTCGCTATTGACTTTATTGGAAATATTTATTCATTTAGAAACTCCTTAGGTTGGACTAAGTTCTGGGGTCTCTTCCAGACCAAAGAATCTATGTTCTGTGTTTCCCAGTCTAGCCTAGAATGCTACAATTCCTTCACAATCTTTCATCCAAGATCAAACAAAGTCCCTCAGATGCTGCCACCTCTGCAAACAGGTATCTGCCTGTCAATTTTTTTTTTTGTGGTGGGAGTGAACGTACTTTAAAAATGTGTACAAAGTTCTCATTCTAATATGCTTCCATTGCAGGCTATACATTTATCAAAGACTTTTTGATATTTTTATAACACACACACATACACAGAGCTCTTACTATAAAATGTGTCTTCTACTGCTGAGATGTAGAGGACTTTTATAACTAACTAACCAACCAACCAACCAACCAACCAACCAACCAACCAACCAACTAACTAACTAACTAACTAACTAACTAACTAACTAACCTGCTTGTAAATTGGAATCAGAACACATGGATTTCTGAGCTTGATCCCTTTTGCTACAATTCCAGACAAGTTTTATTTTGCCACAGATAAGTTTCCACTTGTGTTCTGAACAGCAGTAACTATCTTTAATTGAGCCATTGTAAAAGCTACTCTGCCTTACAATAAATGTCAGATTCAGAATATATGAGAAAAAAATGGATCAGGAATGTCATCATTATGGGAAAAAATGAATCCAAGTCAGATCACGACATTTAAGTCAGCCTTAAAGTATTATCGAGTTTGGCTACAAATACCTGCTAGGTTTACATAAAATGCCAAGCCACATTTTTCTTAACTATCGTTTGTTGAAATCAATAGTGATTTCACCAAATTTACTAAGCTATAAAGAACGTTTTCATATCATGGTAGCTTGACTTCCTTTTTTCATTAAAACATTTATTTATTTATTTATTGAAAGAAATAGAAAAATAATACATAATAAAAAAATCAGAAAAACTATGAAAAACTATAAAAAACATAAATACCTATGTTAACAGAAACAGCAACAAAGCAGGAAAAGGGGAAATCTATCAATATAGATAGGTGATGGCGAATCTATGGCACTAGTGCCGGAAGTGGCACACAGAGCCATCTCTCCGGGCACGCCAGACGTCACCCGTTGCTCTTCTGGGTTCTGGCGTGCACATGTGCGCTGGCTAGCTGGTCTTTGCAAGTGCGTGCCAAGAAGCTGAGCTTCTGGTTTCCGGCATGCGCATGCGTGCTGGCCAGCTAGTCTTTGCACGCGCATTCATGCCAGAAACTGGAAGACCAGGTGACCGGTGTTCCTGTGCACGCCAAAAATGGAAAACTCAGCTTCCCAGTGCGCCTGTGCACATGGGGAACTGCACTTCTGGTTTCCTGCACTCCCCCCGTGTGTATGCGCCCGCCGAAAAGGTTTGTCAACACCAATATAGATCATGCCGAAAAGGTTTGTCAACACCAATATAGATCATGTATTAATAAAATATCACACAAACACCTTCTGGTGAGGACTTCTGGTGAGGTTTCATTGTGAACCAAACATCTCCAAGATAATGAAGATGGCACTATGGTAAGATCAGAAGTCAGATGGTGTGTTTCTGACTGGCCAACCTTCTCTGGATAGATTGTAAGATCACCCACTTGCACTCTGTTTCTTGTGTGCAATCTGCAGCAGTTAAATTATTGAATGTTTTGCATCTGACAGTAATGCCAAAGCAGATTGTTGGAAATAAGGCTTTGGAAAAAGGAAACTTGGGCCTATCGACCTTCATTCACTTCTGCTTAGTATATGTTGCATGAGCAAGCCTGCTAGTCCGCAATCAGCTATGGCTCATTAAGTTTTGTGTTATAGTTGAAAAAAGACACTGTTCTTTTCCCTAGAACAAACTTTGTTTTTACAGATATACCCAGCATCACAAGACTTTGAAAGATGGTTGTCCTCCCAATAATCTCTATGATTTTATATCTGGGGGAAATTGAAGAAAGATCTTACGACTTCAAGCAGCCTCTGAATTGAAGAGCAGATTTAAAGCACTGAGATTTAAAGTTGAGGATATATATTTCCATCTGGCAAAGCTCTGAAACATACTAATACAAGAACTAAAATAAGACATGTGATTTCTAGAATATGCTAGAAGGGGGTGTAGATCTAAGATATATCTATCCTACGATGGGGTTTTCAATTCAGGAGGCTCCCAGCATCTTTGCCTAGTAGCTGAAAACACTGAGCACAAAGATTCTTGCCTTGTGTCTATGCGTGCTGAAGTGTTTGTCCTCTATTGTCATGCCTATTGCTTTCTAACTGGGAAATGTATGGGATTTTGCTGATTGTTTTCCAGAGTCAACTAGAATCAACATCAGATTAAATAATGGTAACCTATGATGAATGTGCATGTGCCCTATTGGACAAATTCAAGGCTGGTGAATGTATGAAGACTATGGTGAATATGCGATCAATTGCAGTACTGGTACTTTAATAACATTCCTCTGTAACGTTGATCTGGCTGGAGTATTGATGTCCACCATGAAAGCATGCTGCCACTGGGTTCTCCTATTTTGCCTTTTCCCTCTTTTATAAAAGGTATATTCCTTTTTATAAAAGTTCCATACTAATCAAGACTCTTATAAATCACAATAAAAGAATTGGAAAAAAATGGATATGGGTCAGTGGTGGGTTGCTCCCAGTTCGGTCCGGTTCTTGCGAACTGGTAGTAACAGCAGCGGGAGACTCCACCCACCGACCTGGATGTCTTCAAGAACGATCTGCACATGCACAGAATGTGCTCCCATTGCAAACTGGTAGTGGAGGTAAGTAGAATCCACCCCTAGTATAGGGACAGTGGTGGGATTCAACATTTTTTACTACCGGTTCTGTGGGCGTGGTTTGGTGGGTGTGGCAGGGGATGGATACTGCAAAATCCCCATTTCCTCCTAATCAGCTGGGACTCTGGAGGCAGAGAATAGATGGGGGCAGGGCCAGTCAGAGGTGGCATTTACCGGTTCTCCGAACTACTAAAAATTTCTACTACCGGTTCTCCAGAACTGGTCAAAACCTGCTGAATACCACCTCTGGTATGGTATATGAGAGGAAGGGAGATAAATGCTGTTCTCTACTGCAGCTTCATCTCTTCCCCAAACAGACAGGATAGAAATCCATATGGAGAGCAAGGAGGATGTGCTTATGAGAGATGTTATAACCCTGGAAGAGAGCTACAGTTCCTGGGTTAAAGACAGCAGTCTCGTGATCCGTAATAGCAATGGAAAGGAACAGGCTTTACAGTCTCATTCAGCAGAGCCAGGGAAATAGGGGATCAAAGAGGTGATAGTTGGTAAAGAGAGAAACCTGGCTTCCTTCCCAGTGGGTGTTTGCTGGCAAGAGCAGCAGGAGAATTTTATGCACAGTAAGGTGTAACAGTGTTCCTGTTAAATGGTCATGCATTGGGTCCTATGACTATCAGATCATACAAATGGATAAACATAATGCAGCAAATGTTCTTTCACATAATGAGATTTGTGAAATATTTAAAAAGAACAGAGAGATATATTTATGAATAAGCAGCGGAGAGATCAGCCTCTTATGGAATTAAAACGAGATCCTTTCTTGCGTGTGCTTTTTATAAAGGACAAGCTTTAATAAGGTTATATCACAACTGACGCCTGAGGTTTTGACTTAAGATTTCATATCAGAGGTATCACACGCATGACTTCAGAAGTTTCATCTATCCAAGTCAGAATTACACATTACATTGGCCATCCGCATGGTTTCATGTTCCACCTCTTCCCCTAAGTAAGTCCTCTAACCCAAGCTTCCCTAGATCCTGCTGACAACAACACTGACTCCCAGTCTAAGGAGCACTAGATAATTACTTTTCCACCAGTTTCCAATTTCCTACCATCTTTTTCCTCACCTTTACAGCTCTAAACTTTTCTAATACCACCACTGTTGTTATCTTTCCCCCTTTTATGGTATTTGCTTCATTACTATTGTACGTTTCCCCTTGCACTTTTGTTATTCACATTAGGTTAGTCACAGTGGTGGGATTCAAATTTTACTACCGGTTCTGTGAGCATGGCTTGGTGGGCGTGGCTTGGTGGGCATGGTAGGGGAGGGATACTACAAAATCTCCATTCCACCCCACTCCAGGGGAAGGATACTGTAAAATCCGCATTTTCTCCTGATCAGCTGGGACTTGGGAGGCAGAGAACAGATGGGGGCGGGGCCAGTCAGAGGTGGTATTTACTGGTTCTTGGAACTACTCAAAATTTCTGCTACCAGTTCTCCAGAACCAGTCAGAACCTGCTGAATACCGCCTCTGGTTAGTCAGTCCTTGCACTCCCACATATAGAAGACATTGGGATTTTCCCTTCTTTTTCTCCAACTGTTGCGAATGTTCCCATAACTGTTTTGGAAGGTTCCCAACACTCAAAAGCAGATTTTGTGCAGAGGAAAGAGGAAGAAAGACTATTTCATTGGTGAAAGAGAAAAACATAAAAAAAGACTAAAACAAGAAAAAGAAAATAAGAAAAAAGACTAAAATATGAAGAATGATTGCAGGAACTAGGTACAGCTAGTCTAGAGAAAAGAAGGACTAGGGGTGACATGATAGCAGTATTCCTATATTTGAGGGACTGCCACAGAGGTGGTATTCAGCCGATGCTGACTGGTTCTGGAGAACCGGTAGTGGAAATTTTGAGTAGTTCAGAGAACCGGCAAATACCACCTCTGACTGGCCCCGCCCCTATTTATTCTCTGCCTCCCGAGTCCCAGCTGATCAGCTAGGTCTTCTTTTGTTGCCCAGCACATGGAGCTGGAAAGCAGGTTAGTGTGGTGGGGTGGAAATGGGGATTTTACAGTATCCTTCCCCTGGAATGGAGTGGAAATGGAGATTTTACAGTATTGCCCCTGGAGTGGGGTGGAAATGGAAATTTTGTAGTATCCTTCCCCTGCCATGCCCACCAAGCCATGCCATGCCCACCAAGCCACGCCCACAGAACCGGTAGTAAAATTTTTTGAATCCCACCACTGGACTGCCATAAAGAAGAAGAGGTCAACCTATTTTCCAAAGTATCAGAGGGCAAGACAAGAAACACTGGATGGAAACTAATCAAGGAGAGAAGCAATTTGGAATTAAGGAGAAACTTCCTAACAGTGAGGACAATTAACCAGTGGAACAGAAGTTGCCTTCAGAAGTTGTGGGTGCTTCATCACTGCAGATTTTTAAGAAGATCCTGGACAGCCCCTTGTCTGACATGGTATAGGCCAGGGTCTCCTGCCTGAACAGGGAGTTAGACTAGAAGACCTCCAATGTCCCTTCCAGCTGTTTTCTGATTGAGTGATATTGAGAAGCCTTCCTGTGTTCCTAACGCCTAGCCTTGAAAAGGATCTTTTGCCTAACAGATGTGCATCTTCTTAGAATTCTGATGGTGGGAGGTGTACTTGTTTTGCCTTTCAAAACTCCAATGAAAGAGGTTTGTGGCTCCCTTCCCTAAAACCTTGTACTGTTTTTTAAAGCTAAATGTCCTTCCTGTCATGTAAATCCACTGCCATGGTTGAGTTCACTCTGGTGGCAAAAGGCTGTATTCTGTGCATCAGTAAGTTTCAGTCATCCATTTCAAGGCCAATAAATTCTTTTTACATTAGCATTTTTTTCCCTCAACCCTCCTGGTAATAGAGGTCAGTTTTAACTCTGTTCAGAAGCCTTGCCAAGAGGGCCAAGAGGGCCTGAGTGTTATTACAACTGATCATTTTTAGACTAGCCGTGTCTAGTCAAGACTGAACCAAACTGGAGAGCTTAGGCAGTTGGCCCAGGAAGATTTACAGATATTCAAGCATTCCATCTTTAGGTGCCAGTCCTGGAGTGGGGAAAGCATGACACAATTGAAATAAAGTGATGTTTTCAGGTTCTTCTGCTGGCAAATGAACCTGTGTAGCGTAGGGGGCTAATGCCTCCTACTAAAGGCAGCAATTAACACCAGCTGCCTATAATTTCTGTGAGTTCAATCCTAGCCAGGCTCAAGGTCGACTCAGCCTTCCATCCTTTCTAAGGTGGGTAAATTGAGGACCCAGTTTGTGGGGGCAATAAGCTGACTTTGTATAAATATACAAAAGTATGAAAGCTATTGCTTAACGCATTGTAAGCTGCCCTGAGTCTCCGGAGAAGGGCGGCATATAAATCAAATTAAAAAAAATTCCAAATAGGACTCAAAATGTGAGTGGATAGACACGGAATTTAGGGCAAATAAAACCTCATTGAATGCCAAGAAGACAGGTGAGCCAGAGTGATGGGTCACGTTGGGGCCCATATGCTAAAACTTTTCAACTCTGTCTTAAAATAGGCTTGCTTCCTTGTAGAGCAAGAATCCTGAAGACTGTTATTGTAGAGGTGGAACAAATGTGAGTTAAGCAGTTATTGTCCGAAGAGAGTGTAAAGCCACAAGTTCCTGAATAGTAGTACTAGTTTGTATAAGACATATTACAGAACAGTCAATTGCTCATCAGGAGATTTAGCAGTCAGAAGTAGGGCATCTACTCTGCACACTTAGCTTTTCTAACAAGATGTAGCAAAAATATTGCTGTTGAGAAGAGACTAATGAAAATGTGAGTTATCCCAGATGAATAGAGACTATAAGCTTATCCAGGCAAGTTTTGTCTAGTGCAGTGGTTCTCAACCTGTGGTCTGAAGACCTCGGTGTGTGTGTGTGTGTGTGTGTGTGTGTGTGTGATGTCATCACAGGGGGTCCATGAAGGCTTGAAGAAATATTATGAGTTAAATCTTGAGTTAAGTCTTGGTGGTCCCTGGCCATGGTCCCTGGCCACAAAATGTATTTAAAGGGATCCATGACAGGGTTCTACTTACCGTTATTACTGGTTCGCAACAGGACCGTGCATGCATGCGCAGAAGCTTCTGCACATGTGCAGATCACTCATGATAACATCGTGGTGGGTGGGCGGAGCCTCCCATTGATTTTACTAGTGGTTCTATAGAACCGGACCAAACCAGACCGAACCGGGAGCAACCCACCATTGATCCATGGTGAAGAAAAGATTGCGAACCACTGGTCTAGTGATTAAGGTGCTTGGCTACAAACCAGGAGACTGTTAGTTCTAGTCTTGACTTAGGCATGAAAGCAGGCTGGGTGATCTTGGGCCAATCATTCTCTCCCAGCCCAACTCACCTCATAGGATTGTTGGGGAAAATAGGAAGAGAAAGGAAGTATAATGATAAGGATGGGATATAGAATAAATGATCATGAGCATATAACAGTGATGGTTAACCTTTTTGGTGCTGAGTGCCCAAAGCGTGCATGCGAATGCTTGTGTCCAAACCCCCAAAATTCAATGCAAGCACCCCTGCTTATGCATCCTGCACATGCATTCCCCATCCATGCACACGCATCCCCGCATATGCGCCCTGCCCTCCTGTGCCCCGTTTTGGCTACCAGGTTGGTGCAGGCCCAAAATGAGGCCCAGGGCCCACATGAGGGCCCCCTGCACCCTGTTTTGGGCCTGGAAAGCTGCCTGCACCAACTGGAAGCCAAAATGGGGCACAGGGGCACAGCACAAGGCCCCCCATGATCCATTTTGGGCCTGGAAAGCCTCCTGAACCAACCTGCCCCCCCCGCACAGGCACCCTGCCCCCCTGTGCATGCACACATGTGTCCCCTGCATGCACTCCACCTCTTGTGCATGCACAGCAGAGACCCAAAGACCAGCTGGCTGGTGGGAGGCGTGCACGCATGCGCGGTAGAGCTGGGCTGGGGCAACTGTTGGCATGCCCACAGAGAAGGCTCATGCCTTAGTTTTGCCATCATGGGCATATACTCTTCCACACAATTACACACTGACTTTCAGTTGTGTCTTTTACATAGGTGGGATTCTTCTATGTTTAACAGCCTGAGAGGGAAATGATAATTGACAAACTGGACTCAGACCCACTACTTATATTATTTTAAACTATCAATATTATCTCAAGACTGCTGAATCTAAAGTATATCACTTAAGTGAATTGGTGCAGATGTGCTAAATTTGTGGAATGTACTTTTCTGATATTAAGCTGGATAAGAGCAAAGCACTTGAATGCCGGTCTGGTAAATTCCCAAGTTTTCTTAACTTAATTTTCTTGAGAATTAGGAGCTCTTCCTTTTTTTTAAAAAGTCATCCTCAATAAACTTTATGTAAATTTTTCTTAATTTATGTAGAAATTGCAGTATAAGCCATGCCACAGGGAGACACTACAGAAAATTACAGGAAATGAAAGACACTTCTTAGTTCTGTACTATGTTATCATAATGAAAATTCAGGGGAAATATCTTGTTATACTTTTTAAAAAAAGATTATGCATCTTTGAGAGGTGCCACAATGCCTAGGATTATATAGCACCTTGTAAGAGGCAGGGTGTGACTTGGTAGTTAGATTTGAATTTCTGAATCTTGAATCTTGTCTTGTATTTGCATGTTCTACTTCCTTCTCTGAATCCCAGTAGGGTCATTTACATTTTGCCACCACACCTGCCTGCTATGATTTTGCTGCTGTTTCATATTAAAACCTTAATTTCATCACTGGAATCCTTACCCAAACATGGGTGGAATAATGAATGTTCAGGTAATTTCCAGTTTCCACCCACCTCTAAGTCACATTTTACTATATTTTAGATGAGAAATAGACAGGATCTTACTCAGCAAAACAGTTCACCTTGAATAACCAGCTAAATTTTGTAAAAGTTTTTATAGGAACATTGTTTTCTGCCAGCTCTCGCAAACACAAGCCATTGTTTGCAGTTTGGGTAAAACAATAGCCATCTAATGGTTTGCCCAAACCCGGAAGTCGGGGAAGGAATCAGAACAAAGAAAGGCGTTAAGAAGGGAGGCAAAACTCTATGGAGCACTTGGGTTTCTGGGCAAATTTCCAGAAGCCGGAGACAATGAGCTTGTCAAGGCTGCTGTTGACCTCTGGGGTAAAACTGAAAGGACTAATGACACAATTGCTCACAAGTGTATTCTTCTGGCAGTGTGGAATCTAGGCTTGTCCTTGGTTTTCTGTGGATGCAATGAAAAAGTCAGGGAACAACTAGAGTGCAAGTAGTGTAAGACGTGCCATGAGGCCAATTGGACCTAACTCAGTGCATATAATTGCACCTACTGTGTGGCAGTGAACCTTGTAAAATAGTTTGTGGCTTCCAGTGCATCCTCAAACAGCCATCCAGCAAAGCTCTTTAGAGTGGTGAAGGGCTTATTACCATCTGCTTCAGAGCTCCCAATGCTGCCCATTTCAAGGCGAAAAAGAAAATAGTTACGGAATAATTCTTTACTTGCTATTCTGAATAAACCAACATAACTATCCCTGTTCATTTTAGCTTATCTGAGCTAGCCAAAGGGAGGGGGAAGGAATCGATCAAATAAACACAGAGAGTGATGCCACCAAACATGAAGGAAGCAGAGTTCTACTGAGGTCCCTGAGTCCAAAGGATTTTGTCAAATAACATCCCTTATTTTGGTTTTGAAGGTTGCACTTGTATAACTGCAGAGCTTGGATGACATCAGTTACCCTGAGCACTTTCAGTTGGGACAAAATGAGCCATGGTCATCCACCAGTTGGAAAACACAGACGTTGTTGATCCTGCTTGATCTCTCAGCAGTTTCTGTTAATGTTGACTAAGGTATTTTTGGACTGTCTCTATAAGCTGAGAGTTAGGGACACTGTGTTGTTCCCACAGGCATGGTTGGCTGCCAAAACTCATTTTGTCCCCAATGCTAACAAACTTTTATATGAAACCATAGAGTTGCTTGTGTCAACTCTGAAGCAAACCTGACTGAAGCCATCTTGTGCTGCCTCACAGTTGCCATGAAGCCTGAGAAAGAAGGGGAGGGGGAAGGGAGTAGATAGCCCATCTTACAGTCAAAATAAAAAGTTTTCCTCTGGGAACCAAGGTCATCATAACAGGTGGCTGGTGAAGAGGGAGACTATATTCATTGAACAATGTGCCTGATGACACTGGGGAGGGGAGAAGTTTTTATTCTTTTAATTACCGGTAGATAATTACCGCGGGAATTTTTAGAGTTGATTTTCACCGGCTGTGCTGATATGATGTGCCCAATAAACATGTTCTTAGAGGAATCTATCTGCCTTGGAGTTCTGCTTTCATGGCTGCATTACTCAGAATGCTGACAGGTGGCTCATCAGAGCTTTGGGAATGGATGTCACTTCTTCATAACATTTGAATTAGGAAAGACTATGCTGGGATACATGAGCACCAATAAATTAAGGTTAATGCTGGGGCAGGAGGAAGAGTTTGGAGTATTGGGGAACTACTCGTTCCAAATGGTGTTATATGGCCTCAGAAAACCCGGCAGATGATTTTCAGGAACTTTTAAAATCATCATTATTAGTGGAGATTCAAGTGATTTCCATAGTTGGAAATATGTATTGCCACTTTCATCTGGAATATCAGCTATGCCCTTTGCTGGAAAGGATAGTCTACCTAAAGTAGTTCACAGGTTGATAACTTTACATTTAGATTGC
Organism: Masticophis lateralis; assembly: GCA_030761175.1. Taxonomy (NCBI): domain Eukaryota; kingdom Metazoa; phylum Chordata; class Lepidosauria; order Squamata; family Colubridae; genus Masticophis; species Masticophis lateralis. Next base: position 91,701,749 of record JAUDYJ010000001.1, read on the forward strand.
TAGAATGTATTCCATGGGGGAATACCCTTGAAGACATTCTGGAAAGTTTAATTAATGCAGAACATTGCATCCAGGGTACTGGCTAGAATTCAAGATTTAGGATGATCATAAGACTATAAATAATATGGTACCAGGCAGTGGTGTAATCAGTTCGGTGGGCATGGTGTGGCTTGGTGGGTGTGGTAGGAGAAGGATACTGCAAAATCTCCATTCCTTCCACACTCTGGGGCCAGCCAGAGGTGGTATTTGCCGGTTCTCTGAACTACTCAAAATTTTCGCTACCGGTTCTCCAGAACCTGTCAGAACCTGCTGGATTTCACCTCTGGTATCAGGATAGTAGTCAGTTTATCTTCACAGTTATTAGATCTGGCCAGTCACTGAGAACTTTGGAGGAGATCCTTTATAGGTCTTGAGGACTATTGAATGCCATATAGTTGCAAACAGAAGAACATCTTAAAAACACTAAAACTATGCAACAGTCTTCAAGAGACATCTGTTGAAAACTTGGCTATTTTCCCAGGCCTTTCCCACACTTTTTAAATGAATAGGTTTACCTGTATATTATTTTATATAGTTGTCTCATACTGTTCAAATATCGTTTCATTATATACTTTATTGCTTTTTTTTTTGCAAACCATCTTGAGATACTTTAGCAAATGAAACAGTATATAAATACATTAAATAAGGAAGTACAATACGTTACATTCTGATATATTGGCCTGATAAATTAAAAGTTTCACAACTAACAGACATTCGAAAACAGTATTCTGCCTGATCACAGCACATTATTATGGTATTTGAATCAACTAAGCTGGCTTAAATTTTGTGAAGCCTGTTGTCTGAGAAAAAAGTCTTATCAAATCACTCTCAGCTCTAGGATTATTTTTAATAGTTTAGGTATACATAACTGAAAGCTTACATGATGTCACTGAAATTCACATGCTTTGTTCAAAAGCACAGTATATGCTATGGTATAAGATGTATCTGCTGTAACACTGCTTGCCATTTAGTTATCCTGGATTTCATTATTTACAGCTGATACAGTTCTATAGAGGAATTATTGAGTCTGTCATCTGTACCTCTATAACTGTCTGGTTTGGTTCCGCAACCCAACAAGACAGACACAGACTTCAGAGGATAATTGGAACTGCAGAAAAAACAATTGCTACCAGCCTGCCTTCCACTGAGGACCTGTATACTGCACAAGTCAAAAAGAGGGTTGTGACATCCTAGACATAAACTGTTTTAACTCCTACCCTCAAAACGACACTATAGAGCACTGCACATCAGAAACTAGACACAAGAACATCTTTTTCCTGAACGCCATCACTCTGCTAAACAAATAATTCCCTCAACACTGTCAAACTAGTTACTGAGTCTACATTGCTATTAATCTTCTCATCATTCCTATCACCCATCTCCTCCCACTTATGACTGCATGACTGTAACCTTATTGCTGGTATCCTTAAGATTTATATTGACTGTTTCCCTATGACTATCATTAAGTGTTGTACCTTATGATTCTTGACGAATGTATCTTTTCTTTTATGTACTCCAAGAGCATATGTACCAAGACAAATTCCTTGTGTGTCCAATCATACTTGGCCAATAAAGAATTCTATTCAATTCTATTATTTATAATCACATTTTGGAAAAAAAAATTAGAGATTCCCATCAGGAAACCTTTTGCCAACAAAATGGAAGAACATCCAGGTTAGTGTTATGCTTATTGTAAGTTGATTTATTGCTAATTGCTGTGGCTAATATACCGTGCAAACATACATGGACCTGGAATACTATAAGAGCTTTCAATGGTTGGCTTTGGAAAAAGAATTCTGTTCCAGTTTTTCCTAATTGTTTAATTTAAGAGTATTGTGAAACACTTGTAGACTTAGAATCCTACAAGTATATAATCACTGCTCTGGAGCTACCAGATTTTCATAATGGAAACTGACACCATTCATCCCTCTGGTGATACAGAGAGGGACAAGGTCTCTCATGGATAATACAATTAATATAAGAAGACTACTATATTTAGCACTCAGGACAAGAAGAACAAGAAAAGAACAATAAGCTATGGTAAAGCTGCTTCAAGGACAGCTAAAATTAACACAGGAGAACACTACTGTATAGCAATCTTATACGTATTAACTCAAGATTATTTCCTAGTACATGGCTTTGGCCCTGCAACCCAATTTTTCCATAATTGCCATTTGATTTGTGTGTGGAGCTTTTTAACATCGATTTTGCATTTTGAAAGTCAAATTTGTACCTCAGATTTTCAACATAAATAATTTAGACTTTTTTGTTATCTTTTTTTTTAAAAAATGAGAGGGATTGGCTTCACGTGTAAAGGATGTTTTATAGTATTTTTTTGGTTCTGTGAAAAGAACAAAAATCTAAACTTTGCTATAGAAAAATAATGGATGTAATCTGAGATTCATTTTATTTCTTTATTAATGAGAGCCCCAACAGTGTCTGGTGAGGGCAGAGTGTGTACTATTGGACCAGAACTACATTATGAGTAAAATAGCAAACATGCAAGGATTGTTTAGGATGAATGGAAGGAGTTCTCCAAAGGTAAATGTTTGAAAAACACTGCAAGATAGTGCTATATTATCTGCTATCAATGCTGTTAAATATTAACTACAGGTAAGTCCTTGACGTACGACTACAATTGAGCCAAAAATTTCTGTTGCTAAGTGAGACAGTTGTTAAGTGAATTTTGCCCTATTTTACAACCTTTCTTGCCACAGTTGTTAAATGAATCACTTCACTCATTAAGGTGGTAACATGGTTGTTAAGTGGCTGCTCCATTGACTTTGCTTGTCACAAGGTGATCACATGATCCTGGAACACTGCAATTGTTACAAATATGAGTCAGTTACCAAGCATCTGAATTTTGACCACATGACCATGGGATGCCACAACGGTCGTAAGTGTGAAAAATGATTATAAGTCACTTTTTTCAGTGCCTTCATAACTTCGAACAGTTACTAAATGAATGCTGTAACTCAAGGACTATCCTATTTTATATATTTGAAATATAAATTAATATAAAAATATAAATTAAATATATGAATATATTATATCTTTAAATATATTATAAACAAATGTGTAAATCTTTGGGCACCATTGTATGTCAACCACATTGCAAAATATCAGCTGCTAAATAGAAATATTGAACCAGCACATCACTGAGTTTCAAGGAAAAAAGAGACAATTCTCAAGTACTTATGAAGTACCTTGAGTTTGCTGTATTTGGCAACATTCATAAAAAGAAATGTTGAGGAGGATTACACTTACATCTAGTTTCCAGCTTAATAAGAATTAGAAACCCTTGATTGGACCATCACTGAAACATTAAACCTGAAGAGGTGCATTGTTGTGATTCCATGTAAAACTCAACTATTTGGTTAATTTTAGTCAACTAAAATGGCACAGAGAAAAATCATTGATAATAACCCGAAATGAAAGAGGAGATAGAAAGGAAATAGCAGAAGATAGCTATTTTCAGAAAAGAGCATGGCTGGAAAACAATTTAATTAATTGTCCCAATTCAGAAATTAAAGCATAATTGGCCAGAAGGGTGTGCCAAGTAAATATGAAAAAAAGAGCCCAAGAACCATGCTCTGAATGCAGCAATGGTGTAAATGACATAAATTAATGACTTGCTGGCCTTTAGACCACCTTCCATATTAGGTTACCATATGTCCTAATTTCTGCTGCCATTGAATGAGAGGAAAAGCACGGCTTATTGTGGGTAAAGCTGACAATTCCACATGCTTCCATTTTCACCAGTAGATCTTCTGCATTTGCTAGCAATCTACCCCCCTCAGGGAGAAAAGCAATGTAGGCAAGGAAATAAATTGCATCAAGGTTTTCATCAATAAATTAGAAGCCAGATGGCTGAGATGTCTTCAACAATCCATTAGATGAGTTGGAATATAAAAATCTGTCCAATGTCCTTGAAAAATTATCACAAGTTATAGCATTTGGCTTTGTCAAAACCATCAGAAAAACAAGAGATCCCTTTGGAGACTAACTTCATTCTTTCCCCTAGAAAAGTGCAAGAAGACTTACATTAATCAAGCAGGTGACCCTATTGACTGCTATTTAGCTTCTAGAAAGAAAACAGTAGTTCTGGAAGGTGATCAGTTTACCTATTTCTAGCTTCTGATGTTCTGTTTAGGGCACAGGTGTCAAAATTGTGGTGTCACATTGTCATCACATGATGTTTCACAATGTTTTTCCCATTCGTGGAGCTGGAATGGGCATGTCCTGTGCATCTGGTCCACAGTCTGTCAGTTTGACACCCCTGGTTTAGAGGATGAAGCAAGCATGAAATCTAGCAGGTTGTGACAGGTTCTGGAGAACCAGTAGTTCAGAGAACCAGCAAATACCACCTCTGGCTGGTCCCAGAGTGAGGTGGGAATGGGGATTTTGCAATATCCTTTCTCTGTCACGCCCACAAGCCACATCACACCCACCAAGCCACGCCCACAGAACCGGTAGTAAAAAAAATTGGATTTCACCACTGGGATGAAGGGATTTTGAAAGGGATTCATTCACTAAATATTTTTGCGAAATATATTCATGTAGGTTTTAAAATACCAAGGAGCACATCAGTAAAATACAGACTAACATGAAATGTTATTTAGATATATCAGAACCAAGAAGTCACCCAAAGGCAACTGGAGTGCTGGATGATGAGGCTCTTAAAAAGTACAATATAATGATTGCAAAGACATTGCAGAGAAGCAGAAGAAATTATTTGCATTTGATGTCCCAGCAGAAAACACAGTGGACTGCCCAGGATTGAATGCATTTTTTTCAGAGGAAATCTGAAGAATTGAGGCATTAAGAGGTGATGAAATATTAGGCATCAGGGGCAAACTGACAGCAATAGCTTGAAATGGTATCAATCTAGAGAGAGTATCCACCTAGAAGGTCTGAAAAAAAGCAAATTCAAGATTTCTAAGAATAAGTATCTAATACTGGGTTCTCTACAAGAGCAATGGAAATTGGTCAGAGTAATACCAATTTTAAAATGTTGCAGGAAATTATTGATTAATACCAATTTTATGTGCATTTAAGAAATGGAATGTTCCAAGAATCACAAAGCTAAAAGAAGTCATCTTATCACAAGCCCTGTAATTAAATAAGGCTACCAGATTTGGGACATGGTGGCTCAGTGACTAAGATGCTGAACTTGTTGATCGAAAGGTCGGCAGTTCAGTGGTTCGAATCCCTAGTGCCGTGTAATGGGGTGAGCTCCCGTTACTTGTCCCAGCTTCAGCCAATCTAGCAGTTTGAAAGAATGTAAAAAATGCAAGTAGAAAATAGGGACCACCTTTGGTGGGAAGGTAACAGTGTTCCGTGCGCCTTTGGTGTTTAGTCATGCCGGCCACATGACCACGGAGACTTCTTTGGACAGTGCTGGCTTTTTGGCTTTGAAACAGAGATGAGCACCGCCCCCTAGAATCCTGACTAGCACATATACGCGAGGGGAACTTTTACCTTTACCTTACCACTTGGCCTGCAAGAATTCTGATGGCCTCTAGATGGTAACAAAGGGATATAGAAACTTTCAACTTTTTGCTGCCATTTACAGGCCATCTAGATTTTGCATGCAAGTTCTCATAACTCTATAGTTAAATTATGGAGTTTCCTATAGAAGTTGTAATAATAGTCATTAATGTTCCTGACTTTACAGGGAGTATAACATTCATTGTAAAGTGGTTCTTAATGGTGATTTACTCAAAATAGCTGTCATATAGCATCAGTCGGGAAACAACTACAGGCAAGCCTTTGTACTCTCCTGTTCTTACGTGTTTCCCATTGACATCTAGGGGCCGCTGTAGAAACACAATATTGGACTAAACAAGGCCTTGGATTTGATCCAACAGGATTTTGTTGTGTTCCTATTCAATGAATAGCATCTAACAAAACTGCCATTCACATTTGGTCAGCTGCATTAGACTAGGCAGGTCACGAGAGTGTAGGCTTGAATGGTTGAATCATGTATTAAGAGGAGATTATTGCTTCCTAGTATAAAGTCATACACCCTCTAGGCATGCAAAATAGGCCAGAAAGTACACGATATGCTCACATGGTGGGAATGGAAAGATTGTGTTTCTGTAAAAGTTTTACAAGCTATGTGGTTGTAATCTTATGCTTCTTGTGCTCCATTGCTGGTGAGCAGAAGCTGGCTGAGATTTAAATATGTTACATGGCCCCATCTCCATAAAGGAAAACAAATTAATCTCTGATTCCTTGTTATAAACAATAGCTTAAAGTCAACTGGGTTTTAATGGGGGGTGGGAGGACTGAAATAGTAGAAGAATGTGCCTGTTTGAAGAAAGCATATTTTGAACCATACCATTCTTATGGCCAGTTAATATATTTAATAAGATCAAGCAATAGGCCCATAGCTGGGTCTCAATACCATATTAAAACCCTATTAATTTTAGATAACTAACAATCTTTCAGATACATCTATTTTTTGAGCAGGCTGCAGAGGGAGAAATCCTCATCTCTGTTTTAAATGAAACTTTGAAATCTATCACCTGTATATATAAATTGAAATGTCCTGTCGCACATTTTGGATTGCATTCAGCAAACTCAGATTTCAAGATTGACCAATAGGTATTCTGAGAAGTAAATGGGACTCAAGCTTGCTTATTAATTATTATGTAACAAAGTCTTTAAGTTATGTGTGTGTACTTTGCATATATATATTGTGAAGCTGGTTGATCAAAGGTTTTGTGGGATTATACCACATCAGAGAGTAATATCCTTTTTAGATGCTTTATTTGGGATCATCAGAAAGTTGCTAAGCAGCTGTGTCTTGCACAATTGCTTTGAACCCAAATTCAGAATGTCTTACTCAGAAGTCAGTAGTCTGATCATGTCTTGATCATTCCAAAAGTGTTCTGAATTGGAAATGGCCCTGTTTCAAGCTTAGAATATATGTTATGCAGAGGTGGTATTCAGTAGGTTCTGACTAGTTCTGGAGAACCGGTAGTGGAAATTTTGAGTAGTTTGGAGAATCGGTAAATGCCATCTCTGACTGGCCCTGCCCCCATCTATTCTCTACTTCCCGTGTGCCAGCTGATCAGGAGGAAATGGGGATTTTGCATTAACCTTTCCCTGGAGTGGGGAGAGAGTGGAGATTTTACAGTATCCTTCCCCTGCCATGCCCACCAAGCCACACCTACAGAACTGGTAGTAAAAATTTTTTGAATCCCACCACTGATGTTATGGCCAGAACAGCTATTTTGAGCACAAAACAGGTTGATTTCAGCTCAGAACATTTAAAATTTGTACATTGTACACCACAGCCATGGTGGAACAGTGGTTAGAATACAGTATTATAGGCACACTCTGCCCACAGTGTGGAGTTCGATCCTGACTGGTTCAAGGTTGACTCAGCCTTCCATCCTTCCAAGGTTGGTAAAATGAGGAGCCTGATTGTTGTGGGCAATATGCTGACTCTGTAAATTGCTTCGAGAATACTATAAAGCAGGGGTTCCAATCTGTGGTCCATGTCTGGCACTGGGTTGCGATATGCCAGAAACTGGGCCACACAAACAAGCAAAGCCCTATCTGTGGGAGGCAAGCAGCATGCAACACCACACTCCTCCTGTCTGTGGAAAAACCTCTCTCCATGGAACCGGTCCAAAAGGTTGGCGGGCGGGGGGGGGTGCTGCTATAAAGCACTATGAAGCAGTATATAAGTCTAAGTACTATTGCTATTTTTCATTTTTCACACATCTCTTATTTTTTTATCAGTGTATTCAATGATAAATATCTAGTATCCTGTTCATTGTCAAAACTTGCCCCTTAGATAAAATAGCCTTCTTCACATTTAGCAGATGAGTTAAGGTCAATAAAATAGAGTGGTCTAAATAAATACTTTATACAAACACGTTTTCCTACAGGCAAACATTGTATCCTGCATAATTGTTAGGTTTATTACTATTTTACCACTAATTCTGATTTTCCCCCCACAGATGGCATTTTTCAATTCTTGAAATGGCAGAGAAACTTCCATATGAAGCTTTTGTTGTATAATTGTTCTTACCTAAACATGGAATTTAGAGGTGCAGATGATATCATCTTTATCTTGAATCTTTCCCACTTTTCCCATTCCAGCTTCTTTTTTCTTTGAAACAAAAAAAAAGATAAAAGTTTCCCCTGACAATCATGACTGACTCTAGGGGGTGTTGCTCATCTCTGTTTCCTAGCTGAGGAAGCTAGCATTGTCCAAAGATGCTTCTGTGGTAGTGGTGGGATTCAAAAATTTACTACTGGTTCTTTGGGCATGGCTTAGTGGGTGTGGCATGGCTTGCTGGATGTGGCAGGGGAAGGATACTGTAAAATCTCCATTCTCTCCCCACTCCAGGGGAAGGTTACTGTGAAATCCCCATTTCCTCCCAATCAGCTGGGACTTGGGAGGCAGAGAATAGATGGGGGCGGGGCCAGTCAGAGGTAGTATTTACCAGTTCTCCGAACTACTCAAAATTTCTGCTACCGGTTCTCCAGAACTGGTCAGAACCTACTGAATTCCACCTCTGTTCTGTGGTCATGTGGCTAGATGGCTATGCACCAAAGACACACAGAATGCTGTTCCCTTCCCACCTAAGTGGTACCTATTTATCTACTTGCATTTACATGCTTTCAAACTGCTAGGTGGGTAGGAGCTGAGACAAGTAATGGGAGCTCACCCTGTTGCACGGAGCTCAGGTTTTGAACCTGGCTTGTTAGCTCTCCAGCTGACAAGCTGAGCCATCGCTCAAAATAAAACAAAATAAGAGAGGTAACATAATGATCTATGGGGTTTTTTTTTCTTTTAAAATCGAAAGATTCCAACGAAGGAGAATATCTTTCTGTTTTAGTCTCTTTCCTGGAAGATTAGAATGCTCCTTGTTCTTTGTTATTACTATTTTTAATTGGCCACAGGAAAAACCTCAAAAGATCTTAGAATACCTGGATATATCTCAAGCAGGGACAGAAAATACGTTGCATACATGTCTCAAAAGAAGAAGAAAAAAGATTTATTCCATGCATTGACTTGTTGAATGCAGATTTTGGTAAGTAATTTCTCAAATGGAAGAGCTTCTCAATATACAGCTTCATTCATATTTTCTTTTTCCCCTTGCAGTTTGAGAGGAGATGTGATCATATTCTCTTCATTCTTAGATGGTGCTATTTTTTCCCCCATCTCTGTTATTTAGTAACCACATTTTATGTCTCAGTAAGTTCAATGACTCCAAGACATTCCCAAGTAAAGAGGAAAGGGAGAAAAAAGGCACGCATGCCCCGTGGACTCAGAGCTCTTTTGCATAATTATGCGCAGGAGGATATTCAAGTACAGTGCAGTGGACAAAAGGTCAAGGACTCTATTTTTTTTTCCACAGAAAACTACAATGAACCCTGAAGAAAATGTGACAAAGAATCCAGTCAACACATACGACACAAGGAAAGCAAGGGGAGGGGAGAGATAACAGGAAAGAACTGATAGAGCCTTTCTTTGACCATTTCATTCTAAAATCTGCTGGCATTTGGCTTAAAAATTGGACAGAGTTACATAGTAGACAAAGAGCATAGCTCTTTGCTTCCCTTCGTAGCCAGCTCATTTTAATAAAGTCTATACAGAAAATACCGTTGAGTGATTTGACCTAGATACAGTAGCTATTGGTTTATTTGGTTTTCTTAGGCTGTAGTCCCATGTATACTTTCTGGAAGCCAAGCCTACTTAATTCCATTGTACTTCCGTACAATGGTTCATACACCTGCCCACAAGCCTAGGTATATAATTTGCTTTCATCCTGCTCCCTTTCTTTCTCATTACTCTCGGGAAAGCTTGAGTTTCATAGAGATTCTTCCATGTTGTTGAGAGCAAGGAAAACAGCTGAGGAGCGGCAATCCACTCTGCTGCCCTGATCAGCTGGGCTTTGGAAGCAGAAATATAGGTGAGTATAAAGCAGGGGTGGGCAGGTGGGCCCACTTCAAAGAAAGAGAGAACCGGTTTGCTCACGGCTGAAAGTCGGAGCTAACAGTTCGCCCGAACTGGTCCAAACTGGTAGAATCCCACCACTGAAGTACTCCTTCAACACTAGGATTGACATGAGATCAGATCAACAATTCTAGAGAAACTTATGGAGGCATAAAGTATAATTCTGTAGATGAAGCTGAGCTGGCCCCAGATCTAATCAGAAAAGATTCTCTACAGACCATTTTCCTTGCATACATGTGTTACTGAACTGTATATTGTACAGCTAGTCCTCGACTTAGAACAGTTCATTTAATGTCCATTCAAAGTTACAATGGCACTGAAAAAAATGATTTACGGCCATTTCCCACATTTACGACCTTTGAAGCATCTCCATGATCATGTGATCAAAATTCAGAGGCTTGGCAAATGATTCATACTTATGACCATTGCTGTGTCCCAAGGTCATGTGATCCTCTTTTGCAATCTTCTGACAAGCAAAGTCAATGGGGGAACCAGATTCACTTAACAACCAGGTTACTAACTTATCACTTGCAGTGATTCACTTAACAACTGTGGCAGGAAAGATCATAAAATGGGGCAAAACTCACTTAACAGATGTCTCACTTAACAATGTAACTTTGGGGCTCAGTTGTGGTCATAAATTGAGGATTACATGTACTGGAAAAAAAAATCCCTCTTCTGTGTAACAGGGCAATACTTATAATTATTGAATCAATAAATATTATTGTTGTAAGGTTAGAATAAAATCACCTGAGCTAACAAAAAAGCATAGAGTGAAAAGTACAGAACTCCTCTTAAATCATAAAGCAAACAGCAGCCTTACCACAATCTCTTAACACTACAACACTCAGCAACTCTGAGACAGAGACCTCGGAATTTGAGCCAAAGCATGCCTCTCCCTTACTTTGATGGACAGAAGGGTAAAAATACCATAGCCAGTTGGCAGCAGATGTGAACAATTGTGTTTGCCAGCAAATAAATTATGTGTTCAGCCTCTACATTGGAAAACCTGCTAATGACCCATCCTGATGCTTTTCTCCCACTAATTGGATAATAGAAGGCGCTGTGAAGGCCAGTTTGTATATGCTCCCCTCACTTATCCTGTTCAAAGGGACAAACAGGCTGTTCTATAGAATTTTAAGAAACGTACCTTCCCAATACATTGGGGAGGTGGGGGGATCTTCTGACACTTAGAATAATAAACATCTTTCTGAGAGGCACATGCATGTGGGTAGATGCTGAGAAAAGGATTTGCTTTTCTTAAAGTGAGAATGCCAGGTGACAAGTTGCAAGCATTTAAAAATGAGCATCACCGTTGGTTTCCTCATTCGTTCTCACCACACCCCTAGCCTAAGGCAAGAAATTCCTTAACATCGCATAACATGACATAGAAGCTTGCCACTTTCCTTCCCAGAGAAACTAGTGGCAGGTTAGAATTACATGATCCTTGAGAAGTCTACCAATTTTGCCAGTGACAGCTGGACATGGGCAGAGGGCAAACCTTAGGTAGACAGTTGCGGTATTCTAAAGGGGGCTTGACATATTCAATCCAGGAATATAGGTTGGCGTATCTTCAGTTGGGTATCACTTAAGTGTTCTACAGAGCCGTAGTTCAAGGTTGGCTCAGCCTTCCATCCTTCCAAGGTCAGTAAAATGAGGACCCAGATTGTAGGGGACAATATTCTGACTCTGCAAAGGGCGGTAAAGCACTGTGAAGCATTATATAAATCTAAGTGCTATTGCTATTGTTACTCCCAAATTTCTACACTATTCAGAAGCTGTGAGGTCTGAAAGGTTTTGAGAATTTTAGCAATTTGCTTTCCATGTGTTAGGTATAGGCCAAGCATTTTATCTTTGGTAACTGTTGTGCCACAGGGAACTTTTCCTATGGGCCATGCTGATCCAAGATACTGGAAGTGCATTAGCAGTTTCTGATCCTCAAAACATGTCCAACACATTGAAACAGAGAGGCAGGAATCTCTGGGCCACCATCACTGCTGCTCAGTGGAGAAGAAATTGGTCCAGCCAGCATCATCTGGAGGAAAAATATAGTTAGCCCCATCACTGCCCCCAGCGTAGAATTATCTTCATCAGCTGACCAGTAGTATCTTCAGCTCAGTGCCATATACTGCTAGTTTGCAGGAAATCAACTGATGTTGTTCTGCCATCATCAACTGGTGGTCTGGTTCAGACAGCTCTACAGAGCAGTCCTGACTTGGGCTAAGCATTGGTTGCCAAACAGATCCTCCTTCTCAGTTGCCCAAAAAATTATTCAGCTCTGGCTTTTGCTGCTGCCTCCAACCTTCAGTTACAGCAACTTTGAAAGAGTTCAAAGACCCACCTCATGCCATCCCCAAGCTAAGTCCAGCATGAATTGTACGTGTCATCCTTAGCACACATCTGATCTTGGCCCCGATAACACACACAGAATGTTTTCTTGAAGGATCTTAATCTTTTAAATAATATTTTTAACAAACATATAACATAGCCCCTTACATTTCATAGATAAAGCAAGAAATCTCCAATATGCTTCCAATCTACCCTCTATTGCTCCTCTATTCCCCCCTCTAAAAATTCTGCTTATATCAGATAAAATTCCTGCAAATAATATGGATAGCTAAAGAAGTTTGAGAAAGAGGGAAGAAAGGAGAAAGAGACAAACAGAGCAATAGCAGCCAAATTCAGATATTGTGCAATACACAGCCTCTCCGCTTTGAGAAAAAGCTAGCGAGGATTGGAGATACGAGGCACATACAGATTCACTGTGATTGCTCATTGCCTACAAACCGAACTAACAATACAGAAGAATCATGGCTACTTTTGTGTGTAGTGCAATCAAAGTTACTGCTTTGTTGTAGCACTCAGTGCTTTACATCGAGTGCAATGCGCAATACACAGATATTTCAGTAGCTCTTATTTATTGTGAAACAATTTTTCAGTCCATCACAGATAAATCTTAAGAGATTAGTTCCTCTTATGAGAAAATAAAACAGTAAAAGTAAAACCTCCAATTAAACCAATGCCTGATGATTATGGATATTTCCCCACTAATGACTTATAGTGTCTTTTAGAGTCATCCAACCATAATTGTGCCAAAAGAATGGTAATGAGAACAGGATGCAACAATGATGGCCGGGTGATGCTATAAAGCTACTATAAATCACTAGGAGATAAATGATATACGGTATGTGTGAGCATCCACATAGTTTTCTTAGAAGGGATTTGCCTAAAGAAAAGAAAAAGAGAAGAAAATTAATTACACAGATAGGCAAATTTGCAGCATGGATGGCAATAGGATAAACTGTGTACAGTGGGAGAAAGGTGATCATATTTCAGTCATAGAATGTTAATTATTTAAACTCTGTTAATATTTCATGATAAGGTTCTGTTTCTCTTTCTCTTACTTTCCCCAAGGAAGAAGTGCCAAGATCCGTGACACATTTAAAATATACTTAGAGTGTTCCACAAAGCAGACTTCTTTTAAAAAAAACCCACCCTTATGAGATAATTTCAAATATTTTAATAAATTCCATACATGAGGCTATTCAATTGATACTGAAAAATAGTTTAACCCCAAAAATGATTGGCAAATTTGATATATTCACCCTGAATATTGCTTGACTCTTTCCCCAAAGAGGTGACTATAGTCTGAATTGAGACAGCTCAGTTTCTGTATTAGGGTCTGTGCATGCAAAGATACTGTGAAAAAGGACCCCAAATCAAACTGTTAATGGATACTCTATTTTCAATTCAATTAAGAGCTTTGTTGGTGTAGTGGTTGAAACACTAGGCTAGAAACCAGGAGACTGAATTCTAGTTCTGCCCAAGGCACAAAACCAGCTGGTAGCTGTAGAGTACTAGTCTCTTTCTCTTAGCTCTGAGAAGAAAGCAAGGGCAAACTACTTCTGAAAACATTGCTGAGAAAACTGCAGGGATTTGTCTAGGTCAGAGGTCAGCAACCTGTGGCTCCGGAGCTGCATGTGGCTCTTTCACCCCTCTGCTACGGCTCCCTGTCACTCAAAATATGTGTCACAACCACCAATGTTTGACACCCGCCAGCACACAATTTATTGAGCTTTTCAATCCCCGGTAGGCCAACCAAGAATAAATCTAAGAAAAGAAAAGTTTCAGAAGAAAACAGAATGTTTAATTCAACTACATATGCTAGTTTTGTAGCTGCTTAGGAAATAGTCAGGCACGGGAAGGGTTTTGTGGCTCCCGGTGTTTTCTTTTCTGTAGGAAATGGGTCCAAATGGATGTTTGAGTGTTTAAGGTTGCAGAGCCCTGGTCCAGGTAATAGTCAGAAGCCAAAAACTGACTTGAAGCTGTGTATGTGTGTGTGGATGGATCTCTGAAATGATGAGCCAACAGGTCATGGGTTATCTAGATAACTATCTATTGTTTTTCTCCAGTTTGATAGCCTTTCAGCTCCAGATTTTTTTTAAAAAAATTAGATTTATATGCTGCCCTTCTCCGGAGACTCAGGACAGCTTACAATACGTTAAGCAATAGCCTTCATACTTTTGTATATTTTTAATACAAAGTCAGTTTATTGCCCCCACAAACTGGGTCCTCAATTTACCTACCTTAGAAAGGATTGAAGGCTGAGTCAACCTTGAGCCTCAAAGTGCAATAATTCCAGACAGCTGAATTTTAATAACAGGCTATCTGAGGCTCTTAATTTCCAGTTAAAATAGCCAACGTATCTGGAAAAGATTGTATTATACCAAATTAAAATTCTTGATTTGTCAGACAGCTTTTCTTTAATCATACACATGCAATAATTCATAAAAAAAATAATTTGTAGGAAAGTTTTCTTGTACCTTTCCATCTACTTCAGTAAGTTTAATGATACAGCTTTATTACTCAGTGTTATTTTCTGTTTTCTTATCTGTTCCGTTTTCTTAAGAAAGATGTTCTGTTCCACATTCTGAAGCCCTGTTTCATTTGCTCCATCTCAGTACTCAAAGGGGTGCACTCCAAATTCTAAAGCTTCTTGTACAGAGTCCAACCGATGAAGGTGAGGTCTTGAGATGCACAATCAACAAAACAATCATGTAATGAAAGAGTTCAGAATCATCACAAAGATGATTTGTAGGAATTCACCAGGTATAAATTCAATGAACATAATCCTAGGATGTTCTGCAAAGGAGAGACCCAGTGGCAATGTAATTAAGTTACAAAATAGGAGAGAAATGTGGTGGAGATTGTCTTTTCAGCTGGCACAGCATACTGTACTCTGAGTAGCTCTGGAAAATGCTAAGAGTCAGAAGCAGGACTGTTATGTCCTTATAAGGACATCCGCTGGGGATTGGTTAAGTCCACCGGCGGGAAATTCAAATCGCTGTCTATGGGCGGTGCGACTGCTGGAGTGAATATAAGGAGAGCTCCGGCAGCGCAGCGCCGGTCTTGTTCTCACTCAAATAAAAGTGCTGAATGGACCTGAGCTGGTCACGTCTTTGTTCCTGCGCCTGATCCAACAAGGACAATTATGGACACGTCTGAACTTTGTGTTGGAGAAGATTCCTGAGAATATAGCCAAGAAAACAAACAAATGGACCAGTGAACAAATGAACCCAGAGTTCTTACTCATAGCACTAATGACTAGGGTCAAATTA
Source organism: Masticophis lateralis (assembly GCA_030761175.1). Lineage (NCBI taxonomy): Eukaryota > Metazoa > Chordata > Lepidosauria > Squamata > Colubridae > Masticophis > Masticophis lateralis. The sequence continues at coordinate 91,717,388 of JAUDYJ010000001.1, forward strand.
TCATATTTCAAACATATTATGTGAAGATGTAGCTTTTTGGGGAAGTCTTTAATTCTGGGAAAGATTGGAAAGAAAGAAGAACATAGATGACCAACAGTAAGATGAATAGACTCAGTGTCATTGGAAGACTTGAAAGATCAGGTTATAAAGCAAATCTATCTTAGATATTACCAAAGATGCTGGTATCAGAAAGCTGTAAAAATGTAATAAAGATGTTAAAGATGTAAATGCTGAATAAAAATTATTTTAAAAAATAAATAAAAATAAAGCAAATCTATCTATGTAGTTGCCAGGAGTCATCTACAACTTGATGGCACACTATCAATCAATATATGAAACAGCATGGATTTCCTTAGCCATGGGTTAGAAAAACACAGGGGCTAACTCAGGATAATACAGTATCATTTTACATGGAGAAGCTTTACACCAAAATAATATGAAAACTACCTCTTCAATTCTCAAAGGCTTCTACAGGAGCCGAGCAATGAATATTTCAACACTGTAGCCTAATTAAGCAGGAGCAACCATGCAGCTCACTTAGCATTCCCAGAACTGAGGCTTTTGATTAAGAGCAAGACTCTTGAGAGTGATGTTAGGAGAGCTAGAGTGGGCATGTGGCACACAAAGTACCCATGTTAAGAGACCCTCATTGGAAATTCTCAAAGTAATTTTTTAGTTCTTCCCTTTACTTCATTTTCACAGGAGCACTTTGAATGTCTTTATTTGCAAACAGCTACTTGTATCAAAGATGATCAAGTAATGTGACAAGCCCCAATTCCTCTGCCTACCAGTAACATTGGAACGAGTGCATATTTTCAGAGTATATGCTATGGCAATATATTTTTTCCCAATTTAAAAATGTGATCAGAAAAAAAAGAAACCCTTTCTTGCCCCCAAAGCTGTCATGTCTGCCTTCATTAAAAGATTATAGTCATCTTGAGCGGTCATATATTTTTTCTGAATGATTACCGTATTTTTCAGAGTATAAGATGCTCTGGACTATAAGACGCACTTACCTTTTTTGGTGAGGAAAACAAGAAAAAGAAATCTGCCTCTGCCTCCCAGCAATTTTGCTTCATTGCAACAAACAGCAAACAGCCTGCTTTACTTTCATTTTCATTTTCAGCATAGCTTGATTAGCACAAGGAAAAAACCCTGCTCCCAGCACTTTACCTCCTTGCAGCAAGCAGCAGAGGCCCACTCAGAACAGCTGAGAGCAAAACAGCTGAAAGTCGGGAGGTCCATCCAATCCACTTGTGCTAATTAGGCTGTGCTAAAGCTGAAACAAGCTGTTTCTTCTTGCTGCAAGGAGGTAAACTGCTGGGAGGCAGAGGCCAAAGGGTGGGGGTCAGTGAGTGGGTGGGGCTACATTCGGTGTATAAGACGCACCTAAATTTTCATTCCCTTTTAAGGGGGAAAAAGGTGCATCATATACTCCGAAAAATATGGTATTTACCATTCCTTAAGTGGTACACATATTTTATTTGTTTTGTTAAATTTATATAGCCGCCCTTCTCACACAAAGCAACTTCATACAGCACATGGGATGAAGAAAAAAAACCTCACAGACCATAAACAACAATGATGTCCCAAACCATTATATCAAATTCATGTTTTTTTAAAACGTATTCGCATTTCTGTTAATTCTTTACAAAACTGATACAAGTTTTCAGTTGCAAGGCTTTCAAAAAATGACTTATTTAAAACATTTATATATTCTCCCATCTTAATATCAACTCTGGACAGCTCCCAATCAATTCCTGACTGAATAAATGGTCAAGAGGTGAGCATTACCCTGTAGGGAGGGAATAAGTCTGAGTGCAGCAAGGTAAATTTGTAGTTTTGCAGAGAGGGGAGAATGTGTTTGTTCCATTATAACAGGTGTCAGCAACCCACAGCTTTGGAGCTGCATTTGGCTCTTTCATCCCTCTGCTGCGGCTCCCTGTCACTCAAAATATGCATCACAACTACCAATGTGTGACACCCACGATGCACAATTTATTGAGCTTTTTGACCCCCAGTTAGGCCAACCATAGATAAATCCAAGAAAATAAAAGTTTCAGAAGAAAACAGAATCTTTAATTCAACTATATATGCTAGTTTTGTGGCCGCTCAGGAAATAGTCAGGCACAGGAAGAGTTTTGTGGCTCCCGGTGCTTTCTTTTCTGTGGGAAAAGGGTCCAAATGGCTCTCTGAATGTTTAAGGGTTAGGCTTAGTCTCCCTCCCTCTCTCCCTCCCTCCCTCTCTCTCTCTCTCTCTCTCTCTCTCTGGCTTCTTGAGAAACAAGGAAAGTGGAAAGAATCACATGTAGAAAGGGTAATTACTGTATGTGGCTTGTTCACATGCACCTTTGAAATTCAGATAATATCATGCACTTTGTACAATAACACAAGTCAATATTTGTTGTTTGAAATATTTGTTCCAAAGAACCTTGACAAGTTACGTTTGAGGAAAAAAAATCCAACAATTTAACATTGAAGAATTTTCCAAATTATACCTTCCATTTCACCCATACCAACACATTTGCATTTGATAACCAGGTCAGACTCCACCCTAAGCATATGGACCTTTTCTCTGACTCTTTTGTTAAGTCAAGAACATTTGCCAGAGAAGAGATTGATGGTAAGGAAGGAGGTCTTTGGAAGCATATGGACATTTTCTCTGACTCTTTCTATTGGAATTATTTCTTTTGTGTATCTTGACAATACAATGCTGTGCAGAAGTCCCAGTAGTTTTAACAAAAGAGTTAAAATAGTACATATACAGCTTTAAGATACAATGCTGGCAAGGTTGGGAGAAATGATAAATATAGTCAGAATTTGTGCAAAAGCCTTGTTAAAATCTGTACCCCTTAAAGAAACCAAGATGATTAATCTTGTGTTTCATATCTGACTTCTGAAAATCAATGTTAGCATTATGGAAAACTGGCTACAATCCTATACCACAAAGTTTTAAATTGACGCAGAAAGCTGAATTTTCCCTTACTCAGTGGCCTCGTTCTGACATTTTGGCACAAATATCAATCAGCAAAACTAACCTGTTGGTTCTAATCATATCAGAAACACCTAAGTCATAGAAAGACTAAATGTCATAACAGGATAAAGTACAAACTGTAAAATGCAAATCAATACAGAACCTGATACTGCAAAAAAAGCAGGATTGTAAATAAAATTTTATCGTTGCCATGCTGATTCCTGCGAAGCATTTGAAAACATGGCTTCTGGTCTTCCAGATCCCACCACATTCAAGAATTGTTTCAAGATTGTTGCCTTGCCATATTACCTTTGTAATGCTAGCATCAATTCTTATTTTAGACCCCAATTACAGAAGAAAAACTTTACTCTTACCTTCAATAGCAGTCCCTTTTGAGTTCTGCAAAGACCTTCTTGAGAGGGGTGGGGAGGCAGACACGCCTTCTGTTTATGAAAACAAAATACAATTTAAGATAATTATTAATTAATAATAAAATTAAACTGAATTTAATTCTGCCCTATTTGGACTAACCACGTGCACCCCGTACACTTATTAGTAGCATGGAGAGGTTGCATTCCTGTATCAGCTTTTCCCAATCTCATCTTTTCTAGGCAGATGAACTTAAATTCTATAACTCTCCAGTTAATAGAATTAGCAAATCCAAACATCTGGAAATGCTGAGGTTGGGGAAGTCTAGCCCTTAAAAATGCCAAATACCAATTTTCCAAGAGCCTCATAGAGTTTCAGTTCTGCTAAGGTTTAGGGTAATTTTTGAAGTCCACATGAAAGAATGAGTTTATTCAATGAGCAACTTAAAGGACTACTATTCAGATATATACTGCCTGTTAACCATTTTTAACTATTACAGCAAATGGCTCTTAATCAGGGGTGAAATCTAAAATTTTTCCCTACCGGTTCTGTAGGCATGGCTTGGTGGGGGGCTGTCCTGTGACTGAGTGGATGTGGCCAACTTGATGTCACTCACAGCCATGCCCACTCAGTCACAAGACCCCCTCCCATCAAGCCACGCCCACAGAACCGGTAGGGAAAAATGTTTACATTTCTATTCTGCTGGCGTGTCCTTACCTTTCTCCCGTGGCTCCATTCCCCAACTCCGGCCTTGCTATTGAGCCACTGCCTGCTCGCCCTTTGCCACGCGGCTCCGCCCACCTGCCCCATTCCCCAGAGTCAGGGAATGCACCATTCCCCGACTTCTACTGCTCACCTTTCTCCCGTGGCTGGCTGTCAGGGAAAGCAAGCACACGAAAGATACCGGAGTCTCTCACTCTCCTTCTTGAATGAGCCGCTCTGGCCCATGCGCCGGCTGCGCAAGCGCACACCATGTATTTAATTCAGTGGCAGGTTGGATGTGCACTTGCACAGCCGGCGTGTGGACCAGAGTGGCTCATTCAAGAAGGAGAGTGAGCGACTCCTGTATCTTTTGGGTGCTTGCCTTCCCTGATGGCCAGCCACGGGAGAAAGGTGAGCAGTAGGAGTCAAGGAATGGTGCATTTCCCAACTCCAGGGAATGGGGTGGGTGGGCGGAGCCTCCAGCTGCCATTGCTACCAGTTCTCTGAACCACCGGCCATCATCGCTACCTACTCGCCCGAGCCGGTCCGAACTGGGAACATTTCACATCTGCTCTTACTAGTATTCTCACCTGCTGGTGTGAAACTTTTAAAAGCATGCAGATTTGGGGACTAGATATGGAATAAATTCATCGCTACTGGACTTCATCAAAGTATCTTCTTGTACACTTCAGCAAAATTTAAAGAGAGGAAGAAGAGACTCTGACCATATAGGTTTATTTAATGAAATAAGTTTTATTTCAATTAAATAAGTTAACTCACGAATAAATTGATTAACGCTAGTCCATTTTAAAAGCAGTTATCAAAAATAGCTTATTTCTTGTTAAGGCTTGTGTTTAAGTAAACAAATCATCAAGGAGAAGAGATGTAGCCAGGGTACTCACTAAATAAAATAACTTCTTAAACAAAGATGTGTTGTGTGCATAGCACTTAAACAGCTGCTATCAAAAGGTGAACATCTAGTCTTTCAAATACAGTAGATGAAAAGGATAACCAGGTACCTCAGCAAAATACATGAAGTGGCAAACTCAACAGCAATAATTTTGGGGCCTTTATTAGCTTGTACTGTCAACAAACCAAAGTATCAAGAATCAGTCTTTAGTATCAGGAACCAGCCCATCACAGGATTATACTATATAGGTATGATAAGAATTCACAAGGGCAAACTGTGGTTTAGTTTACAATGAGTACAAGTTGCTTACAGTTCTGCAGTTTACTTGGGACACTGATTTAGCCAGACCACAATGGGTATGAAGTATTTGCTATACCACCAAAAGAGGAATCAAGCCATATTGTATCACATATATGTACTTACATTTATTTGCTCTCAAGACTATATTTACAATGTCCAGTCAATGTTGAGTAGATGGTGTGCTTTTTCTTTTTCATATGAGGAACAAATTTTAAGCAAACATTGCAGAACCTTTGGTTTGGTTTGCTGAGATTCTGATACTAGTTAAACAAGGAAACAAAACCCTTCTGAACAATAGTGGAGAACTGAAGTGGAATGGAAAGCAAGGCATGGCAATAATTGGAGTCTATTCTCTTGGTGACATTTGCTGTTGTGTACAATTGCTCCCAATGCCGAACCAGGAAAAATGGCCCTGCTGCTGTTAAAATCGCCTCTGCTAATTACACTAGACATTTCCCAGCAAGCGATCCTATCAAAAGTGGTGCCCATTCATTAATCAAAGAGATGCAACATGGAGTGAACAATTAATTTAATCGATTTCTTCATTTTCGCTACCCAAATTAGTGAATTAGTGTCTGCATGCTCACACATCTTCCGCCATGAAATAGCTGCTTTCCCTGATGCCAGAAATTCAACACTGAGTAATGCAACTGCCGGAATAGGGCTGAACCCTGGAATCTTCCCCCCTAAATGTGCTCTCTTTTTAGCAGAAGGCAAGTCAACTTGTTAATTGGACAATCTGGTATGATGTCCCCCCAGCCCCCGAAAACATAAAATACAATGGAGGATTAATAACAGATGAATGATTGTAAATTGGTGCTTAGGTAACATGTGGGGCTGGCACATGAAATAGAGAGACTACTGACACAAGCATTGAGGTAGACTGGAGAGAAATGCGTGCAGTGCTAGAAAAGTTATATAGCATGTCACCTGTGATAGCCTTTGCATGCTTGACTTGTATTCTTCTTGTGACTTTTTTTCAGCTTTACCAGATGCAAATATCTGGATGGCCTCTATATGCAGCAAAGAGATTTAGAACTCAAAGACTTTAATGCCATGTAGAGGTCATCCAGATGCTGGCAGTTCCAATCAGTTAGTTCTAAATGTTATAAAAATGTAGGCTTTTTGTTAGTAGCCCATGTTTATTTTTATTGCTCCTTTTTCAAAATGTACACAACTATATTTTCTAACCTCATTTTTAGTAAGTTTTCCAAGCCATTCAGAGTTGTTCATGTTTGATTGCTGTTGCAAACAATTCTGATTTTTTTATTGTGGGAAAGTTCTGTTTTATTAGAACTTGAAATGATTTTATTACATTGTTGGTTGAGCTGCATTTGATTTTAGGTTTACTTTTTATTTAGTATTCGTTTTGTCTGCTTGACTAAAGTGTTGTTATTGGTAGTGGTTTTGTGATAGTGCTGAATGAGTACTTGTGAGTTTTTATTAATAGCAATAGCACTTAGACTTATACAACACTTCACAGTGCTTTTCAGTCCCCTCTAAGCAGTTTTACAGAGTCAGCAGATTAAAGATTGTCTCCAACAATCTGGATCTTCATTTTATTGACCTCAGAAGGATGGAAGGCTGAGTCAACCTTGAGCAGATGAGAGTCGAACTGTCAAAATGCTGGCAGTTGGCAGTCAGCAGAATTAGCCTGCAGTACTGCATTCTAACCACTGTGCTTAATACAAGAATAGCAAAAGTGCAACACTGCCATCACTCCAGGATTGTGCTTTCACACAGAGTGCCTTAACCCAGACTTTCCTATGCTAACCATTGACAGGTAGGTGGTCTGAATTATTGTTTTTTTAAAATAATTAGTAAAACATAAATCATTGCCTAAGACCACCTACTTGGATCTGCATCTGACAAACTGAATTCTGCTAAATTTTATATGCATTCTAATTTGATGGCAAACTTAAGCTGGAATAATTAGAATCCTCTGCTATCTGAAGGTTTAAGAATAAAGCTTTTAATAGCTTTTAGACATAGCTTCAGGATTTCTAAAATTCTAAACACTAATCTTTTCTTCCATCTAGTCTTGGAATAAACGTATTGAAAACTGAAAGCTAAGGTGCTAAATTGGCCTAGTGGCTGACACAAAATCTTCCATTTGGTCATCTTTGTATATATTTAGCACTCCAGGAAAGTGGTCATTTAATAAACAACAAGAAAACTTATAAGGGATTCAATTATTTGGAGGGAGATGGGTGGTTAAAAAATATGAAATATAAACAAACAAATAAATTAACAAACAAACTTTGTATTTCAGCTTCTGGAAACAATTATTTTTTAATCTGCATAATTAGAAACCTACTATGTAATTACACAATTAGCACATGAGTATTATACACATGATGCTTCTTTTGTCTTCTATCGGATCTATTCACAGATTTTTGCAAATGTTTTCTTCCTCACCAAGCAGTTTGACACTTCCTGGGTCACACCAAAATGACATTGTCTGAATGATGGAACTGGAAGCATACCTACTTAGACTGACCTCCCTGGATTGGTGGAAACATATGGGGACAAATTGCTCCTCCAGTAGTTAGGCCATACGTTCTCAGTTTTGAGCTGAAAACACCTCTGGAATAGTTATTAACGATTGTAACTTCCAGTCAGATTTTAACTTAAAGCAAAGTGTCTGAAACTTAAAATATTGTACACCTAAATGTTTTTACACCATTACAGAATGATTAGATAAGGATGCTGAGCAGTAGCAAATAGTATTCCTGAATCTTTAAGATGTAAGAGAATTAGAATTGTGCAGGAGAGAAAAACCAATGACCAGTTTCCAAGCATGGTTTGTGATAATCAATCATTAGACTAACATGTGGAAGCCAAACCTAATACACGTTTTTATTATTTACTTTATGTTATGGCTCTTGAAACATGGAACTCTCCAATGTTCTGTACATTGCTAACTATATAGCACTAAAGGCTGATAAGGGAACTTGTTTAAATGCATTTCCTGACCCAGGTTAGAGGAAAATAAACAAAGGTGAATGTGTTTGTCAGTGTTTATGAGGGTGGGTGAATCACAAAGAAAGCCTTTCACCTTTCCCTCCATTTCTCTGGTTAACGCTCTTCTTCAGGTTAACCTTGTAAACAGAAGAAAATGGTATCCTGTTATGTTATGGTTGAATCCTTTAATGAAATTCCTCAGCTCAGTTCTTTACATTCTTTCTATCGCAAATACTCCTCGTGGTTTCAATTAAGGCTAACATTCCTCCATTAATAAAACTATGTGTTATTACTTTCTGCAATTCAGCAGCTATTATTTTCCAGGCCCAAACATATCATTTTTATAAATAGCTGTACAGTATGTTTAATTCAATTAAAAGCAAAACAGAAAACATGTTTCATAACAACTAAATTCTGAAATGAGTAATGCTTTTAGGAATCCGTGCTTAGGGCCGCATAGACCGCCATTTCTTAGATATTTGTTAGCTTATATTTTGTCTTCTTCTAGGGGCTTAAGTCATCATACAGAATACTTTCTTTCCAAATGTTCTTCACAAAACAAAAATATTGCAAAAGCTGCCTGGTCTTAGAGTTAAGAACATTAAACTACAGATAGCAGGGCACAAATATTGCTTCCTGGATGCTGTTTCTTTGTAGGGTTTGTGCTTCATTACATTTAGAGAAGGAAGTAAATCAGTCTATTGGCTGCACTGAAGTGTGTTGTGTTCTCAATAAAGTTCACTTTGTCAGAAGAAGAAGCAGAACCTGTGTACAAATGTTTGTGTGCTTATTTCTAGATATATATTTAAGAACTAGACTTATACAGGTAATCCTTGACTTACAAGTTTGTTTAGTGACCATTCAAAGTTACAATGGCACTGAAAAAAGTGACTTATGACCATTTTTCACACTTAGGACCATTCCAGCATCCCCATGGTCATGTGATCAAAATTTAGACGCTTCACAACTAACTCATATTTATGACGGCTGTCAATGTCCTGAGGTCGCGGGATCCCCTTTTGTGACCTTCTCACAAGCAAAGTCAATGAGGAAGCCAGATTCACTTAACAACCATGTCTCTAATTTAATGACTGTAGTGATTCACTTAACAATCGCAGCAAGAAAGGTCATAAAATGGGACAAAACTGACTTAACAAATGTCTCACTTAGCAACAGAACCTTTGGGCTCAATTGTGGTCATAAATCGAGGCCTGCCTGTAGTAAGTCAAAGTCCACCCAGCCTAATATAGTAATTGTAACTACAGAATTTTTTCTCTTTTAGGTAGAATTCCTTCTATCCCTTCCTTGAGATGCTGAGGACTGAAACTAGGATTTGCTATATGAAACCTGAAGTGTCTTCACTGAGACCAGAAACATTTATTCCCCAAGCATTTTACTTTGGTTTCATTACAGATACATCTTTAAACTGATCACATTTTCATGTAGCCTATGAATGTTTGCATTATTTAATTTGCAAGCTGCTTCAAAACATTTGGAGGCCTTAATATTTAACTATGGGTTTGGGAAGTAACATGCCAATTTTCTCCTCCAATTTTCCCAACCCACTTTAAAGGGCCTGGAATGAATTTCTTTGCTCATATTGACATGGATAGTCCTTTCAGATGGTTCAAATAATCCTCTATAGTCCAAGCTGTCTTTCTTTTTGATGTGTGTATTGGGTTATTTGCATTATGAATGGTTTTACTAAACCCATTCTTGTTATTCACATATCACTGCTGTGCTGTTTTAGCCTCTGTGTTCATTGAATACACAGTGCTAAACTGTTTAGGATAAGTATAGTATAGGTAGCCCTCAATTTACAACAGTTCATTTAGTGACCATTCAAAGTTACAACGGCACTGAAAAAAGTGACTTATGACCATTTTTCACACTTACGACTGTTGCAGTATCTCCATGATCATGTGATCACAATTCAAATTTATGACAATTAGGCTTGGAAGCAACTTAACCCATTAAAAGCCTTTTTAGAAACTATGAGTTAAAGTTTGTATTTTTCCTAGCATTCAATGAAGAAGAAAAAAATCCACATAAATACACAGAAGTGTTTCTGGAATCTCTGTCACAATGAGTTTATTTTCTCAGGTAGATGTGGAATGCTTTGTGGATGAATATTAATTAGATCTCATGGGACTTGAAGTATCCTGCCACGGGAAAACATGTATGGTATAAACAGGAAGTGAAAAAAAGAAAATTGGGGAATATAAAGGCTCACAGTTTCCGTACTTCAAAGAGTCTTTTCAGGACAGGGCTTTCCCCCTCCTTCTTAGGTAAGTGTGATGGCAGCATATTTATAAATTGCTTGTGTTGTTTTGCATACAGCTCTAAACCGATTAGCCTAAAACACTGGTTGCTGGTCCATTGAAAATAGCAGCATAATCCTCAACACCCAAATTTAGAATGATCCTTGGGTTCCCTAGCTCTAATTATGGACCATGCTATGACTCAAGAAGAAACAGGACTTTGTATTTCCTAGTCACAGCTTGTTAAGTATGCGTGTGGGCAAATCTCTGTCTAGGTATCTATGTTTATATAGCTATATCTGTCTATAAACTATATATATCCATTTAATCTGCATTAAATCCTGAATCTGGAAGTCTTGAAAGGGTTCCCTCAAGAAGATTAAGAAGGGGTTAAGAAGATTTGACAGGGCTGGTGCAGCCCTGCCATATGGAGGTGAGCTTTCTTTTAAGGAATGAAGCAATTAACTTGTCTGGACAAATCAGCTATGTCCCACCCGAGCCATCTCAAGATAGGATTCACTCATATGTTGTGTTCTGAGGGAATCCCAGGCTATTGACTAAGCAGGCAGCTGACCTACAGACACTTTCTCTGGCTCCCTCACTGGTGTCTTTTTCTCAAAGCTAAAGCATATGGAAGTACATTCAGACAGTGCAGACAGAGGTGGGCACAGATTTTGGAGTGCTAAAAGGGGTCAGATTCTCAGATTAAACATGGAAGGGATTCCATCAAAAATATTGTCCAGTATTTGAAATGATCTGATGGATCAATACATTTCATTCTAAGCAATACTTGTAAACAGTTAAAATACATTCCAAAAATTGTTTCAGCACTTTGTGATTTTCCTGATACTCCCTGATACTTCGGTATCATACTCCCTGATACCGAACTATTTACTTCGGTTGATTTAAAAATAGAGACATTGAATAGGATGCATTGAAAAGAAATGGAAAGATGAGGGTTTAGATTAAATTAACACTCTTCTCATCCAGGTATCTTGAAGTCCTAAGAAAACCCAGCCTGTGAAGATTTGAAAATCTGCAAAATGACAGTGTCTTGTTACCAGTCCATGGGGAGTCTCTGAATGCCAAGGAACTTTGCAATATAACTTCTGCTATGATAGCAGTTTAACTCAAATAATGTGACACCTTTTATTTATACCCTGATTAAATTAGCCCTCAGCCATATATTTACTTTTAATTAGGTTAGGTAACTCATTGGCCAGGGACATTAAATCATTAAGTTATAATGCTACATGTTCATTCCATAGGTCTGTTGATTGATGATCTGCCGTGTGGCAATAGATATTACTGACACTGTTATATAAATCATACATCAAACTATAGCTAGCATGGGTTCATTTAAATCAACAGAATTCTAAAAAGGGAATAGACGTACTTTTTTTGAACAAAAATATTTTTCAATTTGACAATTTAGGGAAGTTTCAGGAAAGCAGAACCATTTTTCCTGAACTATATGAATATTAACTACCCATTTTCTTCTCACTTTTCAATCCTCTGGTTATTCGAAAGAAGCATGCATGTAATAGGCTGAAAAACGTTATATAATGTTTTATGTACTTTTCAAACTTTTTCACATCAAACTTTCTTATTCAAAAGGCTGGGAAGTTTGGCCTCAATTGACATGGTCTATGGCTGTTTCAAACTCAATGAAATACATAAATAAATTTTAAAAAATCTCAAACACCAACACAAAAGATAGCATTCTAAACAGTAAGCTGAGCTCTTATGGATATTTTGCCTTCTGTGATATGGATTTTAATATAATATCATATGATATCATATATCATATCATATTGTTACTCAGGCAGACAAACCCTATGTGGGGTTGGTCTAATGCTAATGCTTTTGCTAATTTTTCCTATACTTTTCTACTACAATGCAAATAGCAATCAAAGGAGGAAATATAATCCAGGAGCAAGCAACATTTTAGCATTCATTCAAAGTAGGTATAAGGAGCAGCAGCATAGACATGAAATATTATTAATTCATTTTTAATTAAATAATACTTATTTCCAAACTTTGGAACCTATTTTTTTAATAGAATAATAAAAAAGTAAAGATTTCCCCTGCCCAGTTATGTCCAGCTCTAGGGGCAGTGTTCATTTCCATTTCCTAGCCAAGGGAGCCAGCATTGTTGGAAAATGGCTGATGGTCATATGGCTGACATTACTAATAACTGAGGCACACGGAACACTGTTACTTTTCCATCAAAGTGGTACCTATTTACCTACTTGCATTTGAATGCTTATGAATGGCTAAATTGGGACAAGAAAAGGAGCTCACCCCATTGCGTGGCACTCATGATCGAACTGCCAACTGGTGACAAGCCCAGCATTTTAATGGCTAGGCCATTGCACCCCTAAAATAGAATAGGGTAACAGAATAATAGAATCACCAAATTACATAGTACGAAAGAACTTCGCAAGGATTATCTAGTCAAAGTGTCTTGGTTGTGTGGGAAAACCTATCACATCAGCACTGAGAGTTGGATTTAAATGTCTTAATTAATTATAACATTCAATTTAAGGCTATAATTACCAGCCAATGTTCCTCTCTAATTCATTCATAAATACAAGAATACACTGAACTTTAAGCGCTTTGCAAACAAAAATAATTACAATGTTTTGGACATAAGCAAACATACCCTCAGTTTGGGTATGGTAGTCCTAAAATTTTAGATTAAGAAATAGAGGGGATTGGATGTGTTTAGCTTGTGGATTGGTCAAATCTTTAACAAAGAATTCAGCATGAATAGAAATAACAATTCATTTTTCTTTGCCTTCTAAAAGGTATGTTTAATTCATAGTCATGGATCTATTCCAAAATAATGATGAATTTCACTGATATTTCTTGGAACAACAAGGGACACCTCTAACCAATGTAAGGAAAAACAAGCAGAAAAGAGTTAACAATATTTAACTGCTTTTGAAGTAATGGAACAATAAGCACTGTTAAGACTGTTTATGTTTCATAAAGATGTTCCCAAATGTTTTGGAATTGTGATAAACCATGGGAAAGTTCAGCGGCAAACGGTGATCTGACAGTACATTCTAATCTTCCTCCAGCTCCTCTTTCTACCCTCCTTTGAACTTTGCTATTTTTCCAAGTGGAAAAAAAGATAGCCATTGCTAGGCAGAGGTGTTTTAATAACCTGGCAGGCTAGCCTGGCACAAACACACTACCCTACCTTTATTCTCAGTTAATCTTGTTGTGTAAATCACTGGATTTGCTCTTTCACTTTTCTTGCAGAGAAGACTGAATGTTCTTGGCAGATCGAATAGGTGAGTCAGGTGTGAATCAGAAGTGTAGGCAAACTTATTAAGAGCTTGTAAGCACCTCCTGTGTGGCAAATGGGTTATGGAAAACCCTCTTCAACCCAGTTCATACCCGAATACAAGAGTATGCATGTACCATTTGCAAAGAAACGTCTCATAAAATCTAGCAACACAGTGATAAGCCATCCTGTCTCCAATCCATCTCACTTCCCCATCCTAGTTCACAGAAACTGAATCACTGCTGTTATGTGGGAAAGGAAGTGATTTATCTTCATCTTCATCGAGCCTTCAGTGTGCTTAGAATGAAATATAGGCCTCATTTGCTAAGAAGAGTAAGATTGCTTCTCCTTACTGTTGACCTATATTCATGTATTTTATCTCTACCTAAAAATACAAATATATATATTATCAAATATAATTCCTCTTTTCTATATATAGAAATATATGTAAAAGGTAGCAAGTCAAAGCAGCCAGCATTTGACAGCAAGTGAGCAGCACTGTAGCAGGTTTTCAAACAATTGCTTGACCCATATCGGTGAATGTTTGACATGTATTGGAATATTTAGAGATGCAAGTGATAACAATGTTTGATAAGGCAGCCATCAATATTTAATAGTACAGGCAGCAGGACCAACTGGCAAGTGACTTGCAAAAAAGTTTGGTACATTTTCACTTCATCTGTATTTTTCTCTAATGAAAGCCAAATTTTAAAGTCAGTTCTCAAAGCTTAAATTCAAGGCCAATTCAATTGAATTCAAAATTCAAATTCAGAAGTGGTAATCTACCGCAGAGTTTTGGAAGGTTGTAAAGTTTTGTTTTGTCAATTTTACAGAATTAAGGTCCATTTCCTTGATAACATCAATGGTGCTGAACCGATTCTGTTCCACATGCATTTCAGTGGCATCATCCTGTTTAAATTGTATAAAATTAATGATCTGGAAAGGACTTTAGAGGTTATCTTAGTTACTATCAAAGCATAATCTTTTAAAGCATCTTTAAGTATAAATAAACATAAACAAACAAACATTTCTGATAGATACTTATTCAGCCTATTTGAAGCTATCTAGAGAAGGAGAAATCTATAACAGCCTCTTTCGCTAGTGGACAGATAATATAATATAAATGGGGCTGGACCAGGGCAGAACTGAGTAGAACAATTAATGCAACCTTGGGATGCTTTAAGAGGATTAATGTTCCTATGCTCCTTTTAATGCATCCCAAAATACTATTTCCTTTTTAAGCAGCTGCATCATGCTACTGGCACATGTTTAATCTGTCATCAACAAGGACTTCAAGATCCTTATTTCCATACACAACTACATTTTACATAGAACTTTCTCCTGTATCTGCATATACAATTTTTCCTAACACATTCATTTTTGTACATAATCAATACCCAGATCTGCATAAGATACTCCTTGACTTATGACCACAATTGAGTCCCAAATTTCTGTTGTTAAGTGAGACATATGTTGTGCGTTTTGGCCCATTTTATGATTTTTCTTGCCATGGTTAAGTGAATCACTGCAGCTGTTAAGTTAGTAATATGGTTGTTAAATTAATCTAGGTTCCCCATCAGTTTTGCTTGTCAGAATGTCATAAAAGGCAATGACATGACCCCAGGACATTGCAACTCTTATAAATATGAGCCAGTTGCCAAGCATCCAAATTTTGATCAGGTGACCATGGGAATGCCGCAACAGTTGTAAGTGTGAAAAACAATCATGTCACTTTTTTTGGTGCCACTGTAACTTCAAACTACCTGTATTAACATATGAAGATTGTACGAATTAAGCAGGTTTATTTTAAAATTCATACTATACAATATCCTTGTAACATTTATGCATGCATAAAAGTCCAATGGAGATAATCCGTAGGAAGAATACATGCGCACAGTGTACGCCCATATGAAAGGTGCTTCAGAATAGGAATAGAGCAGATCCCAAAGTGTCCATTGCATCTCTGAAGGATTAGTGAATTATCCAACTCAAGCACTTTTCAGATTTCCAAAGGCTGGCTGGGAATTCTGGGAACTGATATCCACATGTATGCCGGTCACATCTACCTCACCCACTAGGTAGGGAAGGCAAGGAATGTTGGGGGTCTCATCCCTGAAAGAGATACATCTGGTGGGACCCAGAAAAAGGGCCTTCTCCTTGGTGGCTCCCACTCTTTGGAACATCATTCCCACAGAGATTAGATTGGCTTCCACTTTAACACTCTTTCGGGAGGCAGTGAAGACATGGTTCTGCCAGCGGAACCCAGAGCGGGATGGAGCCCATTAAATGGCTTGTATGAACATGTTGCTGGGATGGAGTGGGTAGGTGGTATTATTTTATTATTATTTATTATTTTATTATTTTTTAAAAATATTTTTATTTGTATATGTTGTTTTTATATTTGCGTAAGCCACATTGAGCCGCCATGTGTGAGTGGGCGGCAACATAAAATTTCTAAAATAAAATAAATCTGAAAGTTGCAGAGGTTGAGTAAAGTAACTGGTGTGAGAGTCTTTCGGTCAAACTCCTGAGCCTTATTGCGCAACTTCTGTCTTATTCTGAGTATGCATGCATGCATGGGGAAGAATTTCTGCTTTGATGATTGGATAATGTGGTGTCATTTACGAGCAAATTACTTCGCTTGCATTCAGTTAGAACTGGTTCAATCATTACATAATGCATATTTCTCTTTACTGATAAAATAAATATCATCATATTTTAAAATTAAAAGGTCTTACAGCAAGAACATGGAATAGAGTCAATGGCTTGGGATTTGGCTTAATAATGCATTTGATGCTGGATGTATAAGGATCTTAAAAGGTGATTTACTATGACATTGAGTGGGAGGATTAGCCCTTGTTTGTTTCTAATTATAATAACATGCATATTCACTGAGTCAGTTGGTCAGTGCATAGGAGTTTGGTAGGGAGTGAAATACATTCATGTATCTGACAACATTTGCCTGCTATATGTATCCAACTCTGATACATTGGAGTATCAGCAGAAGGGCCTTCCAAAAAAATACAATATTGGGCAAGACTCAGTAATTAGCTTGTAGAGGATACACATGCATTTTATTCCCTGTGCCCTATTTCACTGAACAGAAACTATAAGCATACCATTTAAATAGTATAGACTATTTTAGTATGCTCATGAAAAGAGGGTTCCATAAGATGATTGGTTCTAATATAGTGCATCTTTAAAGCAAGCTGAGAACCAAGGAGAACTTTCCTGACAATGAGAACAATTAATCAGGAGAACAACTTGCCTCCAGAAGTTGTGGGTGCTCCAACACTGGAGGTTTTTAAGAAGAGATTGGGCAACCATTTGTCTGAAATGGTATAGGGTCTCCTGCCTGAGCAGGAAATTGAGCTAGAACTTCAAGGTCCCTTCTAACTCTGTTATTTTGCTATTCAAGCTTTGTTGTTGTTGTTAGTTGCGAAGTCGTGTTCGACCCATCGCGACCCCATGGACAGCATTTCTCCAGGCCTTGCTGTCCTCCACCATCCCCCGGAGTCCATCTAAGCTCATGCCTACTGCTTCAGTGACTCCATCCAGCCACCTCATTCTCTGTCGTCCCTTCTTCTTTTGCCCTCAATCTTTCCCAGCATTAGGGTCTTCTCCAGTGAGTCCTTCCTTCTCCTTAGGTGGCCAAAGTATTTGAGTTTCATCTTCAGGATCTGACCTTCTAAAGAGCAATCAGGTTTTCTCTTCTCTAGGATTGACCGGTTTGATCGCCTTGCAGTCCAAGGAACTCACAGGAGTCTTCTCCAGCACCATAGTTCAAAGGACTCAATTCTTTGGAGCTCAGCCTTTCTTATGGTCCAATTTTCACAGCTATGCATTGCAACTGGGAAAACCATAGCCTTGACTATACGCACTTTTGTTGGCAGGGTGATGTCTCTGCTTTTTAGTATGCTATCTATATTTGCCATAGCTTTCCTCCCTGGGAGCAAGCATCTTTTAATTTCTTGGCTGCAGTCTCCATCTGCAATGATCTTGGAGCCTAGGAAAATAAAATCTGTCACTACCTCCATTTCTTCCCCATCTATTTGCCAGGAATTGAGAGGGCCGGATGCCATGATCTTAGTTTTCTTAATGTTGAGTTTCAAGCCAACTTTTGCACTCTCCTTCTTCACCTGCATCAAGAGGCTCTTTAGTTCCTCTTTGCTTTCTGCCATTAGAGTGGAATCATCTACATATCTGAGGCTGTTGATATTTCTCCCGGCAATCTTAATTCCAATTTTTGATTCATCTAGCTCCGCCTTTCTCATGATGTACTATGCATATAAGTTAAATGGGCAGGGCGACAGTATGCAATTCAAGTTTTAGTTATTTGTAAACCTGCGTTTATGACTTGAAGCATGCACCTACCTGAAAAGACTTTCAAAAAAGTTTATGAACAGGGTGTACTATCTGACTTGATTATAAAAAGAGTCCTAATATGAAAATTAAAATGATATGGAGCTTGTAGAATGTACAATTATGCATTTGCACAACATGTGCAACGATATGAAATAACTATGTAAATGATACGTGTAAGACTTAATAATGTATGGTACACTTTTATAATTCTAGTGACATTATTTTAAGGCAAAGACTGCTATTTTAACAAGTCTGTTTAAAAAAAAATACGAGGACTGCAAAGTCTCTTACCAAAGTTAAGAGTCCGATTTATGCAAAAGTCCTGCTTACAGTCTGTTCTTTTCAATTCAGAGGCATTTGATCCAGAAAAAAATTTCCTCCAAACCTCAGATTTTTTCCCCCCAATCTGTATCTGGTCTTGTATAATAGAAGTAGGTTCCAAAACACATACAGTGACTCAGGGAAAAATAATGCTACTTTGATCAGCATTACAAATGGACTGTGTTAAAGTTCAGATAATCTGTAAAACCATAAACCTGTCCTACTCTTTGAACCTTCACACTTTTTCAAAGAACAGGCGTGATTTCCCCCCTCCTTCCCTTTTTGAAAGAAAATGTGAATTCATCATACCTTCTGCAAATGAGAGATAATTAGGCAATTATACTGATTTCACATCAAAGGGTTACAGCAAGATGGATATTTTTAAAAATTGCCCTCTATTATTAACTGACATGAGGAACCTTTTAAGAGTGAGTTAAACTAACCAAACATGCACACACACTTCAATGGGCGATAATAGCTCAGCAAAGAGTGTGGTATATTAACTGGCTTTGAAATAGGAAGTTTATTATATTAAGGGTGAAATTTATAAAGCCAGTTTCCAACTTTAATATAAAGAGATTTAACATTATATGATTGGGGTATGTCTTTCTGGAGCTGAAGGCAACTATCATGATGCATCTAACCCTTATGATCTGCTACCTTCCAGGAAAATGGAAAAGATCTGGCAAAATCTCTGTTGACCTAGTGCTATATAACATTAGAAAATCTGAGGCAGATCAATAGGGAAGCAGAAGGCTGAGGCAACAGATTCAGGCAAGGAAAACAGCCTGGAACGCACATGGAGAAAGTTCACAGAAGAATCAGAAGTTGAAGGCAAAAGAGGGGAGTCAAAAGCAAGCATTTTGAGAAGGACAAGATGAAGTTCTGGCAGAAGAGGAATTGGGATGGGGAATTAGCTACCATACCTTAAACCCTGAAGGCTGAAAACTGTGTAGGTTAATACCTTCTGCATTAAAAAATGATGTTCACTGTTAACCAAACAGCAAGATGTCTATGGAGATTCTCAATCATCCAGGTCATAGTTGTCCCAAAGATGCTTTTTTCAGGAGGCAACTGGACTTTCTGGTTTTTCTTCGAAGATGTTTTGCTTCTCATCCAAGAAGCTTCTTCAGCTTTGACACCACTGGTGAGTCAGAGCTGAAGAAGCTTCTTGGATGAGAAGCAAAACGTCTTTGAAGAAAAACCAAAAAGTCCATTTGCCTCCTGAAAAAAAAAACATCTTTGGGACAAATAGCAAGATGGAGAAGATTGGTTTGTAACATCTGCAGTGGTATATGTTTAGCTATGGAACTGGGACTTCATTATGTGCCTCTTCTATCTGCTTCACTTCCACACTCCATATTTATCAATGGGCCTGCTTCAAAGACTCTTGCTGAACAAAGTAGCTTCAGATCAAAGTGTACACATGATGCTCTTCACTTGATTTTGGCCCTGGCATTGACTACTTTTTTTTTCTGTATCTTTTGAAATTTGGGATCAGAGGACTGCAAAGCAGAATGGGGATGGGTGCGTGTGTTTGTCATTTCTGCCATGAATAGAATCTTAATTGAAAACCCCTAAAGGCTTTTTACTGTCTTTGCATTATGTATTATTGTTCTAATAATCTATTAACCTTTTAAACTTGTTTTTAAGACTGGAATTTCTTTGCTCTGGCTCCAATGGTTGATTGACAAGAGTTAAACCCAAACTACAAAGATTTTAACATTTTAAAACAAACATGAGGAACTCTGTCAGATTAAGTAGGGAGTGTGGAGTCCTTACAGCAATGTAAGAAAACTAGGCAGACTGTTAGAAGTAAAAGAAACATGAACAACAGAAATAACACTTCCAGAGAGAACAATTGCTCACTTTTTCTTGCATCTTAAAAATTCAAGCACAAAGAATAGTATGTATTACTTTCTTTCATTCCCAAGGACATCATCATTGTGATAGTCTATTGATTCTCTGGATAATTAAAGTGATTAATTTTTTATCCTTCTACACTTGCAAACAAATATAAAATCATGACTTCTACCCAAATAGCTGCTGAACAGTCAGGCTCCCCCCCCCCCGCCTCTTTTGACGACATTCTGCTGTTTTTGCTGCCAAAGCTGGCTCTCTGGCAGTGCTGCTCCCTGGATTTAAATGGGAGCACATAGATGACTTTTGGTCTGCCATGGATCCACCTGGGAAGAGGAGTCTTGAAGATTTTGTTCTCTGTGGGAGTGATTGGAAAGTAACACGATCACCCATCTTCCTCTTGGCAGTTCAGTTTTTTAAGCACACATGAGTTCTAACTTCACTTTTTGAAACTTTTGTTTTATTCTGCTTTTTATTTTTAAAAGTTGACCAGTTGGTTGAGTGCCAATTTATTTTAATTACCTGTTGGGCTCTAGTTGTTCTTTTTTCTTTTTCCTTTGTGTTGTTTTCAATAACTTTTACCTTTCCATTAGAAAACACGGCATGTTCTTGAATGGTAAAAGTCATTTCATTTGATTTACATTAATATTGGACTCTCACCAGAGGGATTTTGCATTTTATTAATTTGAAAAATATTTGGAGCTTATTTTTTTCTTTTAATCTTGGATCAAAATATCCAGAAAATTTCTTCCTTATTTTTTTATGTATTTCTTCAGTTTGCTTCAGCATTCTTTGTTTCCTGGCTAAGTTACACAGAACAATAATGTATTAGATTACAGACAAGCAAGGTTGGCTGATATCTGGAAAAAGACCATTTGCAATTTTTGTTGAAAGCTTTTTTTAAAAAGTTTGATGAAATGATGATGACTGTGGAAAATATTCAGATACATGTAGCTCTGGATAAATTAGATTCACAAAAGGAATGTGATTTGAAGGTTACAGACCCATTGGAAAGAAATACGGACTGTACAGACTTAGAACTGAATTGATTTCCATTACCTCTCTGAAATTCAAGCCTGCATTCTTTTACAATAGTAAAAGCCTAAGAAGTGGTAAATTGGTTTTCCCTAGGAGGATTGAAGGAGATTGGGGAGTGGATTTATCAGACTTAATCAGAAATCATTTTCATCTGGACTTTGTTGGGAAGATTGACCAATTGGGGAGACTGAATTTATTATATTTAACTAGAGAACAACCAATAAGATATGGTATTAAGCAACAAATGTGGATATGTGATCCAGGATGAATTAAAACTTGAGATGATTTGGGATAGATAAGACACCATGATAAATGTTCTATGAGTTAATTACAATAACAGTTTGTTAACAGAGGGTTTTGAAACTTTAATCTTGCTTTTATTATTATTGTTCTTCCTGTTAACTATTTTATCATTAATATAGTATATAGTTTACCGATCAATAATTTTCAAATACATGTAGTAGTTTAAAAATTTGAAGAGCCTGTTTTTCAAGGGGTGAGAAACTAATATTATAGTAATGTATTAATAAGTATTCAATTAGGATTCTGTTAGGATTATATGTGTATATGTGTTTTTTTAATGCACTTGTTTTTCAATATCTTGTTCGCTTTGTGTTTTTTCTTTTCTTTTTTTGGGGGGGGGGGAGTTTTGTATTTTAACTTTTTTCAAATAAAATAAAAATAAATAAAAATATAAAATAAATATAATGCCATTTGGCGTGATTTCATGCACCAAAACTTTCTTCTGTATTGTTCATTTGTATGAGATTGGTGAGAAAAAGAAAAGTTACAAATAGAATTAGTATCTCTCAGTGCCAAACTTTCAGATTGCTCCTGTCACTGGAATAATACTAATAGTAATAAAAAGGCTATCAGTACTTATGATAGAGAAACAAGAAGGTGATAATTATGATACGAAAACCTAACCTTTGTTACAGCAACTGAAGATATGTCATTCTATTGGATGGCCCAAGGTTAGATTCCCAGCCTGTGTTTTCTGACTAAGACACTCAAAATTACCAGGAGCTTCTCTGGATTTGCTTGTCAAACATGGAAGATTAATGATTTATTTTTCACTGTAGCATATTATTGAGGTATTACCCTGTAGAGTTGGAGACCTCACATATAGAAACCTCACTTGCATTAACCATTTATCCCATCAAATATAATGAAATGGAAAATTTAACCAATGGAATATCTAGAGGAGTAATTTGTGTGCAACTGTACAAAATGTATAATGTGGTGCTAAATCCATGGATCAGTTTATATAAATGGTTGCTGAATTATAGATTTCTTCAAGGAGTAGGATTGACTTATTTTCTCTGCATGATGCCTATACTTGGCAGTAAATCACTCTGAATGGAAGACTGACACATAATTATTTAGCAACGGAAGAGAAAATATATATGTATTTAAATACATCAGAGTTGAACTATGGAGTCCTTGGTGCATCAAACTCAGATTATTTCTATATTGACACACAATGTATTTTGGATAGGGCAAAAATTCAAGAAATGATAATTTGAGGTATTTCATCTGGAAATTTGGTGCAAGAGGTTTTGAATGGGAAGGGGAAAATCCTTCCATAAATTATTTAAGACAAATTATTTCCAAAGAGTATCAGGACTTGATTTTGCCATTGTTTGTCCTAGAATCAATATTATTCTTTCATAAACAAATTTGCAAGTGTCATTCAAGCATGAAATAAGTTTATTTTTTGATGCATCATTGACTATTGGAGTTGGATATGCACTTAAATTTCAAATCAATACAGGGCTTGATATGGAAATACAAACACAGTTTGACATAAATTGTAAAGATGGCCATCAAACCATGTAGTGAGATGATTTTTACACATAGTAGTATACAATCATAATAATTATTATCTTCTTATGAACTTGTTTTCAGCAGTAGAAAACTAATATTTAAAAAATCCTGAACTTCATCCATGCACATAAGTTCGTTTTCTGGTATTGGAAATTGGCAAAAATAAAGTGTGATAGGGAAGTGGAGAGAGAGAGAGAGAGAGAGAGACGGAGGGAGGGAGAGATTCTAAATAGTACTTCTCTTTTTAAAGTTTAAGTTGTTCCTTAATACAGTCAGAAACTTGAGACTATTTCCCACCCTGTACTGTTATGTTTTATTTAATTATGGTTTATCAATAAATCATTATTATCTGGGCTCATAGAATAGGCTAATAAGAAACCATATTTACTAAGTGAAGTAATTGCATTCGCACACAATTGCAAAATCAAATCAATCAAACCATATTGCATATGTGATTTTGTTTAAACTCAGTCTGAATACATTTGGCATACATTTGGCATTCAACATACATATTTAAAAAAGAAATGCTATATTTTCAAACAGTTATCAAATTTGTAGAGAGTTACACTGATTCAATAAAAAATGTTACTGTACATAAAGGGTTTAATTTTATGTGTGCATGTATGCATATAAAATAAGTATTTTAATTGTACCCGACATTGGTCTTTGCTAACCACAAGAGGCAGTCAAGACTAAAGATCTTTTGTTCCACTAAAAACTTTGGCATACATTCCTCCTCCAAAAAATGCAAATGAAAACTCCAACTCTCCAAAGGAATTTTCCATAAGGCAAAAGCAACAATAGAAAATGATGACCTTGGGATGGCGCCAGGAAGTCAAACAGTTTGACTATTGTGTAGAAGCACAGCTGACTTTTGCATAGGAAGCAATCATAGCTGATTAGATATTACCAATTCCTGCCTTAACTCTCCCTCTTCATTGGTTGCTTGCCTTTGCTATCCGTTGTAAAAGTGAAAGTATCTGGAGTGTGAAAGACTCCATATTGTTATTAACTAGATCCACACTTCCACAATCTAAGGTATAACATGTTTTTAACTATACCATTCTTGATTTATATAATTCCCTCCCCCCCAGGAATGAAACAGAGAATGTTTATTATACTGCACATACTCACTTAAAGATGCACAAATAAAAGTACACCCTTATGTGGAATTATAACGTTCTCCATAGTTACATATTTATGTCTTTACTAAATGGAAAACATCTATTATTCTGAGGGCTAGGGAGAAAAAAATGACTCAGCATCAGATAATCGAAAACATTCCAGCAATTCGAGAGGAAATGTTTCTAACAACGTTTCTCCAAATCATTTCACTCAATCGTGAGCAAAGTTACATGTGGCAAATTCCTATTAAATCCTACGAGAATTTGTACCGATGAGTCATACATAACATACATAAATTTTTCTTCATCCCCAAACCGGATGTGCTTTTAAGGTGTGCTTTCACCTAAATTATATCAATTTTTCTACCATTATGGCATTCTTACCAAATAAGTATTTCTAAAGTATTATTTCTAGTAGTTCAATTGTAAAAACAGGGAAATGATTCACTGTGTGACTATATAAACTTTTTTTTGTAGGATATTTAATACCAAATAAAATGAGGACGATTTTACTTCCTTTGTAATAGCAATAGCAAAAGCACTTAGACTTATCAGACTTAGACTTTACAGCACTCTCTAAATGGTGTACAGAGTCAGGATATTGACCCCAACAATCTGGGTTCTCATTTTACTGACCTTAGAAGGATGGAAGACTGAGTCAACCTTGAGCTAGTCAGGATCGAACTCTTATTGTGGGGGCAGAGTTAGCCTGCAATGTTGCATTCTGACCACTGTGCCACCATGGCTCTTATAATAACCATAGGTAAAATGTCACCTCAACAGGGCCAGTTCCAATGAGTCACTAAGGAAGGAAATAGTGTTTGTAGAGGCTGCCATTTTGAATGCCCCCAATTTCAAGCCCACCACTGAATAGGCTTTCTGGGAAAAATAACAAGGTAATCATTCATAAAAATATTATTCCATTCCAGAGATATAACAGAAGAAAACTTGTTGATTTTACGACAAGTGAAAAAGCTGAACATTTTGGCACTTTCCTTAAGAAAAATATAGAGTGGAATTTAAAGATCTACCTAGTGGCGATAAGAGTGGCAAAATCTAATTATTTTTTTGCTCTTTTTGCGTCTGCAGATAACTGCCCAGCTGCCCTGTTTAGGGTGACCCAGTCCCTACTTCATTTGGGAGCGTGGGAGGACCCCTTGCAGGGTAGGGCTAAGATTTTGTGCAATACCTGCATGACAAAATCGCTCAGATTAGGGAAGGCTTGGCTCCGACTGGGTAGGGTGGTAATGGAGGCAGGTCTTGAGAGTGTTATCTGGGAGGAGTTTGACCATGTGGCTCCTGAGGACATGGAAAGGATTCTGGGTAGGCTTAGCGCTGTCACATTTTTATTGGACCTGTGTCCCTCCTGGTTGGTGCTGGCCTCCCGGACGGTTACACAAGGCTGGCTCCAGGGGATTATTAATACTTCTCTGAGTGAGGGTTTCTTCCCCTCTGCCTTGAAAGAGGCGGTGGTGAGGCCCCTCCTGTCTGGACTACTGTAGTGCTCTCAACATGGGGCTCCCCTTGAAGAGCACCTGGAGGCTCCAACTGGTCCAGAATGCGGCTGTGCGGGTGATTATGGGCGCGACATGTAACACTTCTCCTGCGTGAGCTGCACTGGCTCCCAGTGGTCTCCCGGCTGCGATTCAAGGTGCTGGTCACTGCCTTTAAAGTGCTCCATGGCTTAGGACCTGGGTATCTACGAGACCGCCTTCTGCCACTGATAGCCTTCCATCGGCCAGTTCACTCTCACAGAGAGGGACTCCTCAGGGTGCCATCGGTCAAATTATGTTGACTGGTGACCCCCGGGGGACAGCCTTCTCTGTGAGGGCCCCCGCCCTTTGGAATGAACTGCCCCCAGAGATACGTAGGATCCCTGACCTCTGTACCTTTTGCTGTGCCCTCAAGACCCTGCTATTCCATCAGGCGGGGCTGACCATTTAAATGAATTTTAATTAGGTATTTTAATTGTGGGGTTTTTAACTAAATTGAACCAAATTGTTTAATATTTTTAAATTTTAAATTTATGGTGTTTTGTGTTTTTCCTTTGGCTGTGCACCACCCCGAGACCTGCAGGAGAAGGGCGGTATAAAAATATGATTAGATAGATAGATAGATAGATAGATAGATAGATAGATAGATAGATAGATATACTTGCTCCTAAACCATCCCTATCAGCCAAAGCATATCCATATTAGATGCACTGTGATGAAAGACAGGCATGCTGAATTTTGTAATTTTATGGTTTCTGTATATTGTAAAGACATCAATTGTTTAAATAACTGCCTGTTTCATGTCATAGATGGCAAAAAAATATAATAAAACAGGCAGTGCACAATGTCGCATTATCTATATGTGTTGAAGGAACTGTATTATTTCTGTCTTTTGAACACTTAAGGAACCCCTCCCCCCTTGCAATGGAGTGAAGATTCAGGTTGGGTCTGTGCTTTGCAAAGGAGCTGGCTTAAATGCTCACATACTATCAGAGCTGCATGATTCAATTAGCAAAGGAGACATACAATGGTTTAAGTGATTTTTCCACCCATTCGAGAATACTTGGATAATATTAAAAAGCAGCAAAAAGCTGCTTTTAGAGTGGGATGGGAATGGAGATTTTGCAGTATCCTTCCCCTGCCGTGCCCATCAAGCTACGCCCACCAAGCCACACTCACAGAACCGGTAGTAAAAAAAATTGGATTTCACCACTGAGTCAGGCCCATTCTGATGGTACCTAACTAGCGATTTATATAGTTAAGTACCAACGGTGGATTATCTCAGAACATAAAGAGAGGAAGGGAAATAAACTAATAAAATAATAATACAGGTAGACCTCGGCTTACAACAATTCAAAGTTACAATGGCACTGAAAAAAAGTATCTTATGACTATTTTTCACATGGCAATTGCAGCATCCCCATAGTCATGCGATCAAAATTCAAATGCTTGGCAACTGGTCCATATTTATGACGGTTGCAGTATCCCAGGGTCATGTGAATGCCTTTTATGACCTGACAAGCAAAGATGGTGGGGAAACTAGAATCACTTAACAATCTTGTTATTCATTTAGCAACTGCAGTGATTCACATAACCACTGTGACAAGAACGGTCATAAAATTATACAAGGCTCAATGGTCTAGTTTAGCAATAGAA
Organism: Masticophis lateralis; assembly: GCA_030761175.1. Taxonomy (NCBI): domain Eukaryota; kingdom Metazoa; phylum Chordata; class Lepidosauria; order Squamata; family Colubridae; genus Masticophis; species Masticophis lateralis. Next base: position 91,744,847 of record JAUDYJ010000001.1, read on the forward strand.
ATTTTGGACTCAATTGTGATTGTAAGTCAAAGACTACCTGTACAGCTGTACAGAAACATTGGCTGGGCTCTTAGTCTGGTAAGGGAGAAAGTCACTGCCTCCCAGAGGGCCTCTGATGAAAACCCATGTATGATTGTGGTACCTCCATGACTGACAAGATTGGAAGCATGATCCCACGGGCCACTTTCTGCCTTGGTCCTGGCCAGCTGCTGAGTCTTTTATATAATCACCGGGGACGAATCTGGCTCTGAGAAAGCTCTTTAGCTCTGACAAGCATAAAAAAAAACCTTTTTCCCAGTAGGAGGATTTCCATGCTATTATATGGCAAGCTTGTCAAGTCTTATTGATTCCTTATAATTTAAATGAATGGCCACTACAGCGACTTCTGACAGCTTTGTGGTTAACTCCTTTATAATGAGTGTTACAGAAGTAGCCATTTGGTTTTCAGCGACATCACTTTCTCTAGAGTTACAGATTATTTTTTTTCAAAGGAAATCCTTCAGTCGTTTTGTTTTCTACAGAATATGTCTGCCACCAAACAAACATGTTGAATGAGCTAAAGAAAAATGTAAACTTTCCACCATTTGACGTTCAAAATTAATAACCTTGGAATGAAATATTATCAGAGGCAATAATAAACAATGAAGAACGCTAATGTAGGTAACAAATCTTTTCAAAAATGTACAGTCTGTTTAATTTCAAATAAGGAAAGGAAGTAATTCATCAAGACAGAAATGACCCATGATGATTATATTGATGTATTATTTAGGTTTTTTGGCAACAATACTGAAAATTTCTGTCATTACCTTCTACTGGGCATTTTTTGACTTCTTGCCTGGCTACAGAATTTATATTTCCATTTTCTTTGCTGAGAGTACTAACTCACTGTGTCCTCAGGGAAGGTAAAATAAAAGTCAAGATGATGGCCACAGTTGCACAATTGAAGCTTTTTTGTGTGTGATGTTTACACATGTAACAAAGGGGCACATATTTGTGGCTGCCATCTTGGTTGTTTTAATTTTTACCCTAAGGCTCTTGTTGATTAACCAGTCAATGGTTCAGAAGAAATGTTGCATTTACAACATGTCTCTACTTTTCATTAACACATTTCCCCCCCCTTCAGATTGTGAATGAGATTGAAAAACAAAGAGGTTGGAACCCATTCCACTATGCTTAATTTCATTCATTCATTCATTCATTCATTCATTCATTCATTCATTCATTCATTCATTCATTCACTCATCCCAGAAAAGTTGTCCCATAGTAGTATCTGACTCAGGGGTGGGTTCTAATTTTTTTTACTACCGGTTCTGTGGGCGTGGCTTATTTTGTGGGCATGGCTTGATGGTCATGTGACAATTCTTTAGGATTCTTTAGGATTTAGCAGAGGTACTGGTCAACCAGGCTTTTAACTGCTTGCAGAGCTGTACCGGTCTATTCATTTGTTTTCGGAAGCACCGGTCTTCCCATTTGTTTTTTGGAGGCATTGGTCTACTCATTTGTTTTTGGAGGCACTGTTCTACCCATTTATTTTTGCAGGCACCCGTCTACTCATTTGTATTTGGAGGCACTGGTCTATCCATTTATTTTTGCAGGCACCAGTCTACTCATTTGTTTTCTTTAAACACTGATCAGCTGTAAGGTGACCCTTTGAAGCCCCACAGCAAGAGTTTAAACAGTTTTTTTTTCCTCTAGCTGATCAGCTGGAACTCAGGAGGCAGCAGTAGATTGGGGGTGGGGCCAAATAAAAGGTAAGAATAATGCAGGGGGGGTAGGGGGTAGGGGGGTGAGGGGGCAGAACCGGTTCAGTGACATCATATCATCACCGCTACCGGCTTGGCAGAACCGGGCAGAACTGGGAGGAATCTACCACTGATCTGGTTACTTGGACACTTGAAAAAAGTTGGGCTACATTAATGAATCGCAAAGAAGTGCAGAGATCATGCGAGATCTCAAGCATTTCTTCCAGATACTTTTTGAAGCATGCATACATCAACTAACCAGATCTGGTTTTACTTAATTGCTTTGAGAACCACCAAGATAAGCTTGATGTTGAGCAAGGTGAGCATGAACTCATACTTTTTGGTTATTGCCAAAGGATGGTAGGTTTAAAAAAAAAATTTTTTTTTTAAAAGAAGAAGTGCCAATGTCAAAGGGGGCATATTTGTTTTAAGCCAAAACAAATACAAATATTTCCACCCCTGCATCAGATATATGATAAACACAGTATAATCTGGTTTATTCCTATTATGTCTCCATGAAATCTGGTGTTTACCAAATATGTAAAGACTTTCATTTGAAGCTTTCCCTGCACTGCAAGATATTGTTATCTTAAATAGCAATAAATATATAGAATAGCTTGGAGAAACTTTCACAGAGGTATTACAGCTACTGTGTTTCCCTGAAAATAAGACCCTGTTTTATATTTTTTTGAACCCCGAAATAAGCACTTGGCCTTATTTTTGGGGATATCTTATTATTTTGGGGCACATGGAGCAAGATGGAGCTCCTCTTACCTGATTTTCCTGCATTTAAATATTTTCAGGGAGGGCTTATTTTTTGGAGGGGCTTATTTTAGCACATGCGCTCAAAAGCCCGACTGGGCTTATTATCAGGGGATGTCTTATTTTCGGGGAAACAGGGTACTTACTTATGCTATGACAAATGCTCCTGAAAACTAGTAGTTTCTTCCTATATAGCTTGGTGGATGTCAGAAAGGCGCTTCAGAAGCTAATATATAAATATTGCAATACCAATCCTGTCACATAATGTATGTTCATTTAATAATGAGGTCAATGCATAGTTCATTTTCCCATTTTCTAGTCAATAATAGTTTAAATTAGCATTCTTCCATAGTCCAAGAAAGATCCATTATTTGCCCACTAATTAGCTATCCCATTTCCCCCAGTGTACTAATGCACTTATGTGCTTGAACAGAAAAACCTATTGGAAACTAATAAGAACAAAAATAATAGTAATCAAGAGTAAAATCAATAAGAAGAAAGGGTTACCTTTATTTCATTCCTGCTCTTCTTGTGGAGAGCCTAAAAATAATCAATAACAACCAGAATGATTAAAAAAGGATCTGGGAAGGAATCATTATCAGTTGCTGAAAGAGAAAGAGATAACTTAATTTGGTGCTATAAAAACACAGCATTTTTTAAATGAATCATACTCAAAGTGAGTATTTTATCAGAGTTGTAGTCTTTCCAAGCACTATAGAGATGAATTAAGTAAATAATAGAGATGAATTAAATAAAGAGTCCGTATTATAAAGTAGAATTGTTTACATCCATTTGAAAAGTTTTCTACTATCGTTCCTCCTTGTGGTTACTGCATCCAATGCATAATCAAAATTATATTGAATTTTCCTTTTGTTCTATATCAAAAAACTGGCAATGTTTGTGAAAAGAGATAAATTTGCTTACTTTTCTCCTTATTGGTATAATTTAGCCATTTTAGTGCTCGTCATGTAGCAAAATGTTGCTTTCTTTTCTTTTCCTCTGCCACACAAAGCATTCAATCCATTATGACTCTGCTAACTGCTTAGACTCACTAGGAGTTAGGCAACCCACTGCCCTTTCAGCTTTCCTTACCATTTGGTAAGATTCCTGTGCTTGGGCCTTTGAAGTACTTTTCCTTTCTTTCTGGAGAAGAACAAAGAATCGTGCAGACCTGAGGCTGCAGGTTCCCATATGGTTATCTATTTTATTTCAACCCACACTGGAGTCCCCTCAAACTCCACCTGTAATATAATTGTAGCGGTATAATAACTGGCAATCAGTGGCATGGTTTCTTGACAGGAAAGAAACCTAAAACCTGTAGCGAAAGCCCTGAAATTGATTTTACCTATTAAAGAACAAAAATCCCTTGTACTCGATAATATTCAGTCTCCCAAATTAAAAAAAAAAACATAACTAGATTGTGCAGTGAAGTCCTCGCTGGAAGCAGCCATATTTGATCATGATCATCCTGCCTTTTGTATCAGCAATGTACAAGCACATGGTTAAAAGCTCCTTCCTATCAGCGCCAGTCATCAAGAGTTCTTCAATTCTCTCACACCAAGTGAGGAGTTGCCAGATTGTTTTAGACAGTGGTGAAATGTAAAATTTGTTATTACCGGTTCTGTGGGCGTGGCTTGGTGGTGGTGGGGGTAATATGACTGAGTGGGCATGACCATCTTTTTTTTTTTTTTACTTTTAAAACCTTTTTTTTTTACGACTTTTTCGACTGAAGAAGTTGTAAAAAAATGCTTTTAAAAATAAAAAAAAAGCCTCTGATGATTGTGCGGCTCAGCTGGGCAATGGGGGGGGGGGGGGAGTGGCAGGGATTTTTGCTACCGGTTCTCTGAACCACCCGCCTCCATCGCTACCGGATCAGGAGATCCGGTCCGAACTGGGAGCATTTCACTCCTGGGTTTCAACCAAAATAGATTGCCTGATTTTACTCCATGACTGGGCCCACAGGGACTCTGGTCACCTATCTAGATGATTAGAACACCTACTATATATTAGCAACTGTGCAAGTGGGAAGTGACAACAGCTTCTATTTTCAGGTTTGTTCTTCCCCGTGAAACTCTGGTCAATATCACAATTAATACTACTACCACATCCAATTTACTTTCCCGATCCCAAACCCATATTCATGGTCTGAAAAAGAGTTAAACCCAAATCTTCTGTGAGTTATATCTGTTATAGGGGGAGGGGGGATTCCTCCAGTTCTTCAGTGAAGCTTTTTATCCAAGACACCATCTCTCCAAAGGCCCATAACTTCCTGTTACCTCATCCCCTTTCCTGGTAATTCAGCCAATAATAGAGATTGCTATGTGTTGTGGCTGCTGTTATGTTATTAAAATGTGTACATTGCTTGACTCCCAGCAATTCTGAGTGGCTGGTATCAATCTACCAAGGAGCCCCTGCTACCAAGCCAAACAAAATTACAGTAAGGTAAGCGCATACCATAACATTGGTATGTTCTGCCATACCAATAAACTACCACTAATTACTCTCATCAAGTCCTTTGGTTTGGTTTCCTCTCCTAGCTTCTATTCTTCATATTAGTTCCAACTCTAGAACTTCCTGATCTGGTTCTGTCCAAACTGATACACCAAAAATGTTTGGCACCACTCCAACATATCATCATCTACCCATCATCCACTACTTTAAATCAACATCCTAAATCATTCCAGCACGCGGCCCTCTGAGAAAACAACTAGTCAGAATTCATCACAAGGAGAAAAAAACCTTCTGATAATAAATAATGATTTTAAAAAGCCTCAAAAGGCTGAAAGTAAAACACAGAATAAACCCAATGCCAGTGTGCTGTTTTATTTAACAGATTCTGCTTTCTGCTCATGAAACCGTACTCCAGGGGTGAAATGCTACCGGTTCGCTCCGATTTGGGTGAACCAGTAGTGATAAAAACTACCTATTCACCTGAACTGGTAGTAAAAAATGCTTTAAAAAGTAAGAAAAAGAGTTGGCCATGCCCACCCAATCACATGACCCCCCACCAAGCCATGCCCACCAAGCCACGCCCACAGAACCGTTAGCAAAAAAAATTGCATTTCACCACTGCCCTACTCTCTATAATGATAGCATAATTGTTTTTTTTTAAATTTGATTTATATGCTGCCCTTCTCCAGGGACTCAGGGCGGCTTACAATGTATTAAGCAATAGCCTTCATACTTTTGTATATTTATACAAAGTATAAATATTGCCCCCACAAACTGGGTCCTCAGTTTACCTACCTTAGAAAGGATGGAAGGCTGAGTCAACCTTGAGCCTGGTGAGATTTGAACTTACAGTAATTGTAGACAGCTGGTATTAATGACAATGCTTTTACTCTGCTGAGCTATCCAGGCTCTATTTTATATTGCTACGTGTTTAATTTACCCTATGAAAAGTGGTCAAATTAATTCAGATGGAGAATTCTAAAGGTTTACCCTGGAAACCTTTTCAGTAAAGCTGAAAATTGGAAGGATTTCTTTTGAACTAGGATAATTTTCTATTCAAGTACTAAAAGTACAGGAGAACTCCTAATATCCTTTGCACTTGACCTCCCTTGCTTGAACTCATAGAGTACTAAATGTTTTAATCCTAGGCTAAGTAAATACCAATGAATTTAATAGGACTTACAGTTAGGTAAGCCATAGGCTAGAAATTTCAGCTCATTTCTATGCTTTTTAATTCCCATCAACAAGAATGATTTGCTGTTGGGAACAGAACCTCTGTGTTCTATCACAATATATTTCTGATTTGATACTAACGCTAAGCAAAACAAGATAGGTATCCCTGTCATGATCTTACTAAGAGTCTACCAGTCCACATAGGACAGCTTGGAGACAATGTGCTTTCTACTTCCCCTTTTTGAAACTTCTATTTGAAGCATGTTCATATCAGTCCATCAGATGATAATCCTTCTACAGTTCAGGTATGATGAAGTATTGTGGATAGTGGCTTCTCTTATGAAAGCTTTGTATCTTTCCATACACCCTTCTCTGCATCCTGGATTAAAGTTTTCATCATGGTAGCTGGGAAATATGGGCACTGAAGACGTCAGCAACAGGAAGGTAGCAGCTTGGTGTAGATATGTCTCAAAGGATGATTTTCCAAGGATCCTGAATCTCCAGGTGTTTCTTCAAGACAATATTTAACAAGCAGCTTCTTAAAATTCCCCATAATGCAATTTGGAATGTCATGTTACATTTCTAACTCAGATTATATGTCACCTAATGTACTTATTTTAACATACTTTTATATTATATCACCTCAATGTGGTTTATCAAAAAAAAAATTTGTTGTAAAAACAATGAGTAATGTTCACATTGTTTTAATATATAGTTTTAAGGCTGATACTCTAAAGTGTGGGAGGTGGGTAGGGAGGAAAATTATGGAGAAATAATTTATCTGGTATTCATTTAGGGAGATTTCAGTGAGGAGAGAAATCTCCTATAATCTGCATCAGGAATGTTAGGAGTGAGAACATTCCAGGTTATAGGGGCCACCAGAAAGAACTACCCTTCCACAGAGCAAAAAATTTTGGCATTCCATGCAAACATAGAAGTCTTTCCCTCTTACTCAAAAGAGACCAAGAATGTCTCTCGTATCTGCTGACAGATGCTTGAAGCCCAACCACTGCAGTCTACAAGTCATATACATACAGAATTTTATCTTAGCAAGATTCAAAACCAGGATAGAATCTGAACAGGGCAAAACATTGGCTCCTTTAAAAAAAAAAAAAGATTGAATGTTTTCATAAATTTGGCCTACACTATACAATATTTGATTGCTCATCATTTATTCATCAAAAATAAAAAAATGCATAGTGTTCTCCTAATTGTCAAGCTAGAAAAGTGTTATATAAGGTTGGCTGTAAATCTGCAGAAGATTTCTGACAGCTGAAGTTGATTTGCTTACCGGTATTTAAAATTTCTCTCAAGAGTAAAACTTCTAATGCTCAAGCATTATCTAGTCTAGGTAAGTAGCAACAGAGTTGTCTTCTTTTTATGCTGTTTAATAGGTTATGTGTTTGTCTGCTGGTCTATAGATGCATTTTCATCTTTTCAGAGATTGCAAGGATAGCAATACCAGTTGATTTCCCTTTGGTAATGTACAAGTAGTATATCTCTACAATATTGCTTGGTCTACAAGTATCAAAAGAAAAAGAAGTAGAAGGAAACTGGAGGGGTAGATACAAGGGTATGTTAACTCTGGGTGCTTGCAAATGCCTGCTGTCTGTCTCTTTTTAACATTAGAAAGCAGGAGACTTTCTAAAGCATTCTGGGCTATTATTGGCTGGAGAGGGGATTTCCATTTGTATGGCTATGAATTAATTAAATGAAATGAATATGTATGTTATCACGGCCCCTTTATTTATTTATTTATTTATTTATTTATTTATTTATTTATTAGATTTGTATACCGCCCTTCTCCTTACGGACTCAGGGCGGTGAACAGCCGAAATAAAAATTCAATACATAAAAGTTAAAAATTAAAACACATATACATTAGGCTGAGAATTAAAACCAAATAAATATTAAAATGCGGCAACGCTACAAACATTAAAAATTTTAAAATTTTAAAAATTCTAAAAATGCGGCAGGGATCAGGCTAAACCGGCAAGTTGAAAAAGATGCGTCTTCAGGGCCCAACGAAACGTCCGGAGGTCGGAGATAATTCTCAATTCTGGAGGAAGATCATTCCAGAGGGTGGGGGCTGCCACAGAGAAGGCTCTCCCCCTGGGGGTCGCCAGCCGGCATTGTCTGGCTGACGGCACCCTGAGGAGGCCCACTCTGTGGGAGCGAACCGGCCGGTGGGAGGCAATTGGCGGCAGAAGGCGGTCCCGTAGGTACCCTGGTCCTAAGCCTTGGAGCGCTTTAAAGGTCATTACCAACACCTTGAAACGCACCCGGAACTCCACCGGCAACCAATGCAGCTCGCGCAGGAGAGGTGTAACGTGGGAGCGCCCCGATGCTCCCATAATTCCCCGCGCGGCCGCATTCTGTACCAGTTGGAGCCTCCGGGTGCACCCCAAGGGGAGCCCCATGTAGAGAGCATTGCAGTAATCCAGGCGAGAGGTGACGAGTGCCTGAGTGACTGTGCGCAGGGAGTCCCGATCTAGAAAGGGCCGCAACTGGCGTATCAGGCGAACCTGATAGAAAGCCCCCCTGGCCACAGCTGTCGTATGATCCTCCAAGGACAGCCGTGGGTCCAGGAGGACGCCCAAGTTGCGCACCCTTTCCGTGGGGGCCAATGATTCGCCCCCAATGACCAGCGATGGTGTCAGCTGGCTATATCGGGACGCCGGCAGCCACAGCCACTCGGTCTTGGAGGGGTTGAGACGAAGCCTGTTTCTCCCCATCCAGACCTGCACAGCTTCAAGGCACTGGGACATCACTTCCACGGCATCGTTGGGGTGGTCTGGGGTGGAGATGTACAGCTGAGTATCGTCAGCGTACTGATGGAACTCCACCCCAAAACCACGGATGATCTCACCCAGCGGCTTCACATAAATGTTGAACAGGAGGGGCGAGAGGACTGACCCTTGCGGCACCCCACACACTAGGCGCCTCGGGGTCGACCGCTGCCCCCCTGTCAACACTGATTGCGACCGGTCGGAAAGGTAGGAGGAGAACCACCGTAAAACGGTGCCCCCCACCCCCAGTCCCTCCAACCGGCGCAACATGATACCATGGTCGATGGTATCAAAAGCCGCTGAGAGGTCTAACAGCACCAGGATAGAGGAGTACCCCCTACCCCGGGCCCTCCAGAGATCATCCACTTAATGTATGAACACCTGAAACAGCTGCCACATTATGTGGACAGAGATAACAGTCTGACTCTTGGCTCAGTTCAACTCCCCATTTCTATTAAATGAAATTAACTTGAACAGTACCCATGGATAGGATAGGATAGGATAGGATAGGATAGGATAGGATAGGATAGGATAGGATAGGGGAGGGCAGGGCAGGGCAGGGCAGGGGAAGGGAAGGGAGGATACTTTATTTGGCCAAGTGTGATTAGGCACATTCTTTCACATATTTGCCTATTCCTTCTATAAAACTTGTTGATTGTAGTTGTCACTTATATTTCAGGAGAAACAAATTACATAATATATTTTAATTGGGTGCTTTATTCTTCATCATATAGCAACTTACCCAAACCAAAAGAGCAATAACAACATACCATACTTTTAACTCTGAGCCTCTCCAATTAACCTTTGCTCTTGCCAATTTAAAAAAAACAGCCCCATCAAGTTAATTAGCTGAGCTGATTAATCTTCTAACTAAATTGACTGAAGCTTGCACCTCTCAAGACTTTTAAATATCCTTCAGTCTCATAATACAGTCTAGTGCTCTTCATTTATTATCCTGTGTCTGCTTTTTGTCTCGGAACAAAGAAGGGAAGTACATCAAGAAAAAGCTGTTGCAGATGGAATCAGTATCATTAAGTAGAAGAAATAATATCACGAGATCTTTAGACGAAAGCCAATTTGAATGTACATTGTGTTTCAAGGCCCACTTCCTCTGCTCTGTAGATCTTTAAAAGGACCATCCCACCTGCGTCTGCCAAAACAAAAAGAATGTGCAGCCCACGTGATGTTATCAGTCCTTCCTGTGGTATGGCAACAGTATCCTGGTTGTTTCATTGTAGGAGAATTAGTAATTGTTTTCAAGAGAGGAATGATTCCGTTGGGTGGGATTTCATGGCATCTAGCTCAGTAGAAGTGGGTAGCCTTTGGAAGACACCCAGACACATGACACCATTCTCTGGCTGGGGAGGAACCAAACACAGCCATCAAAGCCATTAGTAATCACATAATTTTAAAGTCAGATTCATGAGATGAAGCCTTTTAAAATACGATAGGATAATTGCGTCATTTCAGAAACTGTCTTGAACCCCATATAACCTTATTTAATGCTATGATCTTGATTTCTAAATCAAGACAGAATTCTGTTTTCTTATAAACATATTGTAGCACTTGTGTGGATCTCATACCTTGCATTATACTTCAAAACTCTTCATAATTTTATACATGTAGCAATTTAAGCTGTTTTAAATCTAAAGGTTTGGATTGTAATTTGCATTTGTAGTTATTAATATCAAAAGTGGATCAAAGATATCTCAAGAGGTTTTATTTTATATTGCAAGAGGGAAATACTAAAAAGTATATCAGTTCCCAAGATTATTTCGGAGGGAGTGATTATGCCAACATATGGTTTTACTTTTCCAACTTTGAATTTGCATTTGTTTTGACCAGGTTTATGGCTCACTGCTGAACAAGTTTGGAAAATATAGGAGTTCAGGCCATGATATCATCAAGAATTTAAGAAATCTGGTCTGGGAAAGACTCTGATTCTATTTCCATGTATGGCGTTATCTGTAGAGCTGTATGGTTTGAAGTAATAAATAAATTATCTGTGAGCATCACATGTTTGAATGCTCTCTCTCAAAGCTTAAGATTCATAGGAAACAGAGCAGAGAGATTGTGTATCAATTTAAGGCATCTTCTTAAAACTCGAGTAAAGTGGAAAAAATCAAATATAATAGATTTAAGATGTCAGGTGACTAGTTTTTCAGCTTGAATCTCTTCAGCTGTCCACTTATCTGCAAATAAGCACAGTATGACAAATTCTGAATGAATGCCCTTGTACAGGACTAAATTGAAATCTTATAAGCCTTTTTGTATTTCAGTCATTACATATTAGATTATACAATGTGAAGTATAAGATCCATCAGCAAGATTTCTTTTTTTCTTTTTGAAAAAGGGATCTTATAATCGTTATCTAGTATCCGTTACTAGACAACAAGAATTATTTTCAGAGCAACTGAAATTGTAAAAATTAATAAATATTATGAGCTCAGCTTCTGTATAGTTTCTTTTTAAAATGAATCTGCTGGATGAAATGTTGAAGTTATCTTATTAACTACACTAAAACTAATTTAACAATTATTGCTTGGGAAGCATAATTTCATAAAGGAGATTAAAACTATTAAACAAGCAAATGCTACCTCTCTTACCAATTTACTGTTCCTAGGAGGCTTCTTGTAGCTGTTGCTCTTTGGAAAAGAAATTAAATTTAACTGAATGAAACTTTTTATGTTATTTATTTATTTTACTATATATAAAGTGTTGAGAGTCGCTTCAACAGTTAGACGGGAGGCATATAAATTTAATAAATAAATTGCACAGTAGATATAACAATGGATTGAATTCCCTATTTAGCCACAAAACTGGGGAATAATTTTAGCTAGACTAAGTCATCTGTTTCAAATTTCAGTTTTCTTTCTATTGGCATTAATTCTGCTTCAGAGGTTTTAAAGATAAGACACATCAGAAAGATATAAAGCAGCCATAAACCTGGTTAGTTAAGGAAAACTATAAACAGACCAACAAACCCTATTAGTAAAATGTTTAGTAATTCTGTCTACTCAACTCTTTTAAAGATGATAGAATTTATCTTTTCCATTTATTTAATGCCAGACTTGAGCATCAGATGTCATCACACAAATGTATTAGTTCATCCCAATAAACATGAAATTGGATGTTTCCAATTAATTGAAATGTTTTAACCTTTGGTTATTACATAGTCCAAGATATAGGAGTGTAACTCATGTATGCAACATGTGTATTTGTGACGGGAATTATTTAGATTATTTTCCCAAGAACAGCATGTTATTTGTTTAACCGCATGTTATTTGGATTGTGTAATAATGCCATAGCAACCTTTCTGAAAATAGTAATGAATGAATTGTGGTAATGGCAGGGTGTTATCTCTTGATAAGAGTTTTTTTTTTAATATAGAAAATCTTGCCAGACTGGTCTGGCAGCCTCTAGACCATTCCATTCAGCTATGTGATTCACATTTTTCCATGCTGAAGCCAGTTTTTAAGCTACTCATATATAGCCTACTCATCCAGGAACACTGGATATATGGGTCCCCTTTACACCCTATTATTAAAACAACCCTCTGAAATAGTTTGGACTGAGAGATAGTGACTGACCCATAATTACCGCATGGTTATTTTGGTTGAATGCATCATTCTGTTATTCCTATATGTTATCTAATCATTAAACCACAAATATTCTCAACAGTGCATTCCTGCCCACATGTCACAGTGACAATGATATTGTTATCATTGAATAATACATACTGAATTGTTCATCTTTCATATCTGGAAACATATGCTGACATATCTAGATAAACCCTCTGCAGTGGTGGGATTCAGCCAGTTCTATCCGGTTCTGGTGAACAGGTAGCTGTGGCTGCGGGAGGCTCCGTCAACATCCCATTTTTGATGCTCTGTGCATGCGCAGGTCCTGAGCATGTGTGGAGGTAGCACATGCGAGTGAAGCGAGCCTGCATGCACACGCTCACATTTGTGAACCAGTAGCAAAGGTAAGTAAATACCACCCCTGGCCCTCTGGATATTATATGGGTACATTTACTTTTCTGGACATCCACAGCTGAGTTCCCATCAGTTGGTATGATGTACCTTGTGGGATAACATATTATTGTGTAACTAGGGTGAAAAGAATAATAGGATAGGATGTTAAATGTCGCTACTGCTCATTGCAACCTACTATCACCACAGTAATGTTCAGCATTACCTTTGCACAGCGGTGAAATGCTTCCGGTTCAGACCAATTCGGCCCAACTGATAGCGATGGCGGCCAGTGGTTCAGAGAACCATTAGCAATGGTGGTGTGAGGCTCTACCCACCCGCCCGGTCATCATTACTTCCTGGTTAAAACCAGGAAGTAATGGTGACTGGGCAGGTGGGTGTAGCCTTGTGCCGCTATCGCTACTGGTTCTCCAAACCACCGGCCTCCATCACTACTGGTTTTAAGCAGAGAGTAACTTGTTTTTTACCCTCTGCGCATATGCAGAAGGGTTTGTGCATGCACAGAGGGTCCAAGCGCACATGTGCACTTCCGAACTGGTTGGAAAGGTAAGTAAATTTCACCCCTGCCTTTGCAGGAAGGAAACTTCAGTCCTTGTTTTCATGTCATTGTTGACTCCTGATGACTGCCTAGGCAAGTCCCTGCAGTTTGCTTGGCAAGATTTCATTGTCTTCTTCCTGTCTTTCTTTCACTGAAAGAAAGTGGCTGGCCTAAGGTCATCCAGATGGCTTTGTGCCTCATACAAAATTAGAAGTCATGATCGACCAGTTTCTAACCCGGGGCTAAGCATGACATCAAACTGGGTCTCTATCCTTGGGTTAACTTCTTGTAAAACTGGAGTCCTTTTTTGTGCAGGACGGTCTTTATGCTTACTGAAATATACTGTAAGTGTAGAGTTACTGACAACATGTTGATATCTCGAGAATTTTGTATTGATTATTTTGGGGAAATGCATTGTATTATATTAAGTTTCTAATATATTATTATATTTCACACAGTGGTTAGTTTTTATAATTTATGCTATTTATATTCTTTACTATGGATACAAACACACATGCATAAATATATATATATATATTGGTATTATTTTTGTTAAAAAAATAATAAACTAATTTCAAATTCTTTAAAGCAATCTTCTACTGTTATATGAGGATAGGATAGTCAAGTTCGCTACTCCAAAGAGTGGATAAATAATGCCAATTCCATCAACTTCTTTCAAACCTGAAAACATTTTTCATAGCGTTTCATAAACCTTTCATTAATAGTTCTAGAATAGAACTTTCCAATATACTATATATCTTCAGTAGATTATACAATACAGGTAAATCCTCAGAAAAGAATGGTAATTGGGGTGGATATGGGGTGGGCATTGCTAAGCAACAGAGTCACAAAACGCAACTTCACACAACCATACCAACTTACAGTGGCAGTCTCCAACAATTCCAGTTGTCATAGTTAAGTAAATCCCATGCAGTGGTTAGATATGATGCCATTTGGAGCCTCCTGCAGGCTTCCCCATTGACTTTGCTTGTTGAAAGCTGGCAGTGTCACCTAACTGTGGGACAGTGCAATGTTGTAATGGCAAGCTAGTTGCCAAGTGCCCTAACTGCAAACATGTGACCTTGGGGATGCTGTGATAGTCACAACTATGAGAACCAGTCGTAGTTCTGTGCTTTCATAACTGAACGGTTGCTGAATGAAGATTACCTGCATGAAGTTCTTCATGGAAGCCTTGAAGGCTAAAAATGTACTAGATTTCTCTCCCCTTTCCCAATATAAAAATCTGATGGAAATACTCTAAGTGGCCTTTGTGACCCAGCTGATACAATTAGCATCCCTGTGTCTATTTCCTTGGTTTGCTGGCGTGTATAACTCAGTGAAGCAGGAACTATGGTTTTGATTGTGAGGCCCTAAACCGATGGGAATAATATATCAGACTTTGTCTCAAGAAATCAAGTTTTAAACTTGCACTGGACTTCAGTAGGGAATTTGAGGCTAGCCGCCCTTCATCAGCCCAACCTACTCGAAATACTGTTGCTGTGGTGATAAAATTAGAGGAAATTCACATGTAAAAGTGCCTTTAGACTTCTGAAGCCCTATTCCCACTTGCATTTTACTACAGCAGGGACATGTTCTGGTTTATTACTGTTGTAGCTCCATGATGCTGCATATAAATGCAATGAATTCTAATCACTTATAATAATTCTTTGTCATGTAACTGCTGCTCAGTAAGCAAACACAATCAATATAGCACTTTATAACTGCTGTGTTTAAAATGTAGGAACAATCACGCATTGTTCCATAATATTGTAACAGCAGGAAAAGAGGGAGATTAGAAAGATAGTATATATTTACAGCAATCACCTTTGTTGATTTTTTTTTTTAAAAAACTATTTGGTGTCTAGAATGTAAAGAAATGAACTTTACAAATTAATTGTGTGATTATAATTTCCTGCCTACAAATTCCTTTGCCCTAGGAGAGCTATGAGTAGGATGCCTGGCTTTCCAAGTTTAGAAGTTTTATGTCTATGGAGATTTTCAGTTGTCCAAATCATGGTTGCCCCAAAGGTGCTTTTTTCAAGAGGCAACTGGACTTTCCTTGTTTTTCCTTGAAGACATTTTGCTTCTCTGTCCACATTCTGGACAGAGAGGACCTCTGGTTTGAAAGAGGGGTCAAAGAGGCCAACTTCTTTAAAATTGAACAGACCTCTTTCAACAGAGAGGACAGGAATATGCCTATCTCCCATCTCCTGTTTACAACACAGTCCTTTCAGCCATTCCAAAAAGGTTCCACATCCATTTGCATTATTCAGGTGACTCTGAGGGCACAGATAAACCTCCAAGTGGCCTCAATGACTCTCACAAAGAGTGCTAATTACCAGTTGACTGCAAGGAATATAAATCCTTCCATTCCCCATCATTCAGTCAGAACTGAAGAAGTTTCTTTGAGGAGAAGCAAAACGTCCTCAAGGAAAAACAAAGAAAGTCCAGTTGCCTCTTGAAAAAAGCACCTTTTTAAGAAGTTATGTTTTAATATTATTGTTATTATTATTGATCGCATGAAATTGGAGGGAGGGCTTTTCTCTTCCTCTCTCAGCAGATTTCCTAGCTCTCAAGGAAGGTATCCTAATTCTGGACAGCCAGTCAGCCAAGCAGCTGTTCCCTCTGCTTATCAACACATCACACTTTGAACCATGTCTGCCAAAAAGAGCCCCCGAGGCTGAGACACTGAAGCACATTTTATTCAATAGCATGTGGAAACTGTAATGAACCGAAAGAGCTGTCAGAAAGAAATCTTTGGAAGGAGGAAAGGAATATTAGGAGAAAAGAGCATAAAGAGGATCAGATGGGGAGTGTGTTGTGTGCTTCATAAGCCAGTTTTTTAATTTTTTAAATTTTATTCTGTATTTTTCATCAAGCATGTATTTTATGACACATACAAGTGTAAACATAATTATAAATACATGAAAAGGATACGAATAAAAGAAAACATTAGGACAGGGATGGTAGGCATGTTGGTGCGCTTAAACACATCCCTTAAAGACCTCTTACGAATGGGGTGAGGTCTACAGGAGACAGTCTAAGGTTAAAGTTTTGGGGGTTTGGGGAAGAAGCCACAGAGTCAGATAATGCATTCCAGGCATTGACCACTCTGTTACTGAAGTCGTATTTTCTGCAGTCTAGTTTGGATCGGTTTACCATGACTTTGTATCTATTGTGTGCTCTTGCAGGTATAGTTGAAAAGGATTGTACAGATTACCCTCCTTGTCTGTAACACAGATTCTGGCTGATGCAGTGAGAAATTGACTGATCTGAGCCAAGAACTAGTTACTGAATAGATAGCAGGCACAATAGTTCTGAATCCTCTACAGATCTACTGTCTCTCTCTCCTTTGTTTCATTTTCTTTCCTCTTTATTGCATCCAAGTCTCTTGAGCCCCTTTGAGCTGAAGTTGTAATTCAAGTAGAGCTGACATACTGACATACTGCGTAGGTCAGGAGGCAAGAGAAAAGGATGACATTTGTTTCAATTTGCCTTCTATCGCTTGAGGAAATGTAGAGACAGACAATAAGTCTGCAGGCTGAAAGGACAGGCGCAGGGTGTGTGGGCATATTTCCTTTAAGAAAGAACACCATGTCATACTTTGCGTGGAAGTTCAGCCTGCCATTGATTTCTGCTTGGCTTCTGGCATTATACTTATCCCATTGTGTACACAAGCAACTCGATGGGGAATCTTGATTGAAACAGATACTGAAATATTTCATGCTGTTCATTGTTAAGTACCAAGACTAAATGAAAAAGTCTAGATGAACTGTGAAGGCTTCTGTGAGGCCAATGTAGATTTTTTAAGAAGCATCCATTAATGATTGTAGTAGCATTATTATTATTATTATTATTATTATTATTATTATTATTATTATTATTATTATTATTATTATTATTATTTTAAAATCCTGTATTAGGGCAATATTTTCATTAGACAGCTTTGAAGTTTACAATTTCTGGGTAGCCATTTTATTTTCTAGAATTCTTCATTAAGTAACAAAGCAAAAAAGTATTCAGATAGTTTATGATAGAAACTGAGAAACATTTTTAAACTTTAGGAGGTATTGTCATTATTTATATTTCTACCTAAGACTTTCTTTTGCCTGAAAGTACAAGTGTTCCCATACTGAAAATAAAACAGGTATTGTACATTATATTATGTTGGCAGGTTTTATTAGCAAAGCATGAGGGACTCAAAACTTTCTCTGACAATTGACATCATATAGAATACTAAAGATAAAACTCCAAAGCTCTGAAAATATTCTTCCTCTCATTGTATTTGTACCCAAGAAAGCTTTCAGTTTCTCAGAAATTGGAGATAGATCCATATATATCTTTTTAAAAATGTTAAAAAGCTTTGCTTTTGATACATTTTAATCAAAATTCTTATTTGGAGTTAAATATTGCAGAACACAAATCTGCCCTATTTCTAAATCTTTCTATTTAAAGGGGAATATTTTCCTTTCAAAAATCATATTTTAAAAAACTTTGATCCCATAAACCAAAAATAGAGTTTGAAAATCATCTGGTTCTGTATCCATGGCTGCTGTACCAAAGTACGGTACATAAAATATCATTAAGCTTCTGGTTTTTTAAAAATCATGTAAATTCTCAATCTCCTGATCTGAAACAGGACTACTATAAGTACGAATAGGGAAGCTTTTTCCTCAGTATCCTTTTTTAAAAAAGAATAATTCTTTCCCTTCCAGCTCTCACAGGTCTGTATGTGTGTTTGTATTCATATTCTGATGTCTCTGAATTCTGCAGGGACATCTCTTGGGACTCTGATTTTAGAAAAGAGTACTTAACATGCCTCAGGTCTTTAGCGTGCTTTTGTATTAAAACAATTTCACATTATGTAATTTTCTGCTTAACTCCAGGGTCACTCCTGTCTCAGTCAGTTCAACAGAAACAGCCCTGATTCAGCATCATCAAGCCGGTGTGCAATATTTAAAAGGGGAACATACTTAATGTTTTAATTAGTAAAAGCTAGTAACAATAAACTTTGGCCGCTTTTAAGAGATTTATGAGCACATTCTATAAATGTGTTTAATTTAACTGGCAAATGGAAGGAATTAACAAGGGCTTTACCTAAGACTATTTCATAGATTACATAGGTCAACTTAATTCTACTTCTCTGACAAGTGGACTGGTGTGATAGTTATAGAATAGAATAACAGAGTTGGAAGCGACTTGGAGGTCTTCTAGTCCAACCCCCTGTTCAGGCACGAAACCCTATACCATTTCAGACAAATGGTTATCCAACATTTTCTTAAAAATTTGCAGTGTTGGAGCATTCACACCTTCTGCAGGCAAATTGTTCCAACAATTAATCAATAATTAATTAAAACATTATGTATGTTCCCCCTTTAAATACGTTTATGTTTATCCAATATATATTGAATAATCAATATTACATCTTAGATATCTCTTATCACTAATAATGGAATTTGCCAAAATGTTCTTAGCTTGAGTTTGTTTGTTTGTTTGTTTATATCAAATTTAGCAGGTGACTACTTTCCTCAGATAAAGATTGTGGGAAATATACAAATAAAATATTTAAACATAAAAACTGTATATAAAATGTAAAGAGACAAGGCTAGTTAAAATTTAACATTAAAAGTTAATTAAAAGGCAGGTTGACAATCTTCAGGATGTTAACCAGACCCATAACTACTTGCTTCTTTGTGAGGCCCAAACAAGATGGCAGAGCCAGGTCTGAAAACCCAGGAGAAGAGGGGGCTTGCCTCAGTTTGGGGTGTGGGGTGGGCGTATGTTGTACTGGGTTGGAGCAATAGCAGAGCAGACTATCTTCTTGGAGTCTATCAGTCAGAATTCTTTAGCTGATGGGGTCCCAACATAACTTCCCTGCCTGACCAGGTGAGATTGGCTGATATAATGGGATGAAGATGGTTCCATAGGTAATCTGGCCCTATGCTATTGCAGTGAAGTCAGCAGCGGAGGTGGGCCTCTTTGATTAATGTTTTCAGTAAATAGGAGTTTCTTTGATTAATATTTCTCATTCTTGAAGGAACAAAGAAAACTATGTACAGCCTGATAAGAGAACTGGTTCAAACCTGTGAAGGATACTGACTTGAACTTTAGTTACTTGAAAACTCATTTTACCTCATTGTAATGTAAAAATCACACCTCTTGAATATGTGGATGAGCGTTAAAAAGATCATGTTAAGAATATCATGGGATGGTACAAGCAATCGAGGCAATCTATCAAGAACAGACAGCACAAATGGTTATTAATGGAAGTTTAATCACCAATTTTCATATACAGAAAGGAACTAGACAAGGTTGCCCGCTATCTCCATTGTTGTTTATTTTAACTTTAGAAGTCTTGTTGAATTCTTTACGGGATTCGAATAAACTGAGTGGAATTGTCGTAAGGCAAAAAGATTATAGGACAAAAGCATTCACAGATGATCTGGTTGTAACCCTAACACGACCTTTGGAATCAATCATCCAGATGAAAAATACTATTGAGGAGTATGGTTTGGTCTCAGGTTTTAGACTAAACCAGAAAAAGACTAAGATGATAGTTAAGAACATGTCGGAACCACAAAGGACTGAACTGGAAAGGGTGGCAGGCTTTGAAATAGCTACAAAGGTGAAATATCTAGGAGTTCGGGTTGCAGCGTCGAACATAAAACTTTTTTCAAAATAATTATGAGGTTTTGTGGCATAAGATTCAAAAGGACCTTGAAATATGGAAGAAACTGCAACTATCTTTACTTGGAAGAATAGCAGCAGTTAAGATGAATGTTCTACCTAGATTTCTGTTTTTGTTTCAAATGATTTCAGTGCTTAAGAGTGATAAAACGTTGGCCGAATGGCAGTCAGGTCTAAACAAATTCATTTGGAATGAGAAAAAGCCAAGAGTCAAGTTTAAAATTATGCAAGATGTTCGTGAAAGAGGTGGCCTCAAAGTTCCAAACCTCTGTCTATATTACGAAGCTGCAGTGTTGACACAAGTGGGTGACTGGTTTGGAATAACGAAAAATGACATTATGAATTTAGAAGGCCATGATTTGGATTTTGGTTGGCATGCATATTTGTTTTATGAAGACAAGTTGGATAATGTTTTTAAAAGTCATATACTGAGACAGGCGTTGATGAGAGTTTGGAAGAAGCACCAGTTTCAATTGGATTACAAAATACCTTTGTGGTTGGATCTTGGGCAGATTATGCCAAATATAAAGTCACTCGGGGGGATTTTATACAAAGAGATGCTTTTTAATGATGGGGGCAGATGGAACTTGAAGTCCTTGAAAACTCTGTTGGAAGACGGGAAGAATTTAACTTGGTTGCAGTATTCTCAGCTTCAATCGAGATGGAGAGAAGACCAGAAAATTGGACTAATGCTACATGAAGAAGATTTGGTGATACAGATGAAACAGAAAGGGCCGATGCATATTAAGAGGGTGTATAATTTATTGCTAGAAAGAGATTCAGAGAGTGAATTAGTTAAGGATTGTATGATAAAATGGGCACAAAATTTTGCAGAACCAGTGATGTTAGAAACATGGGAAAAGATCTGGGTCCAGAATGTTAAATTTACACAGGCACAGAATTTGAGGGAAAACTTTTATAAGATGTTTTATAGATGGCACTTAGATCCTAAGAAATTATCATGTATGTATCCAAATGTTCAACCTAAATGTTGGAGGTGTGATTGTTTGGATGGTACATATTTTCATATTTGGTGGACTTGTAGAAAAGTGAAAGCATTTTGGATTAGACTTTGGTGGGTAATGCAGAATGTTTTAAAAAAGAAGCTTCAATTTTCTCCGCAATTGTTTCTGTTAGGTATAGTTAAGGATTGTTCACCGAGTGATACGAGATTGATTTTGTATATGATTACTGCAGCTAGGTTACTGATTGGTCAATATTGGAAAAAAGATAGTGTGCCTGCCATAGGTGAATGGAGGTCAAAGATGGCTAGTTTTGCGGAAATGGCAAAGATTTCTGCGTACTTAAAAGACAGGACCCATGAAGTTTTTGTTAGGGAATGGAAAAAGTGGGTTGATTATGTGCAGAATAAATATCAAATTAAGAATCTTCAGTTAGTTTTTTGATAGAGGTTGAAGAAATATAGAATTATTTTTATTGTTATTACTATGTTAAATATATATATTATATTATTGTCTAGATAATTATTAACTTGATATAAACTTATATATTTTGGTTATACTGCTGTCTTGAACAAAAAGAAGGGAAAATTTTTATGTTTGAATTAGGTTTAATGGGGCATTTATAATTTTTAATTGTTTAAGTTTTCCTTTTATTAGTAAAGAATTTTGGATTAATCTTACTTTTGCTAAAATATATGATATATATTGTGGATCTCACCTATATCTAATGTTTAATAATGTTTGATATATAAAACTTATGTTTTGCATGTAACGGAAGTCAGGGGGGGGACGGATGGGGGGAAGGGGGGGGAGGGTGGAAATATGGGGTTAAAATTGTATTGTAAAACTTTTTCAAGAAAAAAAAAGAATATCATGGGATGCTATGGAATGTTAGAGTTACTGAGCATACATGCTGCATCAGAGATGTATCAAATGATATTAATCAATGAAGGAACTCATTCTAAACCCTATATGTTTGAACTGTAGATAAAGTGATTTCCATCTTTGTTTATGCATAAATAAGGAGATTTTAATCTACCTTTCTGGTTTGGATTCTGTTTGGGCAAGGCACATCTGGCTAATGGATCTGCTGATGTTTACACTTAATAGAAGGTCTTTAAAGGTCATAACCGATACCTTGAATTGGACCTAGAAGCAAACTGGCATGCAACTCAAACAGCAAAGGTGTTACATGTGCTATTTTTTGGTCACCTAAGATCGTTCACATTCTTACTAGCTGAAGATACATTTCAAGGACAATACTATTTAGAGCTCATCGCAATAGTTCAAGCAGGAGATGACCAGGGCATGAATGACTGAATGGAGAGCCTCCCAAACCAAGAAGGGTTGTAATTGGTAAATAACATGAAGTTAAGCAAAGACCATGATTGCCAGTTGCTCTTTAAGTAGGAGCTGGACAGAGGTGAAATTCAAATATTTTTACTACCGGTTCTGTGGGTATGACTTAGTGGACATGGTGTGGCTTGGTGGGCATGGCTTGGTGGGTGTGGCAGGGGAAGGATACTGCAAAATTTCCATTCGCACCCCACTCTGGGGCCAGCTAGAGGTGGTATTTGCCAGTTCTCCGAACTACTCAAAATTTCCGCTACCGGTTCTCCAGAAGCTGTCAGAATCTGCTAGATTTCACCCCTGTGCTGGGGGTCTAGGAAGACCCCCAGATTATGCACTTGGTCTGTCTTAGGTAGTGCAACCCCATCCAAAACCAAAGATTATAAACTCCTCAATGTAGTCTCTCCCCATCCATACCCACTTCATCATTGAAATCTCTTCTTCCAAATCCAGGTCTCCACATCCTCCAGGCACCATCTTAGAATGTCCATAGCATCACTCATTTCACCCACAACAAAGATACACTGTATAGTAGGCTATTGTTAACTTTCTGATGATACCTTATCCCATTACATAAAAATAGCTGAATTTAATATAAACAGAACAGCAGTCTTAAGGATAGAACTGAAATAATGAAAATTAATTAGCATTTGTAGAAAAGTTGTGATATTATAAAGGAAGCAATAGGTAATGAAATCTGCATTTTTTTAAAAAATTGCTTGGGCACAAATGGACCTGTTGCTCCAGCCCTAGCCTTTATTATTCCAAATGCAGATTGCAAATCCTCATATATCCCACAAAATGGACAATTTTGTTATTTTGACCTGTGTAATTTCAATTATTACAATCAAAGTAATCTGTGTTTTTTTTCCTTTCCTCTTCCTTAATGCATAATGACATTGCATGTTCTTGTTAACAACTTGAGCAAAAAAACCCATACTATGCTAGGCTTTCATTTTAAAGAAACGACTCTAATCTGCTACTGGGAGAAAAAGCAAGACAATTTACACTGGAACATGGTATTGAAAGATTTATGATTCTGTGCTAAAAGACTGTTTATAAAATACTAAAAGAAAATGTCAAAATTAATACTTCAGAGAATAACTGTATGAATCCAGATTTGTAGATTTCCCCTAGTACTTAACCTAATTCTAAACCGAGTATTTTTAAAAATGGTAAGATAGCTGATGTACAGTTAATCTCTCTCTTTCTCTCTCTTTTTTAATCAACATTTCCAGAGGCCTATGGGGATTCTGAAAACAAACATCCTTTGATATTTATATTCCTGGTGCATCCATACCAGTGCCCCATCTTTTAAAATATGCATATAGGGCTGTCTTCTTCATGTTAATACTTTCAAGGGCTGGATTTTAGGGGCAATGTTTATTTTCCTACCGGTTTACTTACACTGCAATATCAGCTAGCAATAAAATATTATAAATACCTGCAACAGCAGGTATTTTTATGACAGCGAATGATCAAAAATAGAACTTAAAGTTAGCATTACTATTTTATCTTGCCGAGTTCAAAAGGAGTTCACGCTGTACCACTATGCTTAAGCCAATATTTCAAGGGTGGAAGAAAGTTCAACATTCTTCATGTTCCTGTCCATTCTTAATTTGTGCACCAGAAGCAGCAAAGGAATTGCTCCTGAGGAAGACCATATATGTGTTTGTGTAATTCACTGCTTAGTTAATTAGCCATATTTCATACAAGTGTATGATCTTAGGTGTATATCCTAAAATGTTTTTGCATCTTTCTTCCTTAGAAGATCCATTAGTTTAGAAATAAGCTTAACTTTTCCGGGGCATACATTTCCAGATGTGAGTTGCAGCATATCAAGGGCTCTTCTTGATCAAGTCAACACAGCTAGTATTTTGTTTTTTGAATAGGATTTGAAAATTTAAGGTATTTGGGTATCTGCAAGGTGAGTTCCTAATTATTTAATTTAATTTATAATTTTTGTCTGCCTAATATTACATAATAATCCTAGCCAACTCCCAACAAAACCAATGAAGCAGTAATAAAGCAATCATATCACAAAGCAATCCTGCGCTTCCCATCACTGTACCATAACTTCCGTCACCTCTACATAAACTGGCTTTTTCCCAATTCTCAAGCCCTAGGGGAGAAATCCCTATATGCATCAAATTCATCATCTTCCAGAAGGCTAAAACAGTAGGAGACCCGTGAATCTCAGGTGCTAGGTTGTTCCAAAGGTCTGGGGCAGCTTCAGAGAGGGCATGTCTCCTAGGTCCCACCAGATGACAATGTGGAAAGGATTTTGCCGAATAAGGCACCCAAACTATTAAACAGGAAGAAAAGGCCCAAAACATTGGTCTTCCTGCATATGGGATCTTTGGGTACCATGAAAGCGATACTGGCAAACTTAATGCCTCTCTTTTGGTGCCAAGAAGCAGTGTGTATTCAGCATGTCCTTGCCCCACTGCTTTTGAATAATATCCAAGAGATGGTGGTAGAAACACCTGGTTGAAGTCCCTGTTGAAGCAATCCCTCCCTGCATATAGATATTCTACAGGATAGGCAGAAACCTTTCTCCATGGCCCCTCCATGATAAGGCCAACAGAGTTCACCTTTACGTTGCCCATTGAAAGTTGCAAGATGAAACAATTTAACAACAGCCTGTCACTCAGCTACCATTTTAAGGGAGAAGAAAAAAATGGAAATAATGGAGTTCAGCATTGCTCTTTAATTTTTAAAAAGATTTTCTTTAATAATATGAAAGCCTATTTCAAGGACCATATCCGCTTTCTGGTTATTCCCACTGGCAGGTTTTCTGTGCTGAATAATTCATCATATTTTTAGCCTGTGTTGAGCGTTGCCTAAAATTGCAAAACTTACCAAACTCAATTTAAAGTTTTTCACCTTAAGCCACGCATTTCATAAATAATACATTTTTCTTCTAATAAGCATGTTTCAGTGGATGGCAAATTGACTAGATGCCATCCCTTGATCCTGTTTATTTTTCACATGAAAGGCAGGAAAAAGGGATAAAGTATTTTGCCCAAAACTTTCAAACCCTGGGAAAAAAAATACAGCTCCTTAGAAAGGCTAGCACAATGTATTGAAACTATATTATTCTTTAAAGTGATACATGCAATTATATCCCTCTGTAAAATTATAGTTGGTAGATGTTCATTTGAAGAGTTCACTATAAAAAGGAATTTGCATCCAGCTTGTTTTATGGGCCCAAAAACTTACTGTAATTGTAGTGAAGGTCTGCTCTATCATTAAGCAGAAAGGTTTGCCATATTGTTTGATAAAAACTTTAGAAAATGATGCAACAAAAGAATCCAGTTTATTAAAAAATGAACTAACTTAGAAAACGTGTATGTGGAATTACAATGTGCCTTTTCTGGAACTTTTGTCTAGTACTTATGAAACCAACCTTAGTCCTTTAACTTAACTGGGAATAATTTCCAGGTTTCCTGGTTTAATTCCCAAACACAAGTGGCTACTTATTGTGAGGAAGTTGGTGTTTTCCAAAAGTTAAACTTACCCATATTATAGGGAGCAATGGTGTTCTTCACAATACTATTCATCTTTCTTTTGATTCCAGATATAGAAGTGAGTCTAAATTAATGTTCTTAAACACAGTTAGTTTGCCTCTTGTGACATTCTCTCATAAATAAACAATATACTTAATATACTCATAAAAAAAAATACATTTAAAGAAGGCACTGGTTTGCACTAATTCTCCTAAGAGAAAATGCATTGTAAAAGGAGTCAGGCATATTTGATTTGTTTGCCTATAATACTGTATATGATCCTGTAGCCTTCAGATGACACCTAGTCAAAGGCTATTGGTAATAAAAGAAGCTGCGCCAAGTGGAAATTTGGCAGTGTGCTCTCTGTAGAGCACCCTGCCCAACTTTAGAATTTTTGTTCTCCTTCTTTGATTGTACTTCACGTATCTTTTAAGCCATCTGATAACAGACAGGAAGCTTCTGGAAACTGGAGCAGTAGTTCTCTTTGTTCACAACACAATTCCTCAAGTGTATCCTTTCCTAATTATGTAAGCAGCGTACAACATGAACCCAGGATGTCCTATTCATACAGATATAAACAAGGGGTTTTCTGATACGTGAAGACAAGAAAGCTACATAGCCGCAATGGAATTAGAATATGAGAAACTGATCGTAAACATGAACTTTAAAGCAAACTAATTCTGTAATCCAGGCCTCTGCTAGATATTTTGTTTCTGAAACAGAACAGCAAATGGCAAGATTCACTTAACTGAGGTGCCTAATAGCAATAGCAATAGCACTTATATACTGTTTCACAGTGCTTTACAGCTCTCTATAAGCTGTTTACACAGTCAGCATATTGCCCCCAACAATCTGGGCCCTCATTTTACCCATCTTGGAAAGATGGAAGGCTGAGTCAACCTTGAGCCTGGTGAGATTCGAACTGCCAAATTGCAGGCAGCCGGCAGTTAGCAGAAGTAGCCTGGAGTATTGCACTCTAACCCCTGCGCCACTGTGGCTCAATCCTTTGAACCAGCAGTACTTTCTTTGCCTCATGAGGAGGAAAATATTAAAATATGTTTTCTTATAAATAGCAATCAAAATGTTGCATTTGTTTCCCCCCCATGATGATTAAGTCTGTGGCCTGAGGTAGACACTTTACTAGCTAGCCTTATTTAAATTGTTCAAACATCCTAAAATATTGATTTTCTGGGGGCCTCCTGACAAAGCTGATCAAAGAATTTTTTTTTTTTTGGACAAAGCTGACTAAAGACATGCTTTATGTTTAAGGTATAGTCAAAGATGGTACCACCCTCTTTTCTCTCTTCAGAAATTTACTTTGTGGCTCTCAACAATATCTCAGAGCATAGACCTGCCAAGTGAAACACATTTTCTGTGAAAAAGAAATTGTTGTGGGGCTTAGGAGAAATAAGGGGAAACATAGGGGGAAACTTTTTATTTCTATCATTTGACACCTGAGATGACAGCTAGGGAGTGGAGATACACATTAAAGAATTGCTCCATAGCATATTGATAAATTCTATAATTAAATGAGCATTTTCTTCACACGTGGACAAATGTTATTAGTAGCTGGGGCCACTTCCTTCTGACCAAGGGCAGTGGTAAGAAGTGGAGACAACTTCTATCTTCATTCTAATTCTAATTCTAATCTAATTCTAATCTTCATTCTTTACTTCATCAGATTTCCTTTTTCAACAAGACTAGAAGAACGGAAAGGCAAGTTAGGATCTGTTATAGAAGAAACACACTTCCAGTCTTACAGTGAAAAAATATGGATGTGTGCAAGAAGAAAATAAAGAAGGGTTGTAAAAAGTTGCTAATAGTGTTTATTGTTGTTTGTGCTTTCAAGGTAGTCTTGACTCCTGTCAACTTTCTGGACAAGATCTTGCCATTTTATTGGCAGGATTTTGGAAGTGGTTTGCCACTATGCCCTTCCTAGGGCAGAGCAAAAGTGACTGGTCCAAGGTCACCCAACTGGCTTCATGCCTCAGGTGTCACTAGGTTGACTGTCTCCTGGTTTCTAGTTTGGTGTTTTTAATAATGCTCTGAATAATAAAATTACTACTAACACTAATAATAATATTAGCTTGCTGTTAATCAAGTTGTTTTGTTTTTACAGCAAAGGATGTACTTTGAGAATAGATTGAAACATCCAGAAAGTGAGTTTACATTTTCCTAATCCGATAAGAACCGAAGAATGAAGTTAATCTGTGATTCTTGAATTTAACCTACTTCTGAAAATTCATCTTTTCCTGGAAGCAATAATGATATTAATAAGTAATTTCAACATATACAGGGATCTTGTTTTATCTCATTATGCAGCCAGAAATAGAAATAAAAATTGGCATGCATCCACAGGGAACTGTCTTCTATGCTTGCAGGATCATCATGAACATTATCTCCCACAGATTAGCAAAGGACACTCATTTATACCATGTTGGGCATTGAAATGCTCAGTAACTCAACAGGATAGATATATCTCTATCACATGGGACTTGCTTACCCAAATTTGGTTCCATTCTTGCACAGAGGGAAGATTAACATATTGAGCATGTTAGACATATCTGTTTTCTTTTTAATATCAGAGAAACTCTTTACACAAGTTTAAAATCACATACCTTTTAGGTAGGCAAATTGGTCTATTTCTGGTCAGTGCCACTGTTACATAAGTGTTGGCTTAAGTGCATCCTATCATATTTAATCCTCTTTAATAGAAAAAGAAAAAAAGTAACCTACCCTTGGATGAAAATCTGAATTTAAATATTGTCCTGCAACATTCTCTTAAAATATTACAAACATGTTTGATTTGGGAATGAAAGTTTCTAGAATAATGCATTTTTGCATTTTAAAATATGCATTTTAAACACGGTCTGATATATATATATATCAGTAGTCTCAGTCTGAATCCATAAAGTTCTGGTAGAATGATCAAAATCCCTTCGTTTAGAATACTGTCTAAGGAATGGAGCTTATGTCTTCGCTATTCTTGGACTGATACTCCTGTTAAAATACTAAATTCTAAATATTTTTTCTCTTTAACAGAAAACATGAAACCAAAGTAGCAAATTTAGGAGGTTGGAGGATTGATTACCTTCCTCTCATTATCAATAATTCTAATTATCTCTTGTATAAATCAAATTCCTCAAACAACTATGATCAGTAATATTTAGACAACAAATTATTCTACAAGGGAATACAGCAAATTAAAAAGCCAGCTGACATTATTTGTTGCCCTTTGATTTGACCCCATATCACTTCAAGGAGTTTTCCAGCAGTTAAATCTCTTTATGGAAAGTGAGATTTGGCCAACTGCCATATCACCAAATACACATTATACTCTTCTACGTAGTTCACAGTTTAGCTAGCAGGAACGTTTGCCAAACAAGTCAGCAAAAGTCTTTACTGCTTTAACAGCTGATTCTATTTATCTTCTACTTTCATATTCAAACAGGTTGCTAAAGCTATGCTAAAATATGGCCTATTGCCCAGTATGTACTAGATAAGAAAAAGATAGATATTCTAAACCTCTTTGGTGGATCAGGTGCTGTATTATATGTCCCAGGGGCTGTTCTGTATTCAAACTTGACTCTATCATCAAATCTTTCTTCCATCTGAAGCATTAATATTTCATCTAGACCATTGGTCTGCAACTTTAAACACTGAAAGAACCATTTAGACCCATTTCCACCACCACCCCACAAACATTGGGAGCCACAAAACTCTTCCCGTGCCTGACTATTTCTTGAGCAGCCACAAAACTAGCACATGTAATTGAATTAAATGTTCTTCTGAAATCTTCAGAAGATCTGAAACTTTTCTTTTCCTGGATTTATCCATGGTTGGCCTACCAGGGGTTAAAAAGCTCAATTAATCATGTGCCAGCTGGTGTCACACATTGGTGGTTGTGACACATATTTTGAGTGACGGAACTACAGCAGAGGGGTGAAAGAGCCACATGCAGCTCCAGAGCATCGGTTGCTGACCCTGGATCTACACCAAAGATAATACAACATGCAGTCCAATGAATTATCACTACGATGCATGTAGCAATGTTGGGCTGTTGGGCTGAGCTCCGAGCTTGGCAATTTGGTTGCAAACGTTTCATCACCATTCGTGGAAACTTCATCAGTGCATTTTGAATTGTGCTTGTCTGTCAGAGCACTGGTCTTTAAATACCTTTTTATGTGATGCAAATTAGACAATTGTGCTTGTCTGTCAGACCCGTGCTCTGACAGACAAGCACAATTCAAAGTGCACTGATGATGTCTCCTCGAATGGTGATGAAACTTTCACAACCAAATTGCCAAGCTCAGAGCTCAGACCAACAGACCAACTACCAACCCAAGCTAACTGAATTCAAATACATTTCATATAGCAATGTTGTAGCAAATTTTATTAAGATGCACATAATAGATGCATCAGCTGTTTATTGCTCTATAGTTTGAAAATACTACTTCTTTTAACCTGTCAGCAGTAAGGTTGTAAGTTAACTGCTTCAATATTTGCAGTGGTTCAGCCTGATAGCACAAAGAAAATGTTTTCAGGAGGTGACATTGCAAGACTCTGGCTCTGATCCAACATCACATAGACTGGTTAAAACTTCGTCACTCTTGAATTTTATCTGATAAGTTTATGCCATAGAAAGTAAAAACTTGATAACCAAAAAGAGTTGGGAATACATTAAATATTCATTGTATATAATGCATTGTGTCAAATTTGCTGGTCAGGATTAAACAATCCAAGTCATCAATTGCTAGGAATTGTAGCAATATTATAGAACAATATTGAATCAGATTTTAAAACAGATGACTGAGTTGGGTACCATCACTCAGAAGTATTTCTACAGTCCAATTATGTGCATATTTACTTAACTTATATTGAATGTAATGGCTTAGTCAAATATGTATGAATATGGAACATAATCCTAAAGATGGCAGTCCTTTGCACATTTACCAGAGGATCCATCACTGGGAACTTCTGAGTAATTATTCTCAGAACTAAGTTTGGATATAGTTCTTAGTATTCCTATTTTGAACCAGATTTCACAGAGGCTAGGAGAAGATAGCAAATTCCCTAATTTTGTTCAATTCACATAATATGTGTGAATGTGCTAAGTAGCTGAGGATCAAAAAGGAAAAGGGAAAAACTGGTGAAAACCTGACAAAGATGATCATTCTTAAATCAGATAACAGAAAGATCAAAAGAGTAACTTTCAAACAGGGAAACTATTTTATGTGAAAATGCGGATAGCTCCCAAGATGTAATTCATCTGCTCATTTCTTAGAGCATCAATGAAGGTGATCTTTCATTCTGAATAGTTGCTGATATATTGATTGTCTCTTCATGAAAGCAATTTCTTTGCCACACACCAGTCTCAAAATGTTTTCCTCAAATAAACTTTCCATTAAACCATGAAAGAGATTTGTGCACTTTGGCAAATCTGTCTAAAACTTTGTTTTTCTTTTTACAGTCTATGAATGATAATTGGAAATTTTGTGTTGAATAGCCATCATAATACAGTGATGAGCAGTGCTAATAGGAAGCCCATAACTTTTCTCATGGTGATAACAAATAATAGTGTATAAATGTATAGATCCTTCAGAGTGGTAACATTTTATAAGAGCCCCGGTGGTGCAGTGGTTAGAATGCAATATTGCAAGCTGACTCTGCCCACTGTCAGGAGTTCGATCCTGACTGGCTCAAGCCTTCCATCCTTCTGAGATGGGTAAAATGAAGACCCAGATTGTTGGGGGCAATATGCTGACTTTGTAAACCGTTTAGAGACTGCAATAAAGTACTGGAATAGTATATAAGTCTATGTACTATTGCTATCATAAGTGCAATCATATTAACCATTGAAGACTTTTCTATACGGATCATAGAACATGTACACTTGAAAAGGAATGCCCCCGAAACATCTCTCACAAAGTCAATTGTTATAATCAGCAGCCTGGAAAACCTTTACAGGTCATAATAATATTCTGTTACTGCAGTGATGTTGTATCACATCCACACAGGTCAGGAACAAATGGGGGGAAAAACTCTACTGTATTTTTAATTCCCTTTTAAAGACCCTCATTGACCCCTGTCTGAGCTGGCAAATTGAAATGAAAAGCTGCCTGTGCTTTCAAGCCTGAATGGTTTTCTATTACAGTAAAGCCATTCGGGTTTCTTCTCTCTTATCTTTCCACAGCAGCCAATTGGGAATACTTTGGCCTTTAACCAGCCTTCTTCAAACTGGTATTCTCTTAGCAAAGCCACTTTAAAGAATGCTGCAGGGAGTGTTATTAAGACAAAGGCTAGTTCCACGTGCTTCGATTTAGTTTGAGAGTCCCACTGTTAATCATCACCCCAGAATACAAGGTTAACAGGCACATGCCATAATGAACGTATGGAATGCATATATACGACTATTCATGATTATCAGTATGGTAATTATGTTACAGCAAGACTCTAGGGTATAGTCTTATGATCGTTATTTAATTCTATAGTTCCATTCATTTGCATAGGCCTTTCTAGAGATCACTTTATGCTATGGACCTTCACTCCAAAAGCTTACAATCTAAACTAGCTTAGAATCCCAAGTAGCTAAAGCAGGGATGTCAAAGCCAATTTCATTGAGGGCTGCATCAGGGTTGTGTTCAACTTTGGGGCACCAGGTGGGCATGGCTGGGGTGGGCACGGCCCCGTTTTTGGCCGGAAAGGTCTCCTGAAGCCCTCTGCCAGCAAAAATGGAGCTCGAAAGGCTGCACATGGTCCTCCTGAACTCCATTTTTGCTGACAGAGGCACCATGGGCTGGTCCTTCACAGTTTCCAGGGCAGCCCCATGGG
Organism: Masticophis lateralis; assembly: GCA_030761175.1. Lineage (NCBI taxonomy): Eukaryota > Metazoa > Chordata > Lepidosauria > Squamata > Colubridae > Masticophis > Masticophis lateralis. Next base: position 91,777,633 of record JAUDYJ010000001.1, read on the forward strand.
CCAGATCTAAGCACCCCATGGGCTGAATCCAGCCCACAGGTCTTGAGTTTGACACCCCTGAGCTAAGATATACTAGCTGGAAAAAAAATAAACTTGTTCAATATCTACATGATACCATTGGGTGAGGTCATCCATCAATTCACAGTGAGGTATCATTAATATGCGGATTATACCCACTTCTATATAAAATTCCAGGTCCAATGGGACATGTGGTAAAGTGTTTGGCAAGATCTCTGGAGGCTTTTGGGGCCTGTGTGGGCAGAATCATGCTTAGGCTCATCCAGGCAAGGTGGAGATCAGAGGATATAGAAGCCTTTGGTGCTGAGAAAATTTTAGTCCTAAACTCACTCCTAAAATCAGTTGCATAACTAACAGTAAAGTATTTAGAACTGTCCAAGGCATTCACTATGCAGGTTGTGCAAGTGGGGAGGGGTTGATCATTGCCCCTAAAAAAAATCTCTATTTCTATCCAGAACTTTAAACTCTGTGTTTTAAAAATAAAACTAAAGGATTTCAGGCAAATACGTTTCTTTCTCTCCCCACCTTAGCAATAAGTGTCGTTGTTTGTTTGTTACTGTCGTTATTTGTTTGAGAACCAAAAGTATGAAGCTTAACTGAAGGGTTGAATTTTTTTTAAACCAGTGGATGAAGTGATGTCTCATAATCCTTAATTCACATTTAGTAATTTTACTCATGATTTAACTAAAATAAATAGGAAGTTAATCCAAAAATTCCACTTACATAATTCAGAAATAATGATCTTCAGTCAGTACAAACTGTGATTTATTTGAGGAACATGTACAGATTTTTTTGACTTGGCAAGAATTTACTTGCCTGTGAAGGTATTAATTTATAAAGCAGTCTTTATTACACTCTAGAACACCATTCAAGTTATAAAAAAATATTAGCTTAGGAAATAAAACTGTCTGGAGTCATTAATATAGCAAATGTGTCTACGCAGATCAGGGTTGAAATCTACTTACCTTCCCAACCGGTTTGGAAGAGCACGTGCTGCTGGCGCTCGGTCGCTCGTTAACTCTTTTCCACATTAAAATGAGAATTTCACACCCACTGCATTATGTATCAGCAGGGAATAAAATTGCTGGAAACTGTGAAAAATTTACACTATATGTGAATAAAAAAAAATCTAACTCCTAAACAGCTAAATTGGTTTTTCACATGTACATATTGTGTTATATTAATAATCAAAAATTTAAACAATTGGTTGCCCTCTCAGTATATGTCTAGCAGATGCAAAATCTACAGCAAAGGTATTTTCGCAACTAAATTGTCAAAGGATCTCAAGTTCAAGTTTTCTGCCCCAAGAATATTTGAGATAGTTACTCTTCAGTTCCACCTGCCTAAATATAAGCCAACATCACTTACAATTGGATAGTAATGTTCTGTAATATTCTTTTAATTATAATTATTTTTGCAGCCACGGAAGCTAATGAATGTGGTTGACAAGGAGACATAAAATTGCAGTTTTAGAATGTTTCACCCTAACAAACCCCTACTAGGAAAGCATTATTACATAAAGTACAAAACAGCTAATTGATAAAGAACACTGCAAAAATAATAGTGTAGTAATTGATGATTTGGTCTTATTTACTGCACATTCTTAAGTCCATTCACTTTACAAACTTTTACTAATAAGGAAAACATTGAAAAAAATTGGTGCAATGGGACATTTGAAAATTAATTGATTCTCTTATGTTTTTGAAAATAATTTTTACTTGGGGAGGGGGGCAAGATTCAATTAGTATTTGAAAGACTTCTGTGCAAAATCTTATTATCACTGATTTTTCCTGAGATGACTTGTAAAAAACATTTTAATAAATTATTGTATTTCTAGATGAAAACAGCTTCTTATGAACTTGTATTATCATATTGGGGAAATCCATAGCTAAATTGAATAGCTTCAGCTATAATTTCAGAGAAGCTGTCAGAAAAACTTACCTGAAGGCACTATAATATTTTTACTACCAAATAACATGCCACTAGGAAAAGCAGAACACATAAAGGACCCTCTGGAAATTTGCACATGGATACATCAAATCCTATAGGATCCCCATCAAAGTGAAGCTACACTTTGTCAAGGGACGGTCTCCAGTTAAAATATTTTCCTGAATTTTCCGAATGTCGTGGTGGCTCAGTGGTTAGAATGCAGTATTGCAGGCTAACTTTTCCACTGCCAGGAGTTCGATCCTGACTGGCTCAAGTTTGACTCATCCTTCCATCCTTCTGAGGTTGGTAAAATGAGGACCCAGATTGTTGGGGGCAATATGCTGACTCTGTAAACTGCCCAGAGTGTGCTGTAAAGCCCTATGGGGTGAGATATAAGTCTAAATGCTATTGCTATGGGAGACTTTCAGTCCAATGATTCTCTAAAACTGGAAGGCTCATCCACTAGTTAAAGCTGAGAAAGGACCATGAGACCAACTTTCCTAGGGGACCTCTGGTTCAGTGGTTTAATTTTTTATTTTAATATGAATGGAGTAATGCTTTTCTTATAAGAATTTAGAAGTTTGGATGATAAAGCTGTTGCTACATATTTCTATGTAGTTATATGGTCTGTTGACAGAGCTTAAATTCAAAAGTAACACTAAGCAGGCGAAAATTGGTAAAGCTTGTTACATAAAAATCCCTTTCAAGGACATTCTGTTCTCTCTTTCTTTCCAGGTGACATTCCTGACTAGGACTAGTAACTATGCTACTTTACAGCTGGCTGTGTACACATAACGTGTTAGATTATTAGAATGTTAGACTGAACAATTTAAGACAAAGGGACAAGTGCATGCAAAAAAGCAAAGAAAATAGTTTTTATCAATAGTTTGCAAGCAATTGAATTATTGGGCCAATACCCTTGAAGCATCCCTGTAGGTGAAAATGAGGCTTTTCATCTTTCCCCAACATCTGCTGCAAAATCCTAAGGTTTATAATAATCCCTTATAATACAGAGGGGATTTCACATGGACTCTCTGCACATTTAATGACTCATTTTGGCGGTTGGTGGAAGCCAATTGTACAATGCACAAATCGTTCTGCCAACCTTGAGAACAAAGCTCCCTTCAAGTGCAGGAACTGTCAGCACACACACACACACACACACGTATGCACAAAAAACTTTTTCACAAATATTCCATGGATGTTCATTAGGAAATGAAACGGTGTCTGAGACTGGCAATTGGCATTCATTAAAGACGGGGAAAGTTTCCCTTCAGCACCCTAAAACTAGTTCGTTAGGCTTTGATCGCCTAAGTCCATGATGGTGAACCTATGGCACGCATGCCCGAGTGGCACAAAGAGCCCTCTCTGTGGGCATGCATGCTGTCGCCAGCTGCTCTTCTGGTTTCTGCGTGCTGGCCAGCTGGTCTTTGTGGGGGCTGGTGCACCTGAAAACCCGGGCTGTTTTCCGGGCCATTTTCAGGCCATTTTTCCAAAAGTGTGTGTGCATGCACACAAGCCAGCTGGTCTTCGGTTTTCCGGCACTCTGGCACACACATATGCACACACCTTCCCGTTTGGGCATTCAATACTGTAAAGTTCACCATCACTGGCTTAAGTTCTTTCCAAAGTAGGAATGAAGCAGATTAGTTTGAATCTTATTCAGGTACCTGGCTAAATGTTTGAGAGACACAAACCATGCAAGGGAAGGGATTCCCACTGTCCCAATAATGTCAGGTATATTGACTTTACATCACTTCACAACAACCTTGTTCTGGATGCACAAAATTCAGGATTTAAAGAAGGGAGAAGATACGCTGACAATGAGACCGGAACAATCAATATTGTGCCTTCCCATCCCTTATTGGAAATGGGAAATTTAGGTCCCTTGAACTCAATACTGATTAAGGGCAGATCTTAAAAAGGCTTTCTGCACATCATCTCTCCCTCTCTCTCTCTCTCTCTCTCTCTCTCTCTCTCTCTCTCTCTCTCTCTCTCTCTCTCTCTCTCTCTCTCTCTTTTTCTTCCCTTAAATTATGGAAGACTAGGAAGAGTCATAGAAAGACCTTTTACACTCTTTTGCTGATGGAGTCACTGAATGAATGACTTCTTGGCCATCATGTATGGAAGGCAAGCATACAAGCAGAGCTAAGTAAGTTCAAATATATATATATATATATATATATATATATATATATATATATATATATATATATATATATATATATATATATATATATGTCGCTTTTCATAAAAAAACCAAGAGCTTTATATGTATGTATGCATTAAATTTATACACCACTCATCTTGCCATTTTTATTTGTTTCAGAAATTTAATCAGGCAAATGAAACAAGCTGTTGAAAGTCTACTAGTCAAAAAGATTCAATATCAAAGCTAGTAAAAGATGCTTTAAAATGCCTGATACCTTAGTTTTCTGCTTAGCTTAAGAAATAAAAACGAGGCCTACCACAAACCGCATAAGCATTATGTCAACTTCTAAAGATCTCTGTTATCTAAGTTGTTCTGCTGTCCTCAGAATTCAATTCAGAACTTCAATTCAATTCAGAATAGAACTGGAAGGAATCTTGGAGGTCTTCTAGTCCAGGACTTCTAAACTTCTGCTCAGGTAGGAGACCCTAAACCATTTCAGACAAGTGGCTGTCCAGTTTCTTCTTAAAAACCTCCAGTGATGAAGCACCCACATTTTCTAAAAGCAGAATTGCAGGATTGTCCTTCCACATGTTGTGTATTGGGAGGGGAATGCTCCCCTGCACATTCTTAAGCATTGTGACAGATTGTGACTTGTGACAGATTGTGACTTGTACCCAGTGGTTTCAAGTCATGTCAGTGCAATTTGGAAGACCTGTGGACCAGCTGTACTCTCCATTTGGGTTGGCTTATGTACCCAACATATAACGGTATGGTAAAACTCATGTGACTCTTTGGGGAGCTGGGATTCCATAGCTGTACAGTAGTGGCCAAAGTTGTGGAAACCTTTTGGGGAAAATGTATTTTCTAAAACTAGCTAATAACACCACTTTTTTTTTAGTAGCATCATCAAATTATGTATCAATGGAAAGATAATTTAATCAAGAATGTAATGCAATAACTTTCATGAAGAATTTGCTGTTAGAATAGCAGTTACAGTATAAAAAAGAAAAGTGAAACACGTAGAAAAAATGAGATATACAAAAATTATCACCATAGAATAAACGAGATATACAAAAATTATCATGTCAGTTAAAACTTAATACTTAATCTTTAGCATGAATTACAGCCTTACAATATCTTCCCATGGAGTAAACCAAGTCTTTTAGTTCTGCAGCTGTTATGATGTGAAACCAAGATTGAATGATTGCTTCTATTAACTGGGTTTTATTGCTGGATTGCTTCTGACTAACAAGTTTCTTTAGTCGGCTCCATAGATTTTTAATTGGGTTAAAGTCTGGGCTATTCCCAGGCCATTCCAGCAGTGGAATATGATTATCTTGAAACTCCACAAAAAAAAATGGTGTTATTAACCATCAAATCTCAAAAACACACTTTCCCCAAACAGTTTCCTCAATTTTGGCCACTACTGTAGTGACTCAATAAAAAGCCCTCTGCCTTTTAATAATTAATCTCACCTCTGATTGAAATGGCATCAGCCACTGACCTTAATTTATATGCTAGTTAGTGCAGAAGAGACAGCCTTTCAGGTATTTCATTTGGGCTCCAATTCTCTGAAGCCTTAATAAGTAGTCATTGAGATTTGGATCTGGACCCAGAAATGAATGGGGTGCCAGTGAAATTCTATTCACATTCAAGAGACATGATCTAAGTTGTAAATCAAAACATGGTTGCTAAATTAAGCTTCTTGCTTGATGCTTTTTTAGGGGAGGGGTAGCCAAATGTGATGTTACCAAAGCACAGATAATGCCTGGCACATCGGGATTCTTGGATAGTTTGATTCCTATGACTATTGATACTCTGAATTTAAAATCTAATTGTGCTCTTGCAGCAAGAAAACTTACTGAGTTCCTGAGAATGCAAATGTCCACCTATCTGCAAGGAGTATAAATCCTTCCATTCCCCACCATCCAATCAGAGCTGAAGAAGCTTCTTGGATGAGAAATGAAACATCTTCAAAGAAAAACCAGAGAGTCCAGTCACCTCTTGAAAAAGCACCTTTGGGACAACCATGACCTGGATGACTGAGAATCTCCATAGACACTTACTGAGTTCCTATTAACATAGCTGTAACTATGTTTGAAGTTTGAAATTTTACTAGATGTTAACACTTAATTTTTATTGGAATACATTGTGAATTAAGGCTGTCATTGCAGCAGTAGTTGTTTTCAAATAGCATTATATGACCAAGAAAAAGTGGTAATTGTGGAATGCGTGGTAGAGGATACATTCATATTTTGCAGAATCCTTAGTTTTAAGGGGATAACATCCACTGAGGAAGACTCTTCCCATATCCTACTTAGGACTTGGGTACATCATAACATCTCTTGATAATGTAATGAGACTACCCTTTGGCAAGCAACTCTTTTCTTTCCGCTCACTTAGTGACAGGGCAAGGCTGAGGCCATGGGTGCCCATAGCTTGGCCAAATGGATTATGAGTTTACCTATCCAATTATTTATCCATTGCTGGACCTTTATCCTGAAGTGATGAGCTGTTATATTGATCAAGCAAGGGCAATAGGCCAGCATCTTGATTTCAGAATCAGAAGCTTCATATTGTCTGTAATGGGACCTGAGAATAACCTTGGGAGACTGAAGGAAGAGCTACAGACCAGACAACAGTCAGGCAACAGATAGTGTACAGAAGGGCTGTGGATAGAGAAAGCATCTCAGAAGGGAACTTCTGTAGTTTTTTTGGCAAGTAAAAGCAAGGGAGGGGTGAAATGCTTTACAACAAAGTTAGCATTAGTAATTGTGGTTTTGGTTTGATTGGTTTGGTTTCTACTTCAAAGGACTGACAGTCCCTGTGCAGGACTGAATATTCCCAGCTCTACTTTCTTCTGTATCTGGAAAGAACTCTGATACTTCCCAGTTTAAATAGCTGACTAGGTTTAAGCTTCAGCCTGAGCTGATATGGGCCTCTATTGGGAAATACCCAACTACAGGGAGGAAGACTCAAGGGGGAATTAGCCTTGAACAGTTGTGCAACCGCAAGAGATCCAAAACTGACCTTCCATCTCCAAATTTATTATGGAAGCTTATTTATTCATTTCCAAGGGATGGCAAGCCGTCTGTGGAGATTCCTGTATTATAGGCAGAATACAATAAAATAGTTAAGTTGAATTCAACACGTGTAAATCTGGTCACTTGCGCCTGACAGCTTCTTCTGGTCAGAGTCCATGGGTATTATTAGATGTGGTTTCAAATGCATGCCAGAAGCTGGCAGAAGTCCCTGCCAGTCTGTCAATGCTGTTGTTGGGCGTCCATAAAACAAGTGTCAGTTTCCTTCTGTTGTGCGAGTTAGATTTCTGCAAATGGAAGTTCCCTGTTTGTATAAAATTACACTATTGTAGTAGGAGGAAATTGGGACCTGATGCAATGGAAAGCATTGACCTCAAAAACTGGTGGGTGGGAATCAGTGGGCAGGCTCATTTTACTTCCTGCATGGTTCAGAAAATTGACCATGGGAGAAATGGGAGGGGTTGATTATTGTGTTGAGCTTACAATGGTGCCAGCAAGACTCTACAAGAGTTAGGTTCAAATGACCCTTTGAAGATTTGTGGCCAAAGAAATTAAGTGGACAGTTACTTTAAATTTCACTAATTTAAGTGGAAGAACTTCAAGAATTGCTTAAGAGCAGAACTATCTTAGCAGCAAAAACTATTCTCCCATTGAAAAATCTCTAAGTGGGGAGTGGTCTACCAACAGTCTTCCTTTAAGACTTAATTGAAACAAAGAAAGTCAGAGAAGATGCAGTCTACTAGAAATTTGACTGTATAATGAAAGTTGTATAGTCAACTTTGAGTTGACTTGACCCAAGCATCCTTGGTCACCTTATGTCTAAATAAATGCAAGAACCCTTGTCGGGATTTCTCTAAAACTGCTTTTTAAAAAAGAATTTCTACAACAAATTGTCTTTTACCAAACTGGATGAGAATCAGTAGGGAAAAAAATATCCAGAGAATTCCTCTAGTTAGTACTATTATGAACAAACATTTAGAAGTTCACTTAGTAAAGTGATCAAAAGTTTTTCCAAAGGACAATAGACTAAAAAACAGGGAAGACACGTAATAATAGTAAGTCTATGATCTTAAAATCAAGCTACGCCATTTGTTACTGCCTGTTTTTAAAACAACTCCTAACACTTTGGTACCTGCTTTCTATGGGCTTGTGCAATTTTCAAAGTTCTTCAGATGGTCCTGAGGTTCCTCAGAGGCCTGACAGAGAAACCTTGGTTGGGATAGTGAATAATGGGCATCTTGCTCAGTCACACACACACACACACACACACACACAAACACACACACACACACACACAGCATTACAGAGTGAGGGAAAGTCCTCTGGGTATGTTGATTTATGCAGAAGTGGTAGAAACAGGCCCAAGGTGCTTTCCTGGTACCTTGTGTGAATCAAACCATAAAGACTTGTGAGCCAAGCTCTGCCAGTTTTTTTTATTTATTTATAAGCTGCTATGAAACTCATTCAGGATAGAAGTTCTTAAAACCACACTTGTGGATTTGTGTAATCTTTGTTTACGATTCTCTCTACCTGCAAGATGTGTCTCCTTTAAAAACGGAATAAATAAATAAATCTCATTTCTTGGTGTCTTCATAGTTACCTCCAAGGAAACTTGTGGTTTCTTTATGGTGATAACTCAAGGAAGAAAATGTTTACTTGGGTTTAATTTCCATACCATCACCTCCCTCACCCATGACTAATCTACCTTATCAGCCTTCCTTAAACTGAGGCTTTTTAAATAGATTGGAATATAGCAATAGCAGTAGCATTTGGACTTATATACCGCTTCATAGTGCTATACTGCACTCTCTAAGTGGTTTACAAAATCAGCACATTGCCTCCAACAATCTGGGTACTCATTTTATCGACCTCAGAAGGATGGAAAGCTGAGTTAACCTTGAGCTCATCAGGATCGAACATCTGGCAGTGGGCAGAGTCAACCTGCAATACTGCAATCTAACCACTGTGCCACCACAGCTCCTAATTTATACTTCCCATTAAATTCAATGTACTTAGCCAATATTCATGCTGCCTGGAGACCATAACCATTATGGTTTACTGCAGTGGGAGAACATCAGGTTGGTTGAAGGCTGATACACATTCCTACAGAATGATAACTGATTCCTCCCCACCCTCCCAGGCCTGGGGCACGAGTACAGATTACTTTGTTGTATTTGCTGTATTTTTTTTCCATGTAAATCTTAACTCAAGCTTTGTATCATGGTTATAATGAGGCCCACATGAATTAAACATTCTCAGAATATTCCTGTTAGAACACAGAAAACTCTGATCAGTCATCTAACTCTTGCTTTGTCCACTGATGGATGGCATTTTGCTGATTTCAGTATAAACTTTTCAGTCACATAATGGGTGTAGAGACAATGTAGAACCAAAAGTGCTGTCCATCCTTTGTGGCAATTCTAAGTATAACCTCCGTGCTATGAACATAATAGTATTTGAACTGTAGATGTCTTGCAATCATGAGGTCCCCTCTCCAACTCCTTTCTTTGCTCTCTCTTCCTGGTACTGCCTGCAGTCCTGTTTTGAAATGCTGGGCTATTTTGGGAAGGGTGGTGGTGCAAGGAAAATCTATTTTTTATCCAAAATTGGTTCTGCAAGATTTGAAATTACATCTCAAAACATAAACTCACATAATTTTTCATATTATTTTTTGATAGCCAGATTAAGAGGTCCAGGATAATTTTTTTCCAGGCGTGCAGCTTCCTTCTTTTAAAGTCCCAATTTATGCCATATAATTATTATTATAGCAGTAGTATATTTACAACTTGGCCATTCTTTTACAATATTTATAGTGCTTTGGATGGATTTTGTCACTGTTACTGTTAGGTGCACCATAACATTCATCTCCTTCCAAAATACCAGAACAAAACAAAATGGTGGGGAAAAAATTAAGAAGATTCTGCAAACATTTTTTTCCTCCCAAAATGGCAGCTGAAAAGAGAAAGAGACTTTCTCTATCAGACTTTTTTTCACAGCAAACTGGTAGCTGTTTAGGTCTGCTGAAGGACCATCATAAAAACAGAACTAAAATTAAAATAACCGAATAAGCACTGTGAAGTTGCAGTTCTGCCTCTTCTCGTTGAGACCATAGTGTGATTTATGTCAGTAAAAGCAAATGGCACTTTGAGGAAAGCAAACATTTTTGACCCGCTTTGAATGGGGGACAAAAGAGTGCCAGGATTGGGGGTGGAAATCTTTGGAGAGGAACAGAGGTAATGAAATAGGTCCTATCCACATGAATTCCATGCTAACTTCCCAAAAATTAACTCTGCACATTACACTGTACACAGCACAGTTTGCATTGAAACTCCTACTCTTTTTATTCTTTCCTTCATTCACCCTTCTGTGCCATGCCAGTATGAACCTGTGAATAAGAATGTGGAACATGTATAGAGGAAAGACCTCCTTAGCTGTTTCTGGGTACAATTTCCTGCAAACAAGACTTACACCCTTTCCATTTTAGCAAAATCTAATGTACAGGCAGGTCTAATGCATGGAAATATTCAAGCAAGGGACAAATGCTCTCTCCATGGAGCCTCCCTAGACTTTTTTTGCAGTTCATTCTAATCACTCTGTATTTGCAAACAAACTAATATCAATGGATTTATCCTGTTGTACCATGCAAGCTAATATAAAGACGATATTTTAAAATGGTTTTAAAATCAGGGTGGCGTATTGCTGGCACGATCGCACAGGAAGCAATTTAGAACTCACTTCCTCAGAGATAATTACATTATCAGCTGCGGTCCAATGTTATTCCTTTTCAAAGTATTTATATCAGCAGAATTTAAACATTACAACTCCTTCAGTTGTGATTGTATGCTTTATTTGGAAGAAACACTCCCTTCACCATCCTGTATGAAAATACGTGGGAAACAGTTGGTAACCACACAATGTATAACCCTACTTGCCCACGTAGAAGATCTCTAGATATAAGCTATTGTACACATTTTGTAAGATCTCCCATACAGTGGTGGGATTCAATTTTTTTATTACCGGTTCTGTGGGCGTGGCTTGGTGGGCATGGCTAGGTGGGTCTGGCTGGATGGTCATGTGACTGGGTAGGCGTGGCCAACTCAACATCACTCACGTTGAGAGGCGCCTTGCTTTGCTCTGCTTGCCTGGCCTCCGAGCTCTTCTGGTCTTTGTCTATTAATATGTCTACTACTACAGTGACTGGTTGATTATCTAATGCCTGCCTGTCCTTCTAGATTCAGAACTCCCACAGATTCTTAGCTCTATTATTTTCCACAATCATCTGTGGAAACTCCTTGATGGCTGGCTGGATAATTCTGGGAATTAAAGTCCATATATCTTTCAACTGATCTACCCATTAGGTTCTAGTGTGGTATCTAGTGTGATCTAGTGTGGTAAATCCCTGCTTCTATGGATCTGGTGCTTACTGTCTGTTCTTGTGCTGTTATGATCAGTGATCAATTCAAACATAAATAGCAATATTGTCTAAGTAGCAATAGCCCTTAGACTTATATGGCTCTTTACAGTGCTTTACAGTCCACTCTAAGTGATTTACAGAGTTAGCATATTGTCCAGGGGTGAAATCTACAAATTTTTGCTACCAGTTCTGTGGGCATGGCTTAATTAGTGGGCGGGGCTTGGTGGTAAGGTGACTGGGTGGGCGTGGCCAAGTCAACGTCACTTCTTTGCCCTTTTTTAATCTACAAAACACAATACAACACAACTGGCTCACCCACAATGTAAAAGCAACTGTGCTAGACCCAAAATGGCCCCTGCAACAAGCAGGAACTCACACAGCCACAAAAAGCCCAAAAAACCAACTTTCACACTTTACACACACAAAATTCCACATACAGCTTTGTGAGATTTTGTGTGTTTATGTATGTATGTATGTATGTATGTATGTATGTATGTATGTATTCATTCATTCATTCATTCATTCATTCATTTATTATATTTCTATACCGCTCTTCTCCCATAGGACTCAGGGCGGTGTATAGCCAAGATAAAAACACAAACACACAAACTTCATAAAATTAAAATTTAAAGTTATTAAACAATTTGGCCCAATTGAATTAAAAACCCAAAATTAAAATATCTAATTAAAGATTGTTTAAATGGTCAGCCCCGCCTGTTGGAACATCAGGGTCTTGAGGGCACAGCAGAAAGTACGAAGGTCGGGGATGTTACGTATCTCCAGGAGCAATTCATTCCAAAGGGCAGGAGCCCTCACAGAGAAGGTCCACCCCCTGGGGGTCACCAGTTGGCATAATTTGACTGACAGCACCTTGAGGAGTCCCTCTCTGTGAGAGTGAACTGGTCGGTGGGAGGCTATTGGTGGCAAAAGGCGGTTTCGTAAATACCCAGGTCCTAAGCCATGGAGCGCTTTAAAGGTGGTAACCAACACCTTGAATCGCACCCGGAAGACCATTGGGAGCCAGTGCAGCTTGCACAGGAGAGGTGTTACATAGGCGCAACAAGTTGCGCCCATAATCACCTGTGCGGCCTCATTCTGGACCAGTTGGAGCCTCCGGGTGCGATTCAAGGGAAGCCCCATGTAGAGAGCATTACAGTAGTCCAGACAGGAGGTGACAAGGGCATGAGTGACCGTGTGCAGGGTGTTCCTGTCCAGAAAGGGATGCAACTGGCGGATCAGGTGAACCTGATAAAAGGCCCCCCTGGCCACGGCCGTCATATGGTCTTCTAAAGACAGCCATGAATCCAGGAGGACACCCAGATTGTGAGCCCTCTCTGTGGGGGGCAAGGTCTCATCCCCAATATTCAGCAATGGTACCAGCTGACTATACCGAGACGCCGGAAGCCACAGCCACTTGGTCTTGGAGGGGTTGAGTCTGAGCTTGTTTCTCCCAGTTAGAGTGAAATACTACAGAAACACACTAAATCTCAGAAAGCTGCACAAATATTATTTTAATTTATTTTTATATAAAAGCAGCTAAATTTAAAACTTCCTAAACTTTAAATGGCTAGGTCTAAAAAAAGAACCACTAAAAAAAACCCCAATTAACTATTTTTTTTTAAAACTCCCAAAGGGGAAAAAAACTTACCCAATGGAACAGGGGTCTCCAACCTTGGCAACTTTAAGACTTGTGGACTTCAAGTCCCAGAATTCCTCAGCCAGCTTTGCTGGGAGTTGAAGTCCACAAGTCTTAAAGTTGCCAAGGTTGGAGACCCCTGCAATAAAATATGGAAGGCAGGCAGGCAGATAGAGCTGCTCACCGATGAGCCTGGTTGCAGGCAGGAAGATTCAGTTGCTTGCTGATGCAATGGATTGCAGGTATTACAGCAAGCGAAGCAAGGCAGGCTTTGTGACCAGCAGCTAAGGTAAGCAAGCTGGAGGCTGGGGAGGGGGTGGGGGAGGAATTTTTGCTACCAATTAGCAGACAACTCAGCTGGGATCGTCAGAGCCATTTAAAAGAAAAAACTGTTTTTTCTTTTAAATGGGTCTGACGATTCAAGCTGAGTTGCCTGATTAGCAGGCAATTCAGCTGGGATCGTCAGAGCTTGGATCATCAGAGCTTGGATCATCAGACCCATTTAAAAGAAAAAAAAGGCTCTGATGATCGCACGGTTCAGTTGGGCATGGGGGGCGGGGGCAGGGATTTTTGCTACTGGTTCTCCGAACTGCCCGCCACCATCACTACCTATGCCTGAGCCGGTAGCCACTACCTATTGCCTGAGCCGGTCCAAACCGGGAGTATTTCACCCCTGATATTGTCCCAACAATCTGGGTCATCATTTTACCAACCTCGGAAGGATGGAAGGTTGAGTCAACCTTGAGTTGGTGAGATTCGAACTGCTGGCAGCTGGCAGTCAGAAGAGATAACTTACAATACTGCATTCTAACTACTGTGCCACCATGGCGCTCATTGATAATAATAAAGATAGTTCTCTCTCAGTGACCATAGTTGGGACTGGTAACTCTAAATGCCGTGGTTACTAAGTGGAAAAGCACATGAACTTGATGGACTTACGCCATCACTTTTAATTATCCAATTGTTAAGCAAAGCACTGTTGTTAAACGTGACTGTGACTTATAATTTTGCTTTTGCATTCTCTTAATTCTGCTTGTGGCAAGCTGATTGGGAAGCATGCAAATGGTGACCATGTGACCCTGGGATGTTGTAACAGTCTTAAATGCAAGAATAGATCCCAAAACTGTTTTTAAACAACATCACAATTTTGAACAACCATTAAACAAGGCAATCTGCAAGTGAGGGCTATGTTATAGAATCTAACATAACAACATGCTAATATCAATGGCAGTTACAAGTATGTGTCAAGTTATGCATCAGAAACAGCAGGATTCGGAGAAATTTACTCAACAGATCAAGCTCCATTACAGGGGTCATCCTCTTCTTGAGAACCAGTGGGGCATCAGTGGGTTAAGATGTTTCGCTAACACAAAGGTGTCAAACTTGATTTCATTGAGGGCTGCATCCAGGTTGTGTTTGACCTTGGGAGGGCTGAGGTAGGCATAGCCAGAGTGGGTGTGGCCAGGATGGGTTTGACCAGCTCGACATCAGTTATCAAGGCTCTGTTTTTGGCTGTGACAGGCTTCTTCAGCCCTCTACCAGCAAAAATGGGGCTCAGGGGGCCTGCACGTGGCCCACCCAGGCTCCGTTTTTGGCCGTGACAGCCTCATGAAGTCCTCTGCCAGCGGGCTCCAGCTGCTCCTTCGCTGTTTCCAGGGCAGGGCAGATCTAAGCACCCGGCAGGCTAGATCTGGCCCATAGGCCTTGAGTTTGACACCCATGGGCTAACATCAAGAATACTTAGGGTCAACTGACCTCTCTGTCCTGGAAGCACACAGCATTAGTTTCACCCCAGTTTATGCCACAAAATTATTGCAGTGTGGGGGTGGGAAATATAGAAAGTCATGCACAGGCATGTTGTCTTTTCTGGGGTCTTTATTTTGCCATGTTGGCATTTGTAAACATAAAGCTCTAATTGATCAAAATGCAGCTTCTTTTAGAGGGTATGCCCTGCTCACTCTGCTTATCTTTTTCTTGCCTAGTGATTATAGACAGCCATTGTTTTTATTTTTAAGAAGGGTTATGGGATCTGTTTGGGACTTAGATATAGTACCAAAAATAAAGATGATGCTAGAGGCTGTAGTTTCTCTTTGCAGCATGCCAGCCCTTTAGTATGATAAATATATAAATAGAAAAGGTCAGATGGAACAGAAATCCTGCTGAGTACCAAGGAGGATGGCTATGAGCACACTGGCAACATGTTGAGAAATTCAGCGCTGCATTTCCTCTCTGCTTTGTGATGCAAATGCAGCCATTTTTGGACATCAACACAGCTTCATAAACCACAGTTTGTAAATCACAATGGCTGGGTTCATACTATATCACTGTGTTGCAACCAAACTACTTTTTATTTTAGTGTGATGTGTGGATCTTGTCAAACATTGCCATCTTTGTGCAGTTGTGGATATTGAAAACCATCATTGAATTATTATTATTGTTATTGTTATTGTTATTGTTATTGTTGTTATTATTATTATTATTATTATTATTATTATTATTATTATTATTATTATTAACAACAACTTTACTGTCATTGTGTATACACAGTATACCCATGCAACAAAATTCATTTAACACCCAAAGACCAGGTCCAACACACATAACAATCCCCAAACACATTCCCACCCACCACAATTCCCCACCCCTAAACCACCCAGACATCCACACAATACCAAGTAATGCTGTCCAACAGCTCACCGATGGTGGTTCATTGTTAGTTCATTGTTGAGTGCAATTACTCTGGGATAAAAACTATTTAGAAAACGTGTGGTCCGAGTTTTAATTGTTTTGTATCTTCTGCCTTCTGCCTTCCTTAGTGATGTAGAAGGCTTGGCTGGAGTAAATTTAGTGCCATATAAGATTTCTTAGAAGGCTGTTCAGAAGGAGATTCAGGAGAAAACTATAGCTTTTATCCTAATTGGTCTAATTCTCTAATCCAGAGCTGTCAAACTGGTGGGCCAGATGCATCACACGATGGCAACAACCATGCCCAAAGGGTGTGCGAAGGATAAAAGAGTCATGATACATCGCGTAATGACACCGTGACAATGCAAGTTTGATACCCCTGCTCTAATCCATCCAGGTCTTTATCAATCTGGTGTCTTTAAATGAGTTCCAGTCCCAAATCAGCTAAAGAGCAACAGGATGGGAAAAGCTGCTATTTAGGTCCTATACCTTATAACAGGGGTGTCAAATTCACATTGCCATGGCGTCGTCACGTGAGATATTGTGACCTTTTTTCCTCCTTTGCTAAACTGGGTGTGGGTGTGGCTAGCACGTGATGCATCTGGGCTGCAAGTTTGACAGCCCTGCCTTATAACATTTTTACCACTAATTTTTGAAATATCTTCAGCTGAAAAAGTTGCAAGAATCTTCTGTCTCGGATTATTGCTTAGAAAGGAGGGCTTTTGCAAATGTGGCTTTTCTCCCCTTGCACTTTTGCTCATTCTGTAGCACAAGCAATGGTGAAATCCATTTTTTTTATTACCAGTTCTGTGGGCGTGGCTTAGTGGGCGTAGTGTGACTTGGTGAGTGTGGCAGGGGAAGGATATTGCAAAATCTCCTTTCCCACCCCACTCTGGGCCCAGCCAGAGGTGGTATTTTTCAGTTCTCCGAACTATTCAAAATTTCCGCTACCGGTTCTCCAGAACCTGTCAGAACCTGTTGGGTTTCACCCCTGAGAAAAAGCCTTAAGTTCCATAGAGTTTGGTCATCCTATCTTAATGATGTGACAACATCTTGAGAAACTAAGTGAAAAAGACCTGTTAGCTAGGGTGATCATACCAGAGAAGAAATAGGTATTGATAAACAAAGAGGAAAAAGAAGAAAAAGGAGAGGGAAGCATATCGATTTGAGGTATTGCTTACCTCTCTTTTAAATGATCAGCTTTAATCATCATCCAGGCCATTTTGCTATAAGCAAAAAGTGCCAACAAATTAACATGAACTATTAATAAGTTCTTGTTTCACTGGGTCACAGACAAATCATTATTGATGAGCTAGTACATGCTTTAGGCTGTGATTTTCACATCTATCTTGGCCCCAAAGCTATTTCTCCTACCTCTCCTATTTTAGCACCTTGCTTTCAGAAGACAAAAGCACCCCGAGGCTCTTTTGATCTTTCTTCATTTCAAATCTATTGCATTTTCATTCTCCCATGGGCATATTTCTTGGATGATTCTGTAATGAAGATTTTTCTATTAAGATTACGTAAATCAGATCCTACATTAAGAAACAGTACAGCAAGTCATGGACTTGCCTGTGACTCAGCTTGTTCTTACGTTTATAATTACTCAGTGGAAATCAGGCGGGCAATTTAACCAATATAAATCGTCTCTTTTTGACAACTACTAGAACCACTGTAGAAACTCACGTATTCCGTACAAGACAAAGGGACAAGGGGTAGAGAAGAAAAGAAGGGAGATTGCTGTATCTCTAGTGTTTGGAAGCAGCTTATCCAACTGGTACTCCCATGTTCAAACCCATCATCCCAAACCAGTATGGCTGCTATCCATTTTGGCAGGCACGATAAGAATTTATCCAACACATTTCAAGGTCACCAGGTTAAGAGTTTGCATTATAACTACCATAGTTTGCCTCATTTACTTTGTCTTTGAATACTTCTGTTAAAGAAAGTGCTAATGCTCTGTTTTAATGGTGTGGAACAGAGACTGATAAATTGGGATTTGCTCAAGGCCAATGAGCAGTTTGGTTGCTGAGATTATTTTTGAATCCAATTTTGCTGGGTCAACATTCTTCTTGCTGATCCACAATGTTACAGTTGAACCGAGACTGGACAACTTGATACCTAATAGGACAAAAACAGCCCACTCACTAATCTATCATATGCTCTGTGTAGCAAAAGCAAGCCTTGTATAATTTATACACGGCAGGGGGATGACTAGTAGTACTAATGTATTTGTCACCAGATTCCAATTGGAATAAGATGATAGCATCATCAATTTCTTTTGTTGTTGTTGTTGTTGTTGTTTGTAGGTTGCATGTAAATATGATTTTAATTTTCTGCTTCTGCAGGAACCTATCATTATTTTTTTGCAAGGCCAGGAAGTAAACAATCTTGATCTCACTTCTGGTTTGGCATCGCAGTGAGACAGTCAGGGAAATAGCAGGCTCTGATGAATGCCACAAAAACTCTGGCTGCCAAACCGCTGCTGATGGGTCTTCGGACCGGAACCGTCCTGCAGGGACGGGGAAGAAAGAGATGTGCCTCAGATGACCAAGAGGAACAGGCAAGTTCCTCAGAAGTCAGAGGGAACTCTCTGTGAGTCGGCAGCGGGGGGCGGCAACCATGGTGGTTGCCAGGAAGCTGGGACAACCAGACTAAGTGTAGAGCTGGAGGAAGAGAGGAATGGAACAGAGTTTTTCTTGAAGCCGGGTGAGTGACAGCCAACTCAGGCTTGAATAATAACAAGAGAAACATCTCACAACCATAAGACCCCTAATGTGTAACAGGGGCTAAGGAACATGGGGGCAAAGAAGATTTTGAAATGTAATTTGGAAGAGACAAAAATCCAATTGAAAACTGATTTCTGAACAATTTAATTGGAAACTTTAAATGATTAAATATGGTCAAAGAACTGGAAAGAAATAAAGAGATCTCCCCCCCCTTTCTTTTTTAAATTGCAAGAAAATTAAAAGAATGGATAATAAGCTTTAAAAAAAAATGGGGATGTATAAATAAAAGGGAAAAAAGAAGAAAAAAAAGAAGTGAGAAGAGCTATTTAAATTTGAACTGGACTTTAAATATGATTTGACATTTTTAAATTGAAAAAGAAAAAAGAGAAATCAAGTAAGATCGTGATGTAGTAGAAACAAAATGGATACTTGTTAAGCAATTGAAAATTGTGGATTGCAGAGAGACACCATCTGGAGTAAAAAGGAATATTGTAACTTGTGAACTTTAAAATTGTGAACTTTACAGATGATAACCGTGAGAGCTTATGGAGGAAGATTTTTTTGTCTACAAGAGGCTTGACTTTTGAGGAATTAAAAAAACAAAGAAATAGAAGGGAATACAATAGAACTTTTATAATTGGAGCAATTATTTGACCTGGAGAATGGAAATAAAAGAAATGACTATAATGTTGCACAGAGGATAAAGTTTGAGGATATAAAAATCGAAATGGAGTATACATGTGTGGACAAGAAAATGAAGATGATGAAATAAGACATAGAAGTGGAAAATAAAGAAGATAAAGATATTGTGATTAAATATGAATAAACAATTGAACATGGGAATAGTAATAATAAAAAGGAGGTCTCTAGAGACTATATTGAGATTAACAATAACATAATTATGATTATATTGAGATTAACAATAATATAATGATGATTATATGGAGATTAATGCTGAATGACAAAAGAATAAAAGGTTGGAAAATATTAAGAAATTTAAAGAAGTCCAGGACCTAGATTTATAAAATGACTATATTGAGATTAACAAATATGAGAAGAATTATGTTATAGATATTTAGAAATTAAATAGGGATTGAAGTTAAAATATATGGAAAATAGACTACATTAAAAGAAATATAGCAATGGATACAATGAACCAATTTATTATTAAGATGCTAAAAGATATTACTTGAGGAAATTTATGGTTATAATAACTGGGATATTGTTTATATACCTATAACAATTGTTATAATTTGAATATTTGTAATAATATATCTATGAAAGTAAATGATGGTTATGCCAGGATTAATAGTGAGAAAAATAAAGATAATTATACTGGGGGGCGGGGGTGGGGACCTTGATCCTGGCTCTAAGTTTTGCTGAACTCTTATCTCGTATAAGTCTTTGGCTTCCTGACCTCTATTGCTGCTATCAAAAAGAGAGTGGCAACATCTTGGTTACTGAGCCACAGAATGAATAAATAGATAGATGGGAGTGAGGCTCTATTTTATGGTGGCTCCAGGCTCTTGGATAAATGTTTCAAAAGGCAGTGTTACAATTCTGATGATTAATACATAGCCATCAGCCTCTGGTGTCACTCAGAATGCCAGCTCATTCTCAATGTTATTTAACATAAAACCTGGAACTGCTGAGAGTTTTCTATTAGGGCATGTTATGTTACTAATGGTACATAGTTTGGTCCGATGGTCAGAAACATATTTACATAGCTAATTACAATAAGCTATAAGAGGTAGGGTTAGGGTTGGAGAAGAATATTTTGTGATCCCTTTATCAATACATTTTCTTCTAGCTCCATAAATCTCTTATTTGCTGTCTGGTGTTTGGTGGTGGCTGCAAAAACAGGAAGGTAACAGTCACTTGGCCTGAATGCATTCATGTTTGGGAGATTCCATGCTGTATCACAGTATAGAAAATACTGAAGTGCCCACAAAGGAAATGGGCAGTTAGAAACATGAAATATAAATAAATAAAATATTTTAAAACACAATATTTAGAAACAATGTAACTGCCCTGGTGGCGCAGCGGTTAGAAGGCAGTATTGTATGCTAACTCTGCCCACAGTCTGGAGTCCGATTCTGAAGGGGCTCAAAGTTGACTCAACCTTCCATCTTTCCAAAATCAGTAAAATGACGATCCAGATTGTTGGGGGCAATACGCTGACTCTGTAAACTACTTAGAGAGTGCTATGAAGCACTATGGAGCAGGATATATGTCTAAGTGCTATTGCTGTTGCTAACTTCTTGGAAAGAGGGCACCTTCCAAAGAAATAACAACTTAATATTGTTGATGCTAGGAATGGGGGTGGGGGCATATAGTTGGCAGATGTGCAAGAGACAAATATCTTAATATATTAAACAGAGATGTTTGTGGAGAAGTCTGTACTAGATCTCACCAGTGTAGGCTGCTCAACATTGCAATAACATGTAATGTACTGCAGAAGAACTATTAGTTCTTGTCCAAGCTGTAAAAAAGGAAACCATGTGATAGTTTAGATTACACTTGTAAATATAAATAGGAAGAGATCTAATTGCAGTTTGGCCAAGGAGATGTGAGTGTTGCTTTGCTTCCCTACAAGTCTTCTAGAGATGCATAAACAGTGGATCAAGAATCTTCTCTGTGACCTTTGTAGCATTGGTTAGTTTCATCAAGCTGATCTGAAGGGCCAAGAGCACATTCAGACATGTTGTTTCTCAGGCCTCATGAACCCTTTGTAATTAGGTGAAATAATCAGAAAGGACAACTGAATCAAAAATATGAATGGCTGACCATACCACGACTGTAAATATGCAGGTTTATGTATATGCGTGGTGGCTCAGTGGCTAAGATAATGAGCTTGTCGATCGAAAGGTCGGCAGTTCAGTGGTTGTCCCAGCTTCTGCCAACCTAGCAGTTCGAAAGCACGTTAAAAAAAATGCAAATAGAAAAATAGGGACCACCTTTGGTGGGAAGGTAACAGCATTCCGTGTGCCTTTGGCATTTAGTCAAACCAGCCACATGACCATGAGACCTCTTCGGGCAGCGCTACCTCTTCGGCTTTGAAACGGAGATGAGCACTGTCCCCTAGATTTGGAAACGACTAGCACATATGTATGAGGGGAACTTTTACTCTTACCTATGCTTAACCAGAAAGATGCATTTTATTTTGAAAGAACGACCTAACTTTGGCTTTTTAGCTTAAAGTAGGGGCCTAAAAAGTCAATCCTTGCTTTCTGCTCCAAGTCTTGCACAGGATCATACCCATTTTATCGGATTCTTACTATATATGAGAACAATTCTTAAATAACAAGTATTATATAGTCCCAGGTATAATTCTTAAAACAAGTGGGAGGTAGCTGTGTAATTCACAGCCACCCAAGTGAGAAGTTAAACATTTCCCAAGCCATGCAAAAACAGTCTCTGGCCCATTGGAGGTGGAAGAAGAGAGTTTCAATGACAGATAAAAAAGCAATTCTCCATTCAGAATGCAAATTATATTTTCTGATTGATATACAGCGTTCTCCCATTTATAGAAAGCATCTCCCACATATTCCTGTTATTTATCAACCACCTTCTCCAAGAGCAGCTTACCTAGTCCTATAAAGAATAACTGGTGAAGCCAACTTTGCTTTCCATCCCTACCATCAATGACCACTTTCCTGCACTCTTGCAGAAGTGCATTTATTTTTGGTCTTCTCTGTTCCCACTATTTGACCAGCCTCTGAGGCTCAACATATAATCACATGCAAAGGCAAGAGTTTTTGGCATCATTTTAGCATACCACATATCTTCTTACTATGATTTTTAGCATCCCGTAGTGCCAAGAGCTATTTTATTTCTATTCTGGCTGGGAGACAAGGCAACATTTCACTGGTGGCAAACTCCATCTTTCATTCCCTTTCAATCATTTTAATGGCTTGATTTAGACTCTCAGGGACCAAAATCGTAAAAAGAAATTCTATAAATACACTAGGGGAGACGTATTTGAAAAGCCAAAGTAGCTATTTGTAACAAAGATGCTCCTGAGGCTTTGCTAATTATTCATATTCTGCTATTCATGGCGTGGCATATGATATAATAGAGTGGTAAACTTGCTAAGAGTAAAACATAAAGATTTTTCATATTGGCCTGTGGGAATTTGCTATTCAACTTGCTCTTCAGGTTGACCAATAATAATACCTTTCCAATATCTTGGACTTTAGATGTTGGTAACAAACTACTGAAAAAAATTGACACAATTTATTGTTGCATTATTTTTTTTAAAAAACAAACAAACATGGCAAATAGGTATGGAAACTTAAAAGTCTACAATAGCCTTCCCCGGATTGATTGATTGATTGATTTATATGTCACCCACATTATTTTTATAAATAACCCAAGACACGAACATACATAATGCTCCATCTTCCTCCTATTTTCTCTACAAAACCCAGTGAGGTGAGTTTGGCTGAGAAAAAGAGAGAGAGAAAGACTGGCCCAAAGTCACTGAGGTGGATTTCATGCCTTAAGTGGGAATAAAACTCACAGTCACTTGGTTTCTAGCTTGGTGCCTTAATCACTAGATCAAACTGGCTTTAATCCAGGGGGGAAAAATCCATAGAAAAATAATCTGGAAATCTCTGCTCTCTTGCTACATGCTACGAGCTGTCAGTTTTGTGCTCATTATAGCTCTCAGCACAAAAAGGAAATGGTACCTACAATTATCCATCATTACCCACTAAACAGCTTTATAAAACTCTGTCAGGTGATGTTCATGAGATAGATACATTGTGCGTAATCTCAGGGTGCTGGAATTACCTTCAGAATATATTTTTGCTCTAGGTCAGATTGTAAAAGTGATGAGGAGAAGAAAAATAATAATACAGTATTCAAGACGGTCATTCTTAATTGCATGTAGCCATTGGTGGGTTTCTACCAGTTCACCCCGGTTCGGGCAAACCGGTAGCGGTGGCGGCGGGATGCCCCGCCCAACCGCCTGGACATCATCATGGATGCTCTGTTCATGCACAGAAGGTTCTGCCCATGCACAGAAGCACCATGCATGAGCGAAGTGCGTGCACACACACAAGCACTCACAGTTCTGAACCAGTAGCGGAGGCAAGTGAAACTCACTACTGCATTTGGTGCCTCAAAATTCATGTGAATTGTCAATGAATTTCAGATTACATGTCCTCTCACTTCCCTGTTGAAACTTCCCATTGCAGGATGCTTGGCCCAGTTGTCTTCAGAATGATGAAAAAGACAAATGTTTAAATATAAGGGGCTGTGGGTCAAGGATACAGTCCCACAAACAGCACCAAACGCTTTTATTATTGTGTTTTATGGAGCCAATGATCCGGGGTCATCTGCTCCAACATCTGGCTTGGTGCAAGATGCCATAGTTTAGTGCAGGATATGACTGCACTGTCTTTAATTGACAGATGATTGTTCATCCTCTCTATAAAGTCTTTCCAAGGCAAAAGAGTTTAATAGTCTTTACAAAATAGAAATTTTGTCCTCATAGTTTGACACATTTTTTGCACTTTATAGCTATTTGTTCTGCCGTGTCCCTCTGAAGTAAACAGTCAGTTGTTCTGCATTGCAATTTATTAGATCTTTGAAGGCTGCCTTATGCTTTCTTTAATTTCACATTCTCCAGGCTAAACATATCTCTTTTGGGTGATGCTGATAAGTCTTAATTTCCTGTTCCTTTTTAATCTCTTTCTTTTTTTATTGCTTGCTCTTGAGCAGTCAGATGAATATCTAATAATTATCCCTTGAAAAAGGATCAAATTGTTCCTTGTCTATTCTTGTTCTGCAGAGAGGCAGCCATATAATTTTGTTTTATGACGTTGCTTCATTTCATTTTTATTTGGTAAACATTGGTCCTGTGGTTCCCTTCAAGAGTATCAGAAGAACAAGCTTTGCAATAAAGAAGCATTTTATCATGGCAAAAGTTAAGTTTATGGGAAATTATGAACACAACTAATATGAAAGCATCTGCTTGGTGGTAATTCTAGGATCAATTTGAAAAATTGAAATGTGTCATTAGTCACTTGTGACAAATGAAGCTATCTATATCTAGCTACTCTATCTATCTATCTATCTATCTATCTATCTATCTATCTATCTATCATCTATCTATCTATCTATCTAATCTAGACATATGTTTATAATATTTTAAGCTTTATTTTTCTTATTTTGCATTTTTATCTCTAATGTTTTTATCTAAATGTGATGTAAAATATACCATAAACAAACAAACAAATCCACTTGTTTCCTATCATTTTGATCTCTCTCTAAAATATCGTAATGTGGACATTTCCAAATTGGAGTCAGTTGAAGACTGCATTCATAAAGGGAGTTATAAAAATGGAAATATAAGAAAGGGACTTTTTTCTTTTTTTATAAAATGCTTCAGTTGTGGTATGTTCTTGAATATTGTGACACTACAATGCATTAAATAAGCATAAGAGTAACCCAGCAGAAATTCTCAAAATGGTTAAGAATTACAGTACAGTACTAGAATTATGACCACAATTGAGGTCAAAATTTATGTTGCTGAGTGAAACATTTGTTAAGTGAATTTTGCCCCATTGTATGACCTTTCTTGCCACACTTGTTAAGTGAATCACCGCAGTTGTTAAATTAGTAACACGGTTGTTAAGTGAATCTGGTGTTGTGACCCTGGCCCCGGAGGCCGATTTATCTTCGCGTGCTGATTCGGAGGATGATATGGAGGAGGAAGAAGCTGTCACGAGCTATGTGCCCGAGGGGCCGTCTTCACGGGTGAGTCAACAAGAACTGACAGTTGCTGAAGTGCCTATGGACCCCAGCCAAATTGAGGAGGAAACAGAGGCCGGTGACGACAAGGGGGAGCCCCTATTGGATGCAAGAGAGAGATGTAGGAGACGTCATAGAGAACAGCTGTTGCCACATCCTAAGAGGTGTGGTCAGGATATGTAGGGCCACACCCTACAAAGTATAAAAGAGGTGTGACTGGGCTGGAAAGGCGTGGTGAACAATTTGTTGGAGTTTTGGATGCAGTGGAGTTACAACTGTTAGTTTGGAGTTTTTTGACAAAGAATCTGCATTCCTGCATTAGCCTGCTGGCTGTCTGCCAAGACCGTTGGAACATTGCCTGGTAACTATTGGACTGATATATCCTTTGGAAGAGAACTATTTATTAAAGGGCCAGCTTCAATCTCTCTAGCCTGCGTTTGTTACTGCCAGGCTATTTGAGCCTCTGCAAGGCCAGTCGTGGGAAGGGATAGAACATCTGGCTTCCCTATTGACTTTGCTTGTCAGAAGGTCACAAGAACTGATTATGTGTCCCCAGGACATTGGAACTGGTTCATTAAATATGAACCAGTTGTTAAGGGTCTGAATTTTGATCATGTGATCGTGGGAATGCTGCCATGATCGTGAGTGTGAAAAGCTGTCATAAGTCACTCTTTTCAGTGCTGTTGTAACTTTGAAATGTCATTAAATGAACTGTTGTAAGTTGAGGGCTACCATTAATAACAACAGTGAGTTCTGATGGATCCCACTGAAATATTCAGTACCAAAGGAATATTATTAATATTGCCCTACATTGCCTTTTCTTTTTCATACATCAACCCTAACTAATTGTACAGGAGAATCTGGAGGAGAATCTCAGGTGCTTTTAGTGTGTGAGTATGAAAATACGGCATGGAGACACTACGGACAACTTGCCCCAAGCCATTTAGGGCTTTACATATGAATACCAGATTTGGGCCTGAAATGTACAGAAAGTCAATGGAGATGCGAAAACTCCATTGTATAATACAATCACATTGATCGGATCTGCCTGTGTCTGTCTGTCCATTTCCCATCTTTCTATTTGTCGAATGTATATGGCTGCCCATCTATCCAGTAAAACTCTGGGTGGCAGTAAGGTCACTCTGTTTTGAACTGGATGAAGTTTCTAAGCTATTTTTACACTGCAGTAATGGAGAGGTTACTAATATATCTACAAAAGTTGCCCAGTGATTCTATCCAAATAAGGGGTATAGGATGAATTTGGCATCCTACAAATGCTATCCATACCAGTTGGAAAATCTCTCAAGCCCTCCAAAATCCTTCAGGATCCATTGGCCTCTGGGATGGAGCTTTCAGAAAGTCTTCCAAGTTTGCAGCAGAGAACACGACTGAAAGTCAATACCGTTCCGCAGAACACTATCTGGTGTTACAAGGGAACATTTCAGATTATCACATTTTTTCCCATTCAGGAAAGGTTAACCCAGAATATATCCTACAATAGGCATTGAACCAATGATTTGTATTAGGGCACATCCATGTTGTTAATGGACTGAGGTGTTCCAGTTGCAAAAGCATCAATATAGATGTCCCTCAGGATAAACATGATATGACTCTTCCTCATCCAATTCACCATACAGAAACTACTTCTTTTGAAAGTAGTTAATAGTAGTTAATAATGAATGGGTATAAATACAGATTTTCTTCTTTATGATGTACCTGTACGGGTTGCACCCTCCATTATTTACCTCAATTTATCTCATAATAAACCTTCATTTTGATGTGCATCTTGTGTAATTGCCAACAGTTGTCTAGGCAAAATCCTGCTTTTGCTTTGTAACAGCATTATAATTTTTGGGGCCCTTCCATCTACTTATTTTCAAAGAAATTTTATACATGAAAGCATGATAAAAATCACACTTTTCTTATTCAAAAGAAACAAAGCAAGAGCACAAAATTAACTCACAACTGGAGAGTATGTGTTTTATTATGGATGCTGTTGTCATTGCTAAATCAAAACCTTATTCACTTACATAATTTAATGTAGCTATCTCATATAATCAAAAATATAGAACAAATGTGGTGATAACATTTGGACAGGGCTAAATTAAATTCAGAATACTAAAAACGTTGACATTGCATAAACAAGCACACTTTCAATAGTTTTACAAAATTTGTAATAAAAATTAAATTAGGTTAAGGATTAACTTTAACCTGCTATAAACCATCCCGCACATTGTTTAGAACAAAGATGTGAAAAATTTCATAATCCACTGTTCTCTAGAGGTGTTGAATTTCCTTGTACCATGATGAATGAGATGATGGGAGTTGTCATCCAGTATAGTTTGGGTGCCTAGGTTGAGTAGTCCAATTTAAGTGACAGAATAGGCATCCCAGTGTTTTTTTTGAGAACATGCAACTGAAACAGACTTCAAGAGATATTTACGGTAGTTAAAAACAGCATAGAAGCAAATAGTTTCGGAAGTAAATTCTTTTAGGAGCTCTGTGGTGTGAGCTCATTATATAATTAGCTTCCATAATGCTGATATTTAGTTGCATAAGAAAGGTTACATCCTTAGTAAGTTGCTCTAGGGCACTCCCATCGAAATCTAATTAGTCAGGAATTACTTCTTTGCTGTATAGAGGATGCAGTGTCCATATTAGATATTTGACAGTCTCTGAATGGGTGGGAGTGATGGCATATTTTGCTTTGCTGTCATTCAGATTCTATTCAGAATAGAATAGAATAACAGAGTTGGAAGGGACCTTGGAGGTCTTCTAGTCCAACCCTGCGCTAAGGCAAGAAACCCTATAGCATTTCAGCCAAATGGTTGTCTAATCTCTTCTTCAAAACTTCCAGTGTTGGAGCATTTACAACTTCAGGAGACAATTTGTCCCACTAATTAATTGTTCTAACTGTCAGGAAATTTCTCCTTAGTTCTAGGTTGCTTCTCTGCTTGGTTAGTTTCCATCCATTGCTTCTTGTCCTGGGGCTTTGGAGAATAGCTTGACTCCGTCTTCCATGTGGCAATCCCTGAGATGTACTTGTTTTCTCATACATGCTTGACAAACTAAATAAAATAAAATAAATAAATAAATAAATAAATAAATAAATCACGTCACCCCTAGTCCTTCTTTTCATTATACCCAATTTCAGCAATCATTCTTTATATGTTTCCAGAATTCTAAAGTATCTGTAGCTATTTTACTTGAATTTGAACTCTAATGGCCAATATCTTAATCTTAATGGAATTAGTATTTCTTTAAATAAATACTTTAAATATATACTTTCTAAAATTCAGCAAATGACTTTTTTCAGATTCGCCTCAATAAATGCAAATCTGTGCAGGGCAGTAAAGTAAAATAAAATAAACTTCAATAACTCATTTCATCTTCATTATGCTCATCCTCCACAGACAGATGTTTTGGTTTAAAAAGGTGGCAGTGCTGCCTATTTGCCATCATGATAGAGAATTTATAGAATAAATCTTTGGGTGGATCTAGCATGTTGACATCATTAGCAAATAGCAGCGATTTTAATTTTAGGTTACAAATCACAATAAAATCATTTATTTTCTCATAACTATCAACCCCTCACTTGTAATGAGTACACACACGCATACACATAGGCATATGTATATATATGTGTGTGTGTGTGTATACACACACCCATACACGCATACAGAATTTCTTTTTTTAGAAGCATGACAGCACTGTTTAAGCTAAGGAGATGTCTTGAAGCCAGATGTTTTTCATAGTTTGTCCTTGTTCTCTTTTACATTGAATAAACAACGGCAGCTCATTCGTTGACCTCTATATTATAAACATCCTTGCTTGCCATGTATACTGTGTATTGTACGTTTGCATTTATTAAGGTGAATTTGAGAGGAAGGGCCAGCCTATTTTGGAACAACTGAACTATTTCATTTTTACTAATCAATCATCAACAACAATAAAAGAAATTTTGGGCGTTTCTTTCAAGCAGTACAAAAAAAGAGTGAGTCATGGTCCTTGGTTGATACTAGGCCATAGCTCAGAGAACAGAATTAGGGCACGTTTGTAAAATCTAGGTGGTATTTGTCTAATAAAATAGATTTGCAATCTGGAGCACAAGCAAAAGAACCTTTTAATGAACCTTCACATATTTAAATTTTCATCCAGGATTGGCATTGTAAAGCCATTAGAATTAGGAGAAAGAGACAATCAGTAACTGTTTGAATTTGGATCAAGACCAAAACGTAAAAGATAGATTGATTAATACTAGAACTAATATGGACTTTAGTTCTGGGGCAACATAAAGCAAGATATCTTTATGTCATTAACTTACTTCTTCTGAACAGTGATAGAGTTTATAACTCAAAGAGATATCACCAAGATATGCCTTAAAAACATGCCCTCCCTCTCCCTCTCCCTCCCTCCTCTCTTTCTTTCTCCTTATGGATGAATTTTGTTGAGGAAGTACAGACCATTTAGCAATGTTTAGGGTAGGAGGGCAAGAATACTTGAAAATTAAGTCAGACTATCTTTATCATTTTCTTTTTCTAAGATGACACCTACCAAGATTTTATGAAGGATTCCTGTCCCTTCCTATTGAGATACATTGTTTTTATTTATTTAACTTCCCGTGCTTCCAAAATCAAGTGATTATTTTTGTAAGAAATGCCATAAACTAGGTTCTCTTGTTACTGCCCTGATCATTTGGGCAGAAGCAGAAAGAGTTACACCAAAACAAGGGCTCTTTGTCTGCTGTCCATTCCCTTGCTTTCTGTCCCTTTCCTGCAAGATAAGTTCCTGTGGGTTCAAGTCAGATTAATTCTCAGAAAACTTCTGGCAAACCAAAATTAAGTATCCAGGTAGAAGGATGAAAGAAGCAATGCCGTTTCTTGCTGTGGCCTCCAATTTCTATCATGTTCAGTTCTCACAGTACTGTACTTTCTGAATAGAACCCACACTTGCCTGCAGAAGTTGTGAATGCTCCAACACTGGAAATTTTTAAGAAGATGTTGGATAACTGTTTGTCTGAAGTGGCATAGGTTTTCCTGCCTGGTCAGGGGGTTGGACTAGAAGACCTCCAAGGTCCCTTCCAACTCTGTTATTCTATTCTACTTATATAAAACATCCCACATTTGCCCTGGGGAGATTTACAACTACTGTCACTGTGTATCCCATGCAAGTTATCCGTATTTACCTAGGATTATATTTAAAAGTACGATATGTATATGATTGCATTTGCTAATATGTAAAGTGTAATATGCAATCTCTCCCTGCTTAGCCATGCACACATTTTTTTCACCGTTTCTAGCATTATTAAAGGCATTCCAAGATTATATTGAAATATTTATGTGTTTATATTATCCCCAGTGAAAATCCATCATAGACTATTCTGCTTCCCACTTCATATGTTATTACATATAATATACTGTAGAACTGGGTGAGTTTGGGTCAGTTCCTTTTCAGGAAAGTCTGAATGCCTTAGATAGAATGTTCCCTGCACAAGGGTTGCACAAGATTTTCTCAGAGTTATGACGTTCTTTTTGTTTCAAATCCCTCTAAAGTGAAGAAAAATAATCCCGAGGCATATATTCAGAAAGCAACCTTCAAATATGAGCCAAAGCTATCGGATCCGTGTCTTAGTGCTTAATCACTTCTACGTGAACGAAGGCAGATTTTCAAGGACATGTCGTACCTACAGATGCTATTTGAGAGTAAAACTTCAGATTGGAACAATAGAGGAAGTTTGAATCTATATTCCACTTATTTTATAACATTTTAAGCCAATGAATTTATTCCGATAATTTGCTTTGCTGGTCTGTGACCATTATATTGATAATATTCTGACAATATGTTTTCATCCACCCTCTCTCAAACTGCTCAAACTGTCTCAGAAGAGTAATCTGAACTCAAACAAACATAGCTAGTCCTCGGTTTATGGCCACAACTGAGCCCAAAATTTATGTTGCTAAGCAAGACAGTTGTTAAGTGAATTTTGCCCGATTTTATGACCATTCTTAAGTGAATCACTGCAGGAGATGGGTGATAGGAACGATGAGAAGATTCCTGCATTACTATTAATCTTCTCATTGTTCCTATCACCTATCTCCTCCCACTTATGACTGTATGACTGTAACCTTGTTGCTGGTATCCTTACGATTTATATTGACTGTTTCCTAATACAATTTGATTGCTTATTTGTTCCCTATGACTATTATTAAGTGTTGTACCTTATGATTCTTGATGAATGTATCTTTTCTTTTATGTACACTGAGAGTGTATGCACCAAGACAAATTCCTTGTGTGTCCAGTCACCACTTGGGCAATAAATTATTCTATTCTATTCTATTCTATTCTATTCTATTCTATTCTATTCTATTCTATTCTATTCTATTCTATTCTATTCTATTCTATTCTATTCTATTCTATTCTATTCATAAGTTAGTAAACATGGTTGTTAAGTGAATCTGGCTTCCCCATTGACTTTGCCTGTCGGAAGGTCAAAAAAGGGGATCACATAACCTCTGCAGTCCTCATAAATATGAGTCAGTTGCCAAGCATCTGAATTTTGATCATGTGACCGTGGGAATGCTGCAACGGTCATAAGTGTGAAAAACGGTCATAAGCCACTTTCTAAAGTGCCATTGTAACATTGAACAGTCACTAAATGAACTGTTGTTAGTCAAGGACTACCTATAGTTATAGTTTACTAAGAAAATGCTTGCATGAACAGGAAAGTATTTAGGTCCCTCAAAAAGTCAGGATGTGACTTAATTGCATAATCAAGCCCTCTATTTTCTTTAATGTCTTATTATTTTTATGTTGCCAGCAATGACACATTTATTTTCCTCAGATGCCTCAGATGACACAAGGTGTCTAGAAACAATCAGCTAGACTTTTAAAAGTCCTGCTCATTTATTGGTTAATTTCCATGGTGCTCAGCCGTTCTTAATTTGTTCCCGGACTGTTCCACAAACCAATCAAAATGATCAATCTATTTTTCTTGCAGAAAGAATTCATAAGCTCTGAGCAGCTTAAAAATCAGTGCAGAAGTCTCACAAATGTGTATTTTTCCCCGGAGACCTGCCTCCAATGGTTAAGTATTATCAAATATAGGTCATGTTAATGAGGTAGTCTGCAAAGTTACTATGGAAACTCATATGGAATTCAGCTGTTGAATACTGATTAAGAAATGTTGCAAATAGTTAAACTTGCAGTGGCTGTTTACTGCTGTCTGTTAGATGAGTTTCCAAGTCCCCTGATGCACTTCGTAAAAGTGTAAAATTATGAAGACATAGGAGAAAGTGTTGAGGAGCAGGTCAATGCCTTTGATAGCTTACAGGAACTGAAACAACTCATTCTTCATCCATTAAACTGAATCTGTAGGAAGGCACCAGATTAGAAATTGGGAGACCAAAAGGCCAGTCATTTCCTTTCAGCCCTAGAAAGGAGGCAATGGCAAACCACTTCTGAAACTTACCTACAACCAGCCTACAAACCCCCCAGAATCCAAATCAACCTCACAGCTAACTGGAGACCCTCAACCAACCCACCCAAACCCCCCATCCAGCACTTCACCTCCCAATAAACCTCACCTGCTGTAACTTCCCCATCACAAGATCCATCACAAGACTCCCACTGATGACTTCCTCCTGATCCATCACAAGACCAATCACAAGATCCTCCCTTGACACACCCAAAGCCCTTATAAACAGAAAAACACTGACACTGACGTCTCCTAAACTCCACTGAAGATGTTACCTAGCCTGGTAGTAAAATTCTCAGACCGCTCGGCAGCCTGGGCACTCCAACAAACCACGCTGAGACGAGATGCTCGAGCAAACAGAAAAGCAGTTAATTTCGTCTTCCAGGGAGCCGTAGATTACGCTGAGTTCACCAAAAGGGATAACACAAAGTCGGCGTTGGGATTCCCTCACCCCAACTCCGTTTAAATAGCCGCGCTGTACAACCAGCCAATCAGCGCTGCTGCCAGGTTCCACCCCACCCATTATGCAAATTGCAATTGTCTCTCATTAATCATGGTTAGCCTAGCCCGTCCGCAGCGTGACCGACCGCCTAGCTCGTGACACCCCCTCCACCATTGTGCCCATGCGTTTTCTCTTGATAGCAGGTGTGTTCTCTCCACCCCACCTAGCAGGTAAGTCCTTTGCCCTGATGTGTCGAGCTGGGCAGGCTTGACAAAAATGTTTGGAAACCAACCCACAAGCTCAGAGAACACACCTTCATCATCACTTCTGAAATATTGCCAAGGAAATGGCAGAGATTTGTCCAGGCAGCCACCAGCAGTTAACACTGATTTCAAGGGGCACAAAAACAAAGCAAAGCAAAACAAAACAAAACTGAAGCAATGTATAGATTACATCCATACATAACATTACTTCATTATGGCTTTGACTATCAGGGAGTTTCCTGAAAATCTTTCAAAATCTAGTACACAATTAATGATGCATCACCACTGTTGACATTCTTTGTGAGTACACATATTTTTCATCTGTTGGGCTGTTTTACAGTCCTAACTCCTTGTGTCTTCATATATGTTCCTATTAGTATAGGTAATAAAAGCTCTTTAGATTCAACCTATATCAGGAACTGGAAAAGAAAAAGATATATTTGCTGCAACTTAATTGACCCTTTAGAAACACAAATCAACTGCACATTTTAGTTAAACTGGTCTTTTAAAACTGTAGGAAGAAATATCCTTCTGGGTTCTGCTCCAAGTGGGGAAAAAGACACTGGAAACATGGAGGCTGCTTGGAAAGATGGTTTAATGGTGGACAGGATCACATGGTTTGAGTTCCTGAACAGAAAAGGGGTGAGATACAGCAAGTCCCCGGGTTTTATGCTTTCTCTGGCTTTGAACTTCCTGGGGCCCCGAAAGAGTATCTTGATTGGTTGTCAGACTCCCAGGGGGTGGAGGTCTTAGCTAGCCTTGCTGGCTGATGTAATCTTCCCAGGTGCCATGTGGTGAGTTTCTGTCCTAGATGGGTCCCATTGTCTTGCAGATGATGGTCCATTGACAAAGATTAAGTTTCTGCCTCTGTCCCATTAACAAAATGGGGGGGCAGGAAGGTGGGAGCTGCTTTGTCGTTAAAACATGTTTTTCCATTTCTCAACCAGGGGAACATAATATTCTGCCTTTTTAATATTTCCTAAAATATTTCATTCTTCCAGGAAAGGGGTGGGTGCTAACTTCCTAAAAAACTCTTCAAGCTCTGATTAGTACTAAAACACATTTTCCATCTCTATTTGATACTATTTGAAAGAAAAGTATACCTGTAGTTCACCTTAAAAAAGTAGTTTCTCATCACAGTTACAATGAAATCTTTATACATTTGTAAATTAAAAAAATACTAATACTTAAGAAAAAATATTGGTCTACAATTAGTCTCTGGTCTAGACTCCAAAATTGTGACCTTGCAGAAAACTTGAGAGGTAAAATCAATAGCATGCTTTTAACCCTGATTAATTGAAAACTGGGTATACACATAACCATAAACCATAAACCTCACTTTTAAAAAGACCTGAAAAACCCACAATCTTAGGGGGAGGGTTTTTCTTTCCTAATATTCCTTTTTTACTTACTCTTTTCATGTATTCAAATTATGTTTATACTTTTATCTATTATCTTATATACGCTTGACAAATAAACTTATGATTATGATTCTCAAACAAAGTAATGTTGGAACTGATCAATACTACAAGAAGACTTGATTTTGAACTTGCTTCCTGTACATTTGGTATTCTGTTAAAAGACTAAATTGTAAGTCTGGAAAGTACCACATCAGACCTGAATTAAGTGACCACAAATGGTTATAGGAAGTGGTGCTGAATGATGCTTGGCATCAGAGGTGACATTCAGCCGATTCAGACCGGTTCGCTTGAACCGGTACCGGAAATCGTGGGTGGCCCACCCCTCCCCTCCTCTCCCCTCCCTGGCTCTATGTCATCCTATTTAAGGATGTTTTTGAGGCTGGGCACATGTGTGGAAGGCAGACACACATGTCAACCAGGCACCTGTGCGCACGAAGCAAACATGTACATGTGCGATGAACTGGTAGCAACATAATGTGCAACCCACTGCTGCTTGGCATACTACAGGAAAAATGTATAATCAAAAAGAGAGGAAGAAACCTTTTCCAAGTCAAACTATTGTGTCCATTTGCTCCGAAAAGTTTCTGGTAGGATTCTTTCCCAATTCTCCTTTGAGATGCCATGAATCTGGAACATTCCATGCTGACATTCTGTCAGTGAGTTATGGCCTTTTCTCATGTTTACCACATTTTATTAAATTTGGTTTGGCTTATACTGACAATAGCATTTAACCAGTGGATGTCATCCACAAGTCACTAGATTGAATGCCTGCTGGCTTGTTATTTATAATTAACTATTAATTAATTGAATTAATTGAACACTCTATAGACATTTAACTATGATCTCTGTAAACTCCAGATAGCCATCCAAATCTGCTCACAAAGGTCCAAATGTATCCATTGGCTGTCAGATTGAAAAACCCTGTTCTATCCTTTATAAATATCCACACAAGCCTACCCAGGAATCTTTTGTTTTTCATGTTAGTTAAACATATTTGACTGCAAGAGGTGGTGCCATTCTAATTACTAATTAAGCTTACATTTTTTCCCCTTCTGCTTAAAGGAACAAGAGACAAAATCCTATAATTCTTCTTTTCGGGGGACCTTAATATTTAGTCTTAACAGAAGAAAGCCCAATGAATTCTTTATATTAGTGATCACACTGAGGACTCTGAAAAATACCTTTGTAGAATAGAATAGAATAGAATAGAATAGAATAGAATAGAATAGAATAGAATAGAATAGAATAGAATAGAATAGAATAGAATAGAATTCTTTATTGGCTAAGTGTCATTGGACACAGAAAGTCTTGGTGTATACGCTCTCGGAGTACATAAAAGAAAAGATACATTCATTCAGAATCATAAGGTACAACACTTAATGATAGTCATAGGGAAACAGCCAATATAAACCTTAAGGATACCAGCAACAAGGTTACAGTCATACAGTCATAAGTGGGAGGAGATGGGTGATAGGAATGATGAGAAGATTAGTGGTAATACAGACTTAGTAACTAGTTTGACAGTGTTGAGGGAATTACTTGTTTAGCAGAGCGATGGCGTTCGGGAAAAAACTGTTCTTGTATCTAGTTGTTCTGGTGTGCAGTGCTCTATAGCATCGTTTTGAGAGTAGGAGTTGAAAAAGTTTATGTCCAGGATGCGAGGGGTCTGTAAATATTTTCACAGCCCTCTTTTTGACTCGTGCAGTATACAGGTCCTCCATGGATGGTTTGCATGTCTTAAAGACAAAATTTTTTACATGATTTGATACAAAGCTGCCTTTTAAATATTTTTGTGGTTATTTCCAATTACTAAGATGATGACTGCCCTTCTGTCATTGCTTGTTCTTGTATGTTTCAGTTGCTGATAAGAAAAAAACAGACTTTCTTTGTTCTCTGACACAAGTATTTTGATGTGGGAAATCAAATAGAAGAGTAACTTTTGAAGTTAGGAACAGTCAATGATTTCTGTCTTTCATATTGTCTCTACTGGAAGAATAGAGGGCTGGAAACCAGAGAGGAGGGGAAAACAACTCTTAGTATTTGGCAAGCTGGTCACAAGCACATATTGTCATATGAAAGAAGTAAGATCAGCTATATTTTATTAAGATATGGTAGGAAAATTGGAAATGAAACTTATTTTTTAAAATGCAAATTTCATTTTAACCTTAGCAACCCAAGTGCATATCTCTTTTATTACAAATGTATAGATAAATAGAAACATTTTTTTTCCAGAAAAGATCTTCAAGGCTATTTTGGTGCTGATTTATTAAGAAACTATCATCCTATTTTTTTCTATTTCAGTTAACACACACACACACACACACACACACACACACACACACGCACACACCACTTTTTCAGTTGGGGAAGTGCCACTTTGTAATGGTGAAAATCAGTGAATACTGATCTTGCTCAAAAGCTCCTCCTGATTTTAAGTTCTCTAAGGTAACACCAACCAAACTTCCTTAATTTTTAACGCTTGATGATTAAAGAATCATCAGCTATAAGCTGTAATAACATATTCCGGTAAATGTAGGAGCTGTACCCTAATTATTCATGGACAAAAAAAGCTCTTCTTTTGAAAGGCCTGAAGTGTTTTATGGTCTCTCTTTAATCTTTTTGGTTTCACTTGCTTCAGAGGAAGTGAATGTACAGAACAGGAATCATCTTCCTGTGATTCATTTCTGGCTCCTGGTAGCTTAAAGTAGATCTAGACAGAGTCTTTATCTCTTTCTTTGAAATGTATTGTTTCATTCTGGTCACTGGTATGTATGCAATTTTCAGCATTTCTGGGAACCCAGTTTTAGAACTCTTGTGACCTTAGAACACGATTTATCTCAGTTACATGTTTATTTGATGTTACTGGTTGTGTTGCTAGCTACCCAGAGTCACTTTAGCGAGATAGGTGGCCTTATAAACTGAAGGAAATAAATCACCAAACAAATACATTTTATATTCTCTTGAAGTACATCAGAGGTGGGTTTCAGCAGGTTCTGACCAATTTGGGAGAACCAGTAGCGGAAATTTTGAGTAGTTCGGAAAACCGACAAATACACCTCTAGCTGGCCCCACCCCCATCTATTCTCTGCCTCCTGAGTCCCAGCTGATTGGGAGGAAATGGGGATTTTGCTGTATCCTTCCCCTGGATTGGGGAAGGAATGGAGATTTTACAATATCTTTCTCCTGCAGGCCCACAAGCCGCACCCACCAAGCCATGCCACACCCACCAAGCCACACCCACAGAACCAGTAGTAAAAAATTTTGAAACCCATCACTGAAGTACATTGAATATTTTACAGTAGTTATGAGAGTTTTGTGAGCCAGTTTGGTACACTAGATAAGGCAGGTGTCTTCAAACTTGGCAGCTTTAAGACTGAAGGACTTCAGCTCCCAGAATTTTCCAGCCAGCTATGCTGCCAAGTTTGAAGACCTCTGAGGTAAGGCATCAGGCTAGAAATTGAGAGACTCTGAGTTCAAGTCCCATTTTGGGCACAAAGCCTGCCCTTGAGCCAGTTTCTGTCTCTTAGCTCTAGGAAAGAGGCAATGGCAAACCATTCCTGAAAAATCATGCCAAAAACCCAACCCTGTAGTTATGTCTTCAGAAGACAACGTGCCTTGGGTATTTTTGATGCTGCCCTTGCCCAGAGTTGCTTCCTTCAGCTAAGGAGTTGACTTTGACTTCTAGAATGAACTTCATCCAGTATAACCATTGACTGTTGACTGAAGGATTTGACAGGTTGGAAAAACACATTTGACAGCATCTGTGGGAGGGCGGAGCAGAGATTCTTGGACAATGAAAGATTGGCATTCTCTCTTCCTAAAAAGAGGTTTAGATGATGTAGTTTTGTTAAAATCTGGATTTTAGTCTCCAGGAAACCATGAGTTTGTCATCTTTTTCAGTGTTGAAATCCAATTTTTTTACTACCGGTTCTGTGGGTGTGGCTTGGTGGGCATGGTGTGGCTTTGTGGGCATGGCTTGGTGGGTGTGGCAGGGAAAGGATACTGCAAAATCGCCATTCCCACCCTATTCCAGGGAAAGGATACTGCAAAATCCCCATTACCTCCTCACTCCTGGGGGGAAGGATATTGCAAAATCTCAATTCCCACCCCGCTCTGGGGCCAGCCAGAGGTGGTATTTGCTGGTTCTCCGAACTGCTCAAAATTTCCACTACAGGTTCTCCGAATTACTCAAAATTTCCACTACCGGTTCTCCAGAACCTGTCAGAACCTGCTGGATTTCACCCCTGATCTTTTTATAACAGAAATTAACCTATTTAAATCATATAATCACATATGGCAGGGGTCCCCAACCCCTGGTCCTTGGAATGGCACCTGTCTGCAGCATGCCAGCAATTGGGCTGGGCAAACAAGTGAAGCCCCATCCAGAGGATGCAGGCAGCATGCAAAAACCATGTCCCCTCCAGTCTGTGAAAAAACCTTTCTTCAGGGAACCGGTCCCTGATGCCCAAAAGGTTGGGGGTCACTGACATTTGGCAATGATCTCTTTTTCAAACTGATAACTTTATAAGAAAGAAATAAAATAAGTGCCTTAACACTGAAATTTCACAGAACTCTTCCACATCGTTTATGCAAGGGAAGGACAAATAAACAAAATATACTTTGATAGCAAAGAACATTTCATGGGGATCATAAACTGGTGATTATCTATAATTTGACACAATTTTAAGATGTTGGTTCAGGATGTTCTTTGCAAGAAAAGCCGCAGAACACGAATGCATTTTCATGGGTACAGATATAGAGAACTCAGTGGGACTCCCCCCCCCCCCCCCAGTGAATACTTAGAAGTATTCCCACAGTACAACTGTCACTGTAGTTTTCTCTTGTGCTGCCTGGGAGCTGAATGTTCATGGGCTCAGCTGCAAAAATCCAACAATTAGTAGTAATCCTGGATCACTTCAAATGCCCTGTTGTGGAGGACCCTTCAAGCACTAACTAGAACACATTGATTTACTGTAAGATTGAGACCGGAAGTAAAATAAAAACAAATATAGTGCTTGTTAAGACTGTGTATGGTTCCCAAATGGTTTGGAAGAATTGGTTTGGACTTGTATGAACATGCATCGCTCTGCTATTTATTAAACTGGGCTGGCATTTTTTCAACTTTTGCATGAATCTGGGGGGAAAAAAACTGCCAAGGAATCAACTCGTTAACATGATTCTTAAAGCAGTTATATCTTCTTTCAGGCTTAACTCTGAAAATGGAAGAGCTGTTCTAATGAACAGCAGAGAGATGCTATGTGTGCCCAAGGTCAAAAACATTTCTGAATTGTTTTCAAAGTTTACACAGCTTTAGCCCATACTGTAAATTGGATAACTGCATGAAGAAACGTTATCAAGAGAAGGCCTGCTAATTGTTATCTAATGATTGCATGGCACATTCATTGGAGAAGATTATTTTATGGAAGGATAAAAGGAATATTTCAGCTCTAGAGTTGTTCTTCTCCCTCATGGAATATTCAATACACTTCAAAGAGAATATAAATATATATAATTTTGTTTGGTGATTTATTTTCTTCAGCTTTTATGGCCACCTATCTTACTAAAGTGACCTGGGTAGCTAGCAACACAACCAGCAACAGAAAATAAATATGTAACCAGTGGTGGGATTAAAATAATTGAACAACCGATTCTCTGCCCTAATGACCAGCTGGGTAGGCATGGCTCGGTGGTCATGTGACTGTGTGGGTGTTCCCAAATCAACGTCACTCATGTCAATGGACGCTTTGCTTTAGCTGTTACAATGTAATAAGGGTTAACCAGAGAGGCAGTTTCTGTAAGCATGGCAATAAAGATTAGGCTAGAAACAACACCAGAATGTTTCCTTCCTGCCTTCCTTACAGGGTTAGCCCTGTAAAGTGGAAAAAACAAAACAAAATAAGATTTCTTCCAACAACCAATTCTCCCAAATAGGTGTAAACTGGCTGAATCCCACCACTGTATGTAACTAAAAGCTGAGATAAAATAACAGACAAACACAACATAATTGGCAAGCAGAGCCTGGGACAGGAAGCACAGGCCAACAGGATCAAGATCAAGCTACTGTTTGGGGGATTTGGGGCAGGTGCAACAACAGAAAAGGCTCCTCTTGGGTCCTGCCAAGATGGCACTCTTTAATAACAGGATCCATAAACTGCCCCACAAAAAAGCATGTCCCCTTGCCATGAATGACATTATATTTGGATTTGGCCTCAAGACTACGTTTAACCGTCATAGAAATTTTAATTCCAAGGAAAAGGAAGGAGATATCAGAAAAAGAGTTGACAAAAGGGGAGAAGGAAGATTGTTGTGCCCTGTGTGACCCAGGCGGAGGGTGGAAATTTAGGAAGTCCTTTTGCAGACTAATTCTTAGGTCACAACCAGGACAAATGTGAAAGCTTCATTAGAAACCTTCACACTGAAATATATCTCGGACAAATTTTGTTTCTGTTCCATGTTGATTTGCTCTAAAGACTAAACCAGACTAAATTATTAAAAGCCATTTGCGTTTGTTTTAGTATTTTCTGGGTGGGGGGAGGGGGACCTATACTCTCATGGCCTCAAAATGATTCAGAGCAGCAGAAGTAAAACACATCTAAGTATTGCAAGATCTCACTCACCCAGCTGATCACATCTCTGGGGTATTACTGAACTAGGCAATCAACTGTTCAAGTTTACAGATTTTCTGAAAAGCTAACAAGGATGAACTGCCATAATTAACTAGCCAATTTTTCTTAATAGGAATGAAAATAAATATTGAACCACAGAAACATGTTCTGAGCAAAAGCCAAATCACTGTCATTCTTGGTTAATACATTAAAAGCACTTAGTATAGCTATTTATGTTGTACTCAATGAATATTAGAGAGGTGATGAATCTTCAGGAATATGTGAATACTCAGTTCAGAGAGAATGACACTATAAAGGCGGATGGGGATGAAATTGAATAATGAGGATATAATCATATTTATTTGAAGCCCTGACAGCCTTTCCTTGCTTCTCATGTGTCCTTTAGTTAGATGAATGTACTTAATGATATTGTAAACCAGAACATTTTGACAGTACAGATTGTCCTTGACTTACAATAGTTCATTTAGTGACCATTAGCAGTTACAACGGGATTGAAAAAAATGACTTATGACCGTTTTTCACACTTATGATCGTTGCAATATCCCTGTGGTCATGTTGTTGGATTTCAGATGCATGGTAACTGGTTCATATTTATGACAGTCACATTATCCTGGGTAGTAGTGGGATTCAAATAATTTAACAACTGGTTCTCTGCCCTAATGACCCTAATGGGTGGGTGTGGCCATGGTGGGCATGGCCATGGGGTGTGACAGGCAGCACTCGGCTTCCTGCACTCCCCCCCCCGGAAGCAAAAATGGGCCATGAGGGGGACGTGCTGTCCCCCCCCGCATCAGTGGTGGGTTACCCCCGGTTTGGACTGGTTCATAAGAACTGGTAGTAAAACTGGCAGGAGGCTCCGCCAACTGACCCAGACGTCATCAGAAGTGATCTG
Source organism: Masticophis lateralis (assembly GCA_030761175.1). NCBI lineage: Eukaryota > Metazoa > Chordata > Lepidosauria > Squamata > Colubridae > Masticophis > Masticophis lateralis. The sequence continues at coordinate 91,820,114 of JAUDYJ010000001.1, forward strand.
CACATATGCAGAAGCTTCTGTGCATGCGTGGGCACAATGCGAACCGGTAGTAAAGGTAAATAGAACCCACCCCTACCCACTGTACCCCATTTTGGGCCTAATAGGCCTCCCTGCAGCCTCCTGGGAGCGAAAATGGGCCGCAAGGGAGCCATACCACACCCTACACCCCATTTTGGGCATAGTAGGCCTCCCTGCACTTACCTGAGATTCAAACTGGGGTGCGTGGGGACTCCTGGAAAGGGCGGGGTGGGATGGGGCAGGGCCAGTCAGCAATTTAACTACCACTGATCCTGGGGTCACGTGATCACTTTCTGTGACCTTCTGACAAGCAAAATCAATGGGAAAGCCAGATTCACTTAACAATCATGTTACTAACAGTTTCAGGGATTCATTTAACAATTGTGGCAAGAAACGTCATAAAATGGGCCAAAACTCTTTAAAAAAAAAAAAAAGATTTATATGCTGCCCTTCTCTGGAGATTCAGGGCGGCTTACAAGGCATTAAGCAATAGCCTTCATACTTTTGTATATTTTTATACAAAGTCAGCTTATTGCCCCCACAAACTGGGTCCTCAATTAATCTACCTTAGAAAGGATGGAAGGCTGAGTCAACCTTGAGCCTCGAACTTGCACAATTGCAGACAGCTAGGTGTTAATAACAGGCTATCTAGCCTGTTGAGCTATCTGAGGCTCTTTTAACAAATGTTTCACTTAATAACAGAAAAGTTGGGCTCAATTATGGTCATAAGTCGAGGACTATCTGTACAGTCAAGCTTCTAGTAACTTAGAGAGTAACTCCTAACTTTTTCTTTCTATTGTGATCTGGGAATTTTCCATCTGTTTATGAAATCTGGGTCATGGCATAATTCTTTTCATTTCTTTAATCGTATCCTGGCTGTGTGGCTGCTTTTGAGTTTCACCTTCAGTAACCCCAATTAGAAGTGGGAATTAAGTTTAAAAAAAAATTCATGGAGGAAGATCTAGAGTTCAGATTTTCCGCCTGGTCAGGAAAAACACTGCTGCCATGAGACCATGCAAAAATCCAATCGTTTCCCACAGAGCAGAGAGAAGAGAAAATGTTGGTTCAGATAAGTAATTTCATACAGCAGATGAGTCACGCCACTAAGGTTTGTTTGTTTTTTTTTCATTTCAGCATGATCTCGGCAGCAATCTAATGAAATGCTTTGAAATAATAAAGGCTAACTTCTTTTTCTAATTATCTTTAAATAGTCTCCAAGTCTCATCTCCTTGCCTGCTATTGATTAAAAACAGCCTTATCCAAAGAGGAACGGAGAATTAGAAAGGATAACATTCTGCATTCAGTATAATTCAGTGGGGTAATATTTTGTGTGGTGTTTTTTTTTTTTATCAAATCTGGACTTGCAAACAATTCAAGATGTGTCCAACTTTTAAGAGCATTTGAAAACTGTTTGATTTATTGTACAGCGCCCGGCCTACCCTGGAGCTCCCATAATAGATTCACCAGCCTGTGTATTACAGTACTGCCAGTTTCAGCATCTTGTGTTCACATCTTGTATTCATAAGACCAGCTGGAAACTGGCAATCTTATTCATTTTCCATGGAAGCCAAAATATTATTTAAATAACATATTTTAACCAACTTGGAATGAAATCTACCTACCAGTCCCATCCGCAGCTCTTCAACATTTTTGAGCAAGGCTCCAGAGACCATGGGTGATTGATAGACTTGCTGAGCTGAATCATAGACTCATTGCATTGAACCCTTGCTTTTTATCTTCTGCAAGTTAGTTTGTGTAACAATATGGCTGCCCTATGAAAGAATGGATGGAGGCTTATAGAAAGTCTGCAAGTTGTAGCTTTCACCAGGAAATGTTCTTGTTCATGTGTAGGGGGACAGGAAACATGCTAATTACACATTCTTTCTAAGGAACAGAAGGTCACACGTGTTTTACCATGACTTGGAACTGATCCCTAATGTTCAACTATTTCTCCTTCCCTCCTATTGAGCAGAACATAGGCGATGATTTGTAGTTACTAAATAGGACCATGCATAGTCTGTACCAGACATTTAAGCCCACTGCTGATATAGAAAAGCTTAACAGCGCGAGAAAGTGTTTCAGTGCATTAACCTTTACATGCACTGTTTTGCTCAAGTTGGCAGTTCCCTATCAACACAAACAGCAATATGATTCCAGTTGCTTACATTCCAACATGTAATCCCAATCACTGTGAAAGACATTTGAATGTTAGAAATGTGCTGAGTTCTGGGAGGTTTCCAGACATATGTAAGGTTTATAGTCTAGCCATAATGTTTCCTGAATTCAGCAAACCTATAGTATAATTATGATTTCTGAATGATAATCATAATTAGGGAACCTGACATTCAGTATTTATTTTATTTGTTCAACTAGTATGCCGCCTTACTCCAAAGACTCAAGGTGGCTTACAGTGAATTTAAAAACCATATATAAAAACATTAAACATTAAAACATTAAAAACAATTGAAACCCATTCCCACCATTCATGGCCGATCTCGCCAGATCGCAACAGCGGAGATCAGCGGCCCCAGGCCTGCCAGAAAAACCAGGTCTTTTCGGAAGGCCAATAGGGTGGGGATGGTCCGGATCTCAGGAGGTAATTGGTTCCAGAGAGCTGGGGCAGCCACAGAGAAGGCCCTCTCCTGCGGGCCTGGCAGCCAGCACTGTTTAGCTGATGGGACCCAGAGGAGACCAGCTCTGTGGGATCTTACTGGTCACTGGGAGCTATGCGGTAGAAGGCGGTCTCGAAGATAACCTGGCCCTGAGCCATGTAGGGCTGTAAAGGTAATAACCAACACCTTGAATTGTGACCAGAGACCAATAGGGAGCCAGTGCAGCTTGCGGAGAATTAGTGTAATGTGGGTGTACCTAGGTGCACCCACGACAGCTTGCGCGGCTGCATTCTGGGCCAACTGTAGTCTCCGAACACTTTTCAAGGGTAGCTCCATGTAGAGCCCCATGTAGAGCGTGTTGCAATAATCTAACCGTGAGGTGACAAGGGCATGAGTGACTGTGAGGAGAGCCTCCTGATCCAAGTAGGGTCGCAACTGGTGCACCAGGCGAACCTGTGCAAAGGTCCCCCTAGTCACAGCTGACAGATGTTGCTCTAATCTTAGCTGTGAGTCTAGGAGGATACCCAAATTGCGAGCCCATTCTGAGGGGGACCCAGAACCAAGGATGGACAATCAACATAATCTTTAGGAGGCAATACCCACAGCCACTCAGTCTTGTCTGGGTTAAGTCTGAGCCTATTGACTCCCATCCAGACCCTCACAGCCTCCAGGCACTGGCACATCACATCCACCGCCTCACTGAATTCCCACTAAAATTAGCACAATGGCTGCTTCACAATCTTTTGCTCTCTTCACTTATGTTAATACTGGAGGTCCTCCAGTGGTGGGTTTCAAATTTTTTTACTACTGGTTCTGTGGGTGTGGCTTGGTGGGTGTGGCGTGGCTTGGTGGGCATGATTTGGTGAGCATTGCAGGAGAAGGATACTGTAAAATCTCCATTCCCTCCCCACTCCAGGGGAAGGATACTGCAAAATCCCCATTTCCTCCCGATCAGCTGGGACTCAGGAGGCAGGGAATAGATAGGGGTGGGGGTCAGTCAGAGGTGGTATTTACCTGTTCTACAAACTACTCAATATTTCCACTATCGGTTCTCCAGAACTGGTCAGAACCTGCTGAAACCAACCTCTGATGTCCTCCATAAAGCATGCAATGGGACCAGGAATGACAAAATAATAGAATAACAGAGTTGGAAAGGACCTTGGAAGTCTTCTAGATCAACCCCTAGCTCGGGCAGAAAACCCTATATCATTTCAGATAAATGACATTCAAGCTCTTCTCAAAAACCTCCAATGTTAGAGCATCCAATTATGTATTATGTACATAATTCTTTATGTTAGTTTTATTGATTGCAGTAAAAATATTGTCCAGATATGATTTGAATGGTGTCTTGACAAACTAGCCACTGCTACTGATTTTGTTTTATGTCATCTATCTTTAGTGCATCCAAAAAGTAATATTATTGAATACAAAAGCTTTAAATTCAAATTTTCTTCCTGAAGAATCTCAGGGCGCTTCTATCTTCTATGGAATATATATAAGTCATTGATATAAGGGATTTTCTTTTATTTTCATGTTGTTGAACTTTGGAATCTCTGAGCTGACAACAAAGGCTCACCCATTCTCCAATTTTTCATTCATACATACATACAGTACATTACATTCACCTTTGTTTATCATGATTGCTTCCACCTAATGCCAATGTATTCTTGCATGTCATTACTTCTTTATCGTAATATGAAATCTTACAGTACAAAGTGTAGCTTTAACTATCCTTGCCCCACTAGTGTCATGGTTATGGATGAGTTGCCCACATTTTTAGCAGGGTAAAGTCCGTAAGCAGCTATAAGGATCTTACCAAGTTTCCTGGCTGTTATTATCATTTTGCCAATTCAAAGCTATTGAAAACAGGAGAACAATGAATTTTTCTTTGGCCTACAAGATACTTTGCGCAAAGTACGTCAACTACCTTATTGCTGTATTTATTATTCCTACTTTATAGATATGAGAATGGAGACTTAGCGACCTAGAATTTCCTGATAATGTTTCCTCTACCTGACTAAAAAAACCCAACATTATTAGTGTTTGATAAGGTATCTCTGTAAAAGTACTGACACACCGTAATCTGAAGATTTGTTGACACGCTGTCCTATGCAAAATTCTAAAAGGAAATATGCCATAGGTCAGCTATAGCCAGGAACAGAGATATTTAACTAGCAACATCTGTCCTTGGCTTTACCTTTGATTTTTCATAGGCAAAGAAAATTTATATCATGTACTGTATGTTTCCAGCAATAGTTTAAAAATATTCATTTATGGTTCCAAGATTCATTCAGTCCAAAGGCAATTGAATGGAAGGCCATGTTTCATTAACATCTGCACTGGTACAATAAAAGGTGATTTTCATGATGTTTCTTTGTGTCAAATGAAAGTGGTTGTAGGTCCTAGGAAAACCCTAGAATAGGGATTCTTAAATGGCTGACCCAATTACCCCAATTACTCCCATCACCACCGGCCGCGCGGGTGGTGATGGGAGCGACATGGCGTTCCCATGTAACACCTGTCCTGCACGAGCTGCACTGGTTCCCGGTGGTCTTCCGGATGTGCTTCAAGGTCTTGGTTACCACCTTTAAAGCACTCCATGGCTTAGGACCTGGGTACCTGTAGGACTGCCTACTACCACCAATAGCCTCCCACCGGCCGGTACATTCTCATAGAGAGGGGCTCCTCCGGGTGCCATCGGTCAAACAGTGTTGACAGGTGGCCCCCAGGGGGAGAGCTTACTCTGTGGGGGCACCTACTATCTGGAATGAGCTCCCCCCAGAGATCCGGAGGATCCTGGATCTGCGCACCTTCCGCCGCGCTCTTAAGACCTTTTTATTTCACCAGGCGGGCCTGGCCTAACTCTTCTTCCTCTTTTAATGTTTAAATTTTAATCTGTTTTTAAATTGTTTGGGGTATTTTAATCTGTCTGGGCCAAATCTATTTAATTTGATTTAGGTGTTTAAATTTTGTATATATGTCTTTTTATTGTTTGCTGTTCATTGCCCTGAGTCCTTCGGGAGTAGGGCGGTATATAAATCAAATAAACTAACTAACTAACTAACTTTTGCTGTCTCAAATAATGTTATTACCTCACAAAAAAAGCCAGTTTCTGTTATTTAACACATGCAACTCAACAGTAGCAGTCACAGACTGAAACCTTCCCTCACATACAATTACAATATGCTTCATTAACCCCAGGTTAGAACCGCTGCCCTAGAACCTGCCACACTTTCTGCAATTGTCTTAGAATCAGTGGTGAAATGCTACAGGTTCACACCAGTTCGGGCAAAACGGTAGTAAAAAAAAGCTACCAATTCCTCTGAACCGGTATTTCTGACAAGCAGCTGTGCCACGCAATTTAAAATCGCTAGAAAGCAGGAAATCCTGCTTTTTATGAATCTAAATCGTGCGGCACAACTGATCCCCCTCACTGTCTACTTACCTTCCCAAGCCTTGTTTTGGTATGTACTGCACATGCATGCATGCACAGCTTGCATTTGGTGTGCACTGTGCATGCACATGCAGTTTGTGTTCGGAACATTTGGTGCATACTTAGCGTGCAGCGCACATGCGTGGCTAGCAAACTGGTGGCAAACAGGTTCAGATTTCACCACTGCTTAGAATTAATAGTTGTGTACCACTTTTGGTGTAAATTTGATTAATAAATCAATAAAAAGATCACAATGGTGAAAAGGTCCATTTAAAGTCCACCTGCTTGCTATGGAAATCCAAACTAAAACAACCCACAAAGTTGTCCAGTTGAGTACATTCAGTAAGGGAATCTTGTCTTCTAATCTTGTCTAACAGATTTGCACAGAAGGATGATCTTCCATAGAACAAAGTAAGGCATGGTAATGTTCAGTATTTCTCCACCCTAAATACACCCAGCTCTTTCAGACTCTCATCTTAGGACTTGGTTTCAATATCCCTGCTTATCCTCATTGTTATTTCTGAACCATTTCAATTTCTTCTTCAGTGTAGTATCCAAAATTGCATATCGATGGGGCTGACCATTACAATGGAATAATTTCTTCCTGTGATTTGAAATGTATATTCTTTTGACATAATCTAAAAAATATTGTGCGGCCCTGCCACATTATTGGCTCATAGTCCATTGGAATTGGGTGGCCAATTATTTTGAATTAATAATACAATTGTAATTTGTTACTGCTCCAAGTTCTTTTTTCAAATTGCCATTTCTTAACACATTCAATTTGTTTTGGAAATCAAAGGACTAGAGAAATGTGACAGGCTAGGTAGTAGGCCTCAACGAGAAGGGCTAACTAATATGGCATAATCATTTTAGAACGTCTCCTGAAAATGGCAACAGCAGCCAACATTGCCTAGCTGACCTTAACTGACTCCAAAAAAGTCTAAGCGGGGCCAGATCTGTTCAGTACTTGCATGAGAAAGCACCAGAAAACATCAGAACTGTAGGCAAGACTAAGAAGTTTTTAAAAAGGAAATTCCAGAACAAGGAAATGACAAGATGCTTTTGTAATTTTGCCATGAAAATTACAGAGATGTGCCCATGAAATTACCATGAATCAAGTTTGATTTGATGGAATAATTGCCTTTTTAACTGCGAAAAGCAACTTAGATTTGCTTTAATGAAGAGATTTACACGGTGGAGGCAATGCAATTTGTTTCACTGAAGCAAAGAGACAAAGCACATTAACTCAGAAAAGCAATATAGTTGGCCACAAACCTCTTTGCACCACCGCTGTCGGAGAAACTTCCTAGCTTTGAAGTCATTCCACATAAGTTGAGGGGCCACAAGGCTAATTTGTCATGTGGCATGGCCTATAGAATATGCCTTAACTTTCAGCAGTTTTGAGGAAGCTGTCTAGACTGGCAGGACTTTAGCTAGCAGTCCTGGAGAAAAGTCTTCTTAGCCTTGTTCTGCTGAAAAAAATTTCTACCAGTCTTTTGCAAGAGTGAAAGCTCTGCTGAATGAGGCCAAGAGAACCTCTGAAGCAGATCAGGGTGAAGCAAGCAACTGCCTCTCCTTTACTACAAGGAAGGAAGGAAGGAAGGAAGGAAGGAAGGAAGGAAGGAAGGAAGGAAGGAAGGAAGGGGCCATATTGTTTTGCAAAGCAGTTTTGCGGGTGACCTCATTCAAATCTTCCCTCAAGCAAGCACCCCTTTGAAGTTTTTCACAGCTTTACACTTTATTTCTATAAACACATCTCTTTCATCCATATTCTTTGACAAATTCCTACCGAAGACCAAGACCCTTTCATGGCAAGATTTAATATTCGTTGTCTAACTGAAAATTATTTAATTACATCTTTCCAGGATCATCAATTTTAATCAGGAAAAAGCCTATTGTTGTCCTTCAACTCTTTCACTGGTACTAAATTTACTATATTTTCAAAGAGCTAAGGTGTGTTAACCATGACCAGAGGCACAAACTGACAGAGATTCATTTACAGAAAGCGTATGAAGTAGGACAACTCTTAACAATAATCTTTTGAAGAAAGACTGTGATAATGAACTAATGTTTTTCACCTCAGAGTTTCTAATATGTTTAAACAATTTTAAAATGTTCACTTTTTATTTATCAAACAGCATACTATAATGATTATGAGCTGAAATCAGTCAGTGCATTAAACTTGAAGAGGTAGGAAAACAGAAAACAAAGACAAATAAATCTCAGTGTCTGCAGTCATCTACACTCAGTTATATTATATACCATTATTCTTCTCCTTCAAAATTTCTGCTGATCACCATACATTCATTTTACCTCATATGCGTTTGCAGTTTACCATAACTCTTAACAGATTCCCTCAAATAACAACAACAACAACAATTTTATTGTCATTGTATGTGTATACACAGTATACCCATACAATGAAATTCACTTAACACCCAAAGACCAGGTCCAACACGCATAACAATCCCCAAACACCCCCACCACCACCACCACAAATTCCCACCCCTAAACCATCCAAACATCCACACAATCAAGTAATGCTGTCTAACAGCTCACTGATGGTGGCCCTTTAGTTCATTGTTGAGTCCAATTATAGCTCTGGGACAAAAACTATTCAGAAAACATGTATTTCGGGTTTTACTTGTTCTGTATCTTCTGCCAGAAGGCAACAGTCCAAAAAGATTGTAAGCAGGATGGGAAGAGTCTCTGAAAATGTTATGCAACTTCCTCAAACAGCGAGATTTGAAGATGTCATCCAGGGCTGGTAGCTGGAGCCCAATGATACTCAGGGCAGTTTTAATGATTCTCTGTAGACCTTTTCTGCCGGCTACAGAACTACTCCCACATCATGCAAGAATGCAATATGTCAGGACACTCTCAATGGACACTCTTAATGCCAGCATTCAGTCAATTTTTGAACATTCCTCCAGCTAATCAGGTGATCAGCAGCAAACAAACAAACAAACAAACAAACATATAATTTAAAGTTTTAAGAGGAAAATGAAATTGATAGCTTAATCATAATTTCTGGATTGACCTAGTGATTTTTGACCCTTAAGATTATAATCCTATTCTGTGTTCTTTCAAGGAAGGGAATGACGTAGCTTAACCTTACAGGATTGATTTGAAGATTGGAGTAGCATGAAGTTGCTGGATCTGCGGTAATAAAAGATTTAAATAAGGAATGACATCTATTACAATAATATAACCTTTCTAAATTAGAGCACGCAGCTGCCACATTATGAAGAGCAGATTTAAAAGCACTTTAAGTCTTGCAGAATGTTGTTGACACTTCAACCTAACGTTAAATTTATTCAGCAAAGCTAAATGTGTAACCAGCAAACAATTGTATGTATCTTTGACTATGTAACTGATATATGAGCACACCATAGACATGTTCATCCCTCCTGGGCATACACTGAAGACACATACTGACTTTGAGAGCATAGCTGAAAACTTAGTACTCTTCCAGACAAATTGCACTACAAATGTGGCGATCTATTCAGCAAAACTGAATAGGAGCTAGAGGTTCAGAGCCAAGACCACCAGCTAAATAATAATTGGTCAAATATTGCTGTTTATCACAAGTGTGATCAGCAACAGAATAGTCCAAAGTTTAGGAAATCTGGACTGATACCATAGGAAGTCATGTATGGTTATACCTTAGAAATAGTGCAGATTTGTGGTGGTTCCAGACCACCACAATAAAATGAATATTTCAATTTATTCCATTCTACACCCAGTTTCCAATTCCAGATAACTGTCAACAACCTTTTGGGATTAAATATGTTCAACTATCTTCATTCCCCCTCCCCCTTATTTATATCTAAGCACACGTTTTCCTTACAGAGTTTCTATTCTTCCACAAAATTTGAGCCTGTCCCAAATCTGCTTCTAGCTCAGTCTTATCGTGGTGCTATTTTAACTTCATATAAGATCAAATGACTTATTTGTAACTAAAACAGAGGCTAATTATTGAATCATATACTAAGCCATGCAGTTAGTTTGTATTGTGGGGAAGTTGCAGGGCTTTAGAGAATATAGCACTTGTGATTTTGAAATATACTGTAAGATATTTGGGACAAGAGAATTGAAGACAGTGTTTAGCAGGCTGAAAGTATTGGATTAAATGGAAGATAGAGGGATATTGCAATGGTTACTCTGCCCACCTGCAAGTTTAGGGAAAAGTGATCTATACACTCAATAAGATCCAGCAGTGAAAATTACTTTCACAATAAACCTTTTGCACGGACTGTCCCCAAGAATGATCCCAAGGTCATCCCAGAGGAAATGTGGACTGGATTTACCCTTTGTTGGGAATGGCTTGTCACAGTTTGCCAATGGATGGTATGAGAGAGCTCAGAGTTCAGCTGAGGAAGGGAAATAGCGAAAGCAGGAAATTACTCTCCTGGGGGAAATCAGAAGTAGGATTTCAAAATGTTCGACCATTTAAAGATAATAGGCTGATTCTCTCTCCCCCCCCCCCGAAGATTCTCATATGTTATTACAAGTAGTTATAATTTCTCTCTATGATTAAAAGGCAGCCTTATAAATCATTACATTGGCTGTATTTCATTAATCATTTAACTACAACCAGATTGATCTCTGTCCTGATCTTGGGAAACTGTAAAGATAATGTTGGCTGATGTGATCTGCTTTTGCAGTTCTCTAATTGCATGTGTTTCTGTTTGTGATATAAGGAAGATCACTGCTCTGCAGCATAAGTGGTGTGTATAAGAAATTTCCCAAACCTGCTTAAGCCAAGTGAGCAAGAAGAAGAGCTAAAATGGCCAAGAATAAATGGGAATGTTTGAGGAAATCAGGCTCTGAAATGAGACAGGCCAGGACAATTTTCTTTATACAATATAGATTATTGATTTGTAAAAACGTGGATCTGACATATCCAAATCTATCAATTCATGGAAGTTGAACGGTAAATGTTTTCATGTTTAACAAATTAATGAATTGTTTAACAATTTGTTTCATGCAATTTTCCAGTGGAGTTTTTTTTCACACTGGGCTCTGTGGGTTTCATGAAAAATGTTTGGGCTTCCATGAGAGAGGAAGGCAGGCAGGCAGGTAGGTAGGTAGGCAGGAAATGTCCTTTCTATAGAAAGAAAAGCAGCATAATTCTTTCAGTTTGTCTATCCTTCTGTTAAAAGGTAAATGTATGCAAATGGCAAAACTGCATACATTTTCCATGGAGGGTGGGGGAGAAAAAGAATGGGAAGAGTAAAGACTGTAAAACAAACACACAGGAAAATAAGAAGTGCATTGACTGGACTATTGATGAAGAAGAGATACAGCAGACCACTATGCTGATCTGCTCCCAACTAAATTTCAGTTAACTGTGCATAAGGTAAAGGTAAAGGTCCCCTCGCACATGTGTGCTAGTCGTTCCTGACTCTGCTCATTTCCATTTCAAAGTTGAAGAGCCAGCGCTGTCCGAAGACGTCTCCGTGGTCATGTGGCTGGGTTGACTCAACACCAAAGGTGCATGGAACGTTTTTTGACCCCATGGCCAAAGGTGCTTTCTATTTTTCTACTTGCATTTTTTACATGCTTTCGAACTGTTAGGTTGGCAGAAGCTGGGACAAGTAACAGGAGCTCACCCCGTTACGCGGCACTAGGGATTCGAACCGCTTAACTGCCAACCTTTCGATCGAAAAGCTCAGCGTCTTAGCCACTGAGCCACCACATCCCTAGTTAACTGTCATACAGTATGACCTTTTCTAGGAGAACACATAAAATGGAAGATCACATGACACTATTTTAAATATTATATATTGTTGTTTCTTACCACTGCCAATTGCACAACATTTGATTTTTAACTAGTTCATTTTAAATTAGAAATGTAATTTATAAGAACCAGGCTGGTGACAGAAAAGGAATTATTTGCCTGTTGTTGTGAAACTTCATTTCTATGCTTCGTTTACTGGAAAATGTAGTTATCTCAAATATTAATATTGTAAGATTAATGTTTTAATATCTACATGTTCACCCAAAATAGCATAAATGTAGGTACATATTCTCTCTTTCAGAGGGAGGGAGGGAGGGAGGGAGGGAGGGAGTGCGAGAGATGGACTAAGGGACTGAATTTGAATTGTGATTTCACAACACAGTTTTTATTGTAGGCCACCCAAAGTCATATTTGTGAGATGGATGTCTGTATAAATGTAAGGAATAAATAACTAAATAAATCATTTTGGCATTCTTGGGGCTAGGACTGGATTCCTATAATTGTGGACCTTCCCTATAAACAAACATTTATTAGAAATAACAAAACAGGTTTTAAAATTAGCTATAATTCTTTCCCCCATTTAAACTTAAGTTATTTGCCTGGTTTATCTCCTTGATCTTTTCTAGCAAGTTACTGCATTTGTATTTATTTATTTGTTCAATTTTTATGACCATACATCTCAGTCAATGACTCTGGGCCGCTAACAATTAAAAATATATATTACAATTAAATTTTTTTAAAAAAAACATTTCAAAACAATAAAAACAGTCAAACCAGAAAATTTTGCTGTCTTTTCTTTCACACCCGCATATTGGTGTGAAAGCATGTATCACAAAGAAAATAATCCCTTTTCTGTCACCAGTTTGGTTCTCATAAATTACATTTGCTACTAAAATGAATAACAATAACAAATAACAATATGTTATTTTTGCTGCAGGGTGCGGTCAAAAGCCAGCTTGCAGTCATAACAGCACAACTGAAGCTCTGCTTGTTTGTACAGAAAAAAACAGACAGAATTTAGTCATACTATTGTGGTCACCATCTTGATTTTTTTGAACATACTCTAAGGACACTCCTATTTAACACTTACATAATCCAGCGTTTTCCCAGATTTTGTCATTGTTTGTAAGGTCTGATTTTTAGCACAAAAAATCCATGTCTGAATACCTATTATTTAAGGCAATGGGTTTTTTTTTAAATAAAACTAAGTGTGCAACTGTAAATGCCAAATGCCTTTGTTTTTAAGTAACATGCCATACTTAAACATCATATGCTGTTGTCACAAATATGGCATAGGGTTGAGATGAGGATACTAGACTCTGTTGTAAATATCCTTTCCTCAGCAGTACTACCAAAAATAAACTTGATATAATAAATATTTGGATATATCTATCATGCACTAAGTTAGACTGAGTTTATTTGTAATCGTGCGGTCATCTTTCCCACATGTTCTCCAGTTAAGAAAATAAATACTGTTGTTTAAACATCCTCAGTGGCAAAATAATTTGCATGCATATATAAATTATGGAAATATACAAATTCAAAGCTGATTTAGCCCTAACCATTTAAAGGTCCCTCTCTTTTCCTTTTTTTTTTTAATTGTTTTGGTCCTTTGCAGAATTCTTTTTTCTGAGAACATGGAATCAACAAGTCTTTGTTTATGAATATGCAAATTATTTTAACAAAGTATGAGTGAGAAGCATCTGTTTTTATTCCTTTGGGAATACCCCCCCCCCTTTTTTTTACACTTTTTAAAAATATATGTTTACTGGTCAAACTAGGAAAAACAAAGCAGTCAGAGTAGTTATAGACGACAGAAAGAAATTTTAAAAAGGGCTTATAGTACCATAGCAGATTTAACAACAACAACAACAACAACAACAACAACAACAACAACAACAATTTTATTTCTATACCGCCCTTCTCCTGAAGGACTCAGGGCAGTGTACAGCCTATTAAAAACACAAAGACAAACATGAATTAAAAATTAATTAAAATATTAAATAATTTTGGCTCAAATATAAAACCCCAGATTTAAAAACCCAATTTAAAATCATTACATTGATAGCCCGGCCTGGCGGAACAGCAGGGTCTTGAGGGCACAGCGAAATACACGGAGGTCGGAGATCTTACGCATTTCCAGGGGCAACTCATTCCCCTCCCCCTGGGTGTCACCAGCCGGCATAACTTGGCTGACAGCACCCTGAGGAGACCCTCTCTGTGGGAGTGAACTGGCCAGTGGGAGGCTACTGGTGGCAGGAGCTGCAAATATTTAGATGAGAGTGAAATGACAGCAAAAAATGAAAGTTTGCTATGTTTTTCTGAAGCCCAGATGCCAACTTGTGTTCTGTGGCAACCTGGACCAGGCAGTTCTTACTTGGAGACCACTGAGTTCAATTTACTTTTTAAAGCAGGAAGTCCAATATCAGCCTCAAAAGATGGCTAACATGATACTCTTTGAGGGATTAGATGGGATGGAGGATCCAAGATGGCAATACACTAGCAACTTCTGAAGTAAACTCCTGGCTTAAACCAATGCCCTCAAAACAGCATCCAAGGATGAGAAAAGAATCTAGATGAGCCCTAGCAATGTTATGGAAGCCATCAATCTTAACAGGGCAGAAAAACAGATGAGGATCAACTCTTATCTCCCTACTAGAGGTGCAACTTAAAAAGTGAGTAATGGATCCACTGTTCCAGGATCCCTTTAACTTCCAAAGACTATAAGAATGGAGAATCCAGCCATAACATAGGCCATCTTCTCAAGTCCCCAAGAACTGCCAAAATCATCCACCAAAGTAGGGAGATAACCTCCTGGAGCAAGCTCCTGGACCTCTCTGACAACTATATTTCTAGGCTTGTCTTCTGTCTGTTACTGTTCGAAAACTTCTACCAAGGGAGAACAAACTTACTGCTGAATGTCATAGTCAGATAAAGTTAATGGGCTTTATTTCATATAACATAAAGATCAATTCAACAGTGATTGGATTACATCTTTCAATTTTTCTCTGCAGCAATGGCAGTTAACAAGAGGGGAAATGTTGGAAGAAATGTCCATCTGGGTTCAGTTCCAAGTGGGAAGAAAGACACTGAAAACATGGAGACTGCTTGGAAAGATGGTTTAATGATGGACACATGGTTTGAGGTCCTGAGCAAAAAAGAGCACATGGTTGAGAGAGGGATAGAATTTTATACCCTCTGTTGGGCTTTGAACATACGTCCTGTTACTGTGGCAAGAAATATATCCTGATTGGTTGTCAGACTCCTAAGGGGCCATGCAGGGGTAACTTTGTAGGTTATCTTGAGTCCCAAGCTTGGTTGAATTTTGCTGGGTGATGTAATCTTCTCAGGTGTCATATGGTGAGATGGGTAGAGGGCTAATCCTATTATGTCCTGAGGGTGAAGGTCTTTTGTGTTGTAGATAAGCTGGCCCAGCCTTTCTAGGGCTATTAACAAAGGTGGGGGCTGCTTTCCAAGAGCATGTTTCTCCTTTTCTCATCCAGGGGGGTATAATAGTCTGCCTTTTTAATATTTCTTAGAATATTTCATTCTTCTAGGAGAGGGGTGAGTGCTAAATGATTTTTATCTGCATGTTGAAAAGTTATTCTGCCTCAAGTTGCTGTTGAAGGCATTAAGATGGACCAATAAGACTGAAACCATGAATTTTTCTTATCTCATAAATCCATACACTGGCTCTGGGAAGTAACTGATGTGATGCATGAAGAATATTTCTACTTCAAAGTAGAATGTAGAGAGGAGAAGAGCTTGTGTTATGAGTGCTGCAGATTTATTTCTATCTTCTTTCTCCTCTTTAATATTAATGCCTGCCTGCTAGCACACATTTGCTTTTGGTTAAGTGTTGAAGTGGATGTTAACCCCGTAACTGCAGTCTGTTCAGCTGACCTGCGTTTCTTCTCACATGTTTGATTGTGCTTACTACAGTCTTAATCTTCTTTTCAGCCACTCATCTGGATCCCTTTTAAGTTTTGCAACTTTTCCAGGACCTTGTTCTCACTTTGCTCTGGTTTGGAAGCAGTTTGAATTATTCAGTTAATGACTGATTTTTAAATAATAGTTTGCATCATGTTGTCACTTTCTGGTATTTTTCCCCTGACAGGAAAATAAAATATGGAAAGGAGGATGTCAGTAAAGTTTGTGAAGAATCTCAAATTTTGTGTTCTTTAAAGGAATAATGGTGTAAAGGAAGCAATCATTCTTTAATTTTTCATTACATTGAGCAAGGAACAAAGTTAGGGGAAGCTGTTTGAGAAAATGGGAAGCTGCCCACAATAACTCTCCGCTACTCCTCAAAACACTTGCTGCTAGTCTCCTCCCACTCCCCTTCCATCTCTCCTCCTCCTTCAAACCATCACTGTTCCATTCTTAGTTGTAGCTGGATTTTAAAGAATGCATATGCAATTCTTCACAATTGTGGGATTTCATAGGCGCGGATTGAAAATTATTATACAGATAATAAAATGGTTGGATCTGGGTAGCAAATGAACCCAGATCTTGATAGATCTATATGGCACCCACCAGTGCCATATAGATCTGGTGGGTTGCTCCTGGTTCTCACCAGTTCGCAAGAACTGGTAGTAAAAATTTGTAGTAGTTCGGAGAACCGGAAATAACATTGGCTGACCACGGCCCTGAGCCGGTCCCCAGCCCAGTCACCGCTCGCTTACCCCACCCACCTCATCAGAGCCTTTTTTTTTTTACTTTTAAAAGCATTTTTTCTACAACCTCTTAAGGTTTTTTTAAAAAAAGTTGGCCAAGCCCACCCAGTCACATTACTCCCCCACCACCAAGCCATGTCCACAAAATAAGCCACGCCCACAGAACTGGTAGTAAAATTTTTTAGAACCCATCCCTGCCACCAACCCCTAATGAAGAGTAGAGATAGAAAAGATAAGAGTGCCAAAATATTCTGTATGCTGACATCACTTCCAGCCATTTTCATCAAACAGACTACAGCTGCTCTATGCGAGAAACAGGACTGCAAAAGTAACGTAACTGAAATAAACTGCCATGAAAGAATCTTCAAACAAAGCAGGTTCAAGAGGCAAAAACTACACAAAGATCATTTGCTGATGGTTATGGCATGGCTAGTGTGTCAGTATCATGAATAAAACACTTGGACCTGAACTGCAACTGTATGTCCATGAAGCATTGTCTATATCAGAATTCCTTAAATGTTTCAAGATCAAGGGAATAATGTGGAAAATGTATTGTTGTTTTTTCTTCTTATGGAAACAAAGGAGTACCATGATTTAATGATACTCTATATTTGCATGCATTAGTGAAAAGTGTCAGTGGGATGCCTGCTTGAATATGAATGACATCCTTAATCAAGGATCATCCTGAGTCTGATTGGTTGAAGGCAGTCTTGGAGCCGAGCAATTTCTTTAGTCTACTTTGATATTTGATCTTGCTTATAGAAAGTGATAAAATTTCCTTTCACAAAGATTTGCTGAAAAAACTTCGATAAAACATTCAATAGCTCCTCCTTTATGGCTCATATTTATGGTGAACTTTAATTCCAAAATCCCCTAGTGATTTTTCCCTCAATTCATTCTCCTTCATTCATTCTTGTTTGGTTAGGAAAATTAAATGGATCTAAATTCATAGGTTTGGGGTATTTTCCCTGAGAATTGTTCATACAACATCTTCATGTTGTTCAATAAATAATATTTTGTGGAACATAACTTCATAGGCCTCTGATAATAATGACCACTAATGACCAATATCGTAATCACTTGAATCACCATAATAGATCACTCTAGACTCTGACAGGTTGAACAATATGGACTTTCTGCATCTGTTCATGCTAATCTGCACAGTGGCATGCTGATTTCTATCAACAGTAATCAACTTCTGCTCTTTTGATGAAATAAATATGTTTATGCTATGTAGAATTCTAAATCAGCCCAGTGGAGAATGGAACATGCCTATCTGGCTGTTTCAATTTTACTCATGGTGGAATCTACACATTAGCAAAATTCTGCAATAGGAAGGTACATTTTCCATAATTTTAAAAATGTAAATGAGGTGATTCCTTCCTTCTCCCCAGGTTTGTCCTTCCAAAAATTTATTGTAAATCTGCATATTACGGAATTCATGTATCATGCAATTTTTCACATTAAAGTAGAGCCCCAAACAAGTCCAGTTCAGGGGTGAAATCCAGCAGGTTCTGCCAGGTTCTGGAGAACTGGTAGCGGACATTTTGAGTAGTTCGGAAAACCAGTAGCAAAGATTTTGAGTAGTTCAGAGAACTGGCAAATGGCCCCACAGTGGGGTGGGAATGGAGATTTTGCAATATCCTTCCCCCAGGAGTGGGGTAGGAATGGAGATTTTGCAGACTTCCCCTGCCATGCCCACCAAGCCACGCCCACCAAGCCACACCATGCCCACCAAGCCATGCCCACAGAACTGGTAGTAAAAGAATTTGGAGTTCACCACGGGTCCAGTTCGTTTAGATGGGTATACCCCTAACTACAGTGACTTACATAGCCACATTGCTAACTTTGATGATGCAAAAAAATATCATGTCATGATGCAAGCATCACACTTTTGTATTTTTTGGTGACATCACACATAAGTATAGAAAAAGGTGAGATGTTTATGTTTCAAAGCCTAAGTTTAAAAGATATTGCTTAGATGTTAAAAACCAATTTCCAACATTAAAAAATGTGTATCTAAAATTCTTTAGACCAATGTTCCCCACTATGTTATGCATCATCATTTTTTTAATCCACTTAATTATGCATTGCATAATGTTTGCAGGGTGAAGGCAATGCACAGAACAAACCAGGGTAGAATGGAAGCAATATTCAAGTTGCACAAGTCGAACTGTGCACGCAGGTGCACGTGCACTGCCCCACTTCTTGTGAAAGTTGAGCTGCACATGCACATGTGCGCATGCATACCGGCCTGCTGCTCACATGGTCCAGTTCCCTTCTCCCACCCCTGCTGGGCCGCCAAGCTACAAAGACTAGGGATTGCTGTTCTAGTGGGTAGGAAAAAATCAGCAAGAATTACCAATCTCATATCATTATTCTAAGTACCGTGTTTCCCCAGAAATAAGACATCCCCTGATAATAAGACCAATCGGGCTTGTGAGCGCATGCTCTAAAATAAGCCTTCCCCTGAAAATAAGCCCTCCCCAAAAATATACAGAGCTGGAATCAGGTAAGACGGCAAGAGAAGCCCAATCTTGCTCCTCATGCCCCAAAATAATAAGATCTCCCAGAAAATAAGGCCAAGTGCTTATTTTGGGGTTCAAAAAATATAAGACAGGGTCTTATTTTCGGGAAAACATGGTACTTGGATGTGATAGGCAGGTTGACCGATACCCAAGATTGTGCAAGAAAGTACCTCATATGATTTCTCAACACTTATGGATACGGAAAACTTACAATACCTATAGATTTTTTTTCTATTATGTGCATCATTAATCATGCTACAACTCTTCCATCTTAGTGCTGAGTGACTGGAAAGGCCTGGATTGGTCTTTCAAAATCAGTGATGAGCTGAATGCTGAAAGTTATATCAGAAGAGGCGCAGTCAAAGAGGGTCCAGATTCAATAAAAGAGTCAATGAAAGTCAGATTCAGACAAATTTAGTTTCCTCTGAAAAACCAGATTTATGATTTGTTTTTAGATGCCTTAGAACATTTTTGCTTAACTAGGTGCTTCAAATTCATCAGCTAAGGAAAAATAAAGGTCTTTATGTAGCATGAATTACTTTTGGCATGAATAGGGAATGCTCCCTATTATTATTATTTTTTTAATGCTTTCACATTTTTACAGATTTAATAATTTTTATGATTTTTGTAAAAATCTTATTGAAAATATTACACAGAATGATGGGATATTGATGATGATAAATAATCTAATCTATTGTGGCTTGCATATGTGTGTGTGTGTGTGTGTGTGTGTGGTGTGTTTCATATCATGAGCATATTATTTCTGAAGTATGTAGTTGGTGGCATTTCAGTATATTCTATAACCAAAATACTGTAAGCAAAGATTTCACAAAATTGGTTTGATTGAAATTCATAGAACTATTGTGTTCAAGAAAAAGATAAATATTTTTCTTGTGTATCTTGTGTATCTAGTGTAAATACGTTGCAGAGTAGAACTTTTATTTTCTTGCACTCTTGCATCTTAACAACATCAACACACATCTAATATGTTCATTTCCTGCAGATTGTCATAAGCACATTCTTTGCAATGGGAGATGTTCAAGTCTAGTAATATGAATTGTGGCCTTTGGGACTGGCAGTTTCATATCTTACCAACATTTTGTCATAAGCATTCATTTCAGGTCTGAAACATTGACCTGCTACCATGAACAGAATGCTGACAGAGAATGTTATTCTTAGATTTAATCAGCTTGTTCTTTTGGCACCTATTCCATGATGTGCCTAAGCATGCAACAAACAACATTATCAAAAAACCTGCTTCATTCATTGGGGAAAAGGGAAGGGAATATTGCCTTTGCTTCCTGAACACTTCATGCATTTTATTGTTAATTTTTAAAACACATCAGTGCTAAGTGACAGTCATAAACTTGGAATCCTCCAGGACTATATCCATTTACTTAATGAAGAATACTTAGAACTTTTTGGGGTGGGCCAAGGACAATAACAGTAAGCAGAGTAAGTGATATCATTGTGTCAAACAAATGGCTGTGGTTGGGATTTCTTCTCATTTTGGGGAAACAGTATGGTATCAGCCCTGGAGGCCATCTTTTTCTTTGGATCTTCAGGGCTGCCACGCTTAGTGTTGTGGGAAACTGGGAAGGGGGAATTGCATGGAGTTGCAGGGGTATCTAGCCATAATAACATTCTTTTCTCTGAGAATCAAAGCCTGCACCTGGAGTGGTGTGACTGGGAGGCATCTACAATTGGGACGGTGCATTGATTGGACCATGTGATGGACTTGTGGGTGCAGGGGAAGGGACTTGGACTTTCTTTTGGGTGAGGAAAACCTGGAAGCTTTCAGATTCAGGTTTTCCCAAATGTGCCAATATGACATCTCTAATAAAATGGAACTTTGAGGAACTTTGAGCCTCGGAGTCTTCTTTTGTTGGGGGTGTTACTTGGAACCCTGACATATGGTGAGATTCATTGGACTTTAAAGTTTAACTTACCTATTTTGATTGATTGGTTCAAAGTTACTACAGAACATCATGGCTTGAGAGTTGGGCTATCATTTATCATTTGCAAAAATTCAGGTGATCACAAGATGGTAGCAAATAGATGCCAAAATTCTATTTGCTGCCACCTACTGATCAATTGGAGTTTTGCAGCTGAGGTAGGATAGACCTGCTTGAGAAACCATTTAAACCAGTAGTGGGTTTCAAATCCTGTCATTACTGGTTCACTTGTGGATGAGCGCTTGCTCGCTTGCTCGCATGATGTTTCTGCACATGCGCAGAGACATGTGGGTAGGTGAGCGGAGCCTCCCAACACTGCCGCTACTGGTTTGCCTGATCCGGGGTGAACTGGTAGCAACCCACCACTGATTTAAACCTAAGTTTCCCCAGTCATAAAATCAACACTTTAACTACAATGACTGCAAACGTATTGCTTCTAGTGAATAACCAGATTTTTACATCTTGGGTGGTTGTTTATGAATTGTCATATTTTCCTTTCCATAAGGAATCAAAGATCTCAAAGCAACAAAATCAGTAGCAACCAGAATGGATATGGTACTTTAGGCCAATATCAGTGCTGGCTGACATTGGCTCTCTGGAACAAAAGTTTGAGAAAGAGACTCTTTTTCTTGTTTTTTTTTAAAAGTCTGATCATATGCATATGGATTAATCTACCCCTCTCATTTCAACATAAATACCCACAAAATGCATGTTTTCCAGGTATAAACACCTAGCTGCTTTATAGAATTGTTTATTAGTCAAGCTGGGAGAAAGAGTGGTCTGGGTAGGGGAGAGATGGACATTAATGAAAGAAGATATTGAGGAAGTAAAGGAAAGAAAACCAAATCAGTTTAAAAGATTTAAGTTCTATTTATTATAGGGCTGCTATATTATATCTGAGCTACAAAGATCTGGATCTAATAGTTGCCTGGATTTTTCAATCCAAATCTGATCACTTGTAGCTATTTGCTACCTTAAGTCTTAGAAAGGCAGGCAACATATGCATGTTTTGAATTAACCAGTCAATCAATCAATAATCCATTGATGTTTTGGAGACTAGAGAGCATAGAGAACTTGATAGTACTAGCTTCATTCTCCAACAATCTTCTGCCCTAACAAGTATTTAGAGATTATCATTACTTCTTTTACTACATTTTTTTTACTGATTACTGATTATTACATTAAATAATAGCAGCACCAAAAATTTTTGATCTGAAAATTATCCTGCCTTCCCTCCATCTTTTCCTACTTAGTGAATAAGAAGGTATTTTCAGTTGTATCAAAAGATAGGTGGCTTGCTTCACTAACAGAATCACTTTGACTAGATCACCCATTGTTTTTTTAGAGCTGGGATCTCCTCACCACCTCCTCAAGCAAGGCAGCCCTGATGGCAGATCTAGGCAGCTGTATTCTGTCAGCCTTTTAATGGCAGACTAAGAAGGAGAAGATGATGACTCCATACGAGAAAACCATTAACACAGTAGAATCCAATCAGAATCTTTGAAAAGAGTCCTATGTGGTACTATGCAAATGCCTTTGCAAACAGGCTAAATAAATATATAAAAAAAACCTCCTTGGGTTGACATATATCCTATATATGTCTACTCAGAAATAAGTCCCATGGTATGTAAACAAATTTTACTTCCAGATAAGAGAGCACAGAATTGCAGGAAAGTAGCTTAAAATACATTCTGTGATTTGGTGTGCACCGGTGATTTAAGTAATAGATGCAACCCAAAGTAAATTTGGCTGTACTTGAAATAAACAGGTTTAAATAGTTGCAACAGAAATGATCCCATTACTAGGCAGAAACTTCTGTTACAGCCTTTATTCCTAAAAAAAAATGTGCTATAAACTAAAGTAAGATTACATTTATTTACTTATTTAAAAAGTGTCCATGTCTAAAAACTTCTGTGCCTGTGTGATCTTAGAATATATTTTAAGGAAACTATCTAATGCACCCATTATTAAAAGCTGTTACTTGCTGAAAAAGCAACCACTATAGTTTGTAAATAGCTATGAATTAATTATACACAAACAAGTGTTTTAATAATTATTTCTGAAGGAAAAAATATGTCTATGTAATCTAATAATAACAAGAATAATAGACTTGAACTTCTTTCTTGCTTGTGTATTTCATTTCACTAGGGGCATCAACAAATCCTAATGTGTGAGATTCTGTGGTTTCATGTTATCGAACAATTATTTCTTTCTCCACTCCTGTAACTAAAAGTCTGTTCTTCAGAATATATTCTTGCAATTTTATCAATTCTTATCAAGCAGCCTATGCCCTTGGAACTCCTCTTGGTTACTGGTCTTCCTTGGCGTTCCTCCAACAAGGCTACATTCCATGTAAGTTCTCCACGGAATCACACCCCTGAACTATGTAAAACTGACAGTTTCAGCAAATTGCACTCTACAAATGGTGACTTGTGCCAAAACCAAATTGTTTCTGTTGTTTATGATCTGAACTGTCTACTAGTTTATTTGAAAAAAAGTTTATGTATGTGGTCTTAAAAACCCTCCCTAAATAGAATGATACTTTTCGTCCATTCTGTTGTACTATGAAGGGGGCAATCAAAAACTGCCTCAAATGAAACACTTTCTTTTTTTTAAAGAAGTGTGTGTAATATGTTGTTGAGTAGACTGGGCATATATCACTATGATAGTTAGCCTCACATTCTTATGCTATTTTCAAAAGATACAAGAAGCCAGAAGTCAACAATTTTTTCTGACCAGAGTTATCATTTCACCAACCTGCTAAAATTGCATCAGCTTGACTAAAATTCAGCGATTTTATTCAAGAATTCCAATTCTCACAGGATTTTGTCATTGTCAGATAAAGTTCCGGCAATCTCTGGAAAATGTCAGAATGTCCTAATATTTTACTGCTTGACATTTTAAATTGTTGACATTTTTTTTTTAAAAAAAAAAGAGCGTTCTCATAATGCTTTTTGGCCAGACCAGATGGGCCCTGTCATCCAGAAGCTCCATATTTATTGGTCTTGCAGTAAGTATCAAGAGCCCATTTGATGAAAAGAATACCATATTTCTATCCAGATAAGATCAGAATCGGACCCTGGCCAAAGCTAAGAGATCTTTGCTGGCAACCGAAGTGCATAAACTGGAGAGAAGACGATGGCTTCTCTTTGGCAGTTGCCTCATTCTGGCTGCCAGCCAGTTGCAGTGAGCCTAATGAGAATGAGCTAATTTTTCAGTGGTCTGAGCCAGAAGTGCAATTGGACAGGTGCCTCTGCAGAAAATGCAGCCTTCATATTTTCGATGGCTCAACCTTTGCGATTGCTTATCGTACCAAACTTCTCACAGGTATTTGAGCTGTTTGCTGGCAGCAAGCCCAGGTGTGAAGTAAGGGACCTTCTCCCCGCCCCCTACCTTGGCTTGCCTCCAGTCATCTTGATGTGCTGCTTCAGCACAAGAGGCAGATCAGCTGCCAGCGATGGATTAGCCCATCAGGGAGTGTGCTGGGTGGCAGCTCTGCTTTTGCCTCTGCAGGGTCACAGAGGGGGAGCAGACTGCGTCAGTCTCACAGGCCCCTTCCGCAAGACCTCCCACCACGCTGCTTTGCCGCTTAATGAGCAAACCAATTAGCAAGTCACTGTTTATTTGCAAGGGGACAAAGTGAGAGAAACTTGACAAACTGGATTGCAGTTCCTTCTTCTTTTCATGTCCCACTGGCTGCTCATTTGGGGCAATTTGGAAAGCATGACAACATTACAAAGGCTTGCATTGCAGGTCTTCCGGTTTACAGGGAGCAGGAGAAAGAGTGACTGTGAGAACGCACACCCCACCCCCTTTGCAAAGAGTAGCATGAAGAGAGTGTTACAGTTCTGCACAACAAGCAAACTGGTGGCAACAGCTGAGGTTCAAAGCCCTGAAATTGCACACTGCATTATGAAATCTTGGTGGATGAGGGCCAAGCTTGGAACTGAAATAGAAGGCCACTGAGGCAATATTGCTACCAGAACAGCTTATGTTGCATGGCATAATTATTTGCTTTATTTTCAAACTGTTTTAATTTGAGCTGAATACAGTTATATTTTATTCTTGAGCTGAATAAAATTGACTGGTGTGAGAAAGGGGGTTGGATTAAAAATGATATTTAGATACTTTGGCCCTCTTCTCCATTTTCTGTTCAACATTTATGTTGCGACTTTAAAAATCAGTATTGGCATTAATGTGGCCCTAAATATGTGTCGGAAAAAAGAGGAATTTATTTATTTATCAGATGTAACAATGCAGGAAAAAGGGCCAGGGCTTCAATACCCTTGGTGGCAGATCTAAAGAAGCAATCATAATGAACCAATAAAGGAGTACTAATTGTTTTAAAACTGCTCTTCCTTTCCTCCTGAGATGCAAAAGGATATAACTGTGCTGCAGTTTTGAGGAGAAATTATTCTTGCATTGTCTTCTTACTTTGTGAAATGCATAGAAAAAAAGAGAAGAATTAGGGAGTTCAGTAACCCACCTTTTTATGCATACATCAAAGAATATCCCTACACAGGAATGGAATCCACAGAGAGATGTTCCAGAGGTATAAATGACTCACTGATCCGTTAACACTTCCGCTTATAATGACTCCTGCATCTAACAAGCAGTGACATGATCCTTTTCAATCCCAGGAAGGCTGAATCCCTTGGTCTGTTTTGCTGTTGTTTATGACACACTTTGTGAGACAGAGATACAGAGAAAGGGAGGGAGAGACAACCTAAATAGGAGTTAGTTAATTTGTCTTTGAAAAATATCATGGCAAATAATGTGAGTAAACTGCTGAGTTTAATAGGATTTCAGTATGCAATGAGGAGTCTGTTAAAAATCTGATCTTGGCACTATAACTTGAACCAATTAACTTAATTTTATTGATCTGAAGTATTTTTCAAGCCACTGATTACTATGGAAACATTTGCTTTGATCTGAACATTTCCTTTATTTGTGTTATCATGATCTGATTATTGAATCACGACAACATAATTCAAGGCAAATGTTTAATACATTTTAATCTAAACTATGGTTAGCAATAATTATACTTATATAAAAGGAAGTTGTGGGTATATCTCTACCATCTGGGGAAAAAAATAGACCTACAGTAACGTTGCAGAAGACGGGATGAAGGTGGCTCAGTGGCTAAGACGCTGAACTTGTCGATCGAAAGGTCTAAAGTTCAGCGGTTCGAATCCCTAGTGCCGCGTAACGGGGTGAGCTCCCGTCACTTGTCCAACCTAGCAGTTCAAAAGCATGTAAAAAATGAAAGTAGAAAAATAGGGACCACCTTTGGTGGGAAGGTAACAGCGTTCTGTGCGCCTTTGGCGTTTAGACATGCTGGCCAAATGACCACGGAGTCATCTTTGGACAGCGTTGGCTCTTCAGCTTTGAAAGAGAGATGAGCACCGCCCCCTAGAGTCGACTGGCATCTATGTTCGAGGGGAACCTTTACCTTTAACATTGTAGATCATCAGTAGATATAGACTATAGGTCATCACACAATTACATAAATTTACAAATGAATTAAATAGCATATGAATCTCAATTTTGCTCTAAAATATGTCATTCAAAAACTTTGCAAACATTTGCTACCAGACTACGCTGCAAAAATCCAAATAACCATCGGATTGCATTAAAAAGAGTCAGGAACTGTTTGCATTTGTGGCAGCACAAATAGTCAAACAAGTGGCTTGAAAGAGGCAATCTATGGTCCTGGGGTTAGCATAATTTGCTGGCTAACAGGAAATGGATATCTAGTTTTCTGCTGAAATATGGAAGGAAACTAATCAGTCTACTTTTCAACCAGATCATTTATTTATTCGATTTTTATCCTACCTTTATTACTTTACAAGTAATAGCGAAGATACCTAATACTCCTTCCTTCTCTTTCCCCCACCCAAACAACAAACCTCTGAATTGCATTGAGTTAAGGAAAAAATAACTGGCTCAAAGTCACCCACCTGACTTTCATACCTAAGGTAGGATTAGAACTCAGTGTCCTGGTTTCTAGACCAGCACACCTTAACAATTTACACCAAACACCAAATTGGCAATCTGGTCTTTGGTTTTTCATGAATGGCAGCAGAAAATCAGTGATTTTCCAAGTCAATAAGAGGGTAAGAGGGAATGGAGTAATTGAGGAAAGTGATGTGTAAAAAGAGAGTATGATTGTATGTCTATAGGTGTGTGTATTTACCCTCTGATCTTACATATAGGATTCTAAGAATCAGCATAATTTATGACCATCCTTCCTACTTCACATTGGGACAGAATTTAATATTTTCTCTCAAATTATATAAATAAAACATGGTTGTTATTTAATTGAGCAGAATATTGAGGCTTTATGGATATGGAAAATAATGATTTAATTACATTTTAAGCAAATCTCTGAATTCCATGGATGCCCATATGTATCATAACAAAATTATTGGAGGAAATCAGTATGTTAAATATCTGAGTGGGTAAACTATTCATTTGAATACACATCTATACTTACTGGTAGTTATTAATATCAGTCAATAACTGGCCCTAGAAAGACAAGCAATTGTTTATTAGCCTGCTTGATATAAATAAAAACTCTAAATGCTGATGTGAACTTCTTAAAGGAAAGCCAAGTTATCTATGATTAATGTGCACTGTTGTAACGTTTTAGAAACAAATTAAAATAGTATACCAATGTAAACAAATCCCAATCTAGTATCTTGCAGAATTTTGTAATTAGTTAATTTCAGCTTTAATTCAATGTCTTTCATTTTTATATGTAGTTTTAAGCTGAAATGCCAAGTTAAATTATTGTAGAAGGTATCATTATTTTCCTACAGAGGAGAAAATTGAAAAATGAATTTCCAAATACTCATTCAATCTGGCAGAATATATATTGTGTTGGTGAAGACATTTGGGAGTGTCAAATACAATTTAAGCATGTACTGAAAGATCTTAGTGCAATCACCAAGATATGTTGTATTCAAATTTTTTCTCTGCCAGCAAGATGGAAAGATACAGATCTTTAATAACATAAAATACTATTAAATTGCTCTTGGGA
Organism: Masticophis lateralis; assembly: GCA_030761175.1. NCBI lineage: Eukaryota > Metazoa > Chordata > Lepidosauria > Squamata > Colubridae > Masticophis > Masticophis lateralis. Next base: position 91,848,124 of record JAUDYJ010000001.1, read on the forward strand.
AAATCAGTCGTGAAGATCAAGATGTTTTCATAATTCCCTTTCCAGAATGTAGGGATTATTCAATCTTTTATCTTTTATAGAATCTTCAGGTTCTGATGTTCTATCAAAGACCTCCAATAATATGGGATAAGGTGTGAATTTACACACCAGCCACTAGAGAAATTAGGCTCCATTTTCATGTTATAGGATTGTGTAAACCGTTCAAAATAAGTTCTTCAAAACATGCAGGAACGCATACAAGGCATTTAATAATTAAAACAGTTGGATTACACAGCTTCTTCAGACCATCTCTGCATGTGTGTGCATGTGTAGTCCCTTTGCGTTGGTTTAAAGAGATCTGGAAGCTATTAAAGATGATAAAGTTGTAAGAAGAGAGAGAATAACTTCCAGAAAGCAAACTATTCAAAGCTCCATGTCTCTGTGCAAATTTTAACACTTGATTCTGATTATGTATACTGTCTGAATATCCAAATTAAAGCATAAACCTATGGTTAGAAATGATTTTGTAAACCATAGTAGACATAATCCATTGGAACATGACTGAAGAGTTTTAAGGTAGTTTCTTCATCTCAGAATTTAAGCTAACAAGCTGACAATACATGTCCCAAAGGAATGAGTCTTAGCTCTTAAAAGAAGCTGTGATTTCAATCCACCATTGAGAACTTAATTTGGGCTCACAGATATGGCAAGTGGCAGTCCATCCATGAAGGACTCCATATTAAACAAGGAAGCTGACAACAAACAGATGGTTACAATACCAGATAATGACATGAAGTAACTGTCAGTTTCTTCTTTCTACTATAGGAGATTTTGTTCCTTAAGGTTCAGAGTAGTCAAACTATCGCCAATATATGTCTGGATCTTCAGGCAAAACAATTTAATGTCTTGATCCCTTGCTACTATCTCTCTTTGTCAGAATAATGAACAGCCTTCTATCTGTTGGCCAGCTTCAGAGTAGTCTTCCTTTTCTGATTCTTGTCTCTTCCAATTCTTTATCTCTTGTTCCTTATTCTCCACCGTGCAATCTCTTTCTGCCTTGTCTTTGTGCGTTCGGCACTTACTTTCAAATCCTTCTTCTTATCCCTGCCCTGCCTACCATATCGCCACAACAGTTTATGGCCTCCTGCCCTAGTTTGTATCAGATGACATTTTCTTCTGTTACTGATCTCACATTCTTCCTGCCAATGGTGCCTTTTATCATCCAACCTTACTTAATATAACAAATAGCCATTTGTGCCAACTACAGTACAGTATGTTGAAGTGTTTCCTTATCCCAACTGCTATATTTGCCAAAGCATTCCAAACGTTTTTTGGTTCTTTGAAACACATCCCCTACAGCTTTCTGTGCAATAAAAATAAGACTTTCCTTTCATGAGTGAATACATGGCAGAAGAATGAGTTGATACTGCTATCCAAATGTATGTTAGTAAAGATGATTGTTCACTCTTGTCAACCTTGTCTGCACAAGTTCTGAGAGAGTCTTTCCAAATAGATGAGGGTATGTACAATGCTCCTATTTATGCATCGGTTATCTTAAACAAGCAAAATTAAGACCACAGAATGGCATGATGAATTATCATCATGCAATATATTAAACTTTTCCTTGAATCAATATTTTAGTCCAGATCATTTCAGATCCCTGAAATGCAATGACTTAGAACTATTCTTAGTTTAACTGAACCGGTGGACCATTTGATATGTTTTGTTGTTGTTGTTGTTTTAAAGATAAATTGGGAAATCTTTCTGTAGCTTGGGCTCTTATAGTATGATTGTACTTCATGCAAAATACAGCCTTTATAAATGAACCGTTACTGCTAAAGCACCTTAATACTTTCTGCAATTAAGACATTGGATAGGAAGTGATGAATTAAGGAGGCAAAGCATTATTAATAGAAGTAATTAAAGCTGGGACATTTTAGTTTTATTTGTAAATACAGAACACCAGCTTCATAGTACATACAGGTCCTTTTCTACATGGCCCACTTGGATATTATGCTATGCTATACTATGCATATTATTTCCTGAGGAATTATCTGTATTGACGGCACACATGTGGTGCTTAAAAATAAAAGCTTTTGTATTTACAAGAAGAAACTGAAATTCTCCCTATGGGAAAATGGAGAGATCTTCTGACATAACTGGTTTTCACTGTAAATAATATAGTAAAGTAAGTCTTTGACTGTAATCTGTTTTTTTAAAAATGTACCTTGTGGCCTCTTTGTCACTATCACAAGCACAAATTGAGCTGAAGTCATTTTCAAGTGCTTTCTCTCCTTTTCAGCATTATTGTGTTTCTCAGTTCATGGAGAATGGTTAATTTAATGTCCTCTACCATCATATAGATAAAGATTTCTCTTCCGACAGATACCTGACATTATCTTGAATAAAATTCTGAAGATAGGACATCAGCAAAAATGCAACAGAAGAGTCATGTAGTTATTCCAGTACCTTTTGAATCAAATTCTACAAATATAGTGCTTGACCAATACTAGAGAAGGCAGGCAGACAGAATATCATCTTGAACATAATACAGCCAATAATGTGGAGAGGTTCCTGTGAGTGGGGCAAGTTATGACTTACGAGAAAACTTTGTTGTTATACCTGTTACAGCAGAAGAGAAGGAATGAAAACAAAAAAGAGATTTTCTGGAGAGAGAGAGAAGTTCCCTGAGGATGGGCTCCAACATGAATCCGAAATCTTGGAAGATTAAAACTCTGGTCCCGGTGACTGACTCAGATTGGATCCTGCAAAAAAGTAATTCATTGTGAAATTGAGCAATAGAAATTAAAACATAGTTGATAACAACCCTTATAGTATCAGTAGTGCTGAGTTTATTCCAAAAAAGGGGACGGAAAGCAAATTTTGGTGTATAGATGCCTATTCAATACAATGCAAGCTTCTCCTGATTAGATCATGGGTGTCAAACTCAATCATATCACGTGACGTATCATGACTTCTTTTTCCTTTGCGGAGACAGGATGGGCGTGGCCTGCGTGGGACACATCCAGTCCACGGGCCACCAGTTTGACGGTATCATCTAACCCTGGATTACATGATAGGTATGATTGTCACTTGTTCATAAAAAGGTGAAAGCCAGGAGTAAAAAAATAAATTGTTCCTTTGCTACTGACTATCACCATTTTAACAATGAAATTGTGAATTTAAAAATGCCCTGTTGGTAGATGTTTTCTTCTAAACAGCCATAACCTGATCCCCAAATATCCACTGCATTCATTGCCCAGAAATATTGGGGATCTTTGACATAACAACCATCACCTTTTACCCCCCCCCCCTCCAGGTTTGTTGATTAACACCTCACAACTTCCTTCTGTATTAGACACACTAGTTGAGTTTGCTCTGAGTTTTATTTCAGTTCATGGAAAGGCCAAATTTTCTCCCTCTAGCAGATGGACAGATCTGAAAGATCAGCAGTGACAAGATGGGCAAAGCCAAAAGAGGCGTTTGGCTGAGTTTTTCTGGTGCCCCATCACTCACAATGTTTAATGATTTATAGAGGAATATATTTATATTCCAAATGATCAAGAAAAATCCTAGGACTCTGATTCCACGGCCATGATATATTATCTGACCAGCTGTTAATCTTATTTCAACTTGAGGTTAACATAGGTTAACAAACTGTTACACAACCAGCAACAGCTGATTGAGATATACAGAAAAAGAGAGAAAGGTTTTTTTGGACTGCAACTGTAAGTACTGTGCATCAGTAGTGCTGCACAGTACTAGTGTGAAATATATTTCTAAGACTAGAATTGTAAACCAATAATATAATTTGCTTTTCTGTGGTCCTTGGAGTGCCTATGTTTGCTGGGTGTTATGATTTCCTGACATTTAGAAGCAGGAAACAAAGGATAATGACAATACATGCTCTAAAAACAGACATATCACAGTGGAAAAAAATCAAAAGAAAAAAAAGGGTCTTTTGAGCAAGCTCAATTCCTGTGATTACATGGGCATGTCATTTTTTTTTTTCTTGGAAACAATGCAGGAGTATCATTGCCTCCTTCCAAGAAGATTTTTAACTTCCCAATGCATTGTTAATCCTGGTTGTATTTCCAATCTAAATACAATCTTATTTTATTTTTCTGAGCCCGGGTTGGCCTGTTTACCTCTTGCTTTGATCAACTGAACAGGAATTCCACAATTTGCCCCAAGCCCCAAAGTCACTCACATAAAATTGCTGCTCTTGGTCCTCAAAAGGCTGTTCATTTTTGGTATTATCCATAATAGTAATATCAGAGCTGAAATATGCCTATAATGGCCAGTAGGAATAACCTTGAATAACAGGAAGAAGAGCCACAATCAAGGCAATAGTCAGATAAAAGAAATTGGAGTCCAACACAGAAATAATTTGGGAAAGCATTTCAGACTTGATCCTTAGTTCTTTTGATGGTAAAAGGAAAGGGGGGAGGGAAGCACATCCAGACTTGCAAGGTTCTATTAATGTAACCTTATAATGAAAGTAGTAATTACAATTTTTTAACAATTCCAAATTGTTGGAAATGTGACCATCAACAGGGTACCATATGTGGTGGACATGCCCTGAAGCGATCAAATATTGGAAAAAAAATTGAATTTGGATGCAGGAAATAATTGAAGAAAATACAGATTTGGCACCTGAAACCTTTCTCCTGGGAGTTCTAAAGAGGACATATGAGAAGAGGAAGAGATACTTAATTATACACATTATTACGGCAGCCAAAATAACATATGCACAGTATTGAAAACAAAAAGGAATACCACCGGAAGAGCATTTGATTTGGAAAATTTTAGAATGCGCTGAGATGTGTAAATGAGATTGATGAGAAAGAAGAATCGGAATATTATACAGTGTGGGGATTATGGTACAAATGGTTGGAAGATAGAATAAAGAAAGGAAAAGGGAGTAAAATATGAGATATAATAAGTTAAGAATGTATTCAATCTGTATTTATATTAACACTGTCTAACCGATAGTTCATGTATTGTATTACTATGTAACTTAATAAAAAAAATTTTTTTAAAAGAAAGTAATAATTAGCATTTATAACTTTGGTTTCCTAGTTTCGTCAACCTTGGACTGACAATGCTAGTATGAGGCATACTTAGTTTTGGAAGTTGGCATAGAATAGATACACTGCTGGTAGAATATCTGCTAGGTTTCCTAACAACAGTAGAAAAGAATTTGGGGAAATGTGCAGAGAATGGTTTCTGGAATTCTTTTCAACCCCTTTACCATCAGTGACCTTAAGAGCTATCAAGTGTTCTCTTTTGTACAACAAACTAAGCTTGGGTGTGGATATAAGTGCTTTCCTTTACGTATCCCTTGCTTTCTGTGCATGAAGCTTAAGACAGGCTGTAAAGATTCTATTGACTCTGGGTCATGTTACGCCGGGGGAGGGGGGAGGAATTTAGAAGAGCAGTTGGCAGCATTCCCAGGCTGCTAACCAGTTGCTTCTCTCCTGGCCTTCTGAAAGGTCTTCTATGGGGACACCAGGAAAGCATGCAGCCCTGAGGTGGTTAGTCCAGAGGTGGTATTCAGCAGGTTCTGGCCAGTTCTGGAGAACCGGTACCAGAAATTTTGAGTAGTTCAGAGAACCGGTAAATACCACTTCTGATTGGCCCCACCCCTATCTATTCTCTGCCTCCTGAGTCCCAGCTGATTGGGAGGGAATGGGGATTTTGCAGTATTCTTCCCCTGGAGTGGGGTGGGAATTTATTTATTTATTTATTTATTGGTTCGATTTATATGCCGCCCTTCTCCGGAGACTCAGGGCGGCTTACAATATGTTAAGCAATAGCCTTCATACTTTTGAATATATCTGCTTAGTAGGGCTTTGCCCCCTCCCCCCAGCGGTGTTCTTTTTTTATACAAAGTCAGCTTATTGCCCCCACAATCCGGGTCCTCATTTTATCTACCTCAGAAGGATGGAAAGCTGAGTCAACCTTGAGCTGGTGAGATTTGAACTTGCAGTAATTGCAGGCAGCTGGCAGCTAAGTGCTACTTTAACAGCACTTTAGTCCCCTGCACCACCAAAGCTCTTTGAGATTTGGAGATTTTACAGTATCCTTCCCCTGCTATGCCCACCAAGCCACACCCACCAAGCCATGCCACATCCACCAAGCCACACCCACAGAATTGGTAGTAAAAAAATTTGAATCCCACAACTGGATTAGTCCCCTGAAGCCATCCCTTCACTTTTTAACTAATTTGAATTAATTGAATTAGTTTGAAACCCTGGCACAAGATCGATCGACATGGCGCATGCTGATGCACCAAGGCTTCCAGACATTTGAAGACAGAAGGGCAACCATAGCACAAGAGAAGCAAGCACTCCGCAAAGCCAGAGCTGCAAATGCTGCAATTGTGGTGCCCAGACATGTCTGCCCAACATGTGGCAGAACATTCCATGCCCATATAGGCATTACCAGCCACGTGCAGATGCACCGTGGACAGCCAAGTACCCCCTAGATGTCATGGTCCTCTTTGAAAATGATCGCCGAACACCATCAATTTGAATCTCTTGCCTCCTCTTATTTATTTTTTTTAATTTTTATATATATTGTTTTAAACTTCAACATTTTATTGTACACAGCTCACAATCCCACTTTGAAGGAGATGAGTAGTACAGAAATGTGAAAAATAAAAAATAAACAAATACTGTAGTAATGCAATAGAGGATATGGTTTTTTTTGGGGGGGGGAGGAGAGATATGCTTCCTTCATAGCCTCCAGACATATCCATTATCTTTTTCTCTTTTTTTTGGCCAGTTTCTTCCACCGTAGAAATTTGGTCCTGTTCCAGTGGTGGGATTCAAGTAATTTAACAACTGGTTCTCTGCCCTAATGATTTCTTCCAACAACCAGTTTGCCAAACTGCTCAGAAAGTTAACAACCGGTTCTCCCGAAGTGGTGCGAACTGGCTGAATCCCACCACTGTCTTGTTCTGTTGTTTTCAGTGAGTTAGCCTGAAGAATTAAGTGAGTTAACACTGACAGACGGAGCCCTGAGAACCTTTACGTAGTTTCCTTACCTTATTAGGTAAGTTGAAAAGAATAAAAAAGGAGGCACAAGATTCTTTCCTTACTTTCTTCGGAACTGGTTTCTATTTCAGTAGCAATCCTTTCAATGCTTCCCACTGCCATGTTTTGCATCCCATTGACCAAAGCAGAATTTTATCATTCTGCTGATGACACCAAATTATAATTCCCAGCATCCCCTGCCATTGCCTGTCTGGATTGGGTTTGATGGTTGTTGTAAACTAACATCTGGAGGAAACACTCTCCATTCCTTCCTGCAGGCACTCTTGTATTTGTTTTCCCAGAACAGAAATTATTCTCTGAGAATATAAATTTCACTTCAGTAGCTTCACTCACAAGTTAAGCCAAACATGTTGGTTAAAAGGTACATTATAGCACAGAGTTGAAGCTTTTGTTATTTGTAATTTTATTACAGGACATAGAGAAAGGGACACATTTCAATGGATTAAAGTGCCTGATTGTTTTTAATTAATCCTGAGTTGTTTGTGGCATGATTTCCACAAATTTTCAGTTCTTTGCAGTATTTATTATACATTTATTCCTCAGTAACTTAGATTTGCCTCTGAACTGTTTCTTCCATTGTTAAATCAACCCTCTTACTAGTCCAGAGAAGTCCCTTTTCTTCATCTTTCCCCAGACTTAACAAACATTTGAAACTGCCTTACTGACAAAACACCATTGTCCTTTCTCAGAGAGGGAAGTGTGATATTTCTCTTTTTATGATACTGGAAAATACTCTTCTCTTTTCTCTCTACTTTACTAATATAGCTGTTTTCTCTTGACTCCCACACTTGCCTGTTAGGCAATCTTCCTTGCCTGTAATGGCATGAACAAGCCACATACTTATATAGCCATCAAATTCTTCTCTGTTACTTAGCTTCTCTACCCTCCTCCTCTACTTTGGTTTCAAAGAAAATTGCCTCTGCAGGTATTAAATTTGGAAGTGAAGGTTAAAGGGAGCAGAACGCTTTAATGCTACTTTGGATTCAGGTGGGAAACCCTGCTTCCTGCTAAGAACTTCTGCCAATATCCCTTCCATTAACTTCTAGGTGGTACTGTTTGTAGGTCCAAAGGCGATGCCTCTTTCTCTTTATCTATAGAGGTAGGCTCTAACATGAGCTGTCAGTGCAATTATATCATTCATAGTAAAGTCTGGGGGTGGGTGTTTTTCATCTCTTTGACTCTAAAGCACAGGTTCCCCTTCTAAATTTTTGCCCCACTGAGCACAAAGAACAGCAATCTTATTAAAGAAGACAGCTGATTGAAATTTCATGAAAAGCTTTTTGCAGAGTCGGGCAACAGCTTTACATAAGAGGCTTCACAAAGTGCTTTTAGCAGAGCTAAGGAAGTCTTATGTAGGGCATTTGAACAAATGCTTGCAAAGGGTTTTATTTCAGATGCTCCTAATCATGGTTGTCCAGGAAAAGTCAACAGCAAGCTGGGAGTCAGCCACAGAAATGTCAGGAGTGAAAGAAGAATAGAAAAGAAAACAATTTAAAGCCATCACTCTGATTGCATGGAATCGATTTCACAATCCACCCCCAAAAAATTATCAGCATTAGCAATAGTAATAGCACTTAGACTTATCTAACGCTTCACAGTGCTTCACAGCCTTCTCTAAGCGGTTTACAGAGTCAGCATATTGCCGCCAACAATCTGGGTCCTCATTTTACCTAGGAAGAATGGAAGTCTGAGTCAACCTTGAGCTAGAAGTGTTTCAGACATGAGTTAAATGACATAAAGGATCCGACCTAAATCCTGTTCAAATTCCTTATGGTGTTCTTGATGTTGAATTGTTATGGATGATTGACACTGATTTTCTTAACACTTAATATGAATTCTGTTTTTTCATGCAAACATTTGAACAACTGGACAAATACATATAATGAGTAAAGGTATTTTTCGTTCCATTTTTCAGACTCTAATTACTGTTTATTTCTGTAATTAAAATATTTTAATCCCATTCCTAAATAAAGGTTTCAAGATGATTAACAGCTAATAAAATGAAAAAATATTAATAATCCCAACGATTTACTGACTATTCTAACTTGAATGTAGCAAGATAATAGTGGTGTATTTTTAGACTACTATATACATCAGAAGTGAAGCTACTTGCAGATTTGGAAAAAAAATTCTACTTATTGCTTTCTGCATGTGCTTTGACCCCTTCATTTAAATCAAAGTAATAATACTGTTTCATAATCTGAACTACAGTATTCACTTCAGCAATTTAGTCGGTGACAGTTTGTCTAGTCATTTATTTAGATTGCAAGAGTTGTACAGTAACCTTTAGCACAGTTCTTCAGTCATTTTAGAGAGAATTTCCAATGCTTTTAATCTGGTGAGGATATGTGGAATGTTAGAACATAACAATAGTCTTGTAAATGGTTGTGGTGCTGATGGTGAGACTTCTCTGTTTACCAAATAACTATGAAGCACAATGGCTCATGAGGTTAGGATACTGGGCTAACGATTGGCAGGCTTGCGTTTAAGACCTAGTTGTTGCCATGAGTTGGGGTGAGCTCCTATCACATGCTCCAGTTCTTGCTGGCTGTGGGCGAGTAGATAAATGGGTACCACTTTGGTGGGCAACTCAGCAGGGACATGAAAGGAGCCCCCAACTGGATGTCTCCAAGGCAATAGTGGTGACATCATTCAACCCTTTAAACCTGGAAGTGCTTTGACGCTTCCAACATGACTGTAATAGTAGTACTGACTGTATGTGCTTTTCTGTCTAGTCCTTTTCTTGAAGGACACTTCCTAACACCACTTCCTTGGTGGCGCTGCAGACTAAAGTGCTATTAAATAGCACCAGCTGCCTGCAATTACTGCAAGTTCAAATCTCACCAGGCTCAAGGTTGACTCAGCCTTCCAGCCTTTCAAGGTAGGTAAACTGAGGACCCAGATTGTGGGGGCAATAAACTGACTTTGTATTAAAAAAAAAGAACACCGCTTGGGGCGGGGGGCGAAAGCCCTACTAAGCAGGTATATACAAAAATATGAAGGCTGTTGCTTAACGCATTGTAAGCCGCCCTGAGTCTCTGGAGAAGGGTGGCATATAAATAGAACCAAATAAATAAATAAATAAATAAATAAATAAATAAATAAATAAATAAATAAATAAATAAATAAATAAATAAATAAATAAATAATTCAAATGTCAAGCTTTGAAAGGGGACTTCACTTTAACATAGGTTTGAGTGGAGCAGTGTTCCCTCCCCTCTGCCCTCACTTCTAAAATTAAAGAGGCCTTTTGCTTCACTTCGTATAGTTCCGATCAACTCAACTGGCAGTTCTAGCAATGACTATGGCAATGCAGGTTCTGAAACTTCTTCTGACTATTAGAACCATTGACTTGAAGCAACGCAGGGTATCCCAACAAAGAGAATCACACTGTCTCCATATTTTTTCACCTTTGGTCCCACTGGCCTTTTGTATACAGCCCCAGCCTATAAGTGCAAAGCCAATGAAATCTCAATAGAATAGTTGTAGTTCAGGGTAGAACATGGAGTACTTGATGCTCTCTAAAGCCTGGTTGTCTTCCTCGGTTAAGCTGTTGTTTACTGTTTGATTGTCTAAGCTGGTAGTTCCTTGACTGGGGCATTGTTTACTGCTTGAACACTTATACATAAAGAGAGACCAAATTCCACGTCCTTCTAGCACTGATGATATTACCTAATTGGGTGATGAAACTTCTGCATATAAACAACCAAGCCCAGAGAGCACCAAGGATGCCAGCCAAATCTGCAAGATTCTTACCTTGCCCCGATCCCTAATCTTATAACATAGCATTGAAATTACATCGAGCATTTTCCGCTCTATAATGTTATGAGATTCTCAGAACAATTTGGTGAAAATTTAATTTTTGGGGAGGCAAGGAACTTCTTCAGAGTTCAGATTTTGCTATGTAGAAGTAGGCATGCATAGAATGGTGGAAGGAGAAGGAGATGGAAAACTGTCACAAAGGTGCTTTTTCAAAAGGCATCTGGACTTTGTTTTTGTTTTTTCCCCTTGAAGACATTTTGCTTCTCATCCAAGAAGCTTTTTGAGTTCTGATTCTGAACTGAAGAAGCTTCTTGAATAAGAAGTGAAATGTCTTAAGAAAAAGAAAAGTCTAGTTGCTTTTTGAAAGAGCACCTTTGTGACAACCATGACCTGGATGACTGAGAATCACCGTAGAGAAGAAAAAAACGGATGTGTTTAATTGAAAAATAGCCCCATGGCATTATAGAGATTAATTGACATCTATCCAAATAACTCTTAAGAGACATTTTTCAAAGGCCAGTTGTAGCACCTGTTTAAGACAACAGGACTTCCGAGCTCTGCAATACAGATGCATTAATCAAGTCAAGAAATGGGGGAAAATATGCTCCATAAATAATTTGCAGCTCACTTTAAATGCATTTTTAATGACTTGTGCAAACTTCCATGCTTCAACAAGAAAGACTGCATTATGTCTCCAACCGCAGTTTAAAATACAGAGTGCAAAAATCATGCATTTCCTTTTGGCTCAAATAGATGCTCTTAAAATGCAAGCAGATTATGAAATCTGAACTAATTGTGGCCACATATTTTCAGTGTCATTGCTTATATTGAAAAGCTTGCCTTTTGAGAATGATTTTATGGGGGAGATTCATTGGGAGCTAGAGTTTTCTAGGAAAAGAATTCTGAAAACACCAAGAATTGTGTTCTAACGAAGAGCAAGGTTTTCGTTAAGCCACGAAAAGCGCATCAGGAAAAAAATCATGACGTTAAACCTAAGAGGGTATAAGATGTGTGTGATAGCCTTGTCAGAAGGCAGCAGCAGTAGTAGTTTATTAACAGATTATTGTTGTGACCATATCACAAAAAATAAAAGTAAAATACAGAATCTAATTCCATTGTAAAATACATAAAAGAAAGTACAATAATAACATACGTATGTGATAAATACAAAGAATTAGCATCTGGATCAATACATCACAGAAACAGTTTGAAATGCCTTCTATCCTAATGTTCAATAAAGACCCAAGCCATTCTGGGTCAAATCTCTAGGTACTTCAGCCAAGTTTGAACCTGTCAAACAAACTGGAAACCTTACCCTTTATGAAGGCAAAATTCCATATGCTTCATCCAGATTGTCTATAAGCTTTAGTTGTTAATTCAGTTTTAATTTTCTGAGCATTAATTCTTGCAATAAATTAAAATTTCAATTTTTTTTCTTCAAAAGCCATAGAGGATATGTCAGAAATCCTTGACCTTCAAACAAAGATCCCTTAGTAGAGGAAAATACAATTACCAATGTCAAGGCTTAACAATTCAGCTAAATTAATTATGACCTTTACCACTATTTCTAAACAAGCAGCAAATATTTACAGCACCCAGTAGTACTAGAGTACCCATGCCATGGGTTTTAATGGCCTTCATCTATAAATAATTTATTCTTCTATATTTTATATTTCTTCCCCTCTTTTTCTCCTGTCCCTTTCCTTTATTTGTTGAATCTTCCTTCTCCCAGTAAGTGATATTTTATGTATCCAGGGTCATGAGTGGCCCTGGATACTTCATCAGTCTTCGCAAGTTGATGATGACATAATGTATTTGTTAGTTATTAACATTCCACAGGACTCACTTTATTGTTGTTGCAACTGAAGAACATGGCACACTTTAGCAACCTTCTCAACTGCAGTCACACTTGAGCAACTACTACGGTACCAGGAAATTTAAAAAACAAATGTTTGACGTAAAAGATGTCCCAGTTCCAATTCCTTGAACTCCATGATTGGACCGATTAACCCAGGAACACCATAAATCTGAACGTCAAAAATTAGTAGTTTCACTTAACCAAGAATGGATTCCTAAATTGTTACTATAATTAGAAAAAAGTTATGGGCATTTGGATTTCATATTTTGCTTCCTGATAATATATTTCCTATTCAGATGACTTGCATTCAATAGGCTGATTTTGGAAAAATTCCAAACAAGGAAAACAGAGAAGGGGAATTCTGAATGCTTTCAAATATTTCAAGGAAAGGAAAGAAGAGTAACAAGATGAAACAATGAATTTCTGTATTATACTAAACATCATAACTCTTATTGTTTCTAATTTTTGTTCACCAGATAAACTCAGGATCCACCTGAAGCTCCTTGTCATTTTAATTTAGAATTTAGTTTTCATGTTTGTTTCATTTTAATATATGAGCATGAAGCATTCAGACACCAGTTATTAATTTATTATAATAAGATAAATAATAAGAAGGAACAAACCCTGAATGCAATACTTTGCAGACTTGGTTTTCATAATCTGAACTACCACTTTTGCTGCTGCAGAATTCAAAGATAAGTCACCCTTAAGTATGTTTCAAAAAGATGCATGGGATGTTGATGATTCTTTTAAAAATAAATCATTTTTAATGGGAATATTTTTTAAAAAAAATTAATGTGGCCTACAGGAATAACTCTACAATTCTGAGATTCTCAGTCACACCTCTTCAAACATATTCTGATTTATCTGTGAAACTGATTTATTTTTTTAAAGATATCACAAATGGGCATTTGCTATGGGTCCTCTTGCTGAATGATGCATCCAGAGACAGACATATACATACATATTTACACTACACACAGCAAACTTACTTACTCACTCAACTAACAGGGTGTACCAAAAGTCAGATTCCATTGACAATTTATTATATAAATTACATTCGTTCAAGTGTCCCTCCTGGCTGGTACTAGCCTCCCAGGAGGTTACATGAGGCTGGCTCCAGGGGATTATAAATGCTTCTGTGACTGAGGGTTTCTTTCCCGCTGCCTTGAAAGAGGCGGTTGTGAAGCCCCTCCTCAAGAAATCTTCCCTGGACCCAGCTTTATTATCAAACTATCGTTCAGTCTCCAATCTTCGCTTCATTGCGAAGGCTGTTGAGAGTGTGGTGGCACAACAACTACCCCGATACCTGGATGAAGATGTCTATCTGGATCCGTTCCAGTCGGTCTTCAGGTCAGGATACAGCACAGAAATGGCATTGGTCGCATTGGTTGATGATCTCTGGAGGGCCCGGGGCAGAGGTTGCTCCTCTATCCTGGTCCTATTAGATCTCTCAGCGGCTTTTGATATCATTGGCCATGGTATCCTACTGCACCAGCTGGAGAGGTTAGGAATAGGGGGCACCGGTGGTTCTCCTCCTTTCTCTCTGACCATTCGCAGTTTGTGTTGGCAGGGGGGCAGAGGTCGACCTCGAGGCACCTTATCTGTGGGGTGCCGCAAGGGTCGGTCCTCTCACCCTCTCTGTTCAACATTTATGTAAAACCGCTAGGCGAGATCATCCGTGGTTTCGGGGTGAATGTTCATCAATATGCTGATGACACTCAGCTATACATCTCCACCCCAGACCACCCCAACGATGCCCTTACTGTGATGTCCCATTGCCTGGAGGCCGTACGGATCTGGATGGGAAGAAACAAACTCAGACTCAACCCCTCCAAGACTGAGTGGCTGTGGCTTCCAGTGTCCTGGTATAGTCAGCTGGTACCATCACTGACAATTTATTTATTTTATTTATTTGTTTAGATTTGTATACCGCCCTTCTCCTTGCAGACTCAGGGCGGTGAACAGCCAAATAAAAATAGTACACAAAAGTTAAACAATTTCTTAAAAAAGCATATAACTTTGGCTAAAAATTAAAACCATTAACCATTAAATATTTAAAATACCCAACCCTATAATACAGATCTTAAAAATTCAGCGGGGTCAGGCTAGACCAGCAAGCTGAAAGAGATGAGTTTTCAGGGCCCGACGAAAAGTCCGGAGGTCAGCAATTGTTCTCAGTTTTGGAGGAAGATCGTTCCAGAGGGTAGGGGCTGCCACAGAGAAGGCCCTCCCCCTGGGGGTCGCCAGCCGGCATTGTCTGGCTGACGGCACCCTGAGGAGACCCTCTCTGTGGGAACGCACCGGCCGGTGGGAGGCTATTGGCGGCAGAAGGCGGTCCCGTAAGTACCATGGTCCTAAGCCATGGAGCGCTTTAAAGGTGGTCACCAACACCTTGAAATGCACCCGGAAGTCCACTGGTAGCCAATGCAGCTCACGCAGGAGAGGTGTCACATGGGAGCGTCCCATCGCTCCCATAATCCCCCGCGCGGCCGCATTCTGCACTAGTTGGAGCCTCCGGGTGCACCCCAAGGGGAGCATTGGGGATGAGACCTTGCTCCCCATAGAGAGGGCCCACAATTTGGGTGTCCTCCTAGACTCATGGCTATCTTTAGAAGACCATTTGATGGCCGTGGCCAGGGGGGTCTTTTATCAGGTTCACCTGATCTGTCAGTTGCATCCCTTTCTGGATCGGGATGCCTTGCGCACAGTCACTCATGCCCTAGTCACCTCCTGTATGGACTACTGCAATGCTCTCTACATGGAGCTCCCCTTGAAAAGCACCTGGAGGCTCCAATTGGTCCAGAATGTAGCCACGCGGCTGATTATGGGTGCATCACATTGCACTCATGTAACACCTTTCCTACGCAAGCTGCACTGGCTCCCAGTGGTCTTCCAGGTGCGATTCAAGATGTTAGTTATCACCTTTAAAGCGCTCCATGGCTTAGGACCTGGGTACTTACGAGACCGTCTTTTGCCACCAATAGCCTCCCACCGACCAGTTCATTCTCACAGGGAGGGACTACTCAGGGTACCGTCAGTCAAATTGTGCTGACTGGCGACTCCCAGGGGGAGGGCCTTCTCTGTAAGGGCTCCAACCCTTTGGAATGAACTGCCCCCTGATATACGAAACATCCCTAATCTCCGTGCTTTCAGCTGTGCCTTCAAGACCCTGATGTTCAATCAGGTGGGGCTAAACATGTTAACTGGAAATGATTAAAATGTTATCTAATTCTGGGTTTTATTTAATTTGGGCTAAACTATGTTATAATTTTAATTATCAATTTTATGATGTTTATGTATCTTTTTTTTTTCTTGACTGTACACCGCCTTGAGTCCTGCGGGAGAAAGGCGGTATAGAAATATAATAAATAAATAATAAATAAATAAATTAGTTGCATTTTCTTCTAAACACATCCTTACTCATTTTATATGTGAACTTTGAGCATTCCTAAATTCAGTAAAATTTCTGGGGAAAAAATATTAAGTAATATTAAGTTACTTAATATAAGTAATATTTTTTCTGGGGAAAAAATATTAAGTAATAAAAACATTGCCATTGACCTAGAAGGGCTGACTCTGTACATGATTACTTTTGCATATAGCCAGACAAATAAGTATAATGTGAAGTAAAGATGGGGATGAATGATGTAAAACAGTCATTTATTTCCTTTTATTGTGGAGAGAACAAAAGGTGATTGTGTTGATGCAGGGTGGGAGCAAGGGATTGAAACAGAAGATCCCTTCATTTCTTGTAACCGTTGAGCTTCACCTAGGATAATGAAATGTCTGTCTGTCTGTCTGTTTGTCTGTCTGTCTGTCTGTCTGTCTGTCTATCTATCTATCTATCTATCTATCTATCTATCTATCTATCTATCTATCTATCTATCTATCTATCTATCATCTATCCTCTCTCTCTCTCTCTCTCTCTCCCTCCCTCCCTCCCTCTCTCCCTCCCTCCTGCAGTCTTTGCCCAGAATATCTTGCTGTTCATTTCTTGACCTTGAAATGTGGAAGACACCTGCACTGTATTGTAATAAGTATCCTGCTGGTTTTATTCTCCTTGTGACCTTCACCAACATACCTCTGACCACTCTGTTTAATTTTTGCTTCTTGAGCTGGCAGAAGTGAAGATCGCAGATTGTTTTGTTTTGAAGGCTGGGGATTGAGAAATGAATGAAAACAGTGGTGGAGTGGAGAGGGATGAATAGGAAGGAATGAATAAATTGATTTTTTTAAAAGAAAAATCTAGAAAAAGAGAGCAGTGAGTACTCAATACTTCCTGAACATCATGTGAATGATTTCATTAAGCAGATATCCTGCTGATATTTGACTTACTTGGAGTAGAGCTCTGCCCCACATTAAATTGAGGAATGAGAGATCTCTTTGAATAAGTTCTGTCATTAGACAGAGTTTCATCTCATGAAACATCGTTTCATGAGCAATGAAACAATGCAGATCATTGTTTATTTGATTTATTATTGTCAGCAAGCTGTTGGCCATTAAAAATCAGCAAATTGTTGATTCTTTATTTTCATTATTATGTTTTTACTTTCAGGAAAGAGAGGAAGTGTTCCTGGGATTTTTATTTATTTATTTTTTGCACTGGGTTTCAAAATAACTTACTTGGGTTGGATACTATTTACCTTGACTATGAATAGCGATGAAGGGGAATTTTGTTTGGTTTGGTTCTTTAGATAGCAAGTATTTGAGGTTAGCCCCCCCCCCCAAAAAAAAAAACCCTGAGCAATATCTACATCCAGCTTTGCTCTTCAAAATCTGGCTATGAGGTTCTTGTATTTAACCACATTTGGGTTGCTGAATTGCTTTTTCCTATCCTTTTTCCTGATAGCATAGACATCTGTTCCTAAACTACAATGAAATCAAAATAACACAATGTGCATTGTGATGTCACAACACAGACTCCACTCTTCATTCTTGCATTGCAATGACAAATGCTAGTACATATGGACTGCAGTTTGTGTCATGTTATTGTGATACATGTTTAATCACATTCTCTTCTGCCCACCCTCCACCTTCACCCAACCTTGTGAATGTGCTGACTGATAGACCCCTATTTTTTAACAGCTACATAATAACAAGGTCATTTCCATGCTGGAAGTAAAGCCTTTTGAAATCAACTAGCATCAGACAGTAAGAATTTCATTTAATTTCCTTTCTAAGAAAGTTAATCAAGATCTACATGTTATCCATTAGCCTGAGAGAAAGCCAAATGAGACCAGAGAACGAAACAAAAGGGTTATGAGTCATATCATCACAATCTGCCTTCATTACTTTTTTGCTAGTTTATCCCTAGTCCTGAAGATCTCATTCAATTAAGAGACAGAGAAGAAATGGAGGAAAGCTTATACACCTCACAAACCAATAAAAGTCATATAAACTTAAAACCTACCGAGGAAGGTCCCTGAGAACTAAAATTAAAAAGATCTTCCCCTGTTCATTAGATATTGCCTAGGAGCTTTAATAAATATATCATTAGAATACATGAAAATAAGTCTGGATATACAATTAGATCATTATACTACTGGTATTTCTTACTGAAAGTTTGTGTCAGCCTGTACATTAATTGTGAGAAGAACTTACAACTGATATCAGCTTGAAACTGTGAGGGGAAGTGTATTCAATTAGGTCATGAGCTAAATTTTAGCTGCTAAAATGCTAAAGTGATCAGCTTGCCCTGAAATAATCTTATCCAAATGCTATTAGGCAACAAGCAAAGCTTTTAAGTTTGGAACAAGGAGGATTGTAGTATGGCTCAGAATATCAGAGAGCCATATTATCATTATTATTTCAATTGCAATAATAGTAGGAAGAATAACATGGACACTGCTTTTAGATTAAACACTTCCTTCATTCTCATTTGTAGGACAGAAGATTCTATTGATAAATGAACCATTTTTTCCCCCTCAGGCCCATAAATAAGTTCATTATAGATAGAAAAGTCGAACAGGCAATAGCTAGAGTTGATGAGCTGTGTAGTTCAAACTATCTGGATTGTCTACGATTAGAGAAAAGATCTAGCTTGTTTATCACTGGACTACACAGCTTTCAAAGTACATCTCTTCCCTTATTGTGTACCGAGCATATCCAGTGCTCAGTACCACTGAATATGGGGAAGAAGAACAATAATATTGGTACTGACAAACAGCCTTTTAGTCAAGCATTAAGCAAGACTGAGGAAGGCACTTTTTTCTGACTCACTTTTTCTTCCAGTAGCACTGATATAAGAGCTATTTGCAACATGTAATAAATGCTGTCAGAAAGAAAGAGCCTGAAAGGCAGTGAGGTGATTTAAAGAATAGATGCAGCAAATAAACATCAATGGGTTATTCTTGTGTTGAATGTACAGATCGCAAAAGATTTATTTGTTGTTGTTTTTTTCAAATACTTACATTAAAATCATTTAGAAATGCACTGATTTGGCACAAGTGAACAATATACTGGAAAATATAGTCTATAGAAATCTCTGATTGAACAGCAGTTATTTCCAATTGGCAAAAAAATGTCGCTCTGGCATAATTATAGACACATGCAAACTAGCAATATGGAAACTTGGCCCTCTTTCTAGTTCGTATCTTATAATATTGGCATTACAAAAAAAAAATGACAATTATTTTTCCAACTGTGTAACAAGAAAGCATCTGCTTTACTATTAAAGAATTGTTTTAAAATTGTACACACAGAAACTATTAGTCAGAAGAAAATATATTCCACATTTTATTTTGTGCAAAAAACATTATATCCTTAGATTTTGATTGCTCTTCTTCAGTGGTGAAATCTACATTTTTTTACTACCGGTTCTGTAGGCGTGGCTTGGTGGGCTTGGCAGGGGAAGGATGCTGCAAAATCCTCATTCCCTCCCCACTCCTGGGGGAAGGATATTGCAAAATCTCCATTCCCACCCCACTCTGAGCCAGCCAGAGTGGTATTTGCTAGTTCTCCAAACTACTCAAAATTTCCACTACCGGTTCTCCGAACTGCTCAAAATTTCCGCTTCTGGTTCTCCAGAACCTGTCAGAACCTGCTGGATTTCACCCCTGCTCTTTTTTCTAAAAACCCTATAAATCTCAGAAAAGTAAGCTCCAATATATGGGCTGGGTGTTAAAACAAGTATAGGAAAATGGATCATCTTCTTCCATCTTCAGATAGTTCCCATAGGGTTTAAGAGATCCTTGTAGATTTTTTGAATATCTTCCTGTCTCTCTTAAATAAGGCATTCCATGTTAAGCAAACACAATTATGGTTGTTCTTGCATGACTCATTTTCCCAAGGTAAGGGAAACAGGTGATCTTTCCTACAAAAATGTTGCTGGAAAGAAAAATTGAAACCGCTCTCCCTTACAGTAGTATAGTAACACAGCCTTTATTGTCATTGTACATCATATATACAACAAAATTGGTTTAGCCTCTCTGGTGCAATCCATAATAGAAAATACAAAACAACATAAATAATATAGAGAATAATCTGTACACAAGTAATTGGGGAAAAAGACTAGTCATACGTTTCCATATGAGCATGGAGTGATTGTGATTGTGTTTAAGAGTCTGATAGCCCATGGGTAGAAGCTGTTTTTAAATCTGTTTGTCTGGCTGGCTATGCTTCGATGTCTTCTGCGTGATGGTAGAAGCGAAAAGAGACACTGGCCAGGGTGTGAATCATCACTAAGTATCTTCCTTACTCTGCTGAAACAGCATAGACAGTCTGAATGTTATATAGATACACATGTGCACAGGTATGTGTGAGAGAGCAAGCCAGAAAAAATGTGCTCACACATCTATAAACTGTACATTTTTCGTTCATTTAAGCAGTCTC
This sequence comes from Masticophis lateralis, assembly GCA_030761175.1. Classification (NCBI taxonomy): domain Eukaryota; kingdom Metazoa; phylum Chordata; class Lepidosauria; order Squamata; family Colubridae; genus Masticophis; species Masticophis lateralis. Next base: position 91,868,617 of record JAUDYJ010000001.1, read on the forward strand.
CAATAGATTACAATTGCAACTAATATGATCCTCCAGTTTGGAAAATTTGATTTGCTAAAATTTTACAAACCTAAGAAACTTGGAGAAAAGCCTCTTGGTCAGCAAGCATTATATCTTTACTTGTGCGGCTTTTAAGATTAGTTCCATCTGTTGTGCTCATAGGTTTATTTGTTTATTTCTGCAATAAATTTAAAAGATCAGCAAAGGTTATGGGCCTATGTAGCCCAAATCCTGCTTATGCTGTTTTCCAGGTGATCAACCAGTATTTTTAATACTGAATCTCAGAATTTAGCACACTGTGAACATATGGTTTCAGTAATAAAATTATTGGGTACAGTAAAGTCAGTTTCCTATTATAAAAATATCCACAGTTGACAAGCAGCAGGAAATCCAATTATGGGAGCACAGAATAGAAAATATCACCAGTTATTTTGTCAATGCTTTATTAAACAAAATAATAGAATAGCGAAACCATCCTAAGTAGTACATCCTGTTGAGTTCAATAGGGCCTACTCCCAACTATGTGATTGAAGAATTGCAGCCAAAATGTCCCAGAGAGATAATATTTGCTCAGCTCACATAACCCATCAAGAATTATGGTCAACGAGTCCATCTTTTATTTTAAGACTGAAACGTGCTGCTTTTGAAAACTACATTTTTTTTTATTTTCAGGATTTTAATTCTTCCTTATGTTGTGATGGATGAACAAATTAGCTCAATAAAGATAGCCAGTATTCTTGAGGTTCAAATCCTCTTAGAGTGCCCATAGACCACTCATAGGGTGTTGCTCAGCTCATGTTCAGGTAATATTTATGTGGTTTACTAAGCATATAGAAATTTGAGTATTCTGTTCTCCATGGTTACAGTTAAAGATTACACAAAAGTTGCAGCTATGGTAGATCCCTAGCCCAACGGTTCTCAACCTGTAGTCCGTGGACCCCTGGATGGGCACAATGTCATCACAGGGGATTCACGAAGGCTTGAAGAAATGTTATGATTTAAGTCTTGAGTTAAGTCTTGGTGATCCGTGGTCATGGACCATGGCAACAAAAAATATTTAAAGGGGATCCAAGAAAAAGTTGAAGACCATTGCCCTACCCTATAAAGTGAGATAGCTTTGAACCTGTGACAAGTGTCTGGCTCCTCTTGGCTTGCTTTTTCACTAAATGACTTGTGTCAGATCCATAGGATAACACATTACTTTGGTCAACATTGTTGCTGGAACTGAAGATGGGAAGAATTCTGTATTGCCAATAGCTGCCTATGAATCTGCGTTGAGCAGGGAAAGCAGGAGTTTATGTAATTGGAAGGTTCACTGTTTAATGAGGGAAAGAACAGCTAACTAATGCGTCTCATTGGCAGTTTGAGTAGACTCACTAATATGAATGGGGTGGTGGTGGTGGAAATCAGTGAGCCATTTGCCTTTAGAGGTGTGGAAAAAATCTTTTCATGAATGAAAGGAAAAGCACACATGTGCATTCACATTATCAGTATGGGAGTACAACACATGAGGAACACACAGTTGATCTGTAGTACATCTTAGTTTGTATAATATACAAGATAGCCTTAATGGATGAGGAAGGATATGACTACCCAACTGAGATTAAGAAGGGGTAAAGTGTAGGTCCCATCAGGTAAACAATAAGATTGTTATAAAGTTCAGCAATTCATGACCAACCAAAATCAAGCAAGAAAAAGACCAGGAGATCGTTAAACTGTGTCATATGTACCCAAAGTAGAATAAAATGCAGGATTTTATATCGTATTCTGAAAATTGCATTCTCTGATGTAGCATATGGAATACACAGATGTTGCTGAACAAGTACTGAAGGCTAAATGGCCCTGTAGATATTATTGCCAGGAGCAGTGAGGGTGATGTGGTGTGGAAGATAGTTATGGGCAACCTGCTGAGTAACTATGAGTAAACAGTGAGAACGCAATTCAACCTAATGACCTGTGTTATTTATTCCATTTTAAAATAAATGAGATTCTGCATTGTGAATGGTCTTTCTTTAAACGGGCATTGTGGTAAAGATTTAAGCTACATCAATGCTGGGTTGGTACAGTGGTACATTATTTCGGCTAAGTAGTATGAACGAACAGTTTTGCTGAGTTACTGTAGTTGGGATTTTTCATACCATTCTGGATTAGGCAAACTTTGATGTGAGATCTGTGGGTGTAGTGTATTTTCCAAACAGGAGCCTGGATAGCTCAACTGGCTAAAAGCAGACTAAAGCCTGTTATTAACATCCAGCTGTCTGCAATTACACCAGTTTGAATCTCACCAGGCTCAAGGTAGACTCAGCCTTCCATCCTTTCTAAGGTAGGTAAATTGAGGACCCAGTTTGTGGGGGCAATAAGCTGACTTTGTATAAAATATACAAAAGTATGAAGGCTATTGCTTAACGCATTGTAAGCTGCCCTGAGTCTTCGGAGAAAGGGGGCATATAAATCTAATAAAAAAAAATTAAATACATTTAAGGGCACTGCAATCTTGAAAGATCACCAAATGGCACAAAATGGTTATTTTAAGAAGAGGGTGGGTAACCCTGGAGAGATTTATCTCTTTTTCCCATTTATGACCACTGCAGCATCCCCTTGGTCACATGGTCAAATTTCAGATGCTTGGCAATTGATTCATATTTATGATGATTGCAGTGCCCTGGGGTCATGTGATACACTTTTGGGACCTTTTTGATAAGCTAAATCAGTGTGGGAAGCCAGACTCACTTAATAACAGGGTTACTAACTTAACAATTGCAGAGATTCACTTAACAACTGTGGCAAGAAAGGTCGTAAAGTGTGGGCAAAATGGACTTAACAACTGCCTCACTTAGCAACATAAATTATGGGCTAAACTGCGGTCGTAAGTCAAAGACTATCTGTATCCAGTGGTAGGATTCAGCCAGTTCGCACCTATTCGGGAGAACCGGTTGTTAACCTTCTAAGAAGTTTGTGGAACCGGTTGTTGGAAGAAATTTTATTTTTCCACTTTACAGGGCTAATCCTGTAAGGAAAGCAGGAAGGAAACATTCTGATGTTGTTTCTAGCCTAATCTTTACTGCCCTGCTTACAGAAACTGCCTCTCTGGTTAACCCTTATTACATTGTAACAGCTAAGGCGAAGCGTCCATCGACGTGAGTGACATTGGGTTGGCAACGCCCACACGGTCACATGACCGCCGAGCCATGCCTACCCAGCTGGTCATTAGGGCAGAGAATTGGTTGTTCAATTATTTGAATCCCACCACTGCCTGTATCAATTATGGAGAACATAGCATGTTTTATGTGCTCTTCCAAGGGGCATAAACGGACTGGCAGTTATATCCCAGGAGGGGCAAGGCTGGCATTTTTAGGATTTCAAAATTATTTTGAAATTGGGTGGGGATGGGGCAGGTTCCTTGCAGTAAAATAAATTTGATAGTCCTATTGGTGGCATAGAGGTACTCTTTTCTGAGCACCGATTTGCAAAGTAATTTTTGTGCCTCTGTAATTACCAATCACAGTTCCTATTCCTAAAATGTTGTATCATTATTCCTAATCATTTCTGCAGCTCTTTTCTGTCCTTTCCATACTGCAAAACATCAGCTACCACCACAATACAGAAACAATAAAAAGAGGCAGGATAATGAATTATTATGCAGCCAGAAGCTCTTTCTGTTGGTACAGCATTGACTAACTTTTGAAAAAGTTCACCAGGGAGCAAAAGCTAAATCTCATGATAGACCCCATAGTTAAAGTAAGTAATCAAAGTTTTCAGTTCTGGTAAAATCAAGCCTCTGTTCATTACATTTAGCAAAACTAAGTCTCCATTTGCATTTACCACAGCACAATTATTTATTCCGACAACATCAATTTTCCTTGCAAATTGCCTAGATTTTCAGTCTCAGATGGTTAGATAAATTCCACAAGCAAACAAATCTGCTGATGCTGTCTTCAGTTCATCCCCAGCCCATGAGTGATGTGGTCCTCAGTCATAATTAGAGATGCTGGCTTTGAAATAATATTTTCTCCCTTAAACTAATACCATCCTGGCAAATTTTCCTGTTTAAAATCTGCAAATGATTCATCCATTATCTCTTAGGAACAAGGTCAGGTGGTCTGTTATGGGAACAATCAGAGGTATTTTTTTGGCAGGGAAGGACAAGCTTCTATAATAGCCATTTTATGTCTTGTATTTCCCCCTCTCTATTCGTTTCTTGAGCTCCTTCATATCTAGCAATACCTTCTTACCTTTCCTTTGAATATACCATCTATCCTCATGCTTCCAAGAAGGCAGGGGAAAAGAGGGTAGAGCTCAGGGGTCTTTTATTTGTAGAAAGAGAGGAGATTGGTATACATTGTTAGTTTTAATAACACCCTGAGATGTATCCTTTCGTTAAGATGCAGCAGCTCTACTTTACCTCATGGCCATGCTATCCAAAACCTGAAGAATGTTAAATTTAGGGGTTTTTTTCTTTGCTGGTTTCTCTGTATAGGTGCATTTCAATTGCTTTCCCATCCCTTGAAGTAAAAGAAGTGGCTGCCAAGCAGCTAAGCAGTTTTCCCTCATGGTCTTTTTGGGATTTAGCCAATTACACAATCAGGGCATGGTTTGTCTTCATCTTCTCTGGAAAGATTTCTTGCTCTGGTATTTTCCCATAGGTTTTATTAGAATAGAAATAGAATAACAGAGTTGGAAGGGACCTTGGAGGTCTTCTAATTCAACCCCCTGCCCAGGCAGGAAACCCTACACCACTTCAGACAAATGGTTATCCAACATCTTCTTAAAAATTTCCGGTGTTGGAGCATTCACAACTTCTGCAGGCAAGTTGTTCCACTTATTAATTGTTCTAACTTGCTTCTCTCCTTGATTAGTTTCCACCCATTGCTTCTTGTTCTGCCCTCAGATGCTTTGAAGAATAGTTTGACTCCTTCTTCTTTGTGGGAACCCCTGAGATATTGGAACTATTATTTCATAGTAACTCAACTAGAGAGATGTAAAAATGAAATGGATAAACACTCTAGAGAAGACAGTTAGCTTTGATGGATGTTTTCTTCACCAGCTGCTGAAAGGGAAGTGCAATACAGCCAGAACAGTTCCTACATCTGCTATTGAGTCAAGTTCAAACTTAGTGACTCCATGAATATCCATGTAGTTCTTTCTGACAATTATAAAGAAGTGGTTACACACAGGATGTTTTTTGTTTCCCCCTCAAAAAATCTCCATTTAAGTTTGATGATTTTGCATCTAAGTGCTAACCAAGCTTTTTCAATCATGTGCTGAGAGTCATTCTCACTCCTCTTAAAGCCTGTTAATTAACCAAACCAGGGGTGAAATGCTACCAGTTTGTACTGGTTCAAGTGAACAAGTAGTGATAAAAGCTACAGATTCGGGCAAACCAGTAGTAAAAATAAACCTACCTGTTTGTCTGAACCGGTAGTTCCGATGATCAGCTGTGGCGCACGATTTAAATTCGCTAGAAAGCAGGAAATACTGCTTTCTAGCAAATCTAAATTGCACGGGACAATTGCTTTTTTTAATTTTTTTTAATTTTTGGCACGCACTGCGCATGCACACACATGCACAACATGCTTTTGGCATGCACTGGGCATGTGCGCACACAGCATGTGTTTGGCGCGCACCATGTATGCACGGGCAGCAAACCAGTGGCAATCCGTGGAGGATTTCACCACTGAACTAAACCCATTCCTCTAGCTATTTGCTGTGGCTGATTGTCCACTTGGCTGACAAATAGGCTCAGAGAAGGAAGTTGGGTCTCCTGTGGAAGCAAAGGTAATCTCAGGACTGAAAAGCAAAAGAGATTGCCAGTGGATTCCTGTCTCTGTGGAGCTATGGGAGGAAGATTAATCACCTGGTCTCTGACAATTGTCTCTGAGAAGCCATTCACCCTCTTTCTCTTGCTTACAACTACCAGTGCTGTTACCGAAAAGTTCCAACTCAGGTACGCTAAGCAACACTTTAATGGTAAAAATTAGAAGGCAGCAATGAATTATTATAACTTCCCTGTCTTGTCAGTGAGGTGAAAGAATATAGCTTTGTTTTATTCTAAAAAGGCCCAGGACCATAATGTTCATTTACTGTACTTGAATCGCCAGCTTAAGCCAGTGAGAGATGGGTAGCATACCAAAATTCCTTAGCAATCTTGCCAACTGGTTTGATTTTCTAGAAGATTGAAGAACAGCCAAGAGTATTGAATCTCTTAGGTTTGATTGTAAATAACAGGATAGACCTGGTCAAAGAGGTAAAAGCTGTGCAAACTCTGGGAGGAGGAGACTCTGGGAGGAAGAGACTAACACATCTCAATGTTTTTGATACTGTAGCAACAGAAATTGGAAATCTTCTTTCATTAGATAGACATTTATCTGGTTGAACATTACATAGAGCTGAGGTGGCACAGTTGTTAAGAATCCAGTACTGCAGACTACTTCAGCTGACTGCTAGCTGCAGTTCAGCAGATCGAATCTCATCGGCTCAAGGTTGATTCAGCCTTCCATCCTTCCGAGGTGGGTAAAATAAGGACCCAGATATGCTGACTCGGTAAACTGCTCATAGAGGGCTGTAAAAGCACTATATATATAAGTCTAAGTGCTATTGCTATTGCTATATTATGATGAACTTTAGTGGCTCTGTTGCAAGCTGGAGGCAAATGTTGAATGCTGTATTTCAGGGGCCTATTTTAGTGTTTAAATTGTTTAGAAATAAATTAGAAAAAGACTTAGAAAATGTTTACCACATTTAGAGATAACACAAAGATGGTGTTGGCGGCATAACAAAAACATGAAAGGATAGAAGTGATTTAGATGATCTTGACAATCTGGAACACTGGCCTCAAACCAGCAAGATAAAGGGAAAGATCAAAGAAAGGAATACAGAATTAAAAAAAGAACGGAGAATCTTGGTGGATCACAATCTAAACGTAAGCCATCAGAATGATGCAGCTAAAAAAAGAAAAAGTAAATGCAATTTTGACTGCATCGAAGAAATATAATGTCAGCATCAAGAAAAGTTATTGTTCATTCTGCATTGGTCAGACTGCAGACCTAGGATATTGTGTCTAGTCCTAGGTGTATAATTTTAGGAAGGACATGAATTTAAAAATAAAACAATGTTTTCAGCAAAATATTATTTTAGGCTTATTGGATATCTTGAATAATGTTTAAAAAAGGATGGACATTAGTTCAACCTTGCTTTATTTTCAAATCATTGCATAGGTAAATACAGCTATGGAAAGAACTGTTGTATTTAAAACCTTAACATGATGTTGAACTATAGTCCAAAACATGGAATTTGTTATCTCATGAATAGCCTTGGCTCTATAGAGCAGAAAGCATGGCAAAGAAGATTAATTTTACCTAAACAGAAAGAAACTGATCTGAAAAAAAAAAAAGATTCAGAATATGTTAACTATCTTTGAAAAACTTTGTGTTTTAATAATGAAAAGAGTATTTCATTATTAGAACACAACATACAATATGTTTCCATACGGTCTTTATATAATGATAAATTTAAATTATTAAATTTATATTGACACCTATAAATATTATATCACACTATTATCTTTTTACTTTGTTAACTAGTCCTTTTTATTATTTTATTTTTATTATTTTATTTTGATCACCATAATATATTGGACAGTTTTTCTATCTTTCACTGTTAAAAATAGTAACAATTTTTTTTAAAAAAAACCCAAACTCTTTATTTAAGAAGAATCTGACAACTGGAACACATCCACAGGACAGCAATCAAAATCGTGAAGAAGTTGGAAGGAACAAATGTATAAGGAACTGTTAGAGATGCTGGGTATGTTTAATCTGGGGAAAAGAAGATTGTAGGGAAATATATTCAAGTATCTGAAGCGATTACATGTAGAAGACAGGATAGCATTATTTTGAGTTATTTCAGAAGAAAGTGTTGGAAGAAATGTCCTTCTGGGTTCAGTTCCAAGTTGGGAGAAAGACACTGGAAACATGGAGGCTGATTGGAAACATGGTTTTAATGGTGGACAGGATCACATAGCTCGAAGAACTTGGGTGAAGGAAAAGAAGGGAAGAGAGGCTGAGAGTGCCTGGGTTTTATGCCCTCTCTTAAGCTTTTGAATTTGAGCTTGTATTCTGGTTGGTTGTCAGATTCCCATGAGGCCATGCAGGGGTAGGTTGTCTGTGTCCCAGGCTTGGTTGAGCCTTGCTGGGTGATTTCAATCTCCCTAGGTGCTATGTGGTGAGTTCTGTTGCTAAATGGGTAGAGAGATAATCCTATCTTTGGTGGATCTTGGGTGAGGGCAATTCCTACTATGTTTCTGCCTAAAGGAGGTAGATCTTTGTTATGTAAAACAGACTGGCCCAGGCCTTAATGGCCCATTGACAAAGGGGTGTGTGTGTGGAGGGGTGTTTCTGCCTCCCTTTTAGGGGAAATATTCTGACTTTTTAATATTTCCTAAAATATCTTATTTTCCTAGGAGAGGGGAGGATGCTTACTTCCTACAAAAGGAAAAAGATGGAAGTAGCTTTCAGGAATGGTTTCCTAACAGATTTATTCAACAGTAGAACAGTCTTCTGGGAAATGGTGGACTTTGCTTAGAGAAGTTTAGTTAGAGACTTAATAGTCACCTGTCATGGATACTGTGTCAGCTTTGGAAGCCATATTAGGATTCCATGCTACCACCTTCTCATGTGTGGGAAAGTAGGAGGGGGGATTTAGTAGAGGGGTTGCCTGTAGACATAATAGCATTCTTCCTGTCAATCAAAGTCAGGGCAATCCCGCATCTGGAGAAGGACTGGTCCGAGTGATGTCTTGAGGTGGGACGGTGGTTGATTGGAGCATGTGATCGACATGCTGAGGAGTGAGGGGATGGTTTTGGGGGTTTTGATTTACTGAGGGAAAACCCAGACCTCTCAGATTCAGGTTTTCCCAGATGTGCCAGTTTACCTATTCTAGTAAATAGAACTTTGAAAAATGCTTGCTTCAGAGTCTTGACTTGGAGTTGGGGTTTTTTCTGGAACACTGACGTACTATGCTAGTGGATTCCTGCATAAGGCAGGGGATTTGATTAGATTCTTTTCAACCAACACTTCCACCATTTATATTCTGTATTCCTGGTTATTGTATATAAAAATTCTCCAAATCCTATAGAAGAATGGTCTCATTATTTCATTGTTTATTAAAAATTATTTGCAATTAACAGCTCTGTAATATTTAAATCTCTGACAGATTTGCAAAAATAACTTAAAAAATAAAAGACAATAAAATGTAACTTTAAAAAAACCAGTACAACAGAATTTGGGATAGCTGTCCGTTGTGCATAACTGTTTAGCATCATGATTCCCTTTTCTTCAATATTCTTGGAAAATATAAAGATCAGGAAAAAATTGATCCATATCTATATCGTCTATCACATTCTCAATTCATTTGCTAATTTCCTTTGGTGTGTTAAGACTATTACATGGCAAAAAGATTACACAGAGAGAGGTATTTAATATCAGTTTATAGGAACATAGCATATGCACGTTTCAGCAGGCTACTTCCAGCCTGTCCCAACCACCTATCTTTTTCTGTTGAGTGTGAACATTCCTTATATAGATCTCAGATGCTGGATCTTATGAAGATCAATTACTCCTTTGTGTAATGATAAGATGACTAGTGTATATCTGTGTCAAGTATTCCATGTATCTACTGGACTCGATGCTAAAAGAAATATAAGACATCAAGGTACAGTTTATTTTCCTTTGCCCTATATTTTGTCCATGATGTGATTACCTGTAAATCAAACAGAGTCTTTGAAAGATTAAACCTTTTCAATCAAGCAAAAGACTGCCAACATGCTTTTCTAAAGAGCAAATGTAAGTTGAGCGTCCCAGAGGATTGCAGAGTTCTAGGAAAACAACATTTGGCCAGGGAGAAGGTGCCCCTTCTGTTTTCCTATAAGAAGGAAAGAGCCAAAAGAACAGCCTGGTTCCATCCATCAACCAGAGAAGGGGCAACTGGGTCAATCACCCATCAAAGAAAGAACATTAGGCTCCAAGTGCCACTTTACACCTATTGATCAAGGAATTAAGTGGATTTGGAATTTAAAATGATGATGATGATGATGATGATGATGATGATATCATCCATATCACCCAGTAGATGGAGCTTAGATGTTTGTTCTTGGAGCAGGAATTTTTGGTAGGATTCATTATTTTTTAAAAAGCTGTGTTAAATCTTAATGTATAGTTTTTGATTCCTGTCTCAAAAGAATCAGAAGACACATAACTAATTTTCAGCAGCAGAAGAGTCTGTCTCCAGAAATCACAGAACACAATGGCCTCTGGAAACAGCATGTTGTCCTAGTGTTACAGTGTGCCAAACTCCGTTTTAAACAAAGCATGCCAAAATTACAGACTGGGATGCAAGATTTGGTACACTGGTATTTCACAATTTAAATTTCACATTTTAGAAAAACATATAGAAAAGATTAACAAGATGATACACATCATGGTCCTAATGATTAACAATAAACAATTTGTTGGCTTAACGTTCATACAAAAATGTGTTCAATAATCTGTGTTGAGATGTTTGCTAGGACTTAATTTGATAGTAGAGATGAGGCTGGGCATAAGTGGGAAGGCTGTTCCTTCCACACTCTTTTGTGTTACAAAACCCGCTTGCTAAGAGTTTGAGTTTTCTTCCTTGAATGGGAAAGTTTCGAGAAAGATCTGTTCATGTCTGTTTGTACATTCAATCAATCCTCACTAAAGTAGACATACATTGAGTTGGTTCTATGATTATGCATCTGAGTTTTAATCCTGAATGAAGATGAGTTGTTCTCTTTTTTTTCTTCTTCTCACAGACCACAATTTTTTCCCAATGTTGGCAATTTTAAGATGTGTAGACTTCAACTATGGAATTCTGGGAATTGAAGTCCACACATCTTAAAATTACCAAAGTTGGGATACACTGCTATAGAGTCTAATGCTGAAGAGGCTTAGAACAAATAAAAGGATGGTATTGATTGCCCAGAGTTGTATTTTACAAGGTAGGTGGTCATATATAAGAAGATAGATAGATACAGTGGTGAAATCCAAATTTTTTTTACTACCCGTTCTGTGGGCGTGGCTTGGTGGGCTTCGTGGACGTGTCTTGGTGGGCGTGGCAGGGGAAGGATACTTCAACATCTCCATTCCTACCCCACTAAAGGGGAAGGATACTGCAAAATCTACATTCCCACCCCACTCCAGGGGAAGGATATTGCAAAATCCCCATCCCCCCTCTACTCTGGGGCAAGCCAGAGATAGTATTTGCCAGTTCTCTGAACTACTCAAAATTTCCACTACCGGTTTTCAGAACCTGTCAGAACCTGCTGGATTTCATTCCTGGATGGATGGATGGGCGGGCGGGTGGGCGGGCAGGCAGGCAGGCTGACTGACTGACTGATGATAGATATAGACAGAGCCAGAAAGAGCCAGAGAGTGAACAGAAGGCCAGCAAGTACAGTTTCTCTCTTCTATTCAGTTGCACATTCAAAGTCTTGGTCACTCAACAATCCAGAACTTGACATTACTATTTTCCTGGAAACTGAAAAAGATTATAATAATCTTTTTAATTACATACTCCAGTTAAGTGACAGCTGCATGCTTATTCCTTATTATTATAAAGCTATTAACATGCCACTTGCACAAGTACTATACTGCACTCCATTTTACAACTTAAATATGTATATTAGAAAACAAACTGATCAGCCAGCTTGCTTGAGCCATTGCAAGTAGGCACCTTTCAAGTTTGGGGTACTAAAATAAGTTACCTGTATCGGCATTTCCTTTGATATTATTGATATAAAACCTTTCATTTTAAACTAATGTAAAATTTTAAGAAATCTCCAAGTATTTGAATAAAGGAATGGAGAAATAAATTCAGTGAAAATTGTATCAAGCTGGATAGAATGAGGATTGGAAATTACAAATTAAGCAACTGTCTCAGAAAAGGGCTTGGCTGTCCTAAATGCAAAAACTTCTATGCTATTTATCAAGAAGTTATATGTTAGCAAGAATTAGCAGAAAGAAACAAGGAAGTTACAGACATAAGAACTGGGAGAACGTCTAGCTAAAGCTTAGGAGACGAAAATGTATTGTGTGATGCAGGAGGAAAAAAAACAACCCGTCACTCAAATTGGAAATGGACCAGTTCCAAGCATCTATGAAAATGGGTATCCCTTTTGAGGTCAGAAGAGAGAGCGATCTCTGCCTTTAAAGGTAAAGGTTCCCCTCACACACATGTGCTAGTTGTTCCCGACTCTAGGGGGTGGTGCTCATCTCCGTTTCAAAGCCGAAGAGCCAGCACTGTCCGAAGATATCTCCATGGTCATGTGGCTGACATGACTAAATGCCAAAGGCACACGGAACACTGTTACCTTCTCGCCAAAGGTGGTCGCTATTTTTCTACTTGCATTTTTAAAATGCTTTTGAACTGCTAGTTTGGCAGAAGCTGGGACAAGTAACGGGCAATCACGCCATTACGCGGCACTAGGGATTCAAACCGCTGAACTGCCAACCTTTCGATTGACAAGCTCAGCATCTTAACCACTGAGCCACCGGTGTCTCTGATCTCTGCCTTTAACTGACAGCAACTCCTTCTCAACTTTTCATTGAAAGGTGGTTAGTACTACACAGTGTAAGTGGACAGATGTGAGACCAGTGAATTCTCCAGCTTGGCTCTTTGGCTGAGCAGCATCTAGAGGAGTTCTGTTCTAGCCCCTGCATGTTCTGTCTCTCTATGACTCTACTCTCTCCACCCTCCCCTGCTGTTCCTCTCTTCCCTGCTGTCAGATTTTACTTGACGCAATAATCATGAATCATCTGTGGTATATCAAATGCAAATTTTAACCTGGAATTGCAACATTGGGCTGCACAAATTGCATAACTTGTAAGTATCCAATGCAAGTCTGAAAATGCAGGGCAATGAGTTCTTCTTTCAGGAAAAAGGAAACAGTTTGGTTTGAAATGCAGTGATGTACACAAGATCTAAATTCAATTAAAGAGTCCAAAGGGGGGGATCCCATTGCAGTATTATTTTAGTCTTTTGCTGCAAACATACTGCTGCCTGTTTCTTTGCTTTTGATTCTCAAGAAATGCAGTAATAAGTCCCTTGATCAAATACTCAGAGATTTGAAAGAGAAGACAGTGAGGTTATACATTTCATAACATCTAGCATTGTTATGAATGCTAAGACGAATGCTTAGAGCTAAAATGTATGGATCAATGCATACATAAAATGAAATGGTGAAGGTCCTTTTGTAACCTACAACTCCTCCTCCCCTTCCCCCCCAATGCTCAGAATACCCCTAGATTTTTGTCAGATTATGGGTTCTGATAGAGCAATGTGAAATCAGCTGGGTCCAGCTGCATACAGAGCTTCTACTAAGCATTGCTCCTATATGCCTTCAAATGACAATTCAGAATGGCTGCAATTGCATTCCTGTATATGGAAAAAAAAATGAATGGAATTCTAATTTAATGAATTAGAACTCCATTCTAATTCAGTACCATATATATGCAGAAGTAAGTATTCAGTTGTGTTGTCTGTGTCTGTGTTTCTAACTCTGACTCTGCTTTTGTCTACAAAGCAAAGCTAGACTTCTTTCAAAACATGGGTTCAGTACTTTTGGGAGAGGCAACTAGACTTCTCTTTTGAGAAATCTCTTTCAAAACCAGAAGGAAGGAGGAACAATGCAAGATTGCTATGAAGATTGACAGCAAATTCACAATGATCTCCTCTGCTGTACCATTGTTTGCAGTCAGAACAGCAGTAGACACTGAACTCTTCGTTGTGATTTTTCTGTTGATCATTATAGCAATCTGTCAAAATATGGCACATGGAAGTGAAGGGGATAGTGTTCAAGTATTATTTCCCCTGTGTGTCCTCTTACATCACCCCATTGCTTGGTGTCCCTCATCTATAAATAATATTTCAGGAGAATATGTGTGTCAGCTTCTCAGTGCTGACATAGTAAAGAGGGGGTTAAATTCCTGTGAGATTATTAAGAGAGAGAGTGCCATAGAGTGATTTAGATAATGACCAATAGGATAAGGAAGCAAGCCAGGAAAGGGAGGGATGATGGAGCAGAGGTCGTTTCCTGGCTGCATATGAGTCCGTGAAGACGTTGTTCTAACAAATAAAAGTTTTTTTTCTTTATTATCAAAATGTGAGAGGCATCAAAATTTCGTTCAGACAACTCTAGCGTGACAATGTGTTTATTGCTCTCCCAAAATAATGTCAAACAAGTGTTTAGGACTACACCAAGTGACAACCCACTAAATGAAAGCAGACTGTCCCTTTGGCAACTTGAACACTTGTTTTAATTTCAGTATTATTGTTAAATTGTCAACATGGCTATAGCTTATGCTAAATAAATAGTGTCAAGTTTCTGATTCACAGGCTCCTGTCAACCAACCCCAATCTATTACAGTGTTAAGGGTTGATTTATAATTGGTTTTCCTACTAAGTAGTTAGAAGTTGTTATGATGGTTGGAAGAAGAAATGCAGCCACCAACAGTTGCCTATTATTTGCCCCACATTAAAATTATAAGGACAATTCCACTTGTCAGTCCCATTACTGAGGAACAATAGAAATTGGGAGAGAGCAAATTTTGTACCTCAAAGTAGCCAATTGGATGAGCCCTGAATAAAGAAAGAGTACCAAAGTTGAGATGCTTCTTTCATTGCTCATAAACAGTTACCTAATATGCAGCACAGCAATGAGAAAAAGTAATCACCTCTTTTACATTAGTAATGTATTGTGTCACCTTTGGCTGCAATAACAACAACTAAATATTTCTTCCAACTGGTGATCAACCTCTCAAATCACTGCGTAGGAATTTTGCTCATCGTACCTTGCACGCTACTTCAACTAAGTAACATTTAAGAGTTTTCTACGATTTCAAGTCATGCCATATTTCCAAGGAGTTTAAGCCTGGACTTAGAGAAGGCTATTCCAGAACATTGAATTTGTTTTTCTTCATCCATTTTGTTGCAGATTTGTTTGTGTGTTTTATTATTTATGAATTATTATTTTGCTGCATGACACATTCATGCATAAGCTTCATCTTCATCTGACAAATAGAAGGTTGAATATTTTCCTGTAGAATTCTCTACAGATGAATTTTGTAGAATTTTGTAGAATACAGATGAATTTTGTAGAATTCTCTACAAAACAGAATTCACAATTCCTTGATAGAAAGTCACTAAGGTCTACAAGCAGCAAAAAACCCACAAACACTGCTATTGGTAGCCTCAAACTTGACAGCTGTTATGAAGTTCCTATGGGTACATTGAAGTAAATTTGAGATAAAGTAAAGGTAATGGTAAAGGTTCCCCTCGCACGTATGTGCTAGTCATTCCCAACTCTAGGGGGCAGTGCTCATCTCTGTTTCTAAGCCAAAGAGCCAGTGCTGCTCAAAGACATCTCTGTGTCATGTGACCGGCATGACTAAATGCCAGAAGCGCACATAACACTGTTAGTTTCCCACCAAAGTGGTCCCTATTTTTCTACCTGCATTTTTTATGTTGTTTTGAACTGCTAGGTTGGCAAAAGCTGGGACAAGTAACTGGAGCTCACCCCGTTATGCGGCACTAGGGATTCAAACTGCTGAACTGCCGACCTTTCGATCGACAAGCTCAGCATCTTAGCCATTGAGTCACCTCGTTCCTTACATTTGAGATAAGCACCAATATTACTTTTATTGAGCCATGGCTTCCAGCTTGCTGTTCCCTCATCAATTCCAACCTTACCTGGTATGTTTCTGATGGTGGCATCATGAACATTGATTTCACCTGTGGAAAGAATAATATAAAGATATGTGGATGCTCTTCAGTGGCTCTTTGTGACTTTCTGGAAAATTTTATGCTCTCAGGGAATAATTTATGCAAGACAACATTGTCGCCCAAAATTTTTCTTTCAAGATTCTGCCCCTGACTGTAGCTCAGTGGACCTAGAGTCTTAAAAATGAGTATATAACTTTTTACCAACTGTTAAGTATTAAAGAAGGGAGGTCTTCAGTTTTATCTTCTGAGTGGGCATGTCATACTTCTAGAATCCAAGTGGTGAGGATTTCACTGTGATAAAGTAAATATATATGAGATTTATTCAATCAGAACTGACCCAAATTAACCCAGGTTTTTTTTTAAAATGTAGTAGTTACAATTGGTCCAAGATATATTTTTAATGTAGTGGATTGGATGTCCTTCCATCTTGATATATCATCATTGCATCTACTTACCTTTAGTACCAATTCGCAGCAGGGCTCGCTTCGCTCGCGTGCACACACACATTCTTCTGTGCATGCACAGAAGCGTTTTGACGACGTTGGGGTTGGTGGGCGGAGCCTCCCACCGGTTTTGCTACCAGTTCTATAGCTGCGAACCAGGGGCAACCCACCATTGCATTGCATACATGGCTTTATACATGAAATAAATGTAACAGCCACCAATTTTTCATGTTATTAGTGGACTCAGGTTTCCCTTGTATATAATTCTCTCCAGTAGTGGGTTTCACTTACCTTCGCTACTGGTTTGGAACTGTGAGAGGGCGTGTGCTTGATTTGCTTGTGTGTGGTGCTTCTGCGCATGCACAGGGCATCTGTGATGACATCTGGGGGAGTGGGCGGAGCCTCCTGCCGCCGCCGCTACCAGTTCCCCAAACTGGGGTGAACCCACCACTGATTCTCACCATAGGAAACTCGGATAACATTCAACAGCATTATATAAAGAAATTCTTTTTCATATAACTATATATTTTTAAAAATTTACCTGCATAGACCTATGGGAGAATATGGACTTTCCTCTTTCAAGCCACAGTTCCTCATGCTGCAAATGAATTAAGACCCTGTATTACTTCCTGTTGTCTGACTGAAATCTCAGTTTGTTAGGATCATTGTCTGATAAGAAAGTTTGAGAATAGTTTGGAAACAGAACACTTGTAAGTGATATAGTAGTTATATATTTCACATGAACAGCAATTTTTCTCCTGGATCTGTTATGATCCATTTTAGGTGATCCTATTCTTTTGTAGGGTTTTTATGTTCATAATTTGAAGGTTGCCTACAGACCTAGTTCATGGCCACTTGCATTGTGTTTCTAGACAATACTAGTTAGTCATAGAATCTGTTCTTTTTCCAGCTAATATCACGTAGATTTATATGCCCCTTCATAGTGCTTTATAGCCCTAAGCAGTTTACAGAGTCACTCTATTGCCCCTGACAATCTGGGTCCTCATTTTACCAACCTTGGAAGGATGGAAGGCTGAATCAACCTTGAGCCAGTGAGAATTGAACTGCTGGCAGATGGCAGAATTGGCCTGCAAAACTGCACCACCACAGCCAGTGGTGGGTTTCAAATTTTTTTACTACCGGTTCTGTGGGTGTGGCTTGGTGGGCGTGGCTTGGTGGGCGTGGCAGGGGAAGGATACTGTAAAATCTCCATTCTCACCCCACTCCAGGGGAAGGATACTACAAAATCCCCATTTCCTCCCAATCAGTTGGGATTTGGGGGGCAGAGAATAGATGGGGGCGGAGCTAGTCAGAATTTTTACTACCAGTTCTCTGAACTACTCAAAATTTCCACTACCGGTTCTCCAGAACTGGTCAGAACCTGCTGATACCCACCTCTGACCATGGCCCTTTTAGCTAAGCCTAACTAAACTTTACAAATTATATTACATTATATTTTTCTAGGGCGATGGTGGTTCCAATGGTTGGAGACTTCGCAGTTCAGATCACTAAAGGGTATGATGCCCATTTGATACTTTGGATCTCAGGTTGTCTTCCATTAGGAGAACTGCTTGACCCATTTTTGAAGTTTCTTGTTCTGACTTAGGCTTCCCGATACATAAAAGCACACAACAAGTCCCCAAAACCCTCTTTTTATTTCAACGGCTGTGAATTCTGCTCATTCAGAGCCTGTTCATTCTCAATCTGTTCATTCACAGATGAGTCCCAAATAGTTGTAAAGAGTCCGACAGAAGTCTGCCTCAGTTCTTCTGATAAGGCTGATAAACATCCACCTTTATCTATCTTGACATGCTGCCAAGACCTAATTGGCAATTAATTTTTGCAAGGCCACATGGAACACAGATTCAACACGGAGCTATAGTTTTGAAACCGGCCACCATGAACAACAGTTGTTTCCTGCAAAGGCCCACATGACTTTGCTCCTCCTTTATGTCTTATGGGAGGGGCCAATCATCTCCAAACCCTACTCACCCTTTTGTTTTAACTGTTCTTGCCTTTTGGCAGCTCTGCGCATGTGTGCACTGGGAACAAGCTCCCCCTGTTCTTCGGTCTCGACTCTGGAGGTTCTGGAGTCTGGACATAACTCCCAGATGGCCCTGGCCCCCTTTCTGCCTCTGACGCAGAGCCCTCGTCCAAGCCTTCCCCAGACTCCAGGATTGGCCCATGTTCCTCCCCAGCCTCCTCACTGTCTGACCCTGCTCCTCACTGTCTGACCCTGCTGCCAGATCCACAGGCCGGTGGCAGACCACAACACTTCTTTTATATCTATAGTTATCAAACAACAGCATCAATAGTTACTCATAGGAAGCTGAGAGAGGAAGTAAACTAAGCTGCTATTGGGGTGGGAGTGGGGGAAGAAGGGGCAGCAAATGATGAACATGCATTGCCACAGAATGTTGCAAACTCTCCCCCTCCCCATCTTGTGCTGAAACATGATATACAGAAGTACAGCTTGTATCATGATATTGCCACACATATTTTGTCCTTTGGATGAAAATCTCTATTGGGAAATTACTGTGGATGATTTTCATTTTAATTTGTACTTGCATGCTCCTACTCAATCCCTATATCAAGATCAGAGCAAACATGCCTGCACTTAGTATGGCTAATAAAAATGTAGTTTTTCTTTATTAAACATCAGCAAATAAACAACAGGAACAATTTACATTCATTATACATCTTTATCAAAAGGGCACTGAATTTTCTTGAGTCACTACAACAAAACTGTGGGAACATGAGCAGAGATAGTCCCAAAGAGGGGCCTTTTGTTGTACCAGCCTTAAGCTGTCTCTATGCAAAGCAGTAGCAGAATAAGAATAAGATGGAAAATAGGACACCAGGTAATCCTTCCTGGATTCTGAACAAAGAATTTGGTGGATGAGGATGTCAATCACAGCTCATTGCAAAAGTCCCTGTTTCCACAGTTTAAAATTTTTGCTCTGAGTCATCACTAACACATGATCAGATATAGAAAGCAGTAAACAATATAGCTGTTTGTCCTGGGGTGAAGAAATCTAACCAACCGCCAACATAAATGTGTATATTAAATTGGCTTTTGCATTAAGACCTTACAAAGAAAGAATAGAATTTGAACAGTAGAGTTTCTTGAAAGTATAGATTTTTTAAAAAGTTTAATTCAGTTTAATTGTGCTTCCAAGTGCACAATTAGATCTGTCTTTCAGATTCAACATTCCTATAAATTTTCAGTCACAAGTGTCAAAGAGACGATTATGCCTCAAGATTTATTCATCAACAATGGTTTGTTTGTTCCTCAAAACTTCAGAAAATGCTCAACATAGCATTTCAGGAGGATAAAAACATGACTTCATTTCGTTTGGACCTCCCATTGAACTCTATGCCTTCTCTCACGATCCTCAGGAAGCTAAGAAATCAAAGGTGTTCCAGATCCCTTTTGCAAAGCAACAATCAACTAATTAAATATATGAGTAATTTAAATCAAGGCATTTCACGTGTCAAAATAAAATGAATCATTCTACATGAAAATAGCTCTAGGGTACTTCCAATATAAAGACATATATGGTAAGCCTACAACAACACACACTTCTTATTTTTAGGTGCTACATATAATGAAAGATTCAAAAATCTGGAAGTTGATAATTTGGAAAAATAAAAATAGTTTCAAAGCAACTTCACACAAGTTGCATAGTGTGTAAAATATACTGTATGTTAACAGTATCAAACAAATCCATGGGAATCACAAAGCAATTGAGAAAGATCATTAGATGTTTAGGACTTAATCAACTGCTACCAGTTTCATTATTATATAATAGAGGTTCATATTAAAATTATATGTGTACAGTTGCTAACAATAATTAGGTACAAAACCTTAGTTGACCGTTGCAGCATGATTTTGTTGAATTAGCATCTTAAAATAATTTTACATGATTCAATACCTGTCAGATGGAAATTTGATTTATTCTTTGGAAGAACAGATTCTCACACATTAGAATAAAGAGCAAGCCACAAAACCTAGTTAGATTCATGGAGGCTTTAGAACTCTTCATCTGAAATACAAGGGACAGACTAATGAGAATTTACAACTCATAAATTACAGAGCAGCAGATGGAATAGCTAAGGGCTATGGATCTTAATATGGAAACAGGCTTTTTAACAACTCCATGTTTATTTTATTGTTTGCAGTTCACAGTTCCCTCAATTTACACCATGGCATTAAATAATAGCAGGACTGGAAAAAATAAACTTCAGCTAGACCACTGATTATCAGGTTTTATATCCTGAGAAGTAAATTCTTCTCCGAGTACTAGTCAAGGACTAGAAATAAATGTTCCTTTTTAAAACTTGGTCAGGCTATATAATATAATTAGTACGACAAGCAGGAAATTATCTCATAATTAAATGATGGGAATTTTAATGGAAAGAACCCATTTTTATGGAAATGAAAATGAAAAAAATATCTTTCGCAGTCTTCTAAGAAATCTACGTACATTGGCAAGTGAGTTTTGCTTTATTATTAAAGCAAGAAGGTAATAGCATGGGGTTTTTTTGAATATATGCGATACATAATCTATTATTGGAGACCTATATCTATAAATCAGCAGGGCTCATTAGTCTAAACCACTGTTTCTCATCCTTGACCATTTTAAGGTAAGTGGACTCCAACTCCCAGAATTCCCCACCTAGTATGTAAAATTCAGTTAAAGAATCTCTAGATCAGGGCTGTCAAACTTTTGGCCCAAGGGCTGAATGCATCACATGCTGGCCACACCCGCGCCTGGTTTAGCAAAGGAGGGGGGAGTCCCGATAGTCATGTGACACCGCCATGACAACCTGAGTTTGACACACCTGCTTTAGATAGTTGCTTATTTTGACCAGCAGTTGAGAATGACAATTGAACAAGACTTACCCTTGTTCTCTGTACTTTCTTATCACTGGATTCTTTCAGAGACAGGAACCCAGTTGATTCAGAAAGAGGTGAACTGTTATTTCATGCCTTTTATTTCAATTCTAAATTGGGAGCAGACTAAGTGTGAGTAGTAATATTTCATCCCTTACTTTGAAAGCTGCATTAAGTTGTACCAAATAAGAATGATCTTCCCTCTCCATTTTGAACTTTTTTGGTTGGATTCTCCTGATTGAATTCCAGTGAGAATGAAGAAAACAATCCTGGAATCTCATATGGAAAATAAATAGTCTTGGGTTTGATAAACCCACCTTTTGAAACATATCCCTGAGAATATTACTGGAGATGCTTATGAAAAACTTAGAGTGCATATTGATGTGTGCCCTCTGAGTTTGTTTTTTTTTAACAAGCATAGCTAAGGTGGATGGGATGTAGGGAAGATTTGCCTTCCTGCCTCTGAATTCAAATGATCTTAATTTCCTTGTGAGCCAGTGAATTTGAGGGATTTTTGTTTCACTTAAGAAATTTCCTCCAATTAGTTAGCCATTATTGGAAATAAAATATCGAACAACGCTGACCTTTAGCCCAGTTCAACAGAAAGTGGATGCTCAAGCTTCCCCTGACTTATGACCAAAATTCTGAAATTATGACCAAAATTCTGCTGCACTCATCAGAATAGTGAAGGAGAGTTTCTCTTCTCCAATATTATTTATAGGTATTTGGCTTTTCTGAACTTTATTATTACTTAGAGGAATTGGTAACAAATTATAAAATTGATTTTTTGCTATCAATGCAGAAAAATAATGTTGAACAAATGCCTATTTAATGTTTGGAATACTGTATTTGATACACCACAATTGTGATACCTGCTTATTGGCAAGTTTCCCTTATAGGAAATACTTAAAGTGAATTTGAATAGAAATATGTTAACCAATGTACAATATTTTAAGACTTGGACTTTAATATTATCAATGTTTTCCAATATTTTCAGCTCTAGTCATGGAGCTATCAGATTTGAGTTTAAAAAAATCTGAATGGCCATTAGGAAATAACAACAATAAATCTCCTGACTGACATCTCAATGTCTCAATGTCTCAAATCTGATAACACTATCAGATTTGGGTTAGTCATGTGCATTTGCATTTGGAAAGATAGACAATCTGAAAACATTTCTAATATAATTTAGGAAGAAACCTGTTAACATTTCCCAGAAGTCCAAGCACCATTTGCATTTCACAACTCCTTTTAGATATTTGTGTAATACCAGCTTCTTATTTGCTGGCAATATTCATAGAGAGTATAATGTAAGTCAAGAAAAAGGATTTGAAAAAAACATTGTGCTTTTACCTTGATGTTCTGTTCTAACTAGCAAACAGTTGGCCTTTCCCTGCTTCGAAATGCTTGCATTAAATTGAAATCAGTCTGTCTTGCATAAATAAAAGGTGATAAATTATCAGTTGTTGACATTAGTCATTTTAGGGATTTATTGTTATTCACCCAGCACACTTTCTGTGTGAATTTCAGTTTTTGGAGTGACTTTCTTGGCATGCTTGATTGAATTTGCTGCTAGACCACCGAATAAAAAGAGGTCACTGAACAATGTGTAATCGAATGTATTTTTTAAAAAAGAAAAATGATTTAAACTGTAAAATCGCATAAAAGCAATATAAAAACCTATGCTAGGAACTATAAAACTGGTTGAATTAAAAACACCAGGGAAATATCACACCTGAAAGGCCATAATGCAGGTGAATCACTTTAATATGCTTTGCCATATTTTACATTGCACTTTATATATGTATGTTGTAAATATTTCTTATGTGATAGATATCTTATTTCTAATAGCATTTCCACGTACACACATTGTTTAAACTTAATTTTCTACAGCAGACAAGGCAGCAGAGAGCCTTTTGTCGTTGCTCAGGAGGCAGCAAGAAGGGGAATGGTGCAAGTTCAGACAATCCACTAAGCCTAAACACAATATAGCTTAGTTTGATGTGTGAAAATATCATACAAGCCCAGTTGGTAGAGATGTGATAACAATTCTTCCTGTTTTATTGAATTACAGGTAGAGAACGACTAACTGTATCCTCCAAAATCCTTAAGCCTCCATAGGTATAAAAGATTATGCAATAGAAAATTATTTTATTCTAATTTTCTAAGTGCTCAAAACAGTCGTCCACCTGTTACAAACATATCTATTTTAAAATGCCAAATCTGCTTCTAGAAGATGATGTGCCAGATGTTGCTAGAACCTTTCTGCCTGTTCTTTTATGGTTATATATTGTTGTGCACAGCCTTTGAGCCAGTCTTACGTGCCCTGTAAATATTTTATATTGTAGGGGTTGTTTCACCTGGAAAAATATTCCCCTCAGTTTGCTGCTCTATTCTGACACACTGAGAACATGAAGAATGAATAGAGAAGAGAAAATAGGGAATACTATCTATATGTGATTTTCTGCATAATTTGATACGTTTCCAGTTATCTTGATTTCTGGCAATATCCATTTGCAAGAATCCATTTCTTTACAATGACTTTTCCTGTGATAAATGCATGTGTATATATTTTTATGCAATCAAATAATCATCAGATATTTTCATTTCAGTGGAAGCTAAATGTCACCATTCAAATCTCTATATTATCACAATGTATATATTAATTTATATAAAACCACAAATGATGAAAGGGTGAATAACTTCTTGCAAAGCAAGGGAAACGCTTGGAAAGGCCCAGCATCAAATCCAAATTTCATTTCATTTCACTTTCTTCAAAATTAACTCAAGTTGATGTGATTCCTCTTTGGTCATGTATTTTAGTACTTTTCCTCTTCCGTGATATTAAAAAATCCAATGTTGGTGGTCTCTAAAGATCAAACCCAAGGCACTCAGAAGCACACAGAGTGATGGGGTTTCAGATTATGCACCTCTGGACTGTAACATCAAAAAGGAAGAACAAAATTCTGAATCTTGGTCCACCCAGAAGACACTAGAAACAGAAGCCAAACCATGATGGCTTTGAAATTGTGCCTCCAAAAGCCTCTGAAATTAAAATTCATAATTTGGATATCTTATTCAGCTAGTCCATAGTTCAGTTAACTTGCTAGTTTACATTGGGTTGCTTCGGAAGCACAGCTTGTATGACTCTATTATAAAAAATAACAATAATCAAAGGTCTGATTGAGTCAAAATAAAGGTTGGCCTTGGCTTGCAACCATTCATTTAATGACCATTCAAAGTTACAATGGCATCGAAAAAAATGTACTTATGACCAGTTCTTGTGCTTGTGGTGGCGTTCCCAGACTCATATGATCAAACTTCGGGTGCTTGGCAACCAACATGTATTTTCAATGGTTGCAGTGTCCCTGGGTCCTGAGTTTGTCATATGCAACCTTCGTAGGGAGTTTTTCATAAGCACAGTCAATGGGGAAGTTAGATTTGCTTACTAACCACATGGTTTATTTAACAACTGTAGTGATTTGCTTGAGAACCATGGTGAAAAGATTGTAAAATGGGGCATGACTCATTTAATAACTGCCTTGTTTAGCAATGGACATTTTTGGCTCAATTGCGGGCATAAATCAAGGACTACCTATAAGAATGCAATGTACATTTAGAAAGACTTTCAAGCTTTTAAAACAATGAAAGTCACAGAGATTACAGTATATCAGAGTCAGTTGATTTTTTTTTACTGTGTTTCTCCAAAAATAAGACCCTGTCTTATATTTTTTTGAACCCCGGAATAAGCGCTTGGCCTTATTTCCAGGGAGGTCTTATTATTTTGGGGCACATGGAGCAAGATGGGGCTCCTCTTGCCATCTTACCTGATTTCCAGCTCTGCGTTTAAATATTTTTGGGCAGGGCTTATTTTCGGGGGGAGGCCTATTTTAGAACATGTGCTCAAAAGCCCGATTGGGCTTATTATCAGAGGATGTCTTGGGGAAGACAGGGTAGATTTACATCTATAAAAGATGTAACCCTTCTCCCGAAGCCCTTTAGACATATATAGTCACACCAAAAATAGCATTCAGTTCCTATACATCTGCATTTACACAGATCACATGCCATCTGTATTGCTGCTGTACAAAGTTTTATGTATCAGTAGCAATAGATAGCTTCAAATATTAGTTGTACAACTGACTAGCAAGCACACAACTTTCATGAAACTAAACAAGAGCATTTTGAGCCTAGATTAATATTAGTTTGTGCCCACAATCGTACTTTTTTACATTTACAGTTGTCTGTCCTAAGCAGAAGTTTGCAGTTGGCCATAGAGGCTAATGGACTAGAGTGCCTTAAGCAACAGACAAACCTATTGATTTCTCCGTGTATCTTCATAATGACGCTCTGTCATATCATCAATATAATGAACTCCAAAATACCATTCTTT
Source organism: Masticophis lateralis (assembly GCA_030761175.1). Lineage (NCBI taxonomy): Eukaryota > Metazoa > Chordata > Lepidosauria > Squamata > Colubridae > Masticophis > Masticophis lateralis. The sequence goes on from JAUDYJ010000001.1 coordinate 91,894,145, forward strand.
GATTGTGGTAGGCCACTATGGTTTATGGCTGACCTTTTCCTAACAAGGCATGAGCATTATTGCTAAAATATGTATAACTTCTCTGGCTTGCTCTAAATAAATTGTTTGAGTTATTAATCTCAAAATGTTTAGGTCAGGAAAGTGAATGTTATCTTGTTGTGGCCCATCAGCGGCCTGTGCAGTTAATAGCTGATTCTGACAGCGAGGAGGCTGGTGTGGTGCTGCGCCAGCTGCCTATGCAGCTGGTGCTTGAGTCAGACAATGAGGAGGCTGGAGAAGATATGGTGCCAGAGGCGGGGATTCAGCCAGGGCCTTCAGAACCTCCAAAAGCTCCCATAAGTGAGGAGGAAGAAGAGGAGGAGCCTCTTCTTGATGCACGAGTGCACAGAGCTGTTAAAAGGCAGGAGTGGCTCCTCAGGAGGAGGTCTCCTCGAGAGTAAGGTTTGGGCTAATTGGCCACTCCCCTAGCCTATTTAAGGAAGGACAATGACTGATACAATTTGCATGAAACAACTTTGTTCATATTCCTTCACGTCTTGATTCCAGAAACATTTGATTCGGCTCTTGTTTCTCTCTTGTCAGTCTTCCTGCAAATTGCTTCTGGGCATTCTGCCAACCACAGTAAGATTACGGTTATCTGAAATACTGTGCCTCAGAATTGAGCTATTATTCTTTGGATTCTTGTCGGCTGTTAAGGAAGTTAAATTAACAGCTCTTGTTCAGAAAAGACTGATTTAAACTGTACTTGTGTTAGAACAACTACTAAGAAAGCTCATTAGTAGTCCTTAATTAGTAAACTAAGGTTTGTATGGACTTTGTGTGTGCTGCGTTCTTTGGGGTCCATAGCTGGGGCAGAACAAACCTTTAAGGGAAAGATGAAATGACAAGATTTTTTAAAATTTATTTTTTATTTGTCAAGCATATATAAGATAATAGTAAAAGTATAAACATAATTTGAATACATGAAAAGAGTAAGAGTAAAAAGGAACATTAGGACAAGGATGGTAGGCAGGCTGGTGCACTTATACACGCCCCTTACAGACCTCTTAGGAATGAGGTGAGGTCAATGGTGGACAGTTTAAGGTTAAAGTTTTGGGGGTTTGGGAAAGAAACCACAGAATCAGGTAGTGCATCCAAGCATTGAGCACTCTGTTATTGAAGTCATATTTTCTGCAATCAAGTTTGGAGTGGTTTACCTTGAGTTTGTATCTATTATTTGCTTGTGTATTGTTGTGGTTGAGCCTGAAGTAGTCATTGACCAGTAGGACATTGTAGCAGATAATTTTATGTGCTACACTTAGGTCAGACCAAAGTCTAACCTAAGTGTAGCACATAAAACCATGCTTGCCTGGATGTTTGATAACTGAATTGCAGGAAGAGACTTCTTCCCAGTCACAGGATTCATAAACTAGGGATTATGATCATTGACTCACTTCCTGATTTCTCAAAATCTGTGTCACTGAATTGTCCTTCCTATCTGCTACTAATATAGTTCCATAAATGTTGTTATAGCGCTTTTCCTTGCACATGTGCTTGTATCCTTGATTACAGTTCATAAGAATTTCAAATTATATGTTTGAAGTACATGACCTTAAATCTGATTTCTAAGCCAGTGTTACAGTGTTCCAAGTTATAGCTCTAAATTAAATGGTGCTTTAGAGCACCCAAAATAATATCTACATGAACATGATTTAAAGCAGTTCCCTATTTTTATCTTCATGTAAACCACTATAAAGGCAACTAAAATTCTGAAGACCTAAGCCAAGGTTATTACAGTTTATAGAAACACAGGAAGCTACTATTTATTGAGCCAATACTGCCGACATAGACTGATAGTTTATGTATGGAGTTTAAGGCAGAATTTTTTCCAGTCTTGTGTGAAGATGCCAGAGATCTTTAGACATTGTATTGTATTATGGAGCTTTTTTCTTCCTACTACTATTTAATTAATCAAAATGTATATACTACATTTCAATCTATCTGCCAAGGTGGTGCCTTAAATGACTCACTATGGCAGGAGACAAACCATGGATTTAAAAAATGATGAAAGTAGCTTCTGTAAGGCATTCCTGGGCCTTCTTTTATACACATTTTTGAAATTCTCATAATGTGTTCAGTACAATGAAAGTGAAAAGCGCCCAACAACCAATACACCTGAATTCAATCCAACAGATCACATTTGTGTGTATGCATGCACATGTGATGTATCTGTGTGACCCTGATCCATTGGTTCTAAATATCCATCCATTCCTTCTTCTATCCCAGGGGCCAGCAACCTGGGGCTCTGAGACACATGTGGCTCTTTCACCCCTCTGCTGCAGCTCCCTGTCACTCAAAATATGCATCACAACCGCCAATCTGCAACACTCGCCAGCACATGATTTATTGAGTTTTTCAACCCCCGGTAGGCCAATCATGGATAAACCCAAGAAAAAAAAATTTCAGAAGAAAACAGAATGTTTAATTCAACTACATATGCTAGTTTTGTTGCCGCTCAAGAAATAGTCAGGCACAGGAAGGGTTTTGTGGCTCCCGTTTTTTTCTGTGGGAAACGGGTCCAAATGGCTCTTTGAGTGTTTAAGGTTGCAGACTCCTGTTCTATCCTGTCACACCCAAACATCCACTTTTAGAAGCTTTTGAACTAATTCTTCAACTTTTCAAAAGTGAGTTTCTTTCTCCTCCATTCCCCCAATTCCACTACCTAATTTGCTTAAGAGCTAGTAAAACGGTCCTTATCTTATCTCTAGTTTCTTTATCCTGCTTTTATTATTTAACCAAATGTTTTAACCTTTTTTGACTTGTACCAACTTTAGCGCAACTGACTACACATGGGGAAAAAATGAACAATAGAAAACCTATATAAAGCTTATTGAATAGTAGAATTTTTTAAAAAAAACCATTGAGAAATTAGATGAAGCAAGATCATTCCCACCTACATGTAGAGAGTGATAACAAAATACTTTTCCATTGATCCACACAACCATAATCAGTTCTTCAAATATGTATTTTTGTGAACAAATTATCAGATAAATGGATTTTAATAGTCCTATCTACAGAAGATGAGTTTGAAAGAGGAAACAATGGAAAAATCATGCTGTTGACATGCAGATTTAACTTGAACTCTCCCCCCCCAACCCTCATGCCCCCCACCCCACCCCGTGTTTCACAAGGATCTGACAGGCATGGAGACCTTTAAAATATGAAATGGATGTTTTATTTTTGCATTTTTACCTTTACCATCATACACAAAAGAAGTTCCATTCCCTTTTTGATTGTGTGGGTTATAGAATACAAGCACCAATTCTATAAAAGTTTACAGAGACTCCATTGGGAAATACTGAGTAATTAAAATGGAAAGTTATCCAGCACTAAAGTTGTACAGTAATCATACACAGCAAAATCTTCCAAATGTGAAGCGATTCTTTCCCTACTAGAAGCTTTGCTAGAAATGATGCTGCAATTCCCTGAATGTAAATTTAAAATAATCAGTGACTAAGTAAAATGGACTTTTACTTAAGAAGGTATAGATTGCAGTTGGGACTGGAATTACCATGACTAGACAATGCAGTCTTTAAGTGAGTCACATCTGATTTTACAATCTTTTTGCCATGGTCATTAAACAAATCATGCGAACGTCAAAAAATCTGGTTTTCCACATTGACTTTGCTTGTCAGAAGGTGGCTGGGAAGGCCACAAATGAAAATCAGATGACTATATTATAAAGTCATCCTGGTTGCCAGGTGCCCAAATTTCGATCATGTACCTGCAGGGACACTGTGATAGTCATAAGATGGACGACTAATTATAAGTCACCTTTTTCATTATAACAAACAATCATTAAATGAATGGTTGTAAGTCAAGGACTACCTGTGGTCACAAAAATGAGCAACTTATTGATACAAAATAATGTTTGTGCAATACTCTTTTCATTTCACCCCAGCCAGAAAGGTGACTTGTTTTTTTGTTAAACTCAACTACTGGCCATTAGATAAACATAAAGACTTGATCTCATAGGCCCGTGAGGGCTAACCTTTTTGCTGTCATGTGCCAAAAGCAGAGGGAGCGGGGGGGGGTCATGCACGTGCGTGCCCACACCCATAATTCAATCCCCCCACACCCTTCACATGTGCGCATGACCCCCCCCACCCATGACCCCTGCTTTTGGCACATGACAGGCACACCAGTGGGCCCGGTAGGCCTGTTTTTCACCCTCCCCAGGCTCCAGAGGCTTTCTTGGAGCCTGGGGAGGGCAAAAACGACCTTCCCCACCCCGGAGGCCCTCTGGAGGCCAGAAATGGCCTGTTTCCTGACTTCCAGTAGGCCCGGAAGGCCTGAAAATTAGCTGACCAGCACATGCTCTGGAGCTGAGCTAGAGCAAGGCTCGTGTGCCCACAGATATGGCTCTGCGTGCCACCTGTGGCACCGGTGCCATAGGTTCGCCATCACGGTCATAGGCCTTATGGCTGGGGAACAAGTCCTAAGACATTTATGGAATTCCATTTCCTTTGACTGATCATGGAAATTACATGGATTATCATGCCCACAGAGACAACCAAAAAGTGCAAAATTGGGTGCTATGGTGACCTGCTGAATGACCACAAAAGCATAGGACTGCATTTCTGGGCTCAGTTATGGTTATATGTCCAAATCTACTGTAGTCATAGCTCAGAGGGATGCTTTTCCTACATGAATCTCAAATTTTCTTCCTAGTCCATTTAATTGCTACCCTACCCTTCAGCCATATGCCTTCTCCAATGACTGTCAGGTGTGAAAGATCAGGTCTACATACAAAGATCCAATTAAACTGATTTATTACTAATCATGCCTATGATGTTCTCAAATAACAGCACGGTTAGATAAGGTTCATCGGAATTCATGGGAGATTGGACTTAAATTATTTGTGGCTATGTAGGAGTTCTAGGCTGATCCCTCTTTTGACTCTGTACCAATGGTGGGTTGCCCCCAGTTCGGTCCTGATCTATAGAGCCAGCAGTAAAACCAGTGGGAGGCTCCGCCCATCCACCATGACATCATCAGAGGTGATTTGCATATGCACAGAAGCGCACACGAACAAAGCGAGCATGCATATGCGCTCCCGTTGTGAACCGGTAGTAAAGGTAAGTAAAACCCACCCCTGCTCTGTACTCAGATTCTGCTGACTCCTTCTCTTACAATGACAGAAGAAATTCTGTAAACCATCTTAACTATCAGATGGGTTTCATAACTATAAACTCAAGTGATAAATAAAAGAAATACAATTAAAAAACCATATGTGTGCTACTTCTGTTGAAACAAAAGAGAAGAGAACATTTTTGGTTCTCTTTTATTGGAGTTAATGAACATATGCAAGGTTGCTCATGATCCCACCAGAAGCTTGATTCCATTGTTTTGTTAGCCTCTCATAAGGTATCACTGATATATTCAGCAGTTTTCTGCTGGCTCCACTTGTTGCCTTCATTTATAAACTTTACACAAAAAAATTATTGGGATTTCTAGTGATACATTTTAGCAGTTGCAAGCAGGCTTCAATATTTGGGGGGCTGGAAAATTTAAATGTGATCTTACATCTGTTTTTTATTACAATTTTATACCACAGGCTCCACTACAGTTGACATTTGTTTATGATATTGCCTTAAGAAGACCTTGCCTGTAAAAATGGCAAATACTGTCTTTTGTTATAAGTTTCATTCATTTATTAAACTACTATGGCTGCCCAATTGCCAAACAACTGAGGCAGCTTATAAGGTTTGTTAAAAAGCATTGTGACTAACCAAAATTAATTCAAATGAAAGAACTGTGCCAGGGGAAGACAAAAATCAAGATGCATAATATTCCCTTGGCCAGCATCTGCAGGAAAAAAATAGGCCCGAAGGCCTGCCTAAAATACAATAGAAACAGAGCCACAAGAAATACAGGGGCAATGCTGTTGCAAACAGCGGCATAATGATATATAATTATTTATATATCACTAAAACTCTTGTGATCTTTAAGTAGCAGAAATGCTGTATCAGAGGGCAACAATTTTTGAACCAAGTTAGAATGCATCCCAAATCTGGGACCTGTGATTCCCAAAGGAATGACATTTTGGGAAATTGTGGTTAATCCAGTGGTACTGGCTGATGCTGTGGTCACGTGGTCCTCCTTTTCAATGTTTCATGGCAGTTTCCCAGCGAATCTCACGATCCCTTACTCCCTCCATCACCTGAACAGTGGGCCAGATGTGTCATGTGCAGGCCATGACCGCCCCAGTTCTGCGAATGGGAAAAATGTTTCGAAACATTTATGTGACGGCAACATGACGCGGTGAGCTTGACACCCATGACCTAGAAACAGCCACTATGTAGGGAGGGGAGGGGAGGGAGGGAGGGAGGGAGGGAGAGAGAGAGGAAGGAAGGAAGGAAGGTGTTGAATAGTGGGTGCAGACAGAGGACACAGGACACGTATGGCAGATCAATCATTTTATTCACCACTGGTACAGCAATGCCAATGCGAAAGGGAGCTGTCCACGGCTTCAGCCACTGACGTGCCTCTGAATTTCCCGCTCCAGTTACTCACTTCTGATTGGTCCCTTTGAATGTTCATTCAATACTTAACAGAAGGAAGGAAGGAAAGAAAGAAAGAAAAAAAGACGGACAATCGGAGGGACAACTGGCAAGTAATTAGAAGTCATTCCTACTTCCACTGCTTTTTTGCCTGCCCTTGGTCATTCTGTTTCTCTCTTTAGAAGGAAATACCTCATAAACAATGACTCAACATGACATGTTGTCTAGTAAATACATAAATATAACACTTTTCTCTCTCAGGATCCAGATATACAATACATGCCTGAAATTATGAAGGAGGGCGATTTTAAATTCAGAAAATAGAAAGGAAAAGATTTAAAGACCAAACCCTTAAAAATATTCCATATACATTCAGACAGTGCTGGATCGAGGAGTATTATTTTGAGTCATGTAAGTCTGATATAAAACCAGCTCTAAGCTATTTGGATGTCTGATTTGAGTATTTATCACACACATCAACTTTCAATGGAATAGTCTAGCTTTCTGTACTGCTGCCTGTTTCACAGAATTGTGCGGTCAATGATTATAGAGAAACAAATGTTTTCTCTTGGGTGGGCTGACATTCTGGACATATATAACAGAAAACCACATAGCATTTCCATATGAACCTGACATATTTAACTGAGTCTGGGCAACATGGGTGGGAAATACCATGTGTGAATAAATCAGGGTTTTCTTTTTTTAAAAAAATGTTAATGCATTTTCTCCCATCTGGAATCATTCTTAAATTTATATAATTACACTATACAATTATACTGTTAAATTTGTACAATATTCCTAAAAGTGCCAGAGAGCTATTCATTTATATATAATTCATCTGTCAATTACATTCACACTTCTTTGCTTCTGAAATTGCATTCCCACAACGTGTGCAATATTTATAATCTTGCTTCTGAGACATGTTTTCTAAAATATTTCTGGCTTCCTTCGAACTGATTTCTGGTTACTTTAAAAACTCCTGAAGATATTTAAATGAAATTGGCAAAAAGCCTGCAGTACTGACAATGGTGAAAATCCATTTAGGATTGTTTTAAAATCTATTGTAAAAATAATTGCTCAAAACAGCTGTGCTGCATTTTTTAATTTGGAGTAAATCCAAGTCATCTCCCACATTATTTTGTTTTCATGCAAAAATGCCTTAGAGTGGAATATAATGAAATTCCACTGAAAAATATGATCAAAAATAGGCTTCATTCCTAACAAAAAGCGATGTTTAGTTTCAAATTTCTCTAGAAATATGTTTTACTTTGAAACTCTTCTCTCAAAACTCTAGAACTTCTCAGAAGCATCACTACCTCATATGAAAGCAGATGCCAAAATTGAAAAATGGATGACACCCTTGTAAAAAAAATGTCCTTAGAGAGATAGCCCTCCTCTTCCTCCTCCTCTCCCTCTTCTCCTCATTTTCAGCTCCAGTTCCATCATCAGAATGTCTCCTAAATCCAAACTAAACATGTATAAGCATTGTTACAAATTTTGCCTAAAATGTTATTTTATATTTCTTCAGTTATGCTATTAGTACATTTTACACAAGCGGAAATATATTAAATATATTGAAACAATACTCTGATGCTACAGAGAGTAGCAAAAGAATAAAACTGAGCAGAAGAAAGTTGCATTAAGATAATAATAATTTAACATCAAAAAGTCACTATATAAGAATAAGTCAGCAACCCTTCCATTGAATAAAATCTTGGCTGTTGGAATTCACAAATACAAAGGGCATTCGAAGGAAAATCAACCAATGTTTCCACAGAATAGAGTTAATGATTAGAGGGGACATTTAGATAATTCCTGAATGCAGGAATCCAAATTATAGCATCCTGACGAAGGTTGTCCAATCTTTGCTTGAACATATTCAGTGAAAGGAAATTCAACATTTTTATCAGTAATTAGTTCTTCTTTCAATTGGTTGTTCTTACTCTGAATGAGATTTTCCTAACATTTAATCAGATCTGCCTTTTACAAACTGAAAGGACATTATTTTGTGTCCTAACACTGCAGGTATTCTAAAAGAACTTCCTTTCCAGCTTTTAAGTGTATCCTATTCGAATCGAAATGCAGCAAGTAAATGTAATTAATAGGCTGAGATAATTTTCACCATGCACCTCTTGCCTCTCTAGGTAAGACCATAACAGACAAATTCAAAGAAGGTGAAGTCCCTCTCACCTTAAATGGAATAACTCCCCAGGTTAAAATGAGATTGAATCTGTTCTTCCTGTGATCTGTTCAAAAGTCTGAAAATCAAATCCTGCACTAATTTCCTGATGCTCAGTACGCTGGATTGGCTGGCTGGAATATGTAAAATCTTATTTATATTTAATATATAACTTTTTTGAGTAAGAATATAGCAATAATAATGTATCACAATGGCAGACATAAATTAAATACATACATATAACTATACCTATACATACATAATATATCCCATACATACACTGTACATAAAATTGTATTGAAAGTTTTAACAATAATTATACTATTAAAAACTAAAGTACAGTTAAAAGGAAGAAATAGAAAGAAAAAGAGCTAAAAGTGCAGAAAGAGTAGACTTAGAACAGGGCTGTCAAATGGGCGGCTTGCTGGCTGGATACGTCACGTGCTGGCCACGCCCACGCCCAGTTTAGCGAAGGGGGGAAAAGTCCCGATACATTACATGACACCACCATGATGCCACGAGTTTGACACCCCTGACTTAAAAAAAAAGTACAAGAAAATAGAAAAAAGAATATAAAGAAATATATAAAGAAGTGAGTTCTGATCTTCACAAACGTTATAGGTACAATTCTATTTTAGCCTCTCTCCCTAAAATTATATCATGACTCACTTCTTTCTGTAATCTATCCTATCTAATCATCAAAAACTTTATTTATTTATTTATTTACTTACTTATTTATTTATTTTCCCCAAAAAAATTCCATGAGAAATTTCTGGTCACCAATAAATGCAAATTAAATTCTTCTGAGATATGCACTTGTCATTCACTGGCAGAGGTCAATGTTATTTTGAGAGCTTTGGGCATCTTGTGTCTGATGGATTGTTTTTTGGAAGGTGACATGCAATAAGGGACCTGCTGTGACCTCTTTGAAATACTGTAGCACTAAAACCTTTAAACACAGTTGCACTTCAATTATCTGTTGAGTGCAATTTCAACAGAAAGTGAATTCTCAAGTGTCAGAATTCAAGAAATTTAGTGTGTGTGTAATCATGTACTATTGAAGCCTTATATGAATCATCTGAATATGGAGGACAGTTAGGCAGGTTGTTCCAGGAGAGCTTTTTCTGATTATTTGTTTCAAGAAAATGCAACTGCTGAGCTACTGAGAGGGAGAAATGCTACAGGAAGCAGGAAGCCCTAACCCCTTATTTTGTTGTAAACATTCTTCAGTGTGGTTTTATTTCAGGTAAAAAAAAACACATTTCCTTAAAAAATTAAAACACACTTTTCCTGAACACATGAGGAACAAAACCCTGCACTATAGCTGACATATTTCCTAGGATGACCAGTGAAGGAGAAATATATAAAATAATCTGCTGACTTTAGAAGAAAGAATCCTATCCTTCTTATCTGTCAATTTAGCCTGTTGCTAGAGTTATTGAAAAAGTAAGAATTTTATCAAGTACTTGTACTATTATTTTGTTGTTGTTGTTGTTAATTGCAAAGTTGTGTCCGACCCATCTCAACCCCATGGACAACGTTCCTCCAGGCCTTCCTGTCCTCTACCATCCTCTGGAGTCCATTTAAGCTCACGCCTACTGCTTCAGTGACTCCATCCAGCCACCTTGTTCTCTGTCGGCTCCTTGTTTTGCCCTCAATCTTTTCCAGCATTAGGCTCTTCTCCAGTGAGTCCTTCCTTCTCATTAGGTGGCCAAAGTATTTGAGTTTCATCTTCAGGATCTGGCCTTCTAAAGAGCAGTCAGGGTTGATCTCCTCTAGGACTGACCAGTTTGATCGCCTTGCAATTTGTACTATTATAGGATGGGTTAAAGCCATTTCAAATTTGGCTTGAAGAATCTGTCTTGCTTTGATGAATACTGAAGCTCTATTTGTAGTCAATCACTTTAATTCTATTGTCATGGACAAATCTCTGAGTGGTCAGTTTTAAATTGGCATTGGCTACAAACCTCTGCAGGGATAGAGAACCCACCATAATATCTTGACAAACTTTTGGATAGATCCGAATAGTTTTTCTACAAGTGCTTAGGAAATTACCTACTTGTTTGTCAGTGTTATTGCTGAAGTTTTGGTGAAGCAATGGAGGACAGAGATGGCCTAAGCTGTTGACACAATTGTTCCTAAGTATCCGCTCCCCTCCTGCAGACTAAATTGGCACTTTGGTTTCCCATAGTACTGAGCACAGTGAAACAGATATTTAAAAGGATGGAGCACAATGCAAATGGAGGTACATTTGAAAAGGATCAGATAAAAAAACCACGTTGAGTATTCTTTTCTGTAGCAATCCATGCAAAGAAGAGAGATGAGTTCTATGCCTCCATTGTGTTTGCCCAAAGCAGGCATCTCTCCCACAAAATATTGTGGGGAGAGACATTACTTAGGAATAATTGTGAGGAATTTTCATAGATCGATTGGATTTGTTCCAACTGTGACTTTAAAATTGAACCAGGCTCTTATCCTTACATATGGATCCTTATACCTTATAAAATGTTGGACATTTACAAATTTGCAAAGAATGTTGTTTCTATTGCTTAAGCTGCCCAGAATCCTCTTGTGGTGAAGAGAGAGAGGGGGGGGGAGGGAGAGAAAGAGAGAAAGAAAGAAAGAAAAAAGAGAGAAATCAGCTTTCTACGTTGTCATGCCAGGCTGATTAAATCAGTTAACTTGGAACTGGTTGCATGATTAAGAGATCACTGCCTCCTTGACTATAAGATGCTTAAAAGAGGGCATTATATGACTTTTCTAGAAATAGCCCTCCTTCAATTAAAAAGTTCTCTATAATTCTAGGCTGTTCTCAAATATTCCATTCTTTAATAAGAGGATCAAGAAAGCAGTGACCTTGCAGTTCCAAATGCATTTGAATGAAATTAGATATCTAGGCACATCTCAATCACGGTTTCATCAAGGATAAGGTCCTGAGATTGTTTTTGGATGTCTTGCTTGGTAAGACATCCAAAACTACATCCTTATAAGGGAACTAGAATCTCCTAATTCTCCCAGATCTCTTAGTGGTTTCAGTATCAACCACCATAGCAGCCATCTAGACTAATTGATCATTCAGTGCACTATTTTGCTCTGACAAGAAGGCTCTGTGCCTTCTTGTCAAATGTGTCCAGACGAATATCCTAAAGAATCAGAGTTATTGTTTGTTATGTCTCACAAAGTTCCATTTTGTCCCCTATATGAAAACAGTGAGGGACACTATTTGGAATCTTAAAGTGGGATGCCATCAGCATGTAGATAATATACAATTCTATTGATCCCTACCTTTTAACTCCAAAGCGTTCAGTTCTCTTGAGTGTTGCCTAGTCTTAATGAACTAAAGGATAGAAAGCAAGGGAGATGTTGATGGTAAAACTTGGCAAGTATTGAGATTAGACTTCTTGAGATGTTGTTGCACTCAAAGAAATTGATTCCCAGTCATTGTGGTGAGGACTTTGTTTGCACAATAATGGGTAGAGCTCCAGCTATGATCCTTCATGACTTGGTCAGAGTTGCCAACAATTTAAGCATGTCTTGGCCACAGCCTGTCTTAACTACAGAATTACAATGCTCTTCATGTGAATTTACCCTCAAAAGTATCCAGGAACTGTAATTGTTGCAACATATAGCAACCACACTCCTCATTGGTACAAGGTACAGTGATCACATGATATCTGCTTGGAAAGATTTGCACTAGTTGCCAGCTGTCTAGTGGGCACAGTTGAAAATGTTGGTGTTGCTTAATTATTGAAATCAGCAAGTGAGGTGTTGTGTATTCTGCCATGTCGGGGCATAGTAACAAAGAAACACCTCCCATTGGCTGAGGCGTGACAGTTCTGCTGGCGGGAAAAATGGACGCCCACTATTGGGCGACCCGTTTAGCAGCTGTCCCGTTCTGTTGTTGTTGCTGGTTCCCGTTACTTATTAGCTTACTGCTGTTCCTGAATAAATGGCGTACGTTCTATTTCGTCTGTGCCTCAGATTTCTCCACCCTTGTTCTCCCGAGCTAGAACATGAGGCTCATCTGAAGATCTCTTGTTGTCTGAAGATGCCTTCTTCTACACAGCTCCCAGGATATGGAAGATACTCTCCAAAAGACTTGTGTCTGGCTCCCACTGTCCAGGATTGAGGAAAATGGTCAAAATGTATCTTTTTCACAGAACTTTTAGTTGATCTTAACTTTATCAATGTTAACACCATATTTTGTAATTTGTACTTTGGTTATAGGCATAAAATTGCCTTGAATCTTACATAAGCAGAAAAGCAGAGTATATATTTTAATGACAAACCAACAAAAAAAGAGAAATGCTAGTATTTTTCTATAAATGGTTTAATGTACTTAAACTATTTGTATTCAGGGCAAATATATAATTTCTCAAACCAAGTAAATACTGCAATACTGGATACACAATTACACACAGATTTACTATAGTGTGGGGAAACAACACTTTGAGCTTTCACAGGTACTTTTAGGAAGCAGTACAGTTCCCCTTGTGAATGGATATGTTTCACCACCATTGCAAAAGCAGGAAGCAGCAGCAGAGTAACCCATATTTCACATACAAGGCAACAAACACCTGCCTCTATTAGTCTCTCAGCTCTCCAGAATTTTTGATTTACTTATTTATGCAAATCTCATGATCCTGGAAATTCCCCCTCTGTGTCTGTCTCTTTTGGTGAGCAGCAGAAAAATTGGTCTATCAGTACAGCACAGTCCTTTGCTTTTCTCTGTTTTGCCAGATCTCTTAAATAAAAGCCATAATGAATTTTCCAGTGTTTCCTCCGCATTTGAGGTGATTTATGTAAAGGACATGTGTTATGGAGAGTACAAATTACACACCTCTGATAAATGTCACATATATTGATTCAATGTAACATCTCTGCACTGCAGTAATTACTTTTGTTAAAAGCGATTTAACCGTTCAGAACTTCCTTATTCTGCCAAATTCAACCCACGTGCCAAGAATGTTGCATTTCTGCTTTTGAATATGCTTTAATGGGCCACTTTTCTAAAGAAGGTGAAGATCTAATGAGTGTTTACAAAGTGAAAAGTGCACTACAGACTGACAGAGATGGTCCCAGTCTACTTACAGGTGTCAGAAATAGGAGGAAAATACATCTGTCAGCAATACTGATATTTGTCTTACAGCAGACCTAGCATCCCAGAAACTGGACTAATTGCCCCGTTGAAACCCATATACAAATGCTTCTATCTTTCAGGTTCTCTGGGCATGTCACTAGTTACACTAGTACTAGCCAAAGGTACAATGTTGCTTCAGGCATATGAAAAACAGCCCTAGCTAAACTTCTCTTTTCTGTCCTATATTTGAAAACACGGAAGGTCTGTGAATAAGAACAGTTCCTTTTAAAATGTTTTTGCTTAAGTAGTGTGCTAAAAACATGACTGAAGAAAGAGGGAGCTGGAAAAGCTTAAATGTTGCATTTACCTCAGAAAAAAGTGTTTTTGAAAGACAAGGAGGAAAGTGAAAAGTGGTCATTTGAATTAGCCTGAATGAAAGGAGTTTCCACCAAAGCAAAAACACCATTGGAGAGAACTCTGTATTTATTCTGTAGTTATTGGATATATAAGGAATATTGTACAAGACAATTTCCAGGGAGTATATTTACTGTTTGACCAGATAAGAAATACAGGAGGAATGGTAGGTTTTTCCAAGTTGTTGTCAGGTTCTCAGACTGGAATTTGGCTGTAAATCTCCAGTCCTCCATTCTGCATAGTTTAACTTGATTGCTCAGCAGAAATTTCTCAGAAGCTTGATACTGGCAGTAGACTGGTATCTTTCCTGAAAACAAGACTGAAGCTACATTGGTTGATTACCATTTCTCAGCAATTCTCTTTTACAGACCATCCCAACGATGCCCTTGAAGTGATGTCCCAGTGCCTAGAGGCCATGCGGATCTGGATGGGGAGGAATAGGCTCAGGCTCAACCCATCCAAGACCGAGTGGCTGTGGTTTCCGACGTCCTGATATAGTCAGTTGGCGCCATCATTGACTATTGGGGATGAATCATTGGCCCCCATGGAGAGGGCTCGCAACTTGGGCGTCCTCCTGGGTTCACGGCTATCTTTAGAAGAGCATTTGATGGCCATGACCGGGAGGATTTTTCATCAGGTTTGCCTGATTCGCCAGTTGTGTCCCTTTCTGGATCGGGACTCTTTACGCACGGTGACTCATGACCTTGTCACCTCCTGCCTGGACTATTGCAACACTCTCTACATGGGGCTCCCCTTGAGGAGCACCTGAAGGCTCCAACTGGCACTGAGTGTGGCCACACGGGTGGTAATGGGAGTGACATAGCGTTCCCATGTAACACCTCTCCTGCATGAGCTGCACTGGCTCCCAGTGGTCTTCTGGATGTGCTTCAAGGTTTTGGTTACCACATTTAGAGCGCTCCATGGCTTAGGACCTGGTTATTTACAGGACCGCCTACTACCACCAATAGCTTCCCACCGGCCACTACGCTCCCATAGAGAGGGGCTCCTCCGGGTGCCGTCAGCCAAACAATGCCTACTGGTGGCCCCTACAGGGAGAGCCTTCTTTGTGGGGGCACCTACTATCTGGAATGACCTCCCCCGGAGATACAGAGGATCCCGGACCTGTGCACCTTCCACCGTGCTCTCAAGACCTTTTTATTCCACCAGGTGGTCCTGGCCTAATCTTCTCCCTTTTAATTATGCAAATTTTAATTGGTTTTTAAATGATTAGGGTGTTTTAATTGGTCTGGGCCAAATTGTTTAATTTGATTTTATTCTGTTTTTAAATTTTGTTATTTATGTATTTTTATCATTTGGCTGTTCACCGCCCTGAGTCCTTCGGAAGTAGGGCGGTATAAAAATCAAATAAAGATAAAGAAAGATAAACCCATTGCTGTTTCTTCTCATCTTTCCCAGGTTTCTGAAAGACTCTACTTTCTGTTTCGTAGCCTGAAGTTGAACAGCTGTTGATTGTTGGCAGGAATGATAACTCTGTCCTGAGAACCTCTGGCTCTTGATTTTTCTCTCACAATTATTTGTTCAGCTGCGACAGGTGAAAAGGTCATCTCCTTAATAGTTGCTGATTGCAAGGTGTATGTCCAGAGAGAGGTTGATTGTTCACTGGTTGAGCAACTGCTTCCTGCTGAAGAAGCACCGTAGGATGAATGTGGCAGCAAACTTACTGAGCAAGTAAAGAGGGAGAGCCAACCATTGCTGACACAAAGAAGTGGGGAACAGGAAGAGAATTTAAGTTCCCAAGCAATTTTCTTTTTAAGTCAGCAATATGCACTCAGATAACCCATGCAGAGAACAAATAAACACTTTTGCTCCTGGGGAGGAAAGCTATGGCAAATCTAGACAGCATACTAAAAAGCAGAGACATCACCCTGCCAACAAAAGTGCGTATAGTCAAGGCTTTGGTTTTCCCAGTTGCAATGCATGGACCATAAGAAAGGCTGAGTGCCAAAGAATTGAGGCTTTGAACGAGTCCTTTGGACTGCAAGACGATCAAACTGGTCAGTCCTAAGGAGATCAACCCTGACTGCTCTTTAGAAGGCCAGCTCCTTTGGCCACCTAAGGAGAAGGAAAGACTCACTGGAGAAGAGCCTAATGCTGGGAAAGATTGAGGGCAAAAGAAGAAGGGGACAACAGAGAACACGGTGGCTGGGATGGAGTCACTGAAGCAGTAGGCATGAGTTTAAATGGACTCCAGAGGATGGTAGAAGACAGGAAGGCCTGGAGGAACATTGTCCATAGAGTCATGATGGGTCGGACACAACTTCACAACTAACAACAACAATGGCAGTGGGTTAAGAAACCAGACTGAAAATCTATGTGCAGAATTCTACAGCTGTAACTTACAATGCTTGTAGTAGATGGCTTGGTACAACCTGGTATAGATTTACAGCAAGTACCAACTTGTCGTGGGGCTTAACAATAAAAAATATCAGAGGATTGTGAAAGCAAGTAGTCAGACTTCAGCTGATGAGAGAGTATAAAGATTTATCAAACAAGCAAGGCTACAAAAAGGTGCTGTTAGAGAAAACAACTCTCCCAAAAAGGTTAGTAAAACAAATTATAGTCATTTCTAAATGTGACAGCCAGAAGCAAGAGATAGACACAGGATACTCTGCACCAACAGAAGTCAGAAACAGCTTTTAGGATCTTTCAGAATAAAAAAAAAAGCCCCCGGGGGAAATAAACAAGAAAAAAAAACCCATTGTGGATCAAAGGACAGGATGGTGAACTCCAAAGGATAGAAGTGCTGTGGCTGGGCCTTTCAAGATGACAGAGAAATTTTATGATAATTTGTGGTTGTCTACTATGAGAAATCAAAACAAACCTGTGTCAATTGGGCCCATCAACTTGTCAAATGTTTTGTCTACCAGGGACTGAAAAGAAAAATCTCCCACAATTTAGCAAATTCACCAGAAGTCATCTCTTCTTGCTAAGCAATATGGCAAACAAACAATGTTGAGATGAACATTATTGCTATGGACTCTGAAAATTTAAAAAAGAAACTCAAGAGCCTGGAGGGTCAGGTGTCTTCTCATATATTCTTCTCCCCAGAGAAGAATATAGAGAAAACTGGAACAGAAAAAAAAAATAACTAGCTACATAAATGATGACGGGAAGAAAGATTTAATTTCAGATCATCCTAAATTTTTAATTGAATACTACCAGAACAGGGTGAGTAGCATTTTATAAGGATGGTTAAAAAAAAAAAAACATTTGGCCAAACCCTGATAAACTAGATTAAGAGATTTTTGACTGAGTTGTGTGGGGGTAACAGACAAAAAACACTGAAGTCAGAACCTCGGATAAAGAAATGTGATTTATAAAAGGAAATAGAAATGTTGCTGGATTAAGGATCATTGATATCTGAATATATGAAGATTAACAAAATACGTTTGATTCAAAGTACAGGAGGATAGTAGGCATATTAAATGATTTAATAAATACCGATATATCAAAGACTTTATGGGATTGATTGATGTAATGATGTCCAGGCATGACCTTGGGAGATGGAGGGAAGAGATGGAGGGATGATCTGCTGGGAATGCCCCAGTTGCATAGCAGGCAGAGAAAGAAACTCAGAAAGAATCCTCCCTAATTTATCAGGCTGTAAAAAGAGATGATGGGAGATTTCTACTTTTAGACTTGCAAGATTATGTTTAATGTAGTCTTATAATAAGATAGAATTAGCTCATCTGGGTCTGTTTCCTGCCTAGTCTATCTGGGAAGGCCGCCATCAATGACTGAAATAATTAGCGGTAGTACACCATTTGTTAAAACAATCAGAAAGAATCTGGCAGCACCTTTCCTTACTCACTTCATCAGATGTATAGAATGGATTAACTGATATAGAATTCCATACTTTGCAGCAGTGGTGGGTTGCAACTTTTTTTACTACCAGTTCTGTGGGTGCGGCTTGGTGGGCATGGCATGGCTTGGTGGGCATGGCTTGGTGGGCATTGCAGGGGAAGGATACTGCAAAATCCCCATTTCCTTCCAATCAGCTGGGACTTGGAAAGCAGAGAATAGATGGGGGCGGGGCCAGTCAGAATTTTTACTACCGGTTCTTCAAACTATTCAAAATTTCCGCTACCGGTTCTCCAGAACTGATCACAATCTGCTGAAACCCACCTCTGCTTTGCATACATGTCATGAATTGAAATCACACACAAAAGATCCCAGGCTATTTCAAAAGGTGTCAGCAAACAAGAGTTGTCAACATATTATAGTTCTGAATTGATAAGGTAATTTCTTCATCTGCATAACCAGTCTGGTCCCCCTTCTGTCCCACTCCTCACCTCATCCCAATTTAAATGTGGTATCAATCAAGCCATTCTATGTATCAGATGAAGTGAGTTGAGTCCTATGCAAGTTTATGCGGATGTTACACGAAATGTTGAATACACTGTATTCACACATGCTCAGAAATTCAAGTACATGAACTTGGTGATAATGTAGAGAACATTAAGACTACAATGAGTAGAAGTACAAATGTAAATTATACACGACATTGCAAATTTCAGCAAGACATACAATGGTAGGGATTGAAGAGAGTCATGACTTTTGACTTCTCTTTTTGAGACAAAGTTCTTTGCCAAATAGGTTCCTTCAGGGAAATTCCTGATTTATTCTGCTGACAACTTTCTCCTTCCGAGGATGGAGGAAATCACCAGAGAAGCAGCTATCTATCCTTGATTTGATATGGAACAATAGGGATAACTTAGCAGAGGAAGTAAAACTATCTTCGAAGGAAAGTGATCATGTATTGCTAACAATTCTAAAGGGAAATGAGTAGAATGAATTTTTGAACTGCAGGAAAATGTTTTAAAATAAACTCAGAGCAACAATTCTGAGGTTCCATAGCAGCAGCAGCTAATGAAAAAGGAGCTCAAGATGGATGGAAGTTCTTTAAAAGGAGATGTTGAAAGAACAATTGCAAACAATTCCAATATAGTGGGGGTGGGGGGGTGGGGGGGTGGAATAGAAGACAGCAGAAGAAACCAATTTTGCTGCACAAAAAGCTTAGGGAAAACACAAACTGTTACATATAGGAAGTTAGCACCCACCCCTTTCCTAGAAGAATGAAATATTTTAGGAAATATTAAAAAGGCAGAATATTATGTCCCCCTGGTTGAGAAATGGAGAAACATGTTTTAAAGACAAAGCAGCTGCCACCTTCCTGCCTCCCCCCCCTTTTGTTAATGGGCCAGAGGCAGAAACCTAATCCCTTGTCAAAGGACCATCATCTGCAACACAATGGGACCCATCTAGCAACAGAAACTCACCACATGGCACCTGGGAAGATTACATCAGACAGCAAGGCTAGCTAAGACCCACCCCCCCTGGAAGTCTGACAACCAATCAGGATACTCTTTCTGGGCCCCAGGAAGTTCAAAGCCAGAGAGGACATAAAACTCAGACTCGCAGCATCTCAGCCCCTTTTTCTATTCAGGAACTCAAAGCATGTGATCCTGTCCACCATTAAACCATCTTTCCAAGCAGTCTCCATATTTCCAGTGTTTTTTTCCCCACTTGGAGCTGAACCTAGAAGGATATTTCTTCCACACACCAAAGACTGTATATAGATAGCCTATAATTGTAAAGCAAGTATCAGGAAAGCTAAAGCTCAGAAGGTTGAAGGATGATAAAAACAACAGCTGGTATACTAGCTGCTTAATGAAGATGATGAAATGTTAATAGATAACAAAGAAGAACAGAGCTATTCAGCTCCAAATTTAGCTTGATCTTTTTCAGCAAGTAGCTAGGTGATCTACCATTCAGTTGTGCATAACAGAATCTAGAGGTAAAACTAAAGTTTGAAATTGATACAAATAAAGAATGGGCAAAAAATACATATTTATTCTAAATTACTTTAAATTTCTAAAGTGAGGGGGAAAATGAACTTAGGTCTGCTACATTTACAACAGTCATAAATTCTGGGCTCCATTATGGTCACAAGATAAATCAAGACCTGTAACCAGTTTGCAGATAGCACTACATTGGGTGGAATAGCTAATAATTTTAAAAAGGAAAGTACTTACAAAGATTTTTGTCAAACTGTTTCAGAGAAGGCTGACATGGAGCCATAAATTATTCTTTATGAAAACAGACTGGAGGAATTGGGAATCTTTAAGAGCCGTGGCGGCGCAGTGGTTAGAATGCAGTATTGCAGGCTAATTTTGCTGCCTGCCAGCTGCCTGCAGTTCGGCAGTTTGATCCTCACCAGCCCAAAGTTGACTCAGCCTTCCATCCTTCTGAGGTTGGTAAAATGAGGACCCAAATTGTTCAGCGCAATATGGTGACCTTGTAAACTGCTTAGAGGGGGCTGTAAAGCACTGTGAAGTGGTATATAAGTCTGAGTACTATTGCTATTGCTATTTATTCTTGCAAAGATGAGGAAAGATTTAACAGCTTAACAGTAACTGATACCAGTCTTCAAATATCTGGAAGAATGTCAAATCAAAAACAGATCCTCTGCCATCTAAGTGTGCAGGGCATGAAATTTAAGGAATGGAAAGAGAGATTTTTCATGATTGTTTAAAAAGCCATTTCTAACCAGTTTGAAAATAAAAGCAATTACCCAGAAAAATAATGGCTGTATTTAAGCAGAGTCTAGGCAACAATCTGTTAGGGATACTATTTAAATGATTGCATACAATTCTATGGTTTATTTTATTCAAATAAAATATGTGTACAGGATACAGATTGCTTCTAACCACATTGGGATGTGTGAAAATAAAAGTAGAACCAACAAATTTTCCACCTTCTGAGGCACAGATGAACAGATAGATACATAATTGCATATAGTAAGAAGGTGAACAATAAAAAATAGATTCTGCTAAGAAAATAAAAAACCCTCAATATTTTTAGGAAGCAAAGCAATGGCTTTGATGAGGAACACTTGCATGAATTCAAGCAAGGATATTATCAACAGAATGTTATTAGCTGTTTAATGAAGTGTTCGTTTTCTCACTAACAGGAAAGTGAAAGATTTATTGCTATTTCCTGTCAAAATCCACAAGGTCTTCATGATGACAAAATAAAAATAGCACAAAGAGGAAAAGAGCTGGGTTTTCCCCATTCTCTAAGACAGCCTTTTGCCATATGTAATTGATATCTGGCAGATGGACTAGCAAAAGTTCTTATGGATTTCCAACTGCAGTAGGTTTATTTTCAGGATCAGTTTATCAGATACTTTATTTAATGAAGTTATGACTGCTATTCATTTTGCATAACTCACTGTACCAATCAGGACTTACCCTAATGGCATAATTGAAATCAGCTTAATCTTACTTCTGCTAAGTAATTTCAGTACAACAACAACAAAAACAGAAACAGAAACATGAATATTGTATTAGGATAGTAAAGTGATATCCCAAACTTTTGGAAGCAAATAAAAAGGAAAATAAGTTTTGAAACATTTGTGGGCAGATGGTGGCCATGTGAGAATTCCTGTAGGTACAGTTAATGCAGGTAAAAGGAAACCATTACTCCTGAGTCCTGTCAGAAAAAGGTATCAAAAATTTGTGGTTTAATGTTTATAAGTTAATAGAATAACCACATTTAAGCAATTTATAAAACAGCAAAAGGTATGAAGCATTGTTACAAAAAGAGATGCACAATCATATTAAGCTGCAGTGGGTGGGGAAAGGCTGAAAGGGATGGAGTAGATTTCTTAAATGAAGGGAAAACATCTAGGAATTCATTTTCTGTCACCTTCTGAGACAGTTTTGGCCATGACTATACTCTTGCATGCTTTATCAATGATGTAGTTGCTGCTGTGGTCAAAGACACGATCTGCCCATCTCTCATTGAATATCTTAGACCAGGGGTCTCCAACCTTGGCAACTTTAAGCCTGGCAAACTTCAACTCCCAGAATTTTGGGAGTTGAAGTCCTCCAGGCTTAAAGTTGCCAAGGTTGGTGATCTCTGCTTTAGACTGCTGAAGACATGTCTCTTCTCTCTGGTCCCGGGCAGTTGTCTTCCACAACCATTTGGGTTAAATTGTAGGAGAAACTGAAATAGACTTCTGTAGAACCATGGACTTTAACCAGTGGTTCCCAAAGTGCTTGTTGGATTATGTAGATGCATTTATAGATAGATAGATAGATAGATAGATAGATAGATAGATAGATAGATAGATAGATAGATAGATAGATAGATAGATAGTTTCAGGTATGCTTCCTTCAGTATCCAGGAAAGAAAACCCCAGACTTCATTATATAATAAAGCATGGTACGTTTACTAGATATAAAGTGAACGCAACCATGGAAAGCAGGATTCTGAGGCAAAAAGCACGAAAGTTACAGATAGAAAGCATCCCCTCCCATTGTCCACCGTAAATCACCCAATCCAAAGGTCTCCCAGAGGTCAGGTGGGAGCACACGTCTGGCAGTGTCATCAATCAGGAATGCGGTGGCCATTGTCCTGATAGCAGCTCCTCCAGTTCAGAAATAAGCTTAAGAATCGGTTTCATTTTCCTGGCAGGCATCATTCATAGCCCAGCTAACTACCCCCCTCCCTCCATTACTATGACAGCCAAAGCAGAGAAAAGCGGAGGCTGACAGATAGATAGATAGATAGATAGATAGATAGATAGATAGATAGATAGATAGATATAGAGATAGACAGACAGACAGACAGATATAGATAGATATCTGTTAGAGATAGAGATAGAGATAGATAGATAGATAGATAGAGAGATAGAGATAGAGATAGAGATAGAGATAGAGATAGAGATAGAGATAGAGATAGAGATAGAGATAGAGATAGAGATAGACCTGGGTTGACAAACAGGATTGGTAATCTGCGAAAGTAGCAGTCTTGTAATGCACAGATGATAGATTTAAGCAAGAAAAGAGAGCCAGCTTCTGCCAGATGTTACATTGCTGATTCTGTGGTACAGGGTTTCTCCTGGCTTTTTTGGGAAAAGCTTTTGTTGCTTTCGAGGACACATCATTCTGTATTTTAACATAGTTGTTTTAAAACAACATACAATTCATATTAATTAGTGTAACCCCCAGAAATTTAATCTTTCTCAATTTTGAAGACAGTCTTTTTCATCAAAGTTGCTTGGTCTTCTGTGGTCCTAGTCTTAACCAATATTGTGTTTTTTTTTAATTATTTGCTTTAAAACCAGTTAAAGCACTTTAAGTTCTTCATTTTCAATTACATTATTAGCTCTTGTATTAGATCATCAGCAGAGACCCTCAATTTATGTCTCTTTTAAAATTTTCAGATCCAATATTTTTAATGACTAATAACTCAAGAGAAGCCCTTCTCTTGTATCCTTTTCTGATGACTCAAAGGATTTTAAAGTGGATACTTGGTTGTGTCCATGGTTGTTACAAGAAATAGCTGATTTTTCCTGAATCAGCCAAGGATTTTGCGATATCCCTGGGATCGTCAGGATGTGCCCTCCACTATCACAGTCAAAACAAGACTATGGGGTCCAAAAAGGACCGTCTGGCAGGGGAGCTATCACTGGTGATCCTCGAGCACCAGAATCCGCTGACTATCCCGAAGTGACGTCAGCTTCCTTCTCTTTGGAACACCAATGTGTGAGATTGTCTGTAAAGATTTACACCCTTTGTCCTACCTGTTGGTCTTTTACAAACAAGTAGCAGACAAATAAAAAAAATTATGGGAAGGAAGATTTTGCCCCAGGCCTGTGAACAAAAATTCAATTTACAGCAATCTTTCTAGTTAGTTGTAGAGAAAAAACAGTAATGCCAATCAATTCTTGTGGAAAGATGTTCTGTTTTATTCTGAGCAAAATAGATTTGCAGCCTTCCATGAACCAACAAGCATCCCAATTTATTGTATTCTTTTATCTGAAAAGCCAAACCACTCAGCATGACGGATAAAAGTATTTGGCTCCATGGCATTCATCCCCCATGAAATGAAGAAGGAGAAAGGTTTGGGGCTCTACTATATGTTTCCAGAGCTTTATCTCTGTGCCAATAGAGAACTGGAAAGTGCACAAATGGATTTTACAGAGTATTCCAAATGGTCTTTAATTTGTGGGTAGTACGGAATAGTGAATGGGATTCAGACAGAGGTCAACAAAAATTTGAGATTTCTTATTCTGTAACATAACTGTGTCTCACTTACTTTGGCCATGTCATGTGGGGAAATTCACTGGAGAAAGCAATTATGTTGGGAAGAGTTAAGAAACCAGGCCCCCAAAGAACACAATGGCTGGACACCATCTAAATTGACAGCAGCCAGATCATAGAAAATCTCAAAGAAATAGTGCAGGATCGAAAAATGTGGAGAGACCTGGCCCATAGAATCATCAAGAGTCAACATGACTGAATGGATAACATTATCATCATCATCATCATCAACATCATCTGTAGCAATAACAATAATACAGTGATTTCCCCCTTTGTTATAAACTGAAATGAAGAAAGCTTGAGACAACAGTGCAGAGTTTTTGTGTGTGGCAGATATGTGGTTGTGTTTAATGTACTTGTTTTTTTTATTCAAAACACTTGGTAGCCCAGGAATTCTTTCCTAATACATTGTTGCTCAGACTTTATGTTGTTGTTTTTTTTATTTTAAAAACAAAACTTTATTAAACATATAAAAAGTAAAATGTTATACCATGTACATACAAAATATATATATTAATACAAAATACATAAAAAAATACATAAAAATTATGAGAATACATAAAAAGTGACTTTGGTCTCACATCCATTGCCTTATTAATGGTGCATATTTGTTAATTATTATCATCGTACAAAATTTTACAGTTACTCTCATTTCTACGAATTATTCAGTTACACCACCTATTCCTCGCTATATAACCTTTTGAGTTTAAAGTACTTAATATTACATATAGTCACTGCAGCCAGATTGGCGCTCGCCCAATATTGGAAAACTGATCAACTGCCAACAGAACAATTGATAATCCAAAAGATTTATAATTGTGCGGAAATGGACAAACTAACATTTGAAATGAAGGATAAGGTAGGCTCAGCCTTTATGTTAATGGATTTTAGGATTCTGTTACAAAACCAAGTAGATTCCATGGTGCAGAAATGGACGTGAATTATTTTCCAGCTGGAACCTCTAATGCACTGTGCTTCAACTTGAAGTGGCCTTTTCCAGCATTGGATTCATTCCAGACCTGGCAGAGTGTGCAGCTGTAGTTCCAATGTGCAAAGTGTCAACTTGAGGAAGGCTGACTGAGAAGGGGGAAGGCAAGGCACAACCAGAGCTCTGGAGAAGTATTTGTGAAGCTGATAGAACTGGAAGACAGGGAAGTCCAGAGACTTGCCCATATTGTGGCTGCTAACCCACAGGAATATCACTAATCAAATATGCCATCCTTTCGGTAGCTTGAGAATTCTTAAGCAGGAGAAATGGAGTAAACTCACTTGGCTTGGGTACAAGAAACCCATTTGGATAATGGAACGGAGAAAGTCCTGAATATGTTACGACTATGGTTTTTGAGACCTTTGTACATTGCATTTAGAACTGCCTACGATGTTATTTTTGTTAAGAGCAAGTGTGGTATATTCTGACCTATTATATTGATTGATTGATTGATTGATTATGTGCCATCAAGTCATTTTCAACTTCTAGTTACTATACAGAGATATTTTCTCCATGACAATCTATTCCCAACCTGTTCTTTCAAGTCTCCCGAGGTTGCATTCATTGCCATTGTAACTGAGACCATCCACCTTGCTGCCGGCCCTTCTCTCCTCTTTCCTTCCACCTTTTCCAGCATTAACAGAAGCTTCTTTCTCCCTCCTCCTCCTCCTTTTACTATTCTCTCAGGAATCCATCTCCGAGTACAGCAGGCGATAAATATGACTAAGAAAGGAATTAACCAGTGTCATTCAAGGGCTGAGTCCTGATGCTTCAAGGAGGACCTGGTCCACGTAGGAGCTCTGCAACAGCGAGGCTCCATCAGATGCTCGAACGCTTTCCCGCCTGTCATCCCTGCAGCAACTGTAATGGTTTGATCAATAGTTCTGCTCCCTTCGTCTTACCACGTCCCTCACATCTTCAAATCCAGCTTTTTGGGGAGGTGGGGGTGGAGGTGTAGATGGGAGGGGGAGATATATTTTTTTTAAAAAAACAAAAACAGCGGTCCTTCTAGCTCGCTTTGTTGCTTGGTTTGCTTGCAGCCCTGGGGAGCAATGGAGAGGGCGAGTCAGAGGCAGTCCAGCACCCGGCGTTTTTTTTTCCCCCTCGGTGGCGCCGAGATGGTTCTCCTGGACGCCCGAGATGCCGGTATCTCCCCCACCATCCCACCACCCCTTTCCGCCTTCTGGAAGCCCATCGCCTCGGGCGCTTCTGGCTTCCTCCTATCCTTTGCCCTGCTTTCTGCTCGAACGCTCCGGCGTCCTCTGGGGCTCCTGCATCCTCCCTCTGGAAGTCGCCCAGTCAACCTCTTTCTCGCTCTCTCGCCGCCTCTTCGGCCGCGCCGAAACACCGCGTCCAAGCGAGCCCCGCTCCCGTTTCCTCAGTCGAGGTTAACTATAAGGCTGTCTCTAGATAGGGGATGCCGGGGAGGTTTTGAGCGAAGGGGTGGCGAAGGAGCGCGGGGGGGGGGGGCGAGGCGAGGCGAGAGAGGCTGCTGGTGCAGAAAGCAGGCGCAGCACAATGAAGGTGTGAGGGCGAAGCCGCCTGAGCAGAGGCTGCGCTGCCTCTCTGGTCCTCCTCTCCTCTCCTCCTCCCCGCTCCCTCCCTCTCTCCTCCTCCTCCTCCTCCTCCTCGTCGGTCTTCAGTCGCCGTCTCCAGGAGGGGCATGGAGGGAAACGGATGTCCGACTCGCTAAGCAAGCCCTGCTTTGGATCTATCCCCGTGGACTCCTCTCTCTCGAGGAAAATGGTCAATAGAGACATGAATGGCTTTCCTGTCAAGAAGTGCTCCGCTTTTCAGTTTTTTAAGAAGAGGGTAAGAAGAATGTTTTCAACACAGGGCTCGTTGGTGATGCTAAAGCCTATTTGATTCTCTCTCTCTCTCTCTCTCTCTCTCTCTCTCTCTCTCTCGTTTGGAAGGGTCGTTGTACAAGTGCAGTGGAGTGACAACTGGACTCTTATTTGTTTTAAACAGAAACTGGACAAGGCGGGAGTGCATGGCACTACATAAGCATCAGTTTTAATTTTGCGGGTCGGGATGAGGCTGGATGGTAGGACGATGCCCGAATAAAAGCTGTATACAGAGTGGTTCTGTATAAACCGAACTCAGGAGGTTACGTTCTGTTTTCTACAGAATTTGGCAATCGTGGCTAGATGGACCTTTCATGCTCAGAGGCAGTGTATCTTTGAATATCAAAGACAGAGGATGGAGAGGTTTGTTGCCTTTTGCATCTTGTGGTGATCTGTTGTGATCTGCCCAGAGGCGTCTGGTCAGCTTGTGTTGGGAAGAGTTCACTAAATTCAATAGGTCTTTGATTCGATCTATCGCAACTTTGTTTATGGCTTGATAGTCTGCATTTGGTTGTATGCTCTGTTGGGGCGGGGGGGGGGGAGAGGTTTGTTCATTTTTCTCTCCTTCCTCACAGTTCCTCATCTGAAAACTGGAATGCACCCTGACCTACTTTGCTCCCCCTCTAAAATGGGGATTTGGTCATTGGACAGATGGAAAGAAGAAACATTGGAAAGAACAGTGCATGAAAATAGAAGGCAGAATATTGAGGAGCCATAAAATGATGGTTGTCCAGCCTTGTAATAGCCTCTCCCATTGTGTGGTTCCTCTAGCTTTCTCCATTTTATCATTCAAGCAGTTTGTGACCCTTTCATTCATAAACTCCCAAAGTGCTGCATTATTTCGCCTCCATTCATCTCTGGATGCTGAGCTATTTGCAGCTTCAGCAGAACTGTGCCACAGCCTATAATCTACCCAGTAACCAAGGTTTGTTCCATGCAATCGCGATCCTAAATTCTAAGGCAGGAAAGAAGAACTGGTGACAGTTGTTTGCATTGGAAGACTAATACAGAGTTTATTTCACTGAATTCTCTGGGTCCTCCTTAGCTTGTTGCATGATGTGATATAACAGATAAAATCCAGTTTGCTTTTGAAGTGGGGAAAAATTGTGCCATGATGTAATGCTTCGCTGATGATGCCTTCTTGTCTGGGTACAAGCTCACAGCTGCCTACAAAGTCTTCCTTGTTAGTCCCCGTTAACCCCAACCACTCTCATTCAGCAGTTCTGGGTTCCATGAGATTTAGCTAATTAACCAGGCAACATTTTTTCTCTTAGAATGGCAATACAAAGATCGAGAGCAGATGATTAAGAAACAGGAGTGAAGAGGTTTCCAGCCCTGTTTCTACCTAAATCCTTTCTACAAGGATACATGTGTCTGTGTGTGTGAATTTATTTTAGGACCATATATTTCTTGTGAAGCACAATAGTAAGAGGAGGCAGATTGTGCTGTTCCTTCATTCACCAATTTCCATTCACCCTCCCTCCGCCTTATATGGAGGAGACTGTCACTTCCATTTAGCCCAGTGGTTAAATGCAGAAAAGAGATTCTAACCGGAAGCTCCATCTCTCTTAACTCGACACAGCAGAAAGCGTGACCCAGTCGTGCACTGCACAGAACTAGTTTCGATGCATGAAGTGGAAAATTGGAAACAATTCCCACAGCTGTGCATTTGGTGTAACAGTACATGGTCTTTCCCCTCTCCGTACGGCCATATGGTCAGGATGCTTTCCTCAGAGTCTGCTTACCTTGCAATCTTACATGCATCTATAGAAGGGTAAAACCATTGAGTTTAATAATGTTTACTCCTAGTTATAAGTGAGGGTCACAGTCCTAGTCTTAGGTAAGGCCACAATTAGTTTTTGGCAGGTGGGCTTTCTTCAATATCATTGGCAAGAATAGAATAGAATAGAATAGAATAGAATAGAATAGAAGAGAAGAGAAGAGAAGAGAAGAGAAGAGAAGAGAAGAGAAGAGAAGAGAAGAGAAGAGTAGAGTAGAGTAGAGTAGAGTAGAATAGAATAGAATAGAATAGAATAGAATAGAATAGAATAGAATAGAATAGAATAGAATAGAATAGAATAGCAGAGTTGGAAGGGACCTTGGAGGTCTTCTAGTCCAACCCCCTGCCTAGGCAGGAAACCCTACACCACTTCAGAACACATCTTCTTCCAGTATTGGAGAATTTGCAACTTCTTCAGGCAATTTGTTCCACTGATTAATTGTTCTGTCAGGAAATTTCTCCTTAGTTATAGGCTGCTTCTCTCCTTGATTAGTTTCTACCCATTGCTTCTTGTCCTACCCTGAGGGGCTGTGGAGAATAGCTTTACTCCCTCTTCTTTGTCACAACCCCTGAGATATTGGAACACTGCTATCATGTCTCCTCTAGTCCTTCTTTTCATTAAATTAGACATACCCAGTTCCTGCAAACTATTCTTTAGATGTTTTATCCTCCAGTCCCTTAATTATCTTTGTTGCTCTTCTCTGCACTCTTTCTAGAGTCTCAAAATCTTTTTTACATTGTGACAACCAAAACTAAATACAGTATTCCAAGTGTGGCCTTACCAAGGCATTATAAAGTGGTATTAACACTTCATGTGATCTGTAGCCTAGAACTGTGTTGTAGAGAAAGATTCATTATATGGTATTCTATTCAAATCCACATTTGTTTAGTTGTTTTCTGTACAGGTAGAGCTCAACTTACAATCATTTGTGTAATGACAGTTAGGATGGCACTGAAAAAAGTGACTTATGACCACTTTTCACACTTACGACCATTGCCGCATCCTCCCCCACCCCCCAGTCACATGTTCAAAATTCAGACGCTTCACAACTGGCATGTATTTATGATGTCCCACTGTCCCAGAGTCATGTGATCAGCTTTTGAGACCTTCTGACAAGCAACGTCAGTGGGGAAGCCAGATTTACTTAACAATTGTGTTATTAACATATATAACTGTAGTGATTCACCTAACAACTGTGGCAAGAAAGGTCAAAAAATACGACAAAACTCACCAACTATCTTGCTTAAGCAGTGGAAATGTTTGGCTCAATTGGAGTCGTAAGTCGAGGACTACCTGTAACTGAGCCTGATAAGGAGCCTGAGTGGCGTAGGAGGCTAATTCCTCTTACTAGGCAGCATTTAACAGCCACCTGCCTGCAATTACTGCGAGTTCAATTCTCACCAGGCCCAAAGTCGACTTAGCCTTCCATCCTTTCTAAGGTGGGTAAATTGAGGACCCAGTTTGTGGGGGCAATAAGCTGACTTTGTATAAATATACAAAAGTATGAATTGCTTAATGCATTGTAAGCCGCCCTGAGTCTCCGGAGAAGGGCGGCATATAAATCAAATTTAAAAAAAAAACCTGTATATGAGTGTAGGTCTTTGAAGCTTTGTCAGGGGTTATCACTGCAGCATGCCAAAACCTCTTCCCCCTCTCAGTGCTATTTGGAATTGCATCCCTGGTATCCACAAGTCTCATATAAAAAATGTCAACATTACTTCAGCTGGTGCCTTTTTTTTCTCTCTCTCTCACATGCTCATCAATCTGTACATTCTGACCGAACTGTGGAATGTGAGAAATGTACGCCATAATAATTGCTGGTTTGTACAAGCACCCATTCTTTGTGTTAGGTTCACTTGAGATGGAATTCCATTGGAAGAGACTTCTGGCTTTTAATCACTCAGCGCTCAGCGCTCCAAGCCAAACCATTTCTCCATCTGCAGAGTCCCAATTAGAGACATTAGAGGTCACGGCGCCTATTTATTTCTTCAGAAAAATGTTTCTGCTCATCTTGACCCACCACTATTGTCCTGTCAATAGATAAACCAACTTTCTCAATAGAGACCACAGTGTTTGATGTGAGTGAATGGGTTTTGTCACTGGAATAATATTTGGGATACATAGCAGCTCAAAACTCACTGGTATGGAACGTGTGGCTTAGGGTATTCTGTAGATACCTGAGGAAAAATATATTTAAAGTTACGGGGAATTGGATATTACATGGGAAAGCACAAGAGTTTAATATTGGTTTTAAGTTCAACCATATATTCTAAATTTCACTTATCCTGATTTCTTCCAAGTTTACCTAGTCTGGTAGGTAGTACTCAATGACTAAAAGATACATTTGATATTGTTATAAAATACCTGCTGAGTTTTGTTGAAATTCTTATTGCTATTACAAGTGTAACTAGATTAACTAAGAGTGAATCTTAGGGCAAAATAAACTTGCCATTGCTTCCATTGCCACTGGCATTAAAAGTAAAATGATTTGCATGCAAATTCAAAATGCATTTTCATTCATGTGTGTGTGTGTGTATGTGTGTGTCAGTGGTGGGTTGCCCCCGTTCGCACTGGTTCTATAGAACTGCTGGAAAAAATGGCGGGAGGCTCCGCCCACTGAACCTGAGGTCATCAAACCACTTCTGCACATGTACAGAAGAGCGTGCGTGCAGCCCCATTACATACTGGTAGTAAAGGTAAGTAGAACCCACCCCTGGTGTGTGTGTGTTGTCTATAAATTCATTTTCAAATCAATATCAGAATAATTTCATAAACATGCTGTATATTTCAAAATAGGAAAATAAAAGTGGTAAAAATCAATACAATAACAGTTTGGAAGAGGTATCATACAAAGAATATCTTACGTGTTGTTCAACAAAACATGAAACTAATCCATTGTTCTTTTGTACAAAAGTTTTGGTAAGCCCTACTAGCAAGTTATGCTGATCAAAAGGGAACTTTTGAGTCAAAGTGATGGTACAGCTACACAAAATGAAGAATTACAGTAGTGTCCTTTGGCACAGTTTCCCCAGTGATAGTCCGTTTGACCTTGAAAAATGCACCCCATTACAATTCTGCTGCAAATGTTCCATGCAAACCCTGTAGAGCTATAGGTCTATAGGACTATTATTTCACAGGGGCATTCTGGGCGGGGGAGTGTCAAAATCTCCAAAAACATGGGTGTGATACTCCAATCAAAGACCTACAACTTTTTGTACAGGGATGGAAATCCCACCCCAATTGATTCACCTTCCAGTGAAATTAGGAACATGTTTTGCTTAAACTCAACAAGCATTTCTCCCAAAGACTGGAAGCCCACAAATCTTATGATGCTGACTGTGTAACTGCCAGATTTTTGTTAAAAGTGTGTGGGTGGGTGGAGGGCAGATTGCCTATGCTAAGTCAGGGGTTTTCAGACTTTCTTTTAGGCCATGGTTTTAAACAAAGTCCCAGAATCAAGAGGCAAAGCTGTAGTGATAAAACCTGGGCTGCCCTGGAGTGAACTTTAATTCTTTTGCCCTTAGTCTCTCAGATAACGTCAAGTTCAGTAGTGTATTTCACTTACCTTCGCTACCAGTTTGGAACTGTGAGTGTGTGCACGCTTGCTCGCTTTGCTTGTGCATGGCACTTCTGTGCATGCGCAGTGCATCTGCGATGACGTCCGGGCACGTAGGAGGAACCTCCTGCCGCTACCGATTTGCCTGAACCGGGGTGAACTGGTAGACACTCACCACTGGTCCAGTTGTTTCAGAACACTGAAACACATTTTTAAAGATCCTGACCAAGTCATGCTAGAGACAAAAGAGAGAGGCAAGGTTTTTGATTGAGGAGGTAGGAAGACAGAAAGTTGCTTGTATGATCCTAACAGCTACGCCCCATTGAAAATTTATTTTATTTTATTTTTATTTATTTTATTAGATTTATATACTGCCCTACTCCTGAAGGACTCAGGGCGGTGAACAGCCTCAAGGTAAAATACATCATACAAAAGTTTAAAAAACTATTAAAAATACATTAAATAATTTAGGCTCAAGACGAATTTAAAACACCCAATTTGTATAAAACTTAAAAGCCAATTTAAAAGGGAGAGTCAGGCCAGACCAGCCTGCTGGAATAAAAATGTTTTGAGGGCACGGCGGAAAGTGCATAAATCTGGGATCCTCCATATCTCCGGGGGGAGCTCATTCCAGATGTGCCCCCACAGAGAAGGCTCTCCCCCTGGGGGCTGCCAGTCAACACTGTTTGACCGACGGCACCCTGAGGAGCCCCTCTCTATGGGAGCGTACTGGTCGGTGAAAGGCTACTGGTGGCAGAAGGCGATCTCGTAAGTACCTTGGTCCTAAGCCATGGAGCACTCTGAAGGTGGTAACCAAGACTTTGAAGCGTACCCGGAAGACCACCGGGAGCCAGTGCAGCTCGCATAGGAGGGGGGTCACATGGGAGAGCCACGTCGCTCCCATAACCACCTGCACGGCCGCATTCTGGACCAGTTGGAACCTCTGGGTGTTCCTCAAGGGGAGTCCCATGTACAGAGCATTACAGTAATCCAGGCATGAGGTGACGATCATATTCAGATTAATGTTACAAGACCAATTGTTAATTGTTAATATAAAACCATATCATTCACTGTGGAACAAGGTTACATATTCTGTACAAATTCTTGCTTTTTTCTGGTGCTGATTATGAGTTGAGAGTGAACAATAAAAACCACTGACAAGGTAAATAAAAAAAATAATTTGGATGCAATTTCTCATGACCATTTTTTGCTTAACTGTAACCTGCCTATTTCTCATTTCTATTTTTCCTGTGTACGTCATTCTTGGCATCCCTAAGACGCAAATTCAAATTTGTATTGAGCTGGAATCCCAAATATCCTGCTACTGACAATATATTACTGAGTAATATGAATGGCTTTTATTGTAACCCAGACTAAATGTAAGATGTTTTGAATAGAATCAATTTTCTTGAGGAAAGATCTGTTGTATTACTTACTTTTATGGAGATCTGTGGTTCAAATTATTCACATATCAGTGCTGTATTCACATGGCCTATGCCCAAGCTAGAATGCAAGGCCCAATGCTTTGCAGCAATTGGTTTGCAAGCTACACTAGTCCAGCAATATCTGGTTAGATCCCTAACATACTAAAAATGTATATATCGGGGCAAGCAAGCTGATTCAGATATGGTATTAGTTATATCCAATAATATCAAACATCTAAAGCATCCTTTTTCACTTTGTCCTTGTGATTTATAAAACGTTTTCAGATACAGTGGAAATGAACTAAGTATTCATACTATGAGCAATGAAACTGACTTTCAGTAAACAGGAAATAAATGCATTCTTGTCCTTGTCTCCACAACCCTATAGTCATAAGAGCACGAAAGCAATAATGTACAATTCATAATTGATATGCACCCTGAAGCAATATCCTGGAATGCATTCTGTATGCATTCTTGCAGTCTGAGCTTGTTTCTTTTCCCTGAAGTTCATGTCATCAGCTTAAAATATGGTACAAGCAGAGTCTCTGTATTACATGATTTACCAGTATCAACACGTACATAAGTTATACACATAGCCACCCACACACTGTTAGGGCTGCTAACTGTAAGCAGAAGGTCAAAAAGAAATAAAATGCAAACAATATAGATTATTTCATTCATGTGTACCCATTTTATATAAGTATGTAAAATTTTCAAAAAACAGGAAAAATCACTTTGAATTCAGTTACATCCATTAACTGATCTTAGCCGTTTTCTTGGCATGGTATGGAAATGGTCTGCCTTTATTTTGTTGTGGGATGTTGGTTAGTTTGTTTGTTTTTACTTCTCCATCAAGAAATTTGTGGGAAATGTTAATTCAATTCAGAAAATAACCTTTAAAAGTATCTTCAAAAAGAGCAAAATTAAAGACTGAATCCTTTACTTTTTCAGGTGCTGTCAGATATAATCCCCTGTTCCCCCAAAAGGAGCGACACTGGATTATTTCAAATAGAATATTTGATCTATTTATTTATTAAATTTATATCATGCCCATCTCTCCCTGCAAAGTGACATCAACTTTAATTAGAGGGCAACAGATCAGTCATCCATCATCAACTCAGTTCCGTGAACAAACTCGCTGAATTAAAAAAAAACAAATAGATCCAGACCATATAATTATAGTCGTAGTTTGGTACTCAACTGCCTTGAAACTCATCGAATTTGGTATTCAATCCTTTTTGATATGAAAATTTTGTCCCAGTACTCATCATTTATTTGGTACTCAATGCACAAACTAGAACTTGTTGGTGTCAGATGCCTTGTAACCCACTACATGGGAAAAATTGGGAAAATTTGGGAATATGGGAAAAATTTGGTACTCATCGTGCCTCCTAGAATCAATTAAGGATGAGTACCAAGATATCACTCTTATACTTTACCTTAAGTTTGTCAAGCTAAAACAAATGTCTTCCTTTCAAAAACCTTATCCCTTACCACTTGAACTGAAATTTCTTTCTTTCTTTCTTTCTTTCTTTCTTTCTTTCTTTCTTTCTTTCTTTCTTTCTTTCTTTCTTTCTTTTTACTTACTTACTTACTTACTGTACTTATTGATTTATTTTATTGATTTATTTTACTTTATTTTACTTCTAAACTGCCCCATCTCCCTTGCTCTGCTTACCCTCTACATTTCTACTGGCTAAATACTAAAAGTTAGGTGATTTCAGAAATACTGCATTCAATTTTTTGCCACTTATTGCCACTATAAACAAATCTCCCTTCATTCATTTATTACTTCTTGTAAGCTGGGCTATCTCTGGGTTCTTAATTTCCCCTGGTCCCATCATCCTAACCCCTGCACATTTACAGAAAGATTTTACATATACATTCAGCTATAGGGGGATTTGTCAAAGGATTTTTAGAGTGGAATGGGATAGGATAGGATAGGATAGGATAGGATAGGATAGGATAGGATAGGATAGGACAGGACAGGACAGGACAGGACAGGACAGGACAGGACAGGACAGAACAGAACAGAACAGAACAGAACAGAATAGGATTTTAGTCAGCATTTTCATGAAGACTCCATGGGTTTTAATGAATTATCTATATTTTTTCTATATTCTTCAATTTTAATTTAATTAAAAGTTGCAGGATATTTTTTTAAAAAAACTAGCTAGCACAATATTCTGCAAAACAAAGTTCTGACAATAAACTTATTCATTTCCTTTTGGATTCCAAGTAATATCTGATTGTGGGGAGAATATATTTAAAATGCATTTGCTATGTTATCTAACCTAAACAGTTGACACCTTTTTTGTAGGTCTAAATTGTCTCCAGATGGTTTTAATAAGAGCTCTTTTGAGGTGCAAGTTTTAATTATTTCACTTATCTTGGCTTTTCATTCTGTAAAGAAAGGCTAATTGCTCAGCCTGTTATGATAGATCAGCTCCAAATTTCATGAAATCATGTGGTGCAACATCAAATTGTACAGTGTGGGAGAAAGAGAGAAGAAAGGGAAAATGTGTTGCAGTTTCACAACTTCTGAAATGATGCTCTGCTTAAGCCCTGTGACAGATAAAAGCAGTAAACTCAACTATCTCCAATCTAACTAAAACAAAGCTTATTTATCTGCTGGATAAAGGCTAAAAAGACAAATAGATGATGAATGGGAACAAGAACGTAGCCTTCTCCATGAGACAGGGGAATTAATTTTCTTTGCTTTTAAAAATCTGAAGCTAGGATTTATGAATCACAGTGCTGATAATGGATCTGGTTCCCTTTTTAAAAATAGATTGTGATTTTTCTATCAACTTTGGTGAGCAGTGGAAAGAAGACATGGAAGACAAAGAGAAAATTCTTGTTTTCCTTTCATTATAATTTCAAATAAACGTAAAGTTTATTTTTAGGCCAAATTCCTCCCAAGATAGTTTTGAAAAAATAATATAGCTTCATATAAGAATTGGAATTTTATGCTTCTGATTGACAGAAATCCTTCTGTTCAGGTAACAAAGTAACTTTCTGTGACTGTTGTATGTTCGATCCATTCTTGCAAGCTTCTTCCCCGGTTTTTTCCCCAACTTGTATGTCTTTCTGGGTCCCAGTTTTAACTCTGCCTTCGTCCTGGCATGGTCCAGTTTTGAAGTTTTAAAAGTATTTCTGAGTGGATTGTACATAGCTGGGCATAATTTTCATCCTAACCAAAATACATTGAATTCGTTATCACAATACAATCTCTCTGTCCAAATTTAGATTCTCTTCTTTGTGATACTGAATCTGGTAGTATTTTTATTTCCAACATCAACCCACCAGATGCCTCCAGCTGTTTACAAAGATGGTATACCTGTGATGGCCTTTTACTGCTGTTTGTTCTAGTATCTAGTATCTAGAATGTGAAGCTACTCTGATTTTGAAGAAAACAATTCCATTGAACTTATCAAGCTAACAATTTATTTATCATTAATGTTTGTACTTTCAAAAACATTTCTATCTCACCTCATGTCACAGATCCTATGTGAGATACAAAAAGTATAACAATAGACATTAAAATACAAGCACACTTGCAATACTATGAAGTCAGTACTTGCAAACAAGCCAAATCTCACTATCCTGATAATTAAGATAAAAAAAGCTTACATTGGATAACCAATTCAAAGAGCCTTAACCAAGCAACAAATAAAGTCAAGTTTAGCAACAATATTAGGGTATGTTTGAATATTTTCTACAACCCTCTTCCAAAGGCTGTGCTTGGTTGCTAAACAGATTTGGGTTTCAGTAGTACTAAATTGAAACGTCTCCAGGAAATTACAGAACTGAAAGTTGGATGAAACATGAAAAAAATATATGGAAAAAGTCAATGATAATTTATTTCCATATACAGGTGAAACTCGAAAAATTAGAATATCATGCAAAAGTTCATTTATTTTAGTAATGTAACTTAAAAGGTGAAATTAATATATGAGATAGACTCATTACATGCAAAGCGAGATAGTTCAAGCTTTGATTTGTCATAATTTTGATGATTATGGCTTACAGCTCATGAAAACCCCAAATTCACAATCTCAGAAAATTAGAATATTACATGAAATCAATAAAACAAGGATTGTACATAGAACAATATCGGACCTCTGAAAAGTATAAGCATGCATATGTACTCAGTACTTGGTTTGGACCCCTTTTGCATCAATTACTTCCTCAATGCGGCATGGCATGGATGCTATCAGCCTGTGGCACTGCTGAGGTGTTCTGGAAGACCAGGATGCTTCAATAGCGGCCTTCAGCTCTTCTGCATTGTTCAGTCTCATGTCTCTCATCTTTCTCTTGGCAATGCCCCATAGATTCTCTATGGGGTACAGGTCAGGCGAGTTTGCTGGTCAATCAAGCACAGTAATCCCAGTGTCATTGAACCAGGTTTGGTACTTTTGGCAGTGTGGACAGATGCCAAGTCCTGCTGGAAAATGAAGTTAGCATCCCCATAAAGCTCGTCTGCAGAAGGAAGCATGAAGTGCTCCAAAATCTCCTGGTAGACGGCTGCGTTGACCCTGGACTTAATGAAGCACAGTGGACCTACACCAGCGGATGACATGGCTCTCCAAATCAACACAGACTGTGGAAACTTCACACTGGACTTCAAGTATCTTGCAGTGTATGCCTCTCCAGACTCTGGGTCCTTGGTTTCCAAATGAGATGCAAAAGTTGCTCTTATCAGAAAAGAGGGCTTTGGACCACTGAGCAACAGACCAGTTCTTTTTGTCCTTAGCCCAGGTAAACCGCTTCTGATGTTTGTTGTTCAGGAGCGTCTTGACAAGAGGAATACATTTGAAGCCCATGTCCAGGATCCGTCTGTGTATGGTGGCTCTTGATGCACTGACTCCAACCTCAGTCCACTCCTTGTGAAAGTCCCCAACACTTTTGAATGGCCTTTTCCTGACAATCCTCTCCAGGCTGCAGTCATCCCTGCTGCTTGTGCACCTTTTTCTTCCACACTTTTCCCTTCCACATAACTTTCTATTAATGTGCTTTGATACAGCACTTTGGGAACATCCAACTTCTTTTGCAATTACCTTTTGAGGCTTTCCCTCCTTATGGAGGGTGTCAATGATGGTTTTCTGCACAACTGTCAGGTCAACAGTCTTTCCCATGATTGTGATTCCTACTGAACCAGACTGAGAGACCATTGAAAGGCTCAGGAACCCTTTGCAGGTGTTATGGTTTAATTAGCTGATTAGAGTGGGACACTTTGAGCCTAAAATATTGAATCTTTTCACAATATTCTAATTTTCTGAGATTGTGAATTTGGGGTTTTCATGAGCTGTAAGCCATAATCATCAAAATTATGACAAATCAAGGCTTGAACTATCTCGCTTTGCATATAATGAGTCTATCTCATATATTAGTTTCACCTTTTAAGTTACATTACTGAAATAAATGAACTTTTGCATGATATTCTAATTTTTCGAGTCTCACCTGTAGTTGCCATTCAGTGTCTCTATGAAATAACTGGGACTCAAGCTTGACTTGATCAAAACCCCTCAGATTTAGTTTGAAAGTTAACAACCAGCGGGGTACAAGAGGCCATTTATGTTAACACTGAGCAGCCATCTCTCAACAGAGGGAGAGGGATGAGACACCATCTATCCCCTGTCTACAATGCAGTTCTTTTCAGCAGTTTCCACACCCATTTGCACTCTGATTCAGGTGACCCTGAGGGATAAAAAATAACCCCCCAAGTGGCCTTAAGAGCGCTCAGGGAGAATGCTAATGACCAGATGACTGCAAAGAAATATAATCCTTCCACCACCATCACCCCAGTCCTGACAGAACCTATTCCAGTCTCAACTCTTGTCTCCTGTCCTTCTATCCGCCCCCCCCCAATCACAACTGAGGGAGTTACTTGGATGAGAAATGAAATGTGTTTCTTCCCCCCAGGCCAGTTGCCTTTTGAAAAAGCACCTTTGTGGCAACTATGACCTAGATGCCTGAGAATCTCCACAGATAAAACATCAAAACATTTTTTCATTCAGGGTGCCACAAAGGAAAAGGTCCTCTCATTAGTCTTCCTCCTGGGATAGACTAGGATAAATCATGAAAGAGTCAGGCCATTATTTCTAGCCCTTTCCACTACCACTCCTTGCAAGGAGAGATATTACAGCATCTCCAATAGAAGGCTGCCAATCTCCATTTGAGCTCATCCAGCAAAGGGAAGCCTTTCATCCCCTTACATAATTAGTTCTGTGGTAAAACTGCTGTTACTGTTGGAAATGTCCTTCAAGGGCAATCTGCTTTCTTGTATGTAAGACCTTTGCTTTGAATCCTGAACTCTTGTTTGACTAGAAAAACATGGCCTTCTTCCTTATGAGACCCCTTCAGAGATTTGAAGACAGTTCTCATCATTCATCTTCTCTTCCTAAAACTTCATGTACCACCTTCCTTCTTTCCTTCCTTGCTCCCCCTCCCTTTGTATGACTAACCACTCAATCCTCTTGTTATCTTACTCTTCCCTGAAGGCATTCCAAATATTTGTCCAAATTCTTCTTAGTGAGATGAACAGAACAGATAGAATTCAGTCTATTCTTTTAGGTAACATCTTTTAGAATTGATTTCTTGCACTGAACATTTTTTTCTAGAATCGACTGTTTTCTCTAATTACAGTTTGCAGGCAAAGAGGAGGGGATAAATTGCAAATAGGTGCAGATTGCATGGAACAGTGTGTTGAGCCTGAGGGCTTGCTCCTGGGAAATGTCAGGTTGCAGAATTATTTTGCCTGTAACTATATTTAAGGTCATCTGGAGTCGCCTGGCTCTGGTAAATTGCCTTTCCAGTTTAATTCATATGAAAAATTCCTTATGCTTTATTTTCTTGCAATACTGCCATTAGAAAACCAGGAAAAGTTCCAAGAAAGGGCTGAAAACTAGACTCTTTAGGATGATAATGATTTTTCCTATGGGGAATATCAAAAATGCCAGCTAAATCTGGGCTAGCTGCCTATTTTTTAACAGAGCTCTACAGCTATAAAAATAAGTGGAAGCAATTTCTCTCTCTCTCTCTCGTTTCCCCTACTCCCCGTTCGGTTACAGTAAATAGTATTTTGAAGATTTTTTATTTAAAATTAGGCGATGCAAATGTTGTTCCCATCATGCTTTACTCCTAAGACTAGTCAACTAAATCACTGAAATTCAATTATTTTCAGTAAAAATAATGCAAATGCTTAGCATCTTTTTGGCTGAGTCTTACTGTGCTTTTGTTATCAGGGAAGGCAGATTTCTCTTGGCACTCCATGTGCTACACAGATGGAGAAGACATGCTTCTGAGAAGCTGATACTTGTGTACAGATTTAGCTTGAATTGTATAAATAAGCCAATACTAAGGCCAGACAATTGTTTAACTTAAGTCCAGTTTAGGCATATGAAACACTGAATGACCTGAGTAATGCTCTTCAAATTCCTAAATGTCACAAAAATAAAGGGGATAAATAATGAGAGCAAGCGGAGAGCTTGTTTTTCTTTGTACTATGGATTGGGTCAAAAGATCACGGAGGGTTGAATATTCTGGCTGCAAAGCCTAACCATTTTCTTTGGCCTTGAACACTATACATCTTAGACATAAGCAGATGCCAAATTAAAAATATTACTAAACACTACCTTGGGTTAGGTAAGTAGGAGACATCATCATTTGCTTCGGCCCCCTCTGGCAGCAAAATTTGTGGGGCCTCCCTTTGATCTCTAGCTTAAGGGCAAGACTAAAATCACAAGGAAGATTGCTTTGAAACTCCTGAGCAATGATTATGTAAACATGAAACGAGTAGGGGAAACCTGACAGAAGGCTAAAAGGGGGGAATTGGGACAAAGGAAATATCCATTCTTCTGCTCTTAGTTCTCATCTGAGGCAGTCATGTTCTGTTTTTATTTCTTTTATTTTTCCTAGACCTTTATTTCTTTGCGTTTGTAATTGCACAAAGGTGATGTGGGACCCAGGAGAAGAAAAGCAGAAAATCTATAGAAAAGGAAGGAAGGAAGGAAGGATGGATGGATGGATAAAGGAAGAAAAAAGAAAGAGAGAGAGAGGAAGGAAGGAAGGATAAAGAAAAAAGGAAAGAAAGAAAGAAAGAAAGGGAGAGAAAGGAAGGAAGGAGAGATAAAGAAAGAAGGAAGGAAAGAGAGAGAGAAAGAAAGAAAGGAGAGAAAGAAAAACAGAAAGATAGATAGATAGATAGATAGATAGATAGATAGATAGATAGATAGATAGATAGATAGATAATTTTAGGGAGGCCTTTCTTTCACTTTAGGTGGCTGACACAAAGGAAAAGATGGTACTTGGTTCTTATTTTTCATATAAAAGCTGAATGGATTTGCAGGCTCCACCATATGTATCAAAGAGATTAAGAAGAATTGTGAAAGCCTCATTTTGACATTTTTTACTGTATGTTAGCTATATCTGCCTCCAGAAGGAGAAATAGGACTAGTTACCCTAGAGTCGCTTGTCTGATAAGCATGAGTGCAGCTTTGTCCTCATAAATCATCTCAACAATCTCGATATTCTTCCTTGGGATCCACCTAGCTAGCAAGGCTGGGGCCAGGAAGGAATTACCTTTCCACAAAAATATCATATTTTTTGGAGTGTAAGACGCTCTGGAGTATAAGACGCACCTTCGTTTTTGGGGAGGAAAATAAAAAAAAAAGTTCTGCCTCTGCCTACCAGTATCCATTGATATTCATCTGGCTAGCATCCTGTCAGTGTATGAGAGTGTTGAGGGCTGTTTGAAAACTGAAACAGTATTTGCTGTGTGAGCAACAAGGAAGGAGACAGCAAGGAGTGTGGGTGTGGCTTAGTTCAACTCTTCTAAAGCTGCATGCTGTGCTGATCTCTGAAACTAAAACTGAAACTGCAACTCTTCTCCGCTGCTTCTATTTTGCTTGTATTTACTACCACCTTGGAAAACCTGCTTTTGGTATTGTATATTTACTTCATGTGTTATATTATATATAAAGAGAAGTTACTGAATTCTGCTGAATCAGTTACTTGTGTGTGCTTTCTGGATATGATTGCTGCTGCAAACTCTGACACGTCCTTGCAACAAATAGCGAACAACCAGGTCAGCTTCAGCACATTATTGCAGCCTGATTCAGCTTGAGCAGCCGATTGGTGGGTGGATCGGCCTCCCGGAATACCCCCAATCAGCTGTTCCAGGCTGCAGGGATTGCCACAGACCATTGACTCCTCAATGCCTCGTGTTTTTGGCTACATTCAGTGTATAAGACGCACCCAAATCTTCACCCTCTTTTAGGAGGTAGGGAACTGTGACTTATACTCCCAAAAATATGGTACTTGTATGTCAGATTGGCTATGAATGCTGGAGAATATATATTTTCTTCTTGTCACTGCTAAATGTTGTCAACATTTCAAGAACTGAATTTCCCAGACAGCTTCCCCAACA
The DNA here is from genome assembly GCA_030761175.1 of Masticophis lateralis. NCBI lineage: Eukaryota > Metazoa > Chordata > Lepidosauria > Squamata > Colubridae > Masticophis > Masticophis lateralis. Next base: position 91,937,519 of record JAUDYJ010000001.1, read on the forward strand.
ATCTGATAGCTGTGCCAAAGAAGTCTGTGAGTGTGCTTTTCCATCCCTGCCAAATTCAGAAGTCCTAAATATGTGATTGGTTTGCAAATATTCCTCTCTTATGCAACAAAGGTATGACTTTATAGATCTGATAAAGCAGAGTTTTGGCTTTTCTGTAATCTTCCTGAAAGATGCTAAGAAGTTACTGTTTTTGCTGCTACAGGCAATACAAGTAAATCTTTGAACACTTATTTCACATTCTCCAAGTACAGGTAGTCCTCAAGGTACGGCCACCATTGAGCCCAAAATTTATGTTGCTAGGTGAGAAAATTGTTAAGTGAGTTTTCTCCATTTTATGGCTTTTCTTGCCACATTTAGAATTAGAATTAGAATTTTTTTATTGGCTAAGTGTGATTGGACACACAAGGAATTTGTCTTGGTGCTTGTGCTCTCAGTGTACATAAAAGAAAAGATACGTTCATCAAGAATCACAAGGTACAACACTTAATGATAGTCAAATAAGCAATCAGGAAACAATACCAATATAAATTGTAAGGATACAAGCAACAAAGTTACAGTCATACAGTCATAAATGGAAGGAGATGGGTGGTGGGAATGATGAGAAGATTAATAGTAGTGCAGACTTAGTAAATAGTTTGACAGTGTTGAGGGAATTATTTGTTTAGCAGAGTGATGGCGTTCAGGAAAAAACTGTTCTTGTGTCTAGTTGTTCTGGTGTACAGTGCTCTATAGCGTCATTTTGAGGGTAGGAGTTGAAACAGTTTATGACCAGGATGTGTGGGATCTGTAAATATTTTCAGATATATTTCAGGTATACAGATATTAATATTAATATATTATACAGATAATATATTAATATTTCAGGTATACAGATCCTCAGTGGAAGACAGGTTGGTAGCCATTGTTTTTCCTGCAGTTCTAATTATCCTCTGAAGTCTGTGTCTGTCTTGTTGGGTTGCAGAGCCAAACCAGACAGTTATAGAGGTGCAGTTGACAGACTCAATAATTTCTCTATAGAATTTTTCATAGAATGATTCAGTTTGTTAATTGAACCACTGCAGTTGTTAAATTAAATGTACAGTTGTTAAGTGAATCTGGCTTTCCCATTGACTTTGCTCTTCAGAAGGTGGCAAAAGGTGATTACATAACCTCGGGACACTGCCATCGTCATAAATGTGAGTCACTTGCCAAGCATCCAAATTTTGATATGATCATGGGGATGCTGCAACGGTCACAAGTGTGAAAAATGATCATAAGTCATTTTTTTCAGTGCCATTATAACTTCAAAAGGTCACTAAATGAACTGTTGTCAGTTGAGGGCTCCCTGTAGCAGATAGTTTGAAAGAGACATGACATCCTAGGTTTAAGCTCTCCAGCTTCTCCTTCAGCTAAAGAATTGTTCAGCTTTATATAGACTCCTTAACCAGAGCCAATATGGCAGATGAATCTTTTTGACCAGATCAGATCAATATTTATCGTCTTTACACCAATCAAATAGCAGGGAAATCTCCATTGTTTTAGTTCTGTCATTTTCAGTGAATGATTTCAGTACAAGCTTATCATAAATCAGCCAGACCACAAAGGATTTTTAAGTTTGGCCAGGAATAAGGAATGCTTACTCAACACTTCTGTTGAATGTGCTCACCTTAAGAATTTCTGCATAGAGAGTTACCACTACATTTGGAAATCTGCCGTGTGTGTTGCTGCAGTTAATCACACTGGAGGCTGAAATGTAGCCAGTTTTTCAGTATGAAAAATGTTAACATAGTTTTATAAACACCACGTCACCCATTGGTGAGGTTATTTTTCCATCATTCTGTCTAAAATTCCATAAACACCGTCTTGTTATGAGACCAACCACCTCTGAATCGTAGGCAAAGCAAAAGGTAATTCATCATCATTAGTTCTGCCAACATTATTAAGTCCCAGGCTGTCAAAGAAGTCCATCTTTTACTTCCTCACTAAATGTCATTGGATTTTATTCCTAGAATATAGTGCTAGTAAGGCAGTAAGTGCAAAATAGTGTAAGAAGTTGCAATTATCTATCAGTCCTTCCTTTAGCCTCAGTTGACCTATCCTGGCTTCAAGCGATTGAAACTTGGCAGTTTCTTTAAAAAAAAAATAGCAGTACTGACTTGCCACAGATTTCTGATGGAAGCTTTTAAAAAAGATGTAGTACTGGCGGTCTTTAGCAACTACAATTGGGTCCAGCAATTCTATCATTAATCAAAGCAGTCATTAAGTCACAATCAGTTTTTCTTGGCTTTACACACCTGAGAAGGTCATAAAGGCAAGGATTGATCACAAAACTAGTTTTTTACCATTGTGGTATAGGGTTTCCTGCCTAAGCAGGAGGTTGGACTAGAAGACCTCTAAGGTCCCTTCCAACTCTGTTAATCTGTTAAAGATTACCTGGGGGAGTTGGTAAACCAAGACTACCTGTATACCAAAAATTAAAAAACAAAACAAAAACAAATACCTGAATTGTTCCCCAAAAAGGAAAACTGCCCTTTCCTAAGTCTGTGATAGATTTTGCAGCCCTGGAAAAAAGGAGACTTACAAAAAGGTATGTCCCAGGGGTGGGCTCTACTTAGCTTTACTATCGGTTTGCAACGAGATTGTGCACACACGCTCGCTTCGCGCATGCACCATGCTTCTGCGCAGATCAATTCTGATGACATCAGGGTCAGTGGGCAGAGCCTCCCGCCGGTTTTACTACCGGTTCTATAGAACCGGTCTGAACCGGGGCCAACCCACCACTGGTATGTCCCTAATGCCGAATTGCCAATCTTCCACCTCAACTTCCATCCGCTTCTAAAACAGATACTAAAAAAGTTAATCATAACACAGTTGTCCAATACAAATTTTACATGCTAAAGATCTTTTATATGCATAGGATTCCACTCCATGTCTAGGTTGAGAATAGGCAGCTGTGGAGTTTGGTTCCATCTAAGCCAGGTCCTAGTTGTACCATCAGACCCAGTTTGGTGTAGTGGTTAAAACATTCAACTAGAAACCAGGAGACCATGAGTTCTAATCCAGCCTTAGGTACAAAACCAGTTGGGTGATTTTGAGCCAGTCAACTCTACCTCAGCCCCAAGGAAAGGACAGGGCCAAATCACTTCCAAAAAACCTTGCTAAGAAAATTGCAGGAAGTAGTCCAGACAGTTGTCAAGAGTCAAAGGTCTTGATTGAAAGGTTTTGACTTGAAGGCCAAAAAAAAAAAAAAAAAAAAAAAAAAGTATATACCAATAACAGCTGCACTGGTATATATCCCATATTGTACTGCTGGGAAAATGTTCTTTACTTTTAAGTAATTAAGGAAGCTACATATTTTTTGCTAAATGCCACACATTTTGGGAAAGAACATAAACTCTGACACGCTAATGTCCTATCTCATTATCATGTGCATGGTTCAGATGAAAGAGGGCACCTGTGCAAATTCATTCAGAATAACAATCATAAAGGGGATATAATCATAGGAAGAAAATACTAGACATGTTCTATATATCCATAACTTATTCATTGGAAATTGTGTATGGGGGAGAGGGGAATGGCATGCTTTTTAGATGTTTACAAAAAGATAAAGAGCCATCAGAATTCCTGCATCTAGTATCAAAGTTACCCATCACTTCCTGAAAAGATTCATTAGAAAATCCTTGCCTTCTAGCAGGGTTGGCTCCTGTTCTTCCTCACCAATTCTCACCCTCCAGGCACTAATTGCCATTCATGAGATGCTCTTTTCGAATTTCCTTTGAGATCTTTCAGCATGAAAGGCAAGCAAATATAACAGAATATTTATTTGTGTTGCCCATCTCCAATAAAGGTAAGAGCGATCTGTCTCCTCCAAACTCTAACAAATCAAGGGCACAACCCAGCCAAAATTGAACACTTGGAGACCATGCTAATTTTCCTTGGGATAATAGGCCATTGAAATTGAGAAGACTGAAAAGGCTACCCAATAGAAGTTGCCAATCCTTCAACCTGATTAGAGGTAAGTAGCTAGAGTGCAGAGTTCATTGAAGACAATACGCATCCAATGTGTTTTTGAAGTGATTTCTATGCTTGGCTTAGAATTGACATATATTAGAGATTAAGCATGCAGGAAGAGTTTTCTTACCTATTATGTATATAGTTTTGGTGGGAGATTTAAACTACAATAGGTCTCTTGTGATTGGTCAGCTCCCCGGCTGGCCGGGTATTTAAGAAGAGCTGTTTGCCTGTAACCTTTGCTGAAGTCTCACTATACATTAAAGAGCTATTGTCACTACCTGGCTTCTGCCTCCTCAATCGCCCAACTCAACATTACCCCTATGGGAGTGTTTTCAAAGCAATACTTTTTGTAGCCAATAAGTGATTCCAGCAAGAACAGAGTTACTGTCTTTGGAAAGCCACTGTTTAAATATTACTAGACAACCCGTGTCCCATTGGGTCATCATTTCAGAAATATTTTCTTAGCTGATAGGAAAACAGAAGGTCCAAGGGTGGGCCAAAAAAAAAAAAAAAGCAGTGGGAGAAGTGACTTCTTATTTCCTGCAGGCTTCCCCATTGAGTATCCTTGAGGGAATCTGGCTTGGAGCATCAAAAGTCTTCTCCCTTTCCCTTCCCAAAAGGCAGGTCAGTGGTGGCTGCTGGGTGGGAGCAGGAGTGAAGGATTGCAAGACTGGCTGAGAAACTGTCACACAACATTGAAAATAAAGATTAATTGACCAGACCAGCAGCCAACAGCACTGAAGAAGGCACAGCTTGCCCAAGTTTCATTCCCTTGGGAGTCATGGGTCCTGAATTTTGTAAGTATTTCATAGGTTAGCACATTAGAGATACCTTGGTTCAAAAACTTGTTAACCTGCAGTGTTTCACCCAACAAGAGTTTTAGTGGTATATAAATAAAAGAGAACTCCTGGAGTCTTCAGGATGACTATAGGAATCTCACTCCTGTTGAACCTGCTGTTTATCTTGCACCTATAAATTTCACTCTGAGAGTGGCTCATTAATGAGCAACACAAGATTATCTTGCTCTTGGGTCTTGTATAAAATGGTTACACTTTTAATAACTAGGTTTGCAACTTTGATTTATTGTGTTGCTGAATATTTCCTTTAATATTTTTAGTCCTGATTCCTCTTTGAGCCTCTCATTTATACTCTCCATCCTTCCTTTAATCCGCTCAAGCAGGAAATATTTTTTATTTTGGCTTTCTAACTGGCAGCTGTTTTTGAATTGTTCCCTAACTAGGTTACCGCATAAGCAAAAATCACTTTAAGAATGCCATTGACTGATTAACTTCAGAACTGGCTGTGGATTGTAAAGCATTATTATCTTGTGGCTTGGCCCTCCATTTGGGCAACTTGCCTTAGGTGGTTGGAGGCCAGCATGCATAAGGCTTACCAACAAAATATGTAATGACAGCCATGTCCGGAGTGTAGATTACTTTGTCATTCTCAAGAAAAAAATAACATCTGAGCTTGTTTATATGGTAGTTTCAGTGGTGAAATCCATTTTTTTATATTACCGGTTCTATGGGCGTGGCTTGTGAGTGTGGTGTGGCTCGGTGGGTGTGGCTTGGTAGGCATGGCAGGGGACATATACTGCAAAATCTCCATTTCCACCCCACCAGGGAAAGGATACTGCAAAATCCCCATTCCCTCCCCATTCTTGGGGGAAGGATATTGCAAAATCTTCATTTCCACTCTACTCTGGAGCCAGCCAGAAGTGATATTTGCCAGTTCTCCGAACTACTCAAAATTTCCGCTACCAGTTCTCCAGAACCAGTTGGAACCAGCTGGATTTCACCCCTGGGTAGTTTCATAAAACAAAATTGAACTGTATTTAAATGATTGTGTAGCTATTGCTACCAAGCAGCATGCCATTAAACTCCAGCTCTTTGTGAAGCAATGCTCAGATATTAAATGGGTTCCTTATAAAAATTGGTTTAGTTGTTTTTTGACAGAGTGCTAGACCTGTATTTTAAAAACAGGGCCAGATTTCTGTGTTCAAGCCAGGATTTACCAGCTCTGGTATTGGCGGTTCTGCCTAAAAGAATGCTTTTTTGTTTCACACTATTAGAAACCAGAAGCATCATATGGCATCTGCATTTGCCATTTCTATATTTGTGGCAAGGGACATTGTTTTGCCTATTTCTTTACTATTCTGCATATCCCATTGGCTATTCTGCATATCCCATTCTGCATATCCCATTGGCTATTTTCAGGTGCTGCTGGTCACGAAGCCAGAACTGGATTACTTAGTCACTTATAGCAAACAAAAGAATAATTCAATTACACATTCAGTTGTACATAGTTGTTCCTGTGAGGAATGAATTTATGTCTGTACTCCAGCCTCATTAACAGGACACAATACAAAAAGGGAAGCAACTCTAGTGTTTCATGTAATTCATTCTCCATGGCTGTGATCTATCAGTCAGGCTATTTTTTGCATATGAGTTTAGCAGGGCTAGTTTAGCTGATTGACAGATCCTAGGGGCAAGTAGCAGGAAGTACTTAGTGTCAAGCATGGGAAAATCAGGAAGTCCAGGCAGTTCCAAAAAATAAAAGCTTATTGCAAGCTTACAAGAATCTGAACTACTAACAGTCAAAGCCAATATGTGGTAGATAAGAGTCAATGGAATTCAAGGTGGGCTGGACTTATATCTCTTCTGGGTGCAAAGGAACTCGAGACTGATGATGAATTTGACCCCTCTCTCAGGTTCAACCTGGTCATCTTCTACACCACGGGTGTCAAACTTGCCATGTCACGTTGCCATTACATGATGTTTTGTGACAGTTTTCCCATTTACGGAGCTGGGGTGGGCATGGACTGCACGTGACATATCTGGCCTGTGACATTTTGTGGTGTTTTTCCCATTCATGGAACTGGAGTAGGCGTGGCCTGCGTGTGATGCATCCAGCCTGCAGGCTGCCAGTTTGACACCCCTGTTCTACACCACATGCTTCTAACAACTCCACTACCTTGTTTGTCAGTCATGAGTATGGAGTACTTCCATGCCTCCCATCTATCACAGACAACTTGCAAAATGGTTAAACCCTCCATTCTAGGCACCCACCTATTCTTGCTAAGAGCACCTCACATATTAAGGGCATACTACTACCTGTTTTTGCCAACAACATGTACTGTTAAGTGATAAAACAAAATTGAGGGAATGTACCAATTACTTCTTATATTAAATCTGAATGAATGATTCCACTTTCCAGCCTCATCTAAGGCAGAACAGGGCTTGGAGATTAAGGATAAGGGATTTATGCTATAATGCTATTTTGCTGACTCAAGGACTGGAGGAATGTCTATCAACTGACAGCCGTGACAAGGGGGGGGCTTTTGCACATGTTCGCCTAGTGCGCCAGTTGCAGCCTTTCCTGGACAGAGATGCCCTGCGCACAGCCACTCAAGCTCTCAATGTCTCTCGGTTGGACTACTGCAATGCCCTCTACATGGGGCTGCCCTTGGGGTGCACCCGGAGGCTACAGCTAGTCCAAAATGCGGCCGTGCAGGTGGTTATGGGAGCTTCCCACTACTCCCGGGCAACACCTGTCCTGCGCGAGCTGCACTGGCTACAGGTGGCCTCCCGGATCCGCTTCAAGGTGCTGGTACTTACCTATAAAGCCCTTCATGGCATGGGCCCAAGGTACTCATAGAACCACCTTCTACTGGCCTCCCACCGCCCTGTGCAGTCCCATAGAGCGGCCCTCCTCCAGGTGCCGTTGGCCAGACAATGTTGGCTGACGACCCCCAGGATGAGGGCATTCTCTGTGGCCGCACTGACCCTCTGGAATGGCCTGCCCACTGAGCTCCGAACGGCCCCAGATCTCCGCACTTTCCATACTGGTTTGAAGACTTGGCTATTCCATCAAATTCTCTGACCGGGTACAAGGTTTTAAAAAATTGGGGATTTTAAAATCGAATTGTTTTTTAGTTCTGATTGTCTGTTTTTATTGTTGTGAGTCTACGGGAGAAGGGCAGCATATAAATTTTATAAAATAAATAAATAAATAAATATTAATGCATCCATGAGAAAGAGCCCACTGGCTCTGTAAATAGTTTTGCATGGATACACGGAGATCTGCAAGTGGGAATTACTTTGAACAGAGAATCTAGGACTAGTCTGCTAGCTCCTTTCTTTATTAAGACAGTGGCTTCAAGTAAGCCATCATAACTGACAATGATTCCATACCTCAGGAAGGTCCATTGCTCTGCACCAGGGAGTCTACACACAGGTTGGAACCAACCACCCAGCTATGCTAGCAATGCAAACATGCCAGTCCCACCTATGTATTAACTCACTTATTCCCTCATCCAAAAGAGAGTTATTAATGATCATCAACCATGGTTGAGCTGGTGCACTTCAACAGGCAGTGTTATATATGCCACCTTTTGCTCCTGGAGAAAAGACAAGATATATTGGTCTATAAAATATTCCAGCTTTAAATGATAGCTGCCTAAGGCCACCACATCTACATTGTCTATGTATGCATATATATGTGTGTAATAAAATTAATATCCTAGTAATATTACCAGCCTGAAAGTAATATAATCCTTTCAAGTTATAGCTATTGACAATTATTTCTATATGTTCAGATAATATGCCAACAGAATTGCCTGCAGCTAATACTGAAACAACAGGCGACATATTACAATTCCTATAATTAAGTGAAGATTGCTCATAGTACGGATTATTCTTACCTGGGCCTTCCACACTTCCCATAACTGATTATATCCTTTGAATATACTTCTGGGAATAGAGAAATGCAAATAAACCTTTAAAAATTCAGGAAGTTGTTTCTGAAAGAACATTCCCACTTTGTTAGATAATCACAATAGATTTAGTGTACCCATGAATTTACTATCATATACTTATAATCTCTTCCTTATATAGGATAATTTAAATGTGAAGGAAACTCGAGCCATTTTATTTTGAAACATTGACCCAGAAGAATAACATGAAGATGTATCAGGGCCAAAATGAAATCTTAAACAACTTCCTATTTGCTCTCTATGATATAATGTACCATTCAGTCTCATGTATCCTGTACAGCTTGTCATCATGCTGTGGAGGTTATTCACCAAAAGAAACTTTAGAAACTAGTGACACACATTCATAGCAGGAAAAGCAACACAGGTTATGTCTATATCAGGGCAATTTTTTTTAAAGCTACCTTAGATACAGGCTTCACCAGAGCTAAGACTGAAGATGGACATAGTAACCTGCAGTCCAAAATTAATGTTGAAAACAACACAGGATGTGCTTATTTTGCATTCATTTTATCTAGGACAAATGTTTGTCTGATAAATAGGTTTGTATAGCTGCCCAACAGATATATAGGTGACCATGTAAATTAGCATAGGCTGGAAAAAATGACAGTTTGGCCCATGATTATCCAGTGGGCTTTATAACACAGTAAAGGTTTCCACAGGGGGCTCCTTAAACCCACTTATACCATCTAAATAGTATACCACAGCAACTATTTGGAGACGTAGACCTCCCAACTCTCATTAGTGAGATTATGTGCAATATTATCGGTGCACTTTTACTTAGAACAGTATTCAGTGAATTAGTTGTATTTAAAAAATAGTGTATGAAAGAAATTCAGAATCTGTATCCCCATATTTCACCTGTACAGTGTATGTTGCTGCTAGTATTGGTTGATCTCCATATTGGGTACCTCTACATATGAAACCTAGGTATATTATCATTTCAATTTGCACAGTCTGAGTCATAGCAAATCCAAGGATGAGACTGTGGCCTCTGTACAGTATTTGACAGTTAATTGAATCATACAGCAACATCTGTGATGAAACTTCATCATGTAGCAATAGCAATAGCACTTGGACTTATATAGCACTTCACAGTGCTTTTCAGCTCTTTCTAAGCAGTTTTACAGAGTCAGCATATCGCCCCAACAATCATTTTACCAACCCAAGAAGTATGGAAGGCTGAGTCAACCTTGAGCTGTGAGAATCAAACTGCTGAACTGCTGGGACTCGGCAGTCAGCAGAAGTAGCCTGCAGTACTGCACCATCAGGGCTCTTACCACAGTGTAATGTGTTTGTGTTAGGATTGGTAGAGGATCATTGTTCTTGTATAGATGAATAATGATTCTCCTTCCAGGTTTTTATGGTTTAAAACTGAGTTTAAAAGAAGGATGCTATGGTAAAATGACTGTTTTGTATTCAGGTGAATTACCAGAGATTTATTCATAATATTTATGTCCCAATTTTTTCTGGGAGTTGCTCATGGTGCCTTATCTGTTTATTTAGCAACCTTAAGAGACTGGCAAAGAAATCATTCTTTGAAATTCATAACAGAAATTGGGATTGAGAACTGGATCTAGCTTCAGGTAGTCCTCGACTTATGACCACAACTGACCTCCAGCAAGTTTCTGTTGCTAAGTGAGACATTTGTTAAGTGAGTTTTTGCCCCATTTTACAACCTTTCTTGCCACGGATGTTAAGTGAATCATTGCAGTTGATAAGTCAGTGACATAAATATTAAGTGAATCTGGCTTCCCCATTGACTTTGCTTGTCAGAAGATCATAAAGGAGGATCACAGGACCCTGGGGTCATAAATATGAACCACTTGCCAAGCATCTGACTGTTGATCAGGTTAATATGGGACTACTACAAAGGTCGTAAGTGTGAAAAATGGTCATAAGCCACATTTCTCAGTGCCCTTGTAACTTTGAACAGTCACTAAATGAACTGTTGTAAGTCAAGGACTACCTGTATTTCTATTATTTTCTCTGCAACAGGAAGCTCATCTATAAAACTGCACACTTGCAAGCAAGCTTCTCTCCTTGTTCGTGGCCACAACAGAGCAGGAGGCTAAGTGAGAGTGTCAGGATACTCCCATCACTACCCAGGCAGCTGCATTCTGCACCAACTGAAGCCTCAGAGTGTACTTCACGGGCAACTCCATGTAGAGAGCAGTGCAGTAGTCGATCCGGGAGGTCACGAGTACATGAGTGACTGTACGGAAGTCAGCAGGGGTCAGGTAGGGGTGTAATTGGTGCACCAGACAAATCTGTGCAAATGCCCCCCTGGTCACGGTCGCAACATGATCTTCCAAAGTCAACTGTGAAGCCAGGAGGATGCCTAAATTGTGCACCCTTTCAACAGGGGACAATACCTCACTCCCTATGACCAACGATGGAATATTCCCTTGGAACCGAGATGCCGGTACCCACAGCCACTCCATCTTGGCGGGGTTGAGCTGAAGCCTGTTCCTCCCCTTCCAGAGCCGCACCGCTTCCAGGCACTGGGACATCACATCGAGGGCATCACTAGGCGCGACCAATGCCTCTGATGTGCCACCACACTCTCAACAACCTTCACCATAAAACAAAGGTTGGAGACAGGACAAAAGTTATTCAAAGTAGCTGGATCCAGGGTAGGCTTTTTGAGGAGGGGGTGGATATAAAAAGTTGGTGATGATACTTCACCCCGAAACCACAGATGATCTCCCCCAATGGCTTCATATAGATGTTGAACAAAAGGGGAGAAAGGACTGACCCCTGAGGTACCCCACGTGTGAGGGACCTTCAGGCCGACCTCTGTCCCTCTGCCAACACCACATGCGCATGCCCCGAGAGGTAGGAGGTGAACCACTGAAGAATGGTTCCTCCCACTCCCAATCCCTCAAGGCGCCACAGTAAGATACCACGGCCACAATGGTATTGAAAGCTGCCGAAAGATCTAATAGGACCAGACAGAGAAATATCCCTTGTTCTGAGCCCTCCAGAGGTCATCCACCAGCACGACCAATGCCTCTGTGCTGTACCCGGGCCTAAAACCCGACTGGTACGGGTCCAGATGTAATGTTTCATCCGGGACCAATGGGAGGGGGGGGTGGCAAAATGGAAGCCCAGCCTAAGGAGATAATGATCGGTCCATGACAGGGGTTGGAAAACTGGCATACCCTCACCGAACTCACTACGCCACTGCTACGAGACAAAAACCAGATCGGGTGTGTGTCCCCCCATATGAGTCGGGTCCTGTATTATCTGGGTCAGGTCCATGGCTGCCATGGAAGCCATGGACTCCCAGGCCGCTCCTGACGCCACCCCCAGGGATGGTAGGTTAAAGTCCCCCAGCACAATAAGTCTGGGGAACTCAACCACCAACCCCGATATGGCGTCTAGCAGCCCGGACAGGGCCGATGATATGGAGCTGGGAGATAGGTACATAATCAACAAGGCCAACTGACCTTGCAGTTCCCAACTCATGAGAAGGGATTCACAGCTGTCTATCTGAGGAGCAGTGACCTCCCGCAGACCATGGGTCTCCCTAATAACAACCGCCACCCCAGCCCACCTCTTCCCTGGGCCCTCAGCTGGTGTAGCACTCAAAAACCCAGTGGGCAAAGCTCATTCAGAGGGACCCCTCCCTCCGAGCCCAGCCAGGTTTCCGTAATGCAAGCCAGGTCTGTGTTTTCCTCCTCAATTAGTTCATTGATGAGGGGAGCCTTGTTAACCACGGACCTGGCATTGAAGTAGACCAGCCTAAGCCCAGGGGTCCTCTCTCTTAGACCCCCAGGGAAACAGGAGATATCCAGGGTCCAGAGCGGTCCACCACACGCAAAACGTGGGGGCGTGCTCCCGACCACCGACACCACCTCCCCTTTGTCCTACCGCAGCCATTCCCCATCACAGTCTTACAAAGCAACAGAAATTTTGGGTTCTGTTGTGGCCTTTAAGTCCAGGACTACCTGTAATTTCTTATTGAAATAGCTGAATATACATCATGGACAATGGATCTTTTATTCAGAAATATATTTTTCATGGTCAAAAGTGGACTTCCTGACATTCATACAACTTGCAATTATATCTATATAAAAGGCACAAGGTGTAAAGAAATAATGCCATGGGAACAAAGGATAGATCAAATGAACCGACCCAAACCAAGGGTGAAAGAACACTTTCTGTTACTGACATACAAACTGCACAATCGCATCAGCCCTAGCTGTCTGGTGGAAAACAAATATTCATCGTGTAGAACAAGCTTCTTCAATCTGTTATATTGCAGATGTGTGAGGCAACAACTCCCAGCTACCCTGTCCATGAGGAACTGTGAGAATGGCATTTGCATTCCATCTGGGAAGCACCAGGGAAGATTGTATTAAAAATATTAAAAAGTAGGTGACTGAAATTCAAATATGAGGGTGTTTTAGATTTCAATGTTATACCAGCATTCTTAGATGCATGGAGAAATTGTCATCTACGAAGACCAGAGAAACAAACTGCAGGTGGTTATGAAACAGTTCAAAATCAGAATGGTGTCTGCTTACCATGAGAAAGTTTTGCTTTGCTGTGTCTTGCCCTTGCTCGCTTGTCTGCCATCTCTCCTCAATCACATTTACCCATGCCATGTGGCAGGAAAGCCACATTGTAGGTCCCATCCATGAAGGAATGTCCTCTGACAGGACCCTGGGGTGCGGCACCAGCCCTTTGGAATATTATTCCTCCAAGATTAGATTGTCCACTATCTTGTTGGCTTCTGAAAGGATCTGAAGTCATGGCTTTGTCAGCTTGCCTCTGTGGGTATGGAGTCTGCAAAGTGGCTAGGGAAATTGAGTGCGCTCTCTGACAGATGGTTTTTTTTGTAACAGGTTTTAATCATTTAATATGTTTTTTTTAGTGTTTGCAGGAATTTTTCTCATCTTTTTGGTTATTTTGACATATTGTTTATGTTTTTAACTTAGTACTCCACTCAGAGTTACATACTTCCACAGCTTGTGATTTCCCTTGTGGCTGTACTATCAGAAAGGTGCCCTATTTGGGGTCCTTTGGTTTTGACAAAAAATCAGTCACCACTGTTGAGAGAAAACCTCCTCTCTGCTTCCTTAGACTTTAGGGACCAAGTATCTAACGTAGAGTTTTTCTGATAGTACCACCAATCTTTAAGCAGGAAGAAACAAACCAGTTTGATTGAAGCAGCATTGTGCCATTGATATATAAGCTGTCTCCCTTTTATATCTGCATTGTGATGTTACTCAAATGCCAAGGGGAGGAACTAGCAGGACAATAGTGCCATGCAACCTTTGTTATTTTAAACCTCCATGAGATGGAATTACAGCTTGATATCTCCTGCTTATTTGTTCTGTGTCGAACAAAGATTGCTTCATAGAATACATAATATGTCTCATCAAACTCAACATATACATTTTCCCCTGAAAAGGGTAATGCATTAAGTAGCAGAAACATGCTCTCAAATATGGCTGGGACAGTCTGCTCATTTGATACATTCAACTGAATGTATAAATAAAGTATACAACACTATACTGATAGACTGCTGATAACAGTGATGCAACAGAAAGAGAAAAGGCCAATCAGGACCCCTATCTTTGCAGCTCTATGTCTACATTGCAAATGTTTTTGGATAACTGTCAACGATATGTTATCCCTTTTTTCCATTGCATGTTCCAATGATAATAGGCATGTGTTTTGTTAAATTGTTTAACATCGCCTTAGTACAAGATAGATTTCATGTCTGCCAATATGAAGTTTACTGAGAAGTTTACTGAGAAGTTTACTGAGTGCAGATGATCGTAAATGCAAGAGCTTTGAATGTCTGCTCAGTTTCCAGGAGCTTTTGGCAAAATCCAACCTTGGCTTAACTGACCTTAAAAACTTTCTCTGGGTTGTGGGGTTCATTTGGAGCAGCTCTCAGGACTGAAACTTAAACTACTTCTGCTAAACTAACAAACCACATAAGTCTTGGCTGAACACTGAACTTAAACTATGCCTAACCAAACACGATCAAGTCAGGTTTCCTTGATTCCAGCAGTAGAGTAGGCAAATCTACATCAGCTGGAGGACAGAAATATTTCTTCAGAGTTTGGAACCAACAGGAAAGCTTTTGCGTTCATTTCTAAAAAATTATCGTTTCCATTCATGTAGGCTTTCTTAAACAGTCCAGTTGCAATAAAAGAAGGAATGGTTGTTTGTCACCTAGTACAGATGAGAAAGATAATGTTTGTAGCACATTAAGAGTTAGGACTGCAAGTTATGTAGTAGTATCTCAAGATAGTTACACAGGGGTAAATATTGGTTCTAAGAGTTGCCCAACTATGTTAGATGCTGATAACAAGAAGAAGAAATTCATATTTTTTACTAGCTTATAAAAGCCTTCTTTTTCAACCCCTAATTTGCTTCCAATGGTTGATGCTTTTACCTACTAGATTAGTAATCATATTCCAGTTTTCCTTATGTTTATAATGGGAACTTTTTGGTTTGTTTCTCAAATTCATTTAAATTAAGTTTCTGGGTAGTTTTATCATAAGCCAGGAACAGAGTTAAGACTTATCTGGAAATAATTGTCCTGGAGCAAAAAGTATCCTCATGCCTATATTGTTTTTGGCTTGACATGGCTTCTTAGGCTACATCTGAGAAGTTTTAATTCCAAATAAAGCATATCTTTAGAATCCAAAAGCAAAGGAACAGAGCTAGTAAATATTTCATATCATTTTCATTACTCGTATACCACACATTCCTGAAAAAGGCTCAAGGGGCAGTTAACACCGTCAACATAAAACAAAATAACAAGTCAAGCCCCCAGGTACTCATAGAATGACAAAAATCAAAAAAGGATTTAAAAACTGAAACATTCAAATGTAATTTTTCCCACAAACCCTACCTTCATTCATAGCAAACCTGTGCCAGGCAGAAGGGGAAGGACTTGAACAGTGAAGAGGAACAAAGCTAACAGATCCCTGTTGGTTCCAGAGAGTTAGGGCAGCTACACCATTTTCAAAGTCCATCAGAAGGCACTCCCTAAGTGTGATAAAATGCATAATAGATTTTGGGAATTCAGAGGAGGAACAAGACAGTGAATATGGGAAACGGAATAATTTACAGAAGTGTCCAGGGAGGAAAAGCAGGAGGTCCAGAGTAATTTTGCCTCAATTACACTTTGTTGTTCAAAAAACAACAAAGTGGTTTTTTTTAACACAAGTTGTCCCAAAAAAAAAAAAAAACCTTACTTTGGGAAGTTTTTTCAGACTAATGTCAAGCCCTGAGAGACTGGTAAATTCAGGAAACAAGAAGTCCTGGAAAGGACTTTTATAACCAGAGAGTAATATAACAGAATGTAATAATCCTCTCTCAACCAGTTTCATTGATTGTGGATGATTGTGGATTAGACTGACCAACCTGGCATTTAATAGCAGCAGCCAAAATACCTGCGGTTGAAGCAGTGGTGAAATCCAAATTTTTTTACTACCGGTTCTGTGGGCGTGGTGTGGCTTGGTGGACATGGCTTGGTGGGCGTGGCAGGGGAAGGATACTGCTAGATCTCCATTCCCACCCCACTCCAGGAGAAGGATATTGCAAAATCCCCATTCCCACCCCACTCTGGGGCCAGCCAGCAATGGTATTTGCCGGTTCTCTGAACTAGTCAAAATTTCCGCTACCGGTTCTCTAAACTGCTCAAAATTTCCACTGCTGGTTCTCCAGAACCTGTCAGAACCTGCTGGATTTCACCCCTGAGTTGAAGGATGTACTGTAGATCTCTGGCTCCTGGTGTGAGAACGCAAGAAAAAGGAATGAGTCAAATGTACTAAACCTACCTTCCATGGGTACATTCACTCTCAGGGCCTCTTGTCTGTCACCAAAACTCCATTCCCTTACAACCATCTGCTCTTACTGGCCAGCACTTCCCTCCAGCCAAGGAATTCCTCAGATATCTAGCACAGGTCACACAGGCGAATGGCAGATCTTGACTTTGCACTTTATCCATCATCCATACTGGCCGCTTTCTATTTCCCTTGTGCAAAAAGAGATTATGTCACCCACCTCCCACTCCCAGCTCATTGCAAATGCACCCTGCATCAATTCCAGGCTTCAGTCTCATTCCAACCAATAAGAAAAGGACCAGGCAGCTGGGAAACACACATTTCCATATCAGCTTGTAGAATCCTTCAGGTCCCATCAGGGTGTGATATAAATTAGTCAGACTTAGATTTATTAATAACTGCAAATAGGCTCCGATATGCATAACTCTTCAATATGTTCCAGCTTGAATGTATGTTCATCCAAGGAGGTTTTTTTTTTGTCAAGTTACCAAGCCTTGGTAAATAGGTCAAAGCACAAAGTTATGATTTCACTCCTAAGAATGTACTTAGCAATCATAGACTCATTTTTCTTTGGCAAAAGGAATGCCACACAAACCTGCCAATTTTTCTTTAATCAAGTTGTTGTGCTTGAAACAAAGGAGACAAATAGCATACACGAGTTTTTTTAAGAAATAGAGTAATAAAAGAACAGTTCTCATGTCCTATTAAGGAATGAAGAAATTGTAAACGTATAAAAAGTTAAATCAAAAGCATATTTGTATTTTGCATCTTGCTTAATTTGCTTCCTGTTCTGTCCTGGGTATATGTGAATGTGAGGAAGAAAGAATTACATTGACATTAGCATATCCTGGAAGATGGGTCTGTAACAATTACTGTGTTTTCCCAAAAATAAGACCCTGTCTTATATTTTTTTGAACCCTGAAATAAGCCATTGGCCTTATTTTCTGGGAGGCCTTGTTATTTTGGGACGCATGGAGAAAACGAGAGGAAATGGCGGGAACCGACTGTGCATGCATTTAAATATTTTCAGGCAGGTCTTATTTTCAGGAGGGGGGTTATTTTAGCACATGCGCTCAAAATCCCGACAGGGCTTATTATCAGGGGTTGTCTTATTTTCGGGGAAACAGGGTAGCAACAAATAATCCATGGAAAGGAGGGCAGGAGGGAGGGAGAGAGAGAAAGAGAAAGAGAAAAAGAAAGAAAGAAAGAAAAAGAAGGAAGGAAGGAAAGAAAGAAAGAAAGAGAAAAAGAAAGAGAGGTGGAGAGAGGGAGAGAGGGGGGGGGAAAGAAAGTTCTGTGCTCTATTGGAAAATATAGACAAGATCTGAATCATGTACCCATCTGCAAATGCTTTGAGATTTTGAAAGATTGAGAAGAACGGAGGTCTCAAAGAAACATCAAAGATACCCAGTTTTAAACTAATCAGCAGACACTTGGGACTCCGGACAGGAAAATACAAACATAGAAAGCATGGGAAAATGACAGGCATGCTCTTTATTTGTTTTGTGTCCATAGAGAGGTTTGTTTATGTGATTAAAAAAAAACAACCCACAGCCCTTTAAATGTGATTTGAGTAACTCATCAGTCACCATTTGAGTCTGTATTTTATAGTAGCTGTTTGCCATGACTCCTTGGCAACCAAATGCCAGGTTTACTCTCAGGGGTTTGTACAATACACAGGATGATTCATGAAATGGTTAATTGCTTCATTCAGAGCACAAGCCTGGCTGTACTCCAGTACATATAAACAAAAGCCATCCCAATTGCTTTGCTGAGTGACACTGTGTGTGGTACAGGAAGTTGCATGGGGAATTGGTCAAACCATCTTGTGTTACTGTAATTAATTAGTCATCAAGTGCTTTCCTCCTCAGCTTAGCAACCCAGTAATATAGTTTAAGATCCATCCCCATGTACGGATACATCCAACTGCAGGCTTGTCTTCTGGGAGAGGAGCAATAGTTATTTATCTTCCCGGCAACAAGAAAAAGGTTTAACCCCTGCTCTCCATAGCATGGTTTTGCTCTCTTCTTCCTTCATCCCCCACCAATGGCTGCAATTTTAAAAACCTGCACAAATATTAATGCACATTTAATAAACAATTCAGCTTGGCTATGCGCATCACCTCAGTGTCTTGAGAATGAATCATTGGCTGTCTTTTCTATGGAAAAATAAAACCACTTAGGAGACTGAAACCAGCTCATGGGATGAACATTGATTAAGGGATGTGTAGGGCACAAAGAAAGATACACACACACACACACACACACACACACACACACACACAAATACACAGAGATAAAAGAAAAGACATCTTTCTGATATGGTATTGTTTTAAAAATTAAAGAGTAGCATTCCAGAATACCTTCAAGCCAGAAACAGTTGGAGATAGAAGGGGAAAAGATAAAGGGCCAAAGACAATTTTCTACAATGTGCTCATGTCTGTGGCTAACACAGTTTCCACTATCCCCAACCAGCGATCATGCTGGCTGGGAATTATGAGACTTAAAGCCTCACAGATATGGATGGGGATGCTTCACTGGAAGCTCAGAATTGACACTCTCAAATCCCGCCAACATATTTCCATTATGCTCCGTTCCATATAACAGAAAGTAATGAGAAGGTAAATCAGCATGACAGTCCGGCTATGAGGAGAATAAAATAAAATCCACTGAGCCAAAAAATGAACAGGTACTTCCAAAATGTATCACACCGAATCTCTAAAGCTGTTATTTTCTTTGAAGGTTACATCCCAATCTTGTTCGTTGTGACTTTTAAATTTCCATGAGGAAAAAGGCAATAATAGAAAATATCCAAGAAAGGATATTTACAGACTTTATATTTACAGGTCTTGTTTTATATTTACAGGTACGAAGATGGATCAAGAGCCCTATGGTTAGCATGGAAAAACATCAGACAAGCAGCCTCAAATATCCGGGCGCCACTGTGATGCACATACCTCAGGGGGAGCCTGACATTGAAGTCCCGTTTTGTCAGATGTGCTTCAATGATCACACGTTTCCAAAAGGGATCATCTCACAGGACTCTGAATCCTGTTCCTGGGAAGGACCCCGAAGCTGCAATGTAAGCAGGCCTCTTTCTTGCATATTGGTGGCTGTACTTAGATTTCTCACCCTAAGAAATGCTCCCTTATTTGTCTGTTTTAATTATTTGGTTTATACTTTATACCCTACATTTCTATTCAGCCAGACACCTGTGGTAACTTAATACAGTACAACTAAGGGCTCCCAAATACATGCTAAAAACCAGTGCTAAAATAATTAGCAATTAAAGGCTGCCAAAAGAGACATGGCATTGCTTCTCTTTGAAAGGCAGTATGAATGAGGAAAAGGCCTAATGTACCTGGTGCATTTCATAATTTAGGAACCGGGCAGGAAAGGGACCTTGTTCAAAAATCCCCCAAAGAGTCTCTGAAACATATATTTCTTCAGAAAGGCTTGACTTCTACATTTTATAGTCAGAACGTGATCATAAAGGAACATAGTAAACTTACAGGGATGGAAATGGAGCCGCAGCTCACTGATGCAAGAGTGAGGCAGATCTTTCAAAAGCAGTTCAGTTTCTCACGAAATCCACAGTCCAGTCTTTATTGTCTATGTTGATTCTGCATTGAAAGACAATGTCGGGTGGAAGAACATGTTCTTTCGGCTTCCCCATATCTTACCATCTCTTGACCCAATCAGTGTAGCACCTTTCTGTTTGTATTGTGTGAAAGGGCTCCTTACAGGTCATGTGAACGATTCTGCTAGAGATTCTAGAGAAATGTTAAGAGGCAGGGGAGACAACAGTATTGTTTAATAAAAATGAAACAGTAAACACTGTGATCCGGTTTAAAGCATTACCTGGGGTCTTAATGGGAACATGGAAATTTAAAGCAAATGAATTGCTTCCCCCCTTCTCCATATATATATATATATATATATTCATAATTTGCACTAATGTGGGTAGTTGTTTTGACTAAATGTGTTTGTATTTAAGACAGCAGTTGTAGTCAATAAACCAGTGTAACTAACTGAACTTTATATTAAAACTAGGCCAACTGTTAAGTTATTCATCCAAGCATGATTAACTAAACTATTATTTGGTGCAATGTATTGTCAGAAGAATAATTTACATCCAGATTTTGTGGCATATGAGATTCATTCTCCAAGCAATTTTAATCATATGTCATAGGGCCTAGTAGCATTACTCCATTCCAAGAAGTTGTAGACAATTTGCCTTCCAGCTTTGATGACTTCAAAATTGATTGGAGAAATTCAAGGGGGTATAGAGGTATCAAGATGTATATGTCTGAAGATTTAATGTAACTCATGAGGCCCCAAGCTTCCAAAGATCAGTCCCAAGGGATTAATGGTGAGCGAGGGAAACAATTTTAATTAAGTTTACAACTCCCCAAAAGAATGTGGTTGGCCACTGTGAGAAACAAATTATTGAAATAAGTAGCCCTTGGTCTGATCCACCAGCATTATTCTGATACTCAACTTCAAGATAAAGTTCAGTTCATTCTTGAGTTCATGTTGGTTTATGCATTCATAAAATAGGGACTATAGCCATTATAACATTATTAATGATGAAACTGGTATAGTGAATTTGCCAATAAACAAATGATTATATATTCCTGGGGCCTCAAGGCAACAGAAGTCCAGGTCTCCCTGACCAAAAAAAAAAAGAAAATCTCCAAAGCTTAGCTGACTGGGCTAAGACTATTTGAATGGTATGGAATAATACACATTTCCATTGAAAATTAAGAAGGAGTTTGTGTGCCTTAAATCCAGAACTTGAAATTATCTGATTGCACCACTGGTGGTGTCACAAAAAACTGAGTGTAATGTGTAAGCCTAATGTCGGCCTAGCTAGAATCCACTGGAAGTCCTGGGGTAAAATTTTGAACTTTCAGAGACACCCAAGATAAGTCATTCAAACAGGGTAGGATGATAGTCATGGCTGTCAAATAGCCCTTGAAAACTCCAATCTATTCAGAATGAATAGAGTCAACAGAAAGTGTGCAAATGTTTCAGTTTATGTAAAGAAAAAATACCTTTGCACAGAATTTCAGGAACTGGAGCATGGTGGTTTTTTTGAATGTGTTTGAGTAAAAATAAAAGGAGAGAGAAACTAACATGATGCCATTGTGGGAGCTTATTATACACTGTAGAAGTAATTTCTTCTGCATCAGAAGATAAGTCTTTCACGAAACAGTGATAATGGGAATCCAAATTAATTTGACATCTTTGGGAATATAATACTGCCCAAGAGTCAGAGATATGACAAATGTTTGCCCTTTCTTGTTGATAACTTTGTCTCTCAGAAAGTAAAAGAAAGAAAAGAGATTCTACTACTCTGGACTAAATCCTTACCAAATTGAAGGAATTTTTTCAAGAAAGGAAGGTGAATGGGTACCTTGGGGTGAAAGCAATCATTATCACTGAAGTCATTATATCCAGAGGGAGGAATTGAAAAGAACCAGGCCAATATATTGGATTCCAGAAAAGTAAATTTTGGTGAAATCCAAGGGAAGGTAGGTAAGATCTAATATTGCTAAAGGAGAAAAGTGTCTGGGAGTGATGGAAAATTCTGTAAAATAAGATATGGAAAGCACAATCACAATTTCTGAAAGAATGGAAAATTTGAGAAATTTCAAGAAGTCATCACAGATAGAAGTAGAGCTTTCTAAAATACTCAGCAGAAATAACGACATATACAGGAAATGGAAAGGAGGAACACATAAGCAAAGAAGAAATAAGATAGTCTCCAGAAACATAGGAACTGCAGCAGGTAAGTTAAAGCTCAAAATGAGTTGAGACTAGCAAGTGATACAAAACACCAAAAAAGAGTTATATGGGTACATTAGAAACATGTAAAGGAAAACTAGAGAACATGCAGGTCGGTTAAATGAAGGAAGTGGTGAATTGACAATGGGGAATGGGAAAAGGCAGAATTTACATTTTACATCTGTCTTCTCTTAGAAGGGTGATGGAAATCTAGCTGATCATTATCACTGTATACACTCCTGGAAGAAAGGGGAAGCTGCAACTTAGGACAGAAAAAGAAAACCTATGAAACAGGGATGTCAAACTCGCGGCATCATGGCAGGGTCACGTGATGTATCTGGATTTTTTCTCCCCTTTGCTAAACCGGACGTGGGCATGGCCAGTGCATGATGCATCTGGCCCACGGGCCATGAATTTGACAGCCCTGCTATAAAACTATTTGAGAGCCAGTTTGGTGTACAATAATGATTAGAGACACCCAGCCAGTAACTGAGAAGCTATGAGTTCTAGTCATCCTGCCTTAGACAGAAAGTCAGCTGGATGACATCGACTCTCTTGCTCTCTCTCAGCCTGAGGAAGAAGACAAGGACAAACTACTTCTGAAAATGTTTTCAAGAAAATTACAGGGTCATGTCCAGGCAGTCCGCAGTAGCCAGGATTGACTCAAAGACATACATATACAAATACAAATAAGCTTAGCTAATTTCAATAAATTCAAGTATCCAAGGCCAGAGTACATCCAAAGAATGATCATTAATGGTCCCAGTTCAGAGCGATAGGGCTCTGTCCCTTCTTGTCCAATTTTTGTACTTGAGCCAACAGCATAAAATAGCTGCTGAAAAAGCAAATGCTATTTCTGGCTGTATTAACAGGAACGTAGAATCCAGTCCACAAATTATAACTATACTACATTTATTTGTCCTGGTCAGATCTCACTTACAATACTGATTCCAGTTCCTGGGCCCCACAGTTTTAAAAATGGAATGACAAATTGGAGCAAGTTCATAGGATGACTGTCGAGATGGTGGAAATCAAACCTCCTGAGGAACAATCAAAGGATCTGGTTATTCAACAGAAGACAAAACATGAAAGCAAGTTTCAAACATTTGAAAAGTAGTTGCATGGGAGAGAGGCTGTAGCCCCAAAGGGCAAAACCAAAAACAATATATTCAAACTACTAGGAAGTGATTTACGTTAGACATTAGAAGGAACATCTTGGCTGTATGAAGTGTCAGTCATTGGAGCAGGCTTCCTCTTGACATACAGTAATGAGACTTCCTTTCCTTATATAGGGGCATGATAGCTCAGTGGTTAAAGACATTGAGCTTGTCAACCAGGGTTTGAGACCCGACTGCCGTGTGACAGGGAGACTTGTTACTTTCCTCAGCTCCTGCCCGCCAAGCAATTTGACTGCATGCAAATGCAAGTTGATAAAGAGGTACCACTTTGGTGGGAAGGTAAACAGCATTAAGTGTGCTTCGACGTATAGTCGTGCTGGCCACATGGCATGGAAGTGTCTTTGGACAATGTTGGCTTCCTTGGCTAAGAAACAGAGATTAGTACCATCCCTTAGAGTCGGACATGACTGGACAGAGAAAACTTTTACCTTTTACCTCATCAGAGGTTAATGAGATTTGTCAGAGGTTTGTCACTGATCTGCTAGAATCTAGAGCAGGGGTGTCAAACTGGTGCCCCATGGGCCAGATGCATCACGCACAGGCCATGCCCACACCAGCTCTGCAAAGGGAAAAAACATCGTGAAACATCACATGTTGGCAATGTGACACGGCAAGTTTGACACGTATGATCTAGAAGATCTTCTGTTAAGCAGTAGGTTGAATTAAATGGACAATAAATCCCCTTCCAACTGTATGAATCCATGAATTAAAGCTGCATCCCTACACAGACCTCTCTGGTAAGATGTCCTCTTCTGCTCGACAAAACTTATTTCTGAGTAGATGTGCACAGGACTGTTCTATTGTTACAGCAATCTTATTATAAGAATAGAATCCATTGGGTAAATGAACCTTTATTTGTCATAATTAATATCCAAAGGCACTTTTTTTTCTATGTGTGCATTCTGGAGTCTAAATTCAGGTTTCTCAGACAGCGGAAGTTCACACTGTGAAGAAGTCATCAAGTAAAATGCTGAATGGACAAATCTCAAAACAACTGAGCTGTTTGGGCTTGGGTGGGAAATCTGACAACAAATTGAAGTCATGGAAGGAGAAGAAAGTGCAGAAGATAATAAAAATGTAGAGTCATATCATCTAATTATTCTTCAAAAGCTAAGCTCTAACAGTAACTTTTCTAACTAATATGGAATTTTACAAAATTAGAGAAATAAAAAAGTCCCTTGTGTAACATTATGCAGGCATTCTTGTGCAAGTTATACAAAGGCACTGCAATAACTGGTTTTTATTATGCTTGTGCGCTCATGGAAAAGTTTTAGCGGAATGTGATTTGCTCCTCAAATTTCTTTCCCTATACTGTAGACGTAAAAGAGGGATTGATTTAGCAGGACTCATTGGAGGTCCTCTGAAGTAGTTTGATTTTCAATAATTCTGGAAGGGGAGCCAAGTTGGTGCACAGTAGTGGTTAAGGTGCTACCCTAGAACTCAGGAGAGTGTGAGACCTGGACCTGCTTTCGGGATGAAAGATAGCTAGGCAACTTTGGGCCAGCCACTCTCCCGTAGCCCAATTCATTTTGCATGGTGTTTGTTGTGAGGACAATAGGAGGTAGGAGTATTAGGTATGCCTTGAGTTATATATATAAAAAGGCAGCATGAAAATATAATAATAATAAGGATAGTAGGCATGGCAATACCTGAAGACCACAGAATAGAAAAGAAGGAACTGGAGAAGATAACAAAACACAAAGACTTGCAAATAGAAATAGAACAATTGTGGCAAAAGAAAGGAAAGATAGTACCAATAATAAAAGATGCAATCCCAAAACAATTGGAGCATGATTTGAACACCATCGGCATTGACAAATTCATCATCAGTCAATTGCAGAAAGCAGCTTTACTTGGAACAGCTTACATCCTGTGACAATTCCTATAACACCATCAAACATCAACATCTGCCTATCCCAGGTCTTTGGAAAGGACTTGATAGGTGGATAAAAATGCCACATCCAGTCTCAACATCTGGCTATCTGTGTGATGGACCATAACAGTAATAATAGCAACATGATTTCCAAAGAGAGGATATTCCTTAACATAGGCATTGTCTCTGTAAAGCAGTACTTATGAGTCAACTTTGGGGAAGTGAGTGATCACCGGCAACTTCTCCCAGGATACACAGGCCAGGCAGGTTGATTGGAGAAGGTAGTCCTTGGGAGTACCTGAATGTAAGCCACAAAGGTTTGTGACCTCCCGCAGTTAGCCATGGGTCCATGCACTTTTCAGGGGTCTCTGAGCATTAACCAAGGTGTACTAGGAATGCTTTTTTTTTTTTTTTTTGGTCAAATATCTGAATCTTCACTGCTACATCTGAATCTTAGTAAGGTTGGTACACTGAATTTATATAATTTGCTCTTAGGACTTCTAACTGTGTCCTAAAACAGGATGTACATTTGAAATGAAGACATAAGAGAAAATGTCAGAATAGTTGCAGAGGTCCTACCTATGCTATCAATTACTGAGCCATCTTAGTCTTCTAGACATCTGCTATATCATCTTGATTTTTGTTAGTTTAGCCTTAAAATTCTGGCAATTGGAGCATGGGATTGATTTGGAGGAATAGGTGGACAGACAGACAGACAGACAGACAGACAGACAGACAGACAGACATGTTGCACAGAATTTTGGAAGACAAAACAGGCAGTTGTGAGTTGGGAAGTGAGTTGTGAGTAGGGAAATACTGATTCATATCCTATCAAGAGTTTTTGACCAAGCTATGAAATATTACATGATTTTGTTTATCCATTTGACTTCTGACTTTACATAAACTTCGTCAATGAAGGTTATACTTAATTCTGCACTTTGTTTTGGTGTATTTCAAAACAAAGGAAATTATGCATTATTATATAATAGAGCCTACTGTGAGTAAGCTAGCTTTGAAAGAGCTAACAAAACAAGTTTGAAGACCAGTTTTCATTTAACTTAATATGGGTGATGTTTTCCTTCTCTAACAACAGGTTATACAACTCTTAGATTAGCATGGGAATGCCTAAGCCCTTCAGGAAGATTGTCTCAGCCAAAATTAACTGTCTTTACTTGCTTGTTTGTTTGTTTACCTTGGAAGTGTAATTAGCAAAATTATAGCAGTGTGATATGCTTATATTAAAAGGAGAGGGGGGAAGAGACAAACTTTTGAGTTTACTGTTTCAGAAAAAAATTATAAAATCAATAACCAGCTCCAAATATTTTCTCCATAGATTCGAAACTTATTTTATTAACTGCTGCAGAAACATGTTTTTAATAGCTGATTCATGTACACAGTTACAAGAAAGTAGACTCCAAGTCATCTAAACTAATCGTTTACTTAGAGTCATCTTGGGTGGGGGGGTTAGACTAGATCGGGGTCCCCAACCTTTCAGACTTCAGGGACCACTAAATTCATAATTTTAAATCTCGTGGACCACTAATATGATCTGCCTAATGACCGGCTGAGTGGGCGTGGCTAGGTGGTCATGTGACTGGGTGGGCATGGCCAACTCGATGTCACTCACATCAAAGGGCGCCTCACAAGAAAGAGTTGGCAGAACAGCTGGCACTGTTCAAATTGGATCTGACCGAGAAGGAGGCTCAGCAGCACCAGTGAGAAGCACCTCACTGAGGACTAGAAGCATAGGCTTTCCAAGCAGAGGGAAGACCTGCAGGAGTGCAAGGGCAGGTACTGGTGCCTGGAGGCTCAGCGGGCTGAGATGGTCAGCCAGTTCCTGGCCATGATGCAGTCCCACTGGAACAAGGCCCTCTGGCTTTTTGCCACCAGCGGCACTTCCCTCCAGTGGTTGGTGACCACTGGACTAGATGACTTACAATGTCCCTTCCAATTCTGTTAATCTTTTTTTTTTTTAAAGCCACTAAACACTCAGGAAGGCCAAAAAAATATCTGGGGTAGAGCATATAGATGGTATGTAGAGGGCTGCACATTTAATCTGTGTTGTCTTCATTTTTTATCAGAAGTTTCAGAAAAAGTGCTTGACACCTAAAAGCACTTCTGACTATCATAAAATATCATACAGCCCCCACCCCTGCAGTCATATGACCACATTGACAAATGGTTGTAGCATCCTGTAATTGCAAATTGCAACTAGTGACTCTTTTAAAAAAAGATTTTCTGTGCAGAAAGCAGCCATTGGATATGCTGGATTCATTTAATGACCACAAGGTTTGCTTCGCGACTGTGATGTCTCACTTTCCAACTGTTGTAAAAACAATGGCAAAATCGAGTCAGGTCACATAATGACCAGCTTATCAATTGCCCTGATGTAGGATCAAAATTCCAGCTCCAATTGTGATTGTAAATCAAGGACAACCTGTATAACTCCTGTGTGAATATTCTGAGGCAAGTGGGACACCTGCACAGTTTCACATTGGATGCTACCAATCTTCCCTTCCCATTTAGCTATGGCACTTGGGTCTCCACAACCAAGTTCTGTTTTGGCCACCAAAGAGAACTAAGCCAGGGAACAAACTCCCCCCCCCCCCCCCCGCTTTCTTAGCTCAAGTATGAGTACAGGCAGTCACTTATAATGGTTCATTTAGTGACCATTCGAATTTACAACGGCACTGCAAAAAGTGACCTAAGACCATTTTTCACACTTATGACCATTGTAGCATCCCCATGGTCACGTGATTTACATTCAGATTAGGTGTGAAATCCAGCAGGTTCTCACAGGTTCTGGAGACTCGGTAGTGGAAATTTTGAGTAGTTCAGAGAACCAGCAAATACCACTTCTGGCTGGTTCCAGGGTGAGGAGAGAATGGGGATTTTGCACTATCCTTCCCCTGCCGTGCCCACCAAGCCACGCCCACCAAGCTACACTACACCCACCAAGCCACGACCACAGAACCGATAGTAAAAAAATTTGGATTTTACCACTGATTCAGATACTTGACAACTGACTCATATTTATGATGGTTGCAGTGCCCCGGGATCATGTGATTCCCTTCGGCGACCTTCTGGCAAGTAAAGTCAATGCGGAAGCCAGAATCACTTAACAACCCTGTTACTAATTTAACAACTGCAGTGATTCACTTAACAAATGTGGTCAGAAAAATCGTAAAGTGGGGCAAAACTCACTTAACAAATTTTTCACTTCACAACATACATTTTGGGTTCAATTGTGGTCCTAAATTGAGGAATAACTTGTAGTGATCTCCTGACAGGCATTGCTCAAGGTTTCTGTTCCTGTCAGTAATCTCTACTGCTTGGGTTTTCTCCTCTCTGAGAAAACGCAGAACTCTGAGGCAAGCATATTCCTCAAAGAACGATTTATTGGATACATCATATTCGCACAACTGGTGAAAACTGACTCTGAAAGTTCCCTCGGTTTTTACCTAATTAAAATGTAAAAGTTCCCCCTCTCCCAAGTCACTGATCATGTTGTCCAATCGAGGTACTGGCCAGTTGCTTGGTTACTTCACTCCTCCTTTGTCCAGCCACCTGTGGAATGTCCTTGGTTCCCACAGGAAAACTTTACAAACCCGCATCTAGCTATTTCCCTCCTCCCTGTTGTGTGGCAACCCCGAAGCCTCAAAAATGGCCTCAGCCAGGTCCGCTTCAGAGTTGACATTTAGTAAGCATGAAGTCTTGGACCAGGGATGGGTTCTACTTACCTTTACTACCAGTTTGCAATGGGAGCGTACGAACACACTGATCATCAATTATGACATCCGGGTGGGTAGGCGGGGTCTCTGGCCGCTTTTACTACCAGTTCTAAAGTACCAGACAGAACCGAGAGCAGCCCACCACTGCCTTGGACTTCCCTGTTGCCTTGTCCTACTTAGTATCTGCCCTTCTTATCTTGCTTCCCCACAGTTGCCTCTGACAGCCAGAGCTCTTTTTTCAGGTGGTGGCAACAATTTTTTTTAATTATTATTTTTATTTATTTATTTTTCAAGCATATATAAGATAATAGGTAAAAGTATAAACATAATTTGAATACATGAAAAAAGTAAGTAAAAAGGATTATTAGGACAGTAGGCACGCTGGTGCACTTATGCACGCCCCTTACAAACCTTTTAGGAATGGGGTCAGGTCAACAGTAGATAGTTTAAGGTTAAAGTAGTGGGGCTTTGGGGAAGAAACCACAGAGTTAGGTAGTGCATTCCAGGCACTGACCACTCTGTTGCTGAAGTTGTATTTTGGTAGTTCCTTTGTAAAAATCCATTAAAAAAGAAACTACTTGAGATGGCAATAGGTGTTTTTTTTTTAAAAAAGCAGTGTCTCCCTTCCCCCTTGCTGTCAAGAGTGTGGAAAACTTCAAAAGATCTCATTTCAACACTATAATGATGTGTGGGAGTAGCCTTGGGGGACAGGAGGAAGAGCCACAGACTAGCAAAACTGATGATAGCCTTGAGAGGTCACCTAGGCAAGAAGGGCAATGGGGAATACTAGTATTCTACCTTTATTAACATAATCTTGAAAGTCTGAAGGTACCCCTCTCACCCCTCACTTTCACTCCAGGTAGTCCTCAATTTACAGCCATTGTTGAGCCCAAAATTTCTGTTGCTAAGTGTGACAGTTGTTAAGTGAATTTTGCCCCGTTTTATGATCTTTCTTGCCACTGTTTGGTTTTATTCGATTTTATTCGATTGTGAAGTGAATCACTGCAGTTGTTAAGTTAGGAACATGGTTGTTAAAGGAATCTGGCTTTCCCATTGACTTGGCTTGAGAGAAGGTTGCCAAGGGGGATCACGTGATCCAGGGATGCTTCATCTGTCATAAATACATGTCAGTTGCCAAGCATCTGAATTTTGATCATGTGACCGTGGGGATGCTGTAATGGCCATAAGTATGAAAAAATGGTTTTAAGTCAGGGGTGAAATCCAGCAGGTTCTAACAGGCTCTGGAGAACCGGTAGCGGAAATTTTGAGCAGTTTGGAGAACTGGCAAATACCACTTCTTGCTGGCCCCAGAGTGGGGTGGGAATGGAGATTTTGCAGTATCCTTCCCCTGGAGTGGGGTGGGAATGGAAATTTTGCAGTATCCTTCCTCTGCCACGCCCACCAAGTCACACCATGCCCACCAAGCCATGCCCACAGAACCAGTAGTAAAAAAAATTGGATTTCACCACTGTCTTAAGTCACTTTTGTTATTATTCTTCACGACCTAGAAAAGAACAATTACCATCATACAGATTACCTGTGTAGCTGAAATAGATCTTTGTAAATTGAAGATTACCTGTACTGAAAACTAAGGAGGATTCCTTCTGAGACTCTTTCCACACCCCCACTCTTTTGGACTCAAATTTTATTGGACCATTGTCTGGATTGCAGCTCTTCCTCCTGTCTCCCAAATTCATTCCCACTTGCCATTGCAAACATAGACCCAGATTAACTATGGTTAATCTGGGTCTATCTCATAACCCAATCTACCTAATCCAGCTGGTGTTATGAGAAATCAAAATAAAGACATCACTCTTCTGTGCACTACTTTGAGTTTTCAATACTGGGGGCTATGGAAAAGTTGAGGGAACAGGGTTTTTTTTTTAAGCTGCAGTTTTTTTAAAGAAATGACATAACATCATATTAGTTGACAGAAGTCATTTTTGTAGGCTGCTGTTAGGTTAGGATGTTTCAACTATTTCAAAAGTTTCCGCACCCTCTCCCCTCCAAAAAATGATGGCAAATTATGCCATCACCATTTGATGCTCTACATTTTGGAGTTTCTGATCTGAGGATACTCTAGGGGGATGAATAAATGGGATTTGGAATTGACACAGGTTCCATTATCTTTGGATCATTCCTTTTTGTCCTAAAAAAGTAGCTGGATATTCAGGGAAAAATAAGTAAATAAATGAATCAATGAAATTTGACACCTGAGTTTTTCTTGAGAAAAGTGTGAGGATAGGCCTGGCAAATTTGTGAAACTGATATTGTGACTTAAGATACCCTCCAAGCACTAAAAAGTCTGGCAGCTCTTTTAAGTTTACAAATTTGTGATTTTCTTTCTTCCTTTTCCCATCTGCCCTAGAAAATGGGTTACATTTTAGCTCATTTGCTCAGCTGCAGAGTTTAGCTATTTCATCTGAAAAGTTAACATGCTATTGGAGAAGCAATTAGAATTTGCCATTTTCAGTGTTCTTCACTGTTAAGTCCAATAGCAGCTGGCATCCAAAGTGTTATGTTTATCTGACTTGGCAAAAGCCTCTAAGTCATCGTTTAACTTGGCAGACCAACACTCTGAAATGGAAAATACAGTTTTGCAGTCAGAGTTTCAAGTTATTTCCTAAATGGTCCCTTTTCAACAACAAGGCTGACAGTTGATATAAACATTGTTCTGATGTGATTTCAGCAGAATCAAGAGTAATCAAGTCTTTGCCTCTGGGGAGGTATAATGGGAGAGAAATATATGTATATAGTGTTTTGTTTGGACATAGAATATAATCTAGTATTGCTTCCTCTATGGCAGCCTTCCCTAGTGGATGATTTCTGCCCTCAAGTAAGTCTTAAGAGCAGAATTCACTGTTCTGTCCTCTCAGCTGGCATTCATCTGAATCTCTGATCCAGTCACATTGCAAAATAGGCTGAAAACAGCCTGAAAGACAGAATAATTACTAGAAAGATCAACAGCTTTTCTGCTTACTTGTTTACAAAAACCTTCATACATGTGTGTTTGCATCCCATATCTGCACTAATCACAGGTAAGTTCACTAACGGCACTGAATGAGTGGTACTTACAACCAATCATCAAGTTGTGACTGTCACAGTACCCCTGCGGTTATGGGAACTTGATTCAAGCACTTAATGATGGTCGCAGTGCCCCATGGTTATGTGATCACCATTCGCAACTTTCCCTGGTGGCTTCCCACAAGCAAAGTCAACAAAGAAGCCAACAGGCAAGGTTGCAGGTCAATCCCTTTTCTCCTGAGGAACCCAGCCATAGGATCTCATACTCAGTAGTGCACCCTAGCCTGCAGCAGCCCTCTGCCCACACTCCATAATGCATATATGCACACATGCCCATCCTTGTGCCATCTCACAGTACCCTTGCAGCTGCACTTGCATTGGGCCACAGCCACTTGCAATTGGGCCTTGCTACTGCATCCTCCTCCACAGCCATGCTTGCATTCATCCATAGCACTCACCCCCTGCCTATCCAGATTAAATAGCACTCAACTGCCCACCAGCTTGCTGGTGAGCTGCCTAAGGAAAAGCTTGTCATGACGGGGGCTTGCAATTTTCTGACGTCTTCCCCATTGACTTCGCTTGTTAGAAGCTGGCAGGAAGTTGCAAGCCCCAGCCATGTGAGGTCCTCACTTAATGACCCATGATCCTCAATTAACAGCAGCAACAGGGACTCCCAGGATTGTTGTCATTAATCAATGTGATCATGTATTATTGCACTTTGCAATCTCATTGCTAAGTAGTGGAAATTACAGTCACAATTACTATGGTTAAATGTGAGTCCTACCTGTAGTTAAGAAATGTTTTCCCCCTTTATTTTAAACATTAATATTGCTCTTTTTCAAATAGCCCAGATAAAATTAAAATATGTTTAAAATGAATCCTTAAAATATTCAGATTAAATCCACAAATGAAACTCTCTCAGGTCTAAAGCCCATGCTTGCTAGAAGCTCACCAAAGACCTTCCAGAAGAAAATCATAATCATAATCATAATAAGTTTATTTGTCAAGCATATATAAGATAACAGGTAAAAGTATAAACATAATTTGAATACATGAAAAGAGTAAGTAAAAAGGAATATTAGGACAGGGACGGTAGGCACGCTGGTGCACTTATAAACGCCCCTTACAGACCTCTTAGGAAAAATGGACTGTAGGGGGGGATTTTGTAAAAACAGAGAAAGCAGGTCTCGCCATTCATAATTTAGATGATAAACGATAGAGTCTGAATTAAAACCTTGATACTAGACCCAAATAAGGACGAGTCCTTGATATCAGGCTGTGAGACTCTGTAGCTCCAGGATTCAACATCAGTTTTTGGTTATTATCAAATCATTATACTATACAACTCATTATAGCAAGTAATCCTGGATGTAACACCATTTAAATAATTGTTGAATTTAAATGAAAAGGGGGGAAAAATGACCCAAATTGAAAAAGGGGGAAAAAATGACTTTTTACTTTCTTTGTTTGCATACTTGGAACAACTGAGAGCAGAAGAATGAGCTGGGTGTGCATTCTGAGGTTTAATTTTAAATTCTAAGTATATGCCTTCATGGCTTTATAGTGGACTGACCTGTTATTGAGGATAATATTTATCTGTCTGAACTGTAGAGGACGAAAGAGTTATCTCATAAGGAATGGCAAAGGGGGGCAGCCTGCAATCTGGAAAGATAAAATTGTGTGAGTCTGATTAACAACATAAAACTGTACAGTACACAGCTGCTCCTCCTCTTCTCTGCAAGTAGTAAATAGCAGAACAAATGACACACTAAGTGGAGTTATAAATCTGTTGCATTACTCAAACTGGAGATATGGTCGGTCATTTGTTTATTATATAAATAAACAGTGACTTGAGCCCAACTATTTATAAGCCAGTTTTGAACTGAATACATTGCACAGAAACATCCTGCATCAAATTTTACTGGTATAAATGTGATTGTTACTTCTTTCCGAGTGGAAAAGTAGAGAACACTAATCTGGATAAGCAAATGTAAGCAAAAACAGATCATTGATTGCTAGCAATGAGGCTGATTTTAGATAGCCAGACCAGATATACCACTTGCCCAAAAGATGTCTAGAAATATTGCAGATATAACTTTATATATCTGTATGACAGGAAGGACATTTTCAGCCTTTTTGATAATGAATTTATTACATCAAAATTACCCTATAATGCACACTTACTGTTTCAGATGCATCAAGAAACACATTTCCACTTACAGTTACAGAAGACTTTTCCAAATGGAATGTATGTCTAACTCCACTTCCATTTGATTTGGATTGAACTTCAATTTATAAGTCCCCATCCAGTCCATTAGTTTTTTCAGGCATTTGTTCACTGAGATTTTAATAAAAGAGAAAGAGATAAAAACTGGGCACACTTGCTAATATTTTGAAATGAAATGTTCAGACTCTTTGCAGTTTTATGTTAAATATACAGCACAGAGAAAGGATCAGGTTCTGCAGAATTCTATAACATAATTGTTACTGATCCAGAAGGGGACAATTCACCACAGCTAATTGGTGCCAGCATCTCGCCATGGCCAACTCAACGCAGGACAACTCACTGTGGCCAGCTCATTGCAGGACAACTCGCCGCGACCAATGATATAGAAGCTAAAATTATTCTGAAGAAATGGACAAAAATGAAAACAATGTCAAAGAAATAGTGTCAGATAACATTTATTGAGTGGTTATTCCCCATGGAATTGTCCATGGTGAGTTATCCCACAGCAAGTTGGCCGTGGCAAGATGGCCACAGCTAGTTGTCCTGGCCCCACTGAGCTATGAAAGCAATATTTTCAAAGATTGGCCATCCAGAACAAAGCAGAGATGGACAAGCAAAATCCTAAATTGTAACTCAGACTTTCCAAATGAATACTTCAAATACTATCATGAAAAAACATGAGTGGCCTGTTTGCTTAAATTTTCATGGCTCTGCTCTTGACTAGTGTGATTCCCAAGACCATCAAGGCAAATTCCAGGACTACAGAAAGATTGAAATGGAAAACAGTTAAACCCAAGAATTGGCCAGAGCTGGTGTGCAGCTTTTATAGAAAACAACTGCATTAAAAATATTGCCAGTACTTCATTTCAACTGTTGTAAGCAAAACCAAATAAATTAGTGTCAATTTTTTTTTTCTGTGATAGAAGAAACAATGCTCTAAAAAAGGGGAAAGGATAATTATAAATGAAAAGAGAAAGCAAGCCGTGATTGATTTTGAATGGAAGCTGCTGAAAATGTTGAAAGAATATTGTCCAAAACTCCATAGTCCATTGTTTAAATTGCCAGAAGGATGATAAACTTTTTTGTTGCAAGTTCAACTCGTGATTAAGTAACTTTATGGAGGTTAACAGACTTTGTGTCTGGATGAAAAATAGCAACTAGGGGAATATGACATTATAAATAAGTTGCTAAATTAAAAACAAAGATTGGTTTACAATGGATGAATATTGATTCCCTCTATGTAAAAATGATTAAAATATATACAGTAAATGAAGGTATTGGAAAAGGCGGTAGCTGGAATTAAAATTGGATCAAAACAGTAACAGTTTGAATATAGAGATGACGACACCTCTTTGTTAGCTAATATTTCTTTAAAGTGCAAATTTCATTTTATGAAATTTCATTTTTTAATTTCACATCCTTCATTTCTTTTACTCTCTACAGTAAAACTTCAATGTAACAGATTACTTCTGGGAATGGGTGTCCAAAATTTCCTTATACACAAATTTATGTCATTTATGTGATTTTGTTTCTGTAATAATGTAATTTTTATGTCATTTGTGCAAGCTATGTAAGTTGGTGCAAATGATGTAAAATATAATTAACTATCACATAAATGACATAATAGCTGTTGAAAGCCACCCGGGGTAACTGTGTATAGTGAGATGGGTGGAATATAAATTAAATAAGTAAATGCATAAATAAACGCATAAATCAATAGAAAATTTAAAATGCTATCAGTTACATTGATTACCCAGACTGGACAATGAATTTTGTGGTTTGGAGGAGGGAGGAAATCTTAAGTAAAATGTTGTGAATTGCATCTGAATGGAGGCTCAGGAGATAAAGATACTGTTGTCCCTTATTCCTTTTCTGCACTTGATATAACATTGCTTGCCCCCAATGAGAACAGCATTCAGGGTATATATTATTAGTCTTATTATTCTTCAATTGTTAGTATTCTTCATGACCTGGAAAAGAACAATTACCATCATACAGATTACCTGTGTAGCTGAAATAGATCTTTGTACATATGCAATGAAAAATATTAGTCAAATTTGGGCTGAGAAGTATAGTACCTACTTGCTCTATCTCAAATTAATATTTCTGCTATCTGCTTAAGGCATCTTAAGAAACGTCTGAAGAGTTCCCCACTATCTTTGTAATTGCCCAACCAATACTATACTAGCTCATGTTAATCATGCAAGCTTAAGTATAGAGGTCCAAAGTTCTTGGGCATAATTTGCAGTTCCCCTTTTAAGTTGCTTTGATCATCATGTTTATTAGGGGTGGGTTCTACTTACCTTTACTACAGGTTTGCAACGGGGCTGCGTGCATGCGCAGAAGCTTCCTGATGACATCGGAATCAATGGGTGGAGCCTCCCACCGGTTTTACTACCGGTTCCATAGAACCGGTCCGAACCGGGGGCAACCCACCACTGATGCTTATGCAGATAGAATGGAAAACACCTGATTTTACACATTCTTTTGGCTAAAGTAGAATGCCCATACAGAAATTCTGAGAAACAATAAGATTTTTTTAGATTTTTTTAGATTTTATATACTGCCCTACTCCCGAAGGACTCAGGGCGGTGTACAGCCAACAATAAAAATACATGAATACAAAATTTAAAACCCAACTAAAAACAAATTAAATAAATTTGGCTCGGACAAAATTAAAACACCCCACATAGTTTAAAACAGATTAAAATTTAACGCTAAAAACGGAGAGAGATTAGGCCAGGCCCGCCTGGTGAAATAAAAAGGTCTTAAGAGCGCAGCGGAAGGTGTGCAGATCCGGGATCCTCCATATCTCCGGGGGGAGCTCGTTCCAGATAGTAGGTGCCCCCAAAGAGAAAGTTCTCCCAGTGGGGGCCGCCAGTCGACAATGTTTTGCTGACAGCACCCGGAGGAGCCCCTCTCTATGAGAGCGTACCGGCCGGTGGGAGGCTATTGGTGGTAGTAGGCGGTCCTGCAAATACCCAGGTCCTAAGCCATGGAGCGCTTTAAAGGTGGTAACCAAAACCTTGAAGCGCACCCGGAAGACCACCGGGAGCCAGTGCAGCTCGCGCAGGAGAGGTGTCACATGGGAACGCCATGTCGTTCCCACCACCACCCGCGCGGCCGCACTCTGCGCCAGTTGGAGCCTCCGGGTGCTCCTCAAGGGGAGCCCCATGTAGAGAGCATTACAGTAGTCTAGACGGGAAGTGACAAGGGCGTGAGTGACCGTGAGTAAGGAGTCCCGATCCAGAAAGGGACGTAACTGGCAAATCAGGCGAACCTGATAGAAAGTCCTCCCGGCCACGGCCGTCAGGTGCCCTTCTAAGGACAGCCGTGAGTCCAGGAGGACGCCCAAGTTACGAACCCTCTCCATGGGGGCCAGTACTTCGCCCCCAATAGTCAGTGATGGTACCAACTGACTATATCAGGACGTCGGAAACCATAGCCACTCAGTCTTGGATGGGTTGAGCCTGAGCCTGTTCCTCCCCATCCAGATCCGCACGGCCTCCAGGCACCGGGACATCACTTCAAGGGCATTGTTGAGATGGTCTGGGGTGGAGATGTACAGCTGAGTGTCATCAGCATACTGATGGTACTTCACCCCGAAACCACGGATGATCTCACCCAGCGGCTTCACATAAATGTTGAACAGGAGGGGCGAGAGGACCGATCCTTGTGGCACCCCACATATAAGGGGCCTCGGGGTCAACCTCTGCCCCCCTGCGAACACAGACTGCAACCGGTCGGAGAGATAGGAGGAGAACCACCGCAACACTGTGCCTCCCACCCCCGTCTCTACCAGTTGGTGCAGCATGATACCATCGACCAAGCCGCTGAGAGGTCTAACAGGACCAGGACAGAGGAGCACCCCCTGTCCCGAGCCCTCTAGAGATCATCAACCAACACGACTAATGCTGTTTCCATGCTGTACCTGGCCTGAAGCCCGACTAGAACGGATCTAGATACGTAGTGTGAAACGATTGCATTTTCTGTTCTTTTTCTTGCACAAAAACTTTCTTGGTTATCATAATCAAGAGTCAGCTAAGGGCCAGGCCCAAGGCTTCTAGTGGCATTTCATTGCCTGACAATGGTCATATTATTCCAACAAGCCATTTGGTCAAAGTAGTTGGCTTTTGCATGACTGGGCTGCTGCCATGATGCTCTGTTTTTTTTTTTAATTACATTTTTATTCTGACTTTCCATTGAAAAGATACAGATACTCTTTTTCTTAATAGGTATTTCTTTGAACAGGAGGAGGGGGGATCCTATGTACAGTAATTCTTTATGGGGTTTGCTGATGGAGTCTTTAATTGTGAAGTTTGTGGTTAGCTGTTTTTATGACTTAATGTTATCTGGTTTTGTGAAATAAAACACTTGGCATCTTTCTGGAAATTGCTTTAAGGAAATTTCCAAAACAAAAGTCACTTGTAAATTAAAGGATTCTACTATTCTGTACTTTCTCCTACAGTATTATAATGTACCAATTGTGGTACTGAATTCATAAAAAATTTCCACTAAGGAATGCATTCTACTACCTCAATAATCATTGGAGTCTTACTCCATAAATAAGAATCATTTGGGTAGATCATGTCCCAGCTTGTATTTCTATTGTATTTCTGTTGGTCAAAGGAGAATGAACCTAGAAAATTGGAGGTTCTGTTTGCAATGTATCATAACATAATAGACTGCACAGAGTTTTGGAATTCTGATCAACCAGTCTTGCTAGCACTTTAAAGTATCTGACCAGCTTTAGCTATAATCTGCCAGAGCTTAAGTGTACCAGACAATCACATAGGAGAAAACCCTCAAACATCTGGTTATCCAGACTAACTTAACCTAATCTAAACATTGTATCTCTATCTCTATTTTTTATGTCCACTTAAAAAAAAATTAAACATACCTTTGGAAGGCATCAAAAAAGCATACAAGAATTCTATTAGCTGGAGGAAATGTGTTTTAAATGACAAAACTGAAGATAAAAGATAGATTCCCTCTTTTTTGAAGGAGGTGGTAGTCCAGCTGCTCTTTAAAAAGCCATTTTTGGATGCAACAATCCTGGATAATTTTCATTGAGATTCAAATCTTCCTTAGTTGGGTAAAGTTGTTCAGAGGATGATAGGTTAACATTTTTAAAGGTCCCTGGAGGAAGTGGGAGAAGTCTAGCCCAAGAGCCCTTAAATGTACAATATCCCAGAATTCAACTCTCTCCTACTTAACATCTACATGAAGCTGTTGGGTGAGATCATTAACTGGCACAGGATGAGGTATCAACTTTGGCCTGGGCTGTATAAGTATGCCATCAAAGTTCTTTCCCACTACCTGGGACTGGTGAAGATCTGGACAATGAAGAATGAACTACATCTCAATTCTAGCAAGATTGAATCATTGTGGAATATTCCATCCATCATTAAATACATTTCTGCTCCATTAAACAGTTGATATATGATCTGGGCTCCTGGATTGAATCGGGTTTCTGGATTGAGAGGCCCTGTTTATATTAGTCACTTCCTGAATGTATTGCAATAGGTTTTACATGACGCAGCCTTGGAAAACATTGGAGGGCTTTAGCAGGTCCAGACTACAGATTACAGCTGCACATGTAACTTGGATGCACCAAGGTGTGCCCATATGATGCTAGAGCTGCATCATATGGGCACACCTGCACTGACCTGCACTGGCTCCAGGGGTGAAATGCTCCCGATTCGGATCGGATCACCCAACCCGGTAGCAATGGAGGCGGGTGGTTCGGAGAACCGATAGCAAAAATCCCTGCACCCCATGTCCAGCTGAGCGACACAATCATCAGAGGCTTATTTTTTTACTTTTAAAAGCATTTTTTCTACAACCTCCTTGGCCGAAAAAATGCTTTTAAAAGTAAAAAAAAAAAAAAGCCTCTGATGATTGTGTCACTCATCTGGGATTGTGAAAAGGCTTTTAAAAGAAAAAAACCCTTTTTTTCTTCTAAATGCCTCTGACGATCCAAGCTGAGTTGCCTGATCGGCAGAGGCTTTTTAAAAAACACAGCTTCAATCGTCAGAGGCATTTAAAAGGGAAAAAAAGAAAAATGTTTTTTTCTGAGTTTTTAAAAAAGCCTCTGTCGGTCAGGCAACTCAGCTGGGATCATCAGAGCCTTTTGAAAGCATTTTTTGAAAGCATTTGTAGAAAAAATGGTTTTAAAAGTTTAAAAAAAAAGGCCACACCCACCCAGTTACATTAAACCTGCCCCCCACCAAGCCAAGCCCACAGAGCCGGTAGTAACAAATTTTAGATTTCACCACTGACTGGCTCCCAATGTTTCCAGGTGTAATTCAAGGGGCTGGCTATCATCTTAAGAGCCCTGCATTGTGTACTTGTGGAACCATCTGTCTTCAGTGGTTTCTGAGTGTGTGAGCTCCAAGTCTCTTCTGTAAAACAATGTCATCTGGTGGGACCCAAGAGATAAGCCTTGTTTGTTGTAGTGCCCTAAACTGTAAGACAGACTTTCTCCTAAGATCCAGATGGCCCAAATACTCTTAGCTCTCTGGAAGGCCATGAATATCTGGTTTTCCCCAGGTGTTAGGGCCAGGTTGGCAGAGCTTGATATGTATGTTTTAATGTATGAGTTAGTTCATGAGACACCATGGTTATTGTGCCTTGGTAATCATTGAACTATAGTATTTTGGTCTTGTTTTATATTCATTTTACTGTAGGGTTTCTCATGTGTATTGGTTTTTTTTTAATTGTCAAGAGTTATTTGTTTAAGATAGGTGGTCATCTAAACTGCAGTGAGATAAAATGAGATTAGATGGGAGGGGAGGGGAGGGGAGAGGATGAATCAAGTAATTACTAGGAACTAAGCTTTGTATCTAAAAATACCACTATCATGAAAGTAAAATAAAATGCTGGACACATCTCACCATTCATACGGTAATCCTATCCTTACTCACACAAGAGTGCCCAATATAGTTCACTGAAATACACAAGATTCAAAAATCCATTCTCAGTATATACAGGAAGTATGTTGTGGCAACGAACAAGGCCTTCCTCCTTCTTTCAGCTTAGTCAATTTTCTGCAACATCACATAAGAATGTTTTGAACCAAAAGGTGGCTGGGAGGCATAACTTGATTATGGATTCACTCATAAGATTGTGGTTAGTACTAGCATCCACTAGCAGGATGTGACATTTGTTCAGGATGCATACTTTACATTAGTATTTATAAACATCATATATACTAAAATAGCCATTTCAATCTGCTGCTCTCTGGGTGGTGCATCAAAGCTGGGAAATGCTGTATTAGAGGAATTCCTACATAATCTATAATTGGATTTTCCTACATGTAAGGCATCGATCGTTAGTTAATAACGTAGATTTCCCCTTTGGGATATCAGGATTCAACTTTCCAACTCTGATGATTAGGCTGAATCCTAGAAGAAATTGAATAAAGATCTCCACTATCTCTGTTTATTACAGTGTTTATTTTAACCAGCAGTCCACGCTGTATGGAAGGAAAGAGGATGGAGATAATCTAACTTCTCTCTTAATCCACACAGAGAATTTTAATTTGCCAAAGGAACACCAGTTAGACATGTGCAAACAGCCTGACTGGTAAGATTGAAATAAGATTCTTTTCTAATGCTGTAAACTTTAAATCAATCAAAGAAGGGAATGTAGGGGAAAATTCTTCCATGCTGATTGATTAGACTTATATTCCATGCAAGTCTTATTTCTTCCTATGTTTTTCTTTCTTTAAAAGACTTTCTTGTTTTTCATAGAAAGGGTTTTTAATGTTTTCAGGCCACAATACTCTAGAATAAGTTCTCTTTTCTTCTTTCTGGTTTATAGATAAAAGAACTCTATGGCAAAGAAGATTTGCTGACTCAACCTGATCAGAGAACTTTCTGGAATAGTGATGACTCTGGTAAGTATAGAAAAGTTCTTGCCTTTGATAAGAAAGCAAAAACATAAGCTTCAGAACACTATCTTCTTCCTATAGACCAGAAATGTATAGCTGTATAGACTATTATTCCCCATCCGAAGCAAAGTTTAAAAGCAAACCTATGAATGATGGCTTAGTATTTTTGGTTTTAAGGTTTTATTGTGGGCTTATATCTAAACACAGCACATGATTGATTCCTCCCCTTTGCCACAACCACAGCTTTGTGAGTCATGCCATGCTACGAGAGAGTGACTGACTCAAAGTTAGCCAGAGGACTGCCATGACTGAGGAGAGAGTTTAGTCTGGAGTTCTCAAACTCTATACTAACATCTTAACCACTGATTGACGGGGTTCCTCTCCCTGAGAAAGAACTTAAGAAGAGTCATATTTGCATGAATAGAGATTTAACTTATTAGAAGTCTACTCTTCTTGCTGTCCTAAGTTTCTTCTTCCCCAGTGATGGGTGGCAGTGTATAACCAATATCTAGTATTCATTTATTTGTCTAATCTCTCTTCATATTCAATGAGTTGGTAATCAACTCATCATATGTTGCTTGTACTGTAGAAACCATGATAAGTTCTGATTTTGGAGATTATCTTTCATTCCAGTTTCTATCCTGGAAGTGGCCTCACTTGCTGACCAGGCCTTGGGCTTTGAACCTAAGAAGGGATGTGGCTGCTTCATATAGTAGAACCCCTGGTCACGAACACTTCTGACCACGACCAAATCGGGTTCCGACCAAAAAATTCACAAATTGTTTTTTTTTCTCATGGCCGATTTCCCTTTCTGGGCCTTTTTTTTTTTTTTTTTGTAAGCGCCAAAATTCCAAAATTAGGTTTGGGTCATGATCAAATTGGGTTGCGACCAAAGTTATGGAATAAATAATCTCCTATTTAGAAGGGAGATTTCCCAAGAATATCACAGTATGAGCTCGACGGAGATGTCTGTCAAAAAAATACTCTGTTAAAAAGGAAGGGCAAAATATGTCTATGAAGCTAGCATGATTCAAGTTTAACATGACAGGAACCTGACCGTTCATTCAACTTCCAAAAATGTAGCCCTGTTAAATCTTTTGCAACAGGATTAGGTGGCAATGGCCCATTTTGTTTTTACACTGGACAAGCAGGTTACCTATCTACGCAAAAGTATAAATAGGCAAAATCTGACCATGGAAATCAAAGTGTTGCCCAACTGGGAGGAATTTTCAGTTCCTCAGGCTGCTTTGTCTATATAATTTCAAAATGATGATACTTGAGAATCCGAATGACAAAAGTTAAATTCCACAGAAATTGTGACTCAGAATTTCTTAGAATACTTAAGATCACTGATTAAACACAGATATCTCCGCCCCCCATCACACTGTATATGTTAACAGCTATTCAAAACAAGATTATCCATATCATTCTTAAATGCCACTTAAGGTTTGCTCACTCCTCAAAGCAATTTTGTCTCTCACTTTTTCTGTCTTTATTCCCTGATTCTTTTGTTCCTTTTCTTCACCTCCTCCAACAGTAATCCTCTCAAAGGTTTATACTGGATTGTGATCTCAGAAGTTTATGTAAAAGCAAATAGATTTGCCTTTAAAATGCTTGTCTCTTTTTTTTCCACTGGATTTTTATTTTATGTATTTTATATTGTTAGTCACCTGGTGTATCTTGTGGGCAGAAAAGCAAAATGATACAGTATTTGTATAAAAATGCAGATTGAAGAATTATTATACAGTTTGGCTTATGCAACTTGGATACAGAGAATTTTGGCAAACCTAATGGCAGCGGGAATCATATGTCTAATTGGCAAGAAATATCAAGCTCTTAGGAATGTTTGCAATAGTTTGTTTTGGGGAGATCTGAAAGCAAAAACAGCCGTGGAAAGAGATGGAGAAAACTAAAGAGAAATCTTCTTAGGCTATAAAATCACAGTAATACTAAAAATAAATTTAGGCAATCTGAGAAAAGGCTTATGCAATTGCCCATTTAGTTTATTGGGTGCTTCTAATTCCATTGTGTGCTTTTTTCTTTCTTTCAAAAGTGTAGCAATTGTCTCAAGGACTCTAGTGTTTGATGATAGGAGCTGAAGGGGATGGGTTCCTGTGATTTGTACCTAAATGAAAAAGCTAACCTTACATTTTTAAGGCTTTGTTCATAAGAAACCCTTAGGTATTTGATGCAGGTTTTTTTTATTTGTCCCCAGGGAGACTGTCTTTCACAGGCCACATAATTCCCTTTTAAAATGAATTAAATTACAGGCAGAACAGTACATGGATCTGAAGTGAACCATAGATTTAGGCTAGGATTTTTTTTTATAGTATGATTACTGATATTCCTACATGTTATTTAAAATAAATTAAGGGTATCTGTATTTGTTCACGTTATGTTTTAGCAGCTTGATAATTTGCACAGGAGGGTACTATAATAATTAATTAATTTATATATATATAGTGTGTGTGTGTGTGTATATGTATGTATGTATGTATGTATGTGTGTGTGTATATATATATATAT
This sequence comes from Masticophis lateralis, assembly GCA_030761175.1. Taxonomy (NCBI): domain Eukaryota; kingdom Metazoa; phylum Chordata; class Lepidosauria; order Squamata; family Colubridae; genus Masticophis; species Masticophis lateralis. The sequence continues at coordinate 91,982,342 of JAUDYJ010000001.1, forward strand.
ATATATATATATATATATATATATATATATATATATACACACACACACATACATATATACATACATACATACATACATACATACATACATACATACATACATATATATATATATATATATGTATGTATGTCTTTGGTTATTTGGGTCTTCTTCCGCATAGAATTGGAAGTATCTTGGCGACGTTTCGATGAAGTCTCATTCGTCATCTTCAGGCTGGTGTTCTCGGCTTCATGCTTCCAGGAGCAATGGAAGCACGAAATTACTCCTGGAAGCACGAAGCCAAAACACCAGCCTGAAGATGACGAATGAGACTTTGTCGAAACGTTGCCAAGATACTTCCAATTTTACACGGGAGAAGACCCGAATAACCAAAGATCTACATACAAACACCCGCGAAAACCTCAGAAAACACACACACACACACACACACACACACACACACACACACACACAACAGTTTCTGGTGCTGTCTGATCTTGGTTGCAGATGATGTTACTCAGTTGGGTAATGAAACTTCTTCAAACAAACAACCAAGTTCACAGAGCACCAAGAACTCCACTATTGATTAATTAATTGAAACTAAGTATGATGTCAATTGTCTAATCCCCTGATACATGAAAACATTATTTGTTTGTTGTTTATAAAATTTATTGACCGCCCATCTTACCATAGGATAACTTACAGTTGTATGAGAACAAGCAGTTTTGTGGTGCAATGTTAATGCTTAAATGCCGGATGCAAAACAGATAAGAGTAATTTGTAGTACTATATTTTATCAAATGCAATGTTGATAACAAAGTTTTAGATTTGCATGTCTTCATTTTTGTTCTTGGAAAGCAGTTCTTCTGTCCAGATGAAAATGAGGATTTAGGGAGTCTAGGCCTCAGAATCAACTTTCAATCAGTTTTATTGATATGGAAATTGATTGTCATGATCCATATAATTCTAATATCTTAAGAAAATGACTCCATCACATATTTTAGCAATATTTGTGCATTTTACTGTATATATTTAAAATATGTAGATAGGCAAGCAAAAAAATCTTTGAATTGCATATCTGAATTCTTTTGATGTCATGTATAATTGAAGTAAGATATATCCACACAGTGCCTTGCTATCCTTGGCTGATCTCAAAAACCAGATTTGACTAGGACTTTGATGAGATATCACCAAGAAATCCTGGAGTTACAAACCAGCTGGAAAATTTAAAAACAAAATCCCGTAAAAACATTCCATATTGTTAACATGAAGACAACTTAAACCTTTCCACGTAATCACCAAGGGTTATGCTCAACTTGAAAGAAAGTCTACCGTGAGTGTATAAATCAACAGATTACACATTCAGCTTCTGTTTTTCTGGGCTCCAGAAGAACGTGCTTTCTTAGACTACTTGCTAAAATGTTGATTACAATTCTTGCAATCCAACATTGAAAATACACACTGCTTGAATCCATCACTGGATTGATCCTCTTGTTCTTGAGCTATTGATCAACAATTTCACACCAAATTCATTGGTGGCATTCAGCAGGTTTGGGCGAACCGGTAGTGGCGACCTGTGGGAGGGGTGGCCCCGCCCACTTGCCCTGGCACTATGCCGTCCTATTTAGCCACGTTTTCTAAGCAGTGCACACATGCAAGCCGTGCACGTGAGCAAAGCACGTGCACGGAAGGCAAGGCGCATGTGCAGAAGGTGCACGCTCACATTTTCGGTGCACAGCAAACCAGTGGTAAAATTATGTGAAACCCACCTCTGTCCAAATTGTATTTTTTTCCCCTCTGGCATGGCTGGAATATTCCTTTTATGTTAAGAATGTTTAGATTTGTTAAAGCACAGCAATTAATTGGAGACTGATGCAAGGAGAGAGAATCTTTATATTTCTGGTACCAGTGGTGGGTTGCTATCGGTCCTCCCTGGTTCGGGCGAGCTGGTAGCGGAGATGGTGAGGTGAGAGCGAACCGGTTCTCTCTGACAGTTAGCTTGGCCTTCCGCCTGCCCCTGCGTTATACATACCTTATATTTGGCTGTTTTTAGCCCAGCTGAAAGGCGTGGCAGGGCAGATTGCCGAGTCTCAGCTGTTCCTCAATACACTGTGCTTGCATGGAGCGCAGGTTTGGCTTGCGTGCAAAGGAAGCGCGTGTGATGCCCGTGCATGAAGCAAACCGGTGGTAACATCAGCCGAAACCCACCACTGTCTGATATCTATAGTTTTTCATAGTTATAGGCTATGTTTTATATGCATCTATCATGTGAATTGGCTGAGTTTCAGTTTCTGATCAACTGTCCCACCGAAGTCTGGCAGGAATGAAAGTTTTTTCTCATTGGCCGTTTTAACTTTTCACCAATCACACCTTTCAATTGGGAAATCATAACATTTGGAAGGATAATAGCTGAGTTATAAAATCCTCCTCCAGGATCAATCCATGCCATCACCAGATAAGATATGAAGACAACTATGTCAGAAAATGACGGCTAACTACTGTACCAATTGTGCTGTGGTAGATCAGTGGAGAAAGGATAATTTAAGCTAGCATCTAAACAGAAATGATCAGCAAATATTTTTGGGCTCCTGGAAAGCAAAAACAAATACAGCATCTATTGTCTTTTTATCTCATAAAATAAGAGTCATTACCTTATGCTTCTTGTCCGTAATTTTTGTTTTCGTCATCAAAGAATTCACCATAGTAGACAAAGATCTAATAAAACAGATTTCCTTTTTTTTTAAAAAAAAGACATATTAGGTGTGTTTCTGGACATTCAGCTCTTTAATAAATCCATGTCCAACTTGAACTATTACAAGAGGCCATCCAATACTCTTCATATTTTCTTTGGCTATCCCAATATTCAAGCAATTCTCTACTCCAGGTTAACCATTTTTTAAAATATAATTTATCAGATTCACATGGCTCAAGAATAATGTTTTTAAGTCAAAGAAGGAAAATATTATTTTCTGGCCTTGATTTCGGTGTATTTCTCTCTCTTTTTAATAGAGATTCAGAGCCAAATTTGTTGAGATGGTAATCTATATGCTTTTTAGTTATGTAAACAGTATAAGGAAGCCTTAATAGCTTTGGACCCTAGGGTTGGAAGAAAAGATTAACTTTTTCTCTACTGAACAACGTTACTTTCCACTTTATATTCATTTAAAAATATGATACATATGGTACATGAATTACTCGGATACTAGTTGGAAGACAAATTCTGCAAAGTGCAATCCTCCTAAAATTCTGGATTTGTCTTGTTGTAACTTTCTCCTTCAATAAAGAGGAACCAAAAGATTAATTGTCCTTGAAAAGCAGGCAAAATTTAGTTGAGGAAGGAGAAGTAGCAGAAGCATTGGTGATAAAAAGTAAAGATAAAAGTTCCCCTCGCACATATGTACCAGTTGTTCCTGACTCTAGGGGGCAGTGTTCATCTCCATTTCAAAGCCGAAGAGCCAGCGCTGGCTGATGACGTCTCCGTGGTCATATGGCCGACATGACTAAACGCCAAAGGTGCACGGAACACTGTTACCTTCCCATCAAAGGTGGCCCCTATTTTTCTACTTGCATTTTTTATGTGCTTTCAAACTGCTAGGTTGGCAGAAGCTGGGACAAGTAACAGGAGCTTATCCCGTTATGCGGCACTAGGGATTCGAATCGCTGAACTACTGACCTTTTGATCGACAAACTCAGCGGCTTAGCCGTTGAGCCACCACATCCCCTATAATGTTAGAGTTCTAGATTTTAAGAAGACTGAAGCTGGCTAAGGTTAAATATCCTAAAAAAGCAATAATAATAGTTCAATCGGAAATAGAAAAAATGATTTATGTAAAAAAGAGAGGGCTATAGAGGCTTTCTGTATATATGTAAATTACTTTGTGAAGACCAATGCAGATTAAAAAAACTAAAGAGGGATAGGTCATCAAGGGAGGGTACATATAGATAGCCTGGAATTGAAAGGTATTATTAGGTAAAAACTTAAAACTGAGAATATTGAATGATGATAAAAAGGGTTCCAGTACAGGTAGTTCTCAACTTACAACAGTTCAAAATTGAACGGTTGTGACTGTTCAAAATTACAATGGCACTGAAAAAAGGTGATTTATCAGAGTTTTTCATAGTTATGACTTTTGTAGCATCCCCATGATCATGTGATCAAAATTTAGATGCTTGGCAACTGACTCACATTTATGACGGTTGCAGTGTCCCAGGGTCTTATGTTATCATCTTTTGCGACCTTCTGACAAGCAAAGTCAATGGGGAAGTCACTTAACAACCATGTTCACTAACTTATCAACTGCAGGGATTGACTTAACAGATGAGGCAAGAAAGCTTGTAAAATGGGGCAAAACTCATTTAACAAATGTCTTACTCAGCAACATAAATTTTTGGCTCAATTGCGGTTGTAAGTCGAGTCGATGTACTATCTGTATATCCAAAATAAAAAGAAGAGAAAGGAATCAATATGACAACTACTAACAAAGAAAGAAGGAACTATTCAATTTTAAGGTGCTCATGTTTTCCTAGCTAAATGTGAAGAAGAGGATGAAGGAGCAGGATGTCATCGTCATCCTGCTTAAAAGCATTTACCTTTTTCCTTAAGAGGTAAATTCTTTACCTCTTAAGGAAGCTAAGATTGCAAGGACATCAGCAGCTGCTAAAGCATAAGACCCATATTTTTTACAGTAGTTACTGCACATGCCAGCACACAGAAACACATTTACGAATGAAGGCAAATATACGTGTCCCACGATCATGTTGCAAGTTCCAATCTGGGTCAGTCACCAGGAAGAGAGGTTAATTTTTTGAGCTTTTGGATTCATGCTGGAGCCCATCCTCAGGGAAATTCTCTCTATTGGAATGTGAGACAGAAGTACCCTGAGAACGGACTCCGGCAAGAATCTGAAAGCTCAGAAGATTAAATCTCTGGTCCCGGTGACTGACTCAGATTGGATCCTACAAACACAATTTTTCTAAGACACTCATATTTAAAATGCAATCTCTTGAAGTCAACTTATTTAAAGTATTGATCTCTTATCTGGCTCAAGCCTGACAATAAAACATCTTCTAAATCTGTAGAGAATCCAGGAAGAATTTCAAAAAGACAAGATAAATCATCTTTGGAAGCAAGATGTTAAAATTACCCTAGAGTGTTGATAAATTGTCGGTTTACTAATGGAACTACTGAACTGAGGTTCTCCTTAAATTATTTTTCTTTACTTCTGGGTATGGTGACTTTCACCAGTTATCACAGTGAATAGGCACACCTCCCTTTTTTTGCTGAAATTTGATCTATGAATGCATTAGAGGTGGTTTCTAAATATTGTTCCTAATCCTATTTTTATGACATGATTGTAGTACTGCCATCATCACATTTTGACACAGCTTGCCAGTAATAGAGCAGTGTTAACTGATGCATACCCACTTATGTGATCATTTTTTAAAAAAATAAACACTGAGTTATGAATATGAGGGGTTTTTTAAAACACAATTCTCAGTGCATTCAAGGCAATTGCCCCAGAGAACCATGAATTGCCTTGTCAAGTTGTGATTGCAACATATATAGGCAAACATTCCACAAATAAGTGGGTCAACACTCATTGATATGATGTGACTGTAGATCTTCTGTCAGTGTGACCTCAGAAAGGTCAAAGCCCAGGGGGCCTACGTACATCTCTCAAAAGCAAAAATTTAATATGTACTTTTGTTATGCTTTTATAACAAAACAAGGATTATCAGAATAGTTACAAAGGGTTTTTGTGAATGCTTATCTGGGGGAGTAACACAGGGGAACTGAGTTATTTAAAAACAACTTTAAGGTAATCTTGCTTTAGATAAAGCTGAGAACATTTCTTTTGTTATGTACATCAGACAGACAAATCTGATTTCAAACTAGGACACTTAAGAATGACTATGAAAACATTTCTTACCTTTTAAACCTAGGCACACTTGGCCAAAATCTCAATAAGTACAGTTTAAAATGTAATGAATTCAAGAACAGACTGTAAGCAGAGTGTTAAAACAATGACAAAATGAAACAACAGGTAACATGTGCTATTCTAATTGCTGAAAATGCAATTATTCTGCAAGCTCTAGTAATGGGAGTCAAGGAGCCCACTTTTTAAAAAATGGAACTATGATTAAATATAAAAAGATTTAATTAATAAAAATAGCCACAGAAACCAGCCTTAGAATGGACTAAGAAGATAATGAAGTGGTGGATAGGATCCACCACTTTAGGATCACCTATCAGCAGGTAAGAGGAACTAGCAGTCAGAGGCTTAGTATAGTACCTATGAAAGACTTGAAAAATGGATATGGATTCTAGAACAAATCAATTCACAGCACACTCACAGATAATCAGGCTCAAATTATAATATTTCATATTTCAAACACATTATGTGAAATTCTAGTTCTCTGGAGGTCAATAGCGCTGGGAAAGATGGAAGGAAAGAGAACCCACGCGCCCACAAGCGAACTGGTAGCGACGGGATTTGAAACCCATTACTGCCAAGCATATCTGTGGATGCTAAACAAGATTTTGCTTATTATGTCTATTAAATGGATAAGAAACAGTAGTTTAATGTTTAGTGTATATTTGAAGCTATCTTATACTCATTGTCTGTATTTTTGTGAACTCAGTAGCATTATACCCAAGTTCTTTTGTTAAAACAAAACATTTTAAAGAGTGTAATATAAATAACTACAGCACAAACAGAAAAAATAATGAAAAAAAAAGAATCTACAGACTGCAGATTGATTAAAATAAATACAATAAAAAGGAAGAAAAGCTAAATAAGGAAAAATGAAAGAAAAAAGATCTATATACTATCCATATTAAGAATACATATGGGTCTAAATTTAGTTATAAGCTTCAGGGCTGAATTTTATTATTGTACACCGCCCAGAGTCTCCTTTGGGGGAGAAGAGTAGCTATATAAATTAATTAATTGAATAATTCTATATTGATACTACATGGATCCCATGCTCAAATACTTGTGACATATATACAGTAGACTCTGATAATTCACTCTGCAAGGGTTTTTCCAATGAACAATCAAAAAGTGGAAGTATCTAAATAGGAAACCATGGTTTTTAAAAACCATTTTAAGCACAGAACAAACAAAGAAAAACCATGATTTTCCATATAGGGGAATTACCCTGTCCAGGAACACTCCTGATCCTGCCTCTATAATCCCAGAACATTAAAGTTTTTCATTGATCATGCCATATGATTGGCACTGGGGTACAATCAAACAGACATTCCTCAAACAGGAACTGTTGTTTATCTGGATGGGTGGCACTCAAAGTAGTTTAGGGGAACTCTTTCAGCCAATTCTGTTTGAGGATTCTGGCAATCTTTTGACAAGATCAAGTCTTATATCAGTAAAAACGTTCTGTACATTCCTTATTGCTTATCCATTGGTCTATTGCTGACTTGTAATCCTGTTGGCAAAGCAAGTGGAATTAACAATCCCAGAAAACTAAATGACTATCCTATCACAATAACCCTTATGTGGACAAAGTTATCATCATGTAATATTTCAAGCAGAAGATCTTCCAAAAATGCAGGAGATGGTACCTTCATGAAGAAAGTTTACTAACATTGTTTTGAATTATTATCTACCCAGTATTAAATACTTTACTCAGTGATTTTTGGTCACTGGGATAACTAAAAATATAATAAATATATAAACAGACAAACTATAAGTCCAGTGGGGCTTAGCACTGAGCAAATATACTAAGAGCAGTCCTTGGCATACTACTGTAATTGAGCCTGGACATAAGTCAAGGCATCACATGATCAGTTTTGAAATTACTTTTTTGACAATGGTTGTTAAACTAATGGAGTGATCATTAAGCGAACACAAAAATCATTCAGTTAATCCATTTTCCCAGATGGGTGTTTTTTGCCAGAAATCAGAAATAAATACTAGAAACTGACCAAAAAAAAATCACAAATTGTGATCATATGATTGAGGGAAGCTATAAGCGGCCATAAAGGTGAGCCTGTTACCAAATACACACAAACCTATCATGTAACTGTGGGTTGTGTGTGCGGCTGTTGTAATTTTGAATAGTAATAAATAACCAGTTGTAAATCAAGGACTACCTGTATAATATTTAGATATTAATAAATGGAAGCCCCTGGATTGGCATTGTTTTCTTTTAATCAAATCTGGGAGAAGCAGTCTTAAATAAGATTAAAATACTTTATTATATAACAGTGGATTAAATGTTTAACAAATACTTTCTTATACTTTGCAAACTAGTAAGCCCATTTTTTTTGTCTTTACCATCTTTTCTTGTTGGTATGAATAAGTAGGTACTTTTCAACGAGAAAATATGGTGGACAGCAATCTCCAATCCAATGTTCTCAAGATATATTGGACTACAACTCTCATCACCCTCAACCATTAGCTATTGGTGATGGAAATTTCCAAAAGTCCTGATACACTAATTGTAGATCTGTCTGTTGAAAGATGCTATACATATGTCTCTTAGATAAGATTAGTAAATGACTAAAGTCCCTGCACAGTAAGAAATGCAGAATCTCACAAAGCTGAGAGACAGAAGTGGTGGTTTTTTTAATCTTGTGTGTGTTTATTTGCAACAGAGTATGGATAGTCATTTGATAAGCTTTAATTTGGATATGGCAGTAAGAATGGGTTGAACCTAAGTGGCCCCTTTCAACTCTATGATTTTTTTTGAAGATAGACGGTATAATTTTATGTAATTCCCAGTTATTTGCACTAGCTTGTTTGCTTGCAATGCTGATGCAATACCTTTGCAGTAGTAACAACTACTTTTGCTTTTTAAAAAAAAAAGAAATTTCATTAATGCAGCAATCAGTACGTCCAGTACACTGCAGCCTAAGCATTTATTTCCTAATTGGTGTGTGTATGTGTGTGTGTGTGTATGTGTGTGTGTGTGTGTGTGTGTGTGTGTAGACAATTGGCCTCAGATACATTTAAAGGAATGTAACATTTAGATAACCAAAATCTAACAAATATAGCATGGGTGGGAAGTGGGGAGTACTTTGCAGGTAAGATAAAGGTTAGAAAAATACTAGCACAATTTCCTATATTACTTGGAATTTCCACTGAATTTATAAGAGTAACACATAACAAAATGTTATCATACAGCTATTTCAGAGATGGTTACAATCTTTAACACTTTAACACAGGTCTACTTCACTGCTGGATTAGAGGATTCATAGCCTAGAGACCATATACACCATGCTCTGGTAGCCTTGCACATAAGACTTCAGCTTCAGTACAGTATAGAATCTGTATTAAGATTGTTATTACCTACTGTTTCCCACCCACCCTTCCATCACAATAATTTTTAAGAAACTTCCCTAAATTTACATACAAGAACAGTAAAGGATTGTATGTTGGGCTTTCCTTTTGTGCCAGGCAATATATTAGCAACATGGAAGAAATAAAAATAAGTTGTTGCAAGGTGCAAGTCAAAAATCGCCCAGCTTCAATCTCAGCTCCATAATAGCCACAAAAATCCCTCATCATCCTTTCTCAAACCAATACCAGTAATATTGTGCATTTTAACTGTTCCACTTTAGCGGACACCCTTCAAGGCTGTGTATATGTGCACCATCAACAAATTCTCAGTTTTGAAATAGGACTTTAGGAGAAGAGGAGGAGGTTTCTCTTTCAGTGTTGGCAAGTAGGTATAAGGCAAAGCTACACTGGTGTATGCTTATGATGATGGTTACCAATGTACTGGACAGTCCTCAACATACGACCATAATTGCTTATATATTTGTTATACTGCTGTAAGTTTTTACAAATGATCTTTGGTTACTATATATTTGAATTAAGGGGGTAAAAGAGGGTGTTAGAAGCTTAGATTAATTTTTTATTACTTCATGTTAAATTTATAATATTTTATCTGGATCTCACCTATTTCTTTGTTTGATGTGGATTGATATATATGACTGATGTTTGGTTAGCAAAGGAAGTCAGGGGGGGAGGGGGGAGGGAAAGGGAGGGAAAGGGAGGGGGTGGTAGTTGGGTGGGGGGATTGGTGGGGGGAAAGGGGGATAAAAATTGTATTGTAAAACTTTTTCAATAAAAAAAAAAACATACGACCATAATTGGAACCAGAATTTCCATTGTAAAGCAAGGCAGTTGTTTAGTGAGTCTCACATGATTTTAATCTTTTTTGCCATGGTTATTAATTGAATTATAGTTGTTAAGTGAATAGTATAATTGTTAAGCAAACCTGGCTCCATCCCATTAACTTGGCTTGTCAGAAGCCAGCTGGGGATGGCGATATGACCCCAGGATGCAACCATCCTAAATACATGCTGGTTGCCAAGTGCCCAGATTTTGATTACATGACCATGGGGATGCTGTCATGGTCTTAAGCATGAGGACTGGTTGTAACTTTTTTCAGTGTTGTTGTAATTTTTGAACGGTTGCTAAATGAATGGTTGTAAGTTGAGGACTACCTATTCATGTTTATTCCAAAATAGAGACGAATATGTTCAACCTAACTTTTTTTTCCTACTAAAATCCATGTTAGAATATTATTATTAGACAGTTCAGACTTATTAGTGTGCAACCTTTCAGATTCTTTAGAATCTTTCATCATACACAATGATTAATAAAGCAAAGGGAACGGGGAAAGCTGGCTCCTATTTAAGATTAAAGCATTTATTTCCAGTTTGAATATATGCAATGGTTTCTCACATTTTCCATCTGAAGTCTATAAGAAGAAGTAGACTCCATTGCTTAAATAATCCAGAATGGTTATCCTTTCACTCTCCTTCCTTTGTTCAATTTTATCTAATTAATATTCTGGAAAATCTGAAAGGTGTTTGGTGATCTTGGTTTAGCCTATTGTAACTATTGTCCAGTCTGGATTTTAGAATTTTTCTTATCAATAACTCAGCTAGTTTGGTTTTTTTGATATTCTTTAGAAAGTGTCAGGGAAGGAAGGAAGGAAGGAAGGGGAAATTAGAGTTGAGCAGATGTTTTGGTTCCAAAAAAGTGCTTTAGATGCCCAGAAGTGAAAATGTAGCACCTGTCTGAAGGTCTGTACAGAGACACAGCTCTTCCCAGAATGATACATAGCCCTATGCACTATGAAGTATCTTTTGGAAATCAAGTCCAAAGTGCTGCAGAGCCTTTAATAGAAAATAGCCAAAGTATGGAAGAGGATTTGTCCAAAGTGGAGAGTGCAATGCTAATCAAAGTGACAGGTTCAGGAGATTTTACTTAATTATCAAGGCCTGAAGTCCACACAGGGAATTCCTCGTGTCTTGTAGGGTGAGGGTGGGGATTTGCGGCTGGAAGTCACCCGCCTCAGCTTAGCGAGTTGTGTTGCAGACTTCACCCTCCACCTCAAGAGCACCCTGCCAAACTGAGCCTCCTTTTTCAAAGCTTAGCGTGCCCATCACTTCCTAAAACAGATGGCAGAGTTTCAGCGGGCCTACTCTCATCTATTGGCCCTAGGTCCTACTTAGAATAAGGCGCGATTGTCAAAGGGCGGCGGGTGATCCTAAAAACGGGTCTCCATGAGGTCACAAGGTTGGCTTCGACAGCCACGCAGAAATCCCCTTCCCCCACACCTCTTCAGAATGTGAACTCGAGCGCCCCCCGAGTTCCCTTTGAAGGTTGCAGCAGAAGTCTGGTGCGAGAACTCGGGACTTCGCCGTCTGTCCTCCTTCCCTCTGCGGGGAGAGCGAGAGGCGTTCAGCGGCCGCAGGCTGGGTTTCGGGCTCCGGAGGCGGGAAAGCCCTCGCCGTGTGTCTCTCGCTTTCCTGTTCGGAAGTGCTTGGTGCCAGGACTGGAAGAGGGACGCCTGCTCCAGCCTCCACCCCTAGGCCGGCAGGAAAGCCCAGTCTCAACAACTTCTCTTTCCTTTGAAACGACACATGTTCGGGAGCCCAGATGTCTCCCTCCGCTGCTAAAAAGAGAAAGGGGAAGTGGCGTGGGAGGCTGGCTGGGTGGAGAGGAAGAAACGGGATGACAGCGGCGGCAGCTGTCCTCTCGCGCAGTTTTGACGCAGAAACAGTATACCTCCCTCCCCCCACCCCGCTAGCAGCAGCAGGGGAACATCTGTCCCCGCTATCTTTCGGCGGCGATCCCCAAAGGCATTAACCCGGAGCTCTAAGGAGTCACGTCTGTCTTCTCTATAGTTGCAAATACTTAACCGATTTGGGAATCGGCTGCTGGATGCTTGCTGCAGCGAATCGTGCGATTAAACAGTGCTACAAAATCTTGCCCCGAAACTCTAGCCTAGCGATCCCAATCCACAAACCACATCCACTAAAATAGTCGCATGAACGGTATACCCAAAAAGCATTAGTTGTATTTTGATTCAAGTCTTGCTGGGCTGCAGTTACAAATGCATTAATTATAGGCGACCTGCATTTCTAGTTGCACACCGGGTGTGCGTGTGGGCATGTTGTGTACATAATAAGCAAGGGATGATTTCAGTAAATCTCAGGGTTATGTTGCAACAACGTGGCTAACACTGAACTTTAGTTCTCTGTGTGTAAATCACCTTTAATGCAAGGTTCATAAAGTGGGCAGCTAGATCAGCTAGTTTCTTTCCTTCATCGCCCGCCTCCTGTCAAGCTGATTGGGAGGAGGACAGTAGTCCAAAGGAGACGTATTGTTGGGAATTATAACAAACGAAAGGATTTAAAAGTACAGAACAGCACTGCTGTTGTGGGATCTTGAGGAAAAGAAGAGAGGGGAAGAGAGAACCATGAGAGGGAAAGAAGAAAAGTCTTCACTAAAAGGTTGGTTAATTATTGTTTTCCTAACAGTTCTTTTGTTTGATTATTTATTAAGAGGGAGAAAAAAAACTTTTTCAACAATTTATCTGGAGGAACAGTGATTGAAACTTTGGAAGGGGGAGGGATACTTACAAATTTTAATTAATTTTATCAAGTAAGCAAGCCATACAAGGATTGGACTTTTTCTTTTCTTCCTTTTTTTTGGTGCTGTGGAAATGATGGAAAAAACGCTCTTTGAAAGCAAACTGAAGGAATGAGATGGAGGAAGTTGTAGTGGATCTGAATGTCTTCAGAGAATGGGGGTGTAGTAGCTATAGTTGTTTTGAACTCAGCTTCTTATGCCGACTTTAGTTTCCTTTCAGGGCTTTTAAAGAGAAAAGACTCTGGAAAAGGATAAAGTAGCACTGAGACCATGAATGGGTCTGTAAATTCAGTTAAAGAGCTCTCTTTGTCTTGAGCAAGTAGACAAAATCTTTGGACTAGATTTGTTCACTCAGACTGTAATGTGTGTGAAACCTGTCATATATTGAGGCAGCCTGGCTAGCACTCTGAATATAGCTGAAAGTAGCTCTTCAGGCTTTAGACAAACTCCAAATAGAGATGTGGGTTGCACATCTTTTAAGGCTTCCCCTCACCCCCCCCCCCCATAGTGTCCACATTCTGTAAGCATTGGCTTCCTTCAGTTTTATAGGTGCTTTCCATTATCCTTTGCATAATGATACCACAGATGATTGGAACTAATTGACATGATCCTGGGCTTTTCTTCCTTTTGTAAGTACAGGGGTGCCGGAACATCTAAATTGTTCCAAGAGCATTTGCTCTGAGCTGGCACCCATTGAGTGTCATTGAGACTTGGAATAGCTAATTCCATAGTTCGACAACCTTGAGAAAGAATGCTGACAAACAGACCAAGAAAGGAAGGAACTCAAATTAGAAATGAATGAGGTTGTGCACCTTACAGAACTACAGATCCCTCCATTCATCACTTCTGGTCTTTGCTGACGATGCTGTCAGGAATTGTAGCTCAGCATTAGTTGGAGGGCTTAATGTTTCCTGCCTCCGATTTGGGAACTAATACAGTACCGGCGGTATATTTTCATGGCTTCTGTGCCTTGATGAAATGTCTTGTGTTGGCTGAAAAGGAAAAACTGAGACGGAGCATGCGCGTTGTCAGCAATGGAATGTATGGTTTATAAGGGGACTTTGCAGTCGGCTACAGGGGGCGCTCTGCCTTTCTTCGCTAAAGCAAGCACTGCTGGAAAACAGAAGCCATCTGGCAATCTTTTGACTCGGGGGGTCAACTTCCAATGAACTGGCTTTGTGCGCTATGACTGCTGGGCAATTGTCGCTGAAATGCAGCTGATCTTGATGTCTTTTAAGCCTCGATTGCTCTCATTATTCGGCTACACGGGCTTCTAGATGCCGAATCAACCAAACGGAGATCTTGCTGCGTTTTGCAAACCTGCATTTGCCAAGCCAGAGAGAATTAGCAGTGTATCGGATAGGAGGACGGTTCAGCTCAGCCTTCGTCGCGCGCTCTTCCCTTTAGGCGAGTTGTACTTCTGCGGTATAACCTGCACTTCAAAAGCATCCGTTCCGCTTCCCGGTTGCGAAAAATGTTTTCGGGCGCGCGCGCGCAGATGTTACGTTAGAAGAGGGGAGGGGCAGAGTTTGTAAAAAAAAAAAAAAAAGAAAAGAAAAAGAAAAAGAAAGAAATCCAATTAGCAGTCATTCCTCCCAAATCTCGTCTAGGAGTCGTGGGTAGCCTGAGAAAGAAGCACGCGAAAAACATCCGTTCGGGTTATTCAATAGCATTCCTTCTGAGAACTTGTCTCATAACTGATGAGCGTAACTTGCAAAACGTAAGGTTGCAAGAACGGTGAAAGATGCAAAGGGATGAAAGGTGAAGCTTCATCGCCCTCCAAATCAGTGGCCTTCAAAGTTCCCCTATTCCCACCCATCCTTATTAAGTGTGATTGGAGATACCCCCCCCCAAATTATGTGGGGTAGGTTACCACAGAGAGAGTACCTGGCGGCAGAGTTACAATCAACAAGATAAAGCTCTATTCTGTGGAGAAGGCTGCTATCTCTTTCCCCTTATATGTTATGTAATCGATTCTATATTATTTAATGCAATCTTATCAATAAGCGGCCAAGGCCTCTACCAGGAGGGACATCCGTTCCGCTCCCATCAAAAAGTCTATAGGTCTCCCTTGAAGATAAAAAGCGTCTTGGGGGCTAGGAATTCCGCTGGCGCCCTTTTCGGGGTGGTGAGATGTCGCAGCACACACACCCTCACCCTCACCCACTCGCTCTCCCCAATTATCTGTTCTGCAAGTCTGGGCCTTGCCTGCCACCTGCGCTTTTGGATCACCGGCTGGTGATATCTAGGCCTTATCCATTCATAAAAAAACCTCTTGGGTTCCGCTGTATTGCAGCGGCCATATAAATACATAAAAGTCTTTCAGAGGGACGCATTGTTCTTCTGGGATCACGGTGGTGATAATAATAGGGTAAAGCAATCAACTTTTTTTCCCCCTGTTAACTTCCATGACTTTTGCAAATACTGTATGGAAATTTCCATTGCTTTCTTCGGCTCAGGAAGATCGTGCGGGTTTTTTCTCCTTCCCCCTCCGCTTATTATTTTTATTTATTTATCTATCGACTTGTATTGGAGCGTTTTGGCTCCAACTGTTCTCGGGAACAGCCCAAGGCATCCGCGCGAACTCCAAAGTCTTGCTTCCAAGGGGCTCTTATTTGTTGAATTGAGAAAGCCGGGCAGGAAATCGCCGTTTCCCTGAGTCCCTCCCTGCGGTTCCTTGACTGAAAAGGCCATTCCTGATCAACCTCTGGCTCTCGCTGTTGCGGTCGCTTTTGCTGCGGGACAAAGTTTGAGCCGCGCGAGCCGGACCTCTCCGCTTCCCCTTTCTTCGTAAAGGAGACTTAACGGGCATTAAAAGACCTGACACGGAAGAAGGGATTATTGAAGCTCAAGGAAGAAGAAAAAAAGTGCAGTTATTTCTGGTGAGGATTTTGGTAAGAAATGGATGGATAGACGGTCGTTACACTTTCTCCTTTCTTAGGGGCAACTTGACTGCCTTGCCTTCTGGAAAACCACGAGCCCACCCACCCCCCACCCCGATTTTGACGTTGATGAGCTTGAGTGGCAGCAGACTTAATCCCCCTTCCCGTCCCCGGATGCCTCCTTTGGTTAAGGATTCCTTTTAAAGCTGGTTGTTGAGGTGGTACCAGCTATTGTAGCCAATGGACAACCACTCTGTCTGCTGCTGTGCTTGGTACGCTTTTGGGTCATTAATAAATACCATCTGATAAGCCCAGGCTTTGCTTAGGCTCCAGCGGTTATTGTTTCACTGCCGGAATTTGCTCTGAGGTGGGTTTTTTTTTTAAAGAGAAAGGGGAGGGGGAGTCTGGTCTGGTTTGCAAAGAGGCTGCCAGTTTTAAATACCAGTCAATTACTGGAGAGGGAAGTCTAAAGACAGTTTGGAACTACAGGTTGCCAAAATGCTTTGCGGATTGCGATGCTTTGGAATAGAAGCGAGAACGTCTACACCGACCGTGTTTACTGCATAATTCATACAGACTTTAATGAGACGTATTCCTATATAGGTGTGTTGCACGGAGTAACTGAATTAGGAAGAAAAAAATTAAAGGAAACGGGAAACGTTCAATGTATATGCGAGCACAGATAGGAAGAGGGGAATTACCGGCACTTTGAAGTTTCATGTTTCTTATGTCCTATAACAAAAATGTCACTTAAACAGTTTACAGGATTAAGCAACGGGCAGACTAGTTTCCCAACCAGGCGCCCTCCAGGAACCAGCCTACAACGGCTGGCTGGGAATTCTGACATTGCAAGCCCACCACTTGAAGAGGGGGGGGGGCGCGTACCAGATTGCAGAAGGCTGACTAAGACAAAAACGCGCGCCGTAACGCTCTGTTCCTCATAACAAGTAACGGAGAATATTGTTCGGGGGCCGAGCGGTGCAGATCCCGGGGGTGGGGGCGGGGGAGAATAGCGAAAGCGGGCTGCCAGCGTCACGCTCCGTTTGCAAGTTTCCTCAGGGGCAAAAGTTGCGAACTACAGTACTCGGGGGAATGTCGCAAGGACCATTCTTATCTGTAGTACAAGCTGATCCTGCAATAAGGTCTCCCCCTAGGGGCATTTCTGACAGAAGATAAATGCCACCATGCTGTAAGTAGATAAGAGATAGGTTTTCCTCGGGACTGTGGCAAAAGGAAGCGCGGTGGGGCGGGGGAGAGACGGATGCACGGGAGAAACAACAAAAACTAACGCAGACACACTCCTTTGGTCTAAAACCTTCCTCGAGAGTTTTTAAGCGACACCAAGCATCTGATTCAAGAATTGGGGGAGGGGGGAGGCACACTAACAGTCGCTACAGAGATGGCAGGGTGTGGCCAAAGGCATTCATTTATCCCACTAGTGAAAGTCTTAAAAGGAAAGCTACAAAATACTTTAAGACGGACCCCACCCCCAGCCTGGCACCGCGCTGCGTTTGGAACGGAGAAATCCTAAGTGGCCAATTTTGCCGAATTGTAAACCGCGCCAAGCCCCTTTTCCCGCTGCGTTACCCTCGACGAACGCAGCCAAGGTCATCCTAGTTCTCAAAAGGCGAGAGGTGGGGGAGAAAAAAAGGAGAATTAATTAATCCCTTATTGCTTTCGCGCTCTCTCCCTCCCTCTTCCCGCCCTCTCCCCCCAAGATCCCAGGACTAACAAAAAATACCCTCTCTAACCTTCCTAGATTCCGACCCCAACGTCGCACTGCTTTTTCCTAACCTCTTGAAAAAAAGCTTCTGAGTTGCCCCTCCCTCCCTTCCCCTCCCGCAGGCCCGACTCTTGGAAACGTCAAAGCGAAAGGAGGAAGGAAGGGAAGGGCGGTACGCGCGCTGCCCGCGGCTGGGCGCCAGGCTTTGCGTATCTTCTGGCGGCTCCCGGGCGCCCGGAACGGCGATTCAGACTCTTCCTTATTGTTCCCCGCGGGCTCCTCCCCTTTTTCCTCTCCTCCTCCCATTGCTAAGCGCCGGGCCCTCGTTTATATAAAGCCTTTGGCGAGCGCCTGAGACGGGAGTTTTCTTTGCAGCCCGAGAACGGCTGAGCTTGCTAAGCATCTTTTTTGCGCTTTTCCCCTGGGCTGGCCGGCTGGCTTTGGCTGGCTGACTCACCCATTCGCTTAACTCCGTCGTAGATCGACCTGGTTTTTTCCCACTCTTCGCCTTGGATTATTGCTATCGTCTTTTTTTTTTTTACTCGCTCTGCGATGACGGTCAAAACTGAAGCTTCGGGATCCACCCTAACTTATTCAAAGATGAGAGGAATGGTGGCGATTTTGATCGGTGAGTAGGGGGATCGAGCGAGGACCACCGAGCTGCGGCTCACACAAAAAAATTTCCTTTGAGATTATTTTCGGAGTGCCGGATGAAAGAGCGCCTAAATAAATACATTTACAAGGAGCATCTAATTTTAATTTTTTAAAATTTAAATACGTTTAAAGAGCATCTAAATAAACGTTTTTTTAAAATAAAAACACGAAGGAAGTTGTCGATTGATCGGGATTCATTTTCTGTGTTTTCTTATTTGCAGCTTTCATGAAACAGAGAAGAATGGGGCTGAACGACTTCATTCAAAAAATAGCCACCAACTCCTATGCATGCAAACAGTAAGTATGTTTTGCTTTTCTGCATGGTAGATACCACGGAAGTTAACAATTTAATTATAGCCTTGTGCGATGTTACCTAACTTCTTCCCCAGGGAGGAGAGGAGTTGAAACGCGATCTGTTTGTAAATTGAACTTCTAGTCTAAGGATAACTACACAGAGTCAAGTTCCACTGAGTTCAGCATATTTAGGAAGTAGATTTAAGAATGTGTGTGTGGATGCTTTAATAATTTTTGAAGAGTTCCACTATAAAAGTATGTGTTATAGTGACTGCAATCCTATGCCGCTTACCTGCAAGCAAATCTCATTGAACTCAGTGGGAGTTGTTTTTGAGAAAGGCCAGGGCGTGTACTGGCTTTAGAAAATAGTATGTGTTTCTGTTGCTCTAATAGGGACTAAAACTATCCAGAGAAATGGCATCTTGTTTGAATTTTTTTTATCTCTCTGCCATTCCTTTTCTCTGACTTAAACAATTACAGAAGAAACCTGAGTCTGTTTGCTCAGGTTTGTGTTGTGTCTCTTTTTCCATCTTACCTTCGGAAACCTAATAAGCTGTTTCAATGCCTTTTTAAAGCTTGCCAGCCTGAATTTTGCTCAAGTAGAATTAGCCTGCCACCTTGCGGTGAGATAATTTCCATATTCCAGGCATGTTGTAATTGGACTAATTCCATTATGTCTTATCCTTGCAGTCCTGAAGTACAATCAATTCTGAAGATTTCCCAGCCTCAAGAACCAGAACTTATGAATGCCAATCCTTCTCCTCCAGTAAGTGCCCTTGGTTCCATGTATATTGAAATTGGAAAGAGATGTTTTAAAATAAAGATCCAGCATGCTAATTTAAAAGGGAAGATTTTTTTTTAAAAAGCCATGTCTCATGTCTCTGCCTCATTTAAAGCAGGAAATGTGGCAACATTTTTAAATAAGCATTTTATTTCCTTGAAGCCCAAGTGGGTGTGTTTTCTGAAGCCCCATCACAAAATAGCTTACAATTGTATTTGTTGGTTTTTAAGTCTGTATCCAACTATTTCAGTATAAAAATCTAACACTTTTGATTTTTTGTTCCATTGCAGCCCAGTCCATCTCAGCAAATCAACCTTGGCCCATCATCTAACCCTCATGCTAAACCATCAGATTTCCATTTCCTGAAAGTTATTGGGAAAGGTAGTTTTGGAAAGGTAAGCTATGTCTTGATTTTGCTTATTGCTTTTTAAGGATAAAACATTCATTGCTTTTACATAAATTTGATAAATAAAATAAAATAAATTATAGCCAGATGGATCCTTTGTTCTGAAGACTGATTTTAAAATACACCCCCATGGCCTTGGGAGAGTCAGTCTCATCCAAGACATTTGTCTTAGTATGAAGTTGAGAAAATAAATTCAATAAGTGCAGTTAAATTGGTATTCTTGAGAAAGAACAATTTATCTTAAAGACTGAGAGAATTTGGATTATCTTCAAGAGGGGTTTGATGGCTTCATTGCCTAACTCTGTCTCTAAAGTATAGCCCTTCAGATACAAAACTTTAAGCCTATAATTATACTGAGCTGTATTTTTGCAACTATCAAAAAAGGAAATTGTAGTTTTAATTTGGTTTTTCAGAATCACCCTTAAACTTACAAGAACTTTGGTTTCTTTCAGGTTCTCCTTGCAAGGCACAAGGCAGAAGAGCAATTCTATGCAGTAAAAGTACTCCAGAAAAAAGCAATCCTGAAAAAGAAGGAGGTAAATATTGACTTAATTTTGTTCCAAAGAAATTCCAAGCAAGAAAATAATTCTACCTTAGGGCAGTTCATAAATTACAATGTAATGAGCAAGCTTTCAGCTTCCCAGAACTCCTCCTAAAGCACAATGGTAAACAAATAGTAGACAGGAAGCAGAAAAGACAATCTTAAAGCCTACAGAATGTCCACTTTTAAAGTTACCACTTTGAAGCAGAATGTGGAAAATTAATCCAAAAGTGCTTAGTTGCTGTTTTATGCCCTCTTGACTTGGTATAAATTTAGGATTTTCCTTGCGGTCACTTGGTTTGCTTTATAACAATTCAGTTGTGTTGTTGTTCTGGTGAATACTAACAATTGATTCCATACCTCTTCTTATTTTCCAGGAGAAACATATTATGTCTGAACGCAATGTCCTCCTTAAGAATGTGAAGCATCCTTTCCTGGTGGGACTTCACTTTTCCTTCCAGACAGCTGACAAGTTGTATTTTGTCCTAGACTACATCAACGGTGGAGAGGTGAGCAAAAAGGGACACCTGGGCCCTCCAAAGGGAAGGGTAGTTGAATGGAGTTGGGTTCCTGCTGAAAAGTAGAAGTCAGTCCAGAGTAACACACACTTAAGTGCCCTTGTTTGTTATAAAAAAAAGGGGACTCTAGAAGTAGAGATGCTAGATTCAGTCTCCTGCTTGCCAGCCTCTAATAACAGGAAATAGCCAGAGGATTACTAGGCCATTTCCGACAATTATCCTCTCTAACTTAGTGTGCTGTGCTTAATTAAATTTATTGTTCAAAGGTTTGGGGATCACTAATAGATTTCTCTCTCTCCCCCCCCCCCCCCTTTCTTATCTTGCAGTTGTTCTACCATCTCCAGAGGGAACGTTGCTTCCTGGAGCCAAGAGCTCGTTTTTATGCTGCTGAAATAGCTAGTGCACTGGGTTACCTGCATTCTTTGAACATTGTATACCGGTAAGCACCCTACTTAATGTATGCATATTAAATTAGAACGGACTTCTAATTTACAAGCTGTTTTGCCAAAATGCTAGCTATGGGCTTTGGGATCAGTAATTTTATACTCCTAAATAATTAGGGGTTAGCGATTGCTGTTTCTGGATATGGACTGGATGTGGGTAAAAAACATCTAAAAAACTATAGTGACAGTGACTTATTTGGGGAAAAGCTTGCAAATCAGACAAATGCAAATGACAGAGTTTCAGACAGGTAAGATTTTGAAGCTGACCTGTCTTTCATATTCTTTGCCACAGGGACTTGAAGCCAGAGAACATTTTGCTTGATTCTCAGGGCCACATTGTTTTGACTGACTTTGGACTCTGCAAAGAGAACATTGAACACAACGGCACAACTTCCACATTCTGTGGCACTCCTGAAGTAAGTCTTGAGTTCTGCTTTCTCCTGTGACAGTGTTGTAAGTGTGCAACTGCATGACCATGGCAGGAGTTTCCCTGATGAGATTATAGGACATTATGTGCCAGCCTTGTGAAAGTGGGTGGTGTTGTTTGATGGATATGCCACTAGAGGGTTAAAAAAAAGAAAATTCTGTTGGAGTTCCTATAAAGAATGCTCAAGGTGCAGAAACTGGTTTGACTGTCCAGATTGACCTGGCCCCTAGTTCACATATGTGAGCCCCAGGCATTTTGCTGTTTCAGTGAGGAACCTGTGGTCCTCTGTATCCAATCCATCTTAGTTGACAAGATAGAGGTCAAGAGATGGAGTCATACTGCAGGTTCCCCATGTCTGCCTTGAGCAAAATGCCTAAAGAAGGGTAGGTTTATCTTAGATTTGCCATTAGCCTTCAGGTTTTTTTCCTAATCAAATGTTCCCATTCTTTTATTTGTGTCCAATAGTACCTTGCCCCTGAAGTCCTTCACAAGCAACCTTATGACCGAACTGTGGACTGGTGGTGCCTTGGGGCAGTTTTGTATGAGATGCTTTATGGATTGGTAAGTAAGAACAGAAATGACATATTTAATCTGCTTGCTGGGAATATTTGCCACTCCAGTAATTATAGTAGAGGAAATAAACCTTTGGTGCTACTGAAAGTGAGTTGGAGTTTATGGAACGATGTCAGGGATGCCCATATTTGCTGGTGAAGTTCTTCAGCAGCCCTTTCCTAATGGGTTTGATAATTCAAAAAAAAAATGTTCTTTTAAATCCTTCTCTTATTTTTATAAATAACTCGAGGTAGCAAACATACCTAATACATTTCTTTCCCTTATTCCCCCACAACAACCTTGTAAGATAAGTTGGGCTGAGAGAGAGACTGGCCCAAAATCATCCAGCCAGCTTTCATACCTAAAATCAGACTAGAACTCATTTTCCTGGTTTCTAGCCTGGTGCAGTAACCATTAGACCAATCTGGCTATTTAATGGATATTGCATTAAAGTAAGTCTTGCATCAAAGCTCAGAGACTGTATGGTGGGGTGGTTAAAATATTTCAGTAGGATTGCAGCCTAGCTTACATCACAAGTGGTTGTGGACAAAATTGGAGAAAGGAGTGGCATGCATGATACCTTGAACTCCCAGAGGAAAGACAAGATGCAAAACTTTGCAAATCAATTAATAACAACAGTAAGGTTAGACAACGGATAGTAAATATCCCTACTCTTCTTGCAGCCCCCTTTCTACAGCAGAAACACAGCAGAAATGTATGACAACATCTTGAACAAACCTCTACAACTGAAGCCAAATATCACCAACTCTGCTAGACACCTTTTGGAAGGACTTTTGCAGAAGGACAGAACTAAGAGGCTAGGAGCAAAGGAAGACTTTGTAAGTATAATTTTTGAAAAGAGGTGAAAGGCATTTGAGAATTTGTCTAGACTGTTTCAGTTCTTTGCATTTAAACTAATATAATTTCCATTATTTCAACAGATGGAGATTAAGAATCACATTTTCTTCTCTCCAATTAACTGGGATGATCTTATAAATAAGAAGATTACACCACCTTTTAACCCAAATGTGGTAAGAATTCTTCTAATTGCATAATGGCTAGGGAAGATTTATTTTATTGGGGATGTTCGACATATATGTGTCCATAAATCAAGAGCAAGTGTCAGAGTTCACACCAGGATTCCACAGGAAGTCTCAGTTCTCCAGATGCTTAATAACCCATTGCTGAAGGGGGAAAAAACCCTGCATTTGACTTAACAGAAGACTTAAACATGTCTCTGCTAGATTAGAAGCTTATAGCCTACAAAATACAGTTATAATACATTTATTGATTTGCCCATGCAAAGCAAAAAAAATAATTCTTTTTATACACACGCAAACATCCATCAGAGTATTTTCCACCACACTGAGTTAACTAATACTTTAAAAGGTTTGCTTTTTAAACCCAAGAACATAGTAATGGATTTAAAGGGGCGTTTCAGTTATCAAATGATTTTCAGTGGTCTACTGGACACTGATGATAAGTCTCATTATCATACACTTGAAAGCAAATTCACTGGCTTCAGTGGGCCTAAATTCCATAGTAATTTAGTTTTGAATTTGCCCTGCTGTTAAAAGTAAATATTCTTTGGTACTGAGGCTATCCTGGACAAGATAGGCAGGTTGGATCTAGATAGGCTGCAGGAAAAGTTCCTTTTGTAAATTTTGCCCTAAGTGTTTCTTAGATTTATTCAAGAGGTAGAGGAGGGTGTGGAGAAATGGGAAGCTGTTCTGGTATCTACAGCAGAATTTGTGGATCCAACCTTTTGTCTGCCTGGGCTACTAAATGAGCATGCCTTTCGGGTGTTAGTTTTGAGAGCCACCAGGACTAATTAATATTGGCACGTTATACACACACCCCTCCCCTATACAGAGTGCCTAAAATGCTTAAAATCTTGGTAGCCTTCAGATAACCTGGAACTACAACTTCCAGAATTATTTGGCTACATTATCTGGGAATTCTGGCAGCTGCAGTTTCAGCACCTTTGACTGCTCCCGAATGCAGAAAGTTGGCTTGGACCTTATATGACCTCAGGAATGGTCAACCGTGAGAAGAAACCTGAGAATTGGTTTCCAATTACTCTTAGGAACATGTGGCGTCATCAGATCCTTGAGTATTCCGTTTTGAATTGGAAGACAATGTAGCATTAAGTGTCCTTGCAGCTTACCATTTAACAACCAAATGCCTCCATTTTCTTGCAGAGCGGGCCCAATGATCTGCGACACTTTGACCCCGAGTTTACAGAGGAGCCTGTCCCAAACTCCATTGGCCAGTCTTCAGACAGCATCCTCATCACTGCCAGCGTCAAAGAGGCTGCTGAAGCATTTCTGGGCTTTTCCTATGCTCCCCCCATGGATTCTTTCCTTTGAATTTTGTGATTTCTTTTCTTTTTTAAAAAAAAAAATAATAATCGTTCTTTTGGCATTCTGATCAAGCTGCCAGTTGCCTGGTCATCTTGAAAGATAAAAAAATTTTCGCACATTTTTCCACTGTGTGGCAGCTTTGCAGCCTTAATTTCAAACTCTTATCGTTTGCTGAAAGTTTTTTTTTTTTTTTTTTTGAGGGGGGTGTTGTTCTTGTCCAACTGGAAGAGCACATTTAACTCCTTTTGAGTGAACTCATGACATTTCACTACTGGTTCTTCCCAGTCACCCAAGTGGTGCTACATTACGGTTGCAAGTACTAAAAGGAGAAGGGAAAAAATGCAGCTGCTGCCATAGATTGCTCTAGAGTGTAAGCCTTGGAACAAAACTCGTTGTGTCCTTGATTGGTGAGCATAGCGCCCCCAACTTGGAGATCTTTCTGGATGTGAAGAGAACTTTATGAAGACGTGCCTTTTTTCCCCCTCCGAACGTTGAGATCTTTGTGAACTCTGAAGTTTTTATTACAAGAGTGCTTTTGGATTCATGTGTGAGCGAGTGTGTAATGTGGACAAATGGCAGGAGTGTGATTTGTATATTCCCACAGATGGACTTAGCTCAGAGGTGTCTATGTGACACTTGGAGGGCAGTGTGGGGCATTGTTTGTTCCTTCCATATTTGGAAGACAATAAATTAATAAATGTAGATAGTGATTTTTTAAAGAAAAATATGTAAAAAATATATAGTTCAAATGGGCTTCAACTACTTGTATCCCAAATGCTTGAAGAAAGCATTGCTGCTATGGAAATATATATATACAGATAGATATGTATATAAATATTTCTATTTTTAGAAATGGTTTCTATGGACCAAAATGCCCCAGCTGTTGTCTGCTAATCTGTTGGTTTAGTTCATTTTTTTTTGTTCATAATTTGTAAACTTGGGCATTATTTATGGGTATTGTTTGCTTGCATTCCTTGTTGTATGTATTTGTAAAAAGATGTGTACAGTTGATTGCAATGCTAAATGAATATTTAAAAGAAAAAAAAAACTTTAAAGGCTCATAATGTATACCACCATTGTAATGTACTTAATATGGTTATATGTACCATTTTTGTGACCAAACCCATTGGTTTGCAGTAAAATCTTGGACAATATTTCTATTAATGTTTTCAGTGTCTTTATAAATTCAGGTTATTTCTCCATCTTTATTAAGAATGCACTTTACAGTCAAAACTGCCCACTAATGATTCATAATATTATTTACAGTATTGAACAACAATACTAAAGATACACAGCAGCTATTTTTGGGTAGGAAAAAAACGCACATTCTGAAGATGTTTTTGATTTAGAATTTCCAGTGGCCTAACAGGATCTACCACTAGGACATCAGAATAATTATAGTAATGGGGTATTATTATGTGGCTACCTATAGGGCATGGAACAATCATAGAACTGAAAGTTAGCTCTGCCATTACTTCTCCCTTCCTGCCAGGCATAATGATGTTTAGCCTCCAAATGTCCTATCCCAATGCAATACAAAATAGAAAACTTGAAGAGGTGACTGACCTGATCAATGACTTCCTCTCATCAAGTTTATTTCATTATATAAAATGTTCCTCCTCAATTGTGTCCTGGTTGTGAATGCTTCTTAAATGAAAGAAATACAATATTATAAAGCAACATTTTTGGCATACCTGACTATATCTTCAACAATGGCAAGAATATTCTTTTTTTACAATCTTAACCAAGAAATCTCAGAGTTAGGCACTTCTTCAATGTTTAATTGAAATGTGGACCTGGTGTTGTAGGCTGCAGAGCAACAAAATAAGTCTAGCCTCTCCATAATCACCTTTAGCATATTTTCTCCAGGCCTTAGCAAACCAAGATTTCTTGGTCAACTTATTTTCAAAACTATAATGACCCTGGCCCTTCTTTCCTATATGTATTATAATTTGTCAGTGTTTTTAGAAACTGGTCAACTCAACATGATAGCCCAGTGTCAGCTGATCAAATGAAGAACATGGAAAGAATTAGGGATCTAACAAGATGCTAAAGCTGCGGTGGTTAAAATGCAGTTTTGCTGGCTAATTCTGACTGCCAGCAGTTTGATTCTCAGCAGGCTCAAGGTTGACTCAGCTTTCCATACTTCTGAGGTCCATAAAATGAGAACCCAGATTGTTGGGGGCAATATGCTGACTCTAAGCCGCTTAGAGAGGGCTGTAAAGCACTGCGAAGTGATAGTACTACTGCTATTGTTAAAGAAAATGCTACAAAGGAAAGGAATTCTCGAGATACATAACTCATTAGCCAGTCAAGGGACCTCACTAGGAGCTCTAGGAGCATAGCATCATATTAACTTGGTTAAAAATCATAAGTTTTGGAATACAGAATCCCCACTTGTTTTTCCAAGAAATGCATGGTGGTATTTCATGAACACTTCATTGTCATTATTACTAAATTTTTACCCAATTGGTATCTTTGCATGTATGTAACTCAAGGCGGTGAACAAATCTAATACTCCCTCCTATTTTCCCCAAACAATAATCTTGTGAGAAGGGTTGGTCTGAGTGAGAATAAACGACCCGAAGTCACCTGCCATCCTTTCATGCCTAAGGAAGGCCCAGAGATCACTCTCCTGGTTTCTAGGCCAGAACCTTCACCACTACAACAAATGTGTCCTTATTGTGAGAGGACCGGCAAACATTATTATATCATCAACTGATTTAGAGAGGCTATAATGCTATCATGCTTCGGTAGTAAGCCTGCTTTTTTACGTGCTCTTTTTCTCATTAGAGTCCCCACCCCCACCCACCCCCACCCCGTTCCCACAACATAACAAGCTGGGTGGTGTAGTTTTAAATACAGTGCAAGAATCGGATGTCTTTTGAGTAAATCTAAATTAATTGCATGAGAGAATTGGCTCCTTCTATTCCTATGAGATACCACCACCAATGATTCAAATAATTGTGTTGTGCAAATAATATACACCTGCTTGTGCCTGAGTCAGGCAAAACAGGGGTTTAGACATGTTTTATGCTGTGTCAGTGTTACAACAGAAGATCAAACATATGGAAACTTAATGTGGATGAATCTTCAGTATCAGGTACCTCACTGGCCATCTGGTCCGACATTGCTTGTTTTCCACATATCCTCCTAACGCAGCCCCAAACATGTACAAAGCTAAGCTTAGTAGGCTTAGCAGAAGAGATATTTTCAGATGGCATCTGATGATTCAAGCATCTGAGTCATCCCACCTACCATGGGGGCAAAGTATGCCCAAGTACTTTCATCCTCCCTCTCAAAACATTAGCCAGCTGGGTTTGAAGGAAAGTGCAGGCACAAACACAATAATGAGCCAGGCCCTTACATGTATGTACACATACCAAGAGGTAATTTGCTGTAAAAGTTAGATGGCTTACAAAGGAATTAGAAAGAAAGGGGAATGGACAGAAAAATACATTATACACACAAACCCTACTCAAATACTTCCTCATGGCTTCTGAAAATTTCTTTCAGATCATCGTTCCTCATTTTTGAAGCTTATTTCATAATTATGAGTTAAAGAGACATTTCTGTTTTGGACCAATGGTTTATGTGGCAACATAGAATGTATATATGTTGCTTATGTTGTACGTTTTCATTACCAGCAAACACACTGTTCTTAAAAGATAAAATTTGTTTGGCCTGTTACATGACCCAGAAGTAATTCCCCAGATGCTGTTGAATTAAAACCCCAAATTTGTCACTGGTTATGCTGAATAGGGCTATTGGATGTTCTAGTTCAGCAACATTAGGAGTGCTGCAGGTTCTTATTTTGTTTCCCAGTCAGTGGCTTTTCTGCAATAGGAAAAGAATGGGAAAAACAATATGAAAACATTGGAAGGTTAAACATGAAAAGTGATTGCACTTGTATCCCCAATAAATCTCTGTAAATGGGTCATTTCACAATGAAGCCTTGTTTAGAATCAATCATGAAGTCAGCAGGAGATTTCAAGTTTACAGTGCAATTTTCCCTTGGAGTAATTTGCAGCACAGTGAAATGTAGATAAAAAGTGACACCATGTGGTTTGCTAAAGATGTGCAGATCCGTGTTCCACAAAATGGAACAAATCCCTTTTTAATCCTTTAAGCTTCAAATGGCTAATGCAACACCAGGAAAAATAAGGTACTGATATTGTCCTATGGGGTTTTTTTGCGGGGGTGGGGGGGAGGAGAGGACTCTGGAGGTCTATATTGTAAATTGCGTGCAGATTTTAAAAATATAATAATGAGAAATAATTTTATTTATTTATTAAATTTGTGTGCCACTTATCTTGTCTAGAGGTGACTCTGGGCAGCTTGCAAACATCTTACTTAAAATAGTACAAAGATGACAAAATGTTGGAGATGGAATTTTGGGGAAGAGTTTCAGTTCAGTTGCTCCTAGGGCAACAACAAAATGGATATCTTAAAGGCTTTGAAGAATACTGGATCAGAAAATTGAAAAAAACACAACAACAATGGAGTGCAGCTGTACCTAGATACAAAATGGCTGCCACGGAGGAAGGAAGGAAGGAATCAAAGCAAATTGATGAGGCTGTATTTTGTTAACTCTTATAGCTTCTCTATCCATGATGGTTTCTCTCAGTACATCTTTTCTTGATTTCTCTCTCTCTCCCACTCTTTCTCTCTTTGAGGGGGAGGAGGGAAGATGCATAGCCTCCCACATCAAATACAGGCAATATCCATTTTTTATTTTGTAAGAGTGCCTATGATGGCTACTGGAGGGAAATCCTGTAAAAGCCAAGTGGATAATGCCTGACACTTTATTTTGCAGCATACACGGTTCCCACTTAAAACTTAGAAGTTACCAATAAAAGCATATTGTTTAAAAATCAAATGAGAGGAGTCTGATAAGAACCAAGGTCATGACTTACAAATGGGAACCACATTTCCTATTCCAAATTATGTCATGACTATGATTATTTTTTCTTTCTGAATTTAGGTGGGATAGAAACACGCTCACTCACACTAACACCCATTTTATTTTAATCAATTAGTTATTGCAGAGGTTCTTGCAAATATGGTCTCAAGAATTAATATGTCCAGGATAGCAGTTCAGCTTTTAGATAGATTTGTCCTGACAATGTAAAAAAAAAAGTCTGAGGAAACCCAGAACCAATTATATGCAGCCCTGCAGGGATTCTCTTCCTTTTTGATGCTGCACAAAAATTAAAAGAATCCAGAATATGCAACAAACTTAGAATTCCCTATTCCAGTTCATGGAACTCTCTTAGTCTGCCAGTTATTTCAAATGGCTAAATGCTAATATTATCACAAAAATAGGATGATTTTTAATTTGACTTCAATCAATCACATCAATTGCTAACATATTACTTTTATTTTTCCTGATTCATTCCATATCAGCCTTCTCTTTAACATTTAAATTTTTCATGGAAGCTTTTACTTGTTAACACAACAATGTGGGTAAAATTACATGTAGCTTGTAATATAGTCCCCATTAAAATGCTCTAACCCAGTTCATGGGTATTTGTCTAGCAACTGTTCTTCAACCATTTTTGAATTGTAGGTTTCTTTGTTCTCCAGATAAGGAAATCACAATTACTTGACATGGTCTAGACACTCCAAAACAACAAAAAAAATGCTGAGGTACTAAAAGGAGTGCAGAGAAGAACAACACGGATAATAAGGGATCTGCAGGCTAAATCATATGATGAACAGTTAAGAGAATCAGATACGTTTAGCCTAGCAAAGAGAAGACCTAGGGGTTACATAACTGTCTTCTGATACTTGAAGGACTAGTCAAGAGACAATAAAGTTGATTTATTCTCCATAGCACCTGAGGACAGGAGAAGAAGCAATGGGCCATTGCTCATTGGAAAGAGATTCAACCTGGAACTCAGAAGGAAAAAATCTTTGACAGTGAGAACAATTAATCAAAGGAACAGCTTGGCTTCTAGAGTTGTGGGTTCTCCAACTGGAGGTTTTCAAGAAAACATTGGACAACCATTTGTCTAGGATAGTATAAGGATTCCTGCCTTGAGTTGGTCTAGAAGACCTCTAAGGTGCCTTCTAACCCTGTGACACTATGACTATGCTCTCTAAAATGGCAGCAACGCACATTAATATAAAGGCTGAATAAAGGAGAGATTTGCAAGCTGAATTTTCTCATTGAAGAAGAATCAACATTAAAGTTGGATGAGCTATAAGTATGATGTGAAATGACAGATTGACATGAAGGAACTTGATTAGATCTGGATGGCTGAGATTGTTTTGATTAAACTTGTTTAGATCTGAATTCAACAAGAGTGTTGTTATGAAATCAGAGTTCGTTGTTGTGAGTCCAGACTTGTTGGGATTGAGCAAACAATCTGGTTCATAAAAGTCTAACAGTCTGATTGCCTTTTGGTGTTAGGAGTAGCTAATCAAAGCAAGAATTTTTTAACTATGGCTTGTTTAAGTGTTACAGCTAAATGGAATAACTGTTTTTCTAATAAAACATAATCTTAAACTGAGAATACAATAAATCTCTGGTTTCTAATTCAGGCTTGTTCAGAGAACAACAAAACAAGGATCTTGTTTTGACATAATGGAAGATATGCATGGAGCTAACAAATATACTATGCCAATCATGCCCCCAGAAAGGGCCAACATTGGCAAAATATACTGGTATTTTTTAACTTCATAATAAAAATTCTGGTTTATTATAAAGTGTGACCAACCTGCCAATGGACAAATAGAGCCTCAGCTCTTTCTTTCCAACATGGAAATATTATAAATAGTATATAATTAAATTTGTAATGTGCTTTGCATGTTTAAAATATTAAAAATGATAAGATTGAAGCAGATGGTTTAACCTGAGACTTGGTTGAAATATATTGCTTACTAGAAGAGCAAACAGACAAAAATATTGTTTTGATGACCTCTAGTGGAAGAAACATGAATATATTTTCTCCCTAATGAAAAACAGAGGGAGGGACAGAGAGAGACAGAGTGAGAGAGATGGTACCGAAGAATTCATAAACACACTTGTGAAAATGGACCAAATAAAATCTCTGAAGAAGTCCAAGAAAAAAAGCCAATACTTTGCTGTCAATGAGTTCTGATTCTATAAAACAAAACCCAAATAATCAGCCTGGGGTAGTGTTCAGACCACAAACATCATTTACAGGATGTGCAGAAAATATGCTCACTTGAAATACATACAAGGAGGGGATAACTTCAGAAAATAAAGGCTACAGGTCTACTTCATTGGCATCTTCAATCTCAAGAGACTATGGTATCGTGCTCTGGAAAGAGGTTCTAAAACAGCATCTAGTGTGACTAAAAAGGCCAATTCGAGAGTAGCAATCCCTTCCACATTGAGGGCAGATACATTCTGTCCCTTGCCCAGCCCCCAGATTTCGCTGGTTCCGGGGCTGCCTCTTTGCCTCAGCCTGCCGAACAAGTGTCTCTTCGAATTGGAGAGGGCCATGTTGCGTCTTTAGCCTCCAAGCTGAACGATCGGAGGTCAAGGTTTCCCAGTTGTTAATGTCCATTCCCAGGGCCTTTAGGTCCCACTTGCAGATATCTTTATATCGCAGCTGTGGTCTCCCTCTGAGGTGCTTTCCTTGCACTAATACTCCATACAGGAGATCTTTCATCAGCCATTCTCACGACATGCCCCAGCCAGCATAGACGTCGCTGTTTCAATAATGTATACATGCTAGAAATTTCAGCACGTTCCAAGACTGTGCTATTTGGAACTTTGTCCTGCCAGGTCTAGGTCTACTTATTTCCAAATTAATCCACCCTCCATCAAATTATGTAACTCAGCCATGCAAGTAGAAGATCAGCTGAAGTGAGTATGAAAATCCACTCGAATTTACACTTCACTACATGGAATCTAATTGCTCAGCACACATGAACGGTTATCTATAAGGAGGATCAATCTCAAGTGACAATTAAGTTGATCTTTCCTTTATTTTTAACAAGCTCAGATCTCACACCATATGAAAAGAAACACATGAAATGAGGAACAATTTGTTTTAATGGACAATGGTGGTTAATTATAGTTACACTGAGTTATAGCTAGCTATTATTCTTTATCTTCTATTTGGAAGTATCTATTGAAGCCAGGTTGCAATTTACTAAACCTTCAATTGATGCCTTCAGCTGTTTTTCAGTCTGACAGTATACACAATATAGACAATAATGGTGATTTCCATTACAAAGTGCTATGAAGGACTCACACAGTAAACAACAAAAACCCAGCATTACTTCAAAGACTAAAATGTTATCCTGACCTACATGAAAGGACTTTCATTGGCAAATAGGTTTTTCATCAACAAAGAAGTTTCTAGATTTTGTGTTTTCTTGTTTGTAAAATAAATTAGAAAAAGGGGAAAAAGCTGATATCCTGGAATACATATAAATAATTCAGTTTAATTTATAAACTATGAGGCATGATCAAATCCTAAAAGTTGTTGCAGCATTCAGCTACCCAAAATCATATGATAGTGATATGGGCTGCATATAAATTTAATAAATAAAAGATGTAAAAATTTTTGATAAGAAAGACAAAAATGTGTGGATGTGGTAGTACCTAGAACTACTAGGTACTACCACATGTAGTACCTGTGTACTACATGTACACAGGTACATATAGTTGTATGTACACAGGTGTGAGAAAGAGCTGGAGAGAAATCACAAGATAAAAAGACCTGCAAATAGAAGTAGAAAGTGACTTGAAGAGATAATCCTACAACAAATAAAATTGAAACCAGAATTATTCCTATTAGGCATACTTACAGAAAATTATGATAAAAAAATACAGTACTTAATATTACATGTTATAACCGCAGCCAGAATTCTGTATGTGCAAAACTGGAAGAATAACACTATACTATCAAAGGAAAGTGTCATAAGAAAAGTGCTAGAGTGTGCTAGGATGGATAGACTTACAAAAGAAATTAAAGATAAAAGAGAAATTGATTATTATTTGGTATGGAATGAATGGTATAAATGGCTGGAGAATAGGTGCAAAAGTTAAGAAAATATCAAAGAAAGAAGATTTAGGAGTTAGAAAATAGTAATAAATCTTTATTTACATATATATATGACACAAAATGTATGTTTATAAATTAGTATATTAATATGTTAATATGTATAAAGCAGGGGTGAAATCCAGCAGGTTCTGACAGGTTCTGGAGAATCAGTAGTGGAAATTTTGAGTAGTTCAGAGAACCAGCAAATACCACCTCTGGCTGGCCCCAGAGTGGGATGGGAATGGAGATTTTGCAATATCCTCCCCCCCCCCCAGGATGGGAAGGGAATGGGGATTTTGCAATATCCTTCCCCTGGAGTGGGTTGGGAATGGAGATTTTGCAGTATCCTTGCCACGCCCACGCCCACGCCCACACCCACCAAGCCCACCAAGCCACGCCCACAGAACCGGTAGTATTTCACCACTGGTATAAAGGGTAATGGAACCACATGCATAGATATATAGATGTTAAGGGGAAAAATGGATATATAGCAGATGTATAATGATGCAGAAATGTTGCAAAGAGGAAAATAGTTAAAAAATTTTAAAAATTATGAATTAAAATAAAAAAAGAAGTAGAAAACAGTGACAAAAGAAAGCAAAGATGCTACCTGAAGTGAGTATGAAAATCTATTTGAATGTACACTTCATTATATGGAATCTAATTATAGAGTGTATCCATCTCAAGTGATAACTAAGATGAACTTTATTTTTTAATAAAGATCTCACACCATGTGAAAGGAAACACATGAAAAGAGGGAGAATTTGTTCTAGTGCAATCCCAAAACAATTGGAGCACCACTTAAACACTATCAACATTGACAAAAATCATTATCTTTCAACTGCAAAAAGCAGCGATTACTTGGAACTGCTTATATGCTATGATAATACCTTTAACACACTATCAAACAATAACTTGCTTATCCCAGGTCCTTGGGAATGACTTCGTAAGTGGATAAAAATTCCAAATCCAATCTAAACATCTGGCTGACCATGCAACAAACCACAGTTATATTCTTTGTGGCCTGGTTTTGATCCTTGCAATATAGTGCACATACAACTGTCTTTACTGGTTTTGGTTGTACTGTACTGTTCTTGTTATTCTTACAGTAATTTGTTGCTGAATAGATTGTGCTGAATGCATTTGCAAAATATAGCTCTATACTGTAAAGCTTATCTGGAGATGCCAATATTACATTCTAACAAATACTACATATATACTTGCACCTTTTGGGGCTACACCTAATTACAGTGAATATTTTGAAAATAATATACTTGTTATGTATATAAGTTTTGGTGGGAGATTCAAATCCAATGGGTCACTCGTGATTGGTCAGTCACCTGGCTGGCAGAGTATTTAAGGAGAGCTGTTTGCCTGTAACTTTTGCTGAAGTCTCACACTACATTAAAGAGCTGTTGTCACTACCTTGCTTCTGCCTCCTTTATCACCCAACCCAACAATACTTTTGTCAATGTTTGCTGTAGAGAAAATCAATATACCCAGTCTAGAAACTGGGAGACTAAAAGTTCTAGTACTGCCTTAAGTACAAAGAAAGCTGAGTGAATTTGTACTGTCAGTCCTTCATAATGCTAGGAAGAAGACAAGGGAAAGTCATTTCTGAAATCTTGGCAAGAAAACTGCAGGGACTAGTCCAGGCAACCACCAAAAGTCAACAATGACTCAAAAGCACACAAAAAACCCATCAACTCTAATAGGCATATGACATTGATTTGGAGAGTACAGTATGAGCTATGTCAGGGTTTGTTTAACAAGAGTCTGTCTTCCAATTGGAAATATATTGCTCATTGAATTATATGCTTGTTTGTCCTGAATATGTAATCACATCTTCATCCACCATTTGGTTGACTGTAAGTACTCAGTGAATGTTTTGGATTTAATGACATCTTCTAAGAAATTCTCAGTTGAAAAATTCAAAGTTGCATGCATGACCTTTCTTTATTGCCATTTGTTTGTTGCAGCTTAAATACCTTGAATACTTTAAAGCCTTGATAACAAAAGAATAATACAGATAATCCTTGATTTACATCCATTTGTTTAGTGACTGTTCAAAGTTATAACATCACTGAAAAAAGTGACTTACTGTATGACCAGGTGCTTATGAAAAACACACCTATGGCTACTGAAATATCCCCATGGTCATGTGATCAAAAATTGGGTCTTAGCAATTGCCATGTATTTATGACAACTGCAGTGTCTCAGGGTTATGTAATTACCATTAGCAACTTTGCAGCCAACTTCTGAAAAACCAAGTCAATGGGGAAAGTCGGTCATTCACTTAATGACTCCATTATTCACTTAACAACTGCAGTGATTCATTTAACAACTGAGTTAAGAACAGTCATAAAATTGGGCACAATTCACTTAACAATTGCTTTGATTAGCAATGGAAATTCTGGTCCCAGTTATTGTTATAAATCGAGAACTACCTGTAATGATAGATTCATTTTTTTTCATACAGTGCAACATTAGCCCTTCAATAGTAATTTTTTTTTCTATTTTACCCTGCAGTACAGGAAGTAGGGAAGAAAACAGCTAAATTGCATCTGAGTACAAATATTGAGAAGAAATACAGGTCCCCTTGTTCTGTTGGGAAAAATATTTTATCTGGAGAGTTGCGGAAAATGCTTACTGTGGGTAGAAGTTATAGACGAGCTTTCCCTTTGAATTACTCTTTGAAAATAATGAGACCACATCGGAAGTAGAATTAAAATTATTCTTGATGAACAGTTTCTCATTTGTCTGGAGGTTCTCATTCATCCAGGTCACGATTGTCCTAAAGGTACTTTTATTTAAAGGCACCTGTAGTTTCTGATTTTTTTCTTTAAGACTTTTCACTTCTCATCTAAGAAGCTTCTTCAGTTCTTATTATGTGAGAAGACACAGATGATTAGCACCAAGGTAATTTCAATAAGACTGTTGCAGAGAGCCTCAGCACTTTTTAGACTCAGACTGTTGACTGGCTGTTTGCAGAGAATATAAAACCCTTCCATGCCCAACTGAAAAAGCTTCTTGGATGAGAAGTGAGACGTCTTAAAGAGTCGTCCAATTGCCTTTAAAATAAAAGCATCTTTGAAGCTTCTCATTTGTTTTGGGTTTTCCTCACTTGTGCTGATTTTAGTACTTCTGCCATTCACCAGAAGATTGTTGCTCTAAATCCCATTGCAGGTTACACTGAATGGATCCGGAATCTTAGTCTCCCCTGCTTAAATGTTAAAATAAAGTTATTAAACAAAGCCTGATACATTCTTGACAGGAGCACTAGAGGAGTGTTTGTGTCAAAAAGGCAAGGTAGTGACAGGAGTGGTGTGATCAAATCCCCACCTCTTTTTATATACACTGTTTATGTGATATGTGAAAGAGCTTCAATCACACAATCGTGGCCCTGCTCTTGACTTTTTTCACCACATTTACAGACAACCCACATTTACAGACAACCCCACCTTGTGATTTCCACTATATTCAAAGCTAGCAGAGCGCAGGTACTGAAATTTAGAATAGTTTTAAAAAGCCATGCTTTGTAACGCCATGGTCAACATTTACAGCATTACCTCCCCAGAAATGTAGTATTTCAATATTACTGGCAGGATGACGCATTGTACTGAGGCAGCCTGGTTTTGCTTTGTGAAACATAATCAACCCCTGGGGTTTGTAATCCTGTAATCCTCCAATTAGTTTATAATTATGTGGTTATGTGTGAACCCAAACAATTGTGAGTTGTTCAGGAAAGGATGCTACTTAAATAGAACATCGTGAGATTAATATATTTATTACATTTATTGTAGGTAATGCTACATTCTTATATAATTTCTGCAGGACAGCTGAATCAAAAATCATTATACACACTCACATCCTACTGTTCCCTGTGCAAAACTTCTTTAATTTTTTACAGAAATAATCCACTTTTGAACTGGCTATAAGCATCCCCTTTTTCTTCTCAGACTTGTCCAGGGTTCTGCTTCCTCTTTCTTGCCAGCATAGCATCCTTTAATTTGGGCGGGGGGGGGGGGGGGGAGGGAAAGCTGGGGGGAGAAGCCAGGCAAATAAACATTGGATTCGCCTTAGGTGACTCTTTTTCACATTTCTTTAATTGCTCAGAACGGTATAATATATATAAATGATGGTCCTGTACACGGACGGTACCCTGTATGCTCGTTTGGCTTGTTTGTGTAGGCCCTGCAAGTACTTCAGCTCTTAAAACACACACACACACGGGGTTGGGGGCGGGCGGAGTAAATAGGAGCGGGGGCAAAATGCTCATTGTGGAGAAACAGCTTCGATTAGTTAGAACGAGGAGCTCCAGAGCTTCGGCTGAGCTCCGCGTTCCTCCTCTTCGGTTTCTCAGCTATTTGTTCGAAGCGAAAACAATACGTCTGGAAAAGAAAAAAAATCCCTCCCTTTCGCGCCGCTGATAGGCTCCGCCAGAATAGCAACAGGCCGGGTCACTGAAAAGGGCAAAGCCTGCGGTAGCGGAAAGAAAAGTTACTCGCGGATCTCTAGTAAACTTTCAGATTTCATCCCGCTGCCATGAACAGGGCGGCAAGACTCATCGCCAGACTGGAGCGCCTGGGGAAGGCGGCCTTCCTGTAAAGGCGTTTGAATCTTGAAGGGGCCCTGGGCTTTCTCAGGCTCCAGCCATGTTACTCGGGCAGAACAAGGAGGACCTCAGTCCGAAAAGCCAGAGCGAGACAGAAGAGGGTACCGCATGCAGGAGCCTTCACGAACCTCCAGCTCAAACAGGTAAAAGAGCCGATTGCGGGCATGGCTGCAGACTTGACAGATGCAGTCGGTAACTTTCCAGTTTCAAGAAACAGAACAATAACTAGGATGCAAAAATGCTTAGAAAGAAACAAAACAGCCCGGAAAATTTGCAACCGTTTTGTCAACTCAACTTTCTCATTCCTGTTTTTCTTTAGGCAGGTGCTGGAAGTAACACTATCAGTATATATGTACATATAGATTCTTTTGGCCTTTGGAGAAGCCAGAGGAGGTGAAGGAGAAGAATTCTGCTTGTTCTGTTTTAGCTTGGTAGCATTTCTATGTGGTGTGTATAAAGCTAAGCAATGAGGCAGGGTGTTTGCCTTGGAATCAGTCTTGATTCCTAATAATTGCCAGGAAAATCCCTGCGGTTTTCTTGGCAGGATTTCAGAAGTAGTTTGCCATTGCCTCCTGCCTACTGTCCTCTTGAAGGAGAGTGCCTGGCTGAAGATCACCAGCTGGCTTTATGCCTGAGGCAGCACTAGAACTCAAGTCCCCCAGTTTCTAGCCCAAAGTCTTAATCCCTACATATATCAACTCACTCTCATTTAAGCAATAGTAACTAGGTTTTAATACAGATTTTCCTGGTCCAAGTAAATTTCTCCATCTGTTACAGCACTTTGATCTTATCCTTGAACAATGAATGGCCTTTGCATCATTTTGCATGTGAGGTGCAGGTTGTTTATCTTGCACTTATTTTATTTCCTGGTTTAATTGGACAGACAAGGTGCCGTAACATTGCAAAATATATTATCACCTAAGATTAGAATGACTGTTGTGCTCTTTGCAGCACACCATGAAAACAACATCTGTCTCTCTTGAAGCTTCAATTCTTCATCTGACTATGGTTGTCTTTCCAAATGTTTGATGATGATTTTGGCTCTGATTTCTGAACACAGCAAGACTGGTATTATCTGTGTTTTCAAAAACCCTTAAGATTGCAATGTCATTATTGTTCCATTTTGTTTATGCCTACTTGGTCTTTTGCAGATTTCCAAAAGTAACACAAAAGAGCTACATGGGGTGGATTCACAATGTGCTGATGCTAAGGATTTAACTTTCACATGACAGCTGAGATACTTGGACTGGCTTGTGCAGATGAATGTTTTCAATACATATACAAATCCTTTTATGAAGCACTTCTGTTCCAGCCAGTGAATTCATAAAATGCCCTCTCTTAAAAGCCTGCAGCAAGGAATGTGGGAGGTTGGAAAAGAACTTGTGTTAGTACGATAAGGACTAATGGGTATGATTGATTAACCTTGAACACTTGCTGGATTAGTTAATTAAATAAGGAACATGGGCAGGATCAGCTTGCTCCTTTAAGTAATCAAAGAGTTTAGGATTTCATGGAAAATGGCATAGGAG
The DNA here is from genome assembly GCA_030761175.1 of Masticophis lateralis. Classification (NCBI taxonomy): domain Eukaryota; kingdom Metazoa; phylum Chordata; class Lepidosauria; order Squamata; family Colubridae; genus Masticophis; species Masticophis lateralis. The sequence goes on from JAUDYJ010000001.1 coordinate 92,021,989, forward strand.
ATTAACACAAGCAGCAAGTACGCAGGTAGTCCTCAACGTACGATGACAAATGAGCCCAGCATTTCTACTGTTAAGCAAGATAGTTGTTAAATGAGTTTTGCCCCATTTTATGACTTTTCTTGCCACAGTTGTTAAGGAAATCACTACAGTTGTTAAGTTAGCAACACACTTTGTTAAGTAAATCTGGCTCCCACATTGACTTTGCTTGACAGAAGGTCACAAAAGATCATCCCACAACCTTGGAACCTAAATATGAGCCAGTTGCCAAATATCAGAATTTTGACCATGGTGAATGTGGAGATGATGCAGCAGTCGATAAGTGTGAAAAATGGTCGTAAGTCACTTTTTTCAATGCCATTGTGACTTTGAACGGTCACTAAATGAATGGCTGTAAGTCAAGGACCAAGTGTAATTAGCCAAAAAACAAAACAACAACAATCTTCCTCTGGTGTTAGTGACCATCTCCAGAGTTCAGAGATCCATACCTGAAAAGGTCTCATGTCTTCATTGCCTGTATCTCTTAACATCTCTTAATGTGTGCTGCAGCTCCTGACTTCCCATCTCACCTCAATCCCTGAAGCTGCCAAACTCACTTCCAGTGCTTTTGATCGGGGCCATGTCAGTCCTTTGCTTTGTTTTATAACAGCATTCTGGTAACGGGAGGGAATGGGACCCATATATCGAACACTGGTCATATTTCATTAGACCAGTGTTTCTCAACCAACCTGAGAGCCAGTTTGGTCTAGTGATTAAGGAGACTGTAAGTTCTAGTCCTGCCTTAGGCATAAATTAACAGTCTTTTGGGCAGTCGCATACTTTCAATCAAGCTCATCATTGCAGGGTGGTTGTTGTGGAGGAAAATAGGTGGAGGAAGGAATATTGGGTATGTTATCTACCTTGAGTTATTTGTAAAAATAGTAAAGGTAAGAAATAAGTAAAGCAAACCTTGGCGAACCTAAGCTATGTGGACTTCAACTCCCAGAAGTCCACAGCCAGCACGTTGTTGCTAAGGTTGAGAAACACTGTATTAGACAACTGTCAGATATCCGTTGCTCTCACTTAAAGAGACATCACACGGTCAATGCAATATTGACACTTTTGAATTTGAGGGCCTCGGCATCCATCCAAGAATGACATTCTCAGATGGTAGGTTTGGGTACAGGTCAAAATTCTGTTTGTTGATAATGGTCTAAATGTAGCTTAGATTTAGATTATTCAGTACCTATATCCAGTTATACGTAAAATAACTAGGTCCCCCCAAAAAGTCATTGATGATGTAATAAAATGTGCTGATATTGGCTTGTTTCATATATCTGCAACATAAATTAATTGGTTAGGTTTTGGATTATTTCAAAGGCTCACTGTCCCCAGTGACCATATATAGCTTTAGGAAGAAGCACTGCAGACTATTTTGCAAATAGTTGCATACACAGAGAGAGAGAGATACACAGATACATACATGTACATATGATACATACATATGCACACACACAAATGTAAGTATGTAAAAATCCTTTATCTTTTAAATTTGCTGCATCTACTACAAAGAAACACTTACGTTGTTGTTCATAATTTACATTTATGTTAATCCTAATTTATATTAGGAAAGAATGCATAGAAACGGTTTACAGCGTAATTAGATCATATCTTTTAGACTTTTCATTAATGCCCTGCATTTTGATTAAAAGAATGTCAAGGTCTGTAGATCTTTAAAATGAAAGTTTGGATTGGATTGCATTATATACATACACCATTTTTTACCAGTTGAAGCTTCTGATTCTTTTCATGGTGGCCCCATGTAGTTTTTTCTTCTTCTGAAAGCCATTTGTATAACGTATTGAAAAGAAGTAGGTAGGACAGAAAAACGAACAGTAGCTGCTACAGTTTATTGAGTTTTCCCTCTTCATTGGAATGTTGGAACAGTAATGGGGTTTAGGTGAGCAGAGGCATTCTAGGTTCACCGGGAAGCAAAACAAGATGTTATCTTAGGAGCATGTTGTTTATCAACCTGAATTCATTGGCAATAATGCAGCTGGGTAATTTAAGGTTGACGTCTCTATAGCCCCTTCTTTCTTCATGTGTTATATGCAATTCTTCATTATGAGGTATGCAAGAAATGCTTCTTCTCAGTGTCATTCCTGTAGCAGTGAACATGTGGGACAGGCACTAAAGAGAACCAGTCTTCTGTCAGCCATGAAAGCTCATTGAGTGACATTGGCCATTCAGGAATTGGGTTTGTCTAGTTTAATGAAAAGAAGGAATAGGGGTGACGTGATAGCAATATTCCAGTATCTCAGGGGTTGCCACAAAGAAGAGAGAGTAAAGCTATTCTCCAAAGCACCTGAAGGCAGAACAAGAAGCAATGGATGGAAACTAATCAAGGAAAGAAGCAATCTAGAACTGAGAAGAAGTTTCTTGACAGTTAGAACAATTAATCAGTGGAACAAGATGCCTCCAGAAGTTGTGAATGCTCCAACACTGGAAGTTTTTAAGAAAAGATTGGACAACCATTTGTCTGAAATGGTAAAGGGTTTCCTGCCTGAGTAGGGGTTGGACTAGAAGATTTTCAAGTTCCCTTCCAACTCTGTTATTCGATTCAGTTCTGTTCTATTCTCTTCCATTTCACTCCACTCTACTCCACCTTTCTTAGCCCAACCAACCTCACAGGCTTGTGGGGAAAAAGGAAAGAAAAGGGGGTGGCTTGGGTCCTTTATAATTCAGCTGTCCTAAGAAAATGTGTCAAACACTTCCATGTAATGTTAATTTGTACAGTGTTTGGAGTCATTGTTGAATTAGGCAGGCATTTAAATTATAAATAAGTAATCAATTTTCTTTGCACTTTATTAATTTCTAAGTGCTTAAATCTGTAGTACCTGATGTCCCAAGAAGTTATTATTCTCAGTAGGTGAGTAAAGTCTGCTGGAGTTAGCAGCTCTAATGTATTTAACAAAATAAATAAAATTGTGTAATGTGCTGATTTTAATGAAGTAACATGTATGGGAAACTGGAACCATACCTGATTATGTTTTTCTTATTTGCATAGTAGAATGTTAGACATCATTCCTTTCGCTTTCTTCTCCCGTGAATTTCCAAAGGTTTGTCATTTGCCTATAATTCCCACTCCTAAATATTAGAACCACTTGCAGAATAGTACACTGTATACCCTAATCCGGATGCTATATATTCATTCTTTTTTATGCTACTTTTATGCCACAAGAAATGCTTCTTCTCAGTGTCATTCCTGAATATGTTGGACAGGCACTAAAGAGATCTAGTCCTCTATCAGCCATGAAAGCTCATTGAGTGACATCGGCCAGTCAGTCTTTCTTTGCCCAATCCACCTCATAGGGCTGTAGGGAAAAATTGAGTGTTCTGTGACCATTACTTTTCTCTCCTGAAGGGAGAAATAGCAAACAACCCAAGGAGGTTTTGCCTGCTTTAATGCTGTATTTGCTATAAATAAACCACCTTTCTATTGCCTCACTAAATGATTGCTCAGGTAATATTCACCCTCTTAGGAACGCCTGCAGGTGTGCGCAGCACATTTCAAAATCAGGTAGAGTTAAGGGCTCCAGGAATTGAATTAAGTGCAAAGAGGTTCAGGAAAAGGTGAGTCCCAGGAACAGTTGAAGGAAAGATTAGAAATCAAAGTAGACAGAAAAGGATTCAGAAAAGCTTCTGCTTGTACAAAAGTTGGAAGAACCAGAATCCTCCCTCTAGTCATTCAAACCACAAATGTTCTTGAAATTACCTCTGTCCTGGAGAAGGAGGCATAGAGGAGGAATAGTATTAACAGTGTAAGCAACACAGTAGTTAGGACAATTCTGTTGCTGTACATTTAAGAAATTTAGATTTAGATCATGTCCAGGAAAACCTTTTACCAGTTCGATCTCTAAAATGCATATTTTCAGAAAGCTATGCAGTAAGTATATATGTATTGGGGAAGGTCGAGTTCTAAATGTCAAATGTAAATCTAAACATAAAATCCAAGCCTGGGCAACTAAACATGCTTATACAAGAACAAATGCAAGTGCCTTCATTTTAAATTTATTGCTTAGATGTTAGTAAACTGCTAATAATGCTAATAAAAGCAGGGGGCATTAATCTTGTGATGACTCACAAGGCTTCATATAATTCTAAGAAGATGAAGTTTCTTTCCAACAAGAATCTGCTTGTAAAGGGACAGATCAGTTCCTTTGTAACTCAGCTGTCCTAAAAAAGGATGACAATCAGTTCATGTAATGTTAATTTGTATGTCGCTTAGAGTCATAGTTGAATTGGGCAGAAATTTAAATTATAAATAAATAATCAATTTTCTTCGTACTTTATTAATTTCTAAGTGCTTAATTCTGTTAGTGCCTGATCTTTCAAGAAGTTATCATTCCCAGTGGATGAGTAATCTGATGGAATTGACAGCTATAATGCATTTAATGAAATAAATAAATTGCATAACGTGCGGATTTTAATAAAGTAACATGTATGGGAAACTGGAATCACGCCAGATTATGTTTTTCTTATTTGCATTGTAGCGTTTTAGACATTTGCTGCTTTTATACTATAAGAAATGCTTCTTCTCAGTGTCATTCCTGAATATGTTGGACAGGCACCAAAGAGATCTAGTCTTCTGTCAGCCATGAAAGCTCATTGAGTGATATTGGCCAGTCAGTTTTTCTTAGCCCAACCCACCTCACAGGGTTGTGGAGGAAAATTGATTGTTCTGTGACAATTTTCTCTCCTGAATGGAGAAATAACAAACAACCCAAGTGCTTTTGTAGTTCTTATATAAAAATATACGGGTAAAAAAGCCCAAACCAAAAACAATATACCAGCTCTGATTTGTTAAAGAACATGTTTAATTTTATATTTGAAACTTTCTTAAACCAAGGTACCATTGTGACTACAGTATGTATATCCATCTATTCACTTTTGAGATGAGAATGTTATGTAAAACAGAAAAAAAAAAGTAGTGGGAAAGAGACGTACAAGGCAAAAGAAAATCTAATGAAATGTAGTTACACCACTGCCATTTGCTATGTTGTTGTTAGTTGTGAAATCATGTCCGACTCATCACGAGTTGCAACCCCATGGACAACGTTCCTCCAGGACTTCCTGGCCTCTACCATCCTCTGGAGTCCATTTAAGCTCATGCCTACTTCAATGACTCCATCCAGCCACCTTGTTCTTTGTCGTCTCCTTCTTCTTTTGCCCTCAATCTTTCCCAGCATTAGGCTCTTCTCCAGTGAGTCCTTCCTTCTCATTCATTCATTCATTCATCATTCATCAAAATAGCCATTTGCTATATACAGGTGAAACTCAAAAAATTAGAATATTGTGCAAAATGTCATTTATTTCAGTAATGCAACCTAAAAGGTGATACAAATATATGAGATAGACTCATTATATGCAAAGCAAGATAGCTCAAGCCTTGATTTGTCATACTTTTGATGATTATGGCTTACAGCTCATGAAAACCCCAAATTCACAATCTCAGAAAATTAGAATATTGTGAAAAAGTTCAATATTCTAGGCTCAAAGTGTCCCACTCTAATCAGCTAATTAAGCCATAACACCTGCAAAGGGTTCCTAAGTCTTTAAATGGTCTCTCAGTCTGGTTTAGTAGGAATCAGAATCATGGGAAAGACTGCTGACCTGACAGTTGTGCAGAAAACCATCACTGACACCCTCCATAAGAAGGGAAAGCCTCAAAAGGTAATTGCAAAAGAAGTTGGATGTTTCCAAAGTGCTGTATCAAAGCACATTAATAGAAAGTTATGTGAAAGGGAAAAGTGTGGAAGAAAAAGGTGCGCAAGCAGCAGGGATGACCGCAGCCTGGAGAGGATTGTCAGGAAAAGGAGTGGACTTAGGCTGGAGTCAGTGCATCAAGAGCCACCACACACAGATGGATCCTGGACATGGGCTTCAAGTGTCGTATTCCTCTTGTCAAGCCGCTCCTGAACAACAAACAACATCAGAAGCATCTTACCTAGGCTAAAGACAAAAAGAACTGGTCTGTTGCTCAGTGGTCCAAAGTCCTCTTTTCTGATGAGAGCAACTTTTGCATCTCATTTGGAAACCAAGGACCCAGAGTTTGGAGGAAGAATGGAGAGGCACACACTGCAAGATGCTTGAAGTCCAGTGTGAAGTTTCCACAGTCTGTGTTGATTTGGGGAGCCATGTCATCTGCTGGTGTTGGTCCACTGTGCTTCATTAAGTCCAGGTTCAACGCAGCCGTCTACCAGGAGATTTCAGAGTACTTCATGCTTTTTTCCGCAGACAAGTTTTATGAGGATGCTGATGTTATTTTCCAGCAGGACTTGGCACCTGCCCACACTGCCAAAAGTACCAAAACCTGGTTCAATGACCATGGGATTACTGTGCTTGATTGGCCAGCAAACTCGCCTGACCTGAACCCCATAGAGAATCTATGGGGCATTGCCAAGAGAAAGATGAGAGACACGAGACCGAACAATGCAGAAGAGCTGAAGGCCGCTATTGAAGGATCCTGGTCTTCCATAACACCTCAGCAGTGCCACAGGCTGATACGATCCATGCCATGCCACATTGAGGCAGTATTTGATGCAAAAGGGGCCCAAACCAAGTATTGAGTACATATGCATGCTTATACTTTTCAGAGGTCTGATACTGTTCTGTGTACAATTTTTGTTTTATTGATTTCATGTAATATTTAATTTACTGAGATTGTGAATTTCAGGTTTTCATGAGCTGTAAGCCATAATCATCAAAATTATGACAAATCAAGACTTGAACTATCTCGCTTTGCATGTAATGAGTCTATCTCATATATTAGTTTCACCTTTTAAGTTGCATTACTGAAATAAATTACCTTTTGCATGATATTCTAATTTTTCGAGTTTCACCTGTATATCTTCATACCTATCTTTGTAAACTCTTAGAGATTGTTGACTGTTCAGCACCTCATGACCTATTGACCAAAAGAGGGAAAGAACACACAGAAAGACAATGAAGGATGACATGTTTGTCGTCTTTTTGTTCATCATTCTGCCTAAGAGACAGCTAATCTGAAGAGCCTTTTTCTTCACATGTATAGAACCCACATTTATGACTCCTGGTAGAACGTATTTCACTCGGTGTTAAATTTTGCCTCTTTGTATACTGTATTTGATGTACATAAACCACCTTTCTGTTACAGTTATAACAATTATCTCACTAAATGATTGCTCAGGTAATATTCCCCCTCTTAGGAGTGCCTGCAGGTGTCTGCAGCACATTTCAAACTCGGGCAGGGTTATGGGCTCCAGCAACTGAATTAAGAGGCAAAGAGGTTTAGGAAAGAGTGGGTCCCAGGAACAGCTGAAGGAAAGATTAGAAATCAAAGTAGACAGAAAATGATTAAAAAAAAGCTTTGGCTTGTACAGAAGCTGGAAGTACCAAAATTCTCCCTCTAGTCCTGTGATGGCGAACCTATAGCACGCATGCCAGAGATGGCTCACAGCATCCTCTCTGCGGGCACATGACCCGCCCGTCGCCCCAGTTCAGATCTGTCGCACATGCTCGTGTGCCTCCCGCCAGCCAACTGGTCTTCAGGTCTCTACTGCACATGCATGGGGGGTGGGGAGGGGCATGAACACATGGGCAGGCGTGGGGCGTATGCAGGGAGTGCACATGCATGCGTGGGGCAGTGCACATGTGATGGGGATGCATATAAACGCATTCTGGGTTTATTATTTATCATTAATTAGTTATTTGATTTAAAGTGTGATTTTATTGTACATGTTTCTTAACTTGTGTTCGCCGCCCTGAGTCCTTCGGGAGAAGGGTGGCATATAAATACTATAATAAATAACTAAATAAATATGCATGGGGTGGGGCACATGCCCGTGGGCCGTGCACGCATGGCATTTTGGAGGTTTGGACGTGCACGCGCATATTCCCCCACTCATGCGTGTACTTTGGGCACTCAGTCCGGAAAAAGTTAGCCATCGCTACGTCTAGTCTTTCAAACCACAAGCGCTCTGGAGAAGGAGAGAGCAAATAAGGGAGGAATAGTATAAAAAGTATAAGCAACACAGCAGTTGGGACAATTCTGTTGCTGTGCGTTTAAGAAATTTAGATTTAGATCATGTCCAGGAGAACCTTTTCACACTTCAACCTCTAAAGTGTATATTTTCAGAAAGCTATGCAGAAGTATATGTGTGTTGGGGAAAGCTGAGTTCTAAATATACAATGTAAATCTAAATATAAAATCCAAATCAGCCTGCACAACTAAACATGCTTATACAAGAACTAATGCAAGTGCCTTCATTTTAAATTTATTGCTTAGATGTTAGTAAACTTCTAATCATAGAAATAAAAAAAGCAGGCATAAATCACAAGGCTTCATTTAATTGTAAAAAGATTAAGTTGTTTTCCATCAAGAATCTGCTTGCAAAGGAAAGGAAAGGGGACGGCATGGGTCCTTTGTAATTCAGCTGTCCTAAAAAAGGGTGACAAAAAGTTCAGGTATGTTAATTTGTATGCTGCTGAGAGTCATTGTTGAATTTGGGCAGAAATTTAAATTATAAAGAAAAACAATTTTCTTTGCACTTTATTAATTTCTAAGTGCTTAATTCTGTAGTACCTGCTGTTTTAAGAATTTATCATTTCCAATCGATGAGTAATCTGCTGGAATTGGCAGCGCTAATGCATTTAATGAAATAAATTGCAAAATGTGTGGATTTTAATAAAGTAACATGTATGGGAAACTGGAACATGAATGAAAAACAGATTATGTTTTTCTTACTTGCATAGTAGCATTTTAGAGAACATTCCTTTCACTTTCTTCCAAATGTTTGCCATCTGCCTATAATTCCCAATCCTAAAAGTTAGAATCACTTGCAGAATAGTATACTGTATGCCCTAATCTGGATTCTATATATGGATTCTTTTTTATATATATTTTATATTATTTTATCTGGCTGTTCACCGCCCTGAGTCTCTTCTGGGAGTAGGGCGGTATACAAATTTGAATGAATAAATAAATAAATAAATAAATAAATAAATATTCTGTTCTTGATTACTTGTCTGAAATATGTGCCAGTTATCCGTTGTTAATTTTTCATTTACATGATTTCTCTCCACTCCCCAAACTAAGTCTCTGGTGATCTCCATTTTCTCCATTAGTTATTTACAGTGTAATTAGACAGAGTAGGCAACTACAATTTTCCACCCTGTTTCCTTACTTCTGGCCTTTCTCCTCCCAGAGCATGATTCACCTAGCCAAATCATATGCTTTCTCATCTATGATGAAATAGTTGGCAGCAGCAAGCAGAGAGGTGAGATAGAGAATCCGAACAATACATTGCTACACCAGCAAGTTTTTCTAATGCCATAGAACTTTTTAGAACTTCTATTTTTTTTTCCTTCCTGGCATTTTCCAGCAAGTGCAGGGTGTGTTTTTTTTCCTTTTTCCAATGGAGTGTTGATCCATTGGGTACAACAAAATCTGACTAACCAGCTTGTCACCCGAGCCTGATGTCATGGGCGGAGAGAGAGGGATCGGCCCAAAGTCACCCTGCCTAAGACGGGTCTAGAACTTATGGTGACTTGGTTTCTAGTGTGGTGCCTTAAGGTCCACACCAAACTAAAGGTCTCTTCCTCATAGAATTTCTAATGCCATCGAGCAGGGGTCTCCAATCTTGGCCACTTTAAGACTTGTGGACTTCAACTCCCAGAATTCCTCAGCCAGCTTTGCTGGCTGAGGAATTCTGGGAGTTGAAGTCCACAAGTCTTAAAGTGGCCAAGGTTGGAGGCCCCTGCCATAGAGCATTGCTACACCGGCAATTTTTCTAATGTTATAGTTCCACTAAGGACCATCTATGAAAAAAGGTTTCATACAGGGATTTGGTAGTTTTGGATGTTTCCGAATATGCTCATTAAAATCCCCGAGAACTGAGGTGGCTTCCAGCGGGTTTCTGAGTACAATTAAAAGATGCCATCATCACTTATATAGCCCTACATCATGGGCCAAGGCCATGTTATTTACACGACAATCAGGCTCCATCTTTCTTTCTTCTACCTAGTTTTTGTCTTTATTTGACTGGAAAGTGGAATGATTTTTAGATATTGGGCATGTGTTATATTATCGGGGTGTTATTTTTGTAAACTTTTTTAATCACTTTGAATCACTATGGTGATGGGAACAGCATATCACTTATTTAATAAATAAATACACCATTTCAAAACTGTGTCAAATGTGAATAGTTCAATTGATAGCTAATAAAATGTACAATAATAATAACAGGTAGCGTCAGAAATATAAAAGTAATGTGCTTTTAGTGTAATAGATACACACTTAAAAATGGTTTAACTGACCAGGAGCTAATACAAAAAATCATGTGCAGAAATGGACAAATTAACTTTAGAGTTAAAGGACAAGGAAGACTCAAAATATTTTACAGTATGGAATAGATGGTACCAGTGGACAAATCAGAGGAGGGAAAAAAACAGGTAAAGATAAAATCCAGAAGAAATCAACACAATTAAAAATAGCACTGTCAGATGGATAAAATAGGTAATAAATCACTGTGTATATGTATATATATATATATATGTATACATACATATATATATATATATATATATATATATATATATATATATATATATATATATACATATACACAGTATATATGTATATATAATAATAGGAAATTAGTCAATAGGTAAAGATGTGTACTGTATATGTAAATTTGTTTTTGATTAAGAGAAACTTGTATATTTTACATGTTTTTAAGACTTAATAAAGTTTTGTTTTAAAATGAAAAAAAATGGTTTGCAATATTAAGTCAGTAAAATACGTTTTGTAATTACTGTTCAGGTTTTTGTATTGATTGTTACAGTTTCTTATGACTAACAAAAGTAAACAAACTGGAATGTAGCAAGAGATAATTTAAAAAGACCAAGTGAAAGGAAATCTAAGGGAATTCATCATTAAAATAGACTTGGGAGCCAATGTGTATTTAACACATCTTAGGCAGAAGCCTAGCAAAGAGTACAGGCTCTGTCTTGAATAACTACCTACTTAAAAATACATTGCAATGGTGCATGGAAAGCTAATCAACTTCTTCTGTTACCTGTTTTCAGCCATTATTCTAAAAATAATGAGCATCTCAATCTCTCCCTCCTCCTTAATAATGAACATGGTGACATGTAAAGGTTCCTGGGCCCATTGTTTAACAACAGTGCAATTAATGGAACATGCATTCTGGTCCTTGGAAAGATCAACTTAAAGTGGATATTAAAATGTGTCTCAACCAGTGGTGGGTTGCTCCCGGTTCTGTCCGGTTCTTTAGAATCGGTAGTAAAAGTGGTGGGAGGATCTGCCCACCCGCCCAGATGTCATAATTGATGATCTGCGCATGTGCAGAAGCGCGCAAGCGAAGCGAGCACACACACACTGGTAGTAAAGGTAAGTAGAACCCACCCCTGGTCTCAACCTATATCCAACTAGCATGGTTAAATAGCATTTTAATTTTTTTATTCAGAGTTTCTTCTTTAAAATAAGAAACTTAAGTAATTTCTACCGGTTAATATCCAAGGTAGTGTGAACTATCAGCAAATTTAGGAAATAATTTTTAAATCATAAACAGTACAAACCTCAGGCCATATGGTTAAGCAGATTCGTAAGACTTACAAGACAGTCTGCTTGAGCTAAACTTTACACACATACACACACAGACGTGTGTGTGTGTGTGTGTGTATGGATGGAGAGAGAGAGAGAGAGAGAGTGGGGAGGGAAAGAGAGAGAGAGAGAGAGAGATGGAATTCGGAAAATCATCTGCAATCTTTCATATTGGATAGTTTTTATACCAATGTGTCTCTAAGCCTCCCCTATGATGACTTTTCTGGGATGTGTTGTGATTTCCTTGTTAAAAAACCAAAACCAAATGCAAATAAATAGTACGGTAATTATTATCTGAACAGTTTAACATTGCATAAATTACTTCAATTGGAACTTCATGAGAATTCATGTTGCAGTTTACTCGATCTAGTATAGTTAACCTAGGTCCTTTCCTAAATCTTAAATCTAAAGGATGAAAAAAGCTTGTGGAAATTTTTTAAAAAATAAGAAATGTAAAATAAAACAATTACTTTTATAATAAAATGGTACTTTGATATTAGCTCAATTTCTCAGGTTTCCAGTTGTCCATTATTCTGGCATCCCAAATAGCCACGTGTTTTGGTAAAAAAAATTGATTATGGAGATCAAAGATATTTTGTTGTGAATACTCCCTCTAAATCAGGAGTGTCAAATTCATGGCCGGCGGGCCAGATTCGTCATGTGCTGGCCCCGCCCCCACCCGGTATAGCAGAGGGGGAAAAAGTCCCGATCGTCATATGACAACGCCATGACGACGCAGTTTGACACCCCTGTTCTAGATTCACCATTTCAACTCATAACCAGCACATTCTGTCATTGATTTTTTGTTGATGACTAGTAATACTGGATAGGACTCCATTCATCAGCAGACCCTGGTTGCATTCAGGATCCAGAAAATTCTGCTACAGCTTGACCATGACTAACTATTTCCTTAACCCAATTCTTAATTCTCTGGCCTCATACAGCAGCATCCTGGTTTTTGAAATAAATTAATCTGTTTAAAACTCTTTTTATACAATTCTCCATTTTAACTGCTGGAGCATCATAGAAAAGTATGGTTTCTAAGATATATTTACCGATGCAACAAAACTAAATGCATTTTTCTCGTATCCTTTAATTCCAGGTTGTGGAATGCTCACTCTCCTGTCATCTGTCATTGCTGCCATCAGTGGATTTTTGATGGGTTATGAGCTTGCAGTTATCTCTGGAGCTCTTCTTCAGCTAACTAGCATCCTAACACTTTCATGCCGACAACAAGAAATAATTGTAAGCACAATTCTTGTTGGTGCCTTGTTAGCTTCAGTAACTGGTGGAATCCTGATAGACAAATATGGGAGGCGATTTACCATTATGTTGTCATCTGCTTTACTAGTTGTGGGCAGTCTGATTCTGATCATTTTTGCCTCCTATGGACTACTTATAGTAGGACGGATTGTGATAGGAGTTTCTGTTTCCCTTTCTTCAACTGCAACATGTGTATATATCGCAGAGATTGCCCCACAGCACAGAAGAGGTTTGCTTGTGTCTTTAAATGAACTCATGATTGTTACGGGCATTCTCTTTGCCTACATTTCTAATTATGCCTTTGCTAATGTTTCTCACGGCTGGAAGTACATGTTCGGCCTTGTTATTCCGTTGGGGGTTTTACAGATAGTTGCTTTATATTTTCTTCTGCCCAGTCCTCGTTTTCTGGTTATGAAAGGTTTCGATGAAGCTGCTAGTAAAGTTCTTGGAAAACTCAGGGCAACTTTAGACACCACCGAAGAACTCACCACGATCAAATCTTCCTTGAAAGATGAACACCAATATCATTTTCTGGATTTGTTCCATTCCAAAGACAACATGAGAACACGGCTGCTGATAGGGATCACTCTCGTTTTTTTTGTACAAGTAACTGGACAACCCAACATCTTGTTTTACACATCCACTGTTTTGAAATCAGTTGGATTTCAGAGCAATGCAGCAGCTACTTTGGCTTCAACTGGGGTTGGAGTGGTTAAAGTGATCAGTACAATACCAGCTATTCTTTTTGTGGACCACTTAGGAAGCAAGACATTTCTCTGTATTGGCTCATCCCTCATGTCGGTGTCATTGATCACTTTAGGATTAGTGATGCAAAATATACATGTGAATGTCACCACTGTCTGTAAAAACCAGTCTTTGGAAGAGATTTTGTTTCAGGGAGCAGGAACAGTGACTTTCACCAATGAAACTTTTAAGGAACGTTTTGCTGGCACGACTTTACCTGTTAAAAGTTCCTCCCGGTGGAAGGATGAAATTGATGGCCCTGAGTATCAGAACGGAACAACATTGACGGGAGACAAAACGTTTGTCAGAATTCAAGCAGAATCCCAGGTTGCAGTTGAACCGGCCAAGGTGCAACCCTTTCTGAAATGGCTATCTTTGGCTAGCTTGCTGGTTTATGTTGCGGCTTTCTCCATAGGACTTGGACCAAGTAAGTATTACATATATTGCTTTTCCTCCTATTTTGGTATAGTGTTACGATGCTTGCTTGGATTGAAGTCACTGAATAGGAAAGTTTTACAACAAAAATTGTAAAGCAGAAGCTTTGCTGATGTGCCAAGACAGTATGATATGTCTAGGACAGTGGTTCTCAACCTGTGATGCACAGACCCTCCCGCGGGTGTGGGGCACAATTTCACAGGGGGTATGCGAAGGTTTGAAGAAATTTCATGATTTAAGTCTTGGGTTAAGTCTTGGTGGTTCGTGGCCACAAAAGGTATTTAAAGGGGGTCTGTGGTGAACAAACGATTGAGAATCACTGTTGCAGGAAATAGATTTGTTTGCAAGCCGTTGGATTCCCCAGATCAATGTTTCCCAGCCTGGCTGGGGAATACTGGGAGATGAAGTCACACCTCTTACGGTTGCCAGGTTGGGAAACACTGACCCAGGCGAAAGATAAATGTAATTGCTGACTGTGTCACACCTTGTTTGGCCCTCAGAAACTTCTTCAGTGTCTGTTTCATTAGTAAACAATACGTTTAGGTTGGTGGATACATTTTATAGTTTAAGAATATATTTTGGCTGGTTACCATAGACCAATTTAAAGAACGGTTGCCATTATGAACATGGCCAGTCACAAAACATCCATTTATCTGAAAACAAGCTAGTGATATCATATCCCATTATTTCCTCTAGTTCCTGCCTTTTCTCAGATTAAGGGGATAAGCTTCTAATCAAAGATTGGGTTGCAGCCATTTACCTTTTATTGGCCTAGGGACGGGCTATGTTGTGCCAAAGGCATTTTGAAAAAAAGACATTAAATGAATGTCTTAAATAATGCTGTGCTTTATATAGCATTATTATATTTTTTATTTAAAACATCTTAACCAAAATAAATAGAATTTAAATAGGGCAGGGAGCTTGGCTGACTTCAGGGAAGATTTCCTCAGGAATATTAATACTCCAGGGCATGTTGCTATCTCCTAATCAAATCTACACCTCCTACCTTTGCATCAGTGGTGGGCTCCTCCCAGTTCGGCCCGGTTCCGCTGAGCTGGTAGCGGTGACGATATGATGGTGGCTGGTGCACATATCATAGTCAGCTATTATGTGATCTACTTGAAAATAATGCAACACTAAGATATTTTGGTTTGTAGTTAATGGTTTATGATTCAGGGTTATGTGTGAAGCCAACTAGATTCTTAAAAAGACATTGATTGGTTTGTAATAGAAAGCTCTTTTTGCCTTGTAAAAACCATGATAAACAAATGGGCGGCTGACCAGTTTTGTTCTTGTTCGTGTTACATAGAAAGTAGAAAGAATAAGAGGGTTTTGCATTCTTAAATGTGATTAAATTAAATCCAGCAGCTCCTTTCTGCTTTCTATTTTAGGCTAGGTTGTTCTAAATTATTAGCAGCTAACAAATGCATACATCAATACTTTCAAAAATGAAGAATTCCCTTTGTTTGTAATTGTTAGTAATTTTTTGGCCTCTGTGTCTCTGATTTCCTAAAATCCCAAGAAATCTTTTGCTTCCAAAAGATTCCATTGTAGTATTTCAGAGCATCAGGTGATATGAAAACTTAAAATGTCTGTCTGTTCTTTCTTCAGAGCCTTTAGCAGATTAGATGTAATGAACAGAATGGTAGCTTGAAAATCCAACATTGATTAAACCCTTCCTTTCACTTTTTAAATGAATTCTACTTTGAGAAATGCCTGAATTATAATTATCAATGTGAAAGAAACAATCTCCGTCTGCAAGGAAGGCTGCTGAAAACCAAACAAGAACAGGCTTGCCCTGTTTTGAATAATAGATGTGAAAAAATGTACTAACATAAACTTTGCTGCTTTAGTATGTTGTGTTGGTAAGATTACTGTATTTTTCGGACTATAAAATGCTCCAAAGTATAAGACACACCTAGCTTTTGGGAAGGAAAACAAGGGGGGGGGGGGAAATCTGCCTCTGCCTTTGCCTCCCAGCAATTTACCTCCTTGCAGCAAACAGCAAACAGTCTGGTCAGCTTCAGCACAGCTTCATTTAGCACAAGCAGCTGATTGACGGCTGGATCAACCTCTTGGAATACTGCCTATCACCTGTTCCAGGCTTCAGGGATCGCCACTGCCTGTCACTCCCATCAGCCAATTGCTGCTGCTGCCTATCACCACCTTCGCGTGCCCCATTTTTGGCCTCTGCTTGTCCTGTTTTCGGCCTTGTGTATCCTGTTTTCAGCTTTGTGCGCCAAAAATGAGATGCGCAGAGGCCAAAAATGGGGCACACGAAGGCTGAAAACGGGACGTGCAGAGGCTGAAAATGGGACATGTGGAGATGGCGATAGGTGGCAGTAACAATGGGCAGCGACAGGAGTGACGGGCAGTGGCAATCCCTACAGCCTGGAACAGCTGATAGGCAGTGTTCCAGGAGGCCAAACCAACCGCCAGTCAGCTGCTTGTGCTAAAACAGGCTGTACTGAAGCTGACCAGGCTGTTTGCTGTTTGCTGCAAGGAGGTAAATTGCTGGGAGGCAGAGGCCAAAGGGTAGGGGGCGATGTGTGGGCGGGGCTTCAGCAACATTCACTGTATAAGACGCACAGACATTTCTACCCACTTTTTTGAAGGGGGGGAAGTGTGTCTTACACACTGAAAAATATGGTACTTGCTTCAAATGCTCAGTGATAATGAATCACAGCCACCAACCAGGATGGGGCATTGTTATATTCTACTTTCTTTTTATAATATTGCCTCATTCCAAACTAAAGCCATACTTGAATTTCTAGATACCTGGAATGTGCTTGAGGCTACTGTGTAGGGCCTCTCGCTTTTTCATGCCCCCTCTTTCTGCACAAGAACTTTTCCCCAGAGCAGAGGAAGGAGGAGAAGCCTCAAAAGTGAGGGAACACTATGAGAGCAAGAGCAAGTGACCTGATCTTGCTGCCTTCTTAAGATTGAGACCTTTATTTGGAAATTATCTATGTGTCAAGGCTCCGACTAATGAACTCAAGCAAATCAGAACTCTGAGACTTGGCTTCTTCTTAAAGGTCCTGTTTATTGAGTATATCATATCGACACAGCTTCAATGGAAAACCAATTATAATTTTTTTCCGTGGCTTCAGTATAATTAAACTAGGAAATAACCCCATACCCAGGTGTCAGGTCACCTTGGCCAATTGAGTTAATTGGTGGGCTCTTCAGGTACTCCTTCCCCAACCTTATCTCTTGCCAGTTGAGATGACCTTGGTTCTCACGAGAAAGCTCTTTGTTGTGTCTAGTAATGCTTTCCAACCTCCTTCCCCCTCTTTGTGGCAACTGAGAAACAGAAAGATGGCTGCAGCCAGGTTTGGCTCGAAGTTGACACTATGCCATTTAGCAGCTTAACTTAAAAGTAGCTAATTTTGAGATATTACTGTTCCTCAGTTAAGGAAAATTAGATAATGATTTCTACAACATCTGGAGGACTACTTGAACACAATTGGCATTGAGAAAATCACCATCATGTGCAGAAGGCAGCTTTACTTGGAACAGCTTGTGTCCTAATTTTAATATTAATAAATAGCAACATCTACCTATCTTGGTCCTTGAGAAGGACTTGATAGGTAGAAGAAAATACCAAATCCAGTCTAAATATCTGGCTGACTATCTGACCAACCATAATTTATTCAATTTGTTATGTCCATTTCATCTGGGTGACTCTGGGTGACTCAAAACAGGTAAAAATAGTAGAAATGGGGAGGAGGGTAGTCATTAATTTAGATTACAACTAAGCAACCAAGCATTATCCTGGCAGTGTTTACCATCCAAAATCAAATCAAATGGGTGTCCCAGATACATGTTTAGAGAAGAATCATTGTACCTGATCAGCAAATATAACTAATTCAGTTAAGTCAATGGAGACTTAATAAATCAGAAGGCTTTCATTTGGTCTCCATGCCTACATGGGAAGTCCTTCAAGGATATTGAGTAGCACCTTTTATATAAGTCACCTTAGAATGTAGTTTCAAGACACATAAAGGAGAAAGTCAGGTTGTTGTTTAAGACCTGGAACAAAAAAACCATTGTTTACCACATGGAGACTATAAGCTGCTTTATTTTTTATATTTTAATCACAGTATCCAAGTAGTTCATACTTGGATGGAATGCTGTTTTTTTTTAAATGGATCATTTATGTGACTTTTTAAAAAAGTACCTCCTTTTAAAATAAACATTCCAGTGGCCTTATAGCACTTTAGAAGCCATTTGTGGATTTCCTGACTTAAATACATTAAAAACAAAAAAAATTATATCACTCAACAACAGCCATTTTAACGAACAAAGTAAGAGAAGATAGCGATCCAGGATACCTTTTTGATTGTTAGACCTGACTTTAAATTTTGAACTTTGAAAAACTGAGAACTAAACACTAGTTACGAGGCTGCAAATTCTGTGCTTTACTAAAGATTGACAGATATGTTAACTTAATTCTTCTAAAGTAGATACACGGTCGGTCAATTTGGTGGATTATAGACTTCATATTTGTAATATTTTAATGCCACATAGTAATTTAGCAAATAATGATGTAAAGTGTGGACCTGTTTTGCAAAGTGTGGGGAACTATTATTATTGAAATACATTTAGCACTACTCAACTGGGGGACAATTTATGTATTCATGTGTTATTTTACTTTTATGCATTTTTCTGATTTTGCATTGTTGTTTTTGTCCTCTTTCTTTTCCTTTCCTTTTTGTGATTTTGTAATGTATTTACTTAGAAAATAAAATTTTAAAAAATTATGAAAATAAATAAATAAAATAAAATAAACATTCCAATGTTATTATTTGTGGGTCTCTTCCTTCTGTGGCTTCTAGAACCTCTGCTATAGTTGACAATCCGGAATTTAATGGAACTGTGAAGTATAAGATCAGGGTAGAAGAGTGTGAAACCTGACTAGCTAAACTGATTTTGCTTTTTGATTTCAGTGTCGTGGTTGGTGTTAAGTGAAATATTTCCTGGAGGGATCAGAGGAAGAGCAATTGCTTTCACATCAAGCGTTAACTGGGGGGTTAATCTCCTTATCTCATCAACGTTTTTGACTGTAACAAGTAAGTCTGCTGTGGCTGGGGAATTACATAATCAGCCTTTCTTTCCTCTTGGTGTAATTCTTTAAAAATAAGATGAATTGATGCATATTTGAGCAGAATTCTAGGAATCTGGGAAAGTCCAAACATTTGTGGATGCTTCATTGCTGGAGGTTTTCAACGAAGTGGGGACAACCATTCGTCTAAGGATTCCTGCTCTAGGCAGGGAGTTGGACTAGAGGACTTCTGTAGACAGAAGGGTATTTTTAGTATCATATGACAAAATCACTCTTAGAATGAAAGTAAAGTAAAAGAGAGAAAATAGTCATTACCCATTATGTCCAAGGAAATGGACAATCAAGGAGTACTTTTAAATATTTCATAATATCCTTTCTGATATCCGCTATAAGGTTTTGTTTTGTAAGCTAATGATTTCTATACGTTGAAGATAAAATATCCAGAATGTTTGTTGAGTATTTTTCAATGTTGAACTGGTTTTGTCGTTGCTGTTATTCTGTGCACTAAGATTTGTATGTTATAGCAAATCTTGGGTAGCCTCAGATTGATTGTCTAAGAATTATCTGAAGTATCTAAAGTATACTAAAGAATCTGTCTGAGTCAAACCATTTTTATTCTTTTTAGACCTACTTGGCTTACCCTGGATATGTTTCATTTACGCCCTGATGAGCCTAGCATCTTTAGCTTTTGTCATTATCTGCATACCAGAGACAAAAGGATATTCTTTAGAGCAAATATCCATGGAACTGGCAAAACGGTAAGTACAAAGCCATATGCACATATATTGTACTTCTTTATATACAAGTGTATTACAGGTAGTCCTCGACTTACGATCACAACTGACCCCAAAATTTCATTTGTTAAGTGAGTTTGCCCCATTTTACGATCTTTCTTGCCACAGTTGTTAAGTGAATCACTGCAGTTGTTAAATTAGTCAAAATTGTTGCTAAGTGAATCTAGCTTTCCCATTGACCTTGCTTCTCAGAAGGTCGCAAAAGGAGATCACGTGACACCCGCCCCCCAGGACACGGCCGTCATACATAGGAGTTACTAATTGCCAAGCATCTGAATTTTGATCACATGACCATAGGAATGTTATAACTGTGAAAACTGACCCTAAATCATTTTTTTCAGTGCTGTTAAGTTTAAGTTTAAGTTTATTCAGATTTATATACCGCCCTACTCCCCGAAGGGACTCAGGGCGGTGAACAGCCAATTAAAATACAATATAATGCAAAAGTTAAAAATTTAAAATAAATTATACAATTAGGCTGAAATAATTAAAATCCAATTTTAAAAACATTTAAAACCCAATATAAAATCCATTTATAAAGGGAGGTTTAAGCCAGGCCAGCTTGATAAAATAGGAACGTTTTCAGGGCCCGGCGGAAGGTATGTAGGTCCTGTATCCTCCTTATCTCAGGGGGGAGCTCGTTCCAGATGGCCGGTACCCCCAGATGGCCGGTACCCCCTTGTTCCAGATGGCCGGTACCCCGGAGCACAGAGTTATAACTTTGAACGGTCACTAAACAAACTGTTGTAAGCCGAAGGCTACCTGTACTATAATTAACAATTTATTCGACTCCGGGGAAAAAGTCATCACACATCTCTCTGGATTTATAACACTTAAAGTTACAGATGGTGATGGTTGTAGGCTTGAACATGGCTACCCTCATGACTACACCATAGTTTTATGCTTTGATGATTCTCTGAAATGGAGAACAGCTGATGTCTAGTGCAGTAGCCCCCAACCTTTTGGGCACCAGAGGCCGGTTCCGTGAAGAGAGGTTTTTCCACAGACCAGAGGGAGCATGGTTTCATGTGCTGCCTGCATCCCACAGATAGGGTTGCACTTGTTTGCACAGCCTGGTTTCTGGCATGCCGTGGCCCGATGCCGAAATACGGTCCGGGAGTTGGGGACCCCTGGTCTAGTGGACAAGTGGTAACATATTTTGCAGTAAATAGAAAATAATGTTAGACTACGAGTGAATAGAATTGCCAGTTACCCCCACAAGTTATGCATGCATGCAGTCACTGCCCCGATTTCCAAACCGGGGAGTTCTCCCTTGTGCCCATAACTTTTCTGTCCACATATGGCCTTTTAAAACAATGTGAGAGAAGGTGACATTCAAATAGACCTCTTTGAAAACCTCTCTTGAAACTGGACAAATGTCTTAATAGCAGCATTGATGCAAAGATATTATTGTTATTATAGCTGCTATTTTTGATTGATTGTTTTTAGGTTTGTAGTTTTAACATTTATAGAAAGTAGGGTTGTGTATGACACTCTTAATTTCTTTCAATAGGGCAAGTTATATTGTGGAGGCAATGTAGTTGGCCTTCTGAGACAGCATAGGTGCTGGGTTCCCCTTCTTTGACTTCATACCAGCAGCTCTTGCAAGATCTGAACCTGCTGTTGACCACTGCTCAAGGCAACTTGGCAGAGTCTTCATCACTCCCCTCTTCCATGGACAGAATGGGACAACTTACCACAGCCAGCTTGCTGCGGGCAACCCGCCATGTCTAACTTGCCACAGCCAACTCTCCATGGGACAACTTGCTGCGGGACAATTTAACAATTCTATTTAATTATTTTAAATAAATACAAAATAATTTTAATTTTTGTCATTCCCATTTCATTCTGTCCCTCCTTTTGCATCCTTTCTTTAATGATTCTGTCCCACCATTTCTTTGATATTAGCGTAACTCTTGTCCTGCAGCGAGTTGGCCATGGCGAGTTGTCCTGCAGTGAGCTGACCGCGGCAAATAGGCCATGGCATGTTAGCTATGGGGAGTTTGCTGTGGCAAGTTGGCCATGGCGAATTGTCATAGGCCCTCCAGGGATGACTTTTCTTGGATTTGTTGCTGGATCCTGGTAGTGAATGTGTGTATTCACTCCTGGCAGCCTGGGCATTGGACCTCTTGCAGAAAACAGTTTTGCAATGGGGAGCCAGTTGACATTCCCTAGGAAAAAGCTGCTTTGGAACAGAGGTAAGACTGTAAAAGAGTGTCACACAAATTCATTAAGTATTTTAGAGGGTCATAATACCCCAAGGGTTGAGGATCTGTGTGTTTAGGAGTAAATGCTGAACCTTATGTTAAAGATTGTGCTGAAAATGTTTCCTCTTTTTCAGAAAGCACGGCAAGAATCCTTTTTGTTGGATGGGTCAGCGGCAAGACCAACTGATTGGCTCAGCTATAGAACTTTCTAATAAAGGCGCCAATGAACAGTTTTTCTAGGCAGAAGCAGAGGCAGATGCTTGAGTCACTACGACCAGAAGAGTTAGCTTTCGTAATGGACAAGATGGTAGAATTCATAGAAATCCTGCCGCTACATCTGAATGCTTTAGCGTCTTACTCTAAATTAGCTTTCTCTGATTTTTTATTTTAGAAGACTTTTTGGTCAGTGAATGTTACGAAATAATGAATTTGCACATTTTAAACACAGAGCTGTCAAACTGTAAGGATATTTCTATGGAAATAAATTTAAAAAAAAACAATGAACGTAATACAGCCAATTATACAAAGATGAGAAATTTATGCAAACTTCTCTTTAAGAGAGTAAAATATTTTAGTCATGCTCAGCAGACTTGTGCAACTGTACCCATCCTTTCTAGGCCTATTAGCCAAGCTCTTTAAAAGGAAGGACATTGCCTATTGCTTCGTGCCAAGTCACAAACACACAAACGGCATCAAAGGTAGCACTCCGGTTATGTCCGCTTGCTCAGCAACCATTCAAAGTTATGACAGCACCAAACTTGTGACTCATCCTTGAAGTTGTGGCTGTTGCAGCATTTTTGTGGTCACGTGATCGTGATTTGGGCCCTTGGCAACCAGCTTGCAATTAAATCAGTTGCAGCATCTTGCAGTCACGGTTGCCATTTATAACTTTTTCTGTCTTCTTCCTACAAGGAAAGTCAATGGGGAAACTGGCAGGGAAAATCACAAATTGCTTCCATAGCCATGCTCTGTAGCACCTGCCCCGTGGCACCTTCTTACCCACCTGTGCCTCCTCAGGAGAACCACCTGCCAATGCTCAATACTGTCTGCCCATTGTACCTATCCCCCTGTAGCCCTCACCTGCCAGCCTGCTTCCTCTCCTGTTCTCATGTTGTCATCATGTGAGATCCTTGTTTAATAACCTGTGTCATTCTGGGTTTAAGACAGCAGTTGGGACTGCGAGGATTGCCATTACTTAAAAATGCAGTCGCATAACTTCACACTTTGACATTACTAGTGACAGAAATTCCAGTCCCATTGAGTTATCATAACCTGAGGACTACCTGCTTGGCAATTTATAACAGCTGCCTAAGAAAATCTACCCTAAGGTCATTAAATCTGGGCAAATGGCAAGATCTGGATATAGGAAGCTGTGGTTAAATTTGAATATAGTATTCAGTTGTGGTTTAGAGTTACAGTACTTGCACAAGCTTATCTGAATACTTCCCTTCCTTCCTGGAGATGAAGAATCTGATTTGCGGTTTAAATTAAACATTTTCCTTTTTTTTTTCAAGTGGCATTGACCTTTGTTATGGCATTTTTTAAAAAAGCAGAGAGTTATATATTTTTTAAAGCAAACCAGTATTCAAAGCCAGATGGTTTAAATCATGTTTTGTTGTGATTTGTCTGTTGTAGAACTCAAAAAAATTACAGCACAGGGCAAGCAAAATGAGAAAGGGTCCCAAGAGAAAGTGGAAGCTTTATACTGTATCTTAGAATAAAGACAAGTAAGGATAAAAATCATGATGGATATTGAGAACATCTGTGCCTGAACTGTGGTATTAGAAATCAAGGCCATTCAATAGAGTTGAATGGTGGGAAGTTTTGCGCTCGCTGCTGTGGGTGGCCTTTCCACAGGCATTTGTTGGCTATTGTATAGGAACACTGGCCTTTGCAAGGCCATTGATCTGAGTCAACGCAGCTCTTCGGTGTTCTGACCTAGCAATATGCTGGGCTAGTTTAAGGCAAGAAATAAGAACTTCCAGTTTCCTATTTATGTTCACACCATGGAATGAGCAGAACGGATAAGAACTTGAGGCTTTTCAAGACATATCCTGGTACTGTTGAACTACGGTTCGCTGTTATGCTTGAAAACAACTTCTCTCTTTTAGATTGTACAGACTAGAGGTTACATCAGCCTTAAATAATTACGAAAATTATTAGTCTTAGCAGGCTCGAAGTCCAGATTTGACATAAGGCTTATCACTTTATCCGGTGATATGTACCCTCACATGCAAAAGAGACAGCATGTTTGTGCCAGTTGCATTACAACCACCAAGGAGGAAAATCTGAAAACCTTTATTACTTATTTCCTCCTCCTTTGAAAATGATCCTCTTCCTGAATGACCCAGTAATTCTCTGGCTGGAAGTATTTCTAGATGTGGCAAGTAGCAATATGATGGGAGTTCAAGACTTAGATTAGACTACATCAAAGTACCTGCAGGGCTGGTGAGTTGCCCGCTTTTGTGTTGAGTCCATGAAGACTGAATCTTTTTTTTTTTCTATTCGATTTCAGATTAAGAAATGAAATTGTGGCAATATTAGTCTTGAAACATCTGATTTCTTTTGATTTTGGATGGGAAAAGACTGATGTTTTAATATTAGTATGTAGGCACTATGAATCAGCTACTTGTAACCTAAAGCACCTCATAGACCATTACTGCTGCTCATCGTCTTTGTTCCCTACTAAACTAATAAGCCTTTTCAAATCACTGGCTGCAATCACATATTTTTCTATAAAATTACAATGTAGTCTATCTTAATTTTTTTCTTGGTATATAACATGAATTGAACAACTGTGGTCTGTAAGCCATAGTTTATGGCTTAGAGTTGTGTAAACCAGGCTACTGTGATTTAAAAAAAAAAAAAGATTAAAACAAATCATTGCTTAGTATAATGTGGAGGTCCAAACAACAGAGAAATGTTCCTGGTCTTCTGTAATTGTGGCCCAAAAGCAATTCCTACCTCATTTTAAAATCCTTTAAGCATTCTCTTCAAATTCCTGATTGCTAAATACCAGCTATATTGATCTGGACTTTATTTGTATGAGAATATTTTCTCTGTTTTTCTGAGTTTCTTTCCATATAGTTATGATGGCCACATGTAACAACTCTTCTGTTTAGCAAAATGCATCATTGACAATTTTGAACAGCAGAGTCCCACTGTCTCACTACTGTATGAGTCACTTTTGTGCAAATGAATTCATATGAGAAACAGAATACTAATCATTTTAAGCAATTTACTACATGTATGTAAAACAAAGTTTCCTAATTAGAATAAAAACTTCAAAGGCAGAGTAAAAATTTAGAAAGCTACATTTTGAGATAGCAGATTAAGTGTTGTTGCTAGATTGATATGAAAATATTGGGTACACCTCTTTCCTGTATTTTATTCCTGTTTCCTCTAGGCGACAGTTCTCAATCTTGACAACTTTAAGATGTGTGAACTTCAACTTCCAGAATTCCCCAGACCGCATGCTTCTGGGAGTTGAAGTTCACATATCTGAAAGCTGCTGTAGGCCAGTGACCTTTTCCGAACCAAGTGCCCAAAGTGTGCCCGAATCCTCAAAATGCAATGCATGTGTGGCCCCTGCACATACGGTTCCCACACATGTGCATCACCCTCGTGCATGCACATGCCTGGCAGAGACCTGAATACCAGCTGGCCAGCGGGAGCAGAGCTCAACTGAGGTGACGGCTCACGTGCCTACAGAGGGTGCTGCATGTCATGACATCACAGCTCTAGGCCAGGGGTGTCAAACTGGCAGTTCCTGCAAGCTGAATGCATCATGCATCACATGATGGCAATGTGATGTGGCAAGTTTGATACCCGTGCTCTAAGCAATCTAATCTTTTCCCGCTCAAATTAGGTTGATATCTGGTTTATACAATATTAGCTGATGACCTGGTGCTGCCCAGGAATTTTTTCATCCTAATCCCCCTCGCCTCCCGCGCACGACCCCCCCGGGACCCATTTTGGGTCTAATAGGCCTCCTGTGAGTCAAAACGGGCTGCGGGAGGGCCGCCCCGCCCTCTGTACTCTGTTTTTGGCCTAGTACGCCTCCCTGCTCGCGCTGCACTCCCCTGCACACTCCCCCCAGCGCATGTGTGCAAATTATGTTGGAAAATAAGTATTTGGTCACCTACAAACAAGCAAGATTTCTGGCTCACACAGATATGTAACTTCTTCTTTAAGAGGCTCCTCTGTCCTCCACTCATTACCTGTATTAATGGCACCTGTTTGAACTTGTTATCAATATAAAAGACACCTGTCCACAACCTCAAACAGTCACACTCCAAACTCCACTATGCTGAAGACCAAAGAGCTGTTGAAGGACACCAGAAACTAAATTGTAGACCTGCACCAGGCTGGGAAGACTGAATCTGCAATAGGCAAGCAGCTTCGTGTGAAGAAATCAACTGTGGGAGCAATAATTAGAAAATGGAAGACATACAAGACCACTGATAATCTTCCTCGATCTGGGGCTCCATGCAAGATCTGACCCCGTGGGGTCAAAATGATCACAAGAACGGTGAGTAAAAATCCCAGAACCACACGGGGGGGCCTAGTGAATGACCCGTAGAGAGCTGGGACCAGCGTAACGAAGGCTACCATCAGTAACACTACGCCACCAGGGACTCAAATCCTGCAGTGCCAGACATGTCCCCCTGCTTAAGCCAGTACACGTCTGGGCCCGTCTGAAGTTTGCTAGAGATCATTTGGATGATCCAGAAGAGGATTGGGAGAATGTCATATGGTCAGATGAAACCAAAGTAGAACTGTTTGGTAGAAACACAACTCATTGTGTTTGGAGGAGAGAGAATGCTGAGTTGCATCCAAAGAACACCATACCTACTGTGAAGCATGGGGGTGGCAACATCATGCTTTGGGGCTGTTTCTCTGCAAAGGGGCCAAGACTGATCCGTGTACAAGAAAGAATGAATGGGGCCATGTATCGATGAGATTTTGAGTGCAAACCTCCTTCCATCAGCAAGGGCATTGAAACGTGGCTGGGTCTTTCAGCATGACAATGATCCCAAACACACTGCCCGGGCAACAAAGGAGTGGCTTCGTAAGAAGCATTTCAAGGTCCTGGAGTGGCCTAGCCAGTCTCCAGATCTCAACCCCATAGAGAACCTTTGGAGGGAATTGAAGGTCCGTGTTGCCCAGCGACAGCCCCAAAACATTACTACTCTAGAGGAGATCTGCATGGAGGAATGGTACAACATACAACAGTGTGTGCCAACCTTGTGAAGACTTACAGAAAAAAGTTTGACCTCTGTCATTGCCAACAAAATGTGCCAACTTTTGATATTGACCAAATACTTATTTTCCACCATAATTTGCAAATAAATTCTTTCCAAATCAGACAATGTGATTGTCTGGATTTGTTTTCTCATTTTGTCTCTCATAGTTGAGGTCTACCTATGATGTCAATTACAGGCCTCTCTCATCTTTTTAAGTGGGAGAACTTGCACAATTGGTGGCTGACTAAATACTTTTTTGCCCCACTGTAAACTATTTTAACAGTTGCTGCTCTCCTTTAATGGGGCAGAAAACCTCAGAAAATTTTGAGCACCATATAGAAATGAGTTGATTAATAAAGTGCACCAATAGTTTACATCCAATAGACAGTATGTGTGAATACAAAGGATACATTTGTAAATATTTACTGCTTTTTAACTTGCTGTACTCATTGCAATTTCTATCAGATCAATTTGAAATTTGGCACAATTGCACTCCAACTCATCAGTCTAGGAAGTGTCACTTTTATAAGCAATACACTTTTGAAATGTAAATTATGACTAATTAAAAGTTAATGTAGAGGGTGTAATCATTCTATCATTCTTTTTATCTCCAT
Source organism: Masticophis lateralis (assembly GCA_030761175.1). Classification (NCBI taxonomy): domain Eukaryota; kingdom Metazoa; phylum Chordata; class Lepidosauria; order Squamata; family Colubridae; genus Masticophis; species Masticophis lateralis. The sequence continues at coordinate 92,049,998 of JAUDYJ010000001.1, forward strand.
ACTTGTTCATACACACTATGCATTTATCTTACATAAATTTCCAAAGAAGCAATTAAAAATAATGAACACTAGATGATTAGGGATGGTTAGGGGCGACAGCTTGGTGTAGCAGTTAGGTGACCATGACTTCTAGTTCCGCCTTTGTCACAAAAGCCGTTGACTAACTTTGAGTGAGTCCTACCCTCTCAGCCCTAGGAAGCAGGCAATGGCAAATCATTTCCAAAATCTTGCCAAGGGAACTTGTTCAGGCAGTCACCATGAGTCGCACATGACAAAAAGATGATAATCAACATTAGCTTGTAGTTATGGAGGTGCTCTTCCTAGTTCTATCATAATTATTATTAGGTATACACACAATCATTGCTTCCATGTTTTAATCTGTGTGAGTAGATGCCTCTCAAAAGGTGAGCCTGCTTCCTTGATGAAAATGCTTTAGGAAGATATATTTAGCACACTTTCTGGTTAGAATAACACAATGTCTATTTATATTCAGTCCATTTGTCTCCTCTCCCAAAGCACAATTTATATATCATTTTTCCAGCAGACCTCCAAAGTTCTCATGTCATTTGAACAGTATTTTAAAAATAGTTTGAAAAAAATATGCCAGTGGGATTTTTATCTGCAGGACTCTGCTGAATTTATTTCAGTCTGAAGTGGAAGCTAAGAACCGAATACATGGTATTTGCAATGTTCATATCAACATTTATACATTTTTGAGGCTTAGATATGAAAAAGAGACATCTGCATTTTTACATATTTATTGTATATGATGAGAGTAGCATCTTCATTCCAATTAAAATTTAATTAAAATACCACTCATCTGTACCAATGCACATGTACTGAGAGATTCAACATTGGCTTTTGAAGTCCCAAGATTACATGTCAAAACCAAGCTTTCTTACATGTTATAATAAAAAACAAAAATGAAGTACTATAGCAGTATTTGGCAAGTGTGGACAATTTTTTAGAAGTAGCTAAAAGGTCTACATCAATTAAACTTTTTTCCTGAAAAATAACACTAGTCAATGGAAGTAATTCACAGCAGTTTTTAAAAAACCAACCAAAACTGTATCTAAATTACGGACACAGTAAGCTGATTTTACTAACATCAAGTGCTATCATGGAACTTCTATCTTTACTGAATACAATGTTTATTAAAATCTGTTATGATCCAGAATGTGCCCTTACTGAGCAAAGCAGAAAAAGATCAGACAACCTCCGCATTTACTTACAAATACATTGCAGAAAAAACAGAGTCTGTCCTTTGTACACATCTGTCTCTGTCATTCACTTGAACCTATTCTGCTATTGACCACTTTACACACGCACACTAAAACTGGAAGAAAAAAAATGAACAAAAGATTACACTAATAATGCTTTAGTTACTTTGCCAATATACAATTGTTAATTGAAAAGGGAAAAGGAATGTAACAGAACAGGTATGAAGGAAGGTTTTGCAGACTTTTATTTGTGCATGTTTGTCAGGTGAAAAAGGTAATGTCTACAGCTTCTTTGGTGCCCAACAGTCAGCATACAAAAATGTAAAAGACTATTAACAAATAAAAACACAAGCTCAACCTAAAGAAGTATTTCCAAGGTTAGTGCATATCATGACAATTCTGCTTATGAACACAGAAATCACTGCAGAAATAAATAGAATGTCTTGTAAAAAGCAGCAATTTCATATTTTTGTAAACTTTTGTTTTTACAATACAGCACTGTTCAAAATAAAATCCAAAAAGGACTGGAGTTTATCACCATGGCCAAGAGTTTGTACCTTCTCAGCTGCCTTGGTCCAGTTAATCCTTTTTTCTTTACCCTTTTTTTTTTTTTTTTTTGCTTTAAGTCCAATATGCAGCAGTCTTATAAAAGGTGCTTGGTTAGTTCACCTAACCGTGAAGTGGCAAATTATAAAATTTCTTTCCTGCTCTCAAACACATACGGGTAGATCTGTTCCACTGCAGTGGCAACAGCTTTTACATTTGGCCCTAAGAATAAACGGGAAAAAAAAGGATCAGAAGAGACACAGAAACAAACCTTTGAAACTCCTAAACTTTATTAGTGGAACTTAATACTTACGACAACTGTTTTCTCCAATATTAAGTGAACAATTCCAACACTACTGAAGAAGAAAATAAAACTAGCCTGAAAACATTAATTAAATTATACATCAATGCATCCAAAAACCTCCTAGATGGATTCCGCTCTCCTCACACTGAAGACTAGCTGTACCATAAACTCACAAGAAAAAAGTGCAAATTCAGCAACTGATTTCGCCATATTTGCTACTTGCTCTTTATATTGTTGTAAATTACCTGTTATCATTAACAGCCACCCAACACTCCAACTCAAAGTAGACCTTAATATAACTATCTTGTTTTTCTTCAATTATAAATCCAGAAAATCTTCACTGGGATCCTAACATGTAGGAATCAAAGTCTTATTTCTTCTCTCCTCAGCAAGATTGAATAAAATTGTTACTTCCCCAGAGTTGCTAAAGTATAAAAAAAAGAATGTTCCCATTGGTACAATGGGATAGTTATTCTTAAAGTATGTAAACCACAAGCAGAAAGGGAGATGTAAGCCTGCTTCCATCGTATACTACATTCCTGATTAAAAAACAATATTTCCCCATGTGCTCATAATTAAATTGGATGTGTAACTAAACTACTTCTTATGATATAAGAAACCAGTTCTTTGTCTGTAATATTGATTTATGGATGGACTACTGAATTTAATACCTAATTGTGACAAATTAACTGATCTCACTCAACTATTTTTCTGCTTTTATCTGTTAGATTTTCAATTTTCAATTTTTTAGACTTTCAGTCTAAAATTTAATCTGACTGCTTTCATTCAAATGTCACCTGTCACACAGGACTGATGATGCCATTTTAATGGAAAAACAAGGTGTTATGTGATCTACAAAAATGAGCATACAGGAGCTATGCTTAAACATAATTTGTTTAAAAATAAGAATATGGCACTCTTAATTAGTACAGGGGCCAATCTGAAAAGAAATATTGCCTTTTAAGGATTTTTATATAGTTTTGCAGACTAGAATTGCTATTTCTGCATCTATTAATGCTATATGAGGTATTGAGGAATCTAGTACCATATAACTGTTATGATTGTTTCTACCAATTAAATATCGTGTTTTCCCCAAAGTAAGACATCACCTGATAATAAACCCAATTGGGCTTTTGAGCGCATGGCAATAAGACCAAGCACTTATTTCAGGGTTCAAAAAAATATAAGACGGGGTCTTATTTTCGGAGAAACACAGTAATGACTCCATATTTTTATAGCTTAGTTTCACAATACTTGAACACTTGAACGTGTAACTCTTTAGTTTTGTTTTTGCCAACCACAGACTCTATAAATAATCTATAGTTTTCCTTATGTTAAAATCTCTTTACTTTCTCTTCTTTATGTTTTCTACCTAGGCATAAGCAGTGGTGGGTTTCACTTACCTTTGCTACCAGTTCGCTCGCATGCATACCACTTCTGTGCATGCGCAGAGCGTATTTGATGACGTTTGGGTGGGATGGAGCCTCCCGCCGCCACTGCTACCGGTTAGCCTGAACTGGGGCAAACTGGTAGCAACCCACCACTGGGCATAAGCTATGTTTTACTCAATGCAAGAGATCTGAATTTTAGCCATATATACATATAAATTCGATTTATATGCCACCCTTCTCCAGAGACTCAGGGCGTCTTACAATGTGTTAAGCAATAGCCTTCATACTTTTGTATATTTTTATACAAAGTCAGCTTATTGCCCCCACAAACTGGGCCCTCAATTTTACCTACCTTAGAAAGGATGGAAGGCTGAGTCAACCTTGAGCCTGGTGAGATTCGAATTTACAGTAATTGCAGACAGCTGGAGTTAATTACAATGCATTAGTCTGCTGAGCTATCCAGCAGAGAAGGTAAGAAAGAAGTAATTGGGGATTAATCCAGTCTACATACTGCTACTTGGGAATTAGAGCTAGCATTTATAAAAACGTTGGACCTGTTTTTAGCTGTCATTCCCACACCTCCATTGCAACACCAGCTATGTTTAACATCTTGCTGAGCGAAGAATTATATTCAATTCAGATTTTTGAAAAATTCTTTTGTAGCAGATTGTCTTAATAAAGGTAATTTTTTGTTATTGTTTTCATGGTTATACAGCTATCTTTAATTACCTGAGGTCCCATTGCTAAGGAAGATATTTATTCACAAAAATGAATGAGTACCTGTAACTGTGATACTTCCTGTTGAAAAAATCTGTAAAGTAGCTCTAAGTGTTTTTATTCTGTAGCACACTGCAGGATGAAGCTCTGGTTCATAACTAGGAAATAAATAAACAAAACACATTTCAAAAGTAAATCCCAATATAAAAACATAATATAATTTTAATTTGTTCTATTCAAATTAAAACAATTTCAATTCGTATTGTATAATAATACTGTTAAACTGGACTATACCTGGCATGGGGTCGGTTGTTTTTTGTAAATTCTGGCAATCTGACTTCAAACGGCATGTTGCATACTGCTAAAACATTGACAACTTTAAAATCTGTAAAAATCACCTTTTTGAAGGAGAAAGAACACGTGGAGATAGATGTATTAGAACACTTTTAAAACTTAAATAAAGGAGTTATATACATTTTTGTCTCATTTCAAAGAAGCCACCAGTTGTTTCCTGTAACTATGACTAGAATGTGCTTTTTAGCATAAGAGCTTTTTGAGAAAAGAAATTAACATATTTTAGTCAACCGAAAATTATTTCAGTAATCAACTTTGTATAATTCAATTAAGTTGTTGCAATGGCAATCAAGAATTATTAATGTTCCCGAAAACTGAGAAATATTAAAAATGTCCTTTTAATCGCATTCCTGTTTCACAGCAAACAAATCTTCATTAGGAAGTACTGAACTCAGCTAGCCTAAGAGTTGAAGTCCACACATCTTAAAAGTTGATGAGATTGAGAAATACTTACATTATTTTTAAGACAAGCTATATTGTCATGAAAAGTGCACCCCCTCCCATTGCACTCTGTAAAATAATGCACTTTGCTTCTTAAAATACATACACACAGACACACTCCTGCATCCACACATGCAATGCAACTGATGTCTGAATACTATAATTAAATTCGATTTACCAGCCAGTAAATATAATTCACCTTTGAATTATATGTCAGATTGAACATATTGTTATTGTTATTTATTTATTGCAAATACAGCATGCACCCCTCTTTCCTTTTAATAAACTACTTATTTATATTTGGATTTATAATTGGTAAAGTCAGAATAGGTAGCTGAGAAAACATTTTATTACTGACATTTAGCCAAGCAATAGCATACAAACCAACAGAGACAAAATGAACACAGACAGGGAACATAGAGGTGGGAGAAGACTTGCTCTTAGCACTGAGTTTTTGCAGGGAATGCATGTAGAGCTGTGATGTTCCTTCAATTCTTTTTGAATTCTGTTCCTTACAAAAGAACCTGGTTTCTTTTTATAGTAAAGGATCTAGGCATTCTTTGCAATGACTCAGCTGATGAGAGAAACTTTCCTTTTCAAAGAAATTAATGAAAAGAAAAAAAAAAATGTTTTTTGACCCCATTTTGTTTTGTGGTGTTTTGTCTGAAACGTACAGGATTCATCAGAGGAAAAGGGTTTTAATTGCTAGGGAGTAGTGAGTATAGTCAGCTGACTTTCTAGAAACCGAGCCAATAAGAAAAATCTCTGAATGAGAACAAGAAAAGGTGTCACAATTGACTTAATAAAGCAAAATATATTTATTTCACTAGAAAAATTACCTGAAAACCTAGTTTCTGCAGACTACGGGCTAGTCGTCTGGCACCAAATTTTGCTTCTTCTTCACTAGAGTTCAAAACAAACAAACAACCAGTTAAGGGATTCTGCAATTAAGCATTACTAATACATAAATGATTTCATTAAAAAGCAAAAAAATATTGATTAAGTATACCTTGTAGCTCCTGTGCAAATTACTTTCCCTGAGGACCAAATTGTTGCTGTAATCCTGGGTTTCCTAAGCTTCATTAATACTTTCTGAAATCAATCAGAGAAAAATAAGTTGAGAAATCTAAAAAAAGATCTAAATGCTATCATTTAGAAAGATTCAACATGAAGTTTCACTTCTGAAGTACTCTACACTGGGGGAAAAACTAAAATGTTTCTTACTAGTACATAGTTTTGTTGTTTTTGAAACAACTCCAATAAAAAGGCAAGATTTAAGCATTTATTTTATATTACAGCTGACGAGATAACCGCTGAAATCTAATGCATCAAAAGGATACTAGGCTAAGGAAGCCTATGATAACAGTACGTAACTATACCACAGTAAAAACCAAGAAAAGTCTGAACCTCAACATAGTAACAAATTTTCTTCCTTTCTCTTAGTATTTTAATCAATATTGTTTCAGCTCTTGAATCTCCTGAAATTAATTCTTATTATTATAGTTGTTCAGTTGTATAGTTGTTCAGGCATGATGTTTTATCAACAAAACAATATTTATTTGCAAACAAGTTACACAGTACGGGTTACTTGTGGACAGAATTCCAATTACAGCCACCAATTGTGCAAGTTCTCCCACTTAAAAAGATGAGAGGCCTGTAATTGACATCATAGGTAGACCTCAACTATGAGAGACAAAATGAGAAAACAAATCCAGACAATCACATTGTCTGATCTGGAAAGAATTTATTTGCAAATTATGATGGAAAATAAGTATTTGGTCACCTACAAACACGCAAGATTTCTGGCTCTCACAGACCTGTAGCTTCTTCTTTAAGAGGCTCCTCTGTCCTCCACTCATTCCCTGCATTAATGGCACCTGTTTAAACTTGTTATCACTATAAAAGATACCTGTCCAAAACCTCAAACAGTCACACTCCAAACTCCACTATGGTGAAGACCAAAGAGCTGTCGAAGGACACCAGAAACAAAATTGTAGACCTGCACCAGGCTGGGAAGACTGAATCTGCAATAGGCAAGCAGCTTGGTGTGAAGAAATCAACTGTGGGAGCAATAATTAGAAAATGGAGAAATACAAGACCACTGATAATCTCCCTCGATCTGGGGCTCCACGCAAGATCTCACCCCGTGGGGTCAAAATGATCACAAGAACGGTGAGCAAAAATCTCGGAACCACACGGGGGGACCTAGTGAATGACCTGCAGGGAGCTGGGACCAACGTAACAAAGGCTACCATCAGTAACACACTACGCCACCAGGGACTCAGATCCTGCAGTGCCAGACATGTCCCCCTGCTTGAGCCAGTACATGTCCGGGCCCATCTGAAGTTTGCTAGAGAGCATTTGGATGATCCAGAAGAGGATTGGAAAAATGTCATATGAAACCAAAGTAGAACTGTTTGGTAAAAACACAACTCGTCATGTTTGGAGGAGAGAGAATGCTGAGTTGCATCCAAAGAACACCATACCTACTATGAAGCATGGGGGTGGCAACATCATGCTTTGGGGCTGTTTGTCTGCAAAGGGGCCAGGACAGCTGATCCGTGTACAGGAAAGAATGAATGGGGCCATGTATCGTGAGATTTTGAGTGCAAACCTCCTTCCATCAGCAAGGGCATTGAAACGTGGCTGGGTCTTTCAGCATGACAATGATTCCAAACACACTGCCCGGGCAATGAAGGAATGGCTTCATAAGAAGCATTTCAAGGTCCTGGAGTGGCCTAGCCAGTCTCCAGATCTCAACCCCATAGAAAACCTTTGGAGGGAGTTGAAAGTCCGTGTTGCCCAGCAACAGCCCCAAAACATCACTGCTCTAGAGGAGATCTGCATGGAGGAATGGGCCAACATACCATCAATAGTGTGTGCCAACCTTGTGAAGACTTACAGAAAAAGTTTGACCTCTGTCATTGCCAACAAAATGTGCCAACTTTTGATATTGACCAAATACTTATTTTCCACCATAATTTGCAAATAAATTCTTTCCAAATCAGACAATGTGATTGTCTGGATTTGTTTTCTCATTTTGTCTGTCATAATTGAGGTCTACCTATGATGACAATTACAGGCCTCTCTCATCTTTTTAAGTGGGAGAACTTGCACAACTGGCGGCTGACTAAATATTTTTTTGCCCCACTGTATATAAGCAATTCACGTGAACAAATTATCAGCTATATAAATGTCTAATATTCATTAACCTGAATTTTTTAAACTTTAAAGCAGAAATGATTATCTTTCAGAAATTCAATTCTGAGGCTAATATAAACAAATTGTGGTTAATATGCCTGTTTTAGGCATATTAACCTAACCTTTCCTCCATGCTGACATTTCGTTTCTCAGCTGCTCATTTTAAAACAGTAACACAATAAAAAAAGTTAAAAAACACATTTTATAATACTAAAATCAACATCTGTTTCAACTAGAAGAGCAGCAAGACCATTTCAGGGTATACATAAATGCATTTATTAGCTTTTTAGAGAGCTTGCACTAATGGTGCTGATGTACTCCCAATAGCAAGATACTTCATATGTGTGGAACTACTATAGAAAAAGCTCTCTCTTTTGTTTTAACCACACAATTATCTCCCTTAAGTATGGCCAAGAGAGCCTTCCTTCAACTGAAGGGTAGGCAGGTTGATAAAATGAAGACAGTCCTTCAAGCAATTTAGTTAAAGTACTGAAGGTTTTAAGGGTAAGAACTAGCACAATGATTTTGTTTTTACTATATACACTAGAAATGTACAAAACATTTCAAATCTGAAACAAATTGCTCAAGTTTGATATACTGCTGATTGAATTAAAAACCACCATCCCAGCTTTTAAAAGTATTCCAATACTCTTCTGATTATGGCTGTTAGAACACTTTTGGGAAGATTGGCCTTTAAGCTTGAAATATTACATAAACATTTTTGTACGCTTGTTATGCATACAATGCAACAATTAAAATCTGAGAATTCATATTGCGATAAACTAACTCAATCTAAAAAGGCCTGGCTGTAAAGGAAAAATATTCCTTTAACAGGCGTAGGAACTCCCAATGGAATACCTTCCATTTGAGAATAACATTTAAGACACTCTCCTGAGTGTCTGACAATTGAATTTTAGACACTTAGCATGTCTTAAGAAACCCTTTTACAATTTATGTCTTTACTACTGACACACTGTAAAAAAAATTCAATCTGTATTATCAAATAAATTATCTAAAATGTTTTTTTGTTTAAAGTTTCCAATATTCGTGAGAGTATTCTAAAATTAAAATGTTACTTACCCCAACGTCACGCTTATATATCACATTTGCTCCCTCCAAAGCAATCTTTCGCAAATTTAAATGACATCTTGTTCGAAAGACACAGACCACATTTGTGATTAAAATATCCAATGCAACATCACTCTCTGCATCCATTGGGGTGATTTAAAACACAGATTCCCAGCACCATACCATGAAAGATCACATCCTGAGGGTAAGATACATTAAACAGATATCAAAAAGTATAACAGTATGTTTTAACTCCCAAAATGAAGTCCTAATTTGAAAAACAGCACCTTCCCAATAGACAAATGTTATGTGTGTGTGCATGCGTGTGTGTGTGTGAAAGTTTAAGTTACATGATTTGATTAGAATTTTTTTTTTACAATAGTTTGATCTAAGGACACTGATACCCATTTAATGTAAAGATATTAAAGTTAATGTGATTGAGTTTTTAGCCAACCAAAACATACCATCACCTGCAAAATACTGTATATAGAATACTTTCAAACAACAAGGTTAGCCCTGGAATTGTTTTATTTATAATTTAATTTTTCAGAGCTTTTTTACTGCTATTTCTTGTTATGAAATTGTTTGAAATTATTATCACTTCACTAATACTCTTCCTTTCATTAATCAGTTTAATAATTTTTGAAAACAATGTATTAAACTAATTTAAACCAATTTATACCTAGTAAGACATTGCTAAACATAAATAATGTTGATAATAAATCATTTTCTGTGTTAGTTAGCCGTAAATCTATTTTCAACATTCTAGAAAAGAAGTTTGTTTTAGATTCACCTTTTATTTATACTCATACAAATTTTTTCAGGGTGTATCATCACCAGTCTTAAAAAACTTTTCCAGCATAAGACAAACATGATCCTTAGTCATTTAGACCAAGGAAATTATAATCCTGAATTTTACTTTCCAGGTCAAAAGAATCTGAGAGACAGAAACCAAAACTGAATTGTTCGTGTTTTTCTGCCTGTGAACATGATGGCAGAGAGAAATACTGTGAAATTCAGTTTTTCTATGCAATATAATCTCTTAAATTATGAAATATATTCTATCAATGTATAAAATGTATATTTTGGTTCTTTTATGCAGAATAAATTATACCACTACATTTGGACTTAATTGAAGTTTGTTTATAGTGGACGGCATCATGTCCAAAGTTACAGCATAGCAAAAATACAGATGTAAGGAATGGAAATTGGAATTGCATTATCTTCTTCCAGAAATGGTTGAGATTCAAGAAGTTATCTTAAATTATCATTGAAAAATCTAAAAGCATTCCAAAATGAGTACAAATTAACACTGTAATCTCCATTCTTTAAAGTTATCCTACTTCAATTGAATTTCTAACAATTATTTTTCAGCCATTAAGATCTGTCTATATGAAGTCTGAAGTAACTGAATTAGGGAAATCTTTAACTATTCCTTAACTAGCTGATCTAGTTTAAATTACAAACTAGAATAAAGTGAAAAATGATTATAAGAATTTTTGAATTGCAATACCTATCACCTTTAGCCAATACTAAGAACAAGCAATTCAGTAACAACTGATGGTTCTCACACTATTCAAACCTTTCTTTCAGCTCAAAAAATTTATTTCAAAATTCAAAACTGAGAAAGAGGCCATCTGGTAGTTCAAGATAGCAGCTGGGGAACTGAGGGGAAAAGAATAATATAAATCTTTTATTGGAGGAAAGGATAATACAGGAAACCTACACAAATTCTGGATACCATTTCCTGAAAGAGCTTTCTGCAAGTTAGCTAGCAGCTGTCCACTAAAAATATTCCATTTCCCACCAAATAGAGTGATTTATTCCTGAGCTCAGATGTGTGAACATATACACAACTTTCTTCTTAATTATACACTCACTGATTCATAAAAAATACTTCTCCATTTTTTCTCTAGGATGCTATCATAACTTTCAGAACTGCGGATGGAAAAAGCATGTAATAAAATCCAGTAATATTCAAAGGGTTGGATGCTCGGGAATACACTGAAAGTTTATCTACAATATTACCTCCATCTTCCAATTAAGAATATTCATCACAGTTATTCTTTAATAATTTTCAAGGCTTACGTATTACTAAAGGCACCAATTCCTTCTTTTGATGATTGGCATGCATTTCAGCTTAAGAACGGACTCTGACTATATGAGTTTCACTTCACTGGAGTGTTTCAAATGGGTTGATAGTGGCAAAATAGAATTCATTTGTTTTGTCTTATTGTCATCACTGCAAGGGCCAATACTCAAGGAGTACAGGACAGAAGTAGTTGTGTAAATTCCCCTCCACATAGTACAATAGCTCAAGGCTAGCAAGATTTTGTTTTATCTAACTCTAAATTTTAATATTGCATCATAATTTAATTGCTGTACAGAGATGATAACAAGAGTTCAAGACAAGATGAACAAAATGCAGGTCACCTAATAAGAGGCATTTATTTCAAGTTTACAATGTTATTTGAGGGAGAAGTTATTTGAATGAAAGATAAAACCTTGAATGTACGCATCCCAATTCCAGAATATCTTAAGCTTTGCTTTTTACAATCGAAAGTATATGGGGGAAAGTGATTGAAATTGATTGGAGAAAAAGTTTCTTGCATGCTAAGAGAGATCCCAATAAGAAAGAATATAGAGCTCCCAAAAATGGGAATCCTAGATTTGTGAAAGGGAGTAAATAGGTCTTCTCAGTGTAGTTCTACCCGTGTGTCTTCTAGAATATGACAACATTTCTCAACCTGAAACTCATTTTAATTCATTCTATTTTTCCCATCCTGTGGGATTCAGATTCAGATTGTTAGTGAGTTTTCTGAGGGGGAGGGGAGGGTGGAGAATGCTCTTTTGCACTTTAATTTCAATTATGCTTTTCTGAGTGATTAAGATTATTTGAGCATTATTTATAATGCAATTAGTAATCTGCTTTTCACTTTCTCAGAAACAAAGGAGTTGAAAACAAGTAAACAATAAAACCGGGCAGGCAGAGATAGCTGTAGTGGCCTACTAAACATGGCTAAAGTACAAAACAGGAATTGAAATTCACTATTCAGACTTCTGAAATGCTGCAGCAAACAGAAAAAAAAATTCAAAATGCAACAAATATCTGGTTTCTCAGTCAAAAAGGCTGTCTCAGGTTACCATCCATGTAACTTCAAATGGCAATGGGACTCAAAGACAATGGATGAAAATTACAGGATGCAAGAAATACTACCTATTGAACAATGTGTTGGTACAGAATAAATGTAGCTACTTAAACGATATGGTTTCTATCAAGCCAGGTTAACTAACAGCTGCATTTTCTATAAACTTCAGTTTCTTTAGAAGTAGTCCTGCCTATGTCACATTACAACAGACAGCCATCTAGAGAAGTTACTGCAACGTGGATAGCTATTCCAGGCTCTGTTTAAGGGCGTTTTTTAAAGAAAAGCCTTTCGGTAGAAAAAAAAGAGGATTCATAGCATTACAAAACCATTCGCCTCTTCCAAATAACAAGATATAAAATCTGGGCCTCTGTAGAGGCAACCCCATGAAGAACCCAGCTGGATCTCTGAGCGGATCCATTTCATTCTCTGCCCCCAGGTGAGGTCACAGAGCGCATCCCTGGATTACGAGAGGAGAGCAACCGTGTGAATGAAAAGGAGGGCCTTCAGCTTATTTACTTTTTTTATGAACGTGAGTCACTGAGGTTGCCAGGAAACAGAGAAGTGCCTGCGGTGGACGCTGCTTCCTCCTCCTCCTGCTGGCTGTTTCCCAGGGAGGACGAATAAAGGGAGCCATTCCCAGCCCCGTTAAACATCCAGATTTCTTGGGTTTAGAGTGCTCTCCTCATCGCCCTTGCCAGCATGGCTGTTCCCCCCCACCCACCCCAAAAAAAGGCACACTGCGTTGAGGGAAGGCTGGCTTATGGCGTTGCATTTTCCCCTTTCCCCGCAGCCGAAACGGGAAGGAAGATGGGAGAAAGCTCTGGAGCAGATGCGGAGAGAGGGAGGGGGGAGAAGAAAAAACGTAGCAGTCTCCGCTTTTGCACCCAAAGCAACTCTTCGGCCTTTCCTGGGTGCAGAAGCCTTCCTTTCCTTAACCCCCCCCCCCCGGCCCCCCCAACCTCTTCAGCTCTTCCTCCATCTCAAGATGCCAGACGGAAAGGGAGGGAGGGGGAAAAAACCCACCCCGGCACTTCTGACCCCGCTTCCCCCGAAGGCTCGCGTGCAACGGTTCGCGGCACGAAGACCGTTACTGACGTACAGCCCCGACGGCTTTTCCGCCTCCTCCTCCGGGCTCAACGGCTTCCGAGAAGAACCGGCCGCTAAGCGACCCACAGACGTTCGGCAACCGCCGCCGCCGCCGCTTCTCCTGACGGTTCCGGGTTTCCAGGCCGCCGAATCCCCGCGACACAATAAAACATCACAAAGCGCGCGAACACCATAGACGGCGCCTCCATCTCCGCCGCCTAGAGCGGCAACCGGATGTTCTCCGCGTGCACGGTCCTTCCGGTTTAAGGTCGCTGCTCGTTTGTTTCGATCGGCTTAAACTTTCTTCGAGAGTCCCGAAGCTTCCAATGCAAATCGGAAGCGGGAGGGCGTGGTCAGGGAAGAGATCGCGTTTCTCCCTCTCCCTCTCCCCCCCACTCCCCAGCCCTCCGGGCTTTCCCGGCTGATTTCTTCAGCAGGCGGACGTAGCTGAAGGCTAATAGTAATTTAAAAACTGGCTGTCGCTAGATGACAGCAGCAATCAAGAGTTTTAGCTATGTTGTCTGCCGTCTAGCACTTATCCAAGTGTTTAATATAGCTCCCCTTCTGGAAATAGAATAATTATAGTATCAATATTTTAAAGAAACTGGACAGCGTCATCAATAAGAGTTAAACATAATTTGCAAGCAGCAGATATCATCATTTGAATATTTACTTTCCTCCAAACGTTCTCTGTATGGAGAACTGTAACTGTATAACAAATGCCATATCTAGAAACATTTACTTTCTAAGAACATGGATATGGGTACTTGAAGTTTTCAAAAAGTGAATTTTTTACATCTGTTGGTCAAAATTTTGATCCAGAACACAGCATCAGCTAAATCAAGACAAAACCAGGAACCTAATGCTAGGTTGTCCCGCATGCATTTTAATTATGATGAGAACAGAAAACAAATGCATTTATTAGTGTATTGTGGATTGCATTGCACTAAATACTGTTATCTGGAGACTAGTTTTTCACTCTTAAAAAGCAAGTATTTTCTGCCGAATGTGATTGCAGATCTGATTGAAAACATTTTGTATATAAATTTAGAAAATACTGTACGTTAGAGAAAACCAATTTTAATTTCCTTCCATGTGTTTGTTTGTTTATTTGATAGAAAAATATGCCAAGCATGAGTGCCACCCTGTGGAATATAAAAAAAAAAGAGAAAATATTTAAATGTTTATCTTTTTAAATTCTTGGATATAAGACACCATATGCTATAGATCCTAAAGTTCGTACAATTTACTTTTGAATTTTTTCCCAAGCAAGTTAGAAAATTTTTCTGTGTTTTTCTATATAATATCTCTATTAGGTTTTGATATATATTGAAATACTAACATAAAAGGAAAGGGAATGGCAAAACATATTAAAAGTGATAAAATATACACATCAAACAAATGTAACAAAGGTGACCTCTTGCTTCCTTTTAAGACAGATATTAGCAATACAACCACCTCTCTAAGTTTTGCCCTTTTTCATAAAATAAAATTGCTTTTAGCTATTCTGTTAAAACATTTTAGTAAATATTCAATTATAGCAGTGAGTATAAAAAGAAATCTATATTCAATTTATATTAAAAAGGTTTTGTCAGTGGAATTTCTGCAGATAAAACTAACTGTTAAATGTCTATGTGGAAAAAGTATAATTAGTAGTAATGTTTGCATGTTGCTTCATTCCTAACTGTTAGACAAACAAGCCTTTAAAGACTGGCTTGTGAAGACTGGCTTCCTGCTTCGGTTGTGAAATTTACAAGGATTTCTGCAGATCAACCACGAGATTTGAAACGCTTCTATGCCCTTTAGAACTTGCATGTTTTCTTTCTTGTGCCATACTATATCCTGACCCTAATGCAAAGAGGGAAAATTATTTTTCTGTTGAAGTTGTATTCTCTGTGAGGGGATGGTAAAGCCTGTACCAAAATTAAATAAGGCGTCCTTCCCCCTCTTTCTGTTTTTCTACTTTTTCCTCTATGCAAGCAGACTTTGGGGGACTTCTTGCCAAAAGTTTGAAACAAAAACTACCAGACAATTTTCCCATCCCATCCATCATTCTGTCTGTTTTAGTTCCCCCCACCACCACTTCCATCTCTTCTCCCAACCCCCAGTTAATTGAAAGTCAGTTTCCTACTCTATTTCAGCTATAGCTGCTAAAGATTGTAATACTGTGACTTCTCCTTCTAGCTTATTGAATTTTGGTTATCAAAATCTTAGCCAATGAGCATGGCGAAACAATACACACGCTTCTGTAATTATTAGATTGCAACTCTTAGTAGCTAGCCCTCATCACTAACTGTTAGATAGGACTGATTGGGGCTTGGAAGGAAACTCTTAACGTAAGGAGCTTTCTGTATACTCAAAATGTATTTATTAATTTAAAACATTTATATAGCCACCCATCGTATAACAAAATTCTGGGCAGTTCTCAGTTAAAAATTAAAATAACACAAGAACCATATTAAAACTTTTAAACAAGAACAAGAACATTAAAAAAATCTGGTGGAAGTCAAGCTTCCGTTGAGCAATCACCTAATGAGAGCGCATGGGGGAAAAGTCAGTGTTTTATGGAAGTTGACGATGGTAGAGGCCTGCTGAACTTTAGGGGGGGTGTTTAGAAGGCTGTTCCATGGGGCAGGGGCTGCCAAGGAAAAGGCATGCTTTATACTGTAACTCCAAGATAATAATGTTGAAAGGAAGTTTAAAATGTTTTGGCAGAGGTCAGTTCTTTTACCTTGCTGTTTAGCTCACAGACGTTTCATTACCAAACTAGGTAACATCTTCAGTGAGATTTTTGGGTGAAACGTCGCTGAAGATGTTACATAGTTTGGTAATGAAACGTTCGGGAGCTAAACAGCAAGGTCAGAGAACAGACCCCTACAAAAACCTACAACCTGAACTATGAATATTCTCAACAGTTTCTAATATTTAAAACGTGTTTGAGAGCCGTATTTATAGGATTTTTCTTCTATGAAGACAGCTATACCAAGACAAACACAGTTTATTTAACCAACGTAAATTTCTATAAACCAACACTGGCTACTATTATGGTATTAAACTAAACTATTACTGTGGCTTAAATCAGAGACTAGGTTCCTGTAGTGTGTTAAGCTAGAACCAAGGAAAGCTCATAATTTAGTGCCATGCATGAATGGGGTGACTCTGTATTTGTGTGCAGATAGACTGGGACTTCTTTGGGATCAATGATAAAGCCCAAGCCCAGATAAAAGAGTAATATAATGCTAGAGGCACTTTTTGACGTATTGGGCATAGGTATTGATCTCAAATACTCTGTTCACAAAATGAACTCTTAAATTCTCTTAATCATAATGAGATGCAATGAAAGAAGAGAGGGCAGTTGATTGCAAATGCAAGCCATGTGTTGATGTTTTTTATTTGAAGGCCCATGCCTCTGGTGTTGGTAGCATCCAAGCAATATTTTCCTCATCATGGCTGTTGGAGCCATTCTGCCAGTTGTTGCAGTGCTTATTGAGTACAAAGAAAATAAGGACATTTTAGTTGTACTAATACAGAAGGTGACATTCTTATTAGTCTTTTGTTAATGAATTTTCAGGTAATCGGATGTACACCATTCCATTTCATCAGGTTCAGAAGTTATTTTTTAAAAAAGTTTTTGAGGCGGTATCCCTTAAAATACAGCATTTTAAAATATATACCATATAAAGAGTAATGATTTCCAGGGAATAGAAATATATCTGCCTAACTGGCACTAAAAAGATAATAAACTAGGCAAGCCTTACTAGGGAGGGCTTTCCCAAAAGACACTTGGAGAGGGCACACTAGTCAGAGATATTATTCCACTGATTCAACCCAATTCATGAGAACTGCTTCTTAAATATTCACACACTAGACCTCAAACCAAGCTCCTATTTTCCTACTCTGCCTGACAAGTTAGGATGTTCTAATTTGGCAACTCTTAAGATGTGTGGACTTCAACTCCCAGAAGTCTAATTTCCAAGTTTAAAAAACACTGTTCTACTTACACAGAAAATTCCAGGAAATTTATTAGTCACTCGGTGAAACATCTTTATGTTATGCTCATTGCATTATCCCTTTTAGTAACAATTAATAAAGGTTTCCCACAGGGAGTTGATAGAGCCACAAGCTGATAACATGCTGGATGCTTCTCCTGAGACTGTATCACAAAGAGTGGCCATATATTCAGGTACCATAAGCATCAGGTACTTTAAACATAGTCAGAGTCATGATACTTTCAGAAGAGAGGAGAATAGAATAGATGAGACACTAACAGGAAAGAAAAGAAATTCTGGTTTCAGCAGAATTCCGTATCTATGGCATGGAAAATGGAGAAGTATGTAGACTAAGGAACTTTTTTTTATTTAGGTTTGTTTGATTTACTTCAGGTGAAATACTAGCTATGGATAAATTTCTATTCTCAGACAATATAGAACAGAAAATATTTTTAAAGATAACAGGCAACAGAAGGTTGGACATCACAAAAAGACAGCAAAAGAATAATTATTGAATCACTGTTATGCTCTTGTATTGTCAGGCTGTAAGAGAGGCATCAGTGATTTTTCTGCCCTTAAAACATGAAATTCTAATACTGTGTACTGTTTGCTTCTTTGCCTCAGGAATCAAATGCCTCGAACCAACCCCATGGTCTTTTAGGTCAATAAATCATACATACCCCACACACATCTGAACTGGGGATCAACTTTGTTGAAGAAGTATTCCTAGCTCACTCAACAATAAAGCTCTGAATATTATTTCATTTTAGGTCAGGGTTTTTTCAAACTTGGCAACTTTAAGATTTGTGGATTTCTACTACAGGAATTCCCCAACTGTCTGGGGGAATTCTTAAAGTTGATTTCCACATATTTTAGAGTTGCCACATTTGAAAAACACTGCTTTAGAGCAACTCTGAACACAATGTTAGATGGGCTCAAACCTAACCAATAAGAAGATCAGCCTTTTGCTTTGTTTGATATAAAAAAGACAGTCCATTTCAAAATTAATTCAATAATAGTTCTTGTCTTCCCCAAACTTTGAAAAGGCTCTCTGCACGTTTGTTTATTCAATGTAGATTTCTTAATTCATTGCCTGATTTTAAAAAAACATACTTTTTTTTATAGTGGCAAAATTAGAGAGGGCTAGATTTATTATATTGCATTATATTATATTGCAGGCGGCAGCCAATTAGTATTAAAGAAAAAAAAAATCAGAAATGTGCACAACTGTCCTTTGCTATAAATTTGTTATCTCTTGTCTTACCTTCAGCATATTTAGAGAACATCATATAAACATAAGCGAGATACACGTTTCTCAGGCCAGAATTCTAAGAATCAAATTACATATGCTGTTAGATTAACTAGTTAATCTAACAAGAGCCTCCTTCCTGACAAAAAAGTTTGGGTAATAGAAAAGATACTCTGGGTTAATCCTCTTCCGTATGCCTTGGTCCCAATTCTAGTAAGGTCCAGGGTTACTATTATTTACAACATGATAGATTAAAAATGGCATTAACCGAGTAATTAGGTCCTAAGACTGCAGAGACCCCTCGGTACAATTTTTTTTTTTAATTTAAGACTAAATATCTTCATGTTGCAGATTTTATACAGCCAAAATGTCACGTACCTTATATAAATGAATGTGGGGCCTATGCAATTCTTTAAATTTCATGGAAGATGGGGCAAGAATGACACTGCGTCTTTAGCATACATCTTGCGCATACTTCAGATAAGCTAATTACCTCTTGGCACTCTTTAATGCTGCCTTATTCTCTCTCTTTATACTTATAAAATATAGCGGGGAACGACTGAGGCCTTAGTTAGGGCCCATATGGCTCACCCAGAGGCCTGTACAAGGGGCCTCTGGGATTCTCCAAAAGCAGCTGCTGAGCTGTAGCTTTAACAAAATTGGAGAAGAAACGTAGTAAATACAAAAAGAATTTTATATATACCTCATTTAATTATTTTGGTTTAAATTCAGTTTAACTGGGATGCTGCTGAATTATTTTTAACAAGCTGGAAGGAGAATCATTAAATACATAAAGAGGGAGATACATTCTAGTTAATATAATCTAGTTAAATTCAGTTAAAATGCTGCTAAATATTGGTAACCTGATAGGCAAAAAACAAAACAAAACAAAACAAAACAAAATATATGGAGAGTTATTGATACTGCATTTAATTATTTGGTGCACATTTCAGTTCAATTATATTGGATCTGCCCGCATTCGTGACCTTATTCTATCCATATTTTGGAATCTGGTGCAGCCATTTGCCATAAAAAACTAATGGCAGCTTTCTCCTGAAAAGACTATTTACTCATTGAGGTGAAGTAAATATGTTTAATTATTTTAATATTAAAAAAGGATACTGTCATTATGTCCGGTTAATTAAAGCCAAGTATATGTTAATGTTGTTTTAGATGTATGTTTCTTACATCACATTTTACAGTCATAATCTATGTGAGAATATTTTAGATAATAATCTTAATATACCCAGCCACAATACCCCTTATAATTATGAAACATGAATATTAGAACCTAATTAGTTCTGATGGGATGACATCATAGAGAAATTAATAATCAAATTCTGTGAAATTTGATTGCAGAAAAATCCTGGGGATTTCTAGCTTATTGCAAAAGAGCATTAGCTGTCTTTAGATGTGTATTTTTTTTACTAAGCCTGCTACTCAGAAGTTAGTACTCTTGTTGGGTCGCACACTCATGCTAATAGGAAAAATATTTATTTTCTTGTGTGATATATGTGAGGTTTGTGTAATTTGCACAATATCCAAATAGATGTATTGTGTGTTGCCTGGAGTTTTGTAAAGAAAAATCTGAAAAAATTGTCAACTTCCTCCTGTCTTAAATTATCTTTGTATCATGCCATTAAGAAAACTATTTCATGCATGTGATAAGATGGTCCATTAAAACTTCTACAATAAACATGATTTTTAAGCTTACGCAAGACAGTTACATCTTGAATAAGGGATCTTAATCACATCTTCCCTAACTGCCATGTTCCTTCTACTTTTTATATATCTTTTAGTTGGGGGTGGGGTGTTTGTGCAAATTTTGCAAAAGGTTAGGCTTGAGTTTAGTGAAACTTTCCCCCACGGGAATGTTACTGTTCCCAAAAGGAATCCAGGTATCAAACAATATTACACACACACACACACACACACACACGTATGAACGAAACTGTGGAAATTTAAAGCCCCTCTGCTGGGAATAACAGTATAAATAACTGAAGACATTTTGTAAACAGTGCGGTCATAACCTTGAAACGTTAAACAGTTCTCTGGGATCTGGCGCATCAGCTGCCTCTGGACTGAGCTGCCTCAGAGGAAAGAGCCCAGCACTTCTGTTTATCTCTTTGCTTAATCTCTCACAGAGTAACAGATCAGATCAATAGAAAGATTGATGTTTAAATTAAAGCCAGGGCACCATGAGAGTACACAAGGCAAAAGTATCTTCCCATCCAAATTATTCCATCAGTATTTTTTAATGTTGCTTAAGATACTCTCCTGGGTCGACCATCTTACCTGTTGGGAGGCTCTGGGGGGATTGATGAAAAAGGGAATTACCTTTGCAATAAGGCTGTTTTTAAAGTTAGGTACCCTACACTAAAGAAAGGAACTTACTTGAAAATATTCTTTTATCTTCCAGTAATATAAATTGTTTGATGATTAATAACAAATTCCAGGCAATTTTTTATCCAAATAGGGATGAGCAATTAAAGATTATCCTATCCTATGCAAAAGTATAATGTACATGCATAACAAGTGCTTCCATAATACTTACATATTATATAAAATGTATACACGGGCCTGGAGCACATGGAGCAGGATGGAGCCCATTAAATGGCTCATATGATGTGTTGTTGCGAGGGGTGAATCATATATAATCATATTATATATGATTCTTTTATTAGTTTTGTTTTTATATGATGTTTTTATATTGTAAGCTGCCTTGAGTTGCCATGTGTGAATAGGCAGCAATAGAAATCAAATAAATAAATAAATAAACAAACAAAAATAAATAAATAAATAAATAAATAGCTTACGTGTAGCCTTGCACCACCTGATTGATAAAACATTTGGAAATATGGCATACCTTATAATTTTATTCAGCATTCCAGCAGATGACAAGTTGGGACACCACTGTGACTGAATGCAAAGGCACCAGATGTTCTCCTTATAGACTTCAACAATCCACAAATTGGAGAGATAAGGGTTTGTAGTGGGAACCTGGTTTGCAATGTCCCATGGTTTGTACAGATGCATGCACATGTGCATGTGGAGATTGTCAATATAGCCCAGCCAGCCCAAATCAGATGGTTAACAAAGACAATACGTTCATTTTAGTAAAACAGAAGTGTTAGACTTCCCTTCCCTTCCGTTTAAAGGATGAAGACCTGTAAAGAGATAAAGCTTGAACATGTGGTCCTACAAATAATTTATCTTTCTTTGACTGCTTGGTTAAACCAGATAAATATAAAGATAGTTTCATCTAAAGAGTATTCTGATTTACTAAGAAATCATATTTAAAATACAGACTAGAAATAAAAATTAAAATACGCAAGAAAATGGTAAGACAACACCTGTCTGACCTTGATGGATATAAATCACTTGACCTGATGGATTACATCCCAGTGTTCTGTAGAAGCTGGCAGGAGTTATCTCAGAACCATTGTATCATATCTTTAAAAAATCTTGGAGCATCGGGAAACTACCAGAGGACTGGAAAAGAGCTGATGTGGTTCCCATCTTCAAAAAAGGAAAAAAATAGACCCAGGAAACTACAGACCAATCAGTCTAACAGCAATACCTAGAAAGATACTGCAAAAAATAATAATAAAAAATAATCTCTCAACATCTAGAAACAAAAGTTATAACTAGTAGCCGGCATGGGTTTGTTAAAAACAGATTATGCCAAACCAATCTAATTTCATTCTTTGACAAAGTGACTAAATTAGTAGACCAGCGAAATACTGTGGACATGGTATATTTAGACTTCAGCAAGGCATTTGACAAAGTAGACTACAACCTACTTCCTGGTAAACTAGAAAAATGTGGGATAGACAGCATCATCACCAGATGGATTTGTAGCTGGCTGACAAACTGTATTCAACAAATAGTCCTTAATGGTATAACATCTACATGCAGTGGGGTACCACAAGGTTCCGTCTTAGGCCCAGTACACTTCCATATCTTCATAAATGACTTAGATGAGGGAATAGGAGAACTCATCAAATTTGCACAGGACACTAAGATGGCAAGAATAGTCAACACCCCAGAAGACAAGCTCAGAATCCAAAAAGATGTTGACAGACTTGAACAATGGGCCCTATCCAACAAAATGAAATTTAATGTAGAAAAAAGCACACACTTTGTCAGGAAAAACCAAAAGTAGAAGTACAGATTAGACGAAACCTGGCTCAAAAACAGTAACTGTGAGGGACATTGGAGTCCTAGTGGATGATCCCTTAAATATGTGGCAGCAGCCAAAAAAGCTAATACAATCCTTAGTACCGCTTTATAAAGCCTTAGTAAGACCACACCTGGAATACCGCATCCAGTTTTGGTCACGTTACAAAAAAAGATGCTGAGACTTTGGAAAAAGAGCAACTAAGATGATTAAACACCTGGAGACTAAAACATGAAGAATGGTTGCAGGATTTGGGTTTGGCTAGTCTAGAGAAAAGGAGGGACATGAGCCATATTCCGGTATTTGAGAGGCTGCCACAAAGAGGAGGGGGTCAATTTATTTTCCAAAACACCAGAAGGCAGGACAAAAAAGAAGGGATGGAAATTAATCAAGGAAAAAAGCAACCTGGAATTAAGGAGAAATTTCCTAAAAGTGAGGACAATTAACCAGTGGAACAGCTTGCCCTCAGATGTTGTGGGTGCTTCTTTATCACGAGGTTTTTAAGAACAGACTGGACAGTCACTTGTCTGAAATACTATAGGATCTCCTGCTTGAGCAGGGGGCTGGACTAGAAGACCTCCAAGTTCCCTTCCAGCTGATTCATTTCTGGATATATAAAGGTTTAATTGATATTGAAGATAAGGTGATATCATTTAAAGAGTATTCTGAGTTACCAAAAAAATCATTTCTGGGTTTCTTAATAAGCATAGGATATTGAAGATAATGAGTTTCCTATCTTTATGAAAACATTAATTAACTTTATATATTTATTCAATTTCTATAGCTGCCCGACTCAACCAAGTAATTGGCCCCAACATTGCTGTTGGTAGCTTGAGTCTGCCTATCTCTCTAACATTATATTATTATATTAAGAGTGATTGACAAAAAAGAATGGAAAAACCTTAAAGCAAAATATTTGAGTTTTTGCTTTGGTTTATTTGAAAGGTTATGGACGATGCACTATCTGAATGGCAGAACAAAGCAAAAGTTCAAATATTTTACTATAAATGATATTTAAATTTTTGCTCTCATCTCTAATTCATATATAATTTAAATTATTAACTGCATCCTTGTGGGATCCATAAAAAAATTGTTTGACCTGCTTGATACTTTTCAAATTCCTTTCTACACCATTTTTAACTAAAAACCCAAACTATATACAGATCTTCAAGCCGCTTAGCTAAAAAAATATATGCTGGGATGTAATCTGGAAGTATTTTTTTCTCATGTTGCGTCTGTTATTTAGGAATGTATAATTTAGAGTTGATACTAATTTCCAAAAAGTTATTTAGGAATATCATATAAATCCCTTGGAAAAAAAGAAGTTAACAGGAAAACGCTCTGAACTTACCTGGGATTTATTTCCAAGTATAAATCAAATCACTTTAATCCTTCAAACGCCCTGCTTCAGATTTATTCTACTGAAAGAAATTGTACCTACCTTCATTCAGCATTTTTCTGTTTTCAGCCTTACATTGGCAATGTTTAGAAAAGACACATTCCAAGCTAACACTTAGATTGTATGACTTGTAAAAAATTCTATAAAACTTAGTGTGCAGACAATATAAAACTGTCTGCTTTCCATCTTCATCATCTTTGCAAACAACCCATTCTAAATTAAGACATGAATAGTAATGACAATGCAAATGTATGGATTGAGCTACAAATTTTGCTAAACTTTGTTACTAATTTCACAATCTCCCTAATTCTAAATTATTGGAAAAATTAAATTATTGGAAATGTGGCAAACAGGTTCCTTCCTTCCTTGAGTGAGACAGCCATTACATGCTGTTTTTCTAGCCATCTAAACCTCCCCCCAAAGGATACGGTCTACCTCTTCTTAATTAGGAAAATAAACATTTCATAATCTGAGGTCAAATGTTTTTTGCGTTGTGTCACTTTAAGATTTGTAAAATCTGCTTACCCAAAATAAAATAAATAGTAATCTTCTTTCTCTTTTCTTTCAAAACAAATAATAATAAAAAACCCCATACAGCACAGTGCGCTATTTTCATTTTCCTGTAGAGAATATATTTTTTAAAAAATATACAAATTATAGCAAAATTTGTTTGAAGAAAATATATTCATTCTTTAATGTGTATTCTTTTTAGAGAGATGTGATTTCAGAATAATTGATTCTAGGAATCGCCGTCTTTCACAAAGTGGAGTACACAAAGATAGAAAGTTGCAAAATTTGGTAGGATCCAGAGAACAGCACTTGGACCAGCAAGGCGTTGCTGCAGGATATTCAATATATATATATGTGTATATATATATACAAGTTAATAAAGTTAAATATATGTTCTTTGTGATTGTTTCACTTTCCTTTGGCATAGTACATTTGGTCTTCTTTTCAGTTTTAGGATTTGTTTGTTCCATGAGAAAACAGTTTGTTGCCTCCTTGAAATGCTTCCCCCACCCGTTTCGTATACACAATGCACAAATGCATTCATCCACAGAGAAGGGTGCTTTTCTCATGCTTGAAAATCCTGGGTCAGGAGGCAGTAGGGCCACACAACCGAGTTGTGTTCACTGCTTCTTTCAGCTCATTCTCTGGTTTGCCAGCAATCATAAAAGGCCATGTCTGTAGCCAAGGAGCAAAAAGGTGTGGGGGTGGGGGCAAAGGAGAGGAAGAAAAAGAAAGGACGAGGAAAAGGAGAGAGAGAAAGAAAGAGAGATCAGTGTATTTCAAATGACACAGTTCTTGAACTGTAATAAAGCCATAGATAACCCAGGTGTTCTTTCCAAACAATAGGAAGTAGTGGTTAGATTAGACAAGTCACAGCTACTGAGCGTAACTAGGTTTTTAAGATGGCTCCACTGTATTGCCCCATGCAGCTGCAGAGTCATATGTTTTGCGCCATAAATGTTTTTTTACTCTTTATGTTCCTCATAATTCTCTAAAACCTTTGGGGGGTAAAAGGTCATGCTTTATTGATCCTAGATACCAGTATTGGTTACATTTGGTAGAAATGATATCTCTCTCAAATAGATATACAACATAAAAAGGCATATTGGGGCAGACATCTTTTTTTTTTTTTAGCCCCTGTCTATTCTTGACTGGGTAATGTCAAAGCACGGCTCCCCCTTCACTTTTGCTTTGTTTTGAAAAAGATAACAAGTACTATCTCCTCTAAAAGCATTTTAGAGTTGGAGATGGGGGTTTCTTCTTGATTGTATACTTTGGTTTGTAACTGCCTAAGTTCTGCTGAGGTCAGAAGCCTCATAAGAAAAGTATAATTCTAGAACAGTAAAATTACAGTTCTATCCATTTTTTATGGGCAACAGAGACAATAGACACAAATCACCTTGTTTTTATTTTTTTTAACTGTCATGAATGCAAACTTGCTAGCAAAATAAAATCTGTGTAGATTATCTGTACTGTGGTGGTGGAAATTATTCATCATTGTCGTGCTATTGTAGTAACTAATCTCAATGTCTTTTTAAAATGAAGCATATACATGCAATAATGATATCATAGCAAAACCAACAACAAGGTCAACTATATCTCACCCCTTCTCCCAAATCCATCAGTCAAAACAGTTTGAGGTTCTGAATTTGTTTTGCTTTCAGTAACTTTTTAAATATGTTTACTGTTGCTAACCATAGAGAAATAAAATAAATAAAACCTGTCCTTTATTACTAATTAACCGTTAGTACGAGTAAGAAAGCAATTGTTTTACATATAGGACCACAATAAAAGTAAACCATCAATCAGATAAATTAGAAAACACAGGGAAGGAATATAATGCCCCCCTGCCAGATTCCTTTCCAATAAGGAGAGTTCAACCGATAAAATCCTGAATGGAAGTTTTCTTTTTTTTTTTTAAACCGTTCCCTCCCTCTAAAAACTTTTGCGTTCGTTTCAGCCATTAACTGAGGCTGAACGTTTCCCTCTTTATGATTAACTCCGTTGCTAGAAATAACGGGGCCTCCAAATATCCGAATCGACAACTATATATTTTTCTCTTATCCCAGCTCTCATCTACTAAAAAGGCCGGAGAAGCTAATAAAGTATTCGAAGCCACTTCCTAACAGCCCCGTCCCTCTTCTTTCTTCCTCCTTCGTAACCTACAAACGGATTTGTGGGCCCTTTCGTGACGCGAAGTCGAGAAGGTGGTTGTAAATCTGAAGGTGTGCCTACACACAGACACACACACCCCTTCCACTCCCGAAAAGTCCATAATTTACGGGAGGGGGGGGGGACATGATCCTGACGACGGGGCGGGCGAAAAGAGACAGGGGTGAGAGAGGGGAAAAAAAGTGGCACTTCTTTTCGTTTAAAACCCATTGTTGTTATTCGGTGTTTTCAGAAAAGCGGTTTCGATGGTGATTTAAATAGCGTTGTTTAAATAGCATTAAAAGTCGCGGTCGTTAGTGGCTGCGACAGTACTACTCGTAGTAATCTCCAACCCTCGGCAGATAAAACACGCCGAAATCAGATTCCCGCCGACTGACGCCGTTAAGTCAATAAATCGGGCTATTCCCCCACCCCCATTATTCTGATCAATTAGTAAAACTTGGTGAGCGACGGACGTGACGGCTCCCCTCAGTTATTTCGAAGCGGCCGGGACGGCTGGAAAAAAAAAGTTCTGTGGCACAATCCGGTTAAGAGGACGGTTAAAAGAAAAAAAGAAAAAGAGGGGGGGGGCTTTCTTTAAAGAGTGATTATCGTTTTGGCATTTTTATTTTTATTTTTATTTTTATTCTGCCCGTCGCTCCCTGCGCCTTTTCGTCGGAGCGCGCGGGGAAGTGCTGAGCGCGCCAGGCGGGCGAGGACTTTTGTCCCCCGGCGTCCACAGCTCATACAGTTCCCTCGGACACTTCGGAGGCTGACTTCCTCGCCAGCCGCCCGGCTAAGGACGACGAGTTTGCTGGCCGGAGGATGTTTGGGGGAGGGGGGAAAGCAAGGGAAGCGAAGGGGAGCTGAGGGCGCCGGGAAGGCGCGGAGCCAGGTGCGAGCGTCGCGGCGCGCGTGTCCTTTCAGTCGCCCTCCCCCCCCCCCCCCACGGCCGAGGCGGCGCGTTTTCCGCCTCCCGAGCGCCCCACTCACCAAATTGACGGGGTGAAGGTAGCCGTTCTCGTACTTGTCGCTGGCCAGGATCTGCCTCAGGTGGGCGATGTAGCTGGAGGCCAGGCGGAGCGTGTCCAGTTTGGAGAGCTTGGTGTCCGGCGGCACCCAGGGCAGGGTGGTCTTGAGGCGGGAGAAGGCTTTGCTCAGCACTCGCATGCGAGCCCGCTCGCGGGCGTTGGCCGCGTTCCGTTGGACCTGCTTGCCCTCCTGGCCCGCCGTTCCCGGAGGGCTCTTCTTGCCCGGCGTTTTCTTCCGCGCCTTGCCCGCCGCCGCGCCCCGGCCTTTGCCGGGAGAGCCCCGTTCGCCGGCAGAGCCTTCGGCGGGGTTCTGGCGTGGGGCGGATGGCGAGCGGCAGTGGTCCATTTTCAGGCTGCCGGAGCAGCCCAGTATCTCCGCCTCGGGAAGGTCTTCGGCATCGCTCAGCGAACCCGTGGACATGGCCTCGGGCCGGGGGGCAGGGAAAGGGAGCCCGCCGCCTGGGGACCCCCGCTCAGCCTTCTCCGCCTTACTCGGCGAGAGGGAAGGAGAAGCGCAAGTTGATGCGGAGCGCCCGGGAGGCATTTATCCGGGGGGGTGGGTGGGGGGTGAAGAATAGGCGGTCCGGGGCAGCCCGTGGGTGGGGCTTTTCTCCAAAGGGTCGCCGCACTGCGTGGACTGCCGCACTCACCCCGGATCGGTCGGGGGAGAGAGGCCAGTCGAGGATCTGGGTTTTCCTTGAAACGGGGAGACCTGCCTTCTTTATTTTCTTTAGTCCAGATGTATGTGCTTCCCTTTTTGATGCTGAGCCCTCTAGACTAGGATGTCTCCAGAGATTGGCCTCCTTTTCTGGGTTTGCCCCAGAGGTTGCCTGGGGTTAGGAACCTCTGGGACATCCCTGCTCAGATAACATTTGCTTTTCCTAGTTGTTCAGTACTAGGCCTTGAATTCCTTCCTTCCTTCCTTCCTTCTGATTGCTATTACTGATGATATTTCTCCTGTGAAGTCTTAAATGCTGTCTCATTTTATTTCAGAATTGCAGAAATCTAGGCATTTACTCTTGAATTCCTGGAATATGAATGGGCTGGCCAATGACGTCTGTGTCTGAGACCTCTAAGTTCTTGATACAGCTGACCTAGTTTAAGCCTGTCAGAGTTTGCATAAAATTCATCCCACCAGGCTGGACCAGCTTTCCTGTTAGGCAGAGAAGGGCAACCATCTCAGCAGCTGATTCTGGCGTTATGAAAAGGCAGTAAGGTGCTATTTAATTTGTTGTTTATTTTATCTTTACTGCCAAGGTTGGGAAGAGATGCTTATGGGATTTTCTGCCATATGTCAGAATAATTTGTTTTAGGATGTAGTATTTTTTTATTTTATTTTATTTTTTTTGCTTTTGATACCTTTGAGTCAGTATTAACTCCTGATGACTGTCTGGCCAAATCCCTGCAGCTTTCTTGAAAGGCTTCAGAAGTGGTTTGCCATTTCCTGCTTCTTGTGGGAATGCTGTACATGTAATATATCTTGAGTCCAGCAAACCCATGGCATTCAATTTAGCATTACAGTTGAGTAGGGGTTGAATGGCATCACAATTAAATGGATATCAAAGGAGCTGAAACATTGTATTCAGACTGTTCATCAATGGTTAAATGTCTACGGAATTCTCAGTCATCCGGGGTCATGGTTGTCATGGCGAAACATCTTCAAGAGAAAAACATAGAAAGTCCAGTTGCCTTTTGAAAAAGCATCTTCAGGACACTCATCAATGGTTCCTTAACAGCCTGAAGCAAGATACCAAACAGTGTGCTGCCAAGTTCAGATTTTATTAATTAATGAATTCAATGGAGAAGTGAATAGAATGTTATAGATCAGCTATTCTAGATCTGATAGAACTACCTTTTGTTTTTTTGTTTTTTTGTATGCTCTTACTTTCCTAATAAACTTTTCTTTTTAAGTTTTGGTTAAGATCTATAATTTGAAGTCAAGAGATCTGAATTCTGTTCAGTTCTGGAATCACATTAAAGGTATGTTATAAAAAGTGATCTTAATTGTGAGCCATTTTGTATTCTGGGCGCATGTATCTCTGGGAGAGCATTTCAGCAAAGAAGCCTCAGTTCAATATACAGTGTACACATGCTCCCCTCTTCTCAAAACATTTGTAACACCACAATAATGTACATTTCTTTGTCATTGAATCAGAATACTGAAATATTATTGGAAGAAGTGGCTGTGAGTTTTGACTAGTTAGAACAGTTAGAACAATTAATCAGTGGAATAACTTGCCTCCCGAAGTTGTGAATGCTCCAACACTGGAAATTTTTAAGAAGAGATTGGACAACCATTTATCTGAAATGGTATAGGGTTTCCTGCCTGAGCAGGGGCTTGGACTAGAAGACCTCCATGGTCCCTTGCAACTCTGTTATTCTGAAACTACCTCTTACACTGCCATGTTTTATTTCAGTCTTGTTCAGTCACTCTTTATTCCTACATCTGTTCTTGGTAGATATCCTAGCCTGGATCTTAGAGGATCTAACCTTTCATTGATGAAAGGGATCATCCATTGATGATCCCTTTCATCAATGGACCAGCTGAATCTGTAGAACTGTTTATTTCCCAAGGAGCATCTTGATTCACTCGAAGAGTAGATCAAATGGCAAGATGGTGCCTTAATATGCCACAGCATGAATTCCAAAGCCTTCTCAATCTTAGTATACTTCAGTTGTACATCCTCTCCAATGATTAAAAGAGTGGACATATTTAGAAATATTGATCAGTACATATCTGATCAATATCTGATAAAAGTACATATTTAGAAATATTGATCAAGATTTTCCCCTCTTGGTAAAAGGTTCATAATTGACAGTTTTTCTGTATAGCCAACTCTGTTAACAAATAGCAAATACAAGTGAATTAACATGATTTATTATAAGAAACCAGTACAGAATGTTTTATGCACTGTGAAATATTGCAGTGGTTTTGTAGGTACATTTTAAGTAAATATATAATTATAATGAAGTGTACATGGTATTAAAATTACAATGTTCTTCATTAAAATAATATTTAAAATAGAATTTGTCAAGGACAAACTAATAGTAGATACCATCCCTATACCTATAATAGAATAATATAGTATACAATACGCTAATAGAAAATATTACATTTACATGTGTTTTGTAAGCTTTTATCTAAAACTCATGTCCCTAAGTTCAGTGGGAGCTAGTTCAGGGTTGATATATGTAGGACTGAATGCTTCTACTATTAATTAAATACTTGATTCTATACATCCTCTGTCATAACCTTCCCCAATCTAGAATACACAGATAAATTTAAATTCTGAATCTATTCTGTAACACACCAACTAAAAGATATGGAACACCCATGCTTTAGACAATTTAAAGCAACCCTACTTGTATAGGCTTTGACAGCTGAAGTCTGAATGGCAGTGTTGAGTTTCAGGGTTTAATGACCATGGTTTAAACAACAGATTTCCTGATGTTTCACCAGCAACTCTGGCTGGCATCTTCAGAAGCACGGTGGCCTTCTGTGCAACTCAGGAAATTGAGCAAGGACTGACTGGGCTCCTTTTCTTATAGCAGGGCACCTGACTTCTGATTGTTTGCAGGGATGATAAATCTGGGCTCCAACACTGAGCTGGAATTCAGACCCTTGAGTCAAGAGTAATTTGGACTGTCCCAGATAAATTGTGATTTACCCCTGGATTTTCACTTTATCTTCTGCCTATTCTTCAGTGGCAGCAATGCACAAGTTGGGAGGTGCCTAGGAAGTGATTCAACATCAGACTCTGGACCAAAGGACCATCCTAAAAACTCTTGTTTTTCAGGAAGAGAATGGGCTAATCCCAAAGGAATGATCCAGGTA
Source organism: Masticophis lateralis (assembly GCA_030761175.1). Classification (NCBI taxonomy): domain Eukaryota; kingdom Metazoa; phylum Chordata; class Lepidosauria; order Squamata; family Colubridae; genus Masticophis; species Masticophis lateralis. Next base: position 92,081,819 of record JAUDYJ010000001.1, read on the forward strand.
GAAGCCAAACTTCATTGGAGAAAATGGCCTGTTTGGAGCTCTCCAAGGTTCTGCAACTCCAGCATTTTGACTCTGGCTCAGCAAATTACCAGTTGGTGTCCATTATGCCCTGTAGGCTTGTTTTTACATTTTTAAAATCCTGCCTTTATTATTTTTATAAGTAACCCAAAGCAGCAAACATACATAATACTCCTATTTTCCTCATAACAATAACTCTATGAAGTGAGTTGGGCTAAGAGAGAGCGAGTGACTAGCCCAAAGTCACCCAGGTAGTTTTCATGCTGGGACTAGGCGGGACTAGATTATTTTATGACTAGATTATCTAATTAGAAAGATTGTGGCAAATAAGAAGCTTTTATTGATTTAAATGGGTCAATTATGAGAACCCCAAGTAAAAAAAAATTACACCAGCTTGATTGAGAGTGAATATGGAGATGTTTGTAACTAATATAACATTTCATTAAGCTTTACTTGGACTCATTGTTTACATTTATCTTGGAACTGGCTACTTTACAGACTGCTCCCCCAATACAATATCCATCAGATATGCTGAATTTAGATCAGATGATGTGATCTTTGGGAAGGTTGCAATTGAATTCTACTTCAACAGCTCCAAAGAATCTTGGAATGGCATCTTTGCCTTTCTACACTCCAAATGGCTTTCCATTTTATTAAGGATGTTAAGAATAACTTTCTCCAGGAACTCATGTTATAAGTGAGAATTATGAGAGCTACATTTCAAGTGGAAGGCAGCAAGTTTCCATCTTTTTCAAATCAAAGGTACATTTGGATAAGCTCATTGTGTTACAGCATTCATCTTAGAAAAGAAAGAGAACATTCTCTGATTCCTGCAGAAAGTCCTATGAAGAATCTTAAAATTGTGCAGAACTTAAAATCAACAGCACTTTATAAATGACCAAATGATCCAATCCTATCCACTGCAAAGATATTTCTTCAAGTGATATTAATCGGAAGAAGCCAAACTAAGAGCAAATAATTTCCACACAGACAAGTAGGGAGAGGATCCTCTTATGAGAATGGTCATGCCGGGTTTAAATTTATGTATATTTACATATAAAAGTACATTTACATTTGTCTTTTGCTCCAAGGCAGGTTATAAAGTAAAGTAACCTTATTAGAAGGGCTAACACTACTATTGGGAGTTGTCACATGTGGCTGCCATTGAATGAGGTTATTGCTTGCTGTATGGATCTGTCATGCTCATTTGGGTTTAAAATGAGGCCTCATAACAGGTTCTTAGGGGGAAAAGACACACCTTGCCAATTGAGTTTGGATGGTGCCAACATTCAGTTCCATTTAACTTATAATAGAGTTGTTCAATCCTAATTTAATCTGGAAAAGGATCATTGCATAATGATCCTGCTCCACAACTAATAAAAAACAAAAACCATCTTAATCATAATTACCATATATATACTCTGTGTGGTGTGTATGTGTGTGTGTGTATACATTTTCATATCAAATATGAAAATGCAAGGAATTAAATAGAACTATCTATTGCTATTTATATGCAAACTAATAGATATAATCATGCAGAATTGAAGAATCATAATAATAGCATGTCAGTTTAAACACTCTGCTTCATCTGGGAATTCAGTACCCTTACTTTCATGTAAGCTAACACTGGGTTAGTATTGTTTTTAATGAACTATTAACTAAACACATTGTCAGCTTAATTGATTATTGTAGCTAGTTGTTTTAGACATGCATTCTTACCGATTTCAAAAATTACTCATCAGCAGGTCTGAGATTTATGGTCTTTTTTGTTTTATGTTCCTGATCATTGTTTGTGCAGGTGGATCCCTACATGGTTGGTTTCCCCAGCCATGATTTATTGCTCAAGTGATTGATACTATAAACTTCTGCAAGAAGTCACTTCCAGCTTTAAGATAAGAGAAATATCAAATTGAAGCTGTTCGTATGAAAAAAAGAAATCCAGACAACTGAAATTGTGCACAAAATTAGTTAGAATTTATACAGTACAGGATTAAGAGAAAATGGACTCACTGAGGCTCAGGGGCAGATATTTCTGACCTGAACTCGGTACATCAGAATCTTGATTAGATACAAAAATAAGCAAATAAGGTTTCCTACCTCCCATACTTTTGAGATGCTCAAGCAAAAGAAGGAGGAGATAATTTAAGAAGCCAAACTTGGGTGGTTAGAGACCCAACTTTTCCCACTGAGAGCAGTACCTACAGCAGCTAAAGTAGGCAACAGTCAAATAGAGAGAAATCAACTGATGTAGTGCATGGCTATCCCAATCTTACTGTAAGTGTGCTTTGAGTATTGCTTAGATCAGCACAGGGGTGAAATCTAGCAGGTTTTGACAGGTTCTGGAGAACTGGTAGCAGAAATTTTGAGTAGTTCGGAGAACTGGCAAGTACCACCTCTGGCTGGTCCCAGAGTGGGGTGGGAATGGAGTTTTTGCAATATCCTTCCCCCAGGAGTGGGGAGGGAATGGGGTTTTGCAGTATCCTTCCCCTGCCACACCCACCAAGCCACGCCATGCCCACCAAGCCATGCCCACAGAACCGGTAGTAAAAAAATTTGAATTTCACCACTGGATCAGTGGTCCCCAACTTTTGTGGGTCCATGGATCAGCAGTGGCAGCGGCAGTGGCAGCGGCGGGGATGGTGGTGGAGGGATGGTTGCATGTGTGCACAAAGAAAGCTTTACACCCACTCGTCCCTGCTTGTGCAGACTGGTACTCAATGGACTGAGGATCAGTACCAGTCTGGACTGGGGATTGGGGACCCCTGGCTTAGATTGATTATACCATTTGTTTCTTAAACCAAACCTAACAAACCCAACACTTATAATTATGAGTATTATAATAATAAGTAGTATCTTACAGTATATGTAGATAGTTTGTAATTTAGTTCAGACCCTCTGGTAAATAGATGTTTTTCAAGTTCTGTGAACATGCAGAATTTTAAAGAAATTCAACAATCTTCAATTCTGATACATACATACATACATACATACATACATACATACATACATACATACACATACATACATATATCAGATGTTTAAACTAATTATTTAAATATGTACAGTTCTTTTAGAACAAGATAAGAGCCTGAGTGGCGTAGGAGGCTAATGCCTCCTACTAAGGCAGTAGTTAACATCCAGCTGCCTGCAATTACTGCGAGTTCAATCCTAGCCAGTCTCAAGGTTGACTCAGCCTCCATCCTTTCTAAGGTACGTAAATTGAGGACCCAGTTTGTGGGGGCAATAAGCTGACTTTATATAAATATACAAAAGTATGAAGGCTATTGCTTAACGCATTGTAAGCCGCCCTGAGTCTCCAGAGAAGGGGGGCATATAAACCAATTTTTTTTAAAAAAAGGTTGTCAACCTTTCTTAGTCTGCAGTGGACTTATTTTTTTCTGTTTGGGATCTTTGGGAGGAATTGTTTGTTTATTTAAAAAATTCATATTTTTACAGTATTAGGATTTCACTAAATGATGCAGTTGAACATTTTGGATCCTTTTGGATCTACTTTGGGGAGTAGATTCAAGGAGCAAACATGGTGCATTAAACTTTGCAGTGTGACATCTCTCCAGATCAGTCTGAATTAGAGCAATGTGGATTTTTTAAAAAAAGTCGGTGTGGATACCTTAAGCCTCTATGAGGCTTAAGATATTTATTTCACTCTTTAATCTTTTAAACCTCCTTGGCCGCAGGAAAAAAGTATCAAAATATTTGACCCCACACAGTCTGTGGAGGTGCTGGGGACAATAAATGGGGTGTTGGGTTGGATTGCATATAGTACTGGCCACCCATGGTTAAAAGCTCAACATTGGCAGCAGTTATAATGGAAGAGAACCGCTAAAACTGAAAATAGCATATATTAGAATATAAATCAGCAGGAATTAAATATTAAAATCAATTAAAATGAAAAAAGCATTAAAGATCAATGGCTGACAGCATTAGAAGAATCTTAAGTTGTCCTGAAGCACCCACCATCCCTCCAAGAAGTTCTCTGGATAGGATCTTGTATCACAGAGGTGTCACTGCTCAAAACTTCCTCTCTTTATGCTTTCCTGCTAGCCTTGTGTGGTATAGAATGGAGCAGAACATCTGCAAGCTGTAATCAGTGACTGCCCCTACTCTGGGGAGATTAGATCCCACTTAGAGTGACACTGAAGATAAGGTTTGCTTTAACAAAGCTGGCTGGGGAATTCTGGGAGTTGAAGTCCTCCAGGCTTAAAGTTGCCAAGGTTGGAGACACCTGCTTTAGAGGTACAGTATGCATAAGGCCAATTTAATCTAAGAAAGTAAAAGTTTTATTTTCTAATGAACAGAATAGGGTTTGCTGCTACAAGACAGGGAGCAGGGCAAGAAATATTGAATCGGGCAGAAATTTTTAAAAAGTCTTTTTAGCATATTGTGGGCGGTAATTAGATTTTATGTATGGAATTATTCCTTGAACCAGAAAACAACTGCAGTCCTTTTTTTAATGCATAGTTAAATCCATTTATATGCCTTGTGAATAGTTATGTCTATTGGGCATGGATTCTATGACCTACTTTTTCGTTCCCAGAATGGGTAAAATATATCAGCATTCTACATAACGCCAATAGCTTCTATTTCTGAAGGATCCTTTTTATATGAGAATGTGAGGAAAGTTCAGGAATCATAAAATATTCTAATTTCATATGAAGATTCAGATTGTTTTTTACTGTCCAACTAAAATCAAAATGAAATTGGGCATGAAATATACTGTGCAATATCATTCTTTTTACAGGCTATAAGACTTAGGTTTTAGGTTTAGTTTCACCATACCTAAAAAGATGACAATTTCTGCTTTGTGTGTGTAAGGGAAATGTAGCTATTGATAGCTGTGGTGGATACTAAAAGATATGCAACAGAAGAAAAAGTTCTAGTCATGCAAAAGTGCACTCAAGGTAGAACAAGAGGAGTTGTGTTAGTTGTTCTACTCTGCAGGATATTTAGCTTAATGTGGCATTAATGACAAGAAATGCATCAAATATTTATTGAAGGTTCTAACAATAGACACTGAATGTTGCAATTCTTCCAAATATTCTAAAAAACAATTAAGGGAAAAGTCCCTCCCCGGTATTTTATGACATCTTATAACCAAAAGATTAAACTGTTTTGGTTCTGGGATATCTTTTTATGCTGTTTCTATGTTGGCTAATCCTTCACATTTTTGTGGTTTCAGAACATGATGAAACTGTTTGATAAGGAATAATTTGTTGAATTTACTTTCCAGTAATTAGAATGTAAGTCTGAAAAACAATTCCAGCTTTTCATAAATATGGAATTACAAACCTCTAGCTTAATGTGGATATGGGTTAAGTATTAAATCAGCTGAAGACTTCTTGAGTCACAGCTGTGCACTGTATTTTCCACAGTAATGTGCAAGATATCTCTGGACCATCACAAATAAGCTGCAAACAATTGTTCTTTGCAGTAGATTGGACTCCTGTTGCAAGTAATGAAGTACTGTAGTACTTCATGAAGTACCATAGAACTTCATTAATATATTAGTTGCTAACTCTGCATATATGCAGTTCTGATCAAATATAGAATTGAAGGAATATATGATTCTGCATAACATTGATGGATAGAACATGCTTATATATATTTAGACTTTCCCTTGTACTATTCAGGCAAATGCCACCTCTACAAGGTTTCTAATGGGCATCCTAATTTTTTGTCTGTATGGAACTCAAGACAATTCCTGTCCATATGGAATTCAACTCTTGTCTATATGGAACTCAACAAACCAGCCTGATGGAGCAATTTGAATATTGAACTAAATATAGAACATAAAAACAGGTTCTAATTCACACTCAGTTATAAAGTTAAATGGGTCACTTTTGATACCATTGTTATGAAGATAAAATGGAGCAATGAATCATCTCAGATACAAATGCAATTAATAATCCATCTGTTTGAGGATTTCTGAAACCATTACTACTTGGGCAGGTACAAATTAACTCAGCCTTCCTAACCCGCACCCTTACAAATGTGTGGATGTCAACTCTCAGAATTCCCAGGCTGCGCAGCCATTGCTCTGAATTCTTGGAATTGAAGTCCAAACATCAGGAAGGCGCCCACGACTGGCCTATCTTATCTTACAAATAATTCATTCCACATCTGGATAATAAGCCAACCTCAGTTTGGCAAGGATGAAACATTCCAAAACATTCTAAATATTCTCAGCGGGAAATAAAGAATTCTCCATAAACCAAGTTAGTTAGAATGTTAGATTTAAACTGAATGGTATTTCATGGACCTGATGTAAGAGTTGTAACATTATATATAAGTAGAAAATGACCTTACAAATGAAGATGATTATATATGTATCCCAGGAAAATGTTGCAGGATCCAATCAGGGTCGGTCACCAGGACCAGAACAAATGACAGCTAATGACTTAAAAGCCAGCCATCAACACACCCCAATCAACATCTAAAAAGCCACTTACAACAGGCACTATAAATACCACACACAGAACAGCACACTCTCTGCCAGAGAGAAGTTCCCTGAAGATGGGCTCCAGCAAGAGTCCAAAAGCTCAGAAAATAAAACCCCTGGTCCCAGTCAGCAACTCAGATTGGATCCTGCAAAATGACCTTATCTTAAATTACTTAGAAATCCCTTGGCCTCTTAAGGAAGGAAAATAAAGTGCTACTTAAAGTTTCCTGTAATGCTTACAGTAGGATAACACTGGAATCTCAGAGGAGATCTGTCATAGCCTGGAGTGTTTTCTTACACTTTTGGATGGTCATATCTCCTTTACAAAACTACTAATAAAGTGCTGTTCTATGCCTCAGCTAGTGTTAATTTAGGGTTTATGTACACAATTGTTAACTTCTAGATTTATCTTTAAGTAAATATAAGTTTACCTCTAAGCACTAGTCCAGTAAAGGTAAAACCATGTCTCCCAAGAGATACATAAACGTATCAGTGAAAACATAAAATTCCCAAAAATTTATTTTTTGGAAAATGTTATTAAATCAACATTTCTGAAAGGCTATTCAGAACCCACCTCTCTCTCTGTATCTTCCAATCTTTTCTTGACCACAGATTCACTATCACAATATTAAAGGTTGAGTTGTATACCCTAGCTAAGTTATCTTATTACAGGTAGACCTCAATTTACAACAGTACACTTAGTGATAGTTCGAAGATACAATGGCACTGACAAAAGTGACTTATGACCATTTTTCACACTTATGACCATTGCAGCATCCCCATGGTCACATGATTTACATTTGCATGCTTGAAAACTGACTCAGATTTATGATGATTGCAGTGTCCCCGGATCATGTGACCATCTTTTGTGACCTTCTTGAGAAGCGGAGTCAATGGGGAAGCCAGATTGATTTAACGACCATGTTATTAATTTAGCAACTGCAGTGATTCACTTAACAAATGTGGCAAGAAAAGTTGTAAAATGGAGCAAAGCTCACTTAACAAATTTCTCACTTAGCAATATAAATTGTTCATGATCTTCCAATTCCTAAGCAATGATAAGATACCTCTAGGCATTGATCAAGTAATTAATAATTAACCAAGCAGAACATCCTCTAATTCCCCTGCTATTTGACACATTGCCTTTAATGATAGGAAATCTGTTTAATTCTCCACGACTCAATTCCACAAGTTGCAAATGGGGAATTTCATATTCATATCAACTACTTGCTTTCAACTGTGACATAGAATCCTGACTTTTATGATATCCCGTTCTTGGATCTAGAGAAGTTGGGTTTATTTACTTAATTGTATTAATCCATTAGATTTGTAACCTTCTTTTCCTCTTATAGTTGAATGTGACATACATGGCTTTCTCTCCTCCAGTTTTTCTTTACAATGAACACCCTGTGGGGTAAGTTGAGCTGAGACACAGTTATAGACCCAAAGTCTTTTTGTGAGTTCTGTAACTAAAGGTAAGTTTCTTTATATAATATTGTATATCGTCTATTTTTGTTCTCTGCATGTTGGGTTAATATTTGCCTTAAAACTTCAATTTTGGAAGTCTCCAACCAGATCATGAGATCTAGAATAGATTTCTGTAGGGAGTTCTGCGCCAACAGAGGAAGAGAAGGGAGGGAAGCAGGCAGAGATGGAAGTCCTCTAGGGATGTACTGTAGCTGTTGGGAAGCAGAGATCTAGCAACACATTTTTTCACAGTATCAAAGGAGCAGTCAGACAGCTGACACACACCACAAGGCCTGAGTACACCAGAAAATGATCAAAGTGTTACTTTACAAATGATAGTTTAAGACTTATGTCCATCAGCACACTTAATTATGCAACACAGCTATCCTTCTCACTCAGATCCTACACAGTTATAAAATTTCACAACAGTTTCATGACTGCTTCTCACATTCCCAACCTTCCCTCCCCTCATGGTGAAATCGTTTTCATCTTGTTTGCAAAGAAATAAAATAGATATTCAGATGGTGCCAAATAATGTAATGGCTTTGAAACCAGTTCAGCAATTTCTAGAATTCAGCGGGAAATCCATTATGTGGACATGTTTATCTTGGCTGTGTTATCTTGATAAAGATTATAGAGCTAATACAATGAAGTTGTATAGAAAATAAAGCATTTCATTTAATATCCGAAAATAAGGAGGTGAACAAACAAGTAGATTTTTACAATGAAACTATGAAGAGTAAAGTACTGTATCTCAGTTACCTGAAGTGCCTGTTTGTAGATCACCTTCTTATTGTATTGATTTATTAGAATTTTGAATCAGTCTTGTCACCAAAGGCTCACAAATTATAACAGTATTGATTGATTTAGTTAGTAGATCTATATCCTGTTTTTCCTCCATGGGGTCAAGAGGGCATGCACAAAAATTTTTCTTCCATTCTTCCCTCCTGTTAACTTCTCTCCTAGTAACAATAATACTGTCCCAAAGTCACCAATGAATTTCCATAGCTAAGCATGGATTTTCATTGAGGTCTTGTCCAAAATAATATGACCCTGTATTAATTCTGGGCACATTATCAAAATATCCTCAGCGTGTGTGTTTTTATGCTCCACTTCCAATGTACATTTTTCCATGTAGTGTCATCTCGAGTGCTTTTGTTTTGAATAACGTTTCAATTTGTTGCAAGTTAACCCCAATAATTCATTTCCATAATGAAGAACACCCATTGATAGAGTCAGTTCTTAGTAATACTTTTGAAAAATGCCTCTTATAATGACTGCTTGTTGTAATGCAATGGTTATAATTCCTGCCTTCCAAATAGAAAATTATTAGTTTGAAATATGATTAAAAAACTGATTACTATTTATATTTGACTGAGCGGCCTACTTTTTCCTATCCTTTTTTTCCCCCGAGTCCAAGGGTGTCCTGTTTCCCCATTTACCAGTCATCTGTGGTTAAAGTGTTTCACCCTCAACTACCAACTGAAATGGTGCATCATTAGCCTTTAGAAATATTATAGAATAATTTCCTATTGGCTTCTTCTGGAATGCCCTTAGGGATGGTTTCCCAGTTTGTCTTCTAGCATTTCTTGCTTATCTAACATAGAAATACTAACCAGGATTGACTCTCTTTAACCTTTCAAATCGTTTCCGTGGAGAGAGGTTTTTCCACGGACAAAAAGAGGGTGTGGTTTTCCCTACTGCCTGCATCCCATGGATGGGCCTTGTTTGCACGGTCCAGTTTCTGGCATGCTATGGTCTGGTGCTGGTCCACAGACTGGGGATTGGGGACCCTCGTTTTATGGCCTTTATCTTTTAGGAAATAAAAAAAATGAACATATTAAAACTGGGGCAGTGGGCTGGAAGATGATATTTCTGTGCTGCAAATTAAGATGACTCCATGCAAAAGATATAGAACTTTTTCCTCTTTTATAATGGTATCAGAGAAGAATACTGACCCCCCACCCTGTACAATAATTAAAGGTAGAAACATTCTAACACTTTTCTATCATGGCTTCTCATCTTCTTCCTTTCTTGTTCACCCTCTCTATCGCTTCTCTTTCTTGCCCATTTTTTACGTAAGTTAAGCGTGGGAGGGGATGAGAGAGAGAAAAAGAGAGAGAGAGAGGAGATACTAACAAATTCCTGTTTTGTGGCTCTTTTTCTCAGACTTTCTCTTCTTCAGAAACAGAGAGTGAATATTAATGTTCCATTAACCCTCTCAACCTTGTTTTGAACATTATAGTAGCCTGTAGAAGTTAGCTTACAATGCTGGTTTGGGGGGGGGGTGGAATTGGTTATTATAGTTGCATGACATCCTAACTCTTTACCCTGTGGTCTGCTTAATCATGTCATATGAACAGCGTCATTTTGTTTACTTCATAAAGCTGGTTTAGTGACTAGAGAATATGGCAGTATTTAATTAGCAGTGAGATAAATAATTTAGGCAAATAATTATTAACAGGAAGGTTATTTTGCTCATTTAATATAACATACTACAAATAATACATATTCTTGACAATTTTGGTGAAAGCTAGGCATTTTATGAGTGTTGCAGAAATTGAATGAATAAAAACTTTATTCTAGTATCTGTAAAACAGGCTACAGCATATAAAAGTGAATGCTTTCTTTAAAACAGCCTTACATATTCCTCTGCTTAGACTATAAATAACTTCATCTATTCTTCTTAATGTCAATGTAACATTTTTCTTAAGTGCAGCACTGACATCCTTCAGTACAATAAATAAGAGCTCAGTTTTAAACATCTCCCAAGGAATGTTAAGCTAATAGAATATTACTTTGTAAAGGTTTATGCAGCTCTGGAAATCAGCAGTTAAAGGCTATATGGGGGCAGAGAACCTAAGTATGATCGTGGTGTGGCACACAAACATGGGTCAGACCAACCAAAACTGCTCCCACAGTAGAACCGTTAGCATTATTTCTAAAAATAGACCCCCAAATGAAACTGCAACCATGTCTTTGTGCTATACTTTATTTGGAACACACACATACACACTTCAGCCATCTCTCAATATAGATTTATTCTAAGTATGGGAAATAAATTACTGTAGAATAAGTGGGATGTATTCTAGGGAATGAATTAATTAGTAGGCTGTAATCACCTACCAGACATCTTTATTCACAAGAAAATCCTGTTCTGTTCACTGGGAATGATCCTTCGTTTTCAGTCTTTAGTCAATGAATGGCTTGCGTTTCCTAACGTTAAGATTGGCTGCTTAATTAATCATTTCCTGAAATAGTACCTAATCAGCAGCCTATCTTTAAATTGCAGTTTCCCTAATCCCACAGGGTTATAATCATCTGGTTATTTATTTATTTTTTTACATGGATTGCAGTGAGTAGTATGGATGAATGAATTAAGAATGATTGAATATATGCCTATGTAAGAGCATGGTAGAAGCACTGAAGGGGTGGGATCAACAATATCAAAATGCACTTGTGTGGCCACATCTTCCCCCTTTGATATGTGCGCAATGAATACAACACCTGTTGAAAAGTGGTAGGACTTGACATGTGTATTTGTGCCTGTCCTTTCAACATCATCGAATGTCACTTTATGCGTTTAGCAAAAAGAAATGAATGAATGCATGAACATGAATATAAAATGCCACACGAGTATGCCTGAAAGGGTAATCATAAAAGTAAATCCAAGCCCAAAAGGGGTGTGAAGTTGGACTCAACTACTTCATATGTCATGCATTCTTTAAAATCCTGGCTTTTGGAAAGGTCAGACGTTTACTAAGTTCACCTGTAGAGATTGAGCTACTGCTCCATCCTTAAAAAGAACAGTCTTTACTCAACAAATTGCCTGAAGGAATGGAACTAGCAGGACACGGCAGCAATCAAATGAAATCATGATGTAGTATAAAAAGTGAGCAAATAGTGTAAAAATATATAAGATACAGACCCCATATATAGAGACAATTTTATCAGAATTCTCAGCTAGGTTAGATGCTATTTCCTAACATGGGTCAGGATGGGAGAAAGGAAGGAAGGAAGGAAGGAAGGAAGGAAGGAAGGAAGGAAGGAAGGAAGGAAGGAAGGAAGGAAGAGAAATTACCGCTTTGCCCTGAATAAGATTCATATTATTCATTGTACCTGAATAAAGAAAAATCAAATGCTATTATTTTAATTGAAAATTACAATAAGGTAGTGCACAGTAAAGTGATGAGTAAGAAACACATAGCTCTATGTCAACAATTCTTGCATTCCATAATTTTCAAGCCATGTACATTAATTTAAGGGCCATTGAAATGCAACATTTTCATTTAACGATTGCATCAACATGACTATTACCATAATCTTTTGTAAAAGTAGGAATGGGTAGTCTAATCTTAGCAGATATCCAGACAGTCTCAGTAGAGGTGATTCCAATCTTTCACCATTTATTTATTAGATTCTCAATACTGCAATTTTGCATCAGTAAGGATTGACTTGATTAGATGCCATCAGGTTGCTGTTAACTCTACAATTTTCTCCATGATGATCTGTCCCCAACCTAATCTTTCAGATCTTCCAACGGTATATTTATTTCCACTGTAATTGAATCCATCCACCCTCTTGCTAGTTGCTCTCTTTCCTTTCCACCTTTCCCAGCATTATAGCCTTTTCCAGAAGGCTAGGTCTTCAGTAAGCATTCAAAGTAGGAAAATTTGAAACTGGTCACTTGTGCCTTGAATGAGAAGTCTGAGTTGATTTGTTTGATTGTCCATTTGTTTTCTGGGTTGTCCATGGCATTCCCAGGAGTCTTCTCCAGCACCCAAGTTAAAAAGCATCAATAGTTTCCCCATCTTGCTTCTTCAAAATCCACATCAGTAAGAAAGCTTCCAGTGAATAAAGAAAAAGTTTAAATTTCTATTATATGCCAGCAGGAATTGCACCTGAACATTTAGCAGTTAGAACATTTAGCAATTCTGTTTGGCAAATGGATATATGTTGAACATTTGGAACTGTCTTTGTAGCAGCTAACTTCTAAGAAGCAGAATTGGTGTTTTACTGATTTTCCTTTCCTTTCCTTTCCTTTCCTTTCCTTTCCTTTCCTTTCCTTTCCTTTCCTTTCCTTTCCTTTCCTTTCCTTTCCTTTCCTTTCCTTTCCTTTCCTTTCCTTTCCTTTCCTTTCCTGAATAGGGGGGATTGTTGACCCTATTTTCTTCTAAGTATCTGTGTATGCACTGTGAGATGACCCTCTCCATGCTCTACTCAACCTACTTGGACCAATTTGTCAAGAATACTATCAGATAAATATCCGTCATTTGAAACCTTTATAGTGGCAAACGCAAATAAATCAGAGACACATTTTTGCTAAGCACATCAGCAGACAGCTCTAACCTAATGTATTGGCCTTCAGACCTCCAGTGAAGTTGTTTCCCACCCATCCTGTAAGGAGTAAATTCTGGCTAAATGAAACATTTTATAGGGAAACCAATTTAATCTGTAGCACATCTGTCCTATTTAATGAATGTCTAATTGATTAAGTAATTTGTCCACAAAGCAATTGAATGGTTATTAATTAATTTTCATCTTTATGTTTCTATTTAGTGTTCATTTGCATAATTAATTTATTACTCTTTCTTTCACTCAACAAATTATTACTATGAATATTGACCTAAAAAGTGTTCCTAAGTATCCTCCTATACAATGAGAAAAAAATTATCTTTTCAGAATTCTCTTGTAGAAATATATGGTATGTTTGGATCACTATATGTTCTCCTTGCTCAAGAGGCACTAAATACTATTTGAAATTTCATTTGATATTAAAGGATGTTTGATGTCTCATTTACATTTGGCAGGTTTTCACTAGTACATTTGACATGCAAATAATATTGACTTCATGAAAGTTTGGATAGCTGTACCTAAGAGTATGTGGAAAGGTATGAAAACTGACATGCAATAGTGCTTAAAAAATGCAGTTAACTTAATAAGCAAATAAAGCTTTTATTGAGATGTGGTAACCTTGGTTATATTGCTGTAGCAGTACCCCTTTGCCAGTATAATAAATACCATTGGTAGATCAAGTCTCCATTCTCTGCTATAGCTCCTATTAGATTAAGGGAACTTCCAATCTGAAAGCCGAGGACAGAGGTTCTCACTGCTGACATGACATTGGATGATGGGTGTCATGATCCAAAGAGTGAAAAAGACAGGTACAATTCCAAAGTGGTTACATTTTGATTTAATTTTCTTATTCAGACTTAAGATTTCATCTTCGAATTTCACATTCTAAATTTGCTCAAACTGGCAATTTAAGACCAGTTTGAATGTTTGCAATGCTACCTTACCAAGTTGATTATAGTAAAAATTTGTACAGTATAGGTCAGAATGTTTGACCCATTGGAGATCAGGGTGTGGATCATTATTTGTTTTCAAATTTCCTTCCCTTCCCCCAGCTTTGGCAGATTTGTTTACTTTTTAGTCTTTTAATGAATACTTTGCTCTGGTGTATCCAAGGTCTTAATGCCCTGATTCCCTACAGACTCTAAATTCTATCTTAGATTTCTCCCCAGTGGGATCCATATAGAAGCCGACTCAAATACCTAATGGCGCCACAGGAAATTCTCTTGTAATAGATACCCTATGGTGTAAAACCAATATTTTGTTTTTAAAGTGATTTCCTTTTTTTGTTCAGTCTCCCCAACTAGCTTTTTGACCAAGCCAAAACATCAGAAGCCATTATCAGTCCTGAAGAAGAGAGTTTAATAAGATGAATGGTGGCTGATTCACGGATTACTACATAATTTCTCAATTAATATCTTGTAATCACATATCCATATGTGATTGCTCCATATCACATATTCCAGAAAAAGAGAGTGCCAAAACAATTATGACAGGATTTGAACTTAATCTGATGTGCATTCTTTAAAGATGAATCAAGAGGAGTGTGTATTCTTAGCAATTTCACAGGCTATTGCCCAGTAAATTTACATGTAACACACAGGAAAATTGACTTTTTCTTCTTTGTAGGATTCTCTTTCATCAAATTGAATTGAATAACTGGGGGAAAAAACCCTGAAGAAATGGTGAGCATGACTCTAATAAGACGTCTTAGAAATGGATACACATTTCACTCCATTTAAGTGATAGATACTATAGGATCTAGGTTGTTTTTAGGCCAGCCAAACAAGTATAGATTATTGTATCCAAACAAAGCATATATATCATGTATATATGCAGGGTAGAGCTGAGGACTTGGTGCAATATCTGCATGATAAAATCGCTCAGATTCAGGACGGCCTGGACTCCAATTGGGTAGCCTCGGATGGGATGATAGGGGCGGATCTTGAGAGTGTGATCTGGGAGGAGTTTGACCCTGTGACTCCCAAGGAAGTGGACAGGATTTTGGGGAGACTAAACGCTACCACATGTTTATTGGACCCGTGTCCCTCCTGGTTGGTGCTGGCCTCCCGGAAGGTTACACGAGGCTGGTTCCAGGGGATTATTAATGCTTCTTTCAGTGAGGGTGTCTTCCCGGCCACCTTGAAAGAGGCGGTGGTGAGGCCCCTTCTTAAGAAGCCGTCCCTGGAGCCGGCTGTATTAGGCAATTACCATCCGGTCTCCAACCTTCGCTTTGCTGCGAAGGTTGTTGAGAGTGTGGTGACGCGACAGCTCCCTCAATACCTGGATGAAGCTGTCTATCTGGATCCATGCCAGTCAGGCTTCAGGACAGGATACAGCACAGAAACGGCATTGATTGCATTGGTTGATGATCTCTGGAGGGCTAGGGATAGGGTTTGCTCGTCTGTCCTGGTCCTCTTCGATCTCTCAGCAGTTTTTGATACCATCGATCATGGTATCATGCTGCGTCGGTTGGGGGGACTGGGAGTGGGAGGCACCGTGATGCGGTGGTTCTCCTCCTTTCTTTCTGACCATACACAGTCTGTGTTGATGGGGGGACAGAGGTCAACCTCGAAGCACCTTACTTGTGGGGTGCTGCAAGGGTCAGTCCTCTTGCCCCTCCTGTTCAACATTTATGTGAAGTCACCGGGTGAGATCATCCATGGTCTTGGGGTGAGGTGTCAACTGTATGATGCCCTTGATGTGATGTCCCGTTGCCTGGAGGCCATGTGGATCTGGATGGGGAAGAACAGGCTCAAACTTAACCCCTCCAAGACCAAGTGGCTGTGGTTTCTGGCGCCCCGATATAACCAGCTGATATCATCGCTGGCTATTGGGGATGAGATTTTGCCCTCCTCAGAGAGGGCTCGCAACTTGGGCATCCTCCTGGATATGTGGCTGTCTTTAGTGGCCAGGGGGGCTTTTTATTAGGTTTGCCTGATTTTCCAGTTGCGTCCCTTTCTGGATCGGGACACCTTACGCATGGTCACTCATGTCCTTGTCACTTCCTGTCTGGACTACTGCAATGCTTTCTACATGGGGTTCCCCTTGAGGAGCACCCAGAGGCTCCAACTGGTCCAGAATGCAGCCGCGCGAGTAGTTATGGGAGCAACTCGTCACTCCCGTATAACACCTCTCTTGCACAAACTGCACTGACTCCCAGTGGTCTTCTGGGTGCGTTTCAAGGTGCTAGTCACCATCTTCAAAGCACTCCATGGCTTAGGACCAGGACATCTACAGGACCGCCTTCTACCACTAAATGCCTCCCACCGTCCGATATGCTCTCACAGAGAGGGCCTCCTCAAGGTGCCGTTGGCCAAACAATGTTGGCTGGTGACCCCCAGGGGGAGAGCCTTCTCTGTGGGGGCTCCTGCCCTATGGAATGAGTTGCCCCCAGATATAAGAAGTGTCCCCGACCTCCGTACCTTCCGTCATGCTCTGAAGACTCTATTGTTCCATCAAGCTGGCCTGTCCGAATAAATTAATTTTAAATGGGTTTTAATTGGCTTTAAAGGGGTTTTAGCAAGGGGTTTTAATAATCGGCCAATTGTTCTAAATTATTTTAATGTTTTTTTTTTTATTTTTGTGTTGGTCTTGTTTTAATATTGCTGTACACCGCCCTGAGTCCTTCGGGAGAAGGGTGGTATAGAAATATAATAAAATCTAAAAAAAAAATCTGAAAAATGTATATTTCATCACATACCACACATACAGGTAATCCTTGATTTATAATCATAATTGAGCAAATTTATGCTACTAAGCATACAAATTTATGTTACTAAGCAAGACAGTTGTTAAATGAGTTTTGCCCATTTGATAACCATTTTTGTCACAGTTGTTAAGTGAATCATTAAGCGAACCTGGATTCCCCCATTGACCTTGGTTGTTGGAAGCCAGCTGGGAAAGTTACAGTTGACACAACTGCAGGATAGTGCAACTGTCATAAATGCCTGCCATTGGCCAAGTGTCGAAATTTTGATCATGTAACCATAGCAATGCTATAATGGTCGTAAGTGTGAAAACTAGTCATAAATCATTTTTTCAGGGCTGTTGCAACTTTGAGTGGTCATTAAATGAAGTTGTAAATGGAGGACTACCTATATGCAAGAATGAGAGAAAACATCAAAATAAACACAAAAGATATTATAAAAACACTCACTTCTGCATATTCCCTCAACTAATCCTTTCTTAAAACTGCAGTACAGAATCTTTATAGTACAAGAGTTTTTATGGAGGGTTTCATATTTCACAAAATCATGTGCAGTCACCAAAATACATTATACCTGTATATGTATAAAAATTAATCCTCTCTGAAATCTATGTAGTTGCTGCCCCACTGTTCAAGATATCACTGCTACTGTCTTCTCTGGGAACTATTTTCCTTCTAACGTATAGTGAGATCCAAAGCTGGAACACACATGCAACCACAAGAAAAGTCAGCAATTAAAGAAATGGATCAATTCATAGGAAAGGAGCCAATCAGCAGAATGAACAGTTAAAATTTGTGACTTATGGAGAAGAATGATTAGTGTCAGGAACAGTCATCGGCCCCCAGCTGATACAATAAGTCCGGAATTTAATATTATATCTTAGCTGGCATAAACCTAGTAAATTCCAAGGCTTATACTTGCAGAAATAGGTCATATTTTCTACATTGCCAATTGTCTATATGAATACAATCAAAAGAGCAATAGCACTTAGACTTATATATTGCTTTACAGCAATGGTGAAATGTAAAATTTGTTACTACTGGTTCTGTGGGCGTGGCTTGGACGGGGCGGGGGGTAATATGATTGAGTGGACGTGGCCAACTTTTTTTTTTAACTTTTAAAACCATTTTTTCTACAACCTCTTCGGCTGAAAATGCTTTTAAAGCCTCTGACGATCCCAACTGACTTGCCTGATCAGCAGAGGCTTTCTTTCTTTTTTTTTTTTAAAGCCTCCGATGATCCCAGCTGAGCTGCGCAATCATCAGAGGCTTTTTTTTTTTTACTTTTAAAAGCATTTTTTCAGCCAGAGGTTGTAGAAAAAATGCTTTTAAAAATAAAAGAAGCCTCTATGATTGCGCAGCTCAGCTGGGCAATGGATGGGGCGGGCAGGGATTTTTCCTACCGGTTCTCCGAACCACCCGCCTCCATCGCTACCAGATCAGGTGATCCGGTCTGAACTGGGAGCATTTCACCACTGCTTTACAGTGCTTTATAGCCCTCTCTAAGTGATTTACGGAGTCAGCCTATTGCCCCCAACAATTTGGGTCTTCACAAAGGCTCAAAGAACTAAAAGCAGACTGGAGTATGCCAAACATTGATGTCCAACTTCCAAATTGATTGCTTTGGAATGTTGGGTGGCTTGATAACATAAAAAACACCCACTTGATCCAAATTCATTGCTCCAGTTCTTGTATTTTATTTTTTTAGAGTTCCTAATGCTGTGAATGAGTCTGGTCTTAAGGCAGAATATAGTGCTGCATAAATTTAGTTAAAGAAAATCTAATAGAATGAATATCTGGATTGAACAACATTGCTTACTCATAATTGCTATGGTTCTAATTCCACCATAGACACATTGAACATAAGGAAAATGTTCAAGGACTGTGCGGTTACAAACATTATTCCACACACTTTATCAAGAAGTTAAGTTGCACACTCAAAGCAAAAAACAAAGAAAAAAGAGCTCAGTGGTTTCTGGGAAAAGCTAACAATTAAGGCCCTGATCTCTATAGACAGATAAATTTAAAAACCTTGTGTTAATTGCTTCGGCAATCTAAAACATTACTCAGTGCACACAAAAATACACACACACATCTGCCATACAGACAACTTGAAATTAAGCTTAGAGAATAATTAGCTCAGGAAATAAGAGCTGGGCACTAAGATTGTAATTGTCCTATCATACCCTTATTATTTAAAAGTGGAAGGGAGTTGTTTATAATAACCAGCTTAGATTACCGAAATGATGGTTTAGCCATTTATCAGATGTTCATGAGAAACGGGGAAGGCCGGCTGAATCTGCAGGACCCTCTTCCTCTGTTACGTCCCTTCTTGTCTTTGGCATGTTCTAGTGGGTGACAGAGCATAGCAATGTGTTGGGCTTGACATTTATCCTGGGAATAAATCACTTTGGATAGCCTTAAAGGGTAAATAATTGAACACAGATTAGTGTTGAAAAGTGAGAAGGAGGAATAAAGTAAGTTCAGCTCAAGAGGCCACCAACATATAAGAGAATCAATATTTCCCCTACTTTGTCCTTTCGCCAATGAGTGCAATCCCTGAACACATTTATTTACTGTATATGTAGATACATATATAATATGAATGTGTGTGTGTGTGTGTGTGTGTGTGTGTATTGCTGACTCAATAAAGAGAATATATATCTTGTAATACAATCTACACCACAAAAAGAGGTATCGCTTTCTAAGGCAATTACAGAGAAGTAAGTTTAGACTGCCTAAAAGCAACCCACACAACTCATCTACCCTTCCCCCATGTTAGGTTACTGTAGGTAATCTGGAGAGTGGCTTGTCACAGATGACAAATTGTGTCAATAGATTTTTTTTTAAAGAATGGGTTAATTTGTGACCATTAAAAGCATCTGTAACTGCAAATTATGGTTCAAGGATGAGATTCAATCCACTTACCCTCTTTCAACATTGTAAAGTTGTATAATTCATGGGTGGGGGGTCTTTTTCTTTTTTTGCTTTTCTTATAATATCTAAAGTCAAACAGTTGTTCTCTAACAACTTTCAATAATCTGCTTAATCTACAAGGGACACCTTACTTTTTATTCTAAAATTATGTAATATTCATCCAGCTCACTTAAATGTTCAAAATTCAAAACATAGAGCCCTCTATGCTTAAATTACATTTTCTGTTTAAAATTAGATGTTTTCAATGTATTTGTAATAGGAGGGAGGGGGGCTATAATAAAACTTTCGATAACCTCAGTCAGGTGAGGGCTAGTTTGGTATCAAAAGCCAGTTTTCTATAACGATGAAGACAACAGTTTAGTAACCGAGAGACCATGAGTTCTAGTCCTGCACAAAGTCAGATGGCCGATCTTGAGCCAGTTACTCTTTCTCAGCCCCAGGAAGAAGGCAATAGCAAATCACTTCCAAAAGTTGCTAAGAAAACTGCAGGCACTTGTCTAGGTAGTTGCAAGGAGTTAAAATTGATTTGAAGGTTTCAAAAAAAAAATCCCCCCAACCCTTCAACAAAAACATTTTTACAAAATTTATTTAAATGTACAATATTTAAGTAAATAATGAAATTAAAAACATTATTTTTAAATTAACATTAAAAAACCTCAGAAACAACCGAACTCACCCATTCAAGCCAAGCCAAGTCAAGTCAAGCCAAGCCAACTACAACATCAAAACAAGTGAAACCCATTCTCCAAAGCACCTAAAGGCAGGATAAAAAGTAATGGATGGAATATAATCAAGGAGAAAACCAATCCAGAACTAAGAAAAAAATTCCTGACAGAGCAATTAACCAGTGGAACTGCTGGCCTCCAGAAGTTGTGGGTGCTCCAACAGTGGAGATTTTTATGAAGAGATTGAATAACCACTTGTCTGAAATGGTCTAGGATCTCCTGTTTGAGCAGCTGGTTGGACTAAAACACCTTCAAGGTCTCTTACAACTCTATTATTCTGAAACAAACCTATATACATGGTTTTATTTTATTTATTTGTTTCAATTTATAAACCGCCCTTCTCCTTGCGGACTCAGGGCAGTGAACAGCCAAAATAAAACATGGTATACAAAAGTTAAAAACAAGTAAAAATTATTAAATATTTTCAGCCGACAATTAAAACAAATCAATTTCAAATCAATTTCAAATTTAAAACAGAGGGTGGGATCAAGCTAGCCCAGCTAGATGGAACCAATGGGTTTTAAGGGCCCGACGAAAGGTCCGGAGATCTGGAATCCTGCGTATCTCCGGGGTTTGAAAATAACATTCAAAATGTAAAATACATTTGAGCTTAAAAAGAAATACAAAATATTAAAGATCCAAATTCAGAACTCCTATAGAAGAATATATTTATATTGGTACAGGCAACCTTTTAGGAGTCACTTTGGTAATAGAACTAGAAACTACATAAAAGAATCTTTAATTGACTCTTTCAGATTCATTTCTGTCATGTAAATTTTAAAGCTAAGACTCTTGTCTATACTTTTAAATGTAATTAATGCAACAAAAGATGTATTTTCATTATTCAGTATTGTCAATTAGGAACATTTTAATGTCCTTGTTTTGAACTTTATACAATCTGACAAAAAGAGACAACAAATCTGTCCTAACATAAAAACTGTTTTGCAATTTTTCCAATTTTCTTCAGCTGTTCTATTACACTGTGCATGAATTAGTGAATAAACTTCTATGCCACCTCTTCCTTGGAAACTCAAGAGAGAACATATGGGAGAGACTTCTCATTTTATCCCTCTAATAGTCTATGCCAGTGGTGGCGAACCTATGGCACGGGTGCCAGAGGTGCATTGCAGAGCCCTCTTTGTGGACAAGCGTGCCGGCCAGGGGCAGGTTACAAAACTTGTTGCTACCGGTTCATTCATGGGTGTGCATGCTTGTGCGCATGTGTGAAGCTTCTGTGCATGCGCAGAAGCATCCGGGTGGGTGGGCGGAGCCTCCCGCCGTTGCTGATACCAGTTCGCCCGATTTGGGGCAAACCGGTAGCAACCCACCAGTGGTGCTGTTGCCCAGCTGTTTCAGGTCTCTGTTGTGCATACACGTGCACCCTCCCGCTGGCCAGCTAGTTTTCGGGTTTCTGCCGCACATGTGCGGGGCACCCATGCATGTGCCCACACTTTGCAGTTTGGGCTGGGTGTGCACACATGCGTGGGGGGCGCGCATGTGTGCCCACACCTTGCCATTTGGGTATACGTGCACACTTTGGGCACTCGGTGCCTAAAAGTTTCGCCATCACTGGTCTATGCTGAGTAACAGACACTGGCAATGCTCTGAGGCTTGTGGCATTGCACCAGTGGTGAAATCCATATTTTGTTTACTACCGGTTCTGTGGGCATGGCTTGGTGGGCATGGCAGGGGAAGGATACTGCAAAATCCCCATTCCCACCCCACTCCAGGGGAAGGATACTGCAAAAACTCCATTTCCACCCCACTCTGGGGCCAGCCAGAGGTGGTATTTGCCGGTTCTGCGAACTACTCAAAATTTCCGCTACCGGTTGTCCAGAACCTGTCAGAACCTGCTGGATTTCACCCCTGCGTTGCACCTAGATTACTATGGGGGAACTTAGTTCTACCCTTGAAAAGGAAATGAATAAGGCAAAATGGTTGCTCAGTTCTTAGAAAGTAGAATATGTGAGAAAGAAACTCAAAGTAGCCCTACTTGTTGTCCTTAGAAGAGGCACTGAAAGTTTTCTTTAAACGCCTAAGATTCTGTTAATAAAAGTTACAAGGATAAAGTAGCATTCTTATTTCTTGACCTGGTCTACCTTAAAGGATTGACAGCTACCATGCTGGGACTTCTCTCCTGCAACAATTCAATTGGCTATTGAATAAACATGCATGTGCTAATTGAGAGCAGGCAATGCTTCAACATTTGTACAATTATAGGACAATTAATTTGTACCAATAAAGGAGAATATTTGTAGCTCAGAGTTGAAATGAGTGGCTCTTGGTGCTCTCTGAGCTTGGTTGTTTTCTTGCAAACATTTCATTACCAAACTAGGTAACATCATCAATGCTAGTGATGGACTAGCACTGATGATGCTATCTAGCTTGGTAGTGAAATGTCTGCAAAAAACATAAAAAATACCCAAGAGAGCACCAAGGACCCTCAGTTAATTTGTTTTTATATTTTATGAAGTATGCCACCCAGAATCGCTTGCTGTGATTGGTACCTATAGAAATCAAATAAAAAATAATGCAGATACCGAAAGATTTACGGTAATCGAAGCCGCAACTCCAATATACAGTTTAAAGTCTTCATAAAATAGCATCCATTTTTCCCTGCAGGAGACATTGTGAAATTAGATAAAGAGAATGGAGAATGATTTGATTAATGTACAGAAGAAGCTTGCTTTCTGATAGGACAGTATCATTTGTTTTGATTCATTAAACAAGAGCACTATAGTTATCAGGAGTTCCAGTTGTTTATTTTCTTTTACTGCTGCCGAGTAGGTTCCCGTTAAGACAAAACAGATCATCACCACATTTGGTTACAGACATGATATAATGCTCTGTAGGTGCTGCTGGGCCATTTCATACTATTTTCAGCTTATTATGAGCTTTCAAATAAAGGGATCAAGGGTTGCAATTTCTTTTCCTCAACTCATTGTTCAAGGAGAAGTCTTGCCTTTTTCAGAAGCAAGAGACTTCAAAATCTCTGAAATGAGAAAGATCCACACACAAAAATGCACTGTTCCAACAGAAGACTTTCCATTTCACAGTAAGTTGATTATTATTATCATTATCATTATCATTATCATTATCATTATCATTATCATTATCATTAAAATTTATATACCGCCCTACTCCCAAAAGGGACTCAGGGCAGTGAACAGCCAAAATAAAATACAATAACATATAAAAATTAAAAGTTATTTAAAAGAGATCAAATAATTTGGGCTTAGAAACGAAATTTAAAACATCCAATTATATAAAACATTTTAAAACCCAATTTAAAAGGGGAGACTTAGGCCAGACTAGCCTGTTGGAATAAAAACATTTTTAGGGTGCGGTGGAAGGTGCATAAGTCCTGAAGCCTCCTTATCTCAGGAGGGAGCTCGTTCCAGATGGCGGGTGCCCCCACAGAGAAGGCTCTCCCCCTGGGGGCAGCCAGTCAACATTGTTTGGCCAATGGCATCCTGAGGAGCCCCTCCAGGCACCTGGATTTCACTTTGAGGGCATCATTGGGGTGGTCTGGGGTGGAGATGTACAGCTGGGTGTCATCAGCGTACTGGTGGTACTTCACCCCAAAATCACGGATGATCTCGCCCAGGGGCTTCACATAAATGTTGAACAGAAGGGGCGAGAGGACAATCCTTGTGGCACCCCACATACAAGGGGCCTCAGGGTCGACCTCTGCCCCTTGTCAACACAGACTGCGACCGGTCAAAGAGAAAGGAGGAGAACCACCGTAAAATGGTGCCCCCCACTCCCACCCCTTCCAACCGGCGCAGCATGATACCATGGTCGATGGTATCAAAAGCCGCTGAGAGGTCTAATAGGACCAGGACAGAGGAACAACCCCTGTCCCGAGCCCTCCAGAGATCATCAACCAATGCAACCAATGCCGTCGCAAGCTTGATAATATTTTATCAAGCTTCAGGAAGAAATTAGTATAATTAAGTGCAAATATATGTTTGTGACAAGAGAAAAATCAGAACACATTTTTTTCCTTGCAATCTCAGCCAAGAGAAACTTAGTTAACCCTGGTATATTGTAACTTAGTTGACCTATTGTATTTGGGTTTGACCACAGCTAGATTTTAAGATGGCTGCACATTTTATGATTTTTTGCTGAAAGCCGACATTTGCTTCCAGTTTTCAGCAAAATCGGCTCATGGCAAACAATAGGTTTGCTAAATGATTACAGTGTTCACTTAATGACTGTCATGTCCACTTCATGACTGCTGCTAAAAAGGTCACAAAATTGGGTTGGTTATATGGATAACAACACTTTACAACTGTCACGACTTACAATCATAATGGGCAGGCTCCATTACGGCCGTAAATTGAGGACTATCTATGTACCATATATTTAAACCAGGAGTGTCAAAACTGGCAACCTGCAGGCCAGATGCATCATGCAGAAGCCATGCCCACCCCGGCTCCACAAAGGCAAAAAAATGTCACGATATGTCACGTGACATGATCAGGTTTGACACCCATGATTTAAACAATTGAATAGCATTATGTTGTTCCTAATTTTTGGAACAGCTCTTTAGGTTTGAAGGAAATGTCTTCTACTGAAATATATCCTTAGACACATTGCTAAATGATTATATTGCTCACCCTTTCCCACTCTCTCAGAAAACAGACGGGATCCAACCAATAATATCTCTCATTCTTTGTCAAAATATTTTGCCTGTTAATTGTGGGATGTTATAAAGCTGGCCACTACTCTCAAAATAATAGATGAGATTATAAAAATGTTGCAGGAAGCCAGCTGTAAGGACAAAGTTAGTTGTTTGTTTCATCCATCAATTTGGATATATTTGTGGAGGCCGATAATCAGTGGTGATTTCAGAAGAAGGGATAGGCTTCTGCTTGTCTACAACATACACAATTGTTTCTTCCAGTGTTTGTGCTGCTAACAGAAGGCCTAACCTCGCCAACTCAATTGTCTTTCAATTTTCCTCCACAGAGTTTGATTTCTCTTATGTCATTAAAGTAACTGATGGGCTTTCTACTATACAGTAGGATTTATCCTTGTGATTTCTGTCATAGTTCTATTTTGACTGAAAACAGAAGTGTTAGTAATTTTTTTGGCTTAAGACATGAACGAGTTTCTCTTTCTGGCATCTAAGCAACAATTCTGTATTATTATTTGTACATCCTTTGTAGATGCTCTTCATTAAAATAAATGCTCCACACTGAATCTGCTTTTTTAGTCTCAGGGATCTTTTAAAACCAGCTTTAATTTAAGCCTAAGGAATGCAGTAGCATCCTAAAGTTTCACTGGTGAAATACAATAGTTGCATATTGCTTTATTTAATCAGGACTTCATCTCCTCTCCTCTCCCCCACTAACAAATATATGCCTGCTGTATGGAGCTATTGGAAAGCCAAAACAACCTGGGTCAAGTTGACTGGGTCAATTCTGCTATTCTTTAAACACTGAGGAAACCAAAGGCATTGATTTGTGATTCCCTATGGAACAATTTAATGCATGAAACTGTTTAAAGATATAGATACAGAGTCCATGATGGAGGAGTAAATATACTGCAGTCTCTCCATTATGTTTAATGAGTTGTGAATGGTAGGAGTACAATACTTACTGATCTAATTTGCATAGCACTTCTCATTATTAAATAAAGTGGCCTACATCAATGGGATTTAACTCATCTCAGAAGATAATTTATAGACATGGGAGGATTACCATTTGGTGATTATCCATCCTTCATATCTGATTGGATAAACATAGTTGTCAACCAGCCCAGATAATAAATGGTTAAATAAATTTTCATCTGGTAACCCAGGGCACTTTCTGAAAGTATGTATTAACAAAGACTGTTCTTTAATTACAGCTGCTGTTAGTATAATTGATCAAAAGGCATTAACACGGTTATTCCAGCTTGCCTCCATCAACACAGAGTTTCTATAGTTAAAATGGTTGATTAAAATAGGATGGAAACAAGAGTGAGTTACAAATGGAAGATCCTGATCCCTAAGAAAATATTGGCCTATTCAGATACCAGTAAAGATACCCAGTAAAGAGAAGAGAGATCATCCAAATATTGTACCTGCTTAAGTTTTGTCAACAATTTCCCCGCAAAAAATGGCTGTGAAAAAAATCTACCATAAATAATTTGATCAAGGAAATAAAATAGTGTTTTCAGCTATCCAATATTGCCTGCCAATCCCATTATATATTCTTCTGCCTATCAGAGTTCCCTTTAGCCCAACCAGTTTCAGACAATTACTATTTCTGCAGAAGTTCTGCATCATCTGATCTTGAAACTAAGAATGAAGAATGCAATGAAGGAAAGGGTGGTCAAGGGAATTTGACTACTACAAGATAAGAACGCACCAATTAATTCCTCCTTATCTACTCACCACAGCAAAGAAGTTAAGATCATCTTGCCAGCCCCTGCACTGGAGTGTAAAAAGCAGCTGTTGCTTTGGAAATTTCCTCTGGGATGTTGGGAGATGCAATTTAGAACCCAACCAAAAACGATTAATTCTTAGGACGTTAAGATCTCAAATGATTCCTGGGTGAGGACAAATTCCTAAATTTATTCTTAAAAGTACAGATGGGAGGAAGAGTCATTAGTTTACATTCTGGGGATTAATTTATGGACTGAAATTTAGTTTAGTGCATACAGTGCATACTTCTCAGTATTTTGCAAACAAATTACCAATGAGAAATGCAGCATGGAAAATTCCATTTAAAAGTATGTATTTGTAAACATTTCATACACAAGTCCATTAATCATGGAAAATGAAAAACTGTATATGAAACGAAACTGTAAATAAAAATAAAAATGCAAACTGCAAAAATAAAATAGATGTGTTCACTCTTGTTTGGAAGTAAAAGGATTAAGAATTGCAATTCCTAATTTCAATACCAGAGATATTGAATTTATTCACAAACCAGAATTCTAGTTTGATCTATGCCCATCAGCTCCCCATATGGATTAATTGGCCAAGTTAATGCTTTTGACTGCCATTCCAAGAATCTCAAATGATGGCTGTTCTTTTTCCATACAGATCAAAATACCTGGCAATCACTGCACCTCTCTGCAAGGTTTTGAGGATCCACATGCAAAGCTTGGCCATTTTGCAATAATAAGATAGTTTTGATTAAGATCAAGCCAAGCAGTAGGTCACGGGAAGGAAACAGTGGCCTTTGACAGAAGGGAGTTGACAAGTGATGAAGTAAGGAATGTGCTGATGTCCTTGAGCAGAAATGAGGGGCAAAGTGTGGGAAGATGCAGGCACATGAAGATGAAATCACTGTTGGGTTAATTAATTGGGGTGGGATGACTGCACATTCAGGGGAGGAAAGAGGCTTAGTTTGCCCTAAATCTAAATTTCAAGTAGCAGCTACAAAGGATTCTGGAGCTACAGGAAGCATGGAAGCTATGGGTGAAGCTTGAATTGGCTGCTGTCCAAAGGAGTATGTCAAATATTAGTGAAAACAGACTGCAGCTGTTGTGTACAGGAGTATTTTCTTACAATTATGCTTTCACTCCTTCTCAAATGAAACTCCATGCCCACCAGGATCGCCCACCAGGTACCATGGAGGGGATGTATCTACACCAAGCTGGAAGATCAAGAGCAAAATGCAAAGTGTGAGGAGAGCAAAATCACCAATTCTGTGGGATCAGTTGCCTTTGGTTGCTTTATGTATAAAACTATTTAGGGACCAGAAGCATATTGTCCCTTGAGAGACACTACTCAATTAACCAAAGAGTTATTTTTCTTCAAAGCCAAGTTTTTAGCCTTGAGCTTTGAGAAAAAGTCTGGTGCATATTGCTGGAGCATCATTGTCCATCACTATAACGGGATCTATCCTGCAACTCAAGAACACAGCTAGGTCCTGCAAAATGGGCATATTACAGCACCCATCTTGCTCAATTATGCATTTCTATTTAATGTTATTATTAAGGTGATAAAATGCTGTACAATCAGGCCAGAAATGTATTAACAAGGGAGATCAGAGCAGCAAAAAGAACCTACTCTGAAAAGCTAAAGAATCAGTTCTCAACAAATGAACCAGCAAACATGTGGAAAACTCTTAAAAATATCACTGGCTATGGCAAACCTCCTTCCCAGGCTGAAGGAAATCAGAAACTGGCAGATGACCTGAAAGTGTTTTACTGCAGATTTGAAAGGAAACTACAGCCACCTATCTCCACAACCCACATCTCAGACACACCAACAACAGCCAAGCCTCCTACAATGGACTCCACCCCATTGGGTTCACACCCCTAGCGATCACAGAAAAGGAAGTGCAAGATCTATTTCACAGACAAAAGCCAAGAAAAGCTCCAGGCCAAGACAAGATAACTCCTTCTTGCTTAAAAGTCTGTGCTGATCAATTGGCCCAAATCTTCACCCGAACTTTCAATATTTATTTATTTTTATTTATTTTTATTTTATTTCAATTTATATACCGCCCTTCTCCCCGGAGGGGGACTCAGGGCAGTGAACAGCCAAATTAAAACACATATAATACAAATATTAAAAAAATTAAAATTAAATTAAATCATCGGCGTTCCAATAAAAGTCTCAAAACAAGTTAAAAATACCCAATTTAAAACCCAAGAATTGATAATACCAAAATCTAAAAAAACCCATTAAAACCAATCAAGCAAGGCCGGCTTGTTGAAATAAATAAGTCTTAAGGGCCTTTCGGAAAGCGCGGAGGTCCAGGATCAATCGAATTTCAGGAGGTAGCTCGTTCCACAGGGCGGGTGCCCCCACAGAGAAGGCTCTCCCCCTGGGGACCGCCAGTCGACATTGCTTGGCTGATGGCACCCTGAGGAGGCCCTCTCTGTATGAGCGTACTGGCCGGTGGGAGGTTATTGGTAGCAGCAGGAGGTCTTGCAAGTACCCCATGCCATGGAGCGCTTTAAAGGTGAGAACCAACACCTTGAAGCGCACCCGGAAGACCACCGGAAGCCAGTGCAGCTTGCACAGGAGAGGTGTCACGTGGGAGCGCCCTGTCACTCCCGTAATCACCCGCGCAGCCACATTCTGGACCAGTTGGAGCCTCCGGGGGCACCCCAAGGGGAGCCCCATGTAGAGATCACTAGAGATGTGCTATGTTGCTTCTTGCTTCAAATGCTCTACTATCATCCCAGTGCCGAAGAAGCCCACCGTCAAGGAACTGAATGACTACAGACCAGTTGCTCTAACATCTGTAGTCATGAAAACCTTTGAAAGGCTAGTGCTGTCCCACTTGAAAACCATCATGGATCTGCTGTTAGACCCCTTGCAATTTGCATACTGAGCAAATAGATCAACAGACGATGCTGTTAATATGGCTCTGCACTACATCCTACAACACCTTGAATCTCCAAAGACCTATGCAAGGGTCCTCTTTGTAGACTTTAGTTCAGCATTCAATACCATAATTCTAGACCCCCTTCTAACTAAGATAAACCAGCTACAGGTACCTGAACACACTTGTAAGTGGATCATAAGCTTCCTAACAAACAGAAAACAGCAGGTGAAGCTAATCAGAATTACATCAGATACCTGTACAATTATCACAGGGCCCCCCAAGGCTGTGTACTCTCCCCACTTCTCTTCTCTCTGTATACCAATGACTGCATCTCTAATGATCCATCTGGTAAACTACTGAAGTTTGCAAATGACACAACAGTGATCCGTCTCATTCGAGACAATGATGAATCCGCATACAGATGGGAGGTTGAACAACTAGCCTCATGGTGCGACCGGAACAATCTGGAACTGAACACACTCAAAACCGTAGAAATGGTGGTAGACTTTAGGAGAAACCCTTCCATATTTCCACCTTTCACAATACTAGACAACACAGTATCAACAGTAGAGACCTTCAAATTTCTAGGTTCTACCATATGGCAATATCTAAAATGGACAGCTAATATCAAAAACGTCATCAAAAAAGCATAACAAAGAATGTTCTTTCTGCGCCAACTCAGAAAGGTCAAACTGCCCAAGGAGCTGCTGATAATGTTCTACAGAGGAATTATTGAGTCTGTCATCTGCATCTCTATAACTATCTGGTTCGGTTCTGCAACCCAACAAGACAGACACAGACTTCAGACGATAATTAGAACTGCAGAAAAAACAATTGCTACCAATCTGCCTTCCATTGAGGACCTGTATACTGCACGAGTCAAAAAGAGGGCTGTGAAAATATTTACAGACCCCTCACATCCTGGACATAAACTGTTTCAACTCCTACCCTCAAAACCATGTTATAGAGCACTGCATACCAGAACAACTAGATACAAGAACAGTTTTTCTTCAAATGCCATTACTCTGATAAACAAATAATCCCCTCAACACTGTCAAACTATTTACTAAGTCTTCACTACTATTAATCTTCTCATCATTCCCACCACCAATTTCCTTCCACTTATGACTGTATGAGTGTAACTTGGTTGCTTGTATCCTTACGATTTATATTGATATTGTTCCTGATTGCTTATTTGTACCCTATGACTATCATTAAGTGTTGTACCTTACGATTCTTGATGAACGTATGTTTTCTTTTATGTACACCAAGAGCATATGCACCAAGACAAATTCCTTGTGTGTCCAATCACACTTGGCCAATAAAAAATTCTATTCTATTCTATTCTATTCTATTCTATTCTATTCTATTCTATTCTATTCTATTCTATTCCATTCCATTCCATTCCATTCCATTCCATTCCATTACAGAGGTTTTTGGGGGAAAATGTTCTCTTTAAGGGAAGTACTTAAGGGAGTTGGGCAAAATGTGTAATCAGCACAATGAGGATATATTTACTCATTAAAATTGTTTCAATGTTTTCTCTCTAACTTCCTGCCGCTGCTCCTGGAAGATTATACATGGTGAAATGAGAAGAAAGCCAGAAATGACCCCAGGGTAATCACGCTAGCCATAATATCAGAGCAGTTCTGTTTGTCCTGGATTTTCTAGGAATGTTGTATTTGTCAAAAATATCTCTATAGCTATCCATCTTGTCAAGGACTTTTGTCCTCCTGTGCTGCTTTACAGGATGACTTTAGATCTTTTGCTGCTCTGAACAACAACAACATCAACAATGCTCCAAATTGGCACATTCACTTTAAACAATTTCTCATTTTCTGGGTTTCTGATCCTTTTTTTTTTTCTTTTTTGCAAAGCATGATAAAGCTTCCCCGTTTCATCAAGCAGTAGAAACTTTCTGGAATTTTTCTATTGTCCTGTTGAACTATTCCATGCTAAAGCAAAATAAAGGAAACTGTTGTTATAGTTACATAAATCAGCTGCTAAGTCGTGATTCATTCTAAGCAGAACTCCAAATGTAACCCTGGTGAAGCTCAAGGAGCAACTCCTCACCTATGCGATTCCATGATACTATCTTTGTTCAGCAAGTGAACCAATCTATTTTTGGCTCATTTGCAGTTCAATAGGAAATAAATGGAAGCCAACTTTTCAGCAGAACTACTGGTGCTTTGTGAAGTTTAAGATGATTAATATCTTATCGATGGGACATCCTGTCTCACCTTTCCTCTTGTACCTTGGCTTTTCCCAGTTTCTGCAATGGCAGTTTCATACTGTAGCATTTCTTTGTAGCTTGTAACTTGAACAGAGAGATGATGTCTTGGGATTTTATGCAGCTTTAAATTGCCACACAAACACACATACAAATATATACAAATATATACAAATATATACAAATATATACATATATATACATATACATATACATATACATATACATATACATACATACATACATACATACATACATACATACATACATATATATATATATATATATAATTTTATTTTCGTAGGTCTTTATGTGTATCTTTCTTTATGCCAGGGATTTTCCTACGTATATTAAGATGTTTCATGGCCTAATTTTCAGTGAAATCTCAATTCACTAGCTTTTAGGCCTTTTTAAATATTACAGCAGCTATATGCTATCTGTTTGAGTTTATAAACTCATAAACACATAAACTCAAACAGATACCATATAGCTGCTGTAATATTTAAAAAGGCCTAAAAGCTAGTGAATTGAGATTTCACTGAAAATTAGGCCATGAAACATCTTAATATACGTAGGAAAATCCCTGGCATAAAGAAAGAAAGAAAGAAAGAAAGAAAGAAAGAAAGAAAGAAAGAAAGAAAGAAAGAAAGAAAGAAAGAAAGAAAGAAAGAAATATATATATATACACACACACACACATATATATATATGTATATATATATATATACACACACACACACACACACACACACACACACACACACACGGGTGAAATCCAGCAGGTTCTGACAGGTTCTGGAGAACAGGTAGCAGAAATTTTGAGCAGTTCGGAGAACCGGTAGTGGAAATTTTGAGTAGTTCGGAGAACCGGCAAATACCACCTCTGGCTGACCCCAGAGTGGGGAGGGAATGGGGATTTTGCAGTATCCCTCCCCTGTAGTGGGGTGAGAGTGGAGATTTTGCAGTATCCTTCCCCTGCCACACCCACCAATTTCACCACTGCACATACACCATCTCATCAAATGGCTAGGATAACACTGATGAATGGTGTGTTTGTATAGGAAGCTCCCTGATTGCCTCCTGGGCGGTTCTTTGAGTTTTGAGCTCAAAAGCCACAAAGAGGACTTCAGATTATAAGGTCCCTTCTAAGGTGGATCTTAGTTTTGCAGAATCTGCTTCTCTGGAGGTCATTTATCCAACCCCTCTTCAGTGCAGAAACCACAAGGCAAGCTGCTGAAACAGCATCTCATATGAAAATTTATTCAGCCTTTGCTTCAAAACCCTTAAGACCTGCAGTATCCATTGACATTTTTTCCACCAATGGGCATCGGGATAGGGTGGAGGCAATGGGACAAACCACAAAATATGTATAGGGACCAAATGATGCAACTTACATACTGGTGTCAGAAGTCAGCCTAATTTGTGCAACATTATTTCAGCAGTGTAAGCAGTTTGCTGTGAACATCACTGGTTCCACTGTTCAACAATGATCAGCTAATATATATTTTCCTTGTAGATTCAACACCTTTAATCATAGCTCTACCTTCCAGAACCATAAACCATTTTTTTCTGCATGAGATTTATTTCAGTACATCTCAAATATTTCTTTCTAGACACTACGTTGTTGGTTCCTCCATTAAATATGGCTTCTTAATGTCTTTCTTAAAATGCTGCCCAGTTCTGGATGCAAGACTGCATGGTATGACTTCAAATTAGTACAGAATAATACAGTTTTCTGGTCTTTTAACATGGTATCTCTTCTTTCTTGACAAAACCAGTTCATGTGAAACAATCTCACAATTATCTTTCAAAAGGGTTGATATGAAGCTTATCACCTATATTATTATTCATCAATTATGATATACTGAAATATGTGTGTTTGTATGTATGTGTGAGACACATTATATCTATCTGTCTATCCAATTGAAAATGAGTAAGCCTGTTCTTGGTCAGAGAAAGAGAAAGTAATGTTCTGGCCACAGGAATGTTTATGAAAGTAACACAATAACACAATAAACATGTTTTACATGAAAAAGCTCAAAATAATATTTTGGGCACATTATGCAAAAACTCAGATTTCTTGAGAAGTCTATAATACTGGGAAAGGTGAAGAAAAAGGATAATCAATGGCAATGTGGATGAACTCAGTCACAGTGGTTTTGGATGAATTGTTGGAAGAAATGAAGGGCCAGGTTAGGGAAGAAAAAGTTCTATCTATGTTAGTTCTGAAGAAGCAAAATGGAGGAGGCAAATTCAGATCAGATTCCAAGGCAAATTTATTTTGGTGTAAAGCCATATAGGGTGTATTACTGATCTATTGTACATATACGGTAGTTCTCAACTGGGGGAGAGTATTTTTGGTCACCATTATTTATTTAGCTGTGAGAATTTCTCCAAGAAAATCTCCAGTTGCAGATTTCATTACTAAAGCTTGTTGATTCTTTCAGAATTTTCCCTTTTCTTGACTGTTTCATTTATATATTTATATATTTATATATGTATAAGATTTATATCTGCCTTTTCCTCCACAGGCTTAAGACATCCTACACTTAGCACCCTCCTCTTTTTCCTTATCTGAAGACTGTGAGGGACATTGCGACAAGAAATAATACATGTTCAAAATCATTCATTGACTGAATATGGACTTAATTGTCCCCAGAATTTATCTCACACTAATTACTACAGGTTCTGATTGAAAGCATCAGCAGCTTTTTAGGTGTCAAAGGAAAAAAGAGAACTAGAGTAGGTTCTCTCAATAGATTCACTTTCTTGCATTCCTAATCTCATTTCTCTTAATGGTCTCACATAGATGTTAAACAACATGGACACTATGCAATGTACATTGTATACACCCAATGATTTACAAATGATTTACTTTATACAGTATATAACATATCCTAATAGCCAAAGTAATGGGATGTGGTGGTTCAGTGAGTAAGACGCTGAGTCTGTCGATCAGAAGGTTGGAAGTTCAGTGGTTTGAATCCCTAGTGCCGTGTAATGGGGTGAGCTCCTGTTACTTGTCCCAACCTAGCAGTTTGAAAGCATGTAAAAAATGCAAGTAGAAAAATAGGGAAGGTAAAAGTGCTCTGTGCGCCTTTGGTGTTGAGTCATGCTGGCCACATGACCACGGAGACATCTTTGGACAGCGCTGGCTCTTCGGCTTAGAAACGGAGATGAGCACTGCCCCTAGAGCTGGAAACGACGAGCACACATGTACAGGGGAACCTTTACCTTTTAATAGCCAAAGTGAACCTTCTGGTAACAGCTCATAAGAAAGGCCTGCCACCATTGTAAATTGCTATCATTATGCCCGTCTATTCAAAGTAATCCAGGAGTATTCTATAGGCAACAGGACAGAAAACTACTGAGAAGTCGTAACAGATCCAAAACCAAAATAAACACACTTTCGCTTCTTAGATCCCAATGCAGACTCTTTGCCAATTCTCTCTGTATCCCCAACAGGCCCAGAAGCCAAGCTGCAGTTGGGAAGGGAAGGGAGGCTTCATGGCACTAGCAGAAGATTCTGCATATGTTGAACGATTTATTTCTCTTTAATTTTAGCTCTAGATTAGCATATTATTAGCAGAGTTTTGAAACAGAGAAAGGTCATCTTCCCTACCCTCCTTTTCTGAGTATGTGTACTCTTCTTGAGCCAGGCTTACTTATTGAAAGGAAGATAAGCGAGATGATGAAGTTCAGAAATATAAATGTGGCCAACAGAATAAACAAGTTTATCATACTGTTTTAGCAGAGGAAAAGCGAGTCTATAAACAACAGCCATCCATATTTGTCATTCTTTCACATAAAATAGCTTCAAAGCATCAACATTTTCTTTTTTGTTAGTTGACATTTTTCTCCATTTACAATGATTCATAAAGCTTTCTAATCAAAGACTCTCTTTCTTCATATTAGCTAAGATATAGCCAATTCATCCAGAATTACTGGTTTATTTCAGCCCTGCCACAACCATGTCAGTGGAATAAGCTCTCAAGTATATGCAGCATCCCACTTCGACCTAATCTTTCAAATGAATACTTTATGATCATGTTTTCCATGTTCCTTAGGGAACAAAGTTTATGCAAGCTAAATGCAGTGTAATCTTCAAAACTTTTCTCTAAGGAATCAAACCATGTCAAAGTCTTTACAAATCTTTTTTTTAATTTTACGCTTCATTTTTTAAAAAAAAGATTATCATACTTTTAAATATGAACATTATAATAAATAGATGAGATGTGAATGAACTTTCTACACTAGACCTGTTCAGATATTGTCATAAATGCATAGTGACCTCAATGTGAAAGGAGGCTGGGTCTCCACATGCAGTCTCACATCTTCCCCCTTTCCAATTTCCAGACATTCCTTTTTGCTTGAATGTCAGTTCGGTTGTTCATATAAACCAGAACCTACTCAAATATAATCCAAAATCACATTGAAGTTCTCTTGTGTTCAAGAACAGGAGCTAAGGCTAAGGTGTAATTGTTTCTAATGTTATTGTGAACTTTCCAAAAAAGCAAACACAAAAGTAACAAATAGCTTCACCATAGTCAACCATGTTGACTTCTGGGAGGAGAAAGTCGATTCAGCAGATGCCATACTACAGAGAGACTGTTGGAAGTAAAAACAATCTAAGACTACAAACTAGGAGTACCTATATGCTGAAAATTAGACCAATTGAACTTAATAGACACTGAACCCTATATATTAAGAAAAGGCAAGTTGCCTGCCTGTGAATACTGAATAATAGTAGTTGAAAACGAGCAGGTTAAAATATTGTGGAATTTCTGAATTCAAGCCAATAAAGTTGGCACATAACATACCAGATTTAACTGGTTGAAAAGAAGAATGTATAGCTAACTCATGTGGAAGTATCATGGGATAGTAGAATAGAATACAAAGATTTGGAGAAGATCACAAAGTACTAAGATCTGAAAATCAAAGTTGAAGGATTATGGCTAAGGTGGTCCCAGTGGTCATTGGCACAATGGGTGCTGTACCAAAAAAATCTTGGACAGCTGTTAGAAAATTTGCACAATGACAAAATTTCTGTTTGTCAATTACAAAAGGCCACACTGTTTGGATCCGCACATATACTACGTTGATACATTATATTATAGGTTGTTGGGAAGAACTCAATTTATATGAAGGCCGACACCATCTAAAGATCTGGCAGGTGTAATTTCACAATTGTTGTGTATATAATAATAATTTATATAGCTTGGTTTTCTGCTATGAATCTAACACTGAAAAAGAAAAAAACTCATATAAAAGCTTAAAATTAACTAGTAAGTCAGAAGGTCAATAAAGCATAAGTGCTATTGGGATATTCCAAAATTGTGGACTTACCCTTTTAGGGGAGACACAAATTCACTTAGAATAAACTGACCCCAGTTCCAGAAACTAATTTCCTCGGTCTTGACTGGATATAAGTTCAGCTTGTTCCTTATCCTTTTGTTTCACCTAGCTCCACTCAGGGAATCCATTAATTCCTTAAAGATACAAGTCAAGATCATCAGTTTCCTGATAGTACTTCATGCATATATTTCAGTGATCATTTTCAGAAATCACAAGTACATTTTGAATGTGTGGAATATTACAGGCTACTGGATTAGGTGCCAAGGAATAATCATAAATATCATGTTGTAGACTCAGCTTTACAGTAAAACAATTTCCTCAAAGTCTATTCCTAATAGAAGATCCAGAAAGATGTATGGCTAGCAATAGT
Organism: Masticophis lateralis; assembly: GCA_030761175.1. NCBI lineage: Eukaryota > Metazoa > Chordata > Lepidosauria > Squamata > Colubridae > Masticophis > Masticophis lateralis. The sequence goes on from JAUDYJ010000001.1 coordinate 92,119,720, forward strand.
AGAACCAGTAAGGGCTGAGAACGTCGTGCAGTTCTTAGTATAGACCATTTGTCAAGATGATTAACTCTGATGATTTTTCACTTCTGAATAATTTAGCCAGAAAAAAATATGTATGATGTATTATATATAGGCTGGCAATAACTTTTCCCAATTATTATATTCGTTTATCTCCATGTCTTTTTGATAGGGATGAATGGATGAAGTATTCATTCTCTTTCTATATCAGTGGTTTTCAAACCTGGCAACTTAAGAATTCTGGGAGTTGTAGTCCACAAGATTGAAAAACACTGCTCTAAAGTATGGTTCCAGTCCTAAGGAGGTACATGGTTTGATGTAGGCCATTGGTGCTTCCCCCCCACCCCCGCCCCACCTTGCCCACTTCTTTGCTGAATAAATCCAATGCAACAGGACAAACAGTTGCTCAGGTTAGAATATTATATAGCCTGCCCTAACATTAGAGTTTAAGTTGAAATGAATCTGAGCAACTTTATCTACAAAGAATGTGGCAAACTGCTCAAAACAAGCAACTAATTGCTCTGACTCCTACTTCCCAATAAACCAAGTGACATACAATGTGAAAAAAAAACAATATTGATGTATTCTGTATAAACACAATAGAAATATAGAAAGAGGCATTATTTAAAACCTCCCCTGCAAACAATAGGATATTTCAAATGGAATTTTCTCTACATTCAATGCACCTTGGAATTTCCAACACCTGCAGTCAAACAAGTGGAAGAAATTTTATGTTTTTCCTCCCCAAACTATGAGGCTGATGTGGATTACAGAGGCACTTAAGAGCAACAGTATATACTGCCCAGGTCAGTGGTGGGTTTCAATTTTTTTAACTACCAGTTCTGTGGGTAGGGCTTGGTGGGCATGGTATGGCTTGGTGGGCGTGGCTTGGTGGGCATGGCAGAGGAAGGTTACTGCAAAATCCCCATTTCCTTCCAATTAGCTGGGACTTGGGAGGCAGAGAATAGATGGGGGCAGGGCCAGTCAGAATTTTTACTACTGGTTCTCTGAACTACTCAAAATTTCCACTACCGGTTCTCCAGAACTGGTCAGAACCTGCTGAAACCCACTTCTGGCACAGGTCTTTTTTATATTTCACAGATTGTCTAGAGCAAGGCTGTCAAATTTGCAGCCCATGGACTGGATGTGTCACATGCTGGCCATGCCCATGCCTGGTTTAGCAAAGGGGGGGAAAAGTGCTGATACATCAAGTGATGCTGCCGTGATGACATGGGTTTGACACCCTGGGCTAGAGTGTTGAGAGAAGAATCAGACAGAGGAAGTAGAGCATTTCTCCAAAAGTGCATTCAGGAATCTATTTGGATCTATCATTTGGATCTATCTATCTATTTACCTGGCTCACCAGTTTAACCAGACCTCAATCCCTATGGAGATTCAGATCATCAATCAGCCTAAGATTGTCTATAAAATAATCTACCTATCACAAAGAAATGACATAGTGTTCTTCCACTCTTAGATGATTCTCTCTACTTAGACGGAACACCAGGGCAGTCATATACAGTGTCACAAACAAAACCATTGCCTGCATGGTTCTGACCTTTGTAGTTGTTAAGCACATTACTCTGCTTAACAACTAATTCCCACAACATTGTCAAATAATTTACTAAGACTATTACTTTTATTATTCTTCTCTTCCTTACTAGTATCTATCTCTTCCCACTTATTACTATAACCATATGCTTGTATCTTTCAATTTATATTGTTTTTACTTGTTTCCTAGTACGATTTGATAGCTTATTAGTAACCTTGACTATCACTAAGGGTTGTATCTTTTTATTCTTGATGAATGTGTTTTATTCTCATGTACACTGAGAGCATGTACACCAAAGACAAATACCTTGTGTGTCCAATCACACTTGGCCAGTAAAGGATTCTATTCTATTCTATTTCTTAAGGCCTTCATTGCTACCCCTCCAAGTAGTAGTTTATGACATGATATTTCTAGACTGCAGACAACCCCAAAAGGTAGAAACTGTAAAAGAATGTAAGAACCATTAAGAGAGGTAAAATGGCAACCGAGTGCTAGGAAAGATGTTCTTTGGTATAAGATACAACAGGCAGAAACCCTGACAAGATTCTGTTATTATCTCTATAACAAAAGCTATTGTTCTTGTGGGGTCAGTTTCTTGACCTACCCCACCTTGAAGGGTGGATAGAAACTATTCACCATTCACTATCTTGGTTGTAAATTCTAAGGGTGGTTGCTGTACGATTGCCATTTGGCTGAACTTTTTTATGTTTCGTTGCAGGCCCTTTTCTTCCACTGTGCTGCTTGACTTTCATTACTAGAGCTCCTAGGTCATTTGCAATTTCAGCTATCAAAATCATGTCATCCGCATAGCACCGATTATTGATGTTTCTTCCTCCGGTTTTAAAACCACACTCACCTTCTTCCAATCCACCCTCCCTCAATATATGCTTAGCATAGAGGTTGAAAAATAAGGAGAGAGTCTAATCCTTGTCTAATTCCTTAATACTAAAAATAACAAACCATAAGCATAAAATGCCTGCTACAAACCAAGGCAGAAATAGCAAGAAGTTAAGATAAACAAAATCAGAAGTGGAAAGAAGCCGATATATTACATTCATTTTCTCTGTTCCTAGATAAATATTTGTACATTTGTAGTCACATCACTACATGTATAGATTGCAAAGAGATTAAATTAGTCAATCCTTAAGGAAATCAACTCTGGCTGATCTTTGGAAGCACAGATACTGAAGCTGAAGCTGAAATATTTTGGCCACCTATTGAGAAGAAAAGACTCATTGGAAAAGACCCCAATATTGGGAAAAATTGAAGGCAAAAGGAGAAGAGGACAGCAGAGAATGAGATGGTTTGATAGCGTCATCGACACAATGAACATGAATTTGGGCAAATTCCAGGAGACAGTGGAGGACAGGGAGGCCTGGTGTGCTGTGGTCCATGGGTCGTGGAGAGTCGGACACGACTTAGCAACTGAACAACAACATACCATATTCAATACAGCCCTCTTTAGCCTTGATGAAATAGGCTTTCCTATGATGTCAAATCTATATTGCAGAGATTTTAGTCATAATATACTGCTACCTGCACACTAGCCTTTCAAAATGTTTTTTTTTTAGTTTTCAACTTCTGACTTTCCCCCCTTATTTTCAAAATTTAATGACACTTAGAGACAGCTAGGGGTCTCACTTGAACAGAGGCTCTCTTTTTCTAAAGCAGTGAGCAAAACTGAAGCCAAAACTGCAGTTAATATTGGTCTTTTTGGTTACGTTCTTCTGCCATTAGAAAGCTGCTTTCAGCTCCAAGGAAAACATCAGAAAGATAACAGGGACTCTAATGTTCAACATACAAAAAGTCAAACAAGGCTCTTCCACTTATATGGGACATTTCTCACGTTAAATTATGAAAGAGATCAAATTTGAACATAAGCTAATATTATACATGGGTTGGAAGTGGGGGGATTCTTTAATCATTCAAATTAATACATTAGCTAATATTTACAAATAATTCCTACTGTAGTATGATGACCCATCTGCCAAGAATTCTCACTATATTGCAGAGGATTCTGGGATATACTGTAGTTAGGACCCATTTTCACCCTCAAAGTAGTGTTGTCAGGCCTTTAGGGACTTGTAATGTTTTGTGTGATTTGACACAGATTAGGGGACAAATTCATTTAATTTGCATGTCAAGTGAGTAGCCTAATTTACATTGGGCAAATTAAATGTCAGCCCTTCTAGGTAGACCCAACCAAAAAACTAATTCTTCATGAAGGCCTGAATTTTTTTTAAAAGAGAGACTATAATAATATAATCTTGCAAATCTAATCTCTTCCTCCTCATAGATGCAAAAGTGACATGGATCAGAAAGAGGCTGATACATGCATTCTTCATAATTGACAGAGAAGTTTGTTGTTTCATGGTTCATCGAACATGAAGCAGCAAACATCTCTGCAACTGTTTTCCTTTCCCTCATGGAAGCATCTGAGAAATCTCTCATTTCTCTCTCATTTCTTTCTTTAATTTCTCTAATTTCGTCTAATTTTGGAGGGCTGGGAGAATGTGTTGCCCCATTCTCCCAGCCCTCCAAAGTGTAAGTAAGATCTTTATTCTCTTCAGACTCTTTGGGTATAATAGGATGGCTTCACTGGAGTGCTGTTCTCCAGGCAGGACTGGGCTTCAAAAATTTTAGCAAGGGGTTCTCTGCCCAGTTGCTGGGTGGGTGTGGCCATGGTGGGCATGGCCTAGTCAGCCTCCTGCACCACGGGAGAAGGGGGGTTAGCCCTCCCTGGCTCTGGAGGCTTTCCTTGAGCCTCCGGGAGGGTGAAAATGGCCTCCTCAGGCTCTGGAGGCTTTGCTTGAGCCTCCGGGAGGGTGAAAATGGCCTCCTCAGGCTCTGGAGGCCCTCTGGAGGCCAGAAACAAGCTTATTTCCACCCTTCCCGAACTTCCAGTAGGCCCATTTTTCATCTTCCCTGAGCCTCCATGCACGCCCTGCACTTACCCACATCCAAAACAGGACGTGTGGGGACTCCAGGGAGGGGCGGGGTGGTGTGGTGTGGGCCAGCCAGGAGTGGAATTTGGGGATTCTCCTAACTGCACAGAATCTTAGCTAGAGGTTCTCCCGAATCCCTGCAAACCCCCAGAAGCCCACTCCTGCCTCCAGGCCTAGAGCCAGAAGGAAAGCATCCTGGAATAAATTATACTGCTCTTAATGTCAATGCCAATCCACTTATTCTACTCACTTACTAATTAAATTGGAGACAAGATAAATAATGTGATTCATGGATCCTTTGGCTTCATTTCCACTTTTATCAAACCTTTCCAATGGATTGGACAATTGTAAATGGAACCTTGAGATGGCATCCATAGACACTGACTTAATTGCAATGCAAGATGATCTATTAGCCAAGGTATTTCTGATCACAAGTGTAGCACTCTTTTGAAAGAATACCAAACCCATGATCAAAGATAGCCTGGCTGACAGGTAAAATTTGCGGAGAAGTGGTATAGGTTGAAGTGGGAGAGAAATGATCAATAATAAATGTGCTCCATCCTCAACTAATGCTGCAAAATAATGGCACTTCTCCCAGTAAATGATAAAGAGTCCAGCTCTGGCCTTGATGGCTGGCAGCTTTGGGAAATAAGTTGTGAATGATCATAAAGAAAATGCAGTTATGATTGCCCTCTGCATTACAACAAAAATTTCACCATGATCCTTATTATGATAGAACAGAGTGAAATAAACGGTATCACTCCTCCATCCCCAGGCAAGAAAAGGAATAAAAATAATTACAAAGTAGCCATGCAGAGTTCTTTTGTCAGCAGGAAATATAACACCCAAAGAACCAGCAATACACAGCTGGTATTTTATTACTGATCTTTAAGCAGATTTTTTTTTTTCCTTTTGGAAAGAAGGAAGGAACATAGTTGTTGGAACCCATTCTTCTTTCCCAGTTTCAATCAATTTTCTGTGTCGTCCAGGACTAAATCTCTCTCAAGAATCGGTGCTAGTACTCTTTCAAAAGAGTATTAATTAATCCTTTTTTCTTTTTTTTTTTTACAATGGGTTCATGTAAGAACTGACCATCACTTTCCAACTGCTTGGACTGGCCTTATCTTGGCAGGGGCTCTTGCAGAAGATCCTTCCTGAAGACTAAACATTCCCTGTGACAGGTAGAAGAGGGAAACTTGGAGAGACCTAAAGTGGTTAATAGGAACTAGGCAGGTCCCAACCCATAACTACTTGGGAAACCACCTTGTATCAGGAGAAGAAGGTAAACACAACTTTAAAATCGGATGCACTATAAAGTCCTTTAAGATACCCCTTTAAACTAAGGATAAGACAAAGCTATTGGCACAAGTACAGGGAAGAAAATAGTGCTTAGCAGGTACTGTTCGGAACATAAGGAGGAGCCCTTTGCCAGTTTACTCTTCTTTATGCTACACTTGTTCTGTTTTTGTTTTTTGTATTATTCTGAATTTTTAACTTGGAATTTAAACTTTTGAATTCCCCCCTGCATCAGTTGCATGCTTTACCACCGAATCTTTGATTTGCTGATTTGCATTAGTTATGGTTGTCCACTCCTCTTGACTTTTTAAAAACATTCTCTCTCACCCTGGTGGAAACCTATGCAGAAAACATGATCCCATTGTGTTAGTACCACATATAAATAGTTGTGCTACTTTTGGTATAACCCCTATCATTTTGGCATCCTCTGCTCTAGGTGACAAGGACCCAGGTTCTTTCTAGTCTTTGCAACTCCACTCCAACCAAAAATCAGTACTTTAAGTATTCTAATAGTTGTGTATCATGCAAATGGAGAAAGCTGGATGGAGGTAGGGATAGGGGCAAATATGAACTAACTGTTAAAGTTCCTGGAAAATTTATTTCCTAGTCTTTTATCATAGTGTCTTTCCTTCTGTCAATTTGCTTATTTGTTAAAGAATATGGATATATACTGTCTAGCATGCAATGTATCATTAGGTACAATGCACAATTAAACAGACATTTCAATATAATACATATTTGTAATACAGCAGTGACTTAGCCCAGCTATGGTCAGGTCCCTTAAATCTCTTCTTTATAAATGCCTTACAGCTGTGCATTTGAGGACAGCGTAGAATGAGATGATTCAAAATCTATTTGCTTGAAAGAAAATTAATTGATATCAGTCTCAAAAGAAGCATCCATTTATCTGTGCAATTGTGATTTCCACCAAAATGCTTCTCACAACTCCTGCCTCAGTAGTAATATTCCCAAGACAAAATGTATAGAAACACCCACACAACTTTCAGTTTTCAGATCCCCAAAGTAAATGTTTTCACATAGCTATGGACTGCATCCAAGGCAATGTCTATAAGATGACATTTTTTGGAAGCTTTTGCATCTTTACATGATGTTTGGTTTATATAATATGCTCTGCAACGGGAGGAAAAAAGCCCTACTAGCTGCCCAGCATTTGACCTCTTTGAGTGGTGGCTCTTTGAGAGCTCTCTTTGAGTGGTGGCTCTTCCATTAGCCTCCCCCCTGAACCAGCACCTTTTACATCAGACAATTTCAAAATTGGAAATGACTTTGAAGTTTGTGGCCATCATTTTATAGTTTACTTAAAAACATCACAACGCAAATGAAGCCTTTTATTCAAGCCACCACTCATTGGTTGCCCCTTCTTCCTTCTTTCTAGTTTTCAGAATGTGAGTGTAAGCTTGATGTGTGATTATATATACACGTACACCTTCATTGGAAACTAGCTGTGTTATAAATGTATGAATATGATTGGCTGATTTAAAATGATCAAAGTGTCAGTTCAGTTTCTTCCCATTTTGAAATTTATGTATGAATTAGCTTTCTTGGTTTCATTTGATTTAGAATGGAATTGAGTAATATGTTTGTATCTCACCAATATCCTGTACACATATTCTTTGGCAAGGAAAAGGTTGTTAATTTTAGCACTGCATCTCAGGGTAAAATTTCAAATGGTATTTAGTGCATCATTAATTAAACATGTCCTCTCCCTCCCTCTCCCTCTCTCTCTCCCTCCCTCCCTCCCCCCCCACTAAAGAACTTCATTTCATTACCGTATTCAGGAAGAATTTAACCCTTCCCTACCAATGCTCTCTATTCCACTATGTATCATTCTAGAATTTAGATGGAGGGGGTGGGGAATGGTGGCACTACATACTGGAAGACTTGATTTTTAAAAAATGAACTGTGGCATTGCTACTTTGATACAATTTGTCTCACCTGGGTGCTTAATCTATATATATCTAAAAGCAAAATCCACTCGCTCATCACGAAATCTCCAGAATGGTAAAGCCTACAAACTTGAAATTTGGCATGTACATTCCTCTTGGCTTCCAGGTTCTCACTAACAAAGGATTTTTCAAAATGACCATCAGATGATTAGTATTTCATATACAGTATATTCATATGCAGTATATTAACACGCTCTGATGCTAAGGAGTTAGATGTTCTATTCCCCCTCCCCACCTGAAAAGTTCCAACTGACACTTGCCTCACATTCAGTTATGTCAGTTCAAACTGGCAGATGTTCCACTCCTTCACTGAGGAACAGTTTGGAGCTCCTTACAGTACTAAACGTCACTACCTCACCAAAATGTCTACGCCTTCCACTTATGGAACTGCTTCCGAACTCAAGGCGGCGGGAGAGATATTCCCTTATGTGTTTCAATCATCGACCACCACTGAGCCAACGAATCGTGAACCAAATTTTTCCTGCACAGTGTCCCAGCCCCAACTCACTTCTTACACTGACCTCCTCAGTTCAGATGAATCTGTTCCTTCTACTGTAACACCAGTTAAAGGGAAAATACTGTCTTTCTGTTGCCCAGAAGTACAATGGATGCTTCAAAATGACATCTTTTGGAGCCAGAGAGGTGAAGGAGGGAAATTTTATGCCAACATTCAAAGTGCAGGGGCAGGTCTACCACAGGATAGGGAGTATCATGGCGGGGCCTCAGCAGCAGCCTTCATTTCTCCAGATGTACTTTGTTGGTGACGATGACAATGAGAATCTGTCAAGACCATGGGGATGCTACAATGGTTGTAAGTGTGAAAAATGGTCATATGTAGTGAAGCACGGGTATCCAGCTAGTATTATATATAATAATTATACAGAATTTGATTCTCATAGTACAATAATATTTTATTCTTGGCCTACATTGGCATGCGCCATTGCCACCATTTAATTTAAAAGCCTTTATTGTTAAAATAATTTAGTAGAGGGTAAAGCAATTAAGATATTATTTGGATAAAAATAATACATAGATTGGGAAAGAATAATTCAGTGGAAGAATTAATGTTTGCATCCAGAAATTCCAAATTTCTGCCCCTTGCATTTCCAGTTTTAAAAATAAAATTAAAAGGGGTGGGAGAAGGCTGCCAAGATCTGTGGAAAGTTACTATCAATCAAGGAATAAGTGAAAACTAGGCTAGATGGTATAAGACAACATAGTCTGAAGACTGAAATGACACAATTGGAACCACTGCTATATATTGGAGTAAATTTACTTCCTGTGATTCTGTTTCCCTTATAGATGATATACAAACATCTAATTTTCTCCCTGAGTTTTTAGGAACTAAAGTATCTTGTAAGCCAATGACACTATACATGCTTCTATACCAAAAATAATTTTTTGTCATACTTCGAAAGCAGAGTAGGAAATGAAATACTTCCCCTCATGAAATGCTTCACCAAATGAGAGTGAATGGTTAATCAGAGGATGAAATCACTAACATAGATCAAATGCAAACGTATCCAAGCAAAATGGTCAAATAACACATTTTCTTTCTTTTTTCTTTTTAAAGAAGTTTGGGGACTTGTATGGGAAACTGAGAGTACAAAGCAGTTTGGATCATAGTCAAAAAGCTATTCCGAGCAGCAATCTCAAGCCATGACACATTTCCAGAGAATTTGTAACCATAAGAATCCTATGATAAATTGTAATCAGAGCAGGATCCAGCTTTGTGGGAGGTGCCCAACTCTCAGACATCATTTATAGATTCCCAGTATGACCTATGTCTAAAAGACATTTTAATGATAACAAGGGAAAGTAGATGGATTGACTTTACAGAGTGTTGAAGGTCCTGCTTGTTGTCATCCTCAGCTTCTATAAAGACCAGAGATTTTTAGAGGGACTCATCTGTCTTGCTATCAGTCCACAGTACCACAAGGACGGAACTATCTCAGATAAAACATGCCAGAGAGAGACATTCACGCCTCAGCATTTCCTGTGGGAGTCTGTCCCAAATAGAGTTGTATTAACAAATATGAATTCTAGACCATTATTGTTTCCAGAAATGATTTTGTGGCAAAGTTTTACCTCTGGACTTTTACAATCAGAAGGAGTTTTTCTCAGGCTGTTTAAACATTAAAAACTGCAAGCAGTCAGAGTTTAGACCTCCCCACTGGGACAATTCTTTTAAATTACATTAAAAGCTCAAAGGCTCAGATCAAGTTCCATGATGAGGAGTATAATTTGCTAAATACTTTAAGTAATGCGGGATCTGCGAGTCTCATGTATTCCAGGCCTTTAGAATGCCTGACAAATAGATGAAATCTGGAAGCATTTTGCCATTATATTCCCTTGTTTTATTCATTTATTCGTTCATTCATTCATTCATTCATTCATTCATGGAATTGAAATTCTAGAAAAAATAATATAATATTGTACTAGTTACTCATGCTAGGAGCTGTAGCAAAACAAGTTACTGGCTCCTTTGGCCAGAAAATTCAAAGAAAGAAAAGCCCTACCTGGAACCATATCTTGTTATTACCCTAGATAGTAGTTGTTCTACAAAGTAGAAATACCTAGAGCCACTGAAATAATTTGTTCTGATCAAAGGCAGATACTGTGATGTGGAATCAAACTCAATCATCTGTTCTGTACCTTTTTCCTTTGTACATTCACATGCAAAGGATGACCTCAATGAAATTATTTTATTGCCTGAGATACAGTATTCAAGGGGCACTAATTTGCCAAGGTACACACCCACACTTAACACTATGGGCCTTTCTCCCATGAATGGAGGCTTTGCAGATTATCTATATTTTGCTAGTCTCGCATCATTTCCTGTCTTTTGATACACATAGTTCATTTTGTACTGTCAGCACAATCCTGAACTGGTTTGTTGCGGTATTTTCACCCTTTTCTATGGTGCACAACTATAAGTTCCAATAGGGCAGTTGTCAAAAGTGTATAGCTAATTGATGTTTGATTTTCTTCACAACAGTTTCTTTTTATTTAGCCTATGTTCTGCAAGTCTTTTTGGTGCTGTTCTTAGCTTCTGAAATAAATGTGGATGTTGGGCAATTAATGAACTGTGTGTGTTTATTATTTATTTATTGGCTGTCATGCTGTCCTTTCTGGAGAACAATCCCTCCCTTAAGATGAGATGCTGGTATTTCCCGAAGATGTTTCTCTCCCTTCCTTTCAGTGCACTGGATATTTTATTGGTATTGTACAACAGCATAGACAGGGATGTCTAGGCAGTGTCTTCTAACAGTTCAAAGCCAGTAATGATTCCAAAAAAATAGCACTGGTCACTGTGTTTTTGGCTCAACTCTGTTATCAAAATGCTGGTGTTCTATCTTACCAGAATTAACTGGTTGTTGGAACTAATTATGGGTGAATATGAAAATGAATATAGGGACGTGGTGGCTCAGTGGCTAAGACACTGAGCTTGTTGATCGAAAGGTTGGCAGTTCAGTGGTTCAAACTCTAGTGCCGCTTAATGGGGTGAGCTCCTGTGACTGGTCCCAGCTTCTGCCAACCTAGCAGTTCGAAAGGCCATAAAAAATGCAAGTAGAAAAATAGGAACCACCTTTGATGGGGAGGTAACAGCGTTCTGTGCACCTTTGGCATTTAGTCATGCCAGCCACATGATCATGGAGATGTCTTCAGACAGCGCTAGCTCTTTGGCTTTGAAACGGAGATGAGCACTGCCCCTAGAGTCGGGAATGACTAGCACATATGTGCGAGGGGAACCTTTATCTATGAAAATGAAAAATGGTTTGGATCCTCAATAGGTCAGAAATATTGTTGAATGATGCAAAACTGTGTATCCTTGGTCTTCTCTACCTATGTAGTTCTATAATAAAAACAGAGATCCTCAGTCAGCATTATGATTTCACTGATGCTTGAAACAATCATAACTACAGTAAGTGTGTTATTAATATTGCCTCTGGGATCTGACTGCATTTTTGTAAAATTTTTGCAATGTTACAGTGACATTAGCACAGGGGTGAAATGCTACCAGCTCAGGCTGGTTTGCCCGAACCAGTAGTAAAAATGCAACTGGTTCGCTGAACCAGTAGTAAAAAAAGTAAAAAAAAAAGTTCAGAAGATCAACTGAGTGATGCATGATCATTGGAACTTTTTTAAAAAAACTTTTAAAAGCATTTTTAACTACTAGTTCCGGAGAACCGGTAGTAAAAAAATGCTTAAAAAGTAAAAAAAAAAAAAAGGTCCAACAATTGTGTGCCACAGTTGTGATCATCAAAACCTTGTTTTTACCTTTTTAAAGCATTTTTTACTACCAGTTCCGGAGAACCGGTAGTAAAAAATGCTTTAAAAAAGTTTTTTAAAAGGTTCCCAAGCTCACATGCCACAACTGGTTCCCCCCACCTTGCTGTTCTATTTACCTTCCCAAGCCTCCTTTTGGTGCACACTGTGCATGCATGCGTGCAGCACAACTTGGCATAGAGCATGCATGCGCAGCCACTGAACAGGTGGCAAACTGGTTCAGATTTCACCGCTGCATTAGCATCTCCTGGAAGATGACTCTGTAACTATTAGCAACAAAGAATCCAAGGAAGGAAGGAAGGAAGGAAGGAAGGAAGGAAGGAAGGAAGGAAGGAAGGAAGGAAGGAAGGAAGACAAGCCACACCAGCTGAAGCTATCATGTGACAAAAGCTCTGATGCATATGTTATTCTGAATAAAATGATGATGATTGGTAAGTGACATATCTCTGCTTGGTTTACTGTCTTGATCCTTTACACAATGTGGTTATCCATCAACAAGGGAATCTCCGGAAGCCAGGCAAGGTAGCATCACATGAAGTGGCATGAGAGAGAATTTGCTGATCAGGAGACTGCATGTACAAGGCAGAGGCATTTTTGGATTAGGCTAGAGATTCTGAAAAGGATAAACATAGTTCTGGTCACATTGAACAAATAATCTATAGCACATTCTGAATACGCAATGTGGTTTTTGAATGGTAAAGGAGGTGAGATAACATCAGTCAGGAGAGTTTTTCAGAGTTTAAGGGAGTAAATTTGGCCTTTGGTATGGAGTTAGATGAGCAAAGCGCTTCATTAATGAGATCTCCAGCTCTTTCGATAAAATATTTGGTGTACTGCCAAGCACCTGCACTGAAATGATTCCAGACCAACCTCTGGAAACATTGAGTATAGTTACAGTTATATAATTAAAGTTGGATTGATATGGAAGGGAAGGAAGGAAGGAGTTACAAAACTGTGTGGTTGGGGGAGAGAAAGAAAAAAGAGGAGAGAGGAAGGAAGGAAAGGAAGGAAGGAAGGAAGGAAGAAAGGAAGGAATATATATATATATATATATATATATATATATATATATATATATATATATATGGAATATATATATATATATATATATGGAATATATATACATATACATATACATATACATATACATATACATATACATATACATATACATATACATATACATATACATATACATATATATATATCTGTTTTCTGAGGTTTTCGTGGGTGTTTGTATGTAGGTCTTTGGTTATTCGGGTCTTCTCCCACATAAAATTGGAAGTGTCTTGGCGACGTCTCTCACTATGCAGCACAAAATCTGCTGGCTGCCAGAATGAAAAGAAAGAAAGAAAAAAAAAACCCCAGAAAGTAGTGAATGTGATTTCACTCAACCAGGGTTGCAGAAAGATCTTGGTTACATAGGAAAACCTGGCTTAAAGGAAACACACACACACACACACACACATGCAAGTTTTGGTGTATTCGGGTCTTTTCCTGTGTAAGATTGAGAGTATCTTGGCGACGTTTCAATGAGGTCCCACTCGTCATCTTCAGGCTGGTGTCTTCAGCTTCGTGCTTGTGCAAGGTGCTTGTGCTTGTGCTTTTCCTCGCACAAGCACGAAGCCGAAGACACCAACCTGAAGATGACGAATGGGACCTCGTCGAAACGTCGCCAAGATACTATCAATCTTACACGGGAAAAGACCTGAATACACCAAAACTTGCATACCTCTACCCGTGAAAATCTACGAAAACACACACACACACACACACACACACACACACACACATATATCATATAACACACCAGGTGTGATTATATTGGTATTTGTACATCAGCATGTAAAAATACAAAGTTCATTGCAACCAATTATTACATAATTTACATTAGATCCCTTATTGTATGTCCTCACAATACATCGTTCTTACATATTACAAATGACTTGTACAACCTCATTCCTTGTTACGATTGCATTCATAATAAAAAAAACAGTAGAATATTTTTCCCCCTCACAATAATATGCTTTTCCTTCTGAGATAGTGCAAAATCCCAAAAGGAAAGAAGTCATCTGGCTTTCTCATGCAACAAACAAATAACTATTCTGTGTTTTTTTTTTAATGAAGCAAAACAACTGCCCTGATATAACAGGAGGAAAGGGGAAATGATCTGATTTTTGTGATGAATGAAACTTTCTTAGGCACAAGCTGTGAGACAGGAGAACCAGGCAAAAGAAAACAGGGCCTTATGTCATGTATATTGACAAAGAAGGTTGGCCCTGTGATGAAAATATTTCATCCCAAGTATCCAGTATCTCTCCAAATGGAAACTGAGTAGGAGGAAGGAAGAAGAATGAGGCTCAGAATTAAGAAAGATTGGACAGATAGAGAGCTTGGAAAGATTAGATAGACTACAAATCATTACCAAAACAAGTCCCGAAGGTCATGTGCATTCACAAACATTGTACTGGCAACCATTGAGGTTTCAACAGTTTAGAAATAACGGATAATTAATAGAGCAATGAATTATTCAGTAGATTCACTTCGTAAATTGTATTCCCACAGGTGGGCAGCGTATTTCAAAGATTGATCTATAATACCTATACCTCTGTTCTGTATCTAATTAATCAACCAATCTGCATCCAGAAATTTCACAAAAAGAAAACAGCTTGCATAGTTGACCTTATTTTCTTGTTATTTTGTCTCTCTGCTGGAAGAACTTTCCATCAAGGGGCAGGCAGCTCTCCGCTCTTAGGTCCTATTCTGACAATACTCTTAACTCTATCAGACCTTAACCCACTCAGATGTCCTTACCTGAGATTTAGATATTATGATGGGATGTACAGCTGGAAACGGAGTTGGCAACAGCACCACAACTTCCCAGAGACAGGACAGCACGTTTCAGAGAGGGGCTCTAAACAAGAAACTTCAAGTCTGACCTGGTTGTGAGAGGGAGGAAAAGTTTTAGGGTAGCCATCTCTCTGAGGAAGATGGGCAGATAGGAAATGGGAAATATACATAATAAAATAAAATAATAAAATAAAAAATTTAAAATAAAATAAAAAATAAAATAATAATAATAATAAAAAATCTCCCAGGGTGTTGGGCACAAGCAACTAGAGCCATTGATAAATTGCTAAAGAAAACAACCTTATTGTTCTCTATCTAATTTACATGAATCTCCTCAGATTCAGCAGTAATATAATTTCGAATGTAGTACCAAGAACGTCCATTATTCTGGAGTGGCTCTCAGAATCCTGCAATTTCTGCTATGATGATGACCCATTCTAGGTACAACCAATTTCACACAGCCTAAGTGGTATAACACTGACATGTCATAGTGAATGGGTACCAGTTGACAGATTCTAATTCTATTGCTTCTTATAAAAAAAAAAATATGTGCTACATTCCTTGTTTCCCTTTTTTATTTAGTGGGGGGTGGCAGGAAGAGATAATATGGGAGAATTACAAAGAATTTCCCTATAGCTTTCAAAAAAAGCTTTTCAGTTACATAATGAAATAACCTGCATCCCTGCTTCTTATTTCAAGACATTTCAAAATGGTACTTCATTTTCTGGATAATGAGCTTCCTGAGAGAGAAACATCAACAGTAGATTCTTCCTTTCCTTCAGCAATTCTTTCTGAATGTTTTTAGCATTCTGGTTCTATTTCTTAAGACAAGAACTTGCTCATATTGAATTGGCTTTGTTGCTTTCTCTCAGTACATCACTCAAGGACCAAGTACCGCTGTCATTACTACGCATCTGTTTTCTCAAGGGATCCTTGAATCACTTCCCATCTGCCCAAGCAAACTGATGACTAAGCAAGCCTGTTTTGAATGAATGAATTCAAGTCCTTGAAGTTGCCGCTTCACACATTGGACATGTCATAGGTATCAATAGTGTTAGGTGATCTGATCAGGGAAATAATATGGACAAAGAGTTAAAGGAAATGTCAGGGAATTCTAACTTCAAGTTCTAAATTCAGAACTTCAGCAAATAATTGGAGTTAGTGCAGCCTATATCTCACCCCTTTCTTATGAAACATTCAAACATAACGGTCACGACTCCAATGAATGTATGCTTTTTATAATAAAAGTTCTGCTTGTTGAGTACAGGTTTAAAATATATGATAAATTTTCTATAATATGCTTAAATCTTATGTTCTAAAAAGTTTTTTTCCGTATATTAGCAGACCATTTGTCATAGTTTTTCAAATTTTGTCTGTTTTTAATGCAAAATGTGAGAATAAATACATTCAATAAATATACTGAATAATCAGGAAAAAATGCAACTCTGCCCATGTATCATTTCAGAAAATGTATAAATATTTACAAAGGATAAAGCTAAATCCAACATGTGGAAATGAAGTATATTACAATGAGGTGGGAAAGGCTGTATTCCAGAAAGTATGAAATGACACATCAAATCCTTTCCAATTAAAATCTTTTTAAAAAGACTTTAAAGACCATTCATGTATCTTGTTCCACTAATTTATTTCCCATTTTTCAAGAAGAGTCTCTTCCTCAATTGCATATGAGTTTTATATGCAATATAGTACAAAGTCATTATATATCTGATTTTGCCTTTAGAATATTTGGCATCTCTTCAGCATTGGCAATAGAAGTCATCCATTAATTAATTATTTAGTGCTTTGTTTTATTCCCAAACTTTGGCTGTATCATTAGCTCATGATTCATAGTTCATGATCTTTAGATTCAACTTTCCAAAGAACTTTCCTTTCCAACTTTTCTTCCTTCAAAACTCCTAAAAATACTTCCTTTGTTTCCTTACAGAAAATGGCTGACTTGTAAAGTTTCACCAAACAATACTCAGTCCATGGTTTTGGCTATTTTCAGAGGCTCTTTTAAAGAATTTGGATTAAAAGTGATATAAAATGTACTAAGGGGGATATGGCCAGGCTGACTGCAAGTTTCTTTTCCAGATAAGGCAAGACCAGAAACTCTATAGCTATGGCCTCAGAAACCCCCAACATTCTGGAAGGTTGTACATTTGGAAAACTACATAACTAATATGTAGTTAACCTGTGCTCAGATCTGTCCTGTAATCAGTTTCCCATAAGGCTCCTTCCTCTGCAAACGTAGAACTCAGTTTCTGATCTCTGGGTAGGGCAGCACTATTTGTCTACTCCGTGGGCTACAAGGGGTGTCCAACCTTGGCAACTTTAAGACTCGTGAACTTCAACTCCCAGAATTTCCCAGTCAGCCATGCTTAAAGTTGCTAAGGTTATTTTGGGGCATTTCCTCCTGCTTCATTCCATGTTGTCCTCAGTATTTGCCATTTTTATTCTATTTTTTCCTATGATTGAATACTGATGTTTTTAAATGCCTGTCGAAATTGATAAAGAAATAATCAGCAGTAAAAATAAAAAGTATTTTCCCATCCCCATGAGTTTTCACTATTCTTCCATAAGAAGTAGGAAGCTGGTTGGAAGAATCACTTCCTTGGGCACAGGTATCCAACTTTCCGTCAGTGCTTGAAGTCAAGAGTTTTATTTTTTCCTCTTTCTTTTGTCCCGCAGGCATTTCCAAAATCCTTGAGAAGCAGATCAGAACTGGGGCTTCTTTTAGGCCCAGAATGAGAAGCATCCCATCTACTCCACTCTAAAGAAATGTAAAACTATACTCTACATCAGTGGTGGATTTCACATATTCTTACCACTGGTAAGAATGCATACGCCTGGACTTGAAAACGTGGCTAAATAGGATAGCATTATGCCAGGATGGGTAGGCAAGCCCACCCGCAGTCACCACTACCATTTCACACGAACTGGTACAAACCGGCTGAATATTACCTCTGCTCTACATTAGGAGCTTGAGTAGACCACATCTGCATTCCTGGTAATTTCAAATTGTATTTTTCACACATCTTTGTTTTTTTAAAGATACATTTGATTGCTAAACTGTTATTTTCTGATGCTATTTTTATGCATATCATTGATGCTATAGACTAAAAGAATATTTTTAATTGCTACAATTTTAAATAAGTAAATTAAATTAAAACTGCTAGAAAAGGAGCTTAAAATAGTTAGAAGCTGATTTAAAACAAAAACAATCCCTGACTGCTCCAAGCTGGTTAAACAAAAGAAAATGTTGGGAAAAGAATCTCCAGCATCCAACTCTTCAACAGCAAATTTTCAACTTTTAACGTTTTTTTAAAAAAACTGAATGAGCCTTGACATAGTCCCCTTAAACATCTTTTCCTCAAATTTATTTCCTCCAAGGGATTTTACAAAAGACACACATATTTCACCCTTTTGGTTTTCCTTGTTGTTTAGCATTGTATTATCAGATTTTATGACATCCCCCAAATGAAACAGAAATTCATCTTGATCTTAGATTTAGTTCTTTCCCTTGGACCTTCTTATTATGTTACATTCTTCTAACTTTGTTCTTAAAAGTGTATGAAAGGAAATGGGCAGAAAACATCCTAATATATACTTTTACAACGTTGGGAAGTTCAGATTGATGAAGTGTCCAGGACTCTGTCTCTTAAATTCCCATTTGAGATTTCCAGCCTTAAAAAAACACTGGATTGTTTTCTAGCTACGTTCATGTTATTTGTTTCTCTACAAAAACAATTCTCGTCTATAAAGGCATTTTACTTAAGTAAACAAGTACTAGTCAAATCCCTTCTCTGTCTTTGGGCTGTTACTTTCAGCTTCACACTCCATCTCGCAAAGTTGTGGGTGGTACCATGTGTAGCTACATTTTGTTCTCCTTGGAGAAAAAGGGGACCAAATGCATATTTTCTTTCTTCTTAACATCTTGAAATTCAGACCTTTTCTCACAAAAACCAAAAGAGTGGTATGACATTAATTCCTGTCCTTTAAAATATGAAATCTCATCTTAAATACAAAATGTTAATGAAAGAAAAGTATTTAACTTACTTACTTACTTACTTACTTACTTACTTACTTACTTACTTATTTATTTATCTATGCTGCTCAGTTCCTGTAGGTTCTGAGTGGTTAGCAAACACCAACATGATGCAAAACTAGAAGCACCAATCACATCAAACATACTGAACCAAAGGACCTTAGTAGGGCCATCCAGGGGGTTAGTCTAAGCTTTCACATCCCCAATTACTTTTCCAGAAATCCAAATTTTTATGCCATTAGGAAGGCCTATAAGATGGAGAAGGATGAATATCTGAGGGCAGTGATTGCAGAGAAGGACCACAACCAACAAGAAGCTTTGCTCTCAAGGTTCCAATCAATGATGCTCTTATAAGGATTTTCAGCAAAAGCACATGGATGTTTAATATGAAATTATTCATGGCAATGTTATGAAGGCCAAATCAGCCATCAGTTATGGCTGATTTGGCTAGAAGCTCTGATCTAATCCTGCTGGCTACTCCACCTGAAGAAACATGGGTATGCCCTTAACATTGACCTCATAGGCTGTCTGGGTAGTCGTCTGCCTGGATATTCAGAATGTGTTATATCTGTGATCTTTGACTGAAAATCAGGACAAAATGTTTTCTGCAAGGTGAAGGAATTAATTTTAGCAACTTAGTGCAGAAAACACAGAACTTTATTTATTTTTATTTTTTTTTAGTTTGTCAAACATGTACGAGATAACAGGAATAAGTATAAACATGGATATTAATATAGAAAATGGGTGCAAATAAATGGGGGCAGTAGGACAGGGATGGAAAGCATGCTGGTGCGCTTATGCACGCCCCTTACAGACCTCTTAGGAATGGGGTGAGGTCAACAGTAGACAGTTTAAGTTATTGTGGGGGGGGGGTGTTTGAGAATGTAACAACAGAGTCAGGTAGTGTATTCCAGGCATTGACCCCTCTGTTGCTGAAGTTGTATTTTCTGCAATTGAGTTTGTATCTATTGTGTGCTCGTGTATTATTGCGGTTGAAGCTGAAGTAATCATTGACAGGTAGCACATTTTAGTGGATAATTTTGTGTACTACGCTTAGGTCGGACCATAGGTGGCGTAGTTCTAGGTCAGTGACGGTTAACCTTTTCACTGTCGTGTACCAAAAGCAGGGAGATTGCAGGGGAGTCGCGCATGTGTGTGCCCATACCCATAATTGAATGCCCCCCACACCCTACACCCCCTGTGCATGTGCACATGGCCCACTCCCTGTGCTTCCCCCACTTTTGGCACATGACGGCAAAAAGGTTACTGGTGGGCCCAGTAGGCCCGTTTTTCACCCTCCCCAGGCTCCAGAGGCTTTTTTGGAGCCTGGGGAAGGCAAAAACAGCCTTCCCCATTCCCCTGGAGGCCCTTTGAAGGCCGGAAACAGCCAATTTCCTGACTTCCGGTGGGCCCAGAAGGCCCAAAAATCAGCTGGCCGGTGCATGCATGTGCACTAGAGCTGACCTAAGGTAACACTCACATGTCCACAGATATGGCTCTGTGTGCCACCTGTGGCATGCGTGCCATAGGTTCGCCATCACAGTTCTAGGTTGTCCAAGCCTAAAATTTCAAGCCTGGTGGCATAAGGTATTTTGTTGCGAGCAGAGGAGTGGAGTACTCTTCTTGTGAAATATCTCTGGACTGGCTCAATTGTATTAACATTTGATATACAGTGTGGATTCCAGACAGACAAATTGTATTCAAGAATTGGTCTAGCAAAGGTTTTGTATGCCCAAGTTTGCAGTACAATGTTACCGGAGAAGAAGTTTCACAAGATTAGGTTTACAACTCTTAATGCCTTTTTGGTAATGTTGTTACAGTGAGCTCTGGCGCTTAGATTAATGCATGAGTGGAATGAAGAGATAGATATGAGGATGACAAACAGGTTAAACAGAGTCTTTTTCTTTGGCATCATTAACTATACTATTATGTCTTCATTTACATTGGAGCCAGTGTTGACTCCTGGCAACTGCCTGGACTGGACAGATTTCTGAAATTTTGTTAGCAACTTTTTGGGAACTGCTTGTTTCCTAGGTCTGAGAGGGAGTGACTTGGCCAAAGTAACCCAGCTGCTTTCATGCTTAAGGAGGGACTTAAATTTACAGATTCCTGGTTTTCTAGCCTTATGCATTTAACCACTACACCAAATTCTTCCATTATATTATTAAGAAGCACCAAAGGGGATTCTTGTTCGTTTTTAAAACCATTCAATCTTTTAATAGATTAAAAAAACCAAAGTTATTTTAGTCATGTTGTGTTATGTTTCTGTTACCTTTATATTCCATCTTTCCCCTGGGACCTTAAGGCAGTTTTCATGGGGAGCCCTCTTTTTTTTTTTTTTGTCCCCATAACAATAATTCAGTGAGGATTAAGCAAGAAAGGATATCTTTAATTACATAATACGAAATAATTTAAACCATGAGTCTCTTTATAGTCTCTAGTCTAAATGAGAAGGTTCCACGGTACTTTCTAAAAAAATATGAAGACATTATTGGGAACTGAATGATGTTTTCACAGATATGGCCTGGCTTCCGATCTAGAATCTGCAAAACCCAACATCAACATGTAATATCTGAGATTAACTGCCAAGGATCAGCAGCCTACTCCCTCTTATTTTTAATATTCCATGTTGACATCATCTTATTTTCAACAATGTCCAGAGGGAGCCTCTTGTAGCATTGCTTTTTGCAAAGAAGTCCAAAGCATAGCTTTTCAGATAGTACTGGAAAATGTCTCTCACCATTGACCAAGTTGGCTAGACATGGTAGGAATTAGCATTGGAAAGGCACCCAACACTACACCCCCCCCCCCATGTTTAAAAAAACTTCCTGCATTGCTAAGCTGGAATAATTCTCCTTTCAGAGTAAATAACACTATCCGTGTTAATATATTAAGCTGCCTTGTATTGAATCAGAGCATTGCTTTGGCTGTCCTAGGACTGACTTTGTCAATCCTGAAGTATCACATGAAAACATCTACTCTTCCTCTGAGCTATGACACCAGCCTCTTTTCTCCAACAAGTTAGCAATAAGGACCTAAAACTCAAGCCTGTTTATTAAATCCAAGGTAATACTTTACAAAAGAATACATTGCAACTTGCTTAGCACAGCATAGTACAAGATGAAAAGAAAGTGGAGGTGAGTGTGGTTTTTTAAATTTTTTTTTTAGAAGTTTTATTTCTCAATTGCCAGCTGCTAATACTTGCTGTTCCTTGCCCTTCTGAATCTATTTCATAACATATCAACAGGCACATAAGGGATTTGGGTTTATTTTTTTTGCTAGTGTGGGATAAATGAACAGCCCCTCCCCATCGCATTTCTGACATGGTGCCAAATACCTATGAGCAAGAAGCTTAAGAATAGTGTGTTTCAATAAATCTTGAAGTTGGTCCGAGATTGATCGTTCTGATATTGTCATCCATTACTGTATTCAAAGGAGCTGCCTGCATGAAAGTTGATAGAGGGCAATCAAACCTTTGGCACTGCTCAAAATTATATCATTAGGTGTCTGCCTATGGGCTGACTTGTTCTCAAGCCCCCAAAACTAAACACAGCTGAGATCTAAATCCCCTGACAAATGAAGGAAATGTGCAGGGATCATGAATAACACATGGCAAATGGAATTTCTAAACATCACTCTGCCATGTGGCATACACCTGATAAATGACTGTCTGCAAGAGCACTGTTGAAAAGATACTGGACACTGGCCGAATGTCTTTCCAATAGAAGAAAAGAAAGAAGCACGTTAAGAGAGAATTATAACACACATTTTAAAATTAATAATTACACACACACACACACACACACACACACACACACAGAGGGAAGGAGGGAGGGAGGGACATTTCCATGTCCACTTTTCTTCATCTGGTAAAATTTGGCATGAATGAATGAGACCAGCCTTGGTTAACACATCAGGCGGGCACTAGATGGCTGGAATGGCTTTGAGTTACAGTTCGTTTCCCTAAACACGCGGAGGATATCAGATTGAAGGAAATGAGTGTAGGGTAATATAACGAATGGCAGAGCTTTGGACTCTTTCTGTATCTTCCATACATATTCTCCTATCAAATCTGGGCCAAAGGTACACACAAAATTTATCTGCGCAAATTAAAACAAAAACATGCCAGTTGACATACCCTGGCAGACACATATCCTGCACAATTTGCATTGTTGCAATTAAATCGCTAGAAGGACTTGCTCTTGTGCCTGTTATATCAGTCATTACAATTTTTTAAAATCTCTTTTGAAATCGTTGACACAGATGTCTAAAGATTGAATCGTGGCAATTGGACCAACTTTTGTTAATCTGAGATGTTTCGTTGCTCATCCAAGTAACTTCATCAGTCAGAGCAAAATTAGTTAGGCAGAGAGTTGTTGGAATGTACCAATTCTTGCCACACCAATTTCAGGGTTTCCCCCCAAAATGGCTTGCAATATGTCAATGAAGTCTCAATCACCCAGACCAAAGGTATTAAAAGGTTGAATCATTGCAACTGGAGCAAGCTCTGTTAATCTGAGATGTTCCACGATGATCTACTCTCATTCTAAAATCAACAAAAAAGAATGCATTTTCTTGTTTTAGTATATTTCAAAAGTATATGAAGGAGTGGGGGGATCCTGCTAGCAAGGAATGGCCTATATTATTACCTATAAGAGAACCAGTTGTGGTCATGTGTTACTTTTTTCACCTATCATGTTTCCCTAGTTTAATTGATGAGGATCAATCAGTATAGAGTAGACAACCCAGCTAGAAAACTACCAGATTTCTTAGATAGCAAATATTCCTAGAAATGTGGCATGCATGTTTCATGTAACAGCCAACTAGACTCTATGATAGCATCCTTGGGCTGCTAGGTTTAGGATGATTAGAGGGATGGGTTCTAAATTTTTTTACTACCGGTTCTGTGGGCGCGGCTTATTTTGTGGGTGTGGCTTGATGGTCATGTGACAGTGGGCGTGGCTTGATGGTCATGTGACTGGGCAGGCGTGGCCAACTCAATGTCACTCACATCAAGTGGTGCCTCACCTGGCCCCCTCTCCCAGTCATTCTTTGTCACACCCAGCCTCAACGTATCTATAGTTCTGTAAAAATGTTGTTCACCTTTTTTCAACTTTATTATCTACATACTATAGAAGCACTTTCATGGACCACTGAAAGGAGGAAATGGCTCACATGCTTTGCCCAAGAGTGTGATAGGCAACAGGCTTTTAAAGGGCTGCCAGAAAGAAGGGGGGGGGCAATGTATTTTCCAAAGCACCAGAAGGCGAAACAAGAAGCAATGGATGGAAACTGAACAAAGAGAGAAGCAACCTAAAACTAAGGAGAAACTTCCTGACAGTGTGAACCAATATAGGTGCAGAAATATTTCAATCATAATTTCACATATAAATTTAATTTAATTTAATTTAATTTATCACATTTATATGCCGCCCAACTCCCGACAGCCGACCCTGGGTGGCTTACAACAAAAATAATGCGAACAATGAACATAAAAATTATTTAAAAACATTATAAAAACATTAAAAGCCCATGCACACTATTCATGGCTGGATCTCGCAAGATTGCAACAGCGAGATCAATGGCCCCAGGCCTGCGGGAAAAGCCAGGTCTTCACCAACATAAAATACCCATTTATGTAATACAACCTCCCTATTGTTCAAAACAGTCATTAGTGTTATGGCTGATGTTTGATAGCAAGCCTAAAAATCAAAGATTACAAGAGTGCTTCTTTCTCTGTATGTATACAAAACATCACATACCAGGAATTGCATATTAAGATGGAGTTATGCAGTGGTGGATTTCAAAATTTTTTACTACTGGTTCTGTGGGTGTGGCTTGGTGGGCATGGCGTGACAGAGGAAGGTTACTGCAAAATCCCCATTCCCTCCCCACCCCACTAACCTGCTCTGGGAAGGAATCAATCTCCGCCCTCTTCATTTCCCCAAGTAAAATATTACTCATAAGAAAAGCAAGGAAAAATCAAGCTGCTAAGAAGGAACCTGCTTGATACTCATTTCACATTACTGCCAGCAGCATAAAGGAAACTTTGTAAGAAGAAAACAGCTACCGGTGCTTAGAGATAATACAAAGTGGAACCTGGAAGTTCTGCTCCATTTAGAAGCAGGCAGAAAACTCATTCAAGACAGGATATTTCACAATGGAAATCGCCCAAACCTTTTTAGAAACACAAAGCCCACATTGCACAAACCCCAAAACTTCAAAAAGGTAAAACCATATAAGAATCCCTCCTCTTATCCAGTTTGTCATTCAGCTGACCCAGAAATGAACTGCTGAATGTCACTTCGCTTCTGCAAGCAAAAACTTCCTTCCAGCAGCTGCTTCTTGGCTTGTCAATTTAAAGCGACTGCATCTTTTTTTTCCCCTTCTTCTTTGCCAAGTGATCTCCTGGCTGAGAAGTGATCAGTTGGGAGGCTTCTCAATTTAAAGTGACGGTGTCTTGTCTTTAGTTTTTTTCTCTTCTTTGTCAAGTGAGCCCTGATTTTTCCTTCTAGCCGATCAGCTGGGAGTCGGGAGGCAGCGAATAGATTGGGGGCAGGGCCAGACAGAGATGGTATTTACTGGTTTTCTGAACTACTCAAAATTTCCACTACTAATTTTTGCGAACTGGGGAGAACCGGTAGCAACCCACCACTGGATGATAAGGATTATATAGGTCTGTGATGGCTAACCTTTTTGCCGTCACGTGCCAAAAGCGGGGGGAGCGTGGCGGGTCATAGGTACGGTTGCCCACATCCATAATTCAATGTGCCCACCCTCCCGCGCATGCATACATGACCCCCTCACACTTCGCCCTACTTTTGGCACGGGATGGCATGGTGGGCCCAGTAGGTCCATTTCCCCCCCCTCCTCAGGCTCCAGAGTCTTTCTAGGAGCCTGGGGAGGGCAAAAACAGCCTTCCCCGTCCCCCTGGAGGCCTTCCGGAGGCTGGAAACAGCCAGTTTCCTGACTTCTGATGGGACCGGAAGGCCTGAAAATCAGTTGGCCAGTGCGCGCATGCACGCTGGAGCTGAGCTAGGGCAACACTCGCGTGCCCACCAATATGGCTCCGCGTGCCACCTATGGCACGGGTGCCACAGGTGGCACGCGGATATAGGTGGTCCTTAATTTACTTGGTACCAGATGCTTGATAACCATTCAAAGTTATGACAGACCCCAAGAAAGATACTTACAACTTGGGCCATCCCCTCATGGTCATGTGATTGCATTTGGGTGCTTGGTACCAGCCTGCATTTATGGCCATTTGCAGTGTCCCATTGATTTGCAACATTTTTTTTTTTTTTTGCTGGAAACTATTTCCAGCTTCTGGCAAAAAAAAAGGAGACACCCATTGTGGACAATGGGTTCGTTCACTTAACAATCACCACAGAAAAATACAAAATTGGTTCGGCACAAGATGACCTGTTTAATGACCAGCAGGATTTACGACTGTGATACCCAGGCTCAATTATGGCCGCAAGTCAAGGACTACCTATAATTTCCAGCATTCTTAGCAATAGCCACACTGGGAGCTATAATCTCAGTGCAAATGAGCTATAATCTCAATGAAAAGAGCTGAGATGGCGCAGTGGTTAGAGTGCAGTACTGCAGCTACTTCAGCTGACTGCTAGTTCAGCAGATCAGCGGATCAAATCTCACCGGCTCAAGGTTGACTCAGCCTTCCATCCTTTTACCCACCTTCATCGAGGTGGGTAAAATGAGGACCCAGATTGATGGGGGCAATATGCTATTTAGTATACTGTCTTTGGTGTAAGCCGCCCAGAGTCTTCGGAGAGTGGGCGGCATAGAAATATGACTAATTAAATAAATAAATAAATAAACAAACAAACCCATTTGCACGAGAGTAGGGAAAAGTCACTGTAAGAAACTTCAGATTGGTCCCTGCATTTCTTTTCAGCTTGCTGCTGCTTTTGTCCAATAATCACACCTTCTGAACAGGAAGTACCTATGCTAAACACACCACCCGTCTATTGGAAGATTACAGAAATATTCAAGGATCACAGGAAAGTTTTCCTTCTGCTGCTCACTTGTTCCAAGACGTGGTTGCTATTAAGGAGATAAGCTTTTGGAAGCAGCCGAATATTCCCAGCTGTTGTATGACTAGCCTTCTATAACAGCAGCAGCAGCAGCAGCAGCAGGTTCTCATCGCTAGACAGCAGAGCAACTCAGAGCACCCACAGGCATGGCAATGTCGGGAAGAGCATATGTTCCCTGTACACAGTAGCCAAAAGCAAGAGACAGCAATTAGCACCAGCTGAATGAAAATGAATGGTCATATACATAACCTTAATAAAAATGTCATAGATGCGGGGGGGGGGGCAGGGGGGGGCTGGGGGAATCCCTACCATGTTGGATCCTTCTTCTTGGTAAGAAAAACGTGGCTGGTTCTCTGCTTGTTCATTCACATTACCAATAATATAAAAACTGTATCTCTCTCTCTCTCTCTCTCTCTCTCTCTCTCTCTCTCTCTCTCTCTCATCTAACTATCATCTATATCATCTCTCTCTCTCATCTCTCTCATCTATTTCTCATCTCTCACCTCTATAATCTAAATCTATCTATCTTCATCATCTTCATATCTATCTATCTATCTATCTATCTATCTATCTATCTATCTATCTATCATCTATATCATCTCTCTCATCTCTCATCTATTTCTCATCTATCTCTCATCTTTATAATCTATATCTATCTTCATCATCTATCTATCTATCTATCTATCTATCTATCTATCTATCTATCTCTATATCATCTCTCTCATCTCTCATCTATTTCTCATCTATCTCTCATCTTTATAATCTATATCTATCTTCATCATCTTCCTATCTATCTATCTATCTATCTATCTATCTATCTATCTATCTATCTATCTATCTATCTATCTTCTATATCATCTCTCTCTCATCTCCCATCTATTCTCATCTATCTCTCATTTCTATCATCTCTCATCTATCTATCTTTATGATGATGATAAATGATAGATGATCATCTATCATCTATCTATCTATCTATCTATCTATCTATCTATCTATCTATCTATCTATCTATCTTCTTCAATATCATCTCTCTCTCATCTCCCATCTATTTCTCATCTATCTCTCATCTCTATAATCTATCATCTATCTATCTTTATCATCATCATCATTCCTATCTGTCTGTCTGTCTGTCTGTCTATCATCTATATCATTTCTCTCATCTCTCTTATCTCTCATCTATCTCTCATCTCTATCATCTATCATCTACTTCATCATCATCATCATTATCTCTCTTTCTCATCTCTCTTATCTCTTTCTCATCTATCTCTCATCTCTATAATCTATCACCTATCTACTTCATCATCATCATTATCTCCCTCTCTCTCTCTCACCTATTTCTCATCTATCTCTCATCTCTATAATCTACCATCTATGTATCTTCTTCATCATCATTATCATTCCAATCTATCTATCTATCATCTATCTCTATTGCAACCATCTATCATCTCTCCCCCCCTCCCACCATCTCCTTGAGGGACCATGATATTCTATATAATATAACTAACAATTCTTTTGTCCATCCAGGCATCATCAGTCTACATGTGTGTCCTTCTTTTACATTCCAGGCCTCTGATTTCATTGTTAAATTATTAACTAGGCTCACCGGCAAATGCAACATTTCTCATTCACAAGTTGGGATCTTATATATACTTTTTCCTTCAAAGGTCAATCATTTCTAGTGATGTAGCCAAGAGGAGGATATTGTTGTCATCATGGCAGATGTCTTCATTCATTTTGGCAGTTCCAAAGAAATGACAGAAATCTTGAACACCACCAGCTATGGAAATGAAGGGGGCGGGGGAGGGAATTTTGCTATGAAAGCAGGGTGATGACAAAGTGCAACTGAACCCAAAGATTATGCTGATGATCCAATATCAATATAAGCCAATATTGATGAACCATTCTTTATATGATGGGAGGGGCTAGCTCATTAAAGCTATTTTTGCAAAACATCTCTCATTCAGCCTCTAGTGCAGTGTTTCTCAACTTTGGCAGGCAGCCTAACTGGGGAATTCTGGGAGTTGAAATCCATACATTTTCAAGTTGCCAAGGCTGAGAATCACTGCTTTAGTGTCTTTAAGCAGGACTGAGAAAACTCTAAGTTGAAGATCTGGAACTGTTGCTTTTCAGCATTGGCAGCAGCCAATATTGAAAAGCAGCATAATTTCTATATTTCCATTAAGGAGAGTCCACCCCAGTGCTAACTCTAAAGGTAATGTCTCTATTGCATTTGGGCTTTGCAATTTCCAAGAATCTGTGATATCATAGCTGAGAAAAGGAAAAAGTCTAGCTAGATGACGCATGAATTGGAATAACAAGGTTATGAGAGAAAAGACAGAATAATCCCAAGCGTATCTTCAATAATGCCTACCACTTTAAAAAATTAAATCAATTTACCATCTGATAAAAAGTTTAAGTTTTTAAAATGTGTAATTGTATCTTCATATTGTTAAGATTTTGTTTGTAAACCCATATTTGCTTTAGAGTTACATTTGTGCCTTCCATATCCAAAATGGATGTATTAATGCAATGAATAATACTTGAAGTCAGGGTTGCTGATAGCACAGAAGTGCCCTTGTGTGGAATTCCACAGCATATCCCTCTGCAAAATATTTTTTTTCATTTTTGAAATTTTTAAAAATATAATTATATAGCATGTTTGGTTAGCGGCATAGGTTCTGCTCCTGTTTTGGCAGCCAAGTATGTATGATGTATCTTCTCTGTAATTTTTATTTGCAACTGGCACCTCATCTTATGCAATGCTGTTGTGGAGCACACAATTTCCACACTGGGTTGTAGGGGCCTGGCTGAAGGATAATGAAAGCCATTACAACCATCAAAACAAAACAGTCAAGTCCCATACTTTAAGATGGAGAAGATGGCTGAAAGCAGGGAATGAGGGGGTGTAGGAAAAAGACATATTTATTTATTTATTTATTTATTTATTTATTTAATTAATTAATTAAATTTATATACCACCCTACTTCCGAAGGACTGAGGGCGGTGAACTGTCAGATAAAGTGCATATAATACAATGTTAAAAAAACATTTAGAATATAATAAATATTTTGGCCCAATAACTTAAAACACCCAATTTAGGATAGATTTGAAACAGTTTAAAAAGGGAAGATTAGGCCAGGCCCGCCTGTTTAAATAAGAATGTTTTAAGGGCACGGCGGAAAGTGCGCAGATCCATGATCCTCCGTAATTCCGGTGGGAACTCGTTCCAGATGGTAGGTATCCCCACAGAGAAGGCTCTCCCCCTGGGGGCCACCAGTCGACATATAATAGCTCTTGATTCTGAAGATTATTTTTAAAGGACAACCGTGTATTTAAATAGATGAAATATCAAATATACTACAAACCCCAGGATGCAGTTATAAACATATTCTACAGGGGGTTCTATCGGTGGTGAAATCCAATTTTTTTTTACTACCTGTGGGCATGGCGGGTGTGGCTTGGTGGGCATGGCAGGGGAAGGATACTACAAATCTCCATTCTCACCTCCCGCCAGGGGAAGAATACTGCAAAATCTCCATTCCTACCCTACTCCAAGGGAAGATATTGCAAAATCTCCATTCCCACCCCACTCAGGGGCCAACCAGAAGTGGTATTTGCCAGTTCTCCAAACTGCTCAAAATTTCCGCTACCGATTCTCCAGAACCGGTAGCGGAATTCTACCGGTTCTGCTGGATTGCACCCCTGGGTTCTATATTGCTGAAGATGGGAACATTTGTTCCACAATTATCTGGTCTTTTGAGTGTGCAGTCTAATCAGGTCTGGAGAATTGACTTCATCCAAAACCAGTAGATATATCTTGTCCTATATGTGTTTCTAGCAAGACTGAAGTGGAGCCCTGTCCAAAACTTCTACTGCTGCTGCAGTACTTTCAACTAACTCTTTACAGTAGCCTAGGAAAACATGTATTCTTTTCTCAGAGAACACGGAGCCAAAATAGAAGCCAAGTAACTCTCCGTCTTCATTAGTATCCATTAGTGTTTTACCTACTTCATACTTTTTTGTCATCCTCAATCTCCTTTGTCACTCTTCACTTTAAATACACTACAATGAAAGTCACAAAACCTGCCTTTTAGGCCAACTCAGCTTTTCAGAATTAAAATACTTTATAAGTTTGCACTCTTCTTCAAATGTACCCAAATAATTGTATCTCCAAGTTAGCTCATAGAATCTTTTTCTTGTTTACTAATTGCTCAGTGGCATATAGTGCTGGGCTGCTAACTGTTTAAGAACTGATTCTGCTGGCTCCATTGCCATGCTGTGACTTGCTGGTAGCTGCAGAACATCTGATTAGTCTGCTGGGCATCAAGGCTCACCTCTGATGTCAAATGGCTTGCAAATTTCATAAAATTTAATTCTCATGAGTTGGTGCGAGTCTGCTGCAACACTCCAGTGGCTATAACATTCAGCTAAAGAATGGCATTAAGGAAATCAACCCCAAATGGTCATCGGAAAAGATCATGATGGGAAAGATTGAAGGCAAAAGGATAAGGATGAGATGGTTAGATGATCATATTGTCGTAATGAAGATGAATCTGAGCAAACTCCAACGCAATGGAGGACAGGGAGACCTGTTGTGCTATGGTCCATGGGGTCATGAAAAGTCAGATATGACTTAGGGACTGAACAACAACAAAGAGTGGCATTACTTTTCTCTTCCTTAGAGTGTTAGAAAAATTCACTAGGAACATTATCAACAGCATTACCAGATTTCTGATCAAGGGAGACATTGTAGTAATATTTTACTATTTTACTAACAATAGAAAAATGAGAAAATTGGAAAAAACTTTCCAATATTAAAACTTTCCAATAGTAATATTTTACTATTTTACCAGATTTCTGATCAAGGGGGTACATTGATCAAAACATTGTAGTAATATTTTCCTCTAGGGCTTGGAACTGAGGGCCACTACAGAAAAACAGCTAATAGAGATGGAAACACGAAGGACTGAATGCCACCATATATAACTCTGCCAAGAATACAGGAAAATCAGAAAAAAGGATGGGATTTGGGAGTAATGTTTATTCAAACATGCTGTCTTCTATTTGTGCTCTTAAGTGATACTGTCTAGGACTAACTATTGTTAGTCCTAGTCGAATGTTACATTCCCATGCTCTAATTGTTAGTGGTCTGTACCAAGATGATGCTTTCCTTTACACAGTGCTCCATTAATTTCAAAATACATGATGAGATTCTAAATTCTTGAAAGAATCTTTCATCCAGAATATACTCACATCCCTCATTCTTACAGAACAGCTCATCTCTGATGGATCCTGGAGGAAAAAATAAATAAATCTGATTTTAGCCTTGGTTTATTTAACCATAACAATAAAGACTCTATATACATTATACATTTGCTAAGCCAAACAGATTTGGTAGGATCCAAGCAAGTGGGATGCTAGTTGCAAATGATGATATGCAGGTCAACAGATGTTCTTGTGTTGACCTCACCAGATAAAGAAAAGGATGCAGCTAAAAAGAACAGAAAATGTACATAACTCTTTTTGGTCATTTCTAGAACCAGAGAGAGGGACACACACATTTCTGCTCCCTTTTATACTTTCTAAATTTCATGACAATCTAGCCTAAATTTTGCATGTCCATTTTAACAAACAGTGATATTAGAAATGGTGTTTATTTTATAGCCTAGAAACTCCATCTTAAATGTTAGCGTAAGTTTATATGACAGTTCTATTAAATATAAAATAGGCCCATTACAGAGAAAACCCTTTCTGCCTGCTTTTATCTGTGACTAAATGGCAGAGGCAGCCCTGCAACTCTTCAAGTAAGACATTTTTAGAACTCTATTTATATTACAGCCATAACAAACTCGCAACTAGAAAATTATAATGGGCACAAACAGCTAATAAAAAAGAGATTGTTGAGAAATACTTCTTAATAGCAACTTACAAGCAATTCTGATAAAATAGAGACCCTCTCTCTCTGCTTGGAAAAAGGCCACTGCTGTAACCAGAGCCACTTGGTAATAGGTAGGCCTGTCTAGCTTTTCATTTTCTAAGGTTATTCTTGCCAAGCCATTGTGAGTAGTGGGCATTGTTTCCTTTCTTCTTCATGTGATGACCTCAAAAGTAAACTTTTGATAATTACTGTATCTCTCCCAAATTCAAAGATGAATGGCTTGCGGCCCTCCAGTCAGCAACTTTTGGAGAGTCCCAGGGCCATAATTTCCATTTTTAGAGGAAATGGAACTAAACAAATGACAGGAACTTCACTGGTGCTTGTGGACCACAGATTCTTTTCTTCCTCTGATTATATCACTGAACTCCTTTATGATTTACTTCAGTGGCTTCTAGTGAACTTTTGAAGATACTGAACTGAAGATTAGAGGTGTTTCTCCCAATGATATTGAATTGATGGTGGCTTGATAGGAATCCTTATTATACTGGTGCAGCTGTGGTTTATATTGCTAGAGTTCAAGGATTTTACAGAAATTTCCAGATTTTTTTCTTAAGTAAATGATGTCCCAGAAAATGTTGGAAATTTTTGGGAGAAATTTCCCAAATAACCTCCCCAAAGAACGTCCCCAAATAAATAAGAAGAGGTAGTACAACCTTTGCTAGAAAGTTTTTTCCAATTTTCTCATGTTTATATAATCAGTATATTTCCTCATTGTAGCCATCAGGTTATTAATAAGTTCCTCCTTTTTTTGAGAAAATTTTCCAGTTCTCTTGCTTCCTCCATCTTTTTGGTGTGTTTGTCTTCCTCTGTTTGCTACCCTGCAAACAGTTGACTTGCTGAGGTTTTCCAGTGGCAGAGATATCAGATGGTTCTTGTGAGTCTCCTAATAGGATTTCTCCCTCTTTTCCTTAATGTTGGACCTTGTCAAAAAATAGGTCCCCTCTCATAGCAAAGACTTGTGATCCAAAGATACTCTTGTAGTTTGAGGTATCTCATCAAAGGATAGCAGCTTGTAAATCGTGGGATTCATATCATCAGGAGATCTCAATGTCAACTCAGCAGAAAACTGTGGAGGGCATATACTGACTGTACTATGTATTGCTAAGAAGGCTGTGTGTCTGCCAGATAGACAGAAGAATGTGTAAATTAAGGGAAGTGAGTGTCACTTTGCCATTGCTATGCAATGATTGGTGTTTTGAAGGACATTATCTGTGCATAGTTGAATAATAATCAGGGATGCTGGAAAACACATTGTCTTAGACTGGTATCACTTCATTATATATTTTGTCTGAGAATACATATCAGCCTTCCCTAATCTGGCGCTTTATAAAGGAACTGGGTTTCATTCATATTCAACTTAATTGGAGAGCATCATGCGAAAAAAGGCAGCTACATCAGATCTCAGTGCTTGAGCTTGCTAGCCCAGAAAAACCACAGAAATATATAGGAAGGAGAGATGTCCCAACTAGAATTAATCTGCCAGTTCCAAATAAACAGGAAATCAATTGATGCTACTAAAAATGTTCATAAGGTATGCTAGTGCAAAATAGCCTTTGATTTCACATTTGCCTCATTTTTAGAATGAGGGCTTTAATCAAGGTAAATGTTTATCCTGGTGAGACATCAAAGGCAGTGGTTTTAAATGGGACCCTCAGAACACTTTACAAAGTCTCACTACATCAGTTATCACTAACCATCTGTGAGTCTGGTGTTCTACCAACAAAAATATAACCTGATGAATAATTGAATTGTCCACATTTGAAGTGAAAGATGAATCAGAAGTCTGAAAGCAAGCCAAGGTAATGTGTTACAGGGTACTTGTGGCTGAATCAATGACTGTTTATTAAATGTGTAGATTAAAAAATTAAAACTACAATATTCAACTTCAGATTCAAAAGTGCATTTGTCATTCCATAAGAATACACACACACACACACATACTGTATATATGCATGGTTTCATAGGTATTTATGAGAAACTCAAGCAAAGTTTGGTTTGAGTTTACTGTAAGCACTGCATTTAATCAATACAAACTAATCATGTGGAACAAGGACATTTCCTATGGAGAAATATCCATCAAACCATGTGAATTACATTTTCTAGGATGAAAGTGAATGGTTTCCTTCTCATTCACCCAGTACGCTCAACTGATTTACTAAGCAGTGATTTTTGTGCAATGACAGGGGGAGTATAGAACATACCTGTAGGGCTAGGGAATGGTCATGGGATCAAAGCACTGTAAGGGTTGAACAGGCAATCATTCTAAGTATATATATTTTTTCCGAAGAAACACAATATGATTAAATTACATTGAAAACACATCTAAGTATTCTGGAAGGTTACACCAGCAGATCTGGCATGATAAGAAAGTCGGTCATTTTGTGTATATATAAAAAGGGGTGGAGGGAAGGAATGGTTAGATCTAGATTTTCTATAAAAGCTGCTGTATTTAAACAAAGGCTACATCTGCACAGCTCTTCTTGCTCACCCATCCCATTAGGCATGTAAAAGAATTCCACCATAAATTCCACTGGAAACAAGGTTGGGTGTTCCATTTCCACTGGACTTTGCGAAGGAGTGAATGTTAGCATCCCACAAAGTCTGCTGGAGTTCATCATTCCCAGATCAAAAATTTATCCCCTCCCCTTGAATATGATCTCAGTGAATCTTGCGTGCAACCTTCAATATTTATCAAGAGGGTACGAGGTCTCCCATCTGGAGCTTCAACTTGATACAAAACTCAGTTTTGTATACAGTTCCATAATACAAAAACTCTCAGTCAACTCCCTATTTGCTGAGGAGGAGTCCTCACAATGAAACCTTCACCTAATGGGCAATCCACAAGCTAAGGCAGGTTGGAAATGACCCAGTGTGTTCCATCATGAATGCAGTGTTTTTATGAGGGAATAGAAGACTTCTCATTCAGGCAATCTATGGTGCATGGAGAACAAGGATTGGGTGATATGATCAAGGATGGAAACCTTAGCTGCAGCTGGCCAACAGGTTTGGTCTGGGGCTGTGCCTTTCTGTCCAGTCCTTGGACTCTGAATATATTCTGCAATTTGGATGTGAGAGATACCAGAACCCAGTTTCTGCAGATATTTCCTTTTTTAAATTGATTGCTTGAGTGATCAATATAGATAATGCAAACTAAGTAGCCCAGCCTTGAATTAATGTAATTGAAAGAACATAGCTCTTGTGCTTCTGTAGCATGTAATGTCCTTCTTAATGGCTACTGTTCTCAGGCAAATCTGACCCCTCAGTTTCTCTCATGTGATTTTTTTTTCATAATCAGTAAAGTGATTTCTATTTATTTGATGAATCCACCCAATGACTAAATGGCAGTCCTCAAAGAGTTGAAAATACTCATTCTTTACTGTCCTCTAGTGGTCAGTTGTTTGGTGAGCATTATGGAGCAGTTGAGAGAAACACTCTGCCTACAAGTAGTAGCTGTTAGGTCAATTGGTTGACAGGTTTTTGATGAGTGGGGGCACAAAAATTGAATTTGGTGGAACATCCAGACCTTGTAAACACTACCCCAGTTCAAATTTGGCATGTAAAGAACATCCTGTCCCCCCTCCCCCATCACTGCTTCTTGCCCTCACCATATTTGATGGTGAAAGTGGCAGAGTCTGCCATTGTCTCCTTCCAACTCAAGTGACAGGAAAATGATAACACTGTGGTCCATTCATTCATTCATTCATTCATTTCATTCATTCATTCATTCATTTCATTCATTCAGTTTCTATAGATTCCCATCTCAATTAATGACTCTGAGCAGTTTATAGTTCCAAATCTATAAAAATAACAATATAAAATAATAAAATAAATTTAAAACAATATTTAAATAATAAACAATAATTAAAACAATAAAAATATCCAGCCAGCACCTGAGATAGTTTATGCTTCCCAACCCCCTGGTCTGAGGTGGGGGGTAGGGATTCAGAGGGCTGGTAAATGTGGTTCATTCAAAACCTTAGCCTTTTACCATGGCCAAAGTAGACAAAATACAGTTGAATACTTTATTGGCCAAGGGTGATTATACACACAAGGAATTTGTCTCCTATGTATAAACTCTTGGTACATGGAAAAGAACAAAAATAATAATCATAATAATGGGTGAAACCCACAAATAATTTTTTTAAAGCAGGTTTCATTCCCAGTGAGATTACGCACTGGAGACAGCACTGTTGCCTCTGCAATTGGATGTTGTGTAGTGAAGCAAATCCTCCCACTTCCAAAGCAGGCGCCATAGCACAATGTTGGAATGCATGCTTCACTCCCGGGGTGGAAGACATTTTGGAAGTGAGGCTACACATCTGCATAACATTTGGATATTCAATACATCGGAAGTTGAAATGGTCTCCTCATGTGTGTGAATGTTCCTGAGAGCAGGAATTGAACCCGAGCAATGATTAGTGAAATAGGCTTTATAACTATAACAAAAAGAAGATTTATTTAGAAGAAGTATGTTTTATGGGTAGGCAAAGCCTAACCCTACCCTTTTACGGATAGGCAAAGACTAGCTTTCCTCTTTCCAATGTTTGGAATTAAAGCCATTATGTCTTGCTAGATCACAGTTGA
This sequence comes from Masticophis lateralis, assembly GCA_030761175.1. Lineage (NCBI taxonomy): Eukaryota > Metazoa > Chordata > Lepidosauria > Squamata > Colubridae > Masticophis > Masticophis lateralis. The sequence goes on from JAUDYJ010000001.1 coordinate 92,157,262, forward strand.
GCAAATGTTTGACTCATTGGTAGGACTAAGATAAATGGACTGTCTGCGCAGAAAGCTCATGTTCATTTCATCACATGTAAGTGAACGAGAGACAGGCATGTTCCTAATTCTGATATAAAAGCAAAAGAAAAGAAGGCTTTTAAAAGTTTTGGACCAATCTCTCCCTCCCAAGCTGCATAGTCCTTTAAAAATAATAATCACTCTTGACAGTCATTTAATAATGGTGAGCACTGTATGGCACTATTATTATGTGTTTCATCTAATGATGAATTTCCCTTTACCCTATGGACAAAGTACAAAGCAGGGAAATTATCGCGGTGATACTTTTAATAACTTCCTGTGGGAATGCAAATGCCATCCGGTGCTGTCTCTACAAAAGAGTTAAATCATGCAATTTCACAGATTAGACAACATAGGGTTACTAATGAGAAACTTCATTTTGGTGATAAAGTCCCCCCCCCCCTTTCTAGAATATTTTGAGAGGCCTGTAACCTTTGGCTGACACCCAAGGAGGCTATTAGTTTAACCATGGGACGCACCAGCAAATATTCACGAGTCAGCAGAACCTCTCTTTTTCGGAAGGCAGTTCGTAACCTTCCCTACAAAGACTTTGAAAACTCAGGAAGAGCCGAGAGAAAGAAGAAAGTACATAGAAAAAAACCCACACATTTGACTTATCAGCTTCTGATAGCTGCTTCGCTTTAGCTTCCAATGTCTTTTCGACAATGTAGGTTTAACTATAGCAGCTCTGCATCCCCTTTAAAATGTCACGCTGCCCTCTGTTCTATAAACATGTATCATCCATCACTAAATATTTAGATCTGAATTGTTGCGGCTGAGTTCTGTGCCAGGGTTTGGGGGATTAATTCTTTTCAAGGTCCTGGTTTGATAGATTCTCCGCTGAAGTAAACATCCGAGGCAAGCATATGCTGAGGCCATAAAACCTAGAAATCCGCTTGGAAGTTTAACAAAGGGGTCATTTGAAGCATGTTATCATAATTTACAGGGAAATTGTCAGGTTTCTTCCCCATGACTCATCAAAGTAGGCTCCTCCCTCTTTGACAAAAGCTATTGCTATGCAAATGATACTATAGAAAGAAATATCTCCACCCCTTCACCCCTGGGGAAACACTGGAAGGTTCTCAAGAACGAGGCATGATGGACTGTTTGCTATCTCACATCTGCCTAATGAACTGAGATGTTTTACAGACACAGGAAAACTATGTCAGGATTTACAGAAGAGGTGACAATGGGAAGTAGTTTTGAGTTAATTTCTATAAAATTAGCTCTCCCCCCTCCCCCGCCCTCAAGAGTGGCAGAACATTTACTTTGGTTTTCAACCTAGGTATCTGATTCTATTGTCATGAAATCATAGGTATTGTGTGTGCATATAGATACACACACCAGGTTCATGTTCTCAAATTGGTATCTTGGTTAAGGAAAAGGAGAAAAGTGGAAATCGTGGTGGGAGGCTGTTCTAAAAGTACATAATGTGAGATGTCAAATGGTCCACGACTCTTAAATCAACTAATAAAATGTCTTTGCTTCATCTCATGTCTACTGAGCTGAGGAACAACCTCTAGGAATATGAGAGGAAAAACTCCTACATTGTACATGATGAAGAACTCATGGGCTCTTTTGATATTCAACAGTAACAAGATTTTTCATTGAATCTATTAAGGTAGCCATCTGATAGTCCTAAGTATGGTTGTCTTGCTGTATCCAAATTCCTAAAACTCCTTGATGGGAAGCTTGCATGGAACCCTATATATACTGGCTTGAGCATTAATATGAATTAAAATACTTCCTAGATAGAATACTAGGAGGTACAATGCAAAAGGATCTAGTCCCTTATCCAGCTCTGGAATCCAAATTAAAGTATTCCAAAAAGTTAATTATCCAATGACCCATGAACATTCAATAAAGGGAACCTCTTGATATTTCATGTCATTGTTGAACTCTTTTTGTCTTTGGAAAGTCCCACTTTCAGTATATGTATTATTTTCTTCAGAAATTTTCCTATATTTTAGCTTCATAGTTGTGCTTCAGCATAGATTGAAAAGTTCCTTGCTTATTTATTTGACCCCTCATTTTTCCCTTGCCTTTAGATGGTTAACAACAGAGAACATCAACCCTCCCCTGGGGGAAAAAAAAACTACCACAAAAACAAAACCATCAAAATGGTATGCTATATGTGACGTACCAAGATCCACTTAAAGTAATTATTTCTCACTGAACTGCAGTGATTAGACTGCCCTAACATTCTGACTCTAATAGTGAGGAAAAGGCAATTTTAAAAGTTTTCCTAGAGGCTAAAATGGTTGGGACTGTTTCTCCCAACCATTTTAACCTCTAGGAAAACCTTTCTCCCAAGATATGGTTCTCCCAAATCTTGGGAGAATTGGGTTTTTTTTCTCTTTCAGTCAGCAGGCACCACAATAGAGTAGGCATATCTCCTGGGCCCCATTAGATGACATTTCTTCACAGAATGAATATACAGCATGCCCACTAATTTTTCTATTGTACATTTTTCTAAAACATCTTATGGTAGAATCCAATGATCCTCTTCTATCTATGATACTTTTTCAAATAATTAAATGGCTGCTGCCCTATATGAGACCTCAAAATTTGTTCCAAAAGTTTTATGACGCATCCAGAGCTGATCATGAGATACTGCAGAAAGAAGGAGAGGAGCTCCAATGCAAATAGTCATCAGGTCATATAATGGTGGATGTGTCAATGTTCTCATAAGCCTTTCCCATGACAAATATTACTACATCTTTCCAATGGTTTGCTGGAATAGTTGCTCTTAACTAAAATCAGTGAGGTTTTTTTTTTACAAAACCCTTAACTTTGGCTGAATTTTGCTCTAAATATGAATGTATAAATGAATAATAGTTCAGAATTTATGATCCTAACACCAGTATTTCATGTGCAAAGATTATTGGGTGTGGACAATTTCTTTTTAAAATAAACCAAGAAAAAAAGAAAGAAACAAAACAGTGCACATTTAATTTGCAAGGTTCTTTGGGTAACGCCGCAGAAAAAAATATAGAACACAATAAAATCCATTCAGATATAATATGCCCGAGTAGTTAAAAGTCTGAACTTTATGAAAATTACAAAGTATTCTTGTAAGTTACAGAAAGAATTAATGGGTAAAAAGATTTGTCCATTTTCATTATGTAACATACTGCTGTTGATAAGAGCTCTCCAAAATTTTTACTGTTAGATAATAAGTTTTGCCTCTAGGTGGGTTTTGAAATTTAGCCAGGGCTTAATCTTCCTGACAGGCTAAAAGCTAAGGGAGTTTCTAAGTTTGCATGTTATTTCAAACATAATACAATCAAATATTTTTGATAAGATACAAGGAGGCCCACCTAAGAGGAATATTTGACAGTGTAGATTCAAGGTGAAAGTGAAACTAAGAAGGGCTTTCTTCAAATTTGCAACAGTTATGTACTCCTCAATAGATAAAATAAAGAGCATTATTTCTTGGCATGTCAATAGATTTGTCTAACCAAGTTGTCACATGCAGCATTTGTGAAGCCACAGCATTATAATGGCTTAATGTGCTCTTCAGTTGACTTTTAACTGAATGAAACATTGTTATGGTGTTCTCTTTCAGAAATTGTGGATAATAGCAGCATAAAACATAATAAAAACAACAACAACAATCAAAACAACAGTTCCAAAGTGGTTGATGTGCCTGGCCATAACCAAAAGATCTGAATGCAATAGGAGTAGATGGAATCTCAATTCATCAATTACAAAAAGCTGCATTGGTTACAACAGCAACTTTATTAGAACATTGTCTTTGACCAGTGGTGGGTTTCAAATTTTTTTTTTAATTGAAAAAGTTTTACAATACAGAAATTTTTTTCATTTTCACCCCCCCTCCCCAGTCCCCCTACCCAACCCCTCCCATCCTCCCTCAACCCCAGCCCCTTCCTTCCCCATCCCCCCCTGACTTCCGCTACAAGTTAAAAAAAAACAAAATTTAGAACAAGGGAAAAAGAAAAAGATTATTAAATATTCAAATTCTAAATTAAACAAATTTCAAAAGAGGAAAAGAAAGAGAAAGAAGGAAAGAAGGGGAAAAAAAGTAAAAAAAAAAAACAAAAAACCAGACCTTAATATATTTAAACAATATTATAATAAAAAAAACCCTTAATAACCATTATAATTAAGAAACACCATTATAATTCTATCCTAACTACACCCCTTAACTAAAAAAAAAACAAAAAACCCCAAAAACATAAAACATATATATGCATATATATTTATAATCACGCAGTTATATCATTAAGAAAATTATCTTTTGTTTAATTCATTCCTCAGTCTGTATAATCCAAATTTCAATCTTCTCTTCAACTTGATTGAAGTCAAACATATTTCCTTACATAAATCCTGCTTCAATAATCTTCATTTTGCCGCTGCCCCCATCAGCAAAGTAAAACATTTCCCCGCATAACCCCCCGAGTGACTTTATATGAATAATATCCAACCACGAAGATATTCACACCTCTAGGAAGATTCATTCAAGCTAACTTATACTATACTTAAAAATAGGCTTTTGCAGTCTTGACATTCAAGCCTTGAAGAAAAAAAAAGAGAAAAAACAAACAAACTAAGAGCTGCATTCCCAGATGTTCCTTCAAAATTATTTCAAATCCTGCCACCCTTTGCAATTCAATCCTTTGGGTTATAAGATATTTTCAATTTCGTAGTCTTCTCCTAGAAAATAAGTTCCACAAAAAATATATAATTGGGTAACCAGTGATCGCTGCTAATTTTGCAGCAATCTATCAGAACTCAGGATAACATGTCCAATCCAGGATAAACTTCATAGTAAAAAATTTTTATAATCCATTTTGATATATAAGTTTAAAGTTAGTCCAACTCAGAATGAACTTTTAACAAATTGTTGTACATCTTAAAAGAGTTTTTATAGTCCATTTTTTCCAAATCTTTCAATGCTTTCTGATTCAGTATCAAACAATTCAGGATGCTCTTTAAATTTATCACCTGTGGTTTCCAGTCGGATTTCTTCATTGACTTCTAGTTCCTATCGATTAGCATCACCCCCCATGTCCTGAAGAGTATTGGACCTCTGCTGCTGGTCATCTCGAAGTAAAACTTTGTTTTTTGAATCTTCCTCCAGCAGTTCAAGGTCCTGTAATCCCCCAAGATCACTGAGGTGTTCAGTTTTCTCATCAGAAAAATCCATAATAGAATCCTCTGGACAACCACCAAATTCTCCTTTTACTTTTAACACACTTTGATTTTCTTCTTTCTGTTCACATTTTGTAAACTCTGTTTTTGACTTTTTATTCTTAATATATTTCGGTGCTCCCTTAAAGATATTTTGATAAAAATATTCTGCTTTTTCAATAGTATTCAGACAATGTCTCACACCTTGATATCTAAAAATTATACCAACTGGAAAATCCCATCTAAATGGGATATTACTTCTCTTCAATTCCTTGACCAAAAAATCAAAATCTTTCCTGTCCTTCAAGACCTTCGATGGTAGCTCTTTGAAAATCCTGATTTGTGTACCTGCTACCTGCACTCTATCAGAATAAGACTTTTGTAAAATATCATCTCTCAGTCTCTTATCAGTGAAGTAAACAACGACATCTCTAGGCAGATTCCTTTGTTTAGCCAAACGTGAGTTAACTCTGTAAACTTTCGCTATAGAACCCAAAATTAATTCATCTTGTAGCTTTAATAATTCTGCAAAGGCCTTTGCACAAGTTGTTCTTAAGTTTTCTCTGTTGTTTTCTTTTATCCCTCTTAGTCTAATTGCAGATTCCATAGCCTTAATTTGAAGCATAATAACATCATTCTGAATGTTATAATTTTTGGCCTCTGCTTCCAGAAGTTTCGCTTGTAATTCTTGTATCTGAGATTCAAATTTACTACTCATCTCAATCACTTTCTTCCCCATTGCAGCCACCGCAGTTGAAAAATCTGAAGCTACTTGAGCAATAATTTGACTTAATTGGTCATATTTCCCAGAAACCAGTTCCTCGAGATCTTTCTGTGATCCTTTTATCTTATCTACCACACTCTCTAAGGACCTTGTAATTAACTCTTTTAACTCCTGTTCTGTAAGTCTCTGCAAATGAGACATTTCAACTTTATTCATCTGATTCAAGGGGGAGCCCCCCCTTCCTTTAAGTTTAGGCATCTTTACTTTTAAAAAGGACCAAGAAAAAATCCTTCTTACTTCAATAGAAAAAAGAAAAGAAAAAAAACAGAAGAAATCTATTTAAATCAGCCTCTGTTCCTTTAAGTTCTTTTTCTGTGACAAAATATTCCTTTCAAAGTCTTTCAGGACTAAACTCTGCGCTCCATTTCCGCTATCACTTTCCTTTCAAGCAGAGCCAGTCGCCATCTTAAAAACTTTCAGTTTTCTTCCTCTCCTTCCCCCCATCCCCCCTCCTCTTCCAAAAAATCCGTTGAAAAAAATCCATACTTGCTTAAATTTTTCTTCTCTCTTTTCCAACTTGCTCCAATTGTCGCTTCGATTGTGGTGTTGCTCCCAATGTCTGGCTCCGCTAATTAGATAATTAGCGGAGGATCCTCTCAGCGCGGAGCATACCCTGGGGGTATGGAGGGAGCCATCCCTCTGAGCCCTCCCCAGGACAAGGAAAAATTCCTGGGGCGACTCAGTGAGGCTCAACCTCACCCCCAGAAGCTCTCCCTGCTCCTCCCGTCAAGGAGCAGGTTTTTTCGAGCCGCCTGTCTGTTGTAAGGCGCCGAGAAACTGGCAGGCATGAAAAGCCCGCTGCCAACGAGGAAGGCGCGTCAAATTTTTTTACTCCCAGTTCTGTGGGTGTGGCTTTGTGGGCATGGCAGTGGCCATTCCCACCCCACTCAAGGGGAAGGATACTGTAAAATCTCTATTCCCTCCCCATTGCAGGGGAAGGTTACTGCAAAATCCCCATTTCCTCCCGATCAGCTGGGAGGCAGAGAATAGATGGGGGCGGGGCCAGTCAGAGGTGGTATTTAGCGGTTCTCCGAACTACTCAAAATTTCCACTACTGGTTCTCCAGAACAGGTCAGAACCTGCTGAAACCCACCTCTGTCTTTGACTAAGTGTTCTTCCGGTGAGACCGGTCTATCAGGGCAACCTGGTCTACCCAAAATGAGACAGAGCATAGCGCTTCCACTTTTGCATCATCTTTGACTATTCTATATCCTTGGAAAGGATCTGATAGTGAAAAGAATCAAATCTAGTCAAAATTATCTGCTTGGTTGTGTGTAAATACTGTAGCAGGATTAGGAGTAATATTAATAATTCAGAAAATATAAATATCTAAAAATTCAAGTTGAAAGATTATGGGATAAACAGGCCATGGTAGTCTCAGTGGTCATCAGCATACTGGGTGCCATGCCAAAAGATCTTGGACTCACTTAGAAAATAGGCACAATGACAAGATTTCCATCCATTACAAAAGGCCACGCTGCTTGGATCTGCACATACGTATACTATGCCAATACATTATGACATCCCAGATTCTTGGGAAGAATTCAATGCATATGAAGACCAACACCAACTAAAGAACTGGCAGCTGTGATTTCACATTGTTATGTAGATGATGATGATGATGATGATGGTGATAGTGATGATCAGAGGTGGGTTTCAGCAGGTTATGACCAGTTCTAGAGAATCGGTAGCAGAAATTTTGAGAAGTTTGGAGAACCGGTAGTCAAAATTCTGACTGGCTCTGCCCCTATCTATTCTCTGCCTTCGGAGTCCCAGCTGATTAGGAGGAAATGGGGATAACCTTCCCCTGGAGTGGGGTGGGAATGGGGATTTTACAGTATCCTTCCCCTGCCACATCCACCAAACCACGCCCACCAAGTCATGCCAAGCCCGCCAAGCCACACCCATAGATCCGGTAGTAAAAAAATTTGAAACCCACCACTGGTGATGATATATATATATATATATTTCCTGGTATGTATGTATATATGAAATAAACTAGGGGAAATATTCTTAAGTTTGGGACCACTGATCTGTTGGATGTTTAAGCTGGAGGAACATTTATGAAGGGAGCCAGCGGTAGGTATTCCTCTGTGGAGCTGGTTTTGCCAAAAAAGAAGCTTGAATTTCTGCACCATCATGAAAGCATGATATTAGCATATTTTGATATCTGTTCCTAGATACAGAAATGGCAAAATAACACACAAAATCATGTGACTTCATATTGTGATGCAAGCTGGGCCCTTTACTGTTTGTTTGTTTGTTTGTTTGTAGGACATATAATCTGTCTCAGTCCAAAGACCTCTGAATGGTATATAATTTCAAAAAGCAAGAACAATACTCATAATAAAAAAGAATTAAAATCCAATGAATATTTTAAAATGATCACCAAAAGGAAAATAACATCTTAAATAAAACCAAGATAGACTCCAGAAGTCAGTCAGCTAGGATAAAAACTACATTGAAATAAAGTAGTTTTTATCTGTTGGTGGAATTGCAGTGGGGCTCCAGTTAACTCTGGGAAGACAGTTAAAATGAGGCTATTCGAGAGAAGCTTGGCCTCTAACCTAACCCCCACAAACCTCACAAGGTTCATGCCTACATCACATCACTCACAAGTACATAAAGGCCTGCACAACAACATTGCGATGTGTGTTGTATCACTTGCCCTCCTATGGGGCGTGTGTTGGAATATCTCTCTGAACAGTGAAGGGAACTCAGATTCCAGGTTGGGGCCGTCACCTCAGGCTGGCCATACTGAGGCGGGACCATTTTAAGCTACATATGCTCTTCCTCTCAACTGTGGCATCTCCCTATAATACATCCAGTGGTGGGTTTCCAATATTCTTACCACTGGCTCACCCTGTAAATGCATGCTTGTTTGAATGCCTAAATAGGATGGCATAGAGACAGGGCAAGTGGACAGTCTCACTTGTGATTTCTGCTACTGGTTCGCGCAAACCGGTATGAACTGGCTGAATAGATCCTCCCAATTTTGCATTTTCTCACTAGATGTTTTTCAGTTAGCCTAATTGGATCTGGGGATACATTTAAAAGAGTAAAAGTGGAGTTATTGGCCATACATAATGATGACCAATGCTCACTAAGCCTTCAGAGCTGAGCCCTGGGGGCCATCATGTACAAAACTAGAATGGGGAGTTGTCTAATTTTCCATCCCACCTTTTATTGCTCCAAAGAAAAAAGAGATAATGTTTGACAATCTTGTTCAGAAGTGTTTGACATATGAAAAAAAAAAGGAGTGTCTTTTTTTCCCCTGCCCTGTACTGCAGCACAGAAGCACTTGCTGAACTCATAATTTTGAGCTCCATTAGCAAGCTACAGTAGCTATCTGGACAATGTTTAGAAAGTGGATTGTTCAACAGCAAGGCCTAGGCAGCCCTAGGTATTTCTTTGAAAAATGCAAAGAACCCGGCATTAGCAAGAGCTTTCTGGAGAAAATCAGATGAAAATGTGAAAAGCATGGGTATCCAAAGGAACTGGCTACTTTGGTCAGAATGAGGAAAGCAACGTCATGGCCTTTGTGTCCATGCTGCACTCCTTTTGCACATGCATGCAACATTGTGATGTACAGTATGTGATGCCGCTTTTGTCCTTGTGCCCCACCTGCAGTTGCTGTTGGTGCAGAGAAGGGAAAATGCAGTGAGATTCACTTTGCTTGAATGACAATTGAAACTAAAGAACAAAGGAATTCAGGAGAAAGGCATCTTTAAGCATATTGTATTGTATTGTATTGTATTGTATTGTATTGTATTGTGTTGTGTTGTGTTGTGTTGTGTTGTGTTGTGTATTTTATTTATTTTTTGTATTTTTTAATTTTTCCCACTTTTTTATTTTCTAAGTAACTCAAATGAACATATCTAATACTCTTTCCTCGTCCTATTTTCTCCACAACAGCAACCCTGTGGGCTGAGATAGAGTGACCAGGCCAAAGTCACCCAGCTGGCTTTCATGCTTAAGGATGGACTAGAGCACACAATCTCCTGGTACTTAACCACTACTCCAAATTCATTGCAAACTCACAGCAAATGAGACAAGTATGATTGTTATGGCTACTGCGAGACAGCTTTGTTGCTGAGATCTTAGGGGAAAAAACCAGCTAAAGATAATTTGGCACAAGGAAGGGTTGTTCCTCTTTTACAAGTTTAAAGCAGTTTATGTGGTTGTTCTTTTTTTAAAATTATGGACCTCATGAACTTGGAAGAAATAAAACAATCCAGATGCAAAATGAGAACAGTAAGTGAAGAAATAAATTATTCTGACTCTAAAAATGTGAAAGCAAAACAAATATTGTTTGAGACATATTATTTATGTATTTTAACCAGTGGTCGGTTGCCTTTGGTTCAGACCGGCTCTATAGATCCGGTAGTAAAACTGGCGGGAGGCCCCACCCACTGATCCTGACATCATGAGAAGCGATTGGCACATGTGCAAAAGCTTCTGAGCATGTGCAGAAGCAAGGCGTGGGTGCGATCCCGTTGAGTACCGGTAGTAAAGGTAAGTAGAACCCACCCCTGATTTTAATCTATATTTTTCAAGTATTTTTTATCCCCAAATGTTTTTCGGCTGAAGAAATTGAGGAAATGCCCAACAAGTCAGAATAATGCCACAAATGATAGTAACATAACAATTTTGAAAAGCTCTTCACACAACTTCAATAATTGAAAATGCAAAGAGAACACACCTTGATATTTTTTCTAAAGGGTGAGGCTCTTTATAATTCTAAATGGGAGCACATTCCAATGTTTGAAATCAACATAGGGAAAAAAATATTTTTTTCTATAAATGCTGATATTCACAAAAAGGCAACATTTTATTTTAATAGCTTTCTCCTAATACAAAGTCTGTGAATAGACAGACAATAAACCACTTTAAGGTTTTATGGCTTCAAATCAACACTGGGAATTAAATCTTGAAATCATGTGGCAATTAGAGAAGAAATGTGCCTGGTAATTTCTCAGAAGTCACCCTTATTTGCAAAACAGATGCCTGTTTTCTTACTTTATTCTTAATTACTTAAGGATTTATTTCCCATTTCTCTTCATTCTCTCTCCCCCACCCCCACCCGTTTCCTATGCATAAGAGGGTTCAATTATGTGACAGAGCCTCACCAATATTGGCTAATAATCTTAAAAAGTTATGCCAGATTGGGCCTGTTTAGTAAACAGATTAGGGACCACCAGGTATTCCAATACTGAAATGAAATTAAAAACCTATGAAATCTCTCTTATTGAGCTTCCACCTGTAACCTATTGTCCTGGCCCCAGGTGCTTTGGTGAATAAGTCAATCTTCTCTTCCCTGTAACAGCCCCTGAAATACTGGAAGTCAGCTATTAGTCACCCTCAAACTGTCTCTTGGTTAGACTAGGCATACCTAGTTCTCGTAATTGTTCATAGTATGGTATAGCCTTCAGATCCCTTATCATTTTGTTGCTCTTCTCTGTATTCTTTCTAGGGTCTCAGCATTTTTTCTGTATCATAATCACCAGAACTACATGCAGTATTCCACGTGTGGCCTCACTAGTGCAGTACATAGCAATATTATCATTTCTCGTGATGGTATCCCTCTGTTGATACAACCTAGGACTACATCGGCTTTTCTGGCAGCTGCACTGCTGGCTTATACTTAAGTGGCTGTCCAATAAGACACCTAGTCCCCTCTCACAGTTACTACTGTTGAGCCAGGTACCACCTATTCTATACCTGTGCATTTGGTTTTTCTTGTCTAAAAGTAGGACCTTACTTTTCTTACCAGTGAATTGAATTTTGTTTGATAGGCCCAGTGCTCAAGTGCATCAGGATCCTTCCGAATCCCTCAACATCTCCATCTTCCATCTCTCAAGAGTAAATCGGAATGGGTGAGTATGAAATGTGTTAGAATATTAGTAATATTGATAAAGTTGGGTGAGTATTCTCAACTTTATTTATTTATTTTGTCTAAAAAGACTAACTTTTCCCACTCAGAAATTTTACAGAAGATGTGTTCTGAAATTTAATTCTGCATTGACCTATGATCTATGTTCCAACTTCCATTCAGAAGCTCTAGATGACATGCACAATATTCTCTTGTCTTATTTTCCATAAAGCACATTCCTATGAAGTAGACTGAGCTGAGAGAGACCCATCGGCCTTCTCGGGAGTGGAGCAACAAACATGGAAAATACATTGCTCCTGCTTTGTAATTCAAACTAACGAGGCGTTATAATGATTTTTCTTGATTGCAGTTCACTGGATATTGAAAGCGAAGTTTAGTTTTACACAGCAATAGGACCATAACCATTTTTTTAAACTGTGTGAACAGCTCTAAGGACTTCATATTATTGAGTTTAGATAATGACAGGTCTGCTTTTTATCTCCCCTAAGATAATAAACAAAACCCAGTGTGAGAATCTGTGTGAAAGTGATTCACTTTTTTAAAAAATCTGTTCGATTCTGATAGTCGTTTTTAAGTTTTAGTGGTGCTTTGCCTGCAAACAATTGCCTGTAGGCTTATTAGCATACCTGTCAACAATTTAAATGTCTAAAAGGCAAATAATCCTAATCCCAGCTCAACTTTTCCATCTTCTGTCATTCCTGCAGGATAACCCAGACTGCGTTTGAACTTTGAAAGCTAGAAGAGGTGCTTTAACATTTGCATCCCATCAGCTCCCATTCCTTTTCCAGCGTTCCATATAGCTGGGGTGCCTGGTATAAAAATGCTGCTGGTGACAGTCTAGGTTTTACAAGTTATTGCTGCTCATATTCCACAGTGAATAATAAATCCTCAAGGAGATCTTTAATATAAACATTAATAGTTTCCCACATCTTTGCTTAGAGACTCAGCCAAGGATTTCTAAACTTGAAGAGCTTATTCTTCCCAGAAAAATGGTTCTACTTAAAAGCTCCCACATTTTAACCTTTCTAAGATCAGGCTTATTAGAAAACTCAGCCCAAATTTACAAACTGTTGTATTGTGTGATTTTGAGATATTTCCCAGGATTTGATTCCAGTTAGATTAGGCTAGATGGGCAGGTAGGTGTTTGTGTGTATGTCTGTATTTCTAGGTGTGTTTATATATATACATGCACACACAGTCTTTCCTTGTTTTAGAGACCCCAGTCTCTTCCCGCAAAATGGTCACTAAGTAAACCATCTGACTGTGAGAAAGAAATAGCAATAGCAATAGCACTTAGACTTATATACCGCTTTACAGTGCTTTACAGCCCTCTCTAAGCAATTTACAGAATGAGCATATAGCCCCCAACAATTTGGGTTCTCATTTTACTCACCTCGGAAGGATGGAAGGCTGAGTCAACCTTGAGCTTGCTGAGATTTGAACTGCCAAATTGCAGGCAGCTGGCAGTCAGCAAAAGTAGCCTGCAGTACTGCGCTCTAACCACTGTGTCACTATGGTTCACTGTGAAGATCACTGGTTGCTGTTGTGTCACTTAGATAAAATTATCTCTAGTAACAATGCCAGCATTACTTGCACCGAGTACAATGTGCATTGCTGTCAGATTCAGAAATTTAGGCATAAGTACGCACATTGGTTGGAAATTGACTTATTTACTCCTGTATACTCCTGTGTATTACTGTTTCACTTGCAAATAGTCACTAATTGAGCAGTTGCTAAGTGAGGAAGAACTGTATTTGTACATCTATTATACCCTAATAAAAGCATTTTGCCTTACATTTTAGTTATTTTCATCAATGTATACATGCTCATATCAGAGTGGTGCGGTGGCTTAAAGGTGGAGCTCTCGCCTCACAATCAGGAGGCTGTAAGTTAGGTAGAGGTAGGTATTTCTCTCTCTGGACACAATAAGAATATATCTGCTAACCAAATCTCTGTGTTGGTGACAGGAAGGGCAGCTGGCCAGTAAACACTCAGCTCCATGCAGGTGCCCAGACTCCACCAACAAGGGATTATGGGGTTATTAAAAGAAGAAGATGATGATGATACATGCTCATATTCAGTTTTGTATTCATATTCATTCTTTTCATTTTAATGCTCTTTTATGATAAAATGTGTTAAAATAAAGAGCATATTTTTTTTACAATTACATTTTTTCAAGTGAAAATTAGTTATAAAATTCCAGACAATTGTAGTAATTTTTTTTGTTTAAAAATGGGAAGGAAGAAGGAAGGAAGGAAGGAAGGAAGGAAGGAAGGAAGGAAGGAAGGAAGGAAGGAAGGAAGGAAGGAGGGAAGGAGGGAAGTTTGTTTCTGCAATACTGGCTGGTTGGGGAAGAGAAGGAGAAAAGGGGAGATTAAGAGAGAAAAAAGGCAAAATGGAAGAATGCTTGGCAGGAAAATGAAAAGAGGTGAAGTATGCTTAGAAGGGTGTGTTGGGCAAGAAAGAATATGACCTCTAAAAAAGTACTTAACCCAAGTGTCTCCAACTCCAGGCACTAGGACAATAAGGTTTTGAGCCTGAAGATTAAAGACATGAATAGGTACAGTTATGGCCTTTCTTTGATTTATTTGTCTTTTTATCACTGTTGTTAGCCCTTCCCTGCTCCAGAATTGTGTGCTACAAGAAGTTTGGCCATATGAATCTTATGAATGAATGAATGAGTGAGTGAGTGAATGAATGAATGAATGAATGAATGAGTGGGTCACAGTGTTGAGATCTGCTTAATTCTCCAACTCTGTGCACACTCAAAGGTGTTGAAGACTGAATAAAAGATCCATTTTACATGGCACATCATCATAATCTAGCTCCTTGTGTTTCATGCCTACAGTTGTTTTTATCAGCTGCGGTTGCTTCTGGAAAATAAGGTTCCAGCTACTGTCTTTTTAGTGCTGGTAACGTCTAGGTAGCTTTTTTGTAACATGCTTTATGTGATGCTGCACTTGTTTTGAAACAGAACTTGATTCAAACTTTGGCTGTTGTTCTACTGATGAATAGTGAAAGGGCAGGAGAAGAGAGTAAAACACTGTGATAATATACTGCATGTCATATTCAGGAGAAGATAGGACCTATATCAAACAAGCGTTCATCCTAATAAAGTAGCCATAAAACTCCCCAATCCATTCATAAACATTACTAAGCTCCATCAGAACACAAGTATCTAAGAAAATAAGGCTATTTTAGACCTTTCTTTTAAAAAAAGAAAAAGAAGTAGCTATTCAAATGAGGAAGTTAATAATAAAATTAGATTTTGAAAACTGTTTTTTGCTCCTGGCTTTTAAATTATATTTATTTTTAAAGTCTCTTCATCCACACTTATGGCATGTGTTTAAAATAATGTGCTTGTAAAAGAAGGGTTTTTTTTTTTAAGATCAGGGAAATTATATTGAAATTAAAGACTTAAAAGCCATAATTGGAGGTAAACTGACAGTCTCTAATGGGACATTAGTATTTAATTGTGTCATGGAGCTACAATAAATTTTCCTCCAGAGCTCATATCCATGTTGTTTTTATAATGAAGATAAAGTACTAACAATTACTTAAAATATGTAGGACACAACTTCTTCCAGAAACATAGTGAGGGCTCATGTCCTCTTTATGGCATTTTCACTTTATTGTACAACAATCTTAGTGACCCTAGTGTGAGTAACAGCTCATTCTACAGGCATCCAGTAATTCCAACACTTATTTATTTATTTCTGTAATCAGAATATAATCTTCTGGAACCAAATCAATAAAAATAGCTGTAGTGAAAGGGGGAACTCTGCAAAGCTACACATGGATGTCTTATAGAAACTTTATGAGGATCCTGCATATTGTTTGATGTTTTCCCCAAGGAATGAAATGTTCTAACCTTCAGCATGAAAACTACATGTGGGTGGAACTCTTAAAATCTCTTCATACCTCAGATCCTATCAGACTCTCAACATTCAGTCCAACAGGAAAACAATAAATGGTTTATCACCACATCTTTCTTACTGTCATGGTACAAATAGAGAATACAACATATTTATTTATTTGATTTATATTTTAGTTTTCCACCAGGAGCCAAGGGCAACATAAGCCCCTCCATTTCTCCCATAACAACCCAGTGGAATAGATGTGGCTGAAACTGATTGGCATAAGATCACTGAATGAGTGTTCATCATCGAGTCTCCCCAGTATAAAATGCAATACTTTAACCCTACACTTACCAGGTTCTTTGTTGTGTAGAAAATATTCTTATTGATCCTCTTTCACCAGGATGAATTACTTGAACATCTCTAAATATAATTTTTTTCTTAGGTGTGGAAAGGATTATACATGTCATGACATCAGTGTGTCGTATCTGCTGAGTGACATATTGTTCTTGAGTTTTCAGATGTATATTTAAACTCTTAAGGAGTTTCCACCTCAAACAAGATTTTTAGCTCAATTATAAAGATATTTCATGGTGCCAGTTTCAATTCCTGGGAAAGAAAAAAACTCTTGGTACATAGCCACTGTCTGCATTTGTTAGTTTCCCTAATCTACTGTTTTCTTGATTCTTGATGAATGTATCTTTTCTTTTATGTACACTGAGAGCATAAGCACAAAGACAAATTCCTTGTGTGTCCAATTACACTTGGCCAATAAATAAAAAAAAACTTCTATTCTATTCTATTCTATTCTATTCTATTCTATTCTATTCTATTCTATTCTATTCTATTCTATTCTATTCTATTCTATTCTATTCCATTCCATTCCATTCCATTCCATTCCATTCCATTCCATTCCATTCCATTCCATATAACTTGGAACTGCAGTTCCCAGATAACATGGAGGACAATGTATATTAGATCTGGAGACTACAAGCTGGCGGAGGGACACTGTAGACGAGGGCTGTCAAACTCGTGGCCTGCAGGACAGATATGTCATGTGCTGGCCATGCCCATGGCCAGTTTACTGAAGGGGGGGGGGAAGTCATGATACGTCACGTGATGCTGCAGTGATGCCGTGAGTTTGACACCCCTGCTATAGACTGAAGGATCAATGGGCTTACATGTTATGTTCTTACACTCCTAATACTTTAGAAATGGCAGGTTTTAGTGAGATTGTTATGGGACTATTAGTGCCTCATGGCTCTCAGTTGCTAAGTATGTAGACTTAAAAACTGCACCTCTGCACTCCATCCCAATTCCATTTTAACAAAAAGAAGGAAAAAGTGTGCTTCTAAAAATAATAGCTATGTGCATACAATTATTTTGTGAATAATGTTATGAATATTCAACTGTATGTTCTGTCCTTAAAACATTTCAGTAGCCGTCCCATATAAAAATGGGTCCACTCAGTAACGTTATTATGTTGGTGGACATGTCTTCAGGGACCCTCCAAAGCATATATTTAAAGGTGAAATATATGGACTGCCCTGGGTTTAGAGTTTTAAAGATTAAAACCATTGTTTTGAATCTCTTCTATTCATGGAAATATGACATTACGAGAAGTTGAGTTCTTTAGAGGTATGGTGGGTTCTCTATGAAATAACAAATATTTTCAAGCATAGAGACAAACCATGATTTGATGTTCCTTAATTCAGATGCCAAACCAGATTGACACAGGAAGACCTTAGCATTGGTTAGATGGCATTTCATTTGTAGCATAAGACAATACAAGCATCACAATACAACTGCAAAAAGCTCTGTAATTTTGTTCAATTCAATCCAGTTTTCATAATTAAACTGTTATTTAAACCCCTTTCTTGAGTACTGTCTTTCTTCACACATTTTTGTGTACCCTTTTTAAAAAAACTGATTTTACATTTTAATAATGTATATGGTAACTTTTATAGTTGTATACCTTTCCAATCGGAAATCTCCTTCTCTTTTCCTTTTAATCTAAAGAAAGGAAAGACACTTCATCCTGGGTTGTCTACAGAGTATAGAATTCTGTGCCACCAAACATTCTCACTTGTGACACCTATATAAACAACCAGAGCACTGATTGCATCTTTTTGTCATCTTGAGCTTTTTAAACCATACTTTGGCCATACGCTGCTTGGGAGGGTCATATGGAGGCTGAGTTGATGCCGAAGGAGGGTTTCCATACCTTCTGCCATTGTTAAGAAACCTGGTAGAAAATTACATTTCCCTTCACTGATAGTAATATAAACATGCTCTCTCATGGCTAGAACAAGGCAGACAGAGTAAAAATTGCATTTACAGCTTTTCTTGGATGGAAATGTTTACATTTTGTTCTGAAAAATATACTGGGCATTTTAATAGTGTAGCTCAAAGTTCAGCTTGTTCAACGTGAAGAGAGCTGTGTGGGATGGAGGCCCCAAGGTTAGTATGGAGTGTCCTCCCTGAGAATGCTTGCTAAAATATTTCTTACAATTGGGTGCATCCCAAGGGAAATAAATTGTATCCAATATGAACTTCTGGTCCTCTCTGATAAAGAATGATCTGGCAAAGATGTGGTAAGAGTTCAAATTCTATCAGGATATTCTATCAGAGGAAAACCCGAGACAATGCTCTGGCACATAACTCTTTAGAGCTCTAAAAGCCAAATTAAAGACAGGGTAAAAGAGTGGAAAGATTGTGTGCATTTTCCTAGAAACCAGGGAAGAAGCACAATGTCCTCTTCTGCCCAGATCTGTGATCAAGTTGGAAGACTTTTTTTTTTTTTTTACACTTTAAGCAGAAGGCTCCACAATCAGCTCAGGCATTGAATAGCCCAGTGGTACTCAACCAAGAGCCACATGGCCCCCTAGAGCCTTAGGATAATTCCCAGGGGCCATAGGTTAAAAAATGCAATGGGAGGCATGGCACATGCCAATGGTGGGGGGGGGGGGCAGAAAATCATAGTGAATCAAGCTGCAAATACATCCCTTCTGACACCAGAACAGTTAGTGTTTCATGTCCCTATCCAGAATGGACCTGGATAGGGGTCCACAAGAGAAAATGACAGATGGGGAATCACAAGCAAAAACAATAAAACTGAGAAAGATTGATATACTTAATACTTACTCATCCCTGCAGGGTTTGAGTTAACCAGGGCTAACCTATCGTATGAACCAGCTCCCTGTTTTAGTTAGATTTGATGACTTCTTCTGCATAGATTTATCATGCATTTTATTGGGGTTAAGGTCTAAGAAGCCCACTCAATTTCTGCATGGTGACATTTCCTTAGGATATATTGCTATCTGGGGAGGTCTGTGATTTGTCGTGCTTTGCATAACTTTGGGGTCTCAAGCACATAAGATCCTTATCTGTTGCTGAATCTAGTCCAGTGGTATGCTAAGTACGCTGTAGCAGGACTTCCCAAACTTTGTGATGCTGTGACCTCCTAAAATAATACAGTAATAAAACTGTCAGACTGCATTCTGATGTGGCTCCTGAGCATGCTGGCCTTCTATATTGACACATTTGTCCTGCTACAAGAAATGAAGAGGTACAGTACTTTGATGGCGTGGGTGTCCAGGCTTAGTGCCAAGATCCAATGTGATGCTCCCAGAAGAGGCACCCTTGGAAGAAATAGAAAGTGAGCCTAGATGAAAGTTGATCTAGGGCAGGGGCATCAAACTCACATCATCACGGCGGTGTCATGTGATGTATTGGGACTTTCCCCCCTTTCACTAAACCAGGTGTGGGCATGGCCAATGTATGACATATCCAGCCCGAGGGCCAGGAGTTTGACAGCCCTGATCTAGGGCACTGCAAGAACCTTGATCACCATGCTAGGACGATTAGAGAAGAATCCTGATATCTAGACCTTGAAGTCTAGTCCAGGGGTCTGCAACTCTGCAGCCGCATATGGCTCTTTCATCCCTCTGCTGCAGCTCCCTGTTGCTCAAAATATGCATCAAAACCGCCAATGTGCAACACCTATCAGCACATGATTTATTGAGCTTTTCAACCCATCATATTATGAAAATAATATGTTTTCTTTTCTGTGGGGAATGGATCCAAATGGCTCTTTGAGTGTTTAAGGTTGCTGACCCCTGGTTTAGTCCATTGAGGCAGGATGTGATAGAACACAGCTTCCTTTAGACTTGCTCAGCCAGACAAGCCCTTTAGACTTGCTCAGCTAGACAATCTGTGCTGCAGATTGCCGAAGTGAAATTGTTCTTGAGTAGATGATTCCTTAAGCAAATGGGCCTGACTAAGATGTGGATGGGTGTGGATAACAGAAACAAAGGACGAGCCAGTAAATATGCACACATGTGGAGGGAATGTGGTGAACAATAAATAATATTAGAAACTTGCTTTAATTCCATAGAAATAACTACCGCACATTGGTTTCCAGAAGCCTTATGTGTTTCCTGGATTCTACTTGATAGAATCCAGGAAATATTAAATAAACAAATCTCATACTTCCTCCAGCTTTGGAACTGGTTTTAATGATAGAGTTAGATATTTGGGAGTAAATAAATGAATAACTTTCATCTGCCTTAGGAAACATTACTTCTTGATAGCCTTCAGCCATTTTTAGGCTCAGTATATGTTTGACTACAATAACACTGAACTTGTTTCCCCATCGTTGAATTCCCAAAAATGCATGTTATATTTCATTCATTGCACAACGTTCATTGGAGTTTGACCTATTCCCTGTTGCTCCATTGACCACCTACAATTGCAGCAAAAACTTGTGCTTATTGGTGATACTTAGAGATTGGGTAATGTCATTGCACAAATATGATGAGGAGACCCTATCCTTTGTTCTCTCCCCTTGCCCCCCCAGCCCCCAAATAGAGTAGAGTTGAAGCCAGGCACCAGGTTCTCAGATAATAGAGGATAATGGTCAGACATTACTCTGAAGCTATGAGAAAGTAAAATATTTTGTTGGTTAAGAAAAAAAGAAGCTGCACTTCATCCTCTCAATATAAGGTTTTGCAAGTTTTGAGTTAATTATAAGGATCCGGGCAGATGGAATGATTTGACTCTATTCTCAAATCATTCCATGTGCCAGGATCCTTATAAAGGCTTCTTGACATGAAAAAAAAAAACAATTGAAAAAAGTGATCATGAGGCTAAGGAAATTTATTCCAAAGCTAAATTCCTACACTCAGTCTTTATTGTCTTTCTTCCAATCTGAATCTTTTTGGTGAGGAAACAGACTAGACTTCTGCTATGGCTACCTGTGAACTCCACTGTCATCATCCTTGCCACATTCTTGCAGTACTAAACAAGGATGGGGTTTGGTCCTTCATGGTCATTCACTATTTGATCCCTCTGTCAGTCAGGCTTTTTTAGAAGAGGGTCATGTTTAGAAATAAACAGGTAGTAGGCATGGAGCAGAGGGTCATGTTTAGAAATAAACAGGTAGTAGGCATGGAGCACCTCCACACCTGCTGTTAGTCATTCGAAGAGCCTATCTGAAGTGTCTTAGCCTCAACCATTCTTTATTACACAAAATAATTAATGGCTTTGATGGCTTTTCAATTTAATCTTTAATGTTAATGGCTTTTTTCCATCACAGATGGTGCTCATTGAAGGGAGACGTGAAGCCTAGGGGATTGGCCAACAAGGTTTCTTAATGTGTCTCATATAAAGCCTCTAAGGACAGCACCTGAGAATAGAGCAGGGGTGTCAAATTCAAGGCCCACGGGCAGGAGTGGGTTCTACTTACCTTTACTACCAGTTTGCAATGGAATCACATGCGCAGATCGTCTATGATGACATCTGAGGTGGTGAGTGGAGCCTCCTGCTGGTTTTACTATCAGTTCTTGAGAACCGGTCCAAACTGGGGGCAACCCACCACTGCCTGTGGGCCAATCCAGCCCACAGAGTGCTTAGATCTGGCCCCCTTCCCGGGAAACATATTTTTACCTCTGCCAGTAAAAATGGAGCCTGGGAGGGCTGCACACGGCCCTCCCGAGCTCTGTTTTGCCTGGCAGAGGATTGCAGGAGGCTGTCATAGCTGACAATGGAGCTCAGGAGGCTGTTTTCGCTGGCAGAGTGCTTCGGCCACCACAAGCGGCTCTGACATGAGTGATGTTGAGCTGGCCACACCCACCCTGGCCATGCCCATCCCAGCCCCCCAAAGTCAAGCACAACCCTGATGCTGCCCTCAATGAAATCAAATTTGACACCCCTGGAATAGACATTGGTGTTGAAGACAGCACAACTTAACACTGCTGTACTTTTCAGCTAGCTCATGGATTAGAGTAGTGTGTTAACCAAGGTCAGGAAAGCTTCGGCAGTTGTCCCAGTGTTTGTCAAACTTGGTGACTTTTAAGAAGTGTGGACTTCAACTCCCAGAATTCTGCAACCATCAACATGTCTAAAGGATAGCAGTTCCACTGCCCAGAGACTTGCAGTTCAATACACTTTAGCTTATCTTTGGTTAACGCTAAACACTTTGGCAGCAAAATGGATTTTAAGGCTTATGCAAAGTTCTTTTTGCATAGTAGACAGAGCAAAATCTTTTTATATTTACTGAAGGATGAAATGTAGCATATCTGTTGGCTGCATGCTTGCCAAAGAATGTTCTAAAGGCAGATGCTCTGGTGTTCCTCTGTTCAGAATGATAGTCTTCAAGAATTGGAATTGGAGGGATTTTTCTGCATTCTTGCAAGGGTTATAGCTGGAGGGAATTATGCCATAAGCCTGGACTTCCTCAGAGACCGATCCACAACTCTATCCCATGGATTTTCAAAGCTATCTATTTGCAATTGTTTAAAGAACAACTTTGGTATACATGAATTAATTTGCATTAATATAATTGCTGTACATTCTTGGCTGTACAGTTTCATTAATTTTATCCGTCAGTTTATTAAAAAATATAGGAGGATGAACCTGTCATCCAATACCTATCATAGAAAATAAAATCAGATTAGCTTTCATATAATGTAACAGCTATTCTTTATTTTATTAACTATTCAAAGTCCATTTAAGGTCTGAATAATTAGTAAGATTCGAATCAGGATTTCAAAGTTCTATGAATTCTTCTTCATAGAAGAACAAGTAGTTCAGGCTGAGATTTTTAACTTATTTTTATGACAACAAACACTAGAAGTGATGTGCAATCAATACTTTGATATGATCTGGCAGTGCGATAATGTTGGTCACATAGACTTACTCCTTACTCTGTTGCCCGTGGGAGTAATGAGAAGTTTCTATTGGAGAAATACTCTTGACTGTGTTACATCTCATTTTTTCAAACCTTGGTTTATGATTACATGATCAGTACTCCAAAAAGAAAAAAACTTTGACATGAGGTGAGCTGTGATTCATCACCATTTCTCATCTGTCAGACCATCACGGTGGAACTGAGTAGACAGCTAAACTGTGAGTGCTGATGAAGCCCAGGAAAGTCTGGATCATGCTGATTAGCTAATCTGACGCCCACCCCCACCCCAAAGTACCAAGAAGATTGAATGGCACACTGATAGGGCTGCTTACCCAGGGGATCTGAACAGCCTTCCCCATTCATTCAGTGGCAGGAAATGCTCCACACATATCGTCCTGCAAATTGTTCTGAGCATTCTCTGACAGTGAAGTGAAAGTCTTCCGTGGATACATTTATAAACAGCTGCACAGGTATGTAAAGCACCAGCTTTGTACCATCTCAAGCAATCCCCTTTCAAAGGATCTACTGGTTCCTAAATGCCTGAAAATGCAGTAGGGGGGTGGCTGCAGAGGTTAAACAGTGAGAAGCTCAGCAGCTGCAAACTGTCATATAACATCTCACTTAAAATGTCCTGCATGCTACTTGGTTGAAACTGTCACCCCTCCAGCAATAAAAAAAAAAAACAATGCAGGGAAAGCAGATGTGTTTTCTATTTAGAATTAAACAGTTTATCTCAACCACTGTCATTGTTGCTGGGGGGAAATAAATAAATAGCCCTGGTAATGTAAACTTCAAAGGGATGATCTTGCCAAAATGGCGGATTTTGAGTCTGGTCTCCACTGAGAACTTTCATTTTGGCCATAGAGATTCTTCTCCCCCTCCCTCTTTCTAGAGAAAGAAGGGGGATATTGGCAGCTTGTGCTGGAGTGGAGTGGTCAGAAAGAATTTTTGGCTACTCTTAACATCCCATAACTCATGTCATTTGTATGTAATGGTCCAGAAAATTTAAGTAAACATCATAAATGTCTTCTGTTATTAAACTTTCCATTCAAGCATTTTGTTGAACTCTTAATGGATAGTAAAGGGGGACATAAAGAAGCATACAGTGATTTGCCTACACAATCTTTCTGACTCACAGACCTTGAAATGGATAGCTGAACCAAAACCATGCCTCAAGCTGCCCAAGTAAAAGAAGAAGCTACAAGAGAGGTTACTAATGAACAAGGCCTTTCCAGGTTGGAAATTAATGTCCTTGACTAGCTTAGGTCATGCTGAGGCTCCCTACAACTCCCATCATAACTAGTCAAAAAGGCCAAAGGCAATACTGGCGGAGGATAGGGGAAATTGTTGCACAACATAACTGGAAGATGTCAAATTGAGAAAGGTCACGCTAAATGCTCTTTCAAGGTGCTAATTATTACAATGACTACAATGCTGTGTTTCCTGGGAAACAATCACTGAATTGTTCTTTATCATCAAAACAGAAAGAACGAATCTTTAAGACAGATAAGCAAAATGTACAGTATGTTGGCAATAATGATTAAACACCTCAGAGCGAGGCATAATCACTTTGATCTGGCTACATTTTTTAAAAAATAAACATTCAAATAAAAAAAGTTCCAATTATTCTAAAGTGAAGGGTTATATTTCTGGTGAAAACTCTCCCACCAAACTTAATATTTCTTCTAAGAAACTTTTTTTTTATTACATTTATATGCTGCCCTTCTCCGGAGACTCAGGGTGGCTTACAATGCAATTAGATTATACTTACAAGAGATGAAGACAGAAGAACCCTAACTTTAAAGCTACATCCAGTGCAGTGATCTTTTCAGGTCCCCCTTCTTAACTGTAAGAGATTCTTCCAAGCATGGCATCTCCAATGGACTTCATCAAACAAGTCAAAAGCTATTGGTGTCAGAGGTCATTTGTAGCCCTTGAAAGCTAAGATGATGCTATTGATGATGGTGGTGGCTTCGTATCTTGACTATTGACTCTTAGAGACTGCCTGGACAAATCACTCCATTTCTTTACCATATTTATGGAAGTGATTTGTCCTTGCCTTCTTCCTTGAGCTGAGAGAAGTGAGTGATCTAAAATTACTCTACTAGCTTGGTGCCTAAGGCAGGGCTTGAACTTACACCCTAACCCTAACCACACACCAAACTGGGTCTCGTGGATATTTGAAAGCAGAGACGATGGAATGAAATATAGTTCCCCAAAGAGTGGGTGTTGTAGCTTAGGACTGATGGATTTTAATCATAAAATTAAATAAAGAGAATGTTTTGTCTTTGGACTAGAGTTCTACTTCGGTTTTAGTTATTTAAGCTAAACAGTTACTGGATTTCTGTTACACATGATAATCATATTGTGATAAATAGCAATAGCACTTAGACATATATGCTGCTTCATAGTGCTTTACAGACTCTCTGAGAGATTTACAGAGTCAGTATATTGCCCTTAATAATCTGAGTCCTCATATTACCGACTCAGAAGGATGGAAGGCTTAGTCAACGTCACGCCCCATCAGAATTGAACTCCTGGCTATGGGCAGAATTAGCCTGCAATACTGCATTTTAACCACAGTGCCACCAGGATACATACTAAAGTGGTATAAAGCAGAATGCAACCGGAGGCTGAATAGAGAACTGTACCAGGATGGTCTCTGCACTAGAATTCTAAATGACTGAATTCCAAAAACTCCAGTCCTTTTCTGAAATAGCCCCACCAGTGTGAAATATGCTACCTTTAGAAATAAACTTGGCTCTTTCACTCCTGGTTTTAGGAAATCTGTAAAATGTCTCTTTTAAAAAGGGCCTCCTTTTTAAGTGGGCCTTTGGTGGTCCAGATATCTAGTGAAGTATAGGGGTTTTAGTTGTTCTTACAATCGTTATTACTCTGGGAGTTGCTTGGTTGTGAAATTCTCCTGAACACTCCTTAGAGGTGTTTGATTGGGATTGTAAATAAATCAGTGTTAATAAATAAATAAAGAACAATGATGTGTTTGCTGAAAGTGATTAGTGGGGACAATGTTGTACCTATTAGCTATGAAGGTTTGACATCTATTTACTCTTGTTTGATTACTTTGACAAGGAAAATTCAGCTCCACAAGGATACATCTGGGATAATAGACCCAGTGCCTCTCCTTGAAGATGGAACTGAATCTTCTTTGTGAAACTGAAATTGAGGATAGCATTTTATTATTTATGATGCTTTAGGTAGGATTTTAATTATGTGTATTAATATTACTTTGGTCTATATTGTTAATATGTTTTTATCCATACTTATTTACAAACACTAGCTTTTTTACATGCTAGAAAAAAACTGACAGGCATTAAATGAAAGATGGAATGAAACATTTCATACTGTGTATTCTGTAAATTCTAAATCTATCTTGAATAACTGCAAACATTATATTTCATTATCTTTAATAAAAATTAAACACTTCTCTGTAATATGCTACCTACCGGATTGTTTTGTTCCTTCTTATTAGAAGTGGGGGAAGGAGGAACAGAAGAATTAATTCTCTTGAAATGAGAGACTTTTGCCAGAGTTTGTTGCAGAAATTAAATCCAGAAAGCACACACAGGCAGACTGATGCAGCAGGGTTCATTAACTTCTTTATATACATAATAATAGATGAAGCATTTACAATACCAATATCAGTGTTCTTCTTCAACCTAGTAGCAGTTACAACACAAGGCAGGAGAGAACAGTTAGTTTCATTTCAGCAGGGCAGACAAGCACACACACTGGTTAGTTTCAGTTTCAATTCTCTGCGCAGATTCAGAAGCTGCAGACTAAGACATGTCCTGGCTCCAGTCTGTCTCAGCTCTCAATTGGCTGACTTAGTTGCTATGCCTAGTCATTGGGTGACCTTGTTACCATGCCTCTATTCCAGTTCATGAATATACTCTGACAAAGTTACCATACTGTGAACTAAGGCTCACCAAATGAAACCCATTGTAAAGAATATACACATATAATTTAAATATAATGTAAGAAAGCAATAATTTATTTATCACAAATAAATGGAGCTCAGAGTCATCAACAGCTTCCGCTGTTTCTCAATTTCAGTAGGACAATTTAGAACATTATTTCTTAATTTGAGGATAATTTGGACCTAAACTGAAATAATGGAACAATTTGTAATTGCTTATTTGTGAATTGGGGATCCATTTGGAGATTGCCACTGCTAAAATGCTTGTGTAAAACAACAGCCTGGAATTTGATGGGAGGCAATATTTTTGAGACTAGGAAAAGGGTAATGTGATCAAGCAATTTAAGATTAATATTATAATTTTATTTTATAATATGCGTATGTGTGTGTTCATGTGTGTGAATAGTTTTATTGCTGCTGTTGTGGTGTTAAACAATTCAGAATCAGAACCCTGATTAAATCCATTGCAGGATCAATGCTTCTTATTTTATTTATTTATTAAATTTATTGGCCACCCACCTTACCACAGGGTAACCCTGGGCGGCTTACAATATTAAAAAGATAAAACTATATAAATAAAATACTACAAAAAATAAGTACAGTAAATACAAAAGCTAAAAGATAGGGAGGGAGTATGATGAGTGGGGGGGAGGTGGGATATGATATTAATGTATCAATTACCCCCTACATAAAGCCCCTCCTTTGGAGCCCCAGATCAACTGGCAAAGCCAGGTCTTTAAACTCTTTCAGAAGGTCAGGAGGGTGGGAGCCAATCTGACTCTGGGATGCAAGATGTTCCAAAGGGCTGGTGTAACAGCAGAGAAGGCCTTTCTTCTGGAGCCCACCTATCATAATACCCTGGTTGATGGCTCCTCTGCTGGCATGAGTGGACCAGGCCAAGCCCAGTGGGATAGTTCTTCATCAAAGATTATGAATCATAGTTGGTTTTCAGTTTAGGTTGAGACACAGTGACTGGCTCAAAGTCAATTGGCTTCCAGGTCTGAAGAAACATAAAAACCTGGGCCTCTCCATTCCTAGTCCATATCTTTAACCACCATAGGATCCTGGCTCTCACTTATTTAGTTATATGAATAAATAAAACCATGGTGGTTTCATTTGCGATTATGATCACAAGAAACCTGGTCTATGCTTTTCTGCTACTCTACTCTATAGATACGAACAATCAACTCATTTTTATAGAAGGTGTATGATATTATTCTCATTCATGCCAATATTAACTTTACTGCGTGTCAGTCCTGGGTCCACCATTAACCAAAATTAAGAATGATAATACCTCCATCATTTAGAACAGGGGTGTCAAACTCAAGGCCCCGGGGATGGATCCAACCCATGGTTGCTTAGATCTGGCTCACGGGGCTGCCCTGGAAACAGCGAAGGACTGGCCCGCATTGCCTCTGCCAGCAAAAACTGAGCTTGGAAGTTCAGGCTCCATTTTCAGCAGGGACAGCCTTCTGCAGTCCTCTGCCACCAAAAACAGATTCTTTTTATCTCATTTTCAGTGGCAGAGGGCTGCAGGAAGCTGTCCCAGCTGCAAACGGGGCCCAGGGGCCACACATGGCCCCCTGAGCTCCATTTTCACTGGTAGAGGGAAACACCCCCCCCCCATCCTGGCCCCCTGGCCCTACGAGGTCAAACACAACCCTGATGCGGCCATTAATGAAATCAAGTTTGACACCCCTGATTTAAAATATCTTTAAAATAAGACACGTGAATTGGTCATATATTAGTATTGTCCTTCCATCTTGCCCTGGATTTACAGAAAAGTCAGGGGTGTCAAACTTGAAATCAAGTTTGACACCCCTGATTTAAAATATCTTTAAAATAAGACACGTGAATTGGTCATATATTAGTATTGTCCTTCCATCTTGCCCTGGATTTACAGAAAAGTAATTTCTCAAAAATGTACTAAGTCTGAGCTAAGCCTGTGCTATTGCTTTAAAAGGAATGTAAAATTACTCAGATGGTCAATAATGGAAGACCAGGTGGACTGCATCTGGCAATGTTTATCATTTTTAATATTTTGAAAGCAGATGTTGGTGCTGAGATACTACGGTTTGCATTCATAGGAAGCATTGTTGGACAGAGTGACTTACTAATCTCTTGTAAGAAACTACAATGTTTTGATCTAGTTAAGATTAGCTATTAATATACAACAGGCTAAGCATTGCTGCAGTTTTTTTTAAAAAAAAACACAGAACAGATGCTTGATAAAAATAAAACTATCAGCCAAAAGCATTCCTGATCTTTATATAAAAATGTAAACTTAAAATATTTTATTTGTCTTTTAATGAACTGCTATGAAACAGCTTTAGTAGTCAAAATATTTCACAAACTTATGCATATGCAAGTTGTCATTGGTTAACATAATCCACCTTTCAACTGTTGCTCTGAGAAAATGGACACTATGAATTCTCACACGCCAGGATGGCAAATGAAATACACCAGGACATTCTGAAGATTTTCAGATCTAACATGTCAGATCTGCTGTCTACCCTCATCTGGAATGGCCCATTCTTGATTGCATTGCTTATCTGGCAGCCAAGACTTGGCATAGATACTTACTCTGGAGGTATATATGGCATTGTATATCAGGGGTGGGTTCTACTTATCTTTATTACTGGTTCGCAACGGGATCGCGCATGTGCATGCACAGATCACCTATGACAACATCCAGGGTAGTGGGTGGAGCCTCCCATCGTTTTTACTACCAGACCAAACCGGGGGCAACCCACCACTGTTGTATATATCCTGTGATTTAAAGAAGTGATACTGAGGTGTCACAGGTTGTAAGTCCAAATGCCACTTGTATCCCAGGGATAATAAATGTTTTTTTGTGATGCTGCCTGGTTTGGAGTTTGTTGGGTGGAGTAGAGGCAGGGAGGGAGTGCAACCAGAAGGGATAAGACCATTCCTCCAGTTACCATGCTTAAAAGCCTTCACAGGTGAAGGTTTTTAAGAGTACAAAGGAGGAAGCTACTTCACATGCTACATAAATGCTATTCCTATTCACTTTCACCAATTTAACATGGAAGGACATTTGTCTAAAGCCATGAGTTGGGATTCTACAAGATAAAAACTTCGTTTTCTTTACACGGATATCTTTCACCATGAAAAGACTGCATCAATAAATGTGACACAATATATAAAATGAACAATCTGTGTTGAATTCATTTTAATTAATAAATGTACTGTAACCCAGTGTCCCCCAAACTTTCTGGATTGGCAGCCTGGTCTGGGGAGGAGGGGGAAAGAGGGGATGGTTTTATGTGAGGAGCAGGCACACGTGCGTGCACGCACTGCTTCATTTGTGTGAGCAACAGGTGCATACACCTGCCACTTGTGTGAATGGGACTGTGGACACTGGCACATGCCACTCATGCAAGTTGGCCCGGTTGTGAATAGGCCATGGCCTGGTAATGGGTCCACAAGTTGGGAATCCCTACTGTAACCTGTATTATTTTTCGTTATTACAGATAACATCTGTAAACTCCCTGGAGTTCGCCAAGATTCAAATGGTGGTAAAATTGCTTCATTCATTCATTCATTCATTCATTCATTCATTCATTCATTCATTCATTCATTCATTCATTCAATCTAGTACAAATATCAGACATTGAGTCCAAATGCAGATTGGATCCACAGTAGTGTGAAGGAAAAAAATTAAATAAAACTTAACCTACAAAATCTGATGTAAATAAAATAGAATTCATGCAAATTAACAACTGCATGACTTACATCTTGATTTAATTTGGCCATCACAGAGATAGAATAAAATCTCTTCTTTCTCTTCACAAGAGAATAATATTGTATTATAAGTAAGTATTTGAATATGTCCATAGCCTGATAATTATGATTCAGATTCCTCTGTTCTGAATTGGGTCTTCTTGTGTCTGCCTACTTTCTTTTTTTTTCCTTTTTTTTTGGTGAGTCAGCATTGGACAAACCTAGTTTGAGATATAAATTATAATATGTCACAAGCTACGTGCATCTTTCTTCAGTCATTTTAAATCAGAATTCTGCACTGAGGTCAACTAAATTCTATCCCTAAAGGAAGTCTAGCATAGAAGAATGCCTGCCCTCCTAGTCATACAGAGCTGTGTAAAGTTTAGTCAATATTCCCATGAATCCAGTTTCATAGTGTCTGGTGTGCCCACACACACTTTGAAGCCAAATAGTTTGAAGATAAGGAATTCTGGCTTTTAAAAAAAAAAATTACAAATATCACCATGGAGAAATATCATTTGTGCAAAAGCAGACTTCAGCACTGATTCCTCTTAGTTCTTTATCCTACAATGGCGTTTACAATCAAAATAACTTTGAAGTGGATGGACTAGCTCGGCATTAACAAAATAACAGGGACCTTGGAGATCTTCTAGCCTAACCCCCTGCTCAAGCAGGAGACCCTATACCAGTGTTGGTGAACGTTTTTGGCACTGAGTGCCAAAATGGGGCCGGGCGTGCGTCCGTGCATGCATGGAACTGGAAGAGCACGTGCGCCAGTGGTGGGTTGCCCCCAGCTCGCACCAGTTCTATAGAAACAGTAGTAAAACTGTCGGGAGGCTCCGCCCACAAACCCCGACATCATCAAAACGCTTCTGCGCATGCAAACCGGTAGTAAAGGTAAGTAGAACCCACCCCTGATGCACATGCCAGGAAGATGATCTTCCAGTTTCCAGCACGCGCATGAGCACCAGCCACCCAGTCTTCCGATTTCTGGCATACATGCACGTGTGAAGACCAGCTGGCCAGTACGCATGCGCACGCCGGAAACCGGAAGATCATCTTCCCAGCACGTGCATCCGCGGGTGGTTGTTCTTCCGGTTTCTGATGCTCCCGTGCATGTAAAGACCAGCTGGCCGGCACACCAGAACACAGAAGAACAACAGGCAATGGTTTGCATGCCCGGAGAGATGCCTCTGTGTAACACTTCCGGCATTGCATTTCATAGGTTCGCCATCATAGCCCTATACCATTTCAAACAATTACCCAGATATCATGAAAAAACACCACCTCTCCCAGCACCTTTCCAAATTAAATGTAGCTTAATGTGATTTTCTTAACATTACATGTTGTGATGCAGCTTTTAAAGCGAAATGCAGTTGATTGCTTTTTTTAAAAGATAAATACTATTGAACTATAATGTTAATATGTAAGGGGTGAATAATGAGATGTACAAGAATTTATCTACTATAGTGCTTCCAAGCACAAGTATAGTTGGAAATAAGTGTTAATAATTTATTTTCCTTTCTCAGAAAAGCTAGGTATTGGCACTAGAGTTAAAGAGTATAATGCCCTCTTGTGTTATTAAGGGACATAGCTAGGTCTTAGAACCAGCAACAAAGTATTGCAAGTTAAAATTTAAAAATCTACAATTATGGGAGACTGTAAAGAATTTAAAAAATATTTGAATAACTGAAACAAATTTGGAAGGTTTATTGTTGCCTAGGCAACAGACAGTTTGAGAGATACAGGTTTCCCCTTTCCCCTTTAGAATTTGTGAATCTGTTTTCAGATCGCAGGAGTTTATACAAAAAACAAAAACAAAAACAGGTTGCTTCTTATTCCAGCAGTGCTACTTGGACCAGCAAGATAGAGGAGAAATGATATAGTTGCAACTAAAGTTAAATAATTGGGAGGTAGACATTTATTTATAATATTCATGAACTGCCCATCTCCCTTGCAGAGGGACTCTGGGTAGCGTACAATAAAATATTAAAATTATGGACACATTATATAAAATTTTAAAAAGGCTAGGAATGTTAAAATCAATTAAGAGGCAGAGTGAACGAACTAACCGACCGCATGGCTGCATACTTCTCTGCGCACTCCAAGCAAGGCCACAGAGCCATGTTTTTATGCCTTTACAGAAAGTCAAGATAGTGGTGGGCTACCTCACCTCTGAGAAGACTGTGTCCACTCTCTTCCTGGAACCCCACCAGTTGTAATTCTTTGGTTGACAAGGTCTGCAACGTACTTTCCTGCCTGATCTGGTGGGACAGGCTGATGCAATGGGATGAAGTTTGTTCTGTAGGCAGGGGTGGGCTGCTGGGAGTTCTCAGGGGTTCAGGAGAACCTCTAGCTAAGATTCTGTGCAGTTCAGAGAACCCCCAAATCCCACTCCTGGTTGGCCCCGCCCATCTCACTCCGCCTCTCCCAGGAGTCCCCACGTGGCCCGTTTTGGATGCAGGTAAGTGCAGGGCGCGTGCAGAGGCTCAGGGAGGATGAAAAACAGACCTACTGGAAGTTCAGGAGTTTTCTCCCTCCCAGATGCTCAAGAAAAGCCTCCGGAGCCCAGGGATGGCAAAAACGCCTCCCCCCCCCATGGTGGAGGCCGACTAGGCCACATCGACCATGCCCATTCCCACCCAGCAACCGGGCAGAGAACCCCTTGCTAAAATTTTTGAAGATGACCCCTGTATGTAGGTAACCCAGTCTCAGGCCATGTTAAGGATCATAATCAACATTTTGAATTGGACCCGAAGCAGACTGGTACCCAGTATAGCTCATGCAGCAGAGGTGTTACGTGCACTACTTTTTGGACATCCAACATTGGTTACATTTTGTACCGGCTGAAGCTTCCAGATGCTTTTCAAGGATGGCCCCATGTAGAGCATATTGCAATAGTCCAAATGGGATTTTTGTTTGTTCTGGTGCCAGATACTTAAAGAACTAGAAGCAGATGAAAATGAATCTTCTTCCATCCACTCCTGTATCCAAAACAACGATTCAAAGCCTGTCTAAGAAAGGTTTTCACAAATAACAAGCAGACTGATATACATTATTCTAGCACTGATTACTTGGAATGAAAATTCCTGAAACACTGGAGTTTTGTTTGTCAGTCATCTGTCAGTCTTACAGATAGGAATCACAACTTTAGCATGATTAATTCTTAATTCTACTGTATTGCAATTCTGAATCTTGCAATTCTGAAAGTATTTCCTTTTCTTTTTTAAAATTTTTATTAATCATATTTCTATGCCATCCACTCTCCAAGGACTCTGGGAGTCTTACAACAATCGACAGTATACTAAATAGCATATTGCCCCCAACAATCTGGGTCCTCATTTTACCCACCTCAGAAGGAGGGAAGGCTGAGTCAACCTTGAGCCAGTGAGATTTGATCTGCTGATCTAGCAGTCAGCTGAAGTAGCTGCAGTACAGCACTCTAACCACTGCGCCACCTCGGCTCCTCCACCCCCTCCTTTACAGCCTGAGATACTAGGGAGGTTCTTGCCCCATCCACTATCCAGTGGTCTCTTACCTGACCTTTCCCTTGGTAGCAACTCTTTATCCAGTCTCAGACCAACCGGAAATAAATCCTTGTCTCAAATAGAATAACCTTCTACATAAGTAAAGTGTTTTTTCCCAGTGTAGCCTAGCACTACTTTCTGAGCATAAGCTTAATATTGCGGAGCTCCCTGAGATGAGATGATGCTTCAATCCTTTTCTTCAAACACAGCAAGAGCCTGATAAGTCATGTCATCTTGATGTGCCTTAGAAGTTCTAGAATTTCTGAACTCAGTTTCAGAACATAGATCATGGGTGTCAAACTTGCCATGTCATGTTGTCATCACATGATGTTTTGTGATGTTTTTCCTATTTGTAGAGCTAGGGTGGGCGTGGCCTGCACGTGACATGACGCATTCGGCCTGCGGGGCTGCCAGTTTGACGCCCCTGACATAGACGAATAGCCTGCATTCTGAAAGTGATTAAGTGTAAAAGTATGCTAAAAAAATGCGAGAATTCTAAAGTTCAAATTATTTGCTGAATAACCCCCTCCACCCCTTCATACTAAGTGGGTTGTAAGATGAAGTAGTTATATCCTGATGAAGTAAAATAGCTTTTTAAATAAAAGCCACTTTCTCCAACACTGAAAGAACTTTTTTAGAAACGGCCTCCAGAGCGGGTGAACAGTGGGATATGGGGGGAGAAGATATTTTTAGTTTCTCGAAAATTCCAAACGTAGCAAACAATAATTCAATTAACATTCCTGCTCACCAATTATTTTTTAATAAGTGGTCCAAAATATTGTTTCCAACTGGTTATAGAGGAAGTGAGAAACCTTGTCAAATCAACTAAGGCTTTAATTTCTCACATTTCCTTTTCTTTTGATGAATTCATTTGAATGAGTATGTACATATATGAGGTTGCATATTAGAAGAGAAAAGTAATTCTTGAATTCAGTGCTTTTCCCACTGCCTTCTTCTTACGATCACCAAATGGTGCCAGGTTTGTTTTCTTTAGGAAAATCAGATCTAAAGGATTTGCTGTTAACAATCTGCAGCTGAATGACTGCTATTCATTTTACCCATTCCTTCAGCTTCAAATTTATTTGCATCCTTGCCTCCTGCCAAACTGAGAGTAAGAATGTAGATGAATTGGGTTCTTTTTTCATTTCAGACCATTAAATAAAATTCATAATGCTTACCAGATGAGGGCAGCATTTGATCATTCTTACTTGCATCCATGGGCAGCAAAAGCCTTGCCCCCCAAAATTAGGGTTCTTCTTTGGCTTTCCAGAGATTTGAATCTACAGTTGCAACTGATGTCCTAGACTGATTCCTTTTCTTGTTCAAAAAACCAACAAGCAAGATGGAAGAGCTGGCAGATTGGCCCCCTGAGCAAATAATTGAGTCACAGTACCAAAGTACAGAAATATGCTTTGTAGCTCAGCATTACAACTTACAATTTCAAGCATGGCCTAAATACAGCATTAGAGTTAATACAGCAACAAATTCCTTCTTCCACTTTTCTGAAAGCTTTCTTTCAGGGCAAAAGGCACACCTGTCCTTGTACTTCATTCAAAGGATGTTTTTGAATTGCCTTTGGCCAAATGTCTATGGGAGAATCCCTTGTTTTTTTGCAAGGTGAGACAATTTGCTAGTGGTGTGATGGTTAACCTTTTTGGGGCCAAGTGCCCAAGCACACGCATGCATGAATGCACGGTTGCATGCCTGAACCCCCAAAATAAAATAAGAGTGCCCACCCACACATGTGGCCTGGCACCCCCATGCATGCATCCCATGCCGCCCCGTGCCCCGTTTTGGCTTCCAGGTTGGTGCAGGAAGATTTCCAGGCCCAAAATGGGGCATGGGGGGGTGCTTGTATGCGAACTCCCAAAATGCAATGTGAACACTCCCCCATGCATGCACCTTACCCCGTGCATGCACCCCACCCCCGTGCATGCACGTATGTGTCCCCCGCATGCACCCTGTGCATGCGTGGCAGAGATCTGAAGACCAGCTGGCTGGTGGGAGGCGCACATGCATGCACGGTGGAGCATGGCTGGGGCGACAGCTGGCATGCCCACAGAGAGGGTTCTGTGTGCCACCTGTGGCACATGTGCCATAGGTTCCCCCTCACGGTGCTCTAGTGGTATTGTTATTATTATTACTACTATTACTATTATTTTACATTTCTATTACTCTGTGATTTATTTATTTATTTATTCAAATTTATATACCGCCCTACTCCCAGTCGGGACTCAGGGCGGTGAACAGCCGATTATCTCTGTGTTCATATACGTTCAGAAAACATCTGCTGGATATCTTTCCTTTCCCTTGGAATTTAATTAAAGGTTGGAAACTTTACAAAGCCTTAGTGTGGTTACACTTGGAATACTGTGTCCAGTTTTGGCCACCGCAATATAAAAAAGATGAGATTCTGGAAAGAGTACAGAGAACAGCAACAAAGATGATTAGGGGGTTGGAAGCTAAAACATATGAAGAACAGTTGCAGGAATTGAGTATGTCTAGTCTAGTGAAAAGAAGGATAAGGGGAGAGATGATAGCAGTGTCCCAATATCTGAGGGTCGGCCGCAAAGATGAGGGGGGCAAACTATTTTCCAAAGCCTCTGAAAGCAAGACAAGAAACAATGGATGGAAACTAATGAAAGAGAGATCCAACCTAGAACTAAGGAGAAATTTCCTAACAGTGAGAACAATCAACCAGTGTGTTGTGGCCCCGTCCTCTGAGCCTATCCCATTGGAGGAAGGAAGCTCTGAGCATGAGGAAGAGGAGCCAGCCAGATCTCTCAGCCCCCCCCCCCTCTGGCACCGTCTCAGGTGCCAGCTGAAAGAGAGCAAAGTAGTGGGGAAACAGGTGTCTCAGATGAGAGTGAGGGAGAGATGTCATTCCTGGACGCACGTCAAAGAAGGCGAGATAAGCGCTTACAGCAGCTGTGGAGACGCACGAGGGAATAGACCTGAGTCACTGGACTTGAGTCACAGGACCAATGAGTCACTGGACCACACCCAGAGACTATATAATAGACAGGGTGGTGGTTAATGATCTCTGTGACGAACAAAAACTCAATCTAGTAGTCTTTGGAGCTAAAAGAACGGATTTGGGCAAAGCTACGTAGGTGATTTTCTTTTTGTGAACTATTAAAGCCCTTGGCAGATGGTGTGCATATCGCAGCCAAGTTTGAGATAAGAACTGTGGAGTGTGCCAAGTGCTTCTTTAACCCTCGACTGGCTGTGTTTTTGTGGGTATCTGTAGAGGGGGACAGATCACAGTGGAATGGCTTGCCTTCAGAGGTTGTGGGTGCCCTATCACTGGAGGCCTTCAAGAAGAGACTGGACAGCCATTTGTATGAAATGGAATAGGGTTTCCTGCTCATGCGGGGGGTTGGATTAGATGAACTCTTGGGTCCTTTCCAACCATGCTATTCAGTTAGGTCACTGAAGAAATACTTGAACAACGAAAGCTTTCAGCCCTTACAATTTATTTTTGCAAGGTTCCATAAAGGCTTCAGAATGTC
This sequence comes from Masticophis lateralis, assembly GCA_030761175.1. Classification (NCBI taxonomy): domain Eukaryota; kingdom Metazoa; phylum Chordata; class Lepidosauria; order Squamata; family Colubridae; genus Masticophis; species Masticophis lateralis. Next base: position 92,194,919 of record JAUDYJ010000001.1, read on the forward strand.
ATTTTGTTCCGATCCTTGGAAGCAATTGGACAATTAAAAGCCTCACTGAAATAGAATTTTAAAAAAGATGTTTCCTTCTAGGCTACTGCTTTCAAGGTTTGAGCACCTGCAAATAGCAGCATTATATCTGGGGGTAACTGATACAACAGTGCAACTTTCAAATGGGGATGCAGATGCTTATGCAGGAAATGATCTGAACTGGGCAATCAAAATAAATGCACTCCAAGCAGGGATGGATTATTTGCCAAAAATACGTTGTTGACAAAAAATAAGCTTTTAAGTATTTCCTGCATTTTGAAATCAAACGTCCAGGCAGTGTGAATAAGGATCTTATGCAATAGACCGTAGAGTGCAGAAACAAACTTAGTAAATAGAGAATCAATTAACGTAAGGCATTGGAAGTCGGCTCTTAAACTTTGCTGGTCAGATGAGGACACAGTAACTGTGAAATAGACGAGTACAATCAAGAAACAGAAATCAATATTACTTGGATTTCCCCCAACTCCGAAGCTCAGCTCGATAATGACTCCTTCAGCTGCTTTTATCAACTAAGAGCATTTTCAAGTGTTTTATTCTATCAGGAGTGGTAGGTTTTAATTCTTTCCAGACTGAGAGCTATAGCTCATTTAAAAACTGTGGTGGGTGACACATACTTTCGATTGTGACTGGCCAAGGAAAAGAATTGTGCATCTATTGTGCCGCCAAAAGTTGCAGAATATTTCTACAAAGAAGTAATGTATTTTAAAATGTTGCAATCTATTAGTTTGATTGTATTAACTAATGGAATTTGAGGAATGTTCACATGGAATGTTTTCAATCCACTTTAAAGAGGTGTGCCTCTCATTATCTTTGGAGTCATACTAAACTAATACTACTAATGCTAAAAATCAGTGGTGAAATCCCATTTTTTTTACTAATGAGTTCTATGAGCGTGGCTTGGTGGGCGTGGCAGGGGAAGGATACTGCAAAATCTCCATTCCCACCCCACTCTGGAGCCAGCCAGAGGTGATATTTGCCGGTTCTCCAAACTGCTCAAAATTTCCAATACCGGTTCTCCAGAACCTGTCAGAACCTGCTGGATTTCACCCCTCCTAAAAATGTATCTGCCACCCAGCACAGCAAGACTGTGTAAGATTGCAAATAAAGAAATAAGAAATATGGTAGAAGTCACAAAATTGCAATTCTCCACCTTCTGTTTTTGTGTAGAATTCACTCTTTAGGCAAAGATTTGTGTGAACGTGAATATGGAATCAGTGCTGGGCTACCAACAGGTCTTTGACATTTAAAACAAACAGCAGACTAGAATTTATATTTGAATCACAACTGAGAATCAGACTAGAAATGATGATCAGGGCCAAAAGCAGAAAGGAAACAGAGATGCACCAAAACTTGGATGCTTTATTCCTCATACAATGTTTTAAATAGTCAGGGGCATCCAGGAGTATCTAATGATTAGTCCAGAATATTTTTTCCTCACCAAATGGTTCTATTCTTTAACTGAGAAAATAATTAGAATTTTTAGAACTACAAATGCGGATTTATTGAGATGCATTCTTGCCCTGCCTGTTCTCAATCTTTTCCTACCAACTACCAACATTTGTTGGAAAGGTGAATGACAATAGCCAGATCAAAATATGTTGAAAAGTAAATGTGGTTCATGTGAAAAGGGAATGGTAATTTCCTGCCACTCACAAATGATCATGGGTATTCCAGCATGGAAAAAAACCACCCCATTTTCCTTGCAGCTCTTACAAATAGTTTTTTACACACCGACTGCATTGGGGATAGAGGTTGAAATGGTCTCCTGCTATGTAACCTATACAATGCAATGAACAATGTAATGATGAATGATAAATTTGTCTTTAAATTGAACCACCTCCAAAAGCAGCTAGATCTCACTGATAAGCATCCTGTGCTAGACAAGACATATGTTATAATTCTAATGGCATTGATTTAACATTCTTAAAGGTCTTGATTTCATGATCCATCCAGGAAGTTATGATTGGAGCAACTGAGAGTGGTATGACCACCAAGTCCATTAAGAATGGTCCTGTTGATCTCTGAATCCATTTCCCTTCTCTGAAACCAAGAAGCAAATATTTTATGGCATAAAGTGGGCTGAAGCTTTGTAAAGTTTTTCTACCTAGAGCAGGGGTGTCAAACTGGCAGCCCGTGGGCCTGATGCGTCACATGCAGGCCACGCCTAAACAAGCTCCACGAAAGGGAAAACATTACAATACGTCATGTGACGGCAACGTGACACTGCAAATTTGACATCCATGACCTAGAGCAATCCAGACCACCTCAGATTAATGAAATTTATTTTGCTTTTGGGCCAAAGTCAAAACATAATCTAATACTATAATCTTTACTATAATTGCTGCCAATAATTTATTGCAGATCCTAATATTGTTGTAAGCACATTGGATAAACAGAATCAGATGAACTGATTTTTTTAAAAAAAAGAATAATATGTTGAACTCAAACTCTAGTTCCTGAAACTACATGCTCATTTTCCCTCATATCATATTTATAGATTTTATTAGTAGTTTCCGCACTGCTTATGATACATTCATATATTCCATTTATGCTAAGTAATGAAGTATTCCTATGTAGAAAGGGGGGGGGGTCATGTGGCATACAACTTTTAAAATAAATTTTGTGGTTAGTACATACATTTTTTGGAAAATGCTTTTCCTGTCATAGTTACTTCTGTTTCTCTAAGTGGTTACAGTGGTGTTGTAGGAATATAATTTTTGTAATGAAAAATTACAGGTAGTTCTCAATTTACTACCACAACTGATCCCAAAATTTCTGTTGCTAAGCGAGACGTTTGTTAAGAGCGTTTTGCCCCATTTTATGACTTTTCTTGACAGTTGTTAAGGGAATCACTGCAGTTGTTAAGTTAGTAACAGAGTTGAATCTGGCTTCCCCCGTTGACATGTCAGAAGGTTGCCAAAGATGATTACCTGACTCTGGGACACTGCAATCATCATAAATATGAGTCAGTTGCCAAGTGTCTAAATTTTTATCATGTGACCACGGGAATGCGGCAGTGGTCTTAAGTGTGAAAAATGGTCACAAGTCACTTTTTTCAGTGCCATTTTAACTTAGAATGGCCACATTAAATGAATGGTTCTAAGGCAAGGACTATTGGTATATAAAATCTGAAACAAAACTGGACACCATTTTACCTGAGACAGCAGGTAGCAAGAGAGGATATACTAAACACTCAGCTGGATGAAATTTCTTGAATAGGTTATTGTAAGGATGAGAGGCATGAATAATATTAGAGGCAGACAGATAGATAAAATGAAAATCTATGTCATGTCTCTTCAACTGTCAGAAAGCCCACAGATCACATCAGATGAACTCTGAAACTGGCGTAGGTGGAAACATCATGCAAGGATCCCCTTCTATGCAGAAGGTTGTCTCTCGGGGATGAATTTATCTGTCTGTTCTTCTGGATTAATCACATCTGCTGCTTTGAAAAAAATAAGATTCACAGCAACTGGCACATGCCTCAGACATTCCATCATACATGGATAAAGAAGTCCACCTAACCATACTAGTCAGTTCCTTGCTCTGGATGGATGGCTAAACTTGGGATCAAAGATCTGAGATCTTGATAGGCTGAACTAATTCATGAAAAGTCTGGGAAGCAACCCTGACATTATGCTATGCTGATTATCATGTCCCCAAAAAAGCAAAGGCAGAAGAAATAAGATTCAAGGCATCAAGTAGAAATGCTTAACTAACGCTTACAGTATGTATGCATTTACTCTCTTTTTTAAAAAAAGGAGCTATGCACATAGGAAAAACCATACACCTTACCTTTTTTCCCAATTCCACTTATAAAGATGGAGAGGTAAATAAAAATATAAAATATATACAGGATGCTTTTTAGTGCTAAAGACTGTTTTTAAGAAAATCAACTGAAGGCTTATTTGTCTTATATGGCATGGCACAAGGCAAGGCCACTTATCTTAAAGGTGGAATAATGTTTTTAAAAAGAAACAGGATCAACTATTGCATTAAAGAGCACACAATAGTTTTAGGCTAATCAAAAGAATAAGTATGAGGTAGAGAAAAGGTGAATTACTAATCTGAAACCCAGGTTACGCGAATATCTGATGAAGATGAGTGAATAGAGCATGTCCGTAGCTTGCTTCTTCGGAGATAAGGTCATTTTTCAAAGTTTCAGAAGTTGCTCCTAGGCTCATTCTGGAGATGGTGAGATTTAAATATGTGATTTTCAACCAAGTAACAAACTTGTGCTTCCTTCATGGGTGGAACATTAATAATAATACATAAGCATACCATAATTTAGAACACAATAATTAAAATAAACACCATTAATACATAAGAGAATTCAAAGAATATGTTCCTGGAATGCAGCAAAAGCAAATATAAAACTGAGTCATGCAAATGGGAATTCAGCAAATTTTGTTTCTTGCTTTTTAAGAGGTGTACCCATGCAGTTTTTACTTAAAACAGTTTATTTGGTAACCAAATGGCTCAGAAGTGCAGCATATTCTCTGCGTATTATTTTTTCCCCACACACAAAGTGAAAGTTTGGAAGAATAATGAAACGGGATAATCCATCCAAGCATCATTGCTTCTTGGAAGTTCCTTTAAAATAATTCATCAGGAATCATTCAGGATCCAGAAGTGATTCAGAAAATTTGCATTCATACTGCTTAACAGTAATATCAGGCATCTGTTGTGGGGAAAGAGGTCTAAAAGACAAGATGGTTGACCATAACCATGGGACTAAAACTGCCATCTTAACTTTTTTTTGACCTACCTTATCAACCCTGCATATGAATACTACAAAACCAGCAATGTTTGTTGGGCTTCTTGTAAAGAAGCAAGCATATATATCTATCCTTGAGCAATTGTATAGTTATTTTTATCAGAAAGCTTTGTTTGCAAACAGTAGCTTTAGATTTCAGATATGTATGAATCAGATATAGTCTGTCAGATTCCTAGCTCGACTTGATTCAGGCTGCTTTTTCAGAAACACTTTTCTAAAAATAAGATGACTGCAAGATTGCACGAAGAATTTCCCCCCATTTTATTTGTAAAGGAAATAGTAGTCCTAGTTTAGCCTGTGAATAAATCATAGCTCCTGGCTTATTCATTTGGCTGACATTCAGAAACTCTCTGGGTTGATTATCATACATGGTGCCAATGCCAAAATTTTTAAACAGTTATCGCACACATTTTCCCTTCCTTTCTTAGTCAACTACATACAACATAGCCTGTGCTCTGTTTAAACTTAGCTATATCATATCCAATGTGCTCATATTCCACCAGATCCCAGGTCACATTTATAATGTCACTTCATCCAATAAATCTCTGGGTGGTTTAAAAGAAATTCCTATAAACTACCTTTTGGGAAAGAGGCCCTAGAATATGATCTATCTAATCCAGAATAGAAGCAGTCACTCCTTAAAAATAGGCAGAGCCCCTAGCAACATGATTTAGTGGGTTATGTTGGGGTTAATTTTTCAAGCCCTGCATCTAAAATATTTAGATTTTATTTTGTTGGTGGCTTATTTTTAGCTATATTTGCCTCAGCTGCTCAATAGCATATACTTTTGTTCATATATATTTTGTGTTGCCAGTTAGAAAGTTAATCACCTCTATAAATTAACTTATGGATATGGTTTAGCGCATACTGTTAAGAAAACCTATGAAACATGTCTCAATCAAATAGACTTGTGTATTTGTGTAAGATTACAGGGGGAAATCTAAAATAATACGGGGTACAATTTTTTAGAGATTTCTCTCTCCAAATTTTCATTTCAAATTTACACCCTGAAAATGTACCAGTATATTATAAAATGAAAAATTTGATCTGTGGACTTTTTCCTACTACAGCCTCTCCTATGAGAGCCTAGCTGCCTGTCTTGAGTGCGCAAATCATATAGAATTGAAACCAGTTTAATACTTTTAAACCGTACAGTTTAAAGCTTAGTCCTTTTAGTAGAGTTTACTCCTTTTAATAATTTTTGTAGTTTTCAATTTAAGAAATGCAAGAATAAATGCACATAACTGAACAGCTTGCTAAAAGAATCACTCTATCTAAATGAAAACTCCAAAAGTTGAAAATTGAGAAGTTACACTGAAACATTTTTTCTGCTATGGACTGGGACTGAAATATTGACATCTGTAATAAAAACTGGTATCTACATTTTTCTTGTTCGTAGGAAAGGGTGAGCATATCAGTTTCCAATTTGGGGTGTATGTGTGTGTCAATGTTTTGTTGATATAAGAACTTCTGAAGAGGCTTTAGGAGTATCTGCCTATCTTCTCCCTCTTTTCCAAGGTATATTTCTTGCTTTGAGTGCAGGAAAAAGGGAGGCTGTGTGGAGCCAGTTTGTAGAACATTGGGGAACAGAGGCCTTTAGTATTTACGATACTCCAGTTCTGTTTACAGGAATTTGGGGATTGTATAAGCTAAACATTAAACATGCAAATGATGACAATATTTCATTATCCATGGAAACATATGCAGGAAAATTTACAGTGGTAACTGAAATTAGATGCCATAAGCCAACCTGTTGTTTTCTGCAGTTATGAGAAGTTTACTTTCCAATGAACAATTTTGCCAAGGGTGATATTAAAGAGCCTGGTGGCGCAGTGGACTAAACTAGCTGCCAACTGCCTGCAATTATTGTGAATTCAATTCTCACCAGGCTCAAGGTTAACTCAGCCTTCCATCCTTTCGAGGTAGGTAAAATGAGGGCCCGGTTTGTGGGGGCAATAAGCTGACTTTGTATAAAAAAGAACACCGCTCGGGGGGGGGGGAGCAAAAAGCCCTACTAAGCAGGTATAAGGCAGATTTCTGTTGGAAAGAATTCAAGTTGTTCAAGAGACAAGTTAGGTTTAGTGGTTAAAGCAACAGGCTAGAAAGCAAGAGATATGAATTCTAGTCCCGCTTTAGCCATGAACACGAGCTGGGTGACCTTGGGCCAGTCACTCTCAGTCCAATTCACCTCACAGGGTTCTTGCTGTGGGGAAAAAGTGAGGAAAGTATATTGGATGTTTGCTGCCTTGAGATATTTGTAAAAATGATAAATGTAGCATATAAATAAATAAAAATGAAAAGATGATGAAACAATATTAGAGCAAGATTGCATTTTTTCTGCAGCTAAATACTAAGAGCAGCATCTATCATACTATATGGGTTTTAGGTGCTGTTCAAATTGGTACACCAATTACAAAAGCATAATATTCAGTACAGGTTTAAGTACCCAACTACTGTGTGCATGTATGCACAGGCACACAATGAGGAAGCAAGCTATAAAGCACTAATAGCAATCCAAATGATAATATATTTAATTTGCACAAGCTTTTTTTTTTAATCTAAAATTGTTTGATACACTTCTTTTAGAAGCTTCTTTCTCTAATCTTATTGCAATTATTTTGACTTCCCTCAAGCCCAAGTCCAAGACCTCCCTTGGGCCGTAAACCCAAGCCAGTATACAGAAGCCTATGCTTTTCAATAAAACATGTTGATAGAAAATGTGCTGATAGATCCTGAATGCTCAGAAAACAAATGTCTTAAGTGTATAGGAGAAAGGAGAACCAACTTTGAATTTTTAATGTGAAGAGAAATTCTGTAGAGCAATCACTTGTGTAAAATGCTCTTCTACCCAAGGATCTTATTTTGACAGAAAACACATGAAATTAAGTCTTGAATTATGTTCCCACAGATGCGATTGGGATGCATAAAACCCTTTCCCAAGTGTTAATTGTTCCAATCAGAAAAAGGACAGGACTAGGATAGCTGGCTTAAACAGCTGATCAACAGCTTAAACAGCTGATCAACAAGGCTTGTCACTTAGGGAATGACTATATTTGAGACACTCCTTTTTGGATCAGGCCAATTGTTTCTACAATGCATTGCAAAACATGGCATTTCAAAAAAGAACATCAAGGATACAGGAGTATTATAATTGTGCAGAAAATGACAATATTTCCACATGTATTTATTGAGAAATACTAAAGATATACACATTTTGTACAAGCTTTCAATATTAATTTACAATTTCTTAAATAATATTATCCCTAGATAAAATCATGATTTACATTACACAGGTCCTTGGCTTTAAAAGTTCCATAAGGCTGCTATTGCTGGGCATTCAAATGCAATATTGGCTCATGTCAGTTATGCTTCATGCTAAAGTACTAAATACCGCATTGATTCAAGCATTTAAACGTGGCTCCAACCCTTCTCCCTGCAATCCAAAATGAAAATCACATCTAAAATCGAAATGGACACAGCCCCATATTTTTCAATATACAGAAAGATTTAGATTGGGTTCTGTTGCTCAACCTATTTGAAGAGCAAATTTACTTTGAATTGCAACTTTTTAAAATTATGTTTGGTTTATAACATTTCAGTTGGTCCTAATTAAGATGTTACCCTGTTAGAGAATTTGCCAACGTATTTTACTTATTTAAATCTGCTCCAATTGCTACCATTATTTGGGAAGTATGACTAAAAAAACCCTCCAACTATTAAAACTGATCTGTACAGGGACAAAAAAAATTCTCTCCAAACAACTGGAGCAGTGGTGGGTTGCCCCCAGTTCAGACTGGTTTGCAAGAACCAGTAATAAAACCGGTGGGAGGCTCCACCCACTGACCCGGGCGTCATCATAGGTGATCTGTGCATGTGCAGAAGCTTCTGTGCATGTGCAGAAGCTTCTGTGCATGCGCAGAAGAGCTTGCGAGCGAAGCAAGCATGCACGCTCAGGTGAGATGCAAACCGGTAATAAAGGTAAGTAGAATCCACCCCTGAACTGGAGGCAGACAATGGAAAGCCATGGATAGGTCTGTCACAGCAAGGAACAGTTGATGTACTATGCCAAAAACTAATGAAAAGGGGAGAAAGGACGACATATTAAGTCCTAAAGGAAGAGACTGTGTGGAAAAATGTAGAAAACTATCTACATATTTAATTTTTCCATTTCACTCTAGTAGTTTATCGATTTGAACCCTTTATCCATTATTACTTTGTACTTCTTTTAAAACTAAAGTGTGCTGTTCCTCTGTCTCAAGCCCTATATTTAAAGTGCTTCATATTTAAGTGCCGTTTCTGTTCAAATTGGTACAGCAATTGCAAAGCATAATATTCAGAATATATAGTTTTAAGTGCACAACTATTTAACATTGTACATATGCACACAGGTAGATGTGAGAGAAAAAGCTATAAAAATACCAATGGCAATCCAAATTATTTTTTTTTAAAAAAAAATCTAGAATAACGTTCTCTTACTTGTTCTGCAATTATTTTGACCTTTCTCAAATGCCAAAATCAGATCAATTTAATTTGCCTCAAATTTTAATTCAGCAGCAATGTCCTGTTTTTCTCCATTATCATTTTTGTAATAAATCATGTAAAAGGTCAGTATTTGACACAGCTTATTTCTGTATCTAAAAGTTTGGCAATTCTGATCCTTGTTATTATGCATGGGATTTCGTAATTTTTGGTCAAAACATTAATGGATACAATAATAATGGAGCAATGTTTAGCAAACTCAAATGAAAAGCAAAATAAACAAAGATTAGTGTGTCAATTGAAAACACTGCAATATCTCAACTCTACATAATTGCCAAATAAACTTGTACTGTACTGTACAGTAGTGTTGTTCTGTCATTTTGATAAAACAGCTTCCATTTATATTTTTCTAGAATATCTTGAAACTATTGAGGAACACCTTTATAAGAAGTTTAATTAGATTAAAATACACATTGTTCAATGATTCATAGGTATTTTTTATTATAATCCGAAACCAGAGATAAGGGCTTTTGAATTTTCACCTTAAGTAACTAAAATATGTGACAAGTATAAAATTGGTTGGATGGCTTGCAGACTTTATGAATATTTTATGAACATTTTTAACCTATTTATTTCTAAATATCCAAAGATGACCAAAAAACATTTCTATATTAACAAGTTGATACAATAATTTTCAGTGGGCCTTTGGGCAAATAAAACAAGTTTAAAATGTCAAGGTTGAAAAAATAAAACATTTGCTGCTTTAAAAATAATTGCAAGTGAAATTGTGAGAAACACCATCTCTAAGCTCTTTTAAACTAGAATAAATTTTATTAATGCGGAGGATAGCACAGAAAAGAAATTCACTTCAACTGATAATAGGTTTTATATTCATATTGTAGACCAATTCATATCTGAACAGTATTATTTTGTGCATTCCCAAGATATAAATGTTAACTATCTTAGTCTTAGTACTCATCAAAGGATCTTATCTCTGAAACAATGAACATTTCATTCCAGAGTGCATTTTGTATTCTGTAAGGCAAAAATGGTACCTGTTTTTCTATTATTAAATCTCTGAATTTTCCAAGGATTTTCACTCGGCCAATAATGGTACAGGTAGGCCTAGCTTACCAGCTCCTTGCAGGGACTGCTCAATGTTATGAGAAAAGAGATTTATGACTTGTTCTTCATATTTGTGGCTGTTGCAGCATTCGTTACTAGAGTGCAATTTGGGCACTTGGCAACAGGTGTACATTTGCAACGGTCATGTGATCACTATTTGTGGCTTTCACAGCTGGCTTTTAACAAATCAATGGGGAAGCTGGCTGATAGCTGAAAGTTGCAGTCGTCGCATGTAATGGTTGTGGCAACTTGCTTAATAACCGCAGTTCATTTGTTAAGTTGGGCACAATCACCTGATGTTTCACTCTAACCTGCTTAGAAACATCTAAGCTGCTTAGATTCAGAGCTGCCACCAGGCCTAGTTGTGATTGGTAAATAAAACTACGTGTATACTGTAGAGATCCACTGTCCCATCACACAAATGTTTACAGAAAAATGTGGTAACAAAGGGCCAATTCTCAGTTTTATCTTCCTTCTTGTTCTTATCTATGCTCAAGGTGTTTCAGATTTTTTAAACTCTTGTGGTCATGTTTTTTCGTTTGATTTGCTCACAGCTAATTAATTGGGAAGCCCATTCTCTTTGTCAACTGGTAACTACCCTTCAGCCACATGTGCAAAGCATAACTGCAACAGCCATTAATTACATCAAGAGACTGCTTGCTACCCTGTTCTTAAATGAAGAATGAGACTACCCAGTCTCATTCCTTTCGTCCCCCTCCCACAAGGCTTACCCACAAATTATACATCATTAGAAAAATCACAGAATCATTGAATTGAAATGAACAACTTGTGGCAACTAGACAGGGGAGAATCTGGCCCTAAGAAAGGTGTACAAGGCAGTTAAGAAGAAAATATTACAAAATGGACTTTAAAAATAAAAGCAGTACAGGTAGTCCTCGACTTACGACCCCAATTTCTGTTGCCGAGACATTTGTTAAGTGTGTGTTGCCACATTTTAGGATCTTTCTTGCCACAATTGTTAAGTGACTAACACTACAGTTGTTAAGGTAGTTGCACGTCATAAGTGAATCTGGCTTCCTCATTGACTTTTCTTGATAGAAAGTTGCAAAAGTTGCAAATATGACCCCGGGATAATGCAGCCATCATAAATATGAGTCATTTGTCAAGCATCTGAATTTTGATCATGTGATCATGGGGATGCTGCAACAGTCATTAAGTGTGAAAAACAGTCATAAGTCACTTTTTTCAGTGCTATTATAACTTTGAACGGTCACTAAATGAACTGTTGTAAGTCAAGGACTACCTGTGAAACAGAGCATTAAAATAAACACAGTGGAATTACAACCACTCATCTATCTCACGTCCTTAGAAGTTAGAAGGAACAAAAGTACTCTTGTTGTCCACATCAAAATCACAGCTTGTTTAAATTCTTGGGGAGGGGAGATTCTAAAGTGGGCGGGGTGTAGCCACAGACAGGATAGCATATGCTGCCCACCTCCTTTGTAACAAATGACTTGTACACTATTATTATGCAAACACAAGATAAAAATAATATGCAGGGCTGAATCTACACATTCAAATAATTGTTTGATTTTGACTTCATATATTGTATGAATCAAACCAATTCTGGTTTATTCAAGAACCCATAATATAGTGCAATGTTAGAAAAACCATTGCTGCAAATAAATGTAAGCATAGTTACCATATTTTTCGGAGTAGAAGACGCTTCGGTGTAGAAGATGCACATTAGTTTTTGGGGAGGAAAACAAGAAAAAAATTTTTTTTGCCTCTGCTTACCAGCATTCTTAGATATTCATCTGGCTAGCGTCCTTGCAGCAAACAGCAAACAGGCTGGTGAGCTTCAGCGTGTTATTGCAGCCTGATTTAGCACGAGCAGCTGATTGGTGGTTGGATCTGCCTCCCGGAATACCACCAATCATCTGTTCCAGGCTGCGGGGATCGCTACAGTTCATTGCCACGTCTGCGCATTGTGTTTTTGGCCTATGCACATTGCATTTTTGGCCTATACATGCCCCGTTTTTGGCGTCTGCATGTGGCATTTTTGGCCCATTCCAGGTGGCAGGGATCACTGCTGCCACCGATCCCCACCAAATGGAACTGCCTGAAAACGCAATGCACGGAGGCCAAAAATGGAGCATGTGGAGGCCGAAACTGCAACAGAGAGAGGCTGAAAATGCAATACGTGGAGGCAGCGATCGGCGACAATTTGCTGTGGCAATCCCCACAGCCTGGAACGGGTCTAAAATGGAGCGTGTGGAGACTAAAAATGTAATGCGCGGAGGCAGAAATGGCTGAAGGGTGGGGGCCAGCAGATAGGTGGGGCTTCAGCAATATAAGATGCATAGATATTTCCACCCACTATTTTTGGGGGGGAGTGTGTCTTATACTCTGAAAAATATGGTAATATGCATAGGAAAAACTAACCAGAGAGGAACATTCCACTGAGATTCATGCTAACCTACAGCTACAAAATCAGTTATAACAGATTTAAGTGCTGGTAGAAACTTATTAACTGAAATTATCTTTTTGACTGTACCACATAATGGGCAGTTTATAGATTACATTTTTCTTTACTTGACAATGATAGGAAAATATTATTGTTCATCTAGTAATCTTTTTGTTTGTCTACTGCAGAGGTGTCAAACTCAAGGCCCGTGGGCTGGATCTGGCCCGCAATGTAGGTGGATCCGACCTGTGGGACTGTCCTGGTCTACCCAATGCGAACAGGAAACATGCCAGCAGTTTGGGGAGTGGCATCAAGGTGACCATGCACACCCACCCGGTTGGCCCCGCCTGGCCCCTGAGGTCAACCACAGTCCTGATAAGACCCTCAATGAAATTGAGTTTGACATCCTTGGTCTACTGTATTTTTTGTTGCAGAAAAAGCTAGCAAATCCTTTTCTTTTTTTGATTTAGCTGTTTTCTTTTACTTAAACTTTCTTTGGACCACATTCAGCCATGTTTATATGTACCTTACTGAATGTTAAATATACTACATTGCAATTTGATAGTAGGTCAATAGGTAAAAGTAGCCTGCTATTTTTTTTACACATATACCATAAATTAAACTCATTGCAGCACAAGTTATCCATGTGTATAATTTTCTTTAAATGCAAAAATTAAGGAAAAATTGTCAAATAATTTGTCATGTTAACTATTTTCTCAGAAGACCGAACCTTTTGACATTTTTTTAAAAAAAATATTTGCATACGATCAGTGGAATTATTAAGAATCTAAATAAAAATGCTAACTTTCAGTTATATATTTTTTTCTCTTACTGCAACAAACACTTAAACTGCTTTTATGCAGTACTGATTAATTGAATTTGAAATTTGGTCATGTCAAAAATTATCACAAAGATTTATCTTATCTACATAATTTTAAATCAATGTTACACTGTAACACACAAACAAGATCTTGTCATTTAAGGCACAACACATCATTATGCACATTCTGTCTGCCAAGTTTATAAAAGAGACAATTATTATTATATACCCCCTTCCCACACACCTCCAAAAACAAAACAAAACAATATAATAAATTGCATCCACTTCCAAAGTCAGTTGCTAATGTCACAGTAAATTATTTTCATTAATAATTTACACCTATTACGGATTGAGACAGGACTGCCGTTGTATAGTCCAAGTGCATCCCAATTCTCTGGGTCAGGTAGGTAGCCTAAAGTCTGTTTCAAACCTCCGTGCTGAGAATATATCCCATTGTGAGGAATGTTGTTGAATACCACCCTTGTCATTCACAAAATGCATTCATTCTTCTCCTTGTCCTTGACTATTGCCAACCTTGTTCACTCTGGCTAGGGCTCATTTGGTGTGTACCAGCAACCATTTTTCTAGTTCTTTAATCATCAGAATGCTGAATATATAAGACCATGTAGAGAATCCTTATGTCGTATTAAAATGTGTGTCTCCATGCGGTGATCTGAATTCTTGCAATGGAATCCATATATTGCTTTCTTTTTAAGACGATAATATGTGTGAAGCCAGAGGCACCATATCCAAAGTAAAAAAAAAGTCAGTGTACTTTGAAATATGTATATAAAAAAGAACAGTTACAAATACTCTAATTCCAGTGCTTGGTGTAGAGCCAGGAGGTCGGATTGGCTAGATATTCTCCAGAAAGGCATGTTATGCTGCATTAATTAGGGGGGAGAGAAAGAAGGAAGGCAAGAAGAATGAACAATATATCATTCACATCACATATTTTCTTTTTATATATTATGATTATCCTTATTTTTCTTAGTAAGACACAGACATGAAAATAAAACAAAGCAAATGTCCAAATAGATCTGGGAAAACATACAAAAAGCTGCATAAGCACCTTAATAAATTCAATTTTGTTTTTGTTTTTTTTTATTCTGTTTAATTGTATCTGTTTCTGAGATTGTCTAGATCAGTCTTTGTAGTTTTCTTGGCTTGGCAAAGTTTTTCAGAAGTGGTTTGCCATTGCCTTCTTCCTAGGGCTGAGAGAAAATGACTGGCCCAAGGTCACCCAGCTGGGCTTTGTGTGTTAGGTGGGAGACTAGAACTCAAAAGTCTTCCAGTTTCTAGCTCGATGCCTTAACTATTACACCAAATTGTTACTCCAACTTTATTTACCAAGCATATGTTAGGAATAATATTGTTTATATTTCAAAGAAGTAAATTTAGTAGCAATCAAGTATGTAATAATCTTCATTACAAAATGTTTTGTATAATACAGGGAGAATCCAAGATGTATAAAATATTAATGACTTTTACTATATCACTGCGCTTAGTTTTAATTTACAACTATGCCTTGTGATTTCTTCAGAAAGTACAATACTTGAGAATAAGCAGGCCAATGAACAGACCACACATTTAATTTTAGTGCTTGCTTTCAGTTAAACTTTACAATACAGCACATTTCTCTCTGAGCAGTGATTGCTCAGAATATGCCCCCAAATTGAACCTATACTTCTGCCTATATGGGAGATCCTGCCCCCCCCCCCCCCCGTATTGGTTATGTAATTAAATTGCTGTCATGTATGAAACTTTCCTTGAAAGCAATATAGTCAGACTATATTATTCAATATTCAAAATGTCTACTATGATTACCAAGTATCAGTCGGACTCCAGTGAATTTAGGAAAGCAATCTCTTATGAGGAATACACCCTTTCTACAATTAAAAACATTGCAAAAGTTCATGAGCATGTCTGTTAATAAAGTTTAATAAATTTATTTTTACTAACTGCAGATCTATTTGAAGAATTTGCCTTCTTTTTTTAAAAAAAAATCTACAAATGTTCATGCACACAACAGGTAAAGTTAGAAGGAAGCATGCCAACTCTAAAATAATCAATCACCCAGTTTCCTGAATAGGCTACCAAACATTCTCAACACTGTATTGCATCTTATAAGGTGACCATTTGGAACCAGAACCGCAACTAAAGTTGCAACTATAAGAAAATCAGGAAATAATATCCTTAAAAAGAGGATAAAGTTCACTCCACAGTTGTTGTTTTTTTTCGGTATAATTACAGATTGTACAGTTATAGAGACTAATTTGATTTTGAATTTAATAACTGCAGCAAGACTGTTGGTGGCGCAGTACTGGAAGAAGGAAGATTTGCCTACTATTCAAGAATGGACATTAAAAGTAGCAAACTTAGCAGAGATGGCTAAAATTTCAGCATATTTGAAGGATCATTCAAACGAGAAATATATGTTGGAATGGAGAAGATGGATTGACTATATTCAAAGCAAATATCGGACTAAAAAACTTCAAATAGCTTATGAATGAATAAAGAGATGTTAAAAAGTATCTAAACTTAGCTTAGTAAAAGGAGAGTTAAAGTACAAGAGCGAGATAGGACTCTATGGTCAGTTAAATTATGTTAGATTATGATTGTTAAATGCTATACCCTGTATTTTGCTCTGGGAAGTAGGGAGGGGG
Organism: Masticophis lateralis; assembly: GCA_030761175.1. Taxonomy (NCBI): domain Eukaryota; kingdom Metazoa; phylum Chordata; class Lepidosauria; order Squamata; family Colubridae; genus Masticophis; species Masticophis lateralis. The sequence continues at coordinate 92,211,253 of JAUDYJ010000001.1, forward strand.
TGGGTGGGAGGGGGGAGGGTTGGGTGGGAGGAGGGAGGGGGATGGGGATACATTTGTAAAACTTATTAAAACTTTTCAATAATAATAAAAAAAGAAAACCAGGAAATAATGTCTATTTATTTATTTATTTTATATATAAAATCTCCTCCAACTCTAAGATTGCTCTAGATCAGGTGTGTCTAACTGCAGCCCTGGACAGCTAATAATGCGGCCCAACAAGATCATAAACTTTTAACATTATTATGAGATTGATGTACATTAACTGTATCATATATTTTATATGTGGTCCAAGACACATCCTCTTCATTCAGTGTGGCCCAGGCAAGACAAAAAGTTGGGCACCCATGCTCTAGATGCAGTATATCCAAATGTATATGTTTTCTCCACTTTGCTTATATTTATTCTGAAGTATAAATGTGTTGAAGTACAGTAAATTTCCTGCTAGATTTCTTTAAGGACAATGTTTACTGGGCACTTATATGATCATAAATTACTTTAATAATCAAGTATACAGTGCTGTTCTTCAGCACATTACTTTAATAATCAAGTATACAGTGCTTCTATATGACTGTTCTGCACTAAATGCAATGTGTTCCAAGGTTTAATGTTCAATTTTATAGTTCTCTAAATGTAAATAAGGAATAGATACAGCTTGCCTGTCTCGAGAATGAAATCAATTCAAATTTTAATCAATTTGAGCATACGCACCAAACACAAATTCCTTGTGTATCCAATCACACTTGGCCAATAAAGAATTCAATTCAATTCAATTCAATTCAGTTCAACTCTACTCTACTCTACCTTACTCTACTTCTTAAAATATATTTATAGCTTATACTCTGAAATAAGTAGCTTTTGGCATATTTTTCCCTTTTCAGATTTGTAACAAGATCAATGTGCTTTTTCGATTATATGACACAAAATACACTCTTCTGGGCCTCGCAAATCCACGCAATATGTTTAATTTCCTTAGAGTTAGTTTTCTTTTTTAAAATAAGATCTATAATCAGTATATATTTTATTTAATTTCCATATCTTGCCCATCCTCATAAAGCCTGTGCTTGAATCCAAATGGTTTGATTATGTCTTACTTATGATTTTGGCATGTGAAATAATTTAACAATGTGCCATACTAACAGAAATACAAACAAAATAAGCTTGCGTAAATATTACAGTGTAAATATCACACCAACATTTCATGAAACAAGTTACCTTTTTTGCTGCCTGTTCTTCTTCTACACCATCCCCAATTACAACATATACTACTTTTCTGCCAAACCTTTGCATTATTCGTTCAAAGCAACTTTCTTTTCCTGGAAGATAAATGAGATAAGTGTTCAGAGAGAAGTTACCTGGTTAGCTGCATGCTCTTCATCTCGGCCATCTCCAATCACAACATAAGTTATGTTAGTGCCAAACCTGGACACTACACGCTCAAAACAGCTTTCTTTTCCTGAAAAATAACACACTATTTATTTGAGCTCTCAAAAAAGAAATATCACAGTGATCTCTAAAAAGGCATTATACCAAAAATAAATAAATAAATAAATCATATACTAGACAAGCCTTTCATAATATTGGTGCTGTTTTAATTAATTTTCTGCTATAGCTCAATGGAAACTCAGGAAAGCTAATATTTGGTATGCTAAGACAACATGCAAGGTGTCCTGGTGGAACCCTAACAAAGCATATCATTTTTTTTGTTCCTCTGGACATAAACAACCAGGTTGTCTGTTCTCCCCTAATCTGAGTATCTCAAAACCTGCACTTGTTTTCTTAGAGTAGCACTTTTTATTTTCAAAGTTCAACATTTTGAAGTTCAATAAATTTTCCATCCTCGGATAAGGTCAACTGTTTTTGAATAAGGATGTTGTGAGTCAATGAAGCATGCAAAGCATTTTTAAAAAGTTGTACCACAATATGCAGGTGTATGAACAAAACATCTCTTCAAATCATCAAAGCAGCTGTATATTTATACAGTTGCTTTGAAAGCCATTCAAGCATGCAGTCACTTCGCTTTAGAAATAGTTGTGCCTTGCAAAATAGAGAGCTTATTATAATGAGAATACATGTTTGTAAAGTACCTCTTTCAAATGCTTGAATAGCCTTACTAATGATAATAGTGGGGTTGGTACATCCAAAAATGTGTGTGTGTAACTAGGAAATCTCACTCTAGTTATCTAACTCTTTATATATAGTTTCTACATACAATTCTTACAAGTGAAGAAATTTGTTAACTGAACTGAAGAGCTATTAGTAGATTAGAAGACATTTGGAAACCATCAGCAAACTATGTAAATTGAAAAGAATTGAGATACATACCTATTTTAGTTGCACTGTAAATATTTTCAATAGGAAAAACACCTCCTAAACTATACAGAAGCACTTTTGCAAGGGCCGGTACAAGTTGAGTTGTTGTTACCAAGACATTTACACAGTTATTCCTATAGAGAAAGACAGAGTATACATCTGCATAATGATAAAACAAATTAGCTACAGATCAGCCATCAATTACTACTTCAATTATTACTGCAGTAATAAAAAATATTGCAATATTCTGTACGTTGCAAATTTCATGATTGTGATAATCCATAGATAAACACACACCTTCAACTGAGTTTCTAAATTCATAGAATATGAACTACTTTATGAATGGAAAAACAGCCTTTTTGTCTGAGACAACATTTTCATTTATCACTTTTTGAACTTACAAAGAAATCAACAAAATTTTACAGGCTATACAATTTATAGATTATGATAGCTGGATGGGCGAATAGCCTGGCTTGTGGTAGAGCAGTTCCCTGTACAGTAGTCCTTGATTTACTACAGCAAAATTCTGAGACCAGAATTTCCATTGCTAAGTAATGCAGTCGGGAGGAGTTTCCAAAAGGCAGAGGGACTGGGAGAAAGCAGGCAGGTGGTAGAAACTTATTCCAGTGATATGTGACCTTTTCTGCTATCTTCCCAAGTGACTTCCTAGGGAAGCCAATAGGGAAGGTTGCAAATACCAATCATGTGATCATCAGGCACTGCAACCAGTCAGAAATACGATTCACTTGCCAAGCTTCTGGATCACAATTACAGATTTGGTGGGGCGCTGAGATGGTTGGAACTCTGAGAAATAGTTGTCACCAGTATTTGTTCAGTGCCATTGTAACTTTGAATGGTCGCTGAACAAATAACTCACCTATCTCTTATATAATGCGAAGGTGATATTGTAAGTAGAACATTAGGCATTGAGGTAGTTCCCAACCTGTAGGTTGGAGACTACCTCAATGCCTAATGTCCTACTTACAATATCACCTTCGCATTATATAAGGGATACTCTGTTGGCCAGGGGATGCCTTTGGAATATTCTTCTTACCAAATGCCTTCGATGTTGAGTGTAGTGAGTCAGTAAACACCCATCACTCCCTCTAACCACTCTAATCTATTTTCAAGGGGCAGCCATGCTTCCACACCAAGGATGGTTTTGCAGTAATCCTCTATTTTTATTTTCTAAGAATGCCTAAGGGCCCTGGATGCATTCCTGTTAATAAAGAGAACACTAGCTGCTAGCATTTTACCATCCATTTATTTTTTGATTAAAACAGAAATAAAAAATGCCAGGTCAAAAAATGCATGAAGCCTAATGGGTTTGCAAAACACATCTGCAGGAAATCGAATGCCTACAAGCATCTTGTTGTCTGCTCTTGCCTTTAATATTGTTTTGCTTCTGCAATATAATATATTTTTTTTTAAAAAATTAAGTTTGTACTCACCTTGTACTAATAATTGATAATGATTTAAGTGCATTGGTCAGCCAGGAGTCAGTGAGAGCTTCAATCTCTGCTCTTAACTGTAGCCATGCATCTCTTTTTGCAGGGCCAAGAAGTCCTGATTCATAAAGGAAAAAGTTCTTAAAAGTGCATTCTGTTTAACAGGAATAATAGTCCCATGTTAATTTAGACCAATAACCTATTTTTCTACAAAAGTATTTCAGTTCACGTGATAGTGAATATAAAAGAGAGCAGAGCAGAGCAGAATAGAATAGCTTTATTGGCCAAGTGTGATTGGACATACAAGAAATTTGTCTCTATATTACTACTTATAAGTTGCTTAATAATACACATTAAAGGTTATTTTGTTCCAGAAGCAGTCCAAAACATGGTGGTTCTTTTGTTCATTTGTTCATTTGTTCGTTCGCTCGCTCACTCTCTCACTCACTCACTCACTGGTTGCCCATTTTACCATAGGGTACTCTGTGGCTTATAGTCATAAAATATATTTACAATAAAACAAAAATAAATTACGAACTGAAGAAGCTTCTTGGATTAGAAGAGACACGTCTTCAAGGACAAACGAAAGTCCACTTGCCCTTTGAAAAGCACCTTTGGGATTCACAAATTAAAACCAAAGATTAAAATCTACAGACATATGGGGAGGGTGGTGGCGAACTGGGGTAGGTGGGATCTGTTGTTACTTGATCAACCACTTCTACTGTGCTGTACCTCCATTGGGGGCCCAGGTCAACTGGCAGAGCCAGGAACTTAGGGCCTTACAAAAGGATAGGAGGGTTGGGGCCAGCCTCACATTGGGGGCAAGATGTTCCATGCACTACTTGGGGCAGGACATTAGGAGAAAGCCAAGGCCACTGATGGCCCCTGAGGGAAGGCATGTGAGTTGAAGGAAGACAGTACTGTAGGAGAATGTCTTGAATGGGAAGCCAGTCCTTGCTGCTAAGATTAGGAAAGTTTGGAACAAGTAGCTGACTGAGCAAGAGCAGAAAAGATGAAGGGATGCGCTGGTGGCTTGGCTGGATTCAACTGTACTGAATACTGAGGGAAGAAAGGAATGGGAAGTTAATGAGAAAACCGGCCTTGAGATATAACATGTAGGATTGATTGGCAGTGGTGTTAATAATGGCTGAGATGAGAAAGGGAAGATGCTGGTTATGGGAGCGACGTGGCATTCCCATATGACACCTTTCCTGTACAAGCTGCACTGGCTCCCGGTGATCTTCTGGGTGCACTTCAAGGTTTTAGTCACCACCTTTAGAGCGCCCCATGGCTTAGGACCTGGGTACTTATGGGACTGCCTTCTGCCACCAGTAGCCTCTCACCAGCCAGTATGCTCACATACAGAGGGGCTCCTCAGGGTGCCGTCGGCCAAACAATATCAATTGGCGGCCCCTAGGGGGAGAGTCTTCTCTGTGGGGGCACCTGCTATCTGGAATGAGCTCCCCCCGGAGATACGGAGGATCCCAGATTTATGCACCTTCTGTCATGCCCTCAAGACCTATTTATTTCATCAGGCTGGCCTGGCCTAACTTCCCTTTCAACTGTAACTTTTAAAATTGGTTTTAAAATATTGGGGGTGCTTTAAATTGTTCTGGGCCAAATTATTTAATGGGTTTTATATTGTCTTTTAAATTTTGGTAATTTGTGTGTTTTATCTCTCTGGCTGTTCACCGCCCTGAGTCCTTCGGGAGTAGGGCGGTATATAAATCTAATAAAATGAAAAATAAAATGAAAAAAAAATGAAATGGGAAGTCCGTGAACAAGCACATAGGATGTGTCATGCCTGGATGTCAATGAAGGGTCCTTGGTGCTTTCTGAGCTTGGTTTGCAGACGTCTCCTTAACAAACTAAGTAACATCATCAGTGTAATAGAGAGTGCAGTTTGCTCTCATTTAATATCCTAGTGTCTTGTCCTGTCAGTATTGATGGGAGTGGCCTTAGTGGTTCTTCGTTTGGGCTGTTTACTGTTAGCTTATTTGGTGGTTCCTTGATTGGGGCATTGTTTGCTTCTTGATTGTTAGTCTAATGTTAATCTTGGTGTTAATCGCTGCTCATCTGTGTGACGAGCTTCATCTGGGTGATGATCATTTTGGATGTCCATGATAATAGTGACTAAAAGGAGGAAAGCGGGCGGCGGGGGGGGGGGGGGGGACAGCAGGCTTTCAGAAGACAGGGGGGCAAAAAAGCCAGTGAGTTATCCCATGGTGGTCACAGTGATGGTGACTGAGTTGAGAAAGAAAAAGAAAGCACTAGAAGATGAGGAGATAAGATGGGCTGGTAAGGTGTGTCATGCTAGAGAAGCTGAGGAGATGGTAGTCCATCTTGCCCTATTTATCCAATAATATCAGAAAAGGTGTTGTCAGGGTTTGTTGTTTCATTTGAAACTGAAACACCCCAAAACATACAGGATTTTGGATTTGCTGAACAGGGATTGAGAAAACAGGGATTTTAGAAAATAGAGATTTAGAAAATAGAGATAATATGCATAGTTTTAGAAAATAGAGATTTTCTAAAACTATGCATATTCTAAATGTGCTCTCTCCCTTTCTTCTCCTCTAATATCCCTTTTCTGCCTATACATAGGTATTCTGTCTCTCTTCACTATTTCCTGACACTACTGCACATTCTTTCTTTTATACATCCTTCTAATTGCTTATTTTCTGCTCACTTTTCTCCCATTCCCAGGCAACAGCAGACATAAAAAAACACCTTATTTTTAAATCAGAAAAAGAATCGTGTCTGTTCTCCAATAAAATGCCTATGCATAGCCACAGCCGTGCTCTAAAATATGCCAAAAATAATTCCTTAAGGAAATGTGGATTTTCTCCTTCACAACCCCATAGGTTGGGATCTGTGCTTAGTCTTGAACCCTGGCTGGGTTATAGTATGCATAACATATAAGTAACATCTAAAATATTATTTACATTGGAGTGCATGTGAAGAATAATGCTTTTGAATGGTACTCTACATTAATAATACGGGTAGTCCTTATCTAGCAACTACAATTGGGTCTGGCAACTCAAATAAAATTATTATATGAAACCGTGACTGTGCTTATGATCTTACTTTAGCTTTCCTTTGCTTTACAGACCTGTGAAGGTCATACGTACAAGGATTAGTCATAAAATTACTTTTTCTTCATTGACTTAACTGCCAACGGTCACTGTACAAAGCAATCACTAAATGAGATACATCTGTAATGAAAATCCAGAATATACAAAGCTACAACATCAATGAGGAAACTATACCAGACCAATTTGTCTAGGAAGATTCTCTTCAAAGGCACAGAAGACTGTTTTAATTTGGGATGAAAAGCTAAAATGACTATTAATCATCTAAATTAACAAATGCAAGCGGAGCTGAAGAAACCTGCAATTTAAGTTCCAAACTTCAATCATAATAGAATTGGAGGGTATCTTGGAGGTCTTGCAGTCCAACCTCTTGCTCAAGTAGGAGACCCTATACAATTTGAGGCAAGTGGCTGTCCAGTCTCTTCTTAAAAACCTCCAATGATGAAGATGCAGGCACTACTCAGGTGACACTGAGGATACAGATAAACCTCCAAGAGGCTTCAACGACTCTCTAAAAGAATGCAAATAAGGAATATATCGTAAATACTTTCATTCCCCACCATCCAGTCAGAGCTGAAGAAGCTTCTTGGATGAGAAGCAAAATGTCTTCAAAGAAAAACAAGGAAGTCCAGCTGCCTCTTGAAAAAGCACCTTGGGACAATCATGACCTGGATGACTGAGAATCTCCATAGACATTTACTCCAATGACAAAGCACCCACAACTTCTGAAGGAAAGCTGTTCCACTGGTTAATTATTCTCATCTTCAGGAAGTTTTTCCTTAATTCCAGGTTGCTTCTCTCCTTGATTAGTTTCCATCCAGTGTTTCTTGTCTTGCCTTGTGGTGCTTAGGAAAATAAGTTGATCCCTTCTTCTTTGTGGCAGCTCCTCAAATACTGGAATACTGCTATCATGTCACCCTTCATCCTTCTTTTCTCTAGACTAGCCATACCCAGTTCCTGCAACTATTCTTCATATATTTTAGTCTTCAGGCCTTTAATTATCCTAGTTGCTCGTCTCTGAACTTTTTCCAAAGTCTCAATATCTTCTTTGTAATGTGGTGACCAAAACTGGATGCAGTATTCCAGGTACTACACAACTTGTTAATGAAAGACTGTAAATTGTTTCTCCTTTTTCTTCATCCACTTTTCTTCACAAAATTTCCAACCACCCATGGTTATTTTGTATAATTTTGTACTATTATGATGATGCATTATTATAATGTATTATTTATGTTTTACATTATAAATAATTATTTTCAGAAGACTACAAGATTGATGTTAATGTCATATTGAAAAAAAATCCCTCTTACCTCCTACATTGTTTTTATAAGTATTATATAATTCTTTGACTCTTCTGTAACGGAATGCCAGCTTCCTCATCCAGTCAACTCCTCCTCTTACACCTGTTGGCAGACAAAGGTTTGCACTACTTGCAGCTGCATGGAAGCCATCAGTTGCAAAACTGTAGGTACTGCAAACACCCAAAATATGCAAAAGTGAATACTATTTCTTCCTAAAAACACATACTTATTTAAATTTGCTTCATTTTTTTTTCAAGGCACATCTTACCTTAGGTCTTGTCCATTGTCATCCGACGATACATCATCTATATGGACTTGATCACATTCCTAGTAAAAGAATATGTTTTAGAATAGGGCAGCAGTATCTTGTTTAATGTTTTACACTGGTGCTTTAATGTGAAAAATCTAAATGAGGATTACCACCTCTATTGCCAGCAGATGGCAGAATATGAGCATTTACAATTTCATACGGTAAAGCTATTATTTCTTTTTTCCCCACAATGATCAACTGGTATGTTCCTAGATATATTGCAATACTTCAAAGATTGCTATGGTTATCAACAATTCCATGTAGTACGTGAACGAACACACCCACTCCATACCAAAAAGAATGATTCCCCTTTGCTTGGATTAAGATTTATAAATCTTAACACAATATTTAAGTATATGCTTGCTTGTCCTGCACAAGAAGCCCCAATATAAAACACAAAATGAAAAATAAAAAGTTATTACCATCTGCACCATGTCAATAAACAGAACTTCACATCAATGTATATTATATAAATAAAAAAGTAATGCATAACTTTCAAAAGTATCTATTTTTTCATGTTCCATTGTTGACTGCACTGGCAGGCAATCATATTTATCTTTTTGAGAAATAAACAGACTTTTAAAAAAGAAAAATAACTTTTAATAAAAATATATCAAATGGCAACAAATTCTAGATTGTGCATTTTGTTGTTTCTGATGGTTTTATTAGTGGAAATAATACCTGAAAATATTGAATTTATCAGACTTGAACACCCAATTTTAGAAAAATTGTCTGGAAATAGTGTCTATTTTCTTAGATCCTACCTTATTAATTCTTAGGCCCTTGGTTAGGACCTGAATTATTACGTTTCCACCAGACTTAGACTATAAATATAATTGTTAATAGTCCACATATAATAATGATTATGTGATATTCATAATATAATAATACTCATGTCTACTGGTTCACTAAGCTAGGACTTGAGCACTCGGGGTTATAATAGTTCTGGTCTTGCTTATTAGACCAAAGACCAATTTTCAAAGGTAATAATTGTGACATCTGATCATTGTCACAACCAATAACCTCAGTGCCCTCACTGGAGAAAGCAAATCTTTGTCACAGTGATACTTACTTTAATTAATTAATAACTGGACTGCTGCACAGAATTTTCTTTAAAGCAGTTAGAACTGCAACTAGTCCAGAATTTTCTGTTAAAATAGAAAGCATGAAGGGAACCAACAACTCCTTTACTGCAAAACTATATTGTCTTCCCATATAGAATTCAAAATGCTATTGCCGGTTCTTGAAGCTGTTGTTAAAAGAACTGAATTTCTTCTCCATATTAACCTCTTCCACCTGATGATATCCTCCTATATACTAATATCTCTAGAAATACACTCAGTTGGGACTAGATAAAAAACCTGTTTTGTGGCTAAATCAAGGATCTGATACTGCCTTCTATGATGAACTGAGTTTGGAAAGCAACCAATGTCTTGTCCAGTTGTTTTGACACAGGGAAAGATACAACATTTGCACTGCTTCATTATGGGCTAGAGGCAATTTCCAGGCTACTAAGGACAACCTATAAAAAGGACACTGCAGTATGCCTTGATATTATCAGGGCCTATGTCTCTGATGCTAGGTGTCCTTCCTTGATGCATGAGCACAACTAGTTTTCCATCTCTAGTTGATTAAAAAAATAATTGTCACTGATGTAATTTGGCTATTTAATGTCAATATCAGAACTATGTTTTTAGGCTCTAAGCAGTTATTTCTGAATTTGTACATTTATGGTTGCTTCCTGCCGTTTCTGAAAGGTATTTTCGTATCAGGTTCTAAACAATTATGTCATAGCAAACGTTATTGTTAATTACCTTGAACTCTTACAAAAGGGCATGATGCAAACGTTTCAATAAGATAACCAATACAAACATAGCTTTTAAAAGAAAAAAATCAGATGAAGATTAAAATCTGAGCACTACAAAATAAAAGTTAAATGCTTAGAATGAATGAAGGAAAAGTTATATTGGAAAAAATCCCAGTGGGGACTTGTAATTTCTTTCACAATTTGAGTGTGGAATAAATGCTCCTTTCTCTTTTCAAAACTCAAATTTTCTTCTAGAATTTATAAAACTACAAAGATTCTGAAACAGAAGATTTGGGTCACAGCCATGAAGACATAAGTGGACAACTTAGAAACAATCCTAACTGAAAATATTTTTCTCTTAGTTTCCTTAGTTCCTTGCATCCTTTCTTTAATTCCTTTTTTGCTTTATCAGCCTACTTATAAGGTGCCTACAATTCTGTTTCATCTTGAATTATCATTCCATTTTCCATTCATCATGAAGAAGAATGAATTTGGGATTTCAGACCACATATCTCGCCAATGGTCATGCTCCTGCTGATACTTCATTAATGTTTCATTTGAATTGAGAATATATAAAATATTTAGTTTAATGACATTCCTCTCCTTTCCCAGTAGAGTTGGAGATAGATTATAGATCACAGATTTCCAACAAATACATTGTTTATTATAGGTACATTCCAGATTACACTTTCCAATCAAACTAGATTTGACTCTCTTTCCTTGGTTTCTTTTTTCCTATTCTTTACTTTCTCTGGAATTTGTTTCCTCTGTACTGTTTACCTCATTGCTTTCATTCTATCTAGCTGAATCCATTTTTAATTCTTTGAAACCCATAAGGAATGTTGGAAATAAATTATGTAAAAAGGCATCTTGTCCTTCCATCAGCAGAGTAACTTTTCACAGGCTGAGAAGCATGGCATCAAATTTGGTGGCAGGGTAACTACAATAAATAATCAAGTTCAAAAATGGGTCAGGTGCTACAGAAAAAAAAGAGCTCCCAATGGATCCCTATGGAATAGGAGGCTGAGCACTGTGTTACAATATTGGCAACTGCATAATTCTAAATTCTTTTAACTGACAATCACACAATCCAGAGTAGAACAATTATTAAAAGGTTGCACAGGTAAATGCTTCAGCACCTTGTTAAAGTTATATAACAACAACACCACCACCACTTAGACTTATATACCACTTCACAGTGCTTTATAGACCTCTCTAAGCAGTTTACAGAGTCAGCATATTGCTCCCAACAATCTGGGTCCTCCTTTATAAACTTTGAAAAGAAAGCTCTTGCAAAGTGAGCATTTTTCCCAGGTTTCTCTTTCTGAGATCCTTGCAATGTTTACTGCTCTTAGTGCTAGATGGATCTTTTTCTCATTCATGATTGTTTTTTGTTGATCTGCCTGACGTTACTTTATATGATCTCATTTGTTTTTCTCTGTTAGCCCATTTTAAAGTCTTCCATCAAATCTACACTATTAATGAGCAGTTTTGAATATCCACTTTACCCTGTCTCAAATTTACAGTGTGGTGTAATATAGTTATGCAAGCAGTGATGAAAGGGATGGAAATGATTGATGAGTGATGCCACCAAGACATTTCAAACTTTCCTTTGCCTTTGTACTTCCTAGGGACAAAAAACTTGCTGTTAATCTCCATCTGGCAAAAAGGCAAAGATTTTGGAAACAAATGAACAATAAAAGCATTCTGCCCCTTTTAATTTCTCATGTCTCTTCCTATTACTATGAAAGCAATTTAGGAGGAAACTGTAAGCAGGCAGACTAGCAGACACATGGCTATTAATACATAAGATTTTACAGGAGTGTTTCGGTCTAGCTTGAATATATTTAGTAAGTCAAATACTTGATGTGAATCCCAGTTGAAGGTATTTGTAAACGTATTATCAAGCTGTCTTTTATTAATGATTCATGGGTCTTTTGTTTTCATGTATTTTTTTCATTTTGGAAAAGATTATAAATTTGCCACAGTCTTTAAAATTAGTGAGGATATCCATTTTGTATGCTGTTCTCTCTCTCTTTTTTAAATCCATTTATAATCTGAAAATATGATATAAATGTGTCTTATCTGACTTCTGAGATATACCCTTTTTATTATTTTGTCATTTCCTATTAAATATTTTGAGACACAAAATAGTGTTTTGTGCTCTATACTGTTTGCAGAATTATTATTGAAAAACTATATAGTTATTTATGCTAAACCCCAAGCCTGTCAACATTTTAGGCTAACTATACATAAATCAATTTATGTATAATGAAAGATTTCAAGGACATCAACCTAAATTAATTCCCTCCCATTCCCAGTGGAAATTTAAAATCTGCTTGCATAATATCAGAATACTGCTATGTGGTTATAATAAAAATGAGATAGAAATTGTGTTGTACGGAAGCTCTCTGTTAATGTTAATTTAAGGTAAAATACCTTTTAAAACAGCTACAGAACTGGCTATACTCAAGTCACAGTGGGCCACTGGCTGTGCAAGTTCAAAACTAAGAAAGATAAAATATATTTTCCATTACTGAGCGTTTACAAATTCATGTGCAATAACTGATTTTGACTGCTATAACATTAAATTAAATTATGTCTCAGTACAACTAGTTTCTTACCAAAGAATTCTTCAGAACTTGACATTTTTACTAAGGATTATAAAACCTACAGTTGACCCACCAAAAAAAAAAATCATTTTGGAAATATCAGTAATTTCATTATCCAATAAAAACAATGACTCACTGCTAGTAAAAACAAAAACTCTTTTATGCAGATCTTAGCAGTTACAGAATTCAGAGTGAAGAACAAATTCTATTCATCTTTATCTGACAGATAATAACAAATGTTGTATAGATTAACTGCCAAATATAAGAGAAAATATTTCCTTGACAGTAAAGATACAATGTAGGCCAACTATTTGTATAATTTAAAAAGATAAGGAAAATAAAATTGGATTTATCAATCCAACATGTAAATATAACTTCAACAAATCTAATCACTGAAATGTTTTCTTAAAATTCATTATAAAACTATCCCAATGCAAAATTCTGTAACATTAAGCATGGAATTTTTATTTTGCCTAAAGTGGAACTGAGTCTAGAAACTGCTCTTCTCTGTACAGTGCTCTTTCTAAGTTCGACACTCATTGCAAGTCAGAATATTTTCCTGTACTAATTAAAATTGACAGGAATGTAGGAACAAAAAAGAGGCTAGCGTACAGAATGTTCCCTGATCAAAAGATGAATACTCTGAATGTCAGGATTCTGATATTTTTTATGAGCAAGTGAAAATACACGTTTAAGGTAATAATGAGAAACGCCTGTCCTTTCACTTCTTCTTGTTTCGTTTCTGAGCTATCAGTAGTTATTTTTGTTAGGTTTAGGAACTGGAACTGTATGTTGAGGGCAGGCTGCAAAAACCATGAATAGATGTTGCTCCTATTGTTTGCTACGGGAGTTTGGGGAATGGAAAAAGTTCTCAATTCTTTTTTAACACCATCCCTTGGCAAATGTATTTGTAGGCTGGGTGATAGTGGAACTGAGCATGCACTATCAGCCCACCTATTTTAATGGTTTAAGATGAAAACTAGAGAGCAAGAAGTTTCTTTTTAATTCTTATTGTATCCTATAATAGAATAATGGAAAGTTAAATCTAACAGAATGTTCCAAATAGATCTAATTTTTTTAAAGTTAATAGCAGCCTAAACTTGTTAATGATTTCCATATTTTGCCAATCTGACCATATAAAAAAAAATATCTGGTTGATTTTCTATTTCTGAGTACAAACAACTGGAAGAAATAGAGATTATCGGATATAGGTGTTCTAATATACATTATATTTTGTACATACCTCTAAATCATTGAAAAATAAATGAGTATCAGCAAGATTAAAAATCATTTCTTCCATGCGAAGTCCAAGAGTCACTGCTACAGGTGGATCCTGGTTGGTGTGGGGGGAAACAGAAAAGGTACATATTCTCAGTACCATGTAATGGTCAATACAAACTTTCATTTTATACAATACGCATGTATAATAGAAAAATAAAAAATAACTAATAATTACACAATAAATAAATAAGAAAAAGAAAAAAGTGCACATAATTACACAAAAAACTACTAAGAATTCTACGTAAGATTGAAATAGGTTTTTTCCCCCTTGTGGAGTGTAATGTTACACTTGAAGCAGAAATTCTTACTATCAAAATCTTGAAAGATAAGTAAGAAAGTGTAAAGGTAGTGAAAACAGGCATTTTAAAAATGACTATCATGGTTAACCTAAGATAGAACGTAATAGTTCCAATCTAATTGTTGTAATTAAAAATATTACCATCGCTATTAAATATTGCTATGAAACAAAATACTTTTTTATCCAAATTAAAGATCTTATCCAAGAATTATATGTTTAGAAAAGAAACTTCCAGTTTGTAATCCTATCCCTTGGTAATAACAGATATATCACCAGCAAGGGAGAAAAGAGTATTTTGGTCTGATGAGAAATCACTAATGGCACAACAGGAAAAACTTAGATGAATTTCAGTTGTGAGTGTGGAGGCCATAAACTTTTGTTGTAAGATGTGTGAAAAATAAAGTGATAAAGGTAAAACACCTTAAGGTAAAACACTTTAAAGGAAAGCTGTAGAGGCTTCGCTTTGTGTTCACCCTTGGATCATCAGACACAATGAAGAATTGGATTTCAAATTGTGAGATCAATCATGGCACTCTGCCTAGAGTATGAAAAATAAAGGACTAATATTTGCTAAACTGGATGCTTCTGTTGATGCGAATATGAAGTGGATGCCATCTAGTCCAGTTTGTTAAATTTATTTCACTTATTGAAATCTGAGGACAAGGCAAAGACAAACAACGGGATGTATCTATATTTTTTGAATGCTTTTTAAACTCTGAACTTCACACCTGATTCCCTTTAACAAGGAGGTTAGCATATGGGCATCTTGTATGCTAAATATATTGCTATATGGAGGGATATATGCTTGAGAGAGCTACTTCAAGAAAGTCACAGTACTTTTTGGACCTCTTAATTATTTTCTAGGGCTACTATATTTAGGCTGCAAAAATCAAGATGACTACTAGATGACAGAAAAAAAAAGTTTTAATTCTTTGCTATCATCTATTAAACATCTAGATTTTTGTGTCCTAATCTGGTAGTTCTATACTGGCCATCTACTATAATCTCCTCTAGGAAGATATTTGCGAGAGTAATGCCAATGCAATTTCAAACCCTTGTAGAAGAAAGTGATTAGACTCTATTGAAGTTTTGATTCATAGGACTTAGTTAACCACGATCACCCCAATGGTTTACATTAATAATGGAGAGGAATATGGGGAATACAGCCTTGCTGTGACTATTCTTGAATATTGTCCTTGTTTTCACCACCTAAGAAAAGAAATGGGTCTTTGGACTAGTGTCTCCATATCACATCACAACATTCAAACTATCTGCTTAATTTGCCTACTGTAAAAGAGCAGCAGGTCCCTTAGTTTATCCTCCCAGAAGTGGGAAACTAGCAAGGAGAATCAATATTTTACTATTTGTATACTAATTTGGCCACAAATAGATTCAACTCAAAATGGCTCTCAATAATAAAATGTTTACTAATACATTGAGACATAACAATGAAAACATAATAATTTAGATCAAATGCAATAAAATATTGTTATTTCAAAATTAATTTCTTTCAAAATCATATGAACATATCATAAAAGAAGTCCAAGTACAATAAACATACTTTATTGTATAAATTTGATATAAATTGCATACAGTATATGGAGCAAATTTGGTCTAATGGTTTAGGGACCAGGCTAGAAAGTGGGAGACCCTGACTTCAAATCCTGCCTTAGCCATGAAAACCAGCCGAGTGACTTTAGCTCAGTCGCTTGCTTTCAGTCCAACCCATCTCACAAGGTTGTTGTTGTGGGGAAGATAGGAGGAAGATAGATACGTTCACTGTATTGAGTTATTTGTAAAAATAATAAAGGCAGGATTAAATCAATCAATCAATCAAATATATAGAAGAATACGTTTAAGATTATAATATGAACATGCATTACAGGACTATAAAATAAATGCAAAGCTTAATTGGGCAAGAATCAACTCCTTTCTAACAATTAAGCCAAGGGTCAGCAACCTGCAGCTCTGGAGCCGCATATGGTTCTTTCATCCCTCTGTTGCGGCTCCGTTTCTGGTCGGCACCACAATTTTGAGAGGATCTTCTGGTTGGTGGGGGGAAAGCATGGCGCACCAGGAGGAGGAGGAGATTTATGGCAAGGGGCTGGTTTTCTGGTCGGCTCCACAATTGATAGGTAGAGGAAAAAGGATGCCGTGCTATGAGGAGACTCTATGGTGGGAAAACCGGACTTCCAGTCAACTCCAGAATTGAATGGGGGACTTCCGGTTAGGACCTTTGTGGCTCCCAGTGTTTTCTTTTCTGTGGGAAATGGGTTCAAATGGCTCTTTGAGTGTTTAAAGTTGCCAACCCCTAAACTAATCCATACAGGGCTTTGGTAGTATGGTTATCGACTAGTTCACCCAATACTGAACTTGATCTGTTTATAGAACAAAAGGAATAGTTTTAACAGAATAACAGAGTTGGAAGAGACTTTGGAGATCTTCTAGTTCAACTCTGCTCAAGCAGGAGACACTATCATTTCAGACAAATTGCTGTGCACTTTCTTCTTAAACATCTCTAATGACAGAGCACCCACAAGTTCAGAGGCCATTCCACTGATTAATTGTTCTCACTGTCCTTTTTTACTGTTTTGAGTAGATAAACAATACAAGGGAAATGCTTATGGCACTTACCTATGAAAATAATCATACATCACTTGTTGCTTGCATGTACACTGAGAGCTTATTTACTGGAGACAAATTCCTTGTGTGTCCAATCACACTTGGCCAATAAAGAATTCTATTCTATTCTGTTCTGTTCTTCAGTGGTATTCAGTTTTAGGTTGATGTGCAAAAACTGAGTAGTAAGCTCTTCACATCACATTTGCTGTGCTGCTTCTTTTTAAATAATAAAATGCTGCTTTTAGTTTAAAAAGAATGATCAATACTTCCAGATTGGATTACTGTAATGCACTCAGTGGGGATCTGCCCTTGGAAAGCTGTGGAAGCTAAAATTAGGGAAGAATGTGGCAGCTAGGTTACTGATAGAATTTTATGGCTTGAAGTCCCAGATCAAGTTACACTGAAGAACATATTCAATTACATCATCTCTGTAGTTACTATATTCTTTGAGGGCAGAGGAAAAATTCTGCTATGTGTGTCAGACAGTATGGACTGCTATTTGCTGAAATATGGATGTGAACCTCTCCTATCTTGTGCAATGACATTTCTCTCCATCCCACATCTTTGGGAAAAAAAAAGATATCTTTTTTTTATAGCCCCTTTCAAGCCACTAACACCTTCTCATCTCTCCTTTTTAAGGAATTACTTTTATCTTGCAATATTATTGTAATACTGTTGTAAATTATTCAGGATTTTATAATGATGAGCAGAATGGAAATATATTAAAATACAAAATAAGAAAGCACAGCTGCAGTCAACTGGAAGAATACAACTTTCTAGACTGCTACAAAAGGTGAAGAAGTTACAGAAGGATATTTCCTAGGAACTGTTTACAGAATGTTATGTTATGTAAATACATTGGAAATACAAATAGAGAGAGGGAATGTGAAACAAGGATTAATTTAAAAAAGTCTATAAAATAAGTGACCAGAATAAAAAGATAAGCATCTGGTTAATACAGAACTAAAACAAAAAAGCCATGAATTGCATTGTGGTTAAAATGAAACAGCAGAAAGAATACATGTACAGAATATTCAATTGAAAATAACATGCTATAACAAATTGAGCAGAGTGGGTTATTACTTCTGTAGATAAAGTCAGAGGTGGGCTGCTACCGGTTCGGACCGGTTCATCTGAATCAGTTGTTCCGATTCTGTGTGGCTCTGAGAATCGGCAAATAGGACCACTGGTTGGCCCTGCCCCCACCTGTTTTTTGGGCTGTTTTCAGCCCGTTTTTCTGGCCAAAATCAGCTCAAAAAATGGCCTGAAACAGCCTGAAAAACGGCCTGAAAACAGCCCAAAAAAGCTGGCTGTGAGAGGAAGAGAAGCCAGGTGAGCAGGACCCAGATGTGTTCCAGGTCCCCTCATCCCAGAAGCAGCAACCTCACATTCTTCCCCTCTCTGCTAATCCCCTTCTTCACACAGGATTGCCTATCAAATGGAGAGGGAGAGGGAGAAGGGGGCGGTATTTCTCTGTGCTCCCATTTATGTGCAGCACTCTTCCCACAATGCTAGCAGCAGCCACTGCCCCCTTCTCCCTCTCTGTCTCCACTGCTGGGTGATCCTGTGAGAAGAAGGGGGCTAGCAGAGAGGGGAGAGTGCGAGGTTGCTGCTTCTGGGATGAGCTTACCCAACTTCTTTTCTCTCACAGCCAGCTTTCCCAGTCTCGCTTGATGCAGTATCTCTCTCACACACACATACACATGCATGGACAAACACACACAAACTGGTTGGATCTTTCTTTTCTCTCCCCCCCACCGGAGACCCCTGGATTCCCTCCCCAACTCTGCCTATCCCATACAGGTACCACCCACACAAGTGACGTAGAGTTGGCTATGCCCACTCAGTCACATGACTCCCCGCAGCCAGTCATTAAGACAGAGAACCGGTTGTTAAAAAATCTGGAGCCCACCGCTGGATAAAGTAATAACATTCCAATAAAAATAAGAGGTATACAAGTTAGTTAAGATCTGATCTGACATATAGGCAGCAACATTCTATTCCTATTTGCAATTAAAGACTAAAGGCAACAAGACTCAATTCAAATTGATTTGAAATTTAAGGTTCAACTTGATGAAGTATTTAATCACTAGCTACAATAGGGAGACATCATAAATGTGTCCAGCAACTTCATTTGACAGTAAAGATAGATGAAAATAAGGTAGGAAAGACATTGCAAAGTGTAGTATCTTCAAAGTTCCACAGCAATACATTTTAAAATTATTCTGTTTTTCTTTTAAATGTTAAGTGTTATTCTTCTTCTAGAACAACCAAAATGAACATTAGCTATTTAAAGTTAAAATAATAATTGCTTAATTTTATTGCAAAACTGTTGTTTACGTAACAATTGAGATGTGGATTAACAAAAAATTTCAACTGCCACATTAAAACAAATACAGATTTAAAAACAATCAGTAATCAGAGGCAGGAATCACAATTTTATCGAATTTGGATGGATTTTTATGGTTTATCTCAACAGCAATAGATTATAATATGATAATACTTTATATATAAGGCAAATTTGTACACGTATAGTACCTTCTGTTTACATTTCTTTGTATTTTCTATACCTTTTCTCTATGCATATTGGATTTATGTTATTTAATTACTTGATGACGCTTGTTAATCATAGTTCAATAGATATTTATTTTTTTAAAATTAGTGACATTTTGGAATAATGGGTTATATGCAGTTTGTCCAACAATTTTTAAAAAGCAAACCTGAGAAATACATGTTATCACTATTGCATATATAATATATAATATGCAATGCCAACTAGAAATATTCTTAAATATACAATATGTAGTCTACCAGCAAGCACACTATCTCAGGACCACAGAACAAACAGAGAATTTGTCACAGAGACACGTAACAGCAAGGTGAATTTTTGTTTTGTTTTTTTTAAAGTAGTGCACTAAATTTAAGACTCTATTTTTTCTCTCCAACCTAATCAAATTCAAGAAGAGTGAAGCAGAAGAAACAGCACATTCTCCCAGTAGGGCTTGCTTTCTGATATAGTCTATCTGAAAGCCCTGAATTTATGATCTGCACCTGAAGATTCAATTTGAAAGGTCAAACAATTGTCCCCCCAAACTGAGTTATCTCTTGTAAATTTCATACCAATGAAGAATATTTTGAGAAAATAATATTTTCAAAGAAAGTAAGTTTTGTCTAGTAGTTAACAAATCATGCCAGAAACCAAGTGTCTGTGAATTCTAGTTCTGCCTTAGCCATGAAAACCAGCTAGGTGACCTTGGGCCAGTCATCTTCTCTCTTAGCCTACTCATGTCAAAGGATTGTTGTTGTGGGACAAATAGGAGGAGGAAGGTGTGTTGGATATATGCACTATCTTGAGTTATTTGTAAAAATAATAAGGGTTAGCTACAAATAGTTAACTAAATAAAATATTTAGAGTTTTACATTAATATAAGTTTAAAGTAAATTAACTGTTAAGTACCATTTTACTTCTTTGACTATTTAAGCAATACATCACTATATCAAATTCATGTCAATTCTCTAGTCTAGAAATTACAGAATATATTTCTGTAGCAAATTATGAAGCTTTTCTTCCAAAGTAATTTATTAGTCGTGCATGAGATGAATTCCATGCATCTGCCCATACATAAAAAATGAAATGTGAGCAATTATTTTTAAACGTAATATATTATCAAAGGACATTAAGAGACAGTAAAAAGAAATCATCATTTTAAATACGTACAGCTGTCAAATTGCTCAAAAACCAACAGGAATGGTTCTGTGTTAATCTCCTTTGACTTTTCTTGTAGGCATTGCTGCTATAGATATATGGAAAAGCCCTCTCAGGTTATTGGCTCATGGGAATATGGGCCTTATCCAGAGATTGCCAACATTACAGGGGAGCTAAGATCAACTATAACACTTCCCTATATCAAGATACAAATGCCTTTGGCTGCATTAGCAGTTGGCACAAATTGGAGCCAGACAGTCTGTCTGTTGACTTCTGTGCTGGATTGGGCCATCTCTACTAGAATGTCCCTTAGGAGACAAATACTCCAAGTTCTCAGGAGGCTGAGGAGGAAGCCTGAGCTATGTTAAAAGCTATGCCAAAATTTGAAAGTTATGGAATGACATCAGAAGAGAATCAAAACTTGTTTAGAGCAACAGAATTGAGAAGATTTTTTTAGTAGAATTTCCTTCCTTCCTTCCTCTTATTAAACATATGTTTTAGACTGCTGATTATTTTACTGTAACTTGTTATTAAAAGCAATAGTTATGTAGTGGTTGAGTATTTTCTCAAACAATCAGAAAATATTTCAATAGCAATGTTCAGATTAACATCTAAATGCTAGTAAAATAAAGCAAAGGAAGCTGATTTTAGTCAAAAAGCAGTAAAGCCTTGAGAAGTTATAATAGGACAAAATGTTACTAAGAATCCAGTTAAAGCAATCCTGCATTTAATAGACTAGCAGTGGGTATAGGGAAGCGCATCCATTAAAACCAAATGCATATGTAAAGTTATATTATTTTACTTTTATGTAATTAATCTAAATAGTATCATTTGCAATAAAACGTAGTGAATTCTAAAGTAAAGTCTGAGTGAAAAAAAAAGTCAAATCTAAGGACTATTAAAACCAAATTTTATTTATGTACCACAAATACTACTAAATATTATGTATGGGGATGATTTAAGGACTTCAAACTTAGCAAATAAATTATTGTACTGCACAATAATTAGCTACAACAAAAGCACTAGTAGTTCTCACGAACCTTTCCGTATTTCTGTGCATAAGATCCTGTAAGAAGCGAATGGAAGACAATGATAGTTTCATCCAAATCCCAAACAAATACACGCTGAAAACAAAAGAATCAACAAATCAATATATACAAACATCATAAGAACTAGAGGCAGTTATCCAGAAATATGTAGCTCTAAACAGTCTTGTGGGCGGGGGGAAGGTTGCTATGACTCACTACTTCAAGTTAAGAAAGACATTACTAAAAGAAAACACAGCTGTTTAGTCCCAGAAAAAGTTGCAGATGCTTTAAGGAGCTCCAGACAGGTGATACATGAATACTGGATTACACTCCGAAGCATCTTTCTGACCTCAAAGCACTGCCTAGATCTCTCACCGTTTTTTTATATTTTAACTGTCAAGCCAAAAACAGAGATTAAATATACACGCTCTAATTTTCTTCTTTGTGTCCCACTTTCAAAGAGCTTTGTTAGGTAAAAATATCAAATAGTAGTTTAATTTTTACAATAGAAAATTTTCATTTATGATCAACTTTGATGGTCATATTAAAGAGGGCAATTATGCTTTTTAACAAATGATCAAATATACTATTCTGTGAAATCACACACACACAGATACACAAACTCTTCAATGATATCCCATACAGATGTAACTTTGTGATTTCCCTGTTATCACCAGGAAGAAAATAGTTCTCTCTCAGTTTTCAATCCAATAAAAGATATTTAAACTTTAATAACTGTTTGAAAGGGGAAGAATGTGTCAGGGAATTTATCCAGGATGGACATTCAAACTGCTTAAAATATTTCAAGCTTGAAGTAGAGAGGTTCCAAGCTTGAGATAGAGATCCGGCTTCTCATACTTCAATTACATTCCAAGAGTAGGCATAACAAGGGAGAAAAGAAAATGTTACCGAGTAGCAACTTTATGAAATTTATTTGTTTAAAAAATTATCTTATACAGTACTGAATCTAATTTTGAGTGAACAGAATTTTCTATTAATATGTATTTTTTTTAATCTCTCTTTCTCAAGTATAAATTACTTCCTGACCTTGATATTGCTATTAATTTAAAAGAATGTACCTCCAAGTCACTATCAGGAGGAGGAGATGGGTTATTTTTCCTCCCTCTGCCCCTTGATTTTGACCCAGAATTCCTACACGTTCTTTCATCAAGATCTTTGATTGGAGTTGAAGGGCTTTGCACGGCATCAAACTCTCCTGAAAAAAAAAAAGGGAGTAGGGGGACAAAGTATTCTTCATTCAGTTTTATAGTTTAAATAAGGTACTCCTAAAGGTTTAAATGGACAATTTGGATTATCTGTAAATCCCTAGGAATGAATAAAGAGGAATGAAAATAAACTGCTTACTCTTTAACTATGAGCATTTGCCAAATTATTTTATTTATTTATTTGTCAAGAACGTATTAGGTAATAAGTATAAGCATGGATTGGATACATAAAATAGATACAAATAGGACAGGAATGGTAGGCACGCTGGTACTCTTATGCACGCCCCTTACAGACTTCTTAGGAATGGGGTGAGGTCAACAATAGACAGTCTAAGGTTAAAGTTATGGGGGTTTTGGGGTGAAATCACAAAGTCAGGTAGTGCATTCCAAAGATTGAATAAACAAATATAAAGGCAAATGTGAGAGGATATCCTAGGAGTATAATGTTGCTGTATAACTCTTAGATAATCATATCTGAGTAGACTATTTTTAAAATAAATTTAAATAAATAAATCCATTTTCCATATTATGGGGTGTACAGTTCTGTTCTAGGATAAAGGTTCTTTAACATTTCGTCTTTCAAATATTATGCAACACCTACTTCACAAAGGTCAAGCAATAAATGGAACATGCCCAAATACTTGTTTACCAAAGGAACTCCCATCTCTGAAACTCTAGGAGCAGATAGGAAGGCCACCAAGAAATAATTTTTAGTGTTACAGATATTAATGAAGCGTAACACTCTATTGTGCAGAAATAAAAGTATTCAGATTGAAAATGTCTACCACAACATAGTAAATGATTTCTATCTATGAGTAACCTTACTTTTTAACTTTATAGTCTAAGACAGTGAGAATGCAGGCAGTTCAGAATTAACTTTTCTGAAGTGCAGATTGCAAATTAAGATTCCCTGACTTTGTATCCTATTTGATGAGTTCTTCCCCAGGTGGTGCTATCTTCTGTGAGCTTTATACTCTATTAAGAGAAGATCTGGAAACTAACAGGGTAAATATACATTTGAGTTTATGAGTAGCAGAAGCTACAAAATACTTATATGATACATTTCTGGATGCAAATCTTTGAGATAATATAAAGTCAGAAGTTCTTCTCAAAACGGAATGGCTGGGGGTGTTAATACTGTCCTGATCTGAAGATATTTCCCCTTTGATCTTGAATGGGGTGGCACTTCCATTCAATGTCTTGCGAGTTTTCTGGACTCATGGCTCCTGCTTGATAAACAGCTGTATCCAGAGAGACCTTTGTCCTGCTCCGTCTGAGCTAGACCCTTTCATGGATTTTTTTTTTGGGGGGGGAGAGGGAGGAACACTTCAAATAGCCACTCAAGCTCATGGCTTGACTACTTCAATGTGTTCTACATGAGATTGTGCAATTTCCCCAATTTTTCACTAATTCCCACTCTTCTGGCATTTTGAAGGACCCTCCAAATATGACTTGTCACTTAGGCCTTTGGTGAAGATGATTGATGCCATTTTCTTGTTTTTCATTGTTCGCAGAAATGTATCCCCAAATCTTTATCTTTTGATATTTTGTTGGGGATAGTCTGACTAAAGGATTGATTCTTTACTAATGCTTAATGGATTTTTACAGATTAAGACTGGATGAGATTTGACTCCTTGGATGTCAAATCTATACTAATGAAATCTGTTTTCATGCACTTAACTACACTTAGCTGCAATTAATATAATGAACCTATACCAGTGTTGGTGAATCTTTTCAGCACCAAGTGCCAAAATGGTAATGTGCACTTGTGTGTGTGCTGGAAAGCTGCATGCGCACACCGGGAAGATAACCTTCTGGTTTCTGTCAAGCACATGTGTGCCGTCCACCTGGCCTTCCAGTTTCTCACGTGCATGCAAACCACCTGGCCAGTGCGCATGCGTGCACAGGAAACCGGAAGAGCAGCCATCCAATATGGATGCACGCGCCGGGAAAATCATCTTCCGGTTTTTGGTGCACACAGGTGCACTGGCCACCTGGTCTTCGCGCATAAGCGCCAGAAGCAGAAAGATCATCTTTCAGGTGCACGGCTGCTCTTCTTGTTTCTGATACTTTTGTGCATGAAGACCAGCTGGCCAGTGCACCGGAACCTGGAAGAGCAACAGGAGACGGCTCATGTGCCCGGAGAGATGGCTCTGCATGCCACTTCTGGCATGTGTGCCACAGGTTCGCCATCACGGACCTATACCATGATTCTAAATGACTGGAACAAAAATCAATGAATTGTACCTGGTTGAGTAGTAAGACCTGGAAGGGATTCTTGGAGCTGATATGTTGATGAGGATGAAGAGGTACCATCTGTGGTGTTATTTGACGTCATGTATGCTCCATACGTTGATGCTGAGTAATACTGTGGATATTGATTTTGGCTGAAAGCTGCATATGATGGGTAATCCTAGAATGTTACAAACAATATTTTAATGAAAACTAACACCTTTAAAACTACATCAATTTTTTTTTACCTAAAAATAGAAATAGGACAACAGTCTTGTCCAAATAAATTGCCAAATCAACTTCATAATAGTTTGTGCTTTATAGACAAAAAAAAAATCATACCTGTTGTGAACTATTGAAGTTTGTAGAATTTGATACTGAATTGTTTGCATAAATAGTGGAGGATGGTGTAAAACTAGAACCTAGAGTTAAAAGAATAATTCCCTATAAGAGCTAAGCAATACATTATTCAAAATTCATACAAGTAAGAAATGAAATTTTCAGATGAAAACTAAGAGTATGTAATTAAAATATGCATTTATCTCACAACTTCAACTTTTTAAAAGAAAATTTGATATGCTTAACTATAGCTTAGTATAGTATTGTTTGTAAAGAACATGAACTTTAAAAATTGAACAAGCTGTCAATAATGTTTGTAATTGTTTATATATATTCCATATATCCATCTTTTATAAACAGCTTGCTTCACAGAAACGCTGAAAATAGACATTTATGTATCAACAAATCTACTCAGTTTCAAAACTTGTCCTTTCCTGATCCCCAGACTTTCCCTTTCTTTAATATAGCTGTTGTAAAGTACTGGAAAAATATATTGATAATGGTTTGGGAGGGACAGGATGTTTAATGTAGTTTCAAGGTTTAAGAGATCTTCTAGTTCATGAAGTGACCATATTTAAGATGGCCATATCTGTATCAAACAGAGAGTAGCTCATCTCCCTCCGATATTCTCAACATAAATAGTTAAGGAGTAGAATCATGGTGAGGACAGCAAAAAGATCTCTTCAAATATTTAACAGCTAAGGCTGAGAAGCCTGCTGTCTTGGTGGTGTAGAATCTCATTTTATTGTTTTTGGAAATCTCTCTCCTCAAAGTTGCTTTAAACTATGGGTTTTTTTGGTGTGTGAACATATGAAAATTGTATTGTGAGCCCTGAACCAGGCATATTGCTATTAAAAAAGCAACGAAGAAAACTCTGGAAAAACTTCTCCAAATTCAGCCTTGACTACATCTTGTAATTTTTGTGACATGCAACTTGGACTACTGCGATGCAATTTGCGCAGGGCAGTCTCTGGAAGCTTCAACTGGTGTAAAATGTGCTGGCATTTTACACCAGTTGTAAATTACTCAGCATATGTGAATCACTGCCCCATGAGTACATTGGCTTTCTTTAAAGTTCTTAATGGCATAGGACTGGGTTACTTATGGGACTATCTTTCCCAAGTTGTTTCTACCAGTCCTATTTGATTTTGGGAAGGAAGGACATGCTCTGGATACCATCAACTGTGGAGTGTCAGCTGGCAGGACCCAGAAGAGGAGTTTTTGCTTAATTTCTCCTGAAATTAGAGTGGCCTCATCCTTGTTGGCCTTTCGTGAAGACCTGGTATTGAATTGGATAGGTGTAGGTTAGAGCTCATCTCCTGGTTGTATGGAAGACCGATCATGTCTGTCTGCTATGTATTTTTACTGCCTATTTCACATAAAAATGAATTCGGAGACTATATAAATTGAGTGAACAAATATTTAATGTAATGTAATGTGGTTTTACTCATTTTACAGCCTCAATAAGCCTCCTGCCATGTTAGGTACCATCTTTAACCACCAAAATATTGCTTATCCTTGTTGATTCTGTGAAAAACAGTGTTGTGTTCTAATGTGGAGACTTGTTCATCCTACTCACGTTTCTATTCCCAATTACTAAACCAAAGTAACAGAATATACATCATGGTATCATAAAATAAAGTCTGTGCTTTATGCTTATGTCATTATACTATATATAACAAGTGCTGCTTGCCTTGCGATATGCATTTTATCACATGCCATCCCCTCCCAAATAAGTCTGGACCTACAAGCGTTTTATTATTGAAAGTTTTGGGAACTGAATAGGGTTTAAATTAAAAAACTCATTATAACTACTTTTTGTCAGGATATAGCGGTACATAATATAAAAGTGTCATAAATTTTAAAAATATTAATTTTGTGCATGATATTTCAGGCCAAGAAATTTAAAAGGTGCACAAATTATACAGAGATATGCTCAAGATATGGATTCTCAAAAGCTATTTCATATGGGCTTTAGTTACGAATGTTGCCATTATTATTCTCATTATCAATCTTTTCATATTAACAGTATGATTTATTACTATCAATGAATAATATTTTGCATCATTTCTAATAATTTTGGTAAATAACACTTCTATACATTTTAAATAAGTTACATTAAATGTGTAAAAATATCAACCAATATCTAACTTAAATTTCAGATCATTGTACTTTTCTTTTTTTAAGTAATGCAAGACTCGGACAGCTAATAAATTTTAATTGCAACACTTACCAATTATGTAAGAAATGTATGAATCTTAGGAAAATTCAAAAACAACAAGGAATTACTTACCTGGCATTTGGTATGAATATGGTGCTTGGCCTGGCTGTGGTGTGGAGAACCCTGGGCTGTAACTAAGACACCCAGTCTGCAGTGGTGATTGTGTTTGTGAAAGACCACTTTCTGTCTTGATGCCCGGCAACATTACACCCAAATCTGTGTAAGAAATTAATGTTCAACGGATTCTTACCAATGGAGAGGGTAGGGGAAACAAATAAATTCCATGATGTCAAGAGCCTGAATAGCTCTGCAGACAAAGCACCCTAATTAAACATCCAGCTGTCTGCAATTACTCATGTTCGAATCTCACCAGGCTCAAGGTTGACTCAGCCTTCCATTCTTTCTAAGGTAGGTAAACTGAGGACCCAGTTTGTGGGGGCAATAATCTGACTTTGTATAATATAAGTATGAAGGCTATTGCTTAACACATTGTAAGTGCCCTGAGTCTTTGGAGAAGGGCGGCATATAAATCAAATTAAAAAAAAAGTTTAAAAAAACATATTCATAAGCAAATAAAGAACAACTGGAAGTTAAATACCATAAGCAGGTAAGCTGTAAGGTTGCCCAGTCTGTGAGTAGGCTGTATACACTGCAGGTTGCTGCATTCCTGAATACTGGGTCTGACTGGCATAGGCAGACATTGTTTGAGCTGCTGGCGTAGAAAGAATATGTGGATAGGGCCTAAACAGCAGGAAATGGGGAAAAAACTATCAATCAAATAAGATAATACATAGATTGTTGATTCAAACAATCATGCCTCAGTCACCTCCCAGTGGATTATTGTAACATGTTCTACATGGAATAGCACTTTAAAAGCATTTGGAAGCTGTGGTTGGTCCAGAATGCATTGGTAGGGACAGCTTTTGGCATTTCTCATTACACCCATATTCTTCTGCAAGAAGCCAATGAGCTTCTAGGTGCAACTGCTTAATGTATTGTAAGCCACTCTGAGTCTTTGGAGAAGGGCGGCATATAAATCAAACTAATAAATAAACAAATAAATAAATAAAATTCAAAATGCTGGTTATTACCTATAAAACCATACATGGAATTAACAGTCAGATTATTTGTGGGTCTGTCTGTCTTCTACCGCCCATCAAGTCTAGCAATGAGGGCATGATCCATATCCCTTCTATCAAACAACTGAATCTTACTGAACCCAGGAATCATGATTTCTCTATGGCCTGTGTAACAGCATCCCTCAAGAAATCCAGACTCCATTAGATTTTCATTAGGCACTGAAGACATGGCTGTTCTCACTGGTGTGTGGAAAGATTAGGCAAGCTCTACTGTTTTTATAAATTGGAATTACTGTTTTGACTGTGGACATGAGGCTTTAAACTGTAAAAGGAAAGAACTAGGAATGTAACTGAAGTGAAGGAATGGTAGCAAGTGTATTTTTGAGAATTGTAGGAAATTTACAATAACATATCGAATGCTGGAATTGAAATGTATAATTTAATATTAATGATTGAAGGAAAAAATGACGAACACATCAGTGTGTTAATAAATGGTAAAGGCTAAGACTAGGGTGCAAGTGTTGATGTTAAGAGGCATTTCAAAATATATATGGATCCACACTTGGAAATTGAAAGAATCTTTACTGTTCCAGCCCACTTTGTCTATGAGTCCAAATTAGATAAACAAAGTTTATTGATATAGAAAAAATATGATAGTGTGTAAAGGTTTGAATTTTGGAGTTTATTATCCAAATATGCAGTTGAAGGCTGGTTGTTCAATGTGATAACAACATCATGTGATTGAAGTAACGCATGCATGACAATATATGCAGTGCTCAAGAAATACTGGCAATCATCTGTCTGAAATGCTATAGGGTTTCTTGCCTGAGCAGGAGGTTGGACTAGAAGACCTCCAAGGTCCCTTCCAAATCGGTTATTCTGTTACTCAACACTGAATAGAACAAATTTTTGGTTTAGGTATTTAAAAATTAAATGTAGAAAGAATGGCTATAATGATGTTAGGGGTGCGTTGAGTGGGGACATGAATATGGAAGCAAGTTTGTATGGAGATGGTGCCGTGCTACTAGCCAAGAAACTGAACCATTTATAGTAAATACTAGACTGACTGCAGGATACAGCAAGGGATACGGTTCTGAAAATTAATGCATCAAAGGCTAAAATTTGATAAACATATGTTTGTCAGGAAAAATTAGATGTTCGAAAAATAAATGGTTTAAACTAAATTAAGTAATTTAAATATAAATTGTAATCTACAGGTGAAACTCGAAAAATTAGAATATCATGCAAAAGTTCATTTATTTCAGTAATGCAACTTAAAAGGTGAAACTAATATATGAGATAGACTCATTACATGCAAAGTGAGATAGTTCAAGCCTTGATTTGTCATAATTTTGATGATTATGGCTTACAGCTCATGAAAACCCCAAATTCACAATCTCAGAAAATTAGAATATTACATGAAATCAATAAAACAAGGATTGTACATAAAACAATATCGGACCTCTGCAAAGTATAAGTATGCATATGTACTCAGTACTTGGTTTGGGCCCCTTTTGCATCAATTACTGCTTCAATGCGGCGTGGCATGGATGCTATCAGCCTGTGGCACTGCTGAGGTGTTATGGAAGACCAGGATGCTTCAATAGCAGCCTTCAGTTCTTCTGCATTGTTCGGTCTCCTGTCTCTCATCTTTCTCTTGATAATGCCCCATAGATTCTCTATGGGGTTCAGGTCAGGCGAGTTTACTGGCCAATCAAGCACAGTAATCCCATGGTCATTGAACCAGGTTTTGGTACTTTTGGCAGTGTGGGCAGGTGCCAAGTCCTGCTGGAAAATGAAGTCAGCATCCCCATAAAGCTTGTCTGCGGAAGGAAGCATGAAGCGCTCCAAAATCTCCTGGTAGACGGCTGCGTTGACCCTGGACTTAATGAAGCACAGTGGACCAACACCAGCAGATGACATGGCTCCCCAAATCAACACAGACTGTGGAAACTTCACACTGGACTTCAAGCATCTTGCAGTGTGTGCCTCTCCATTCTTCCTCCAGACTCTGGGTCCTTGGTTTCCAAATGAGATGCAAAAGTTGCTCTTATCAGAAAAGAGGACTTTGGACTACTGAGCAACAGTCCAGTTCTTTTTGTCTTTAGCCCAGGTAAGATGCTTCTGACGTTGTTTGTTGTTCAGGAGTGGCTTGAGAAGAGGAATACAACACTTGAAGCCCATGTCCAGGATCCATCTATGTGTGGTGGCTCTTGATGCACTGACTCCAGCCTAAGTCATCTCCTTTTCCTGACAATCCTCTCCAGGCTGCGGTCATCCCTGCTGCTTGTGCACCTTTTTCTTCCACACTTTTCCCTTTCACATAACTTTCTATATTATGTGCTTTGATAAAGCACTTTGGGAACATCCAACTTCTTTTGCAATTACCTTTTGAGGCTTTCCCTCCTTATGGAGGGTGTCAATGATGGTTTTCTGCACAACTGTCAGGTCAGCAGTCTTTCCCATGATTGTGATTCCTACTGAACCAGACTGAGAAACCATTCAAAGGCTCAGGAACCCTTTGCAGGTGTTATGGCTTAATTAGCTGATTAGAGTGGGATACTTTGAGCCTAGAATATTGAACCTTTTCACAATATTCTAATTTTATGAGATTGTGAATTTGGGGTTTTCCTGAGCTGTAAGCCATAATCATCAAAATTATGACAAATCAAGGCTTGAACTATCTCGCTTTGCATGTAATGAGTCTATCTCATTTATTAGTTTCACCTTTTAAGTTGCATTACTGAAATAAATGAACTTTTGAATGATATTCTAATTTTTTGAGTTTCACCTCTATTTTATTATACAGGTTAATGTATTTCTATCAATAAAATTACCTACAAATGCAATAATGGATTAAAACCTCTATAAATATAGTATAGACACATTAAAACAATAAAGTATAAAAAGAACACCGCTTTGGGGGGGGGGCGATATATATATAGATAGATAGAGAGAGAGAGAGAGAGAGAGAGAGAGAGAGAGAGAGAGAGAGAGAGAGAGAGAGAGAGAGAGAGAGAGAGAGACTATAAGTTCTGAAACACAGTCCTTAGATCTCAAATGTCCTGGGGAATAGCAGTGGTTTTACTATGCATTTAAGTAGTGAGGAAATTTATGTATGGGTACTCATACATAACTATCATCCAATGCAACGATACAAAAATAAGATTAATAGAAGGTTATGCGTAACCATAACAAGATTTAAAGATATATACAATACGGTGCCATTCTTGTCACCATTACTTCCCCTAGCCTAGTCTATGTGCCCCAGATTCAATCATCATCCTCCAAGCATGTGTGCTTTCTTGATAGTTGTAGTAGTTATGATGGAGTATAAAAATCCAGAAAATAATTATCCAGTGCACATAACTCATAATTTTAAAACTTTGATTCTTCATATAAATAAATCACCCTAACATTATTGACATTTAACCTAGCAAGCAATGAGTTTAAACTGGGTCAAAGTGTAAATCTCCATATAACAATGTATTTTATGCAAACCCAATGTAGCTCCTAAATTTAAACAATTTTTAAATAAAGTACTTGCAGAAACTGATATGCAAATAACATATTAAGATATACATGCACACTAACTTGGAGGGATATAGCTGTGGTGAGTATTGATGTGATGATCTTGGACTGTAGCCACTACTTGTTATCACTGTAAAATAGAAAGCATTTACAAGGTTCAATTTATCAGTTGAGATTTTTTAAAAAGGCTTAATTTTTTTGAATGCTTTAAATAAAATTGGTAACATTGTGTTATTCTTCACAATTTTTACCTGGAAAAAAATAACTAATCTATACAATGTCTAACTTTTTATGATCATATTTAGTTTGGTAGATGAATTTAAGCAGAACAGATTTTCATAAAGATACAAATAAATACTTTTCAAATACTATTCCTGGACTGGGAGGCCATGCCATATTCTGCTCCTGTTTGGATTACTGAAATGTGTTGTACATGGGGCTACCCTGGAAAGTTACACAGCTGCAAAATGTCCGGCATGCACAGCTGAGGTGTCCTGCGGTTCACCTGAATAACAACACTGCTGGTTCCAGTTGCTTCCTGGGTGCAATTCAAAGTGTTAGTTGTCATCCTTAAAACTCTGTATAGCATATAGCCAGGTTACTTGTGGGCCCATCTCTTCTTCTTTCCCATCCTAATGGATTAGATCTTGCAGGCATGCCATCCTGATGACCATTCTAGTCCTTTCAAACATCCTTCTTCCTGAGGTTAAAAGGATCCCTCCTCTCTTAGCCTACCAGAGATCTGTGAACACCTGGCTCTTTTCCCAAGCATTAGCCTAGGATGGGGTTGAACTGTGAGGATGATAGGTCTGGTGATAGGTCTGTGAGGATGATAGGTCTGGTGCAGCAATGAGTTTCATATTATGTTACTACCAGTTTGCCGCATGTGCTCGCTTCGTGTGCATGCATGTGCACCCAGCCTTCTGTGCATGCGCTTTGCTCACACATGTGCCTTCCATGCATATACCTGGCCTCAAAAACTTGTCTAAATAGGATGGCATAGAGCAGGGGCAGGCCCACCCATGATTTCCGCTACCGGTTTGAATTGCTGAATACTACCTCTGGTCTGGTGCTCAGGGAGAAAAGGATACTGTTATTTTTTACTATGCATTTTATGGATTGTTATGAGCGGCCTAGAGTCATTCCATAAGATAGGCAGCCATATAAATCCTATAAATAAATAAACTTTATCATATGAAGCTGTGCTAAGATTACCAATGAAAAGCTTGAATGGAAGACATTTTATGGAAATAAATCTTAACAAAAATCTGGAAGAAAAATCAAGCATCTATGGAATATAATTTTTGTGCAGTTACTTGCCATACTGATGAATTTTACAACTTAGATTTGTTTTATTAGAAAGCATACTCAAACCAGTTGTATATTCAATTTTCATCTCTCCTTAGTTGCTGGAGACTTCTACCATGTATCTTATTTTGTTTCAGAAAATTAACATGAACTACAGAATAACAAGGAATAGGGTGGAAATCATATGGGAGTACAAGTCAGCAAAACCCACCATTTACTATAGATCCCTGATTTAAGAGCAATGGGAACAGCAAATCCACAAGCATCATGCACAACACCATGTTATATATGTGCACAGCAATTATGCCAGTAGGTTTCCCCCCGATCCTGGAACTTTCCATATAGGTGGGCAACAGGTGGGGAAATGACTATTATCCAGTTACTCTAGTGTAAGATTTGGTGCACATAACATTCCTGACTTCTATGTTCAACTATTCATATGATGCCATGCAGAATGAATTCATTATTGTTAACAGAAGCCTGCTCATAAAACAGCATAATTTGCATTATGGGGTGTAAGCATAATGCTCTGTATTTGTAGCAATGAGTTCAGTAAGTATGTGATTTCTGTTACATGTGTTTTCAACTTTTTAAAACTGATTTTTGCAGGGCTAAAATAGTGGGGCCACAAAATGGAATTGCTGAAGTTTACACAAGTGACTTTATTAGTCCAATACAATTCTAACAATTGGTTCCCAGGCAACGTCGCCTACTTTTCACATTGAATTCAGATTCAAAAGCTCTTGTGCTGAATGGCACAGAACTATACGTTCCAAAGAAAACTAGTTTAAAATAAAGAAAATGAAGCATGGGTATCTACAAGCCCATGTTACTTAAATCAAAATGATAAAATCAGTGTGGGATCGTAGACGCTGCTCATTTTGGATCTGTAACACTACTTTTTGTCACTGGCCAGTTTGACATATCTCATCCCCCTGCTAATAGTGTTGAAAGGATTCATGAAAATATTTTCATATTTCTTTGGATTTTTGTTAATAGTGTTGTTCTTATAGTCTTAGCTAGGGCAATGGATTCTGGCTTATGTTGACAGTATTTATCTTATTACTTCCACATATAAAAATACAATATTTCATGAGGTGAGAGTGAAAGCAGTACTAATTTTTCTTTAGAAAGCAATACATTCATTTAATTTTATACCGAAATCGCACCAGTAGGGATATCAATTGCATACATGCCCACACAAAGAGCAGCTGTATTTTTCTGCAGAAGCTTAAATGATGATAATCATATTCTATTAAAATCGTTCAAGAATATTGCGTAGCCTGGACTGATTCCAAAAAATGTCAAGTTTCTCTTTCGTCTAACCATCTGTCTTGGCTATGGCAAATGTGTTCCAAATATATATACTAAAATGTGAACGAAACCTTTCAAAGCCATTCCGTATCAGCCCTCTAACATAGAGTGTCTTTATTAAGCCATCTGCATTTCATTCACTTTCAAACAGATAAAAGCACTGTAAAAAAGGTAGCCCTGAAAAATCCCTTAGTCTAATCAATCATACTTTTACTTCAAAGTAGTTTCCTTTTTTCAATATGCCAGCCTTTAGCATTTTACAGATAGGTAGCAGTTCCTAATCATTTTGCAAAACACACTTTAGGCAGGAACCAAAGAATCATGGAGTAAGTGCCATGTACTTAAGACCTTTAGTTTCTGGAGCAAAATTCTCTGAATATCACATTTATTTACTTAACCATAATTAAACCTCTTCCACTTCAGCTTCATGGCATTTCAAGAAATATGGTTAATTTCAAAAGCAATATGGGATAAGATATGAATGGGCCGACAATGAAAGAAAATCAAAACTTTTCACTGGGTATATTGACAATTTTTGTTTACAAAGCATTTAAATATCTGTTTAATATATGACTTTAAAATAAACTCTAAATATTGTAGACTTTAAATGCTCTTTTAAGTTTTTTTAAATGTTGAAAATATTTTAAATGGCTTTTGAAACCCAGAATGATAGACAAGGTTTTTTAAGCAGTAGAAAAAGTTATAAATAATTACATTAAAGTAGACAATTCTAAGTTTTGTGAAAAGTATGAACTTAAGATGGCCACTCACAAAATTTTTTAAATGTATTGTAATTACATACTGCAAAGCCAACTTCCCATATTATCCCGAAACTATTTTTATATTTCTTTATATTTTAAACAGAATATTTCTTAGATGAATGAAGTTCTTTTTATG
The DNA here is from genome assembly GCA_030761175.1 of Masticophis lateralis. Lineage (NCBI taxonomy): Eukaryota > Metazoa > Chordata > Lepidosauria > Squamata > Colubridae > Masticophis > Masticophis lateralis. Next base: position 92,247,215 of record JAUDYJ010000001.1, read on the forward strand.
AATTTAAATCAGAAATTCTTCTGCTTCCTTGCTATCTGGGTGATATTTGCAACTTTTAATAATAATTTTATACTTAATTTTGTTTAATAAAATAAATGATTTTAAATATTAAATTCTGCAATTTCATATTTATTTCCACAGTATTTTATATTGTGGAAAGATAGGGCATAGAAACCGATTTTACTGTGTTATAATCTGTGAGACAATAATTGTGGAAAGCTGTCCATAGGCAAAATTACACTTCCCCTAAATTTTTCGGTAATTACTTTTACTGTCATTCATTATATTTAACTTTAGTAGCAGAAAAGTCATCAGTTATACCGGTACATTGTATCTATAGGCACTTTCTTGAGCAAGGTAATAAGAATGGTACAAACTAACTGCCGGAGTATTTTCCCATGTATTAGATGATTTACTGTTTATTTTTGTAAAGAATAGTTTGAAAAACTATAGATATAGATCTACATGCAGTATTATGAGCAAATTATGTGTTTTACCTGACCCAGTAAAATTGTCAAGAGATCCATCTCCACTTGCTGTTGAGTCATTACTGTTCATAGGCTCTGTTTTGACTGCAAGAAGAGACACTGTATAGAAGAATGAGAGATTGAGATTGTATTTCTATATTTACATATATCAACTAAAGCAAAAAGTAAGTAAATTTGAGATATGTCAAACTATACACACAATGAAAAAAATTAGTAAGAGTCTTAGAATAACCTTCAGCCATAGAACCATAGCTTTAAAACCATGCACTACTTTTTAAAATTAAAAATGCTAACATTTATTCATTTAAACTCAGTATTATTTGATTTTGATCAATGGAGAAAGCTAGAAGTACTTACGCTACATTTCTCAAATATCCTTCTAACAAAAAGAGACACAGCTTTTCAAGACTATTTTTTTTGTTTGTTTTCCCTTTCACTTTCAGATTCTTGATCCCACCTCCTTTTGATTTCTAGAATTTGTTTTTCCAGAGTGATCTATGTCTTAGAGCAGGGGTTTTAAACCTGCATGCTGGCTGAGGAATTCTGGGAGTTGGAAGTCCACAAGTCTTAAATTTCCCAAGTTTGGAGACCCCTGTCTTAGAGTAAAATAGACTAAAACAAGTCTAGCCCCAAAGTCTCCACATAAAACATAATGTGTTTATGGTGTTTACCTTTGTGTTTTAATTGAGATTTTTCGTATCTATGTCTGTAGCATGTGTTTTGCATATCAATAATATGGCACAATAATATAGCACACAATTTCTCTAGAAATCTAGATTCATGTTTGTAAAACCTTAGATTATAAACTTAAATAGCAATTTTTTTGCTTCCATTTAACTAACTACAGTTTATATCAGAGCCAAGATAAAAATTTTCTCTAGTAAAGAAAGATAATTTTAAATCACAGATTATTTATTATGGATTGCTTTTCAAAATGATAGGGTAAACTAAAAATAATTTTAGGTTTGTAAGTATAAATTATCTATATTGTTGTTAACTGCAATTCCAACCTCTATTTTATATGCCGTCCAGAAGAGAAAGGAAGTGATAGTTAGATATAAATTAGCAATTCAATTTCCAGCTTTTACTCAGATAATACATCATTAAATAAAATTGAAGTTTAACTAAAATAATTAATTATTTTTCTTTCTCAGAATTATTTTCCTTTCTCAGGAAATCTGAGGAAGGAATTTCTAAGCTATGTTTACTACAGATTTTACTGAGGTATATTTGACCATATTTATTTTATTTATTATTAAATTTATAAGGATATCCAATTCCATGATGGCTCTGGTGGCAATAAAATCATTAATCAAAAAAGATAAAAATAAAAAATGACAGTCTTGCAGAAGAAAAATAATACAACAGAGTATCAATCATCTAGTCCAGTAATGGCTAACCTTTTTACCATCGCGTGCTAAAAGCAGGAGGAGTGGGGTGGGGTCATGCATGCACATGCACATGCCCATACCCATAATTCAATTCCTCTCTGTGCCCCGCATGCGCACGTGACCCGCTCCCCCCGTTTTGGGCACACAACAGCAAAAAGGTTACCAATGGGCCCGGTAGGCCCATTGTTCACCCTCCCCAGGCTCCAGAGGCTTTCTTGGAGCCTGGGGAGGGCGAAAATGGCCTTCCCCACTCCCCTGGAGGCTGGAAACAGCCTGTTAACTGACTTCCAGTGGGCCTGGAAGGCCCGAAAACCAGCTGGCTGGCGCATGCATGCATGCTGGAGCTGAGCTAGGGCAATGCTCATGTGCCCACAGATGTGGCTCTGCATGCCACTTGTGGTACCCGTGCCATAAGTTTTCTATCATGGATCTAGTCTAACCCAAAGTCTTGAAGGCTGTTATAAATATGGTCATGGGAAGGCACAACGGACCTTGGAGGGAATCATGATCCAGGGAATGGACATTGTGACAGAGAAACACATTTCTCAGGTTTCATCAGCTTGGCGCATGCCAATTCTGATCATACCTATGGACAGAAACTATAGAAGATAGAAGGTCTCTTAGATAATCAGGCCCTATTTATAGCTAATCAAAAGAACCTTGAATTGCATCTAGAAATCTACTTATAACTATTGTGTGAAGCAAAGATGTTACATGGGCATGACATGGCTTATCTATAATTCTGGGTATTGCATTCTGGACCAGGTGAAGCTTCCAAATTGTTTTCAGTGGCAGCCTCATGTGCAATGCATTGCAGTAGTCTACATGTAAGGTGTTCCTAGCACAATGATTGGCTATGAGATAAAGAAAATTCTTCTTCTGAAGAGGAACTATATCTCCATTCAGAACTAAAGATAGAACATTCCCAGTTCTGGTGATTCCAAAATCTCACAGCTGGTCTTAATTTCTCCTTAATTTTGATATCAGTAGTTAGCATTATATTGGCCCCCATTAATACTATAGCAATTTGTGTATGGTACACAGGCCCATTCTCCTCCATGCACAATGTTTTTTTTCCTACCAGAGGCTGAAATTGTGTCTGCTTCTCTTTGTTTTAATTTATTTTATGTACTTTATATTGATGTAAAATATAGCAGAAAGTCTGTCACAACAAAATCTTACAACTTCCTTGTACAATATTTATAGAAAGATTTCTAGAAATAGAAGGGGATGCAGCTATGAAGCAAAAACAATAAAGCAAATTATCAGATGCTCAACACAATGAATCATCAACCCAACCACACACATGCATTATGCTAGGATTGCTCATACTTGTTGCAGAAGAAGGAGTGCTGCAACTCAACAACCAGTCTGCAGTGTTTAAAACAGTCATGTTGTCTCCTGAGAATTGAAATGGTATACAGTGTTTCATTGTCTGAAGTTCTCCTTAATGTTAATTAATATTTTTCAGGATAAAAATAAATAAATCACACACTGCCTTAACATCGGGATATTTGCTCACATACAGCTTTGATTTCTGTGTTGCTTTCAGGCAAGCAGACAGACCTATACAAATTAAAATAATCTCTTATTTTCTGTAGTATGTTTTTAGATTCCATGAAAAATGGCCTGAGTTATTAGCATGTTTTCAGGAGCCACAGTTCTCAAAACAAACCTCTTTGATTCATATTGTTGGATACATAAAATAAACAAATACTTTCATGTAAAATTCAGTATATCCGGTATAAGTAATCTTAGAATTATGACAGCAAGTAGGACTGGAATTTCCATTGCTGAGCAATACAGTCCTCAGGCAAAGCTTCACGTGAAGTTAAGGGATTGCTTCCTTGGTTTCCTCTTGACCTTCCCTCATCCAACTATCAAACCCCCATCTCTGCCTTTTTGGCTGCTGTGCATAGCAGCACTCCTCAATGGCAGTGCCAGGGCTGAAGGTCCAGAGCCTTCAGCAATCTCAGCCACGTCAGCAGCAGGAGGAAGATAGCCGAGAGGAAACTGAGAGCAATGAATGTGTACAAATTTCACCTATTTGAAGTGAAGTAGCAAGTTTGGAAAACCTTAATGGGATTATAATACAAAAATATGAAAACAGGCCCAATGTACAATACAAACAACATGAAAGGTATTAGTGTCATACTGGAAATGAAATGGAAGAAAAGCTTAGATCTGCAATAGCTAGGGTATTCAGAAGACCATTGAATATATTTTTAAATTATACAATAAGGCACTATTCAGTAAACAAACAGACAAAATACAATTATATAGCTCTTACTACCTCATATTTAATAGATTTTTTAAAAAAAATATGTACTTATTTAAATTTTTCAGCTTTTTTAAGAATCTGATTATTGCCCCTCAGAAAATGCCACAGCATTTTCTAGATTTAAACTGAAAGAGGTAGATTCTCACTCACCGCCTGTTCCATTTGTCGTAACAGATGTGGTACTAAGATTAGATTTGTCCAGTTTAGAACTACCTGGTGCTTCACTGCTTCCCACAAGATTATGAGGACTCGCTAGATCCTGCATTTCCATAGATCTATTAAAGAACAAAAATACAAAAGAAAAACAAACACTGTCACTGTTATTTGCTTCATAAAAGTGCAAAGACTCCTCTGAGCTAGCCATACTTTAAAGTAAAAATTGAAAATGAACATTTCCTGAAAACTTTATATATGAAAGAAAACAGTAGTCTACAATTAGCCTCATGATTATCATCATCATCATTATCCTTGAGAGAGAAACTGGTAGAAAAGGAAAGACAAGAGATTAGAAACATTCCACTTGAATCATGTTCTTCTATGGGGGGTGGGGGGAATAGAGAGAGGGGGGCATCTGAAAGTTTCGTCCAAGAAACTTCAAATGCCTTTTGGATAGCAGCCTGCAATTATGCATGTTATGATTTAACTGAAGCTCATCTTCAATTAAAAGTGGAAATTACAGGTAGTAATTGTCACTGCTGATTTCACTCAGAATGTAAATATGGCGCACATATGTAGTAATATAGATATCTTAGAAAAATTACATTAAAAAAAAGAATAATAATATCAATAGGAAATATTCCTCTCCTGAAACAACTGGCAAAATATAGGGATATAATTTTAATATAGTATTTTTGTAAAAATAATAATTGGCATTTAATAGCCAATTAATGTAAGGGCTTTCATACAACTTCACCAGTCTCAAATCACGATGTATTTGTGGAACAGTAACTGAGATATGGAACTTAGTAGGAACAGTGAAAGAGTAACATGAACAGTATTATGAAGGCAAGCCTCCAAGAACTGTCATGCTAATTGGAGAAAATGACAATTTACTAAAAGTTACTATTTTCCAAAAGTATTTGCTGAGGGTAGAAAATTCATGTTGTGGAAATTAAACACCAAGTACGTTCTGAAATAGTGGAAAATTCTTGCAAATGAAAGCTTCCTACAGTTTGTCATAATAGCAAGAATTACACTGCATGTACTGATAAAAATAAAAGATTCAAATACATAAATTTATACAATGGGAAAGACTTTTTAAAAGAAACTATGCATCTTGGAAATGTGTGGCTGATTCAGATAACAAAACTAAGCTTATGATTTCATTGCATAGCAAAATGTGGAGACTGTACATTTGTAACAAAAAATATACTATGAATGTTTGTCTCAGAAGGAAACAGAATTCTTATCCCATTTCATAGTTATACGTTTTCTATGACTTCATTTTTTAAAAAAATATTTTTTACTCAAAGCCTTACTTTATGATGTAAGAAAGCTACAGTGGGCTTTTACAATAACATTTATATTTATGTATAGTATATTTATAACTACTGAAAACACATGCTCCGCTACGAAACTATGTGATCCGACTTGATAAATTGACACTTACAGCTTGAAAATTAATGAATAGTTACGATTGGCCTCTCCTCTCCCCTTCTCTCCCTCAGTCTTTCCCCGCAGAAACATTTCCTATCCTCTCCCCTTCTCTCCTTCAGCCTTGCCCCGCAGAATCCTCCCCTATCCTATCCCCTTCTCTCCAGAGTTATTTTCAGGTTGGGATGGGGAGTAGAACGTCTAACTAATTAGCATGTTGATAATAATATAAGATATACTGATGATCTGATGGTAATTTCAAAAAATCCTTTCTTAGCGAGCACCTAGAAGCCAAGAGGAACATACGTGCCAAATTTCAAGTTTGTAGGCTTTACGGTTCTGGAGATTTCGTGATTATATGGCGTGAGTGGTTTTCACTTTTATGTATATAGATACTATTCTACCTGTTCCTCCAGTCTCAGGTTTCATTCCGGGCATTTTCAAGTACAACAGTAAAATATTCCTGTCTAAAAAACCAGATATTTGTTGCCAATCAATATAATTAGCAATGAGTAGGTGGACTAATGATTTAACGGAGTATAAGGAAACTATGTTTTCTGTTTTGAAGCAAAGGGTAAGAGATGGCAAGGCATATAGCTCCAATGAGTGAAAAGATAGTGATTCCAGTCCCGACTCCATTTTAAGAAAGCCTCGGACTTCCTTCAAATCCAAGATGTATTTTGCAATTCATGTTAACATTTCATAACTAGAACTATTCACACTTCTATGTCTTGAATCTAAAGTTTATATATTTGTATCCCGCCTTTATTGTTTTTGGAAGTAATTCAAGACAGGGAACACATCCACCTTCCTCCCCTATTTTTCTACAACAACAACCTTATGAGGTGGGTTGGGCTGAGACTGAATTGGCCCAGTCACCCAGCTGGCTTTTATGGCTAAGATATTAATTTGATACAGATTGAAATATAGAAAAATATTTGATACAAGCAAGATAGGAAATTTTTCCAAGCATACAATTTTAAAAATGATTTATTTGTGTTTGAATGTGCTCAGAAAGCAAGAAGCCTGAACCTGAGACAAGCAGTAACCATTAAAAAGGTGGCATGGTACTTCACTGAAAACATTTCAAGGATTCCACCAAAATAATGGGAATTTGAAGGGTGATTTTTTTCTCCTAAGTAGTTATAGCCTGTGAACTTGGAATTCTTATTCATTTCCATGATGTCCTCTTCCTGAACATGATGTTGTATGACAAACAGTATCCTCAGATTCATAGCTACCAAGGTGATGTACTGTACAGAGAAGAGGTTGATGACTTGTCTCCAGCTGAGCAAGTCACTTCTAAGGGTATCTGACACAATGGATACAATTTTATTTTTATTTTTTGACTTGTTCAAAAGTGCCATCAGAACTTGTTTCAAGGTTTGATTATATCTAATAGTACAACACTAGAAAATAATGTCTTTTGTTTTTCATTTGGGCCCAAACTCCAAAAGGCTTTCTCATGAATAAAGATATTCAAGACATGCATCCTGAACTTGTAATTCTTTCATAAAATCATTCTAGAGACCATCCAACTCCACAAGATAGCTTCCAACATTAAAAGCAAGAAAAACAATAAAACATTACAAATGAAGAGAAGAATACGTAATTGATTAAAATTCCAGAGGAATCAAGGCCACTCTACTATAGGGAGAGCAGTCAGTTTTTGAATATTCGTATAGAACTCCTGGGATATACAGCTGCAGAGAGCAGGAATATTCTGCAGGAATATTCTGCATCTCCTTACAACTCATGCCTTAACACAGCTGCGGCCCACTAATGGGCCATGAGGGGTTTGCAACTGGGTTGTGGAAAATGGCTGGCGAGTGTGTGCACACATCTTCAATTTCATGAGCATGTGCATGCTCCATTTAAGTGAGTGGCAGGTACACGTGTATGCCGCTTGCACAAATGGAGCTGCATGCTCACACGGAACCATCCTTCCTCCCCCCCACACAAAGCCAGAAACATTGGGGAAACTCTACCTTAATACCTGACAATTTGATGTAGTGAAACTCATGGTTAAATTTACATAGACCCTCTTTGGGGAGGGTCATTCAGGTTAAATTTTAGATAAATGTTTGTGCTAAAAGAAAGAACTTCATGGGAAATGATTGCCTAAATATTTAATGCTGCTTTTTAAAATTTAGGTTTATCTTCTGCCTTTAGTTTTCTTAATGCTCTTTTTCTATATTGCTCAATGCTGCTCATCTTAATATGAAATAGTCTGATGAATACAGATGAAATCTTAGCTTAAATCCATACTGTAGGAGCATCACATAGTTGCATAGTCAATAAAGTATTTCAATTCACAAAAGGAGCTGTCTCTATTTGCTTCCAATTCCGCCCCCAATTTCAGTTATTTTGTGCAACACCTCACATTATTCCATTTTCAGAAGACAATTAAAACTATTTATTTCATGATTGTTCATTAAAATGATTAAAAACAATTAATAATATAACAGCAGTACAAAATCACAGTAAAATGGAACTTTCTGTACCAAAACCACAATACAAATAATTATTTCTCTTTAAGTTAGTAAAAAACCATTGACCCTGAATTACTGAGAGGAAAATCTACATTTTGCCTCAATTAATCAACAGAACACCAAAGAATGATAATTACAATTCTTGGAACAAATATACAGGAAGTCCTTCACTTATGACAATCACATCCAAAATTTCTGTTGCTAATTGAGACAGTTGTTAAGTGAGTTTTGCCCCATTTTATGACTTTTCTTGCCACAATTGTTGAGTGAATCACTGCAGTTGTTAAATTAGTAACATGGTTGTTTAATTAATCTGGCTTCCCTGCTGACTTTGTCAGAAAAACACAAAAGGGATCACATGACCCTAGGACACTGCAAGCATCATAAATATGAATCAGCTGCCAAGCATCTGAATTTTGGTCACGTGACTATAGGGATGCTGCAATGGTCATAAGTGTGAAAAACGGTCATAAGTCACTTTTTTCAAAGCTGTTGTAACTTCAAAAGGTCACTAAATGAACTGTTGTAAGTCAAGGGCTGCCTGTAACTTGTTTTTAATCAGTGTCTTGTGAATGTTAAACTACAGCTCTGTTAACTCAATCTAACAAAACCCTAAGCGTAGAGGCAAAAGAAACAGCAGCTCCAGTATCTCAGGAAAAAATACCTCAGAATTCATACCTTTTGGCTCACTGCCTTTGTCAGTGTTGTAAATGTGAATACAGTCAGCTAAGCCTCCCTCTCCACCTATCCATTATTGATGCGCGCACTTTCTAATATACCTCTTCCAGCTTATAACTTAATTGTGACCTGCAACAACCTCATTATTCTAGTTCTGGGCCTCTTTTGAGCAGCAGACATGAAATCTCCAAGGACTGGACTGAGACCACCATACTCACTTTCACTTCTAACCAAATCCAGATTTCGCCTTTGAAAACCGAAGGTAGAGAACTGATTATGGAAAGGCAAATCCATTTCTGCTGAAAAAGCTGGGTACAGTTACTGTTCTTTGGGAATTGACCTTATATTTAGTCACTTTCAATACGTTTTCGCAAAAATACAGCATGGAGAATACTGAAATACATCAATTATGTTGTAAAATCTGATTATAGTTAAGAAAAACGTTGGGTGCATACTTAAAATATATAGAAGCCTGTTGGCTGTTATATGAAATATCTCAAGAGAGTCTGTATGAAACTCAAAAAGAATCTTATCTATTGAAGAAAGAATGTGGGGTCAAGAATTAATGAAATCGGAGGTGGGAAATAATCCTTTGGGATATTCACTTTGTGCAAACATCCCATCTGTGGTTCAACCACATAAAAAGCTCTTGGGCAAATCCAAACACATTAAGAGAAGTGCTTGAGGAATCTGCCAAGAAGCCAGATGCACTGATTGCAGAATTTCTTCTCTAGCTGTCATCTGAATCTTCTAACTGCCATCCAAAATATAGGCAATATGAAAAATTGTGACCCATAAAGCGAGATGCAATGAGTACTACTTAAGTCTAAATGACGATCTGCATCCAGGAATAGATTGTTTAAAAGGATTATGTGAAAGGTATGTTTAAAAGGATTATGTGAAGCTATGTGTGCTGATAATAGCATTATTTATAAACTGTCCCTTATATAATTAAATTACTATTAAAACAGGATTTCCTATTTTAAGCAGAGTCCATGCTGCTTTTATGTTTTCTTTTTTTTAACTCCCTCAACACTTACTTTTCTTTACCACTGTTTACATGCTGCATCATAGTTATTTTTTGAAATAAAATTATCTACCAGAAAAAAACCTATAGGATGCAGGTCTGCTCTGACTACCACCTTATAACTTCATTGTAACTTATCCTTGAAGGTTACTGATGGAGATGGAACATACCGTACATACATATTTGATCTCAAATATAAGCAATTTTTGAAGCAAAGTGACAATTTAATATAAAGGTTGTCTAAGTTTTAACAAATCTGGAACAACCAAAACTGCTTCGAAAAACACAAATTTGACTTTATCACCCTTGCATGCTAAGTTATTGGATGTGGAAATGGACCTGTGATTTTCTCCCTTATTTTTACACCCACTTCTGGCTGTAGAACAGGGGTTCATAGTCTGAAGCCTCAGAGCTATATGCAGTTGTAAATGGTTTCTTCAATGGTTGAATTCCTATTTTTCATGTAATAGAAAGAGACAATGATTACATATTTAGAAGGTATCACATATATATACTCTATGCCTGAAAATTTAAAATTTAACTATCGTCCCACCTTCTACATGTTGGAGAGTGATTACTACTGAACAGCAAGTCTCTCAGCTCATAAAATACTGTGCACCCCTTCTGCCAAGGGACGGATAAATTAATAAAAACCTTTCAGCCCACAAGAACAGTCACAATGACATTCTGCTCAAGCGTGCAGCTAATAATATATCTGTATTTAAATGTATTAAGAGTTAAAGTTAAGGTAATGGTCCAGATAGACAGCTTCATCCAGGTACCAGGGGAGCTGTCGTGCCACCACACTCTCAACAACCTTCGCCACAAAATGAAGGTTGGAGACTAGACGATAATTAGCTAATACAGCCAGGTCCAGGGAAGGCTTCTTGAGGAGGGGCCTCACCACCGCCTCTTTCAAGGCGGCGGGAAAGGCACCCGCACTCAGAGAAGCATTTATAATCCCCTGGACCCAGCCTCGTGTAACCTCCCAGGAGGCCAGTACCAACCAGGAGGGACACGGGTCCAATAAGCATGTGACAGTACTAAGCCTACTCAGAATCCTGTCCACGTCCTCGGGAGCCACAGGGTCAAACTCTTCCCAGATAATATTCTCAAGACCTACCCCCATCTCCCCCCCAGATTCACCTAGTCGGAGTCCAAGCCATCCCGAATCTGAGCGACTTTATCATGCAGGAATTGCACAAAATCTTCAGCTCTCCCTTGCAAGGGATCTTCCCGCGCTACCCCCGAAGAAGGGAGCGGGTCACCCTAAACAGAGCAGCTGGGTGGTTCTCTGCAGATGTGATAAGACTGGAAAAATAATTAGATTTTGCCGCTTTTATCACCACTAGGTAGGTCTTGATATAAGACCTCACCAGTGTTTGGTCAGATTCAGATTGACTAGTCCTCCAGATGCTCTCTAGGCATCTTTTCTGACACTTCATCTGTCTCAGCTCCTCGGAGAACCAAGAAGCCAATTGAGATCGGCATCGGGTCAGAGGCTGCAAAGGCACGACGTGGTCCAAAGCTCCGGCAGCCGCCCTATCCCAGGTGGCCACCAGGTCTTCAGTCGAGTCATGTGCCAGAATCTCAGGAAATTTAATTTTAGTCCCATTTTTTTCACTGTGCTCCTTGACTTTGATGAGTAGAGTTTGCAGATCATTAGCATTTTCAGATATCTACACACACACACACACACACACTCGTTCTTTGTTTTAAGGGCTCATGCACATCAATTCCATTAATGAATTAACCCACCTATATAATTAAAAATAGCTGGCAGGTCCAACTGAACCAACAGAATGCCCATTTAGTTCTCTGATGGTGTTTTAGTTCTAAAACCAGATTACAACCCATTTCAACCAACAGCATTCAGATGTTCCTAAAATTAAATTCTATTGTCCCAGAACATAGTAATATTACTATTAGAGACAAGCAAGGATAGGCACAAAATAGGGCATACTTGTCAAGCACAGAGAAAACAGGAAATCCAGGCAGTTCAATTGAATATAAAGGTTTACTGCAAGCTTAAGCTCTCTACAATAATCTGAACTACTAATGGTCAGAGCAAATTGGCAGTAGGTAAGAGTCAAGGGAATTCAAGGTGGGCTGGAGTTAGTTTAGTTTACTTTATTGTCATTGCACATGGTACAATGAAATTAAATGCCATCTTCAGTGTACATTGTAACTATAAAAATAAAAACACAAACTTACATCCTTTACATTCTATATAATTGAAATTGAAAACCTGATATTGCACTATATCGTAGAATTCAATATGGTTATTGCCCTGGGATAGAAGCTGATTTTCAGCCTATTTGTCCTTGTTTTTATTATCCTGTACTGTCTGACAGATGGTAATAGTTCAAAAGAGGGTGTCCAAGATGAGATGGATCTTTAAGAATGTTTTGAACTTTCTTAAGGCAGCAGGAGCTATAAAGCTCTTCCAAAGAGGGGAGAGGGCAACCAATGATCCTCTGGGCAATGACATTGACCCTCTGGAGTGCTGTCCTATCTGCACTCCAGATAGCAATTGGCAAACCATACACAGATGCAGTAAGTTAAAATACTCTCTATGGTGCAGTGGTAGAAGGCCACAAGTATCCCTTGTGGATGCGAGAAGACTCAAGATGTATGATATATTTGACTGACCCCCTCCCTCAGGTTCAGTTGGTCATCTCCTGCATACTTTTTGTCTTGAGCTCAGAATAAAACCTGACACATTTTGACTACTTCAGCCATTGTGCAGATTCTGCTTAATCTTACAACACCTACTATTTTCCCTTTTTATCAGAGATATCAGCAAAGAACAATACAGTTCCTTTTGCTGAACTATTTCCTAGGTTATGAAAAGAAAAGAATTCAAATCCGTTCCTTGTTCCTACCGTATTAAGTAGATATCAAAAAGGCCAAGAAAGTAATGTTTAAAAAATAAAAAATAAGAAAAAAAAGCATAATTATATGTGCTAAAAGAAAATTATGATCTTAAAGTTATTGGCTTTTATCTTTCTTCTGTACTTTAACTTGCTGAACTCCTCAGAGGGTTTAATTAAACTGAAATTATCTTCATTTATTCTCTCAGTTGAAAAGAAGAAAATATTTTTCTTCCATGGGCAAGAATAAAACTAATTTAAAAATCATTCTCTTAGCTAAATTTTCTAGAATTTTGGTGATAGAGAGCCCATAGTATAAATTAAAACTTCATCTGTTCTTTTAGCTCTGGAATTACAAAAATAGAGTAATGTTAAATACATTTGCCCTTTCTTCAACTGCGTTATAAAAGGGCAGCCAGTTTGCAAGTTCAGAGAAAGAGCATGAGAAAGAAATTGAAGAAATTTCTATCCTAAGAAGCTGAAAGATAATTGGATTTTAAACTGAAAGTAATCCAGTTGCTGAAATTTCTGTAACCTAATCTTGCTTTCACAGTACAGCTGGCTGCCAAGAGTCAGCTATTCTTTTAAAGGCGTTGTGGAAGGAGAGCTGTGCTACTCTAAGCTAGTCAAAGAAATAGTTTGGTATCAGTTTTTAAAGATTAACAGATTTTATATAAGGCATAAACTTTCTTACTCTTGGAGCAATGCATTTATCTCTTGTTTGATAAACAGCCTTCTGAGGGTACAGATGACTTTAAAGGAACCTATCCCTACAGATCTTTAATGGTCAGACAAATTCATAACGTGACAGCATAACACTAGCACTGATGAAGTTACCTAATTTGGGTAATGAAATGTTTTTAAGAAAACAACCAAGCTCAGACAACACCAAGGACCCCTCATGACAGTTTAATGTTTAAATATCATAGTGCAAATGATAAACCTTAGAATAAGAGCAACACAATTAATAATTGCATTGAGATAGTTAACTTGAGAGAATATATGTTTCTACAAATCTACAATACACGCTTCTTAAATTTTCTCCTAAGAACTATTGGGTATTTTATTGAAAAGTCACAGCTTAAGTTCTAAAATTTTGAATTTGAAAACAACCAATTAATTGCTGAGGACTTGAGACAGTCTGTGTGTGGGTGTGGGTGTGGGTGTGGGTGTGTATATATATACACACACACACAAAGAACAAAGCTCCCTTTAGGAACTCTCAAAAGTACTACGCTTAGTAATTTCAATAATACACAATATCTATAAAAATGATATTTAGCCTATTCAAATCACAATATAATAATTCTAAAATTGCTAATCCTCCCATTGCTTTGCTTGTATTTGCTTTGTATGTACAGGTAGTCTTTGACTTACAACAGTTCCTTTAGTGACCATTCAAAATTACAACCGGAGTGAAAAAAGTGATTTATGATCGTTTTTCACATTTACCACCACTGCAGCAGTGTCATGGTCAAGTGATCAAAATTCAGATGCTTGGTAACTGACTCATATTGATGACCGTTGCAGTGTGTGGGGTCATGTAATCATCTTATGTAACCTTCGGACAAGCAATATCAATGGGAAAGCCAGATTCACTTAACAACCCTGGTGCATGGTTAACAATTGCAGTGATTCACTTAACAACTGTGGCAAGAATTGTCGCAAAATGGGGCAAAACTTACTTAAAAACTGTCTCAATTAGCAACAGAAATTTTGGGCTCAATTGTGGTCGTAAGTTGAAGAATACCTGTATATTACAAAACACAGGCACATAAAAGTACATAAGTACATATTTCTACAAAGGTCGCTATATGTTCTTAAGGGAAACCAGTAAATTATACCTTTTTTATCTGTAACTGTCTGTTACAATATTCACTTCCTTAGCGTATCAATTGATGGCCAAACATATTTCTGAGCAAGTTGAACGGTTCCAGAAATGAGAAAATATCTATTTTTCCCAATGGATTTTAACTGATCACTGCCAGCCTTAAGTGCCTCTGGTTTTAAAAGAAACAATAGTGCCTCTGGTTTTAAAAGAAAACAAAAAACACAGAGAAAGAACAAAGTACTGTAGTAAATTACAGTTATTCTGCTACTGTCCTCGTATTCAGTAACAGAAGCTTAATTCATTTGATTAATTACAGATGCATTTCATTTATTTATTAATATTGTGTCTTTCTTCCGGAAACTCAAGAAGATATACAATACATAATACCTTATTCATTTTCCTCACAATAATCTCAAGTCATTCAGTAGCCTTATCATCATGTAAAAAAGTTAAGTGCTCCCCATTGATTTTAATTTTGTTACCATGTTTCAACATTTGATTTTTATTTAAACAATACTGATAATGTAACAGTGTCGCACATCTTTTACATGTTGTAGTCCATTCGTAGCCCATTGTGTAATTTATACAAACATAAATGCATATGGAAAACGTTAAGCTCACCCCTACATTTATCACTGCCTCAAATACCTAAAATTAGAATCAGGTGTACCAGATCAGGTATAAATGATTAGAACATCATTAGAGACAATCTGGGAAGAAACTCTTTAATTTAAACTTCAGACAGTTACTTTGATTTGCTCTTTGTTGTTGAGCATTGTGGTATTGCCATGCGTAGTTTGAAAGATCTCTCTAAGACCTTCAGAAAGGTTACAGATGCCTCTCAGAAGGGATTTAAAAAGATCATCAAACAATTGGACATCAACCATACCACTGTCCAGAAGATCATTTATAATGATCATCATTGAGATGATTTCAAACAACTATCAACCTGCCCAGGCCAGACCAACACAGCAAGTTCAGAGTGGAATGCAAGATGCTGAAAGAAATCACTAAGAACCCGAGAATTCCATCACTTGACCTACATGTAGCATTTGCCACTACTGATGTCAAAGTACATGAGTCTGCCATTAGAAAAAAGCTGCACAAATTAGATCTCCAAGGCAGTGTACCAAATAATAAAACTTTTGCTGTCTAGAAAGAACACCAGGGCAAAACTAACATTTGCTCATATATACTTAGGCAAAGATAGGAGTTCTGGAACATTGTGCTCTGGATAGACACAGCAAAAATAAGGTTATTTGCTATAGTATCAGAAAAACTGTTTGGCAAAAAATGAAGACAGAATTTCATCAAAGAACTTGATACCAGCTGCAAATTAGGTGATGGAAATGTTAAGATTTGGGGCTGCTTTGCTGCATCAAGGCTTGGGCACTTAGCCATCACAGAATTCACTATGAATTCTTAATTGATCTGAAGTATAAAGTGAGAAGACTGAGGTTCAACTGAAAGGGTAGGGTAGGGTAGGGTAGGGTAGGGTAGGATAGGATAGGATAGGATAGGATAGGATAGGATAGGATAGAATTTTTTATTGGTCAAGTGTGATTGGACACACAAGGAATTTGTCTTGGTGCATATGCTCTCAGTGTACATAAAAGACATGTTCATCAAGATTCATAAGGTACAACATTTGCAACATTTCAATAAATCAGCCAAGATATGGCTGGAAAAAAAATGGAGGGTTCTGAAATGGTCAAATCAAAGCCTGGATATAAATCCCATCAAAAGGTGTGGGGTGATTTGACATAGGCCGTATGTGCAAGAAATCACTCAAACATCACAAATCTGAAAAAAAATATTGTGTATGTTGGAAAATATTCTTTTAACCACTGTCAAAGATTGGTAGATAATTAAAAAAGAATGCCTACATGATGTTATATCTGCCAAAGGAGGCAATATCAGTAATTAAAGCCAAGGGTATATTACTTTTTCCACAGAAGGAAATGGCATATCTGTTAATTTTTGTTGAATAAATGACAAAAAGCAATCTTTTAGAGGTTTTTTTGTTCAATTACATCACTTTTATGCTGTTAAAATGAAAACAACATATTGATTCTTTCTACTTTTTTTTAAAAAAAGGAAAAAAGGCTTTATATCGGATGCACTTACTTTTTCACATGACTGTGGATGGGTGAGAATGGACTTGGACTTTCCTCCCCTATGACTTCATCTAATAATTTAACATTACATTTTAACATTTTAGTGAATCAAGCTCATTCATGCTGCAGTATAAATTAAAACAATGTGCAATAAGGAAAAGCGGAAGATATAACTCTTACTAGGTGAAGCCCACTGATTTTTTCAAAACAACAAATATATAGTAAGAACTGGAGTTACTAAAAAATAAAAAAAATTACAATACCCCCCCCCCCACACATCCAGAGTATTATATAACAGAACCAAACACAACGCAAAATGAGGCTGGATGGACCTGTATTTCTTTGTAAGAAGACTAGTTATCATAGACATTTGTCAATATATTTCAGGAATAATCTTTTCTTGTAGTAACCCATATATAATAATATTAAAATATTATGGATAGATACGCTCAGTTTACTGTAAAGGAAGGTTTTCTTATAAGTTTACCTGACAGCTATGAAAAATAGTTTAAATGGAATAAATTATAAAGACAGTTTTCCTAGCAGGGCATGATTATGAGATCATACATCAATAATGAATGTCTCATCCAATAGCAACTTGAATAACAAGTTAAAGAGCACTTCTAATTAAAAGCAAAGTCACTCTGAAGAGCCCCATTTATGGCAATCACAACAAATACTTTCATTTATGTGGATTAGTTATTGGGAAAAAAAGTCATCACAAATCAGGTGACCATACGAAGCACTGTAATTTGATTTAAAATTGGTGAAGAAAAATCTGCAGTCCCAGACTACAGAAGTAATATTGAAGCGTTGATTTTAAAGAAATCGTTTTCCTGCTGCGTTATCTGCATAATCTAAATGAAATTTATCTGATGTTTCAAAGTACATATATACAGTTTACTTCATGATAACATAAAAGTGTTTTCAAATTTACAAGTCCTTATTTAAATCATCACGTAAGTAAATATCTTCTTGAATTTGTAAACGACAGATATTAAAATATTGTAGGCAATCTAATGAAAATTACTAACTTACAAAAAGATAACATTACCAGTTCGTTATTATTCCTTTTTCCCCTTCACTAAACTACAAATTAAATATTCTCTTTTGTTCATAGCAGGTATATACTGGACTCATTCTTCCCCTAGATGTATTTTTATATCAGTAAATTCTTTCAGATAATTATGTAGGCCACAAATAACAGCTTGCATATTTCTTGTAAAAGAAAAGCTAAGACAAAGAATTTGCTGATACACTCATGTCGCTCCAAGAATTCTCCTGACAACGTTCCCACACCCAACCTAATTACTTCCCTACTGTAAAAACATATTCCATCTGCACTTATTCTAATCCTCTCAAGTCCAAAACCAATACACAATAAAGTCAGTTAAATAAATGAAAGATTGAAACCCATATAAAAAATCCTCAGCTATTCTGCAAGGGAAAGCATCTCCAACACCCATTTTTATGCTGACTTTTCACTTTATGTATAATATTTTCTTAAGCCCTGTTTATGAAAGAATTATCATGCTCCAGGCACATATTCTCTACCATAGCATGCTCTTAGTGCCACTCTAGTTTATTGTTGACTTTATATAATACTGATATAATGCTCTACTGTACAACAAATTTTCATTTGAAATGTATACAGCAGCAATGTATACAGCAGCAAACTTTCTGGTTGGTTTCGTGGAAGGCAATTTTTCCACGAACCAAGGAAGGATTATTTCGTGCTCAATCTACATCCCGCATATGTGCTGATGAAATTTTGCTTACTTGCCCACTGCTTGCACAACCCAGTTTCTAACAGGCAGGTAATGGTCTTATTTTGTTGCAAAAATAGAGACAAACACAATAAACACTGAAATGTATTATATGTAATATTTTATTAATATCTGTTCCATTTTTATTCCATGTAAAAGACAGAAAGAGATGTTATAAATCATAATCCATATTTTTCCCTCGTTTTAATCTTGGCATATACTGTATATTTATGTATAGTCCAAATCATGGCATAAATCTGTAGCATTTACAATTTTTGATAATCACCCTCTTATTTTCATTAACCTTTGGCTTTAATTATTACTCTTATAAATAATTTAATAGCTCATTATTACTCAAATGTGTCAAAATACCTGGAATTCTGAGATTCTGAAACATCTGAATCTGTGCACGTTTTTTTCACCTGCAAAAAGAATAGAAAAAAATCATGCTTACAAGTGATCATAAATGCAAAGATTTCCTCATCTGAAGTTCATGAACTTACTTAATAAAAATGATTATTTATTATTCACCAGAATCTCTGTAAAATGCTTCTCATACAGAGAAGCTATACAGACATACGATGTACAGAGTGTTTAATTATGCTATAAACAGATTCCAACTTAATGGCAGTTTGAGAAAATTTTAAGTACAGAAAACAAACGTCTTAAGTTTGTCCACATAGAAATCAGAAAGTAGGCTGTTTTCAATTCTAAAGAATTGTTTTCTGAACTATTTCTTACTGAGACACATAATAATAAATCCTAGATTCTGTGAAAAAAAATGCAGGGTAATGCAGAAAATTTTGGGAGTTTAAATTCAAAATGAGACCACAACTGTTCTTACTGGGTATAATTGCAGAAAAAAAAATCAACAAAAGACATCACAATTTAATGTGATACATGCTTATAGCAGCAAGAATAAATTTTGTTCAACACTGGAAAAGATATAATTCTGATAATACTTGATTGAAAATTTATATTTGGAAAATATGCAACAGTAGCAAAACTAACTTTATACACACCACACATACACATACAACTTCCCTGGTACCTGAATGAAGCTGTCTATCTAGAACCATTCTAGTCGGGCTTCAGGCAGGGATACAGCACCGAAACGGCATTGGTTGCTTTGGTAGATGATCTCTGGAGGGCATGGGACAGGGGATGTTCCTCTGTCCTTGTTCTATTGGACCTCTCAGCGGCTTTTGATACCATTGACCATGGTACCATGCTGCGCTGGCTGGAGGGGTTAGGAGTGGGGGGCACCCTGTTGCAGTGGTTCTCCTCCATCCTCTCCGGTCGGACGCAGTCTGTGGGGCAGGGGGACAGAGGTCGACCTCGAGGTGCCTCATGTATGGAGTGTCACAAGGGTCGGTCCTCTCACCCCTTCTGTTCAACATTTATGTGAAGCCGCTGGGTGAGATCATCCATGGTTTTGGGATGGAGTGCCATCTGTACGCTGATGACACTCAGCTGTACATCTCCACCCCAGACCACCCCAATGATGCCCTTATCATGATGTCTCGCTGCCTGGAGGCCGTGCGGATCTGGATGGGGATAAACAGGCTCAGGCTCAACCCCTCCAAGACTGAGTGGCTATGGTTTCTGGCATCCCGGTATAGCCAGCTGGTTCCATCACTGGCTATTGGGGGTGAAACTCTGCCCCCCTTGGAGAGGGCTAGCAATCTGGGCAATTAAGGTTGTCCTTAAAAGAACATATGACAGCTGTGGCCAGGAGGCCTTCTATCAGGTTTGCCTGATGTACCAGCTGCATCCCTTTCTCAATTGGGATGCCCTACACAAATCACTCACGCCCTCGTCACGTCCCGCCTGGACTACTGTAACACTCTCTACATGGGGCTCCCCTTGAAGAGCACCCGGAGACTCCAACTGGTCCAGAATGTGGTTGTGTGGGTGATTATGGGTGTGACGTGGCGCACCCATGTGACACCTCTCCTGAGCGAGCTGCACTGGCTCCCAGTGGTCTTCCGGGTGCGGTCCAAGGTGTTGGTTACCACCTTTAAAGCGCTCCATGGCCTAGGGCTCAGATACCTACAGGACCACCTTCTGCTGCCAGTAGCCTCCCACTGACCAACGCGCTCCCAGAGGGGCTCCTCAGGGTGCCGTCAGCCACACAATGTAGGCTGGTGACCCCCAGGGGGAGAGCCTTCTCTGTGGGGGCACCCACCCTCTGGAATGAACTACCCCCTGGGATACATACGATCCCCGACCTCCGAATATTCTGCCGGGCCCTAAAGACCCTGCTTTTTCAACAGGCTGGCCTGGCTGAGTAAGACCCTCGATGGGATATTTTAATTTATGGGTTTTAAATGGACAAGGCCAATTTATTTAATTCTTTTTTAACTGGTTTTAATTTTTCTATGGTTCTGTGTTTTATTATAGCTGTGCACCGCCTTAGTCCTTCGGGAGAAGGGCGGTATAGAAATCTAAATAAACTAAACTAAATAAACTAAACTAAAACACACATACAGAAGTTAAGCAAGAATGGTTCCAATAGATACAACACATCATGCAGAATAGCAAATGTAATTACAATTTGGCTTCTAAGGGGACTAAATTATTCCATATGATCATGTGGTACTGCAACTGGTTATAAATGCAAGCCAATTGCCAACTGATTGCCAGATTACGAACACGAGATTGTGGAGGTGTTGACTCAGCTATAAATCTGAGGACTGGTTATAACCACCATTTGTTCAGCATTGACATAATTTTGGACAGTTGCTGAACAAATGGTTGTAAGTTGAGGACTAGCTGGAAAAAAATGGTCAGACCTAGTTACTAAGTTTTATCTTCTTGAAATTGGTAATCTTTTTCACCATTGTGTGGTGCTCAAGTTCAAATATTTTGCAGTAATCTAATGACATCTATATTATGTGCTTCACCTTTTCAATCTATCTAATAGATGCAAAAACAGCTTCAATGAATTTATATTTTAAAAGAACACAAATTAAGAGGTTCAGATTTTCATGGTTTACAGTCTGAGTCTTTTGAAACTTATGTAGGCAATTATTATTGAAACTTATACAAAATTAATTTAAACAAAATTAATACAGAGTTTGGATAAAACTGTCATAAAAGCCCTACCATTATCTTATATGTTACATTTTTGATAGAAGACACTTTATAAGCCTAATCATATCTATACTCTTATAGTAAAGAAATACAGAGTTATAAGAGTTATAAACCAGATAACATAAAGTGAGAAATATTTTTTTCAGATACGGGATCAGATACATTCTTCCACTTCAAGCTTTCATTAGTAAGAAATATTTATTGATGATGTTCAAAATACAAGTGAAAAGCATTGCTATATTTTATTTAAGAGCAATATATAGCAAGCCTCAGCTTCCCCCTTTCTCTTCTTTTGCACCTGTTATCAAAAACTCAAAAGATATTCATTGCCAGTATTTAATGCACCACAGTACATGATTTACAAATATATGGAATTGTTTAATATTTAGAGATGGGGCTGTACTGGCTCAGTGGTTAAAGACACTGAGTTTATCAGCTGGAAAGGTGACAGCCTGGGTTCAAGACCTAAGCGCCACACACTGGGGTGAGCTCCATTACTTGCCCCAGCTCCTGTCCACCTGCAGTTTGAAAGCATGCAAATACAAGTAGATAAATAGGTACCAATTTGGTTGGGGAGGTAACACTGTTCTGTGTGCCTTTTGAATATAGTCATGCTAGCCACATGACCATGGAAATGTGCCTCGCTAAGAAACCGAGATGAGCACTACTTCCTGGAGTTGGATACAACTAGACAGGGGAAACCTTTACCTAATATTTTGAGAACAAACCAGGGTGTCAGTAGAGAAAAAAGAAAAGCATTAAGAGAAGAAAAATAGGTAAATGGTCCATAAGGAAATGAAAGTACTTCAGATAGTAGACACAATAAGACTGTGCTAACAATTTAAACCAAGTATTTGTAGAATGTGTTGACACAAGGAAAGTAGCCTCTGTGAAGAGCTAAAGTAGCCACATCCCACTGAAGGTTCTTCCAGGCCTGGCTGTCCATATGTGCTTGTAGAAATAATACATTTCTAGAGACACTTGTGAAAAGGATTTGTATGCATATACACAGCCAGAGTTGGAGGGAGACTGATGCAGCCCAGACCATCAGTCAAGAGGAAGTAGCTGCTTTAATTATACAAAGAGGAGTACTTCACTTACACTCTGCGAAGTGTCCTTTCTAATACTTTGAGGACACTTCAAATCTTCAAACGTTATTTATCTACATTGCTTCTATACAGATTTTTACTTCTCTCCAGACCAGACTTATAAGACCTACACATATAAATGGAATTTAAGAATATATTATGGAATATCTGTTATATTAATAAATGTATCCTAATATCAAACACTTCCAAGACATTAGTAACATTAAATCAAAGCTAAAAGAGGACAATATATTCTCAAGTAATAATCTCCTACAGTATTTAAAAATACTCATTGTTAGAAAAGCCTAATTGAAGTTACAACAAAACAACATTGTAATTCCCTCCGCCAACCCACCCAGCCAACTGATCTAACTTTCTCCCATTTTTTCTCTTCTCTCTAGAAAACAGCAGTATTTACTCCTATCCCATTCTTCCCAACTGTCTTTTTTCTTAGATGGTTCAGAAAAGTATTTGCTAGAATAGAAAGGCAGGGTAAAACATAATTTAGTCCATTTATTTATGGTCATTGACCGGTACATATCTACCTAGAAAAACATGAAAAGAATAAATAAATAGTAATATGCTTCAGTCTCATTGCTAGGAAGTTCTCCAAATTGGGGTTGACTAATTCTGACTTCAGATTTTTATAAAAGCTACAACAAATTTGTAACGTATTATCCTCTCACAATGGAAGCGATGACAATTTTTCAAACTTACAATCATTTCAGCATCCCCATGGTCAGATACTTGGCAAATGACTTGTATTTATGGCAGTTGCAGTGTCCCAGGTCATATGATTACTTCTTGTGACCTTCTGACAAACAAAGTCAATGGGGAAGCCAGATTCACTTATTAACCGTGTTACTAACTTAACAGCTGCAGTGATTCACTTAACAACTGCAGCAATAAAGGTCATAAAATGGGGCAAAATTAACAAATGTCTCATTTAGCAACAAACATGTTGGGCTCAACTGTGATCATAAATCAAGGACTACCTGTATACCTTTGCCTTCCTGTGTGAAAATGACTTGAATTTCAAGTATGAACCACACTCTTGAACTCACTAATGATAGAATACAGTTCAATTCAATATTTTCTTTAGAAGTCAGATGTTTAGAGGTGAGATGTTTGCGTACTGCACTCATGGCTCCCAGCCTGGAACTGCTGATGCAATCACCTTGTTTTCAATGTGTAGAAGACAAAAAACTTACTCCCTTGCAATCCCTCCCTTTCTAAGCTCTCTGTTCTCAGAGGTGGTGGAGTAGAAGAATGAGGCAAAGAAATTGCTTACAGAAATCACTTGTTTTTCTCCCTCCTTCCTCATTGCAGAATGAAGAGACTGGAGAAGAAGAGATTTCAAGAGAGTAAGCTGTTTGAATAGCATACCCACGGCTCCCAGCCCTGGGCTTCCGATGCCATTGAATTACTTTTGATGTGTACAAGATAGTAAGTAGGCACTTGAGCATTTCAAAGAGCAGGGGAATGGTTAGGAGGCAAACAAAAACCAAAGGTGTGAAATTGAGTATAGTAGTTTTTCTAGTCTGAAAGCATAGTCACAGTCATATGATTTCCCATTCCACTTAGCAGCAGAATCGCTTGTCCCACTTACGTAACAATTGCCTAGTTATGCTGCTTGGTTTACAATATGCTGCTTGGTTTACAATGTATTGTATTATTTTACAGCAAACCTAGAGTATGAATAAAGTATAAGGCCCTATTTATATAAGTATAAGGCTCTATTTATATAAGATACAAAAAGAAGGAAGATGCTCAGATTGATACAATTATTTATTACTCAATCCTAGGACACGCCTGCAATTTCAAACAACTTTAATCAGCATACAATTCATTGCAGTAACAAATATTAAATAGTGAAAATGCATAATGCAGTTATATTTTATATTTTCTTTAAACCATATTGGATTACAAAAACAAAACAAAGTCTAGCTGCAAGTAACTAAAAACAATTAATGCCCAATCCACTATCTGTTACAAAAACTTAAAGGACAAAGAAATGGGTGTGGTTAAGACAAACTGGATTTATTTAATTACTTAATTAATTATGTGTAGGTCATATGATTCCTTCCTATGTATGTAACAATTTTATGTAATGATACTCATAGTAAATTTCCCTAAATATCATTTTCAAATAAGCAATAATAAATATGTTCCAGTGACATGTTTTGAAAAGATTCTGGGAGCTGCTATCCACGTTTCACAGAAGTCTACATAAGGAAGATTAAAGTTGCCAATAAATGCTTCTGAATTCTATGTCATGACTCAACTTTTAATTGCTCTTTTGTTTTTTATTTTGCATTGTACACTCTTATTTGTCATTCTATATATACTGAATAAGTGCACAGTGAATGATTTAATATTTTTAAATGATTTTATATAGTTTTTATAATTCTTTTACAACTATCTAAGCATGGACCTTTTTTTCTCAACATTTATTCTTTTGTGATTCAGGCTAGAGAAATAGTTCTACAAAAAACTATTTTTGAGAAGGCACTTACTGTAATTCTAAGTAAACATATGCCTTTAAAAACAATACAAACATCCAAGTTTTATCAGACTAAAATGCATGAAATCCTATTTTATAAACTTTTAGTTTAAAATTCGTAACTGATAAAAATATCATATCCACCCAGTGTGCATCCTAATTAAAGAAACCTGTAATCTGATATTCCTGCATGCTGTTCACTAGATCATATAAACTAAATTGAGGAACAAATTGGTTATAATAATTTATCATCCTATTCTAGAAAATACTTTCCTTTAGCAACTTCCTGTAACTGTAAATCTGTTTTCTTTCTCGCTAAAACTTTTCTATAATAAAATACTGTACCCATATAATGAATGCTAATTAATTTTTTAAATCCCTAAATTATCTTGAATATAAATTATCTTCAAGGAAAAAAACTGTTCAAAAGCAGTATTTGTTAGAATCTACTAATATTATAGAATCGGAATATAATACACCATTTAACTTTATACTTGAAGTGCACTTTCTTTTAAAAACAGCCTAAGAAACTCTGCCAAAGCAACAATAGGTAACATTGTGTTACAGATACATTAGTGAAATCTCTACAGTACTGAATCTATTTCTAAAAGGAACAACACTATTTCAATGCTTTGTTACTCTTTTAAAGTACTAGAAAAGAAAGGCATCTGTCATTGTTTGGTTTAAATAGCAACAGTTTATTTGCTATCACAATTCACACACACACACACACAATCTTTACACACAAATACATATATTCTGAATACTCATTAAACAACAGGATTTCTGAGTAAATGTGAATATAACTATGCTTTTGTTATTTAGAAAACCAATTTCTAACATTACAGATTACTTAACATTGCTTTTCCCACAAAATAAAACTGAATAATTCCATTATAAATTATCTGTGTTATCAATGGGCATTTATGTTTTTATCTATAAAACATACATTCAGATTATAGCTGTATAAAACAGTGCTAGATATATAATCAGTTGTGAAGTTCTATAAACAAATATAATACGAAATTTTTATTTTAATTGTAAAAGATCTAATTCATGACAACACTAGTTCCCTTAACATATCAATAATTAAAACCATAATTATTCTTTAAGACAAGTATATTTTTGTCTTCCCTTGCTTCTTATAAATAAGAAATGATATGGAAATAAATTTCAAGCTTACCTCATTTTCCTCTTAAAAGACTTAAGTAGATTAGGAGAATTCCCAAGCACAACAGTTTCATTTTTTAGCAAAACTTACACACATTATATTAGGTGTAACATCAACTACTTCGGCTACCACGCACAGAATTGTATTGGATCAGCTAACTCTGCAAAGAGCATTATTCTCTCATTTCAGATAGAGCTAAAGATACTTCCTTCCTCCTTGAAAACAAATTCAAAATTAACTAAAGCCAATTCTGAGTTAGAAGCAAATTTGTCTCAGACCTCAAGCTTTCTACATGCTTCTGTTTATATGACTTGCATTCAGAGGTTGTTCACATCAACAGCTTTTGTCTTGCACCATGTATTTCAAGGCTCTTTTAATGAAACCAGTTCCACAGTTCCTACTTGCCTGCTGTCACTATGGCACATATGCTTTGTATTTTACGAAGTCTTTTAAATTTAAAGGCAAGTAGGAGATCTACACAAACTAGCATTATATTTCATTATAGACAAGGGGTCAGTAACATTAATATTTTTTTAAGATGGTGAGTTTTTTAAAAAAAGAGGAATAGTAGTAATAATTGCAACACCCTATTCCTACTACAATGTCTCTTATAGAAAATATCAGAAATACAGGAAAGACTCTGTACTACAGCAATCTATTGAAAAGTGGAATACCAATCCAATTGAAATAGCAAATTAACATTTGAATTTACAAATGAGCAGAATAAAATGTATACAAAGTGTACAATTATTTTATTTCAGCGTTATCACTGTTGAATTACTTTTCATTTATCCTTTCAAAAACACAAATATAAATTCAGCAGTCTGATGAGTATTTATAAATAAATAAAAATAATAACCATTACTATGTTGGGGTACAATATAAAAACCCATATTGAAAATATTATGTAAAAAGATTAAAATTCTTGAGACTATTAGTAATATTAGTCAATATAAATGTATATACTTACCACCCTATTGTCATGCATAAAGCAGACAGGAATAAATTTATAGTCAAAGGACAAAAAAACCCCTCAATCTACAAACATGCTCAATATTATTCTTCAATAGACATTTGAAACGGAAGATGGCACTCTCTCCAAACTTAGATACAAGTTTGCTACTGGGGAATAGTGTTTGAGTGAAAGTTACACCTGCAGATCACTGCCAGCACAATCTCCCAATACAAGCAACATTTAAATGACAGCAGCTTGCAGTTGTAAAAGCTAATAAGTATGATTGATGACTTGGATTAAAAAGCTATCTAAATAGATTAGGATATTTGTGCAATCATTTGACAGTTCCAAGCCTTTATTATTAGAAAGAATTGCCAGGACCACAAGTATCATTAATAATAGTTAAATTTAGGGCTATTTTCCATGTCATTATTTGTAATGTGTTTTAGTGAAATAATAATAGCAAGAACAGCAGTTGCATGACAAAACACAGAATGCAGCTATCTAATTATGTCCTTAAAAATAATTTACAGTGTTTGAAACCATGGAAATATTAAAAATATATGAAAGACAAAAACCATTTATTAAGTGCCTTTCAATTTTTTAAATGTTTTTGGTCATCTCCTAGTGAATGCCATTATGCTAAATTAAAAGTCTTTTTTTTCAGAAAATTCTGAGGAAATCAATAACAGCAAATTTCCAGTTGCTTAAATTACAGTTTCCATAATTGTCCATGAAAAATTAAATATGCTTGCCAAACAGATGAAAATAAGTGCTGACCCAAATCCAATACTATGATGGATTAATTTAATTAATGTAATCCAGCATTAAAACAGCAGTTTAAAAAGTCTTCAATAAATATAATACATTAAGGATTTTTAAAATCCTTTTTTGTAAGACATGAATTTGTTTTATCTGACATATAAGCTGAAACAAAATAGAGTAGGAAGTATATTGCTGAATCCTATGAACATAATGACAAACATTGCTAATAGGTTTTTACATATTATAAGACGTAAACAAACATTTTACTAGGATTATTCTACAGTATATACTGTACATTTAAATCCATATAACTGTAAATATGAGGCAAACCTTACCCACTTGGCCTTATCAGAACTTTGCTCAAATAGGAACCAACACGACAATACAGTACTTCAGCCTAAGGGTACTAGTTTTCCTCTGCTGATGGAAAGCTTATATCAGTTGAACAGAGATGAGTGCATTTTTTTTTCAATCTTCCTCTTACCTGTAGCTGCTAATAATGCCTCCTTCCCAAGATTTTGAGAGCCCACTCCAATACAATAGATATATGGAGGGAATGCAGAAGAAGGGGGTGTTTAAAAGAGTTCAATCCCCTCTTTTTTGTATTTATTTAAATGTTATATTTCTCAAAATCCCAATCTACAGTATTTTACAGCCCTAGAAATTACTTCACTAAATGGCTGCAGAATAATTTAAAGGGTCAAAGACTTAATAAAATTTGACAACTGTAATTTATATGAGAGTGGGATATAATATACGCTACAAACAGAATGAGTAAAGGTAAAAGTTCCCCTCACACATATGTGCTAATCATTCCCGATTCTAGGGGGAGGTGCTCATCTCCGTTTCAAAGCCAAAGAGCCAGCGCTGTCTGAAGAAATCTCCATGGTCATGTGGCCAGCATGACTAAACACCAAAGGTGCACAGAATATTTTTACCTTCCCACCAAAAGGGGGTCTCTATTTTTCTACTTGCATTTTTTACGTGCTTTCGAACTGCTAGGTTGGCAAAAGCTAGGACAAGTATCAGGAGCTCACCCCGTTACGCGGCACTAGGGATTCAAACCGCTGAACTGCCAACCTTTCGATCGACAAGCTCAGCATCTTATCTCCTGGGTCACCAAGTCCCTAACAGAATGAATATCTTTTGCTAAAGTTTCAGGATGAAGTACGCAAAACTTCTGTATACTAAATTTGTTCTTCCATAAAGTAACTTTGATGTGCTGAATAACTTAGAATGTAATAAGCAAATAATTCAATTCCTCACTGCCATTACTGAAGGATATAAAATATGTAGTTAAACATACTTGCTGATGCTCAGGCTTCATCAGAAAAGTGAAATGATTTTGATCACATTCTGATAGTTATGTTTCAACATGTAAACCTGTTGGATAAGTTTCTAATTTAAAGATAGATATATCACGTAGCATCTTAGTTATTTAACAAGAAAACACCTGAGTTACAAACCATTTCGATCTGCTTCTTTCTTAAGAGAGATATAGCTACTCTTTGAATCCCAAAATTTCACTCTTATATTGCATTAGACACAATACCAAGATCCTATTCAGCTTATTTTTGTGATCGTATGAGGTATGCATATATAATATACATCACTGCAAAAATTTATGACAAAAAGACTGATTTCTGAGATCACAATATTCAGTAAGAATTCAAGTTAAGAACCGAGATATTAAATTCATTCATTCATTCATTCATTCATATTTAATATAGCCCATCGCACGTTTATGTGATTCTGGGCATTCACAATGATTGGTTATTTAATTGCTGTATTTTTAATTGTTAGTTTTTTTATGATTGTTCTTTTATTGTACACCTCCCGCTATTAAACGAATCCGTGAAAAGAACAGCTATATAAATATAATAAATAAATATAAAACAAATAATATTAAAAAAAATAAAAAATAGAAACACATAGTACCTGAGCATAGTTTAATCTATCATCATCAACCAGAAGGTGGGCTCTAACTCATGCACAGAGTCCCAAGGTTGAGCACAAAGCCATATTTTCAAGACTTTCCAAAAGGCCAACAGGGATAGGCTAATGTAGTCTCAGAGGAATTATGCTCCAAAGGGAGGTTGCCACAGCAGGAAAGGCTCTCCTTCTGGGCTCTGCCAGAAAATACTCCCTAGCCAACAGTCAAGGAGATTGGGTAGGATGGGTAGAAGCAAATGTGCTTATATTATTACTACTTCTGGAAAAGTAGCTAAGATAATAATTTACGACTTAAATATATACAATGCTTCTTAAATTCCACATTCAGTGTCAGCACACCAGGAAAGGTTTTTTGTTTTACAAATTAGATGAAAAATGCTGAATATGCTCCTTATTTTTATTACAAGGGATACTAATTTCAGCATGAATTTATTTTTACAAAGTGATTCTCTACCCTCTGATATGGCTATAAAGTGATTTACCCAATTCAACAATAAGACTGTATACACACATGCACATATGTATAACATATATATATAGGTAGTCAGTCCTTGATTTATGACCACAAACAAGTTCAACATCTCTGTCGTTAAGCAAGGCAATTGTTACATTAGCCATGCCCCATTTTAGAAGGGTTTTTTTTTTTTGCCATAGCTGTTAAGCGAATCACTTCAGTTGTTAGGTGAATCATATAGTAGATAAATGAATCTGGATTGCTTGTAAGAAGCTGGCTGAGCAGGTTGCAACTGGTGAGCACATGATCCCGTGCAGTGAGTACAGTGCAATCATCCTAAATACATGCCAGTTGCCAAGATGCTGCAACAGTTGTAACTGTGAGAACAGGCTGTAAGTTTTTTTCAGTGCCATTGTAACTTTGAATGACTAAATAAATGGTTATAAGTTGAGGACTACTTGTACTAGGCTCTCACAGATAAGCATTACATAAGTAACAACTGCTACAAGAACAAAAGAATGAAAACAATTTATAGTCTCAATAATTTTTTATATGGGAAAATGTACCATAAAGTACAATATATTACACTACATAAAACACACTGCAAGGAACGGGAGAATAAGATACCATTACTTTTAGCCTCTTTTCCCTTCATTCCCCCATTCTCTCAACCGTACTATGGAGATACTCTAGGTCGGTGATGGCTAAGGTTTTCTGGATTGAGTGCCCGAATGCGCGTGTGCACACCTGAACCCCCAAAATGCAATGCAGATACAGCCCTTGTGCATGCACTCCCCCGGTACGTGTGTGGGCCCTCCGCATGCCCCCCTCCCATGCACGCCAGAGACCCAATGACCAGCTGTGGGAGGCACACGCACATGCGTGGCAGAGCTGAACTGGGGTGACGGTTCACATACCCACAGAGAGGGCACTGCGTGCCACCTGTGGCACACGTGCAATAGCTTCGCCATCACGGCTCTAGGCACACTTAAGTCCTAAAGGGTTTGAGATAGATTTCAACACACAGTTGAAAGTTTCCCTAATAACAGAGAACTCTTTTAACTTGTAAGAAGCTACAACAGATAAGGTAAAAGGAAGGGCCCCTTCCCTCATTAAATTTAGTCCACTCCATAAAAGAATCTCAATAAAATGTGCCCTGCATTTGGTAATATACTGTACCTTTTATTTAAATATATGAAATCAAGGGGAGCACAACATTCTACTATTAATTGCCTTCCCTTTCAACCATTAATATGTAGACTTCTTACCAACCAGCCAGAATCCCATATGGACACTCTTAAAACTAGATATGAAGCAACAGAGGAAGGACAAACATAGTACAAGAACACAAATGTTTTTTTTCCCTATAAATGAACAGAAATCCATGGATATGATAAAAAAAGGTCAAACTGGAGCATTATATTGCACAATGTCAGTGATACATATCTTGATGTCAATCATATTGTACTGGTATTATTTCAATTTTAAAATTTAACATATTTAAATATATAATCTATAGTGTAAAGCACCATGGATCTTGTGCTTTCTACTGCAACATAAATAGAATTAACAAACATTAACAGCTGGGTCCCTATATTTAACGTGCTACTCTATTTCTCAACATCCATGAATAAAAAAATTTTCTTTAACAAAATGATGTCAATCTGAGCCAGATGAACCAATCATGTGATTCAGTATAAATAGCTTCCATGCTCTCACAAATATCTAACTGTAGGGACAATTAAATGTGACATAAGATAGTTGATTTTAAAAATAGAAAACATTTTACATCATTAATTAAACTTGTTAATCAATGATGGATTTTTCTTGCAAAACTGTAAGTCAACCAATATGTTATTTGATCATTTAAACTCAAATTTATTTAAAAGGTAGGTGGCATAAGATGTAATAATATCTGTATTATCACTTATAACTGAAGGACCTTTTGGTTTTGTCCAGTTTCTGATTATATAAGACAGATAGGAAGCTGGAGTCTCCCAGATATTACATAAATATTGATTTGTTTTAAAAATGAATATCCTGGCATCATACTGAAATTCTTGATGGATAAATATCAGTTGCCTTAGATAGCATAACTGCATAGTAAATATCATTCAAAATGACCTTGTGCAAGTCAAAGAAACTAAATTTATAAAATTATGCAAAACACTTTAAATTCAGCATAGAATCTTCTGAGTTCCCAACAGACACTTTGAGACAAAAATGGGTTGTTTTAACTATTCTAGAAGCTTTTTAAGTCAACATTTCCCATTTTTAATATACTTCTACATACATATTTAGTTCCTTTTTCAGTCTTTTTAGTCATGGATACATTTTTGGAAGCTGAAACTAAATACCGGATATTAATCAAAACTCTTTTATGAAGTAATACTGTTACTGTTATGAAGTAATACTGGTAATGTTGCTAGCTTGAGTTATGAAGTAATACTGGTAATGTTGCTAGCCCATCATAAAAAATACAGATACTTTCTGGTCATAGAATTCCCATGTATACCCAAATTTAAATTTCTATTTGCTAAATTAGTTTTGTATATGCATATATATATTTGCTAGAGATAGAGAAATACACATTTGTTACAAATATATTGATTTTAGGCATTGCTATATGATAACAATCTACTTTTCTTTTCAAATTCAGCCAGAACAACTTGAAATAAAAAGATTACTTAAATCTGTCATAATTATGAGACTGAACATGTTGGTAGTTGATTTATGCTTCAGGAAGGAAAATCTGCAACAAATACATTTTTTTATTTATTAAATTTAAATATCTCACCAATAAGGCGACTCTTCACCTTGTAAGACTCTACCCTCCACCTCATTTGTATCTCCTTGACATCTTTAAATTAAGTCAATTTTAATATTACTATTTATTTTAATATTTTAATATCTTATGTCATTGCTTTCACTTTGGTGTAGGCCACCTGATGTCACCTCAAGGAGAGGGAGGTGGCATATAAATAAAATAAAAAGAAGCAAACAAAAGTACACATGTTAAGTAATGAGCAATAATAGTTTCATGTTCATAAAACTCTTACATTTGAATTTATCTTGAAGATGAAGTGACAATGTACTTAGGTAAGAGTACAGATAGTCCTTGCATATCAACTACTTCTTCAGAGACCTTTGAAAGTTACGAACAGTATTAACAAAGAAGACATAGGACTATTTTTAAAATCCACTATTTTAGATAGCAGCTGTCCCTGCAGTCACATAATTATAATCCAGATGGTTGGCTACTGGCAGGCAATTACAATGGTTACAGCATCTTATGGTCACATGATCACCATTTACCACCTTCTCAGCCAGCAAAGTTAATAAGCAAAGTTGGCAGTAAGTCAAAAGTCACAGTCACATGATATTGCATTTAACGATTTGCTAATGACTGCAGCTAGAACTGCCATTGTAGATAGCATGGTCATGTGACATTGCACTTAATGACAATGCTACTTAGTGATGGTGTTCCCAGTCCCAGTTGTGATCCATAAATGGTACTACAGGCAATTCTCAACTTGTAACTTGTCACTTAATAACTATTGAAATTCACAACAGCTCAGAAAGGGTGCTTTATGGTCCACGAAGCACTTCTGGCCATAGTAAAATGTCACGCCACCCCAGCCTTCCTATGGTTATATGATCATGATATGGGTGCCAAACTTTTTATGATCCTTTGATCACCATTTGCAATCTTCTCTGCTGGCTTCCCAGAAAGTCAAAGGAGAAGTTGACAGGGAAGGTTGCAACATGCTGTCCCTGGCAAAGGATTCCTTTCCTCCATGCAAAAGGGGACGGATGTCGTAAATCCTAGAATCAAAGCCACGTAAAATATAGTACCACTTTATAAAGCCATGGTAAGACCGCATCTGGAATGCTGCATCCAGTTTTAGTCACCACATTACAAAAAAGATGTTGAGAATCTGGAAAAAGTGCAAAGCACAACAACTAAGATGATTAAAGGCCTGGAGGCTAAACTATATGAAGAACGGTTGGAGGATTTGGATTTGGCTAGTCTAAAGAAAAGAAGGACTAGAGCAAGAATCTGCAACCTTAAACACTCGAAGAGTCATTTGGACCCATTTCCCAAAGAAAAGAAAACACTGGGAGTCAAAAAACTTCCCGTGCCTGACTGTTTGAGTGGCCACAAAACTAGCATATAGCATATGTAGTTGAATTAAATGTTCTGTTTTCTTCTGAAACTTTTCTTTTCTTGGATTTATCCATGGTTGGCCTACCGGGGGTTGAAAAGCTCAATAAATCGCATGCCAGCTGGTGTCGCAGATTGGTGGTTGTGACACATATTTTGAGTGACAGGGAGCCATATCAGAGGGTGAAAGAGCCACATGTGGCTCCAGAGCCGCAGGTTGCTGACCCCTAGACTAGAGCGACATATAGCAGTATTCCAGTATTTGAGAGGCTGCCACAAAGAAGAGGGAATCAATTTATTTCCCAGAGCATCAGAAGGCAGGACAAGAAACAATGGATGAAAATTAATCAAGGAGAGAAGCAGCCTGGAATTGAAGAGAAACTTCCTAACAACGAGGACAATTAACTAATGGAATAGCTGCCCTTCAGACATTATGGGTGCTTCATGGTTAGAGGTTTTTAAAAAGGGACTGGACAGTCACTTGTCTGAAATGATATAGGAGTCCCTTCCAGCTCTATTCTGATTCAGGTTGCGGAAACAAAATCCAAATCTTCAGAATCCCCAGTTCATTTCTCCAGCCTAGCGCAGAAATTCTTCTCCCCTGCATGTGCATTGAGGAAACAAGGCAGGGATTGTGAAGATCCAAGCTTCGTTTCTGTAACCTGAAAAGGATCCACCCTGTGCATTTAGGGCAGGAGAAAACTCTTGAGAGGGGCAGCAGCTTGCACCCTCAGCTCTAGGAAGGTCAAATCATGTCTGAAATATTGCCAAAAAACTTGCAGGGACCAGTTCAGGCACTCATCAGAAGTCAACACTGATTTGAAAGGATTCACACCACACCTCATTTAAAAAAATAAGAACAGGTAGAAAGAGGAGGAAAAAAAAATCCTAAGACTGAATTCAAGCAAATCACCAAGCCTTTGGAACTTCTTCCCCCCACCCCACAGATAATATGCATATATCCCCAAGGGAAAAGAAAAAGAAATAACACTGAGTTATCTGTTAGGAATAAAAGGCCAGAGTGCTTTGAACTTAAAATCTGGAAAAGCAAACACATCTGGTGCTGCTCATATCAATGAAGAGTAACTCCAGTTGACCTACAATATTTATACACTAGTGAAAATAACTTATTTTTACCAGTAGCACCTTACAGTCAGAAGGGATTACTGAAAATGAATCTGAGGCACCAGAATCCTACTTGAGGGGAGGAAGAGAAAATAATGTATAGAAAGTTCCAGGATTAGGTTGACCAGTTGGATACGTATTATTGGAAATTGCTTAGGGAACAGAATGAGTGATGTATACCATCTTTGGTTACTTGCCCCCTCTGTATTTTATGGTAACTGAAATGTGGAACAATCAATGTGTTCTGGGTTTTACTTCTGCTGAACAGTGGTTGATTGGAAAAGGTCCAGAAGATAGTTTGTTCTGGGGCAGAAACACTCCTAAAGTTATTAGCAGTAACTAGTATGAAAGTAGAAAGTTAAAAGAATAGAAGGCACTTTTCCCATCTATTGCTTAGAGTGTTAATAATATGAGTAACTGCCTGTTGAGTATATGTCATCAGTTTATGCTTGGCATAATTATGCACTTTCCAGTCAGGGAACAAGTTCATTCACTCAAGAGACTGAAATGGAAACAGCTAGACCACTAAGTAAATAAAAATGAGATTCCCTAGAAAGTGAAAGCCATTCAGACAGAAAAGTGCTTCCCTTTGTCAATCAATCAGACAATACAAAAGTCTTACAATCATATACTATACACTCTTATAATGAAAATTTATACAGAATAAGTCTTATTTCTGAACATAGGTGTGTACTGGAAACATTCTAGACAATCTTCTCTCATGTAAATTTATAATTTAGATTTGCAATTTGATAATTTGTAATTTGCAAATGAGCAATCCATTTCTTAAGAGACAAACCAGTCTGCAAAAACTAACTAGTTTGGGTTCTTCAAAATATTGCTTTGGATTTTTGAATAGGGAAAGAGGGGAAGTAGAACTAAAATTACAAAATTGGGATTAAAAAAAAATTGTATCTATCTACAAATGCCAAGATATGTGGTTTTCCAGAAATCCAGCCACAATTATGGTCTCAGAACTAACTTGACTTTGTGCCAATATAATTAGGAATCCATTGAAAGTTATCACTTTGTCAATACAGAGACTACATTTTTTCAGAAGTATATTTCTATAGCTAGACTTGCTCAATCAACTATGTTTAATTTGGCAAAACAATGAAACTCAGGCACTAGACTATTAAATATCAGTAAATAGAAAGGTCTGTGGAATATTTGTTAGAATGCCTGAATCTGTCTTTTAAAAAGCTGAATGTAAATGCAAAAAGGTTTAAAAATAATCTGCTTTTATTTATAACATTTTGAGACAGACAACTAAAATCAACCAAATCATCTTATACTTTAAGAAATAAAATTCCTTATATCATATGAGAAGTATTTTTGTTTAAAGTTAACAAAGAGAAACCTGAGTATTTTGTTTGTTTGACTGTTGGAAAATACGTATATTTTGTGTAGCTTCCAGCTAAGAGAATGCTTTATACATCTCAGTTAATTGAATTATTATCGTTTAAAACATTTCCACCACAAATTCAAGCTTAATGTTCTTGGAGGTATCCTACTGATATCATTTAAATAATTAGTCCTTAAAAATAGAGAGTGGAATTCTGCAATTCCAGGGAAATAATTTACTAATGAAGTAACTCTGTAAGCATTATCTGCTAAAGCCACTGTTTAAAATAATATATTTAAATTAGAGACACAGCTTATATGACAAATAGAAATAAAGCTCGAACTAGATATTATACAGAACAATTGAGCTTTATAATATCCTGCATTTAAAATGGGATCACAGCTTATAAGTCTCTGTAAAAAAAAATAATTGTTTTCACAATTTGCCAACTCATTCTGGATTTAAAATAGAAAAATACACAATAGTTTTTATAACGCCTAGCTTGGTCTTATTTACACTAGCTGCATCAACACTGTTCCTTTTGCTGAATCCCAGGGGGACAAAAATTTCATGCCAGAGGCTGGAGATTCACACAGATAGAAAAGCTGCTGATTGTATTTTACTATTTGCTTTCTTCCAGCAATGCTTTGCCAACAAAAATAATAAGCATGTAAGAAGAATAATGTACAATGCTTTAACTTCTAAGTTTTATCTACATTTTTTCTATTTGACAATGTTCTGGCATTAATATATTTGAGTCTACAAGTCTGTCCAGACAACATAACATCATTTCCAATCCATGTCCGTATAAATCTATTCAATGTTCCACATGTGTAAGACAATAATCAAGCTTAACTGTATGTGGCTTCAATCTCTCTTCAGGTTTTCTGGTACAGAACAATAAAATTGGTGAGAAAAATGTGAACAATAAAGCCAACAGAGATATCCCCATATCCTTTCTGCACTCAGACTTTTGAACATACTGTATATTCTTATATAAGATACACCCAGGGGTGAAAAGCTCTGAAGTCTGCTACTGTTTTTTTTTTAATTTGATTTATATGCTGCCCTTCTCCGGAGACTCAGGGTGGCTTACAATGCGTTAAGCAATAGCCTTCATACTTTTGTATATTTATACAAAGTCAGCTTATTGCTGACCCACAAACTGGGTCCTCAATTTACCTACCTTAGAAAGGATGGAAGGCTGAGTCAACCTTGAGCCTGGTGAGATTTGAACTTACAGTAATTGCAGACAGCTGGTGTTAATCACAATGCTTTTAGGCTACTGAGCTATCCAGGCTCTCATTTTCTCTCGGTTTGCTTAGCTACCAGCTTGCTTCGCACATTTGGCGCTGCATGCCAAATGTGCGCTTCATATGCATGTGCACCACAGGCGCTACCACACAGCACTGAAAAAGGAGGACTAAGTAGCCTTTTTTGAGTCTGCAAAGGTAAGTAGAACAGTGGGGGTGGAGAACAGCTGTACCACGCGATTTATATTCACTAGAAAGCAGGATTTCTATTTTCCTGCTTTCTAGCGAATATAAATCGGGTGGCACAGCTGATAGTCACACAGCTGATCATCGGAAATACTAGTTCGCTGAACCAGTAGCATTTTTTTACTCCCTGTTCACCCGGACCGATAGTATATTTTTTACTATCAGTTCAGGTGAACCGGTCTGAAACAGTAGCATTTCACCCCTGGACACATCCAATGCTTTGGTTCATTGCAGGGTGAGTTTATAGTATGTGGACAAATCCATTGGCTTGGAAAGTAGACTTAAGGTTCGAAACTCCAACTTCTACAAAATAGAGTGATTTAACAGAATAAATGTTCTTTGAAAGTGCTTGTTGTATACTACTTGCAATATGCCAGTAAATGTGCCAGTAATTAACAATACTGTCTTTATTATTAGCAGGGACTACTGCATAGTAGTGGCATAGTAGCAATTCAATCTACATCTTCTCTATCATCACTAGAAACATTTATGTGGAAGTCTCAATTGACCAAGGCCATGACAGCCATTGAAGATCAGTATCAACGGGTACATCAGGTAATGATTATGAAATACTGAACACACTGACTTATAATTTAGAGAAATAAGTGTTACAAGATGAAGTATAGAAGAAAGAAAACTAGACATGTTGTGTGTCTATGAAATGAAAAGAAAGGGGAAAGATGAATGACTGTGGTCTGATTTCCCGGAATGGGGTTGGTGAATATGGGAAGTGAAGCTATAGACTTAATTTTGAATGAAATGGTTAAAACAATAATTGGTGTTATTGAAGGCTGAGGGTGCATATGAAAGTAGGAACCAGCAACTAGCCTGATGATAGTTGCCATGTTACACTGCAGGGAATGGTGATAATGGATGAATTAAAAATGACTGGGGGAAATTACGGGACATTCTGAATGACTGCAATCCATGTCTGTTAAGTGTCCTGAATAGATGGATAGAAATGAGAAAAAAGAGTGGTGGAGTCATTTAAGGATCCAAGAATTAATGAGAATGATTCTGTTTATATCCTTAGAAAAAAAATATCAATTTACTTAAATATGTGGTATAAGCATAAGTCTATACAAACACAGGGCAAAGGAATGAACACTAGTCTAAAAGCACGATTTGTTTGACCATTTATAATGAAAGGGTGATGAGAGATTCTGAATGCAAGACAGAACATTTTGATAGTGCCAAAAGTAGATCTTGGGGGGAAAGCAGATCAGACATGGGAAAAAGAAGAAGAAAAAAGAGAGAGAGAAAGAGTAAAAGAGAACAAAGGCAGAAAGAAGCAATTTGTGTCCTGAATGAAAAAGTATTAGGAGACAGATTGATTTTCTAAAAAGAATGAGATGACATAAGAAAAAACAGGTGTTAAATCTGCCTGTTGTAGAGTGAAATGAATTTACATTATAGAGTGACATAATGTGGGTAATCATGTTAATGAGAAATATGAAAAGGGATTTTAAGGTAAACAAGATTATGAAAGGAAGAAAAAGCTTTTCTACAGCAATTTTAATGGACATTTTAAAAAAATGCTTCAGAAGTAGATATATGCAGTGGTAGGTTTCAAAATTTTTTACTACTGGTTCTGTGGGTGTGGCTTGGAGGGCGTGGCTTGGGGGGCATGACAGGAAAAGAATACTGTAAAATATCCATTCCCTCCCGATCAGCTGGCACTTGGGAGGCAGAGAATAGATGGGAGCGGGGCCAGTCAGAATTTTTACTACTGGTTCTCTGAGCTACTCAAAATTTCCGCTACCGGTTCTCCAGAACTGGTCAGAACCTGCTGAAACTCACCTCTGGATATAGGGCAGGGGTGTCAAACTCTAGGCCAGGGGACAGGATACGGCCCACAGTGTGCTTAGATATGGCTCACGGGGCCGCCCTGGAAACAGCAAAGGACCAGTCCTTGGTGCCTCTGCCAACAAAAATGGAGCTCAGGAGGGCTGCACGTGGCCCTCCCGAGCTGTTTTCTTTTGCAGAGGCTTGCAGGAGGCCGTTGCAGTCGAGCTTGGGAGCCTATTTTTGCTGGCTCAGGACACCATAGGCATGATGTTGAGCTGGCCACGCCCACCCCAGCCCCTCAAAGTAAACACAACCCCGATGCAGTCCTCAGTGAAATCGAGTTTGACAACCCTGATATAGACGGTTAAGCAAGGAATCTCCACGAGACTGAATGAATTAAAAATAAAAGTAATGAAACAGTTTGAGATGAGGCTGAAATAAAGATATGTCAGAATGGAAAGAAATGTTAGTCCAAAGAAAAGAAAGAAAAAATAATAAATTCTGTGAAATTTGTTCAAAGATAACAACAGAGTAGGTATAAATGGTGGGTGATAGGTTTAAACTTCATACACTTTAAAATATGTATGTTTTGTTTATAAATAGCCTTGCGATTTATTTGTCTGAGTCTAATGATAATATAGGGGAACAATAATACTATCCTTCTGAAGGGTAAAATAGCAATATTTGTGCTATCTTTAATTACACATACATTTGTTAAGGTGCGACTAGGAAGATATTGGCCAATTATGATCCAAATTTTAGCACATTGGAAGTAACAATAAAATTTGTGCAGTGTACCTTTAAGAGTTAACAGATCAGATTTTAATTGTGAAATTAAATGGTATGAATATCATAATTGATATTCTATCAATTATATGATAGAAATATATAATATTGGTTGATGATCCAAATTATCTGCAACAGATATAAAATATTATAAAGTATGTGTAGATGGCTTGGAAGAAATAAAACCATCAGAAAAATAGGAACTTTTCTGGATCCAAAACAAGACAAATGGATATTATTCTACACCATTGAAACTCGGACATATTTTAAAGTCTTGCAGATAAAACAGGTTCTGATTTTGAAATCTCTAAAAGAGAATGCAGCAGTGTCCTCTAAACGAAGAGCCACAAAAGTTGTTGATTCTCCATCACAAAAAGCTGAAACAAAGCTTTAGCAAACAGACCCACTGGGCTCAAGCATGACAGAACAACTTCCAAATGCGATGGTACTTACTACTTCTTGATGATACATGTGGTGACAAACAATGCTACAAACAACAGCTACAAAATGTACTTGGAGAAATAATATTCAGCTGTTCAGTGAACAAACAAAAAGCTAACAGAGGAGGAAGAGCTACTTGATTCTGATTTTGGTTTAGTCATCTTCAACAAAAATTGCATGTTCTGCTAGGAATCTGTGAAAGGAAGAATGAAGGAGCAAGGCTAAAGCATGAGACTAATAAAACATGGCTAGGAAATACTTCACTTGAAAACAGCTTAAATCTCAGATGAATCTAATATTAGAATAATGAAAAATTCAAGTAATGGATACACTCTTTAGTTTGTAAAACACAAAAAAAATATTTTAAAGAATAATGTCTAAGCTTAAGAATTGTCCTCAGTACCTAACAGAACATCATGTAGCAACATCATATAGCAACAACTTTAGCTTTAAATAATTAAATGATGACCAGGATAGTAATTTCTGAAGTGACTTGTGAATTTAACAACTAAATGAAGCTGTTATAATCATCTCTCTCACATATAAAAATATTTAACCTATTCAGTAAATTTACTACTGAACACACATCTGCTTGGAGACTTAAAGGGTTTCCTACAGAATATCAAGACTTTCATTTTGGAGTAGTTAATTTCAAGATGTTCTTTAGCACAGTAAAGGGATAAAGATTTTAGGATATCGCTAGATGCCTCCTTGGGAAACAGACAGAATGGCTGCATCATCAGCCAATAGACAGACATAAAGAAAAGCAGCATCACCAGCAGGGTCCATTTACATTTAACTGTGTACATTTAGCTTCGAGAAAAGATGACTAAGGGGAGATACATAGCACTCTTCAAATAGCTGAAAAGATGTCATAAAGAAGGCAGATTCCAATTAACTAGTTTAAAAAAAATTCTAAAAAAATTGGCATTGGAACTAATTCCCAGAGAGGTAGTAGATTTCCCTTCAAGGGAGCTGTTCCACCATTGAGCAAGGGGTTGGATTTGATGAATTAAAAGTCCCTTTTCAACTCAAGGACTCCATAATCAGAAGACACAAAAACCGTGAAGATATGAGAAAAGCTTTGGGGTTACTTGCAATAGTATAATCTTTGGGGGATTTAAGGTTTGTTTTTATGATGTTTTTGCATTTCTGTCTCTGCGTATCTCCATATACTCTTTTGGTAGTTTTTTAAGAAAGGTAGTGAAAACTAACAGAAAATATGCAACTCTTGGGGAAATTGGTATGGAATAAATTAACCCAAGAAATTCACAAAGCACACCCAAATCTTTCTTAAATACTGAGAGCAAAACAAAGAAGGAAACAAATGAACACCAGAAAAAGTATGATGAAAAATAAAGAAAAACTAGATTGGAGTCATTGGAGATACAGGAAGGCATCTATTTCTCCCAGGATATATGCTTCTTCACATAACTTCATTATTTCTTTCCCAAAGTATTTAAAGTTCTACAATATTTTCAAAGTAATAAAAAATACTTTAGGTTACAATTTGCTAGTTTAAAACATTCTATCAGCAATGGAAGTGTTACATTTAAGTTCAGTCTAAAGAAGATATATAATGCCACTGCAAAAAGCCTAATGCCAGTTTGTTAAAAAGTATTTCTGCAGTGAAGTAGGTCCTCAGCTAGAAACACCAGACACAGCCTTCATCTATTATTTATGCTGCTTTGTGCCTATGTCAGCTCCTGATTAATAATTGATTTTAATCTCATTATGGCAGATTTTATTACAGTCTAATTTAATTAAACGGTGAATTGCCTCCCAGATGCCACCACTTGTACCATCTTTTAAATAAAGCTGATACAACACAGATTTGATTGCAGTTTCATCCCAAGTAAAAACAGCATAGAACCAAATTGACTCAAACATTTTATATTGATATACACAATAGATCCACTATTTCTTAAATATCAAATTGAAGTCACAGAGGTTTTGATGTGCAAAAATACATTTCAATTCACAGGCTCAGTGAAGTAATAGCTTCTATCACTCTCAATTCCAAATATCTGGATTATAAACTACTTTCTCTCCAAAGAAAACTTTAAGGAAAAGACAAAAGATTTAATATGTGAACATGGTGTTAAGCTTTTATATGAAGATTGTTTCAGGCTTAGGATGGTAATGGAAGGTTACAAGCTTAATTAGATAGTACTTTGCCATGTGTTAAGATCTCAAGTTACATAAAGGCATTCTGAGATAAAGAAGCAATGAAAAGACTTCCTTTGAAGCTATAAATATCAGTCTTCAGCCTTGCCTGACTTTAGCACAAGAAAATTATGTGAATTCTCATTAAACAAAACAATATGTATGCAGTCATTACATTATTTTTAAATTTTCTTAAAATTTCAAGCTTCACCAATATTACACACACACACACTAAATTATTTCAAATTAACTATTTTGTGCAGGGTTTGTAAAGCATTGATGTGAAGCTTTACTGTACATGTAGAGTTGTGGTATTTACAGCAATGATCAGTTCTAGCTTTTCTATACTACTGAATTCATCGTGATTACTATCCCTTGTTGACAGAAAATGCTGTTCTAAGATGAGCAGCAATTCCTTTCCTGATAATCAAGTTAGATGTCAATTCACAGTGTGGGTAACTTCATATGATAAATATCATACTTCTCAAAGTTTCAAGTAGTAAAAATGTTACTGTGGTAGATCTGTGAAGTGTCTAAATACCCAAATGATTGTTAGGCTGATTATAGGAGCCTGGGGGAGCAGTGGACTAAAGCGCTGCTGTAGCTGCCAGCTGCCTGCAATTACTGCAAATTCGAATCTCACCAGGCTCAAGGTTGACTGAGCCTTCCATTCTTCAGAGGTAGATAAAATGAGGACCCGGATTGTGGGGGCAATAAGCTGACTTTGTATTAAAAAAAAGAACACTGCTTCATGGGGGTGGGGGGCAAAAGCCCTACTAAGCAGTTATATACAAAAGTATGAAGGCTATTGCTTAACACATTGTAAGCTGCCCTGAGTCTCCGGAGAAGGGCGGCATATAAATCAAATCAATCACTTAATGCAGTTGACAAATGAGCTACTTTTGATAAAAGGAGAACTACTGTTGTAACCACTATCTGGGCACAATCC
This sequence comes from Masticophis lateralis, assembly GCA_030761175.1. Lineage (NCBI taxonomy): Eukaryota > Metazoa > Chordata > Lepidosauria > Squamata > Colubridae > Masticophis > Masticophis lateralis. The sequence continues at coordinate 92,292,001 of JAUDYJ010000001.1, forward strand.
TTAAAAATAAATAAAAACCAAACAAATGTATCCTATTCTAGCTTGTCCTATCATATTCCAGCAACATGTACTACAAGTATAAAATTATTTTGAATTTGCCATTAACACATTCTTTACAGCATAATTTTATACATGTCTACCTACAATTAAATTGTACTGAGTTTAAAAAAAAACAACATGCACAAATTTGGTATTTAAGGGATTACAACCTTAATCAATATTTTTATATTAAGATACAGGACACTAATTTGTCTTGAGAATTGTTCTATGAATTAAGTTTCTGTTCAAACATTGAGATACCAATTAGGAATCCCAAGACACTTATATCTAAAATTAAACCTCCAACTTCAACAAGTAATCTTACATATTGATTGCCTACTAGTTTCCATAGTTTTCATCACATATATAGACTTCTCCCGAATAATTAATCTCATTAGAAGGCTCCAATTACTGTATATTATTATGAGAAACAAAAAAGAAATACAACTTCAACCATGCATTTTTAAAAATACCGTATTTTCCGGCATATAAGACGACTTTCTAACACACAAAAATCTTCTCAAAAGTCGGGGGTCGTCTTATACGCTGGGTGTCGGTCTCCTGTAACCAGGCAGACCAGTCCAAAAGGCTTTGACGAGCCTTAAATGGCTCTAAGGAGCCAAGCTGAATTGCCTGCTGAGCTGCCGCTAATCAGCTGAGTTACACGCAAGCCCCGGGTAAAAGGGAAAAACTTTCCTTTTACACAACGCTCGCCATCCCAGCTGAGTTGCCTGATTAGCAGGCAACTCAGCTGGGATAGCCAGAGCCTGGATGGCCAAGCGCTGTGTAAAAGGGAAAAACTTTCCTTTTACACAACGCTGGCCATCCCAGCTGCTAATTTTTGCCTGCTAATTGCTCCGTAGCAAAAATCCCCCCCCCCTCCAGCTTGCTTACCTTAGCTGCTAGCCGCAACGCTTGCCTTGCCTTGCCTGCAATCCATTGCATCAGCAAGCAGCTAAATCTCCCTGCCTGCTTGATTGCAGGCAGGGAGATTTAGTTGCTTGCTGATGCAAGCAACTTGTGGACTTCAACTCCCAGAATTACTCAGCCAGCAAAGCAAAGCTGGCTGAGGAATTCTTGGAGTTGAAGTCTACAAGTCTTAAAGTTGCCAAGGTTGGAGACCCCTGTTCTATTGGGTAAGTTTTTTTCCCCCTTTGGGAGCTTTAAAAAAAATAGTTAATTGGGGGGTTTTTTAGTTGTTCTTTTTTAGACCTAACCATTTAAAGGCTAGGTCTAAGTTTTAGGCTAGGAAGTTTTAAATTTAGCTTTCATATAAAAATAAAAATAAAAATAAAAATAAAAATAATAAAAATAAAAATAAAAATAAAAATAAATAAAAATAAAATGTGTGCAACTTTCTGAGATTTAATGTGTTTCTGTAGTGTTTCACTCTAACTACACAAACACACAAAATCTCACAAAGCTGTATGTGGAATTTTGTGTGTGTAAACCCACAATGTAAAAGTTGTTTTTTTGGGCTTTTTGTGGCTGTGTGAAGTTCCTGCTTATTGCAGGGGCCATTTTGGGTCTAGCACAGCTGCTTTTACATTGTGGGTGAGCCAGTTGATGTTTTTTAATTTTTATTTGGTGTGCGTTGGAAGAGGGGTCGTCTTATACAGCAAGTATAGCCCAAACCCTATATTTTTACAGGAAAAGTCAGGGGTCGTCTTATACGCCCAGTCGTCTTATACGCCGGAAAATACGGTAAATTCTTATGTTCACATTCAAGCCTATTTTTGTATGTTGTACGCTAAAATATACGTTTTTTGTTGTTGTAAAGAAAACCAGGCAGTTTTTAAAAGAATACAGTTTGGGATATTTTTAGATGGGGAATATAACCCAAAATTATTCCCTATTTTATTTAACTGAAATCCTCATGTTCTCTTAGAAAAGAATAGCCCCACATACTCTTATAAAAAAAAGTGCTTATATCTTTCTAAATATAATTTTCACATTATTAAGGCTCTGCTCATCCTTTTAAAAGATGTGCTGATAGTATTTACCTTTACGGCTTGTTTTATTTTAATCACTTAAAAATGTCACTTAGATAATGTTTTAAAATTAGAAATCCTTTTATTATTCATAATCTAATATGAATTATTCATAATACTCTTGGACCAGAAAGGAATGTCCCTTATCAAGTGATATGCTATGTCCACCAACATCGTCCATTAAATTGCCATGATAACTAAGGCAGCCAGATCTACATTTGGCTGAAAAATTAAGTGCATTTCAGGTAGGTTCCTAAAATAAAAAGTATCACATTGGCCTATAGCAGTGGACTCCAGCTTTTCCTGCTTGGTAGACAGTCGGAGGTGGAGGCGGTGGGGAGGAGAGGGATGGTTTTGTGCACGCGCTGCTTTCAAAAATGCAGCTGCATGCACACATACACACACACACACCACATCCATGGCCCAGCTCTGAATAGGCTGCAGATTCTTGTGATTTTAATTCAAAGCATTCTTATAACAATACAGTAATTATTTCTTCAAAGCAATGCATGAAAAGCTTACAAATCTTTTGCAAAAGAAGAAACATTCACCAACATTTACAATCATGTATTAAATAATTACATACTGCAGTGCACATGTATATATGCTTTCCTTTTGTAATGCTACATGAAGAAAAAGCTGCCTCATAGAATACCTAGAATTATATTATTGGTGTATTAGTTGCCGCTTAATATCAATATTTATACTTAAACCAGAAGGTGTAAAGTTGACATACATTTGATAATTAGCTTAAGTAAAAATGGGAAAGACTATGATTTACAGTGCAACCTCTTAGTGTGTATATTAAAGATTTCCAGCTAAATTCCTAATATATCAAATTGGAAAGACTTTTGGTAACAATATTATGAAATCCTTTCTAGATGTTAAAGATATGCTGGGTTATCCCTCTTTCATTTACAGTAAAAGAAATAAAAAATGTACAAGTTAAAAATGAGCTGGGATTTGGTCGCAAATCATGGTGGTTGTTAAGTGGGTCACCATGTAATTGTACACAATTTTGCAACATTTTTTTGTGGATGTGGTGGACATTAAGCGAAGCTGATTTCACCAATGGGCATTTTTTGCTAGAAAATTGAAAGTAAATGCTGGAAAGTGGCAAAAAATGTTGAAAATCTTGGCCACATAATTACAGAACAATGCAAATGTAAGGCGGGTGCCAAATGTCCAAAATGTGGTTATGTGACTGTAGGGGGTCAAACTTGGATTTCTTGGATCATGCGGAGTCTACCAGCACTGAATCTCTGATTATTAGAGTCCAGATGTGATAGGTGGGACATGACATCAGAATGGATGATTGGTGTATAGTCCATGAGTGTAGAGTCCAAAAAGAGACTTTGAGTTCGACCACAGAAATGCTATAAAGATACTGTGAAAGAAACCTTGTGCCACTATGACACCTAGCCAAGAAAACTAGAAGCTGCATCTTCTCTGCTATAAAAGCCCCACTAGCTTTGAAGACAGACACAATCAAAATCTAATAGAAAAAGTCTACAGTTCCACTGTAGAGCCACCTCCATGTTCAAAGATAAATTGCATAAGTGTGTCTTCTTTGAACCTGAAGGACTACCATGTACCTATACTTTCAATTTGGCTACTAGAGATACATTTTCTGCAGTTTCTCCAAATTTGCATTGAATGAGATCGTAGATAACAAGGATTGATTTAATATGTTAGTAAACATACTAAAGAAATTGAAAATTAAAACTGCTGCTTTTAACTTTCTAATTATTGTTGAACCTTGAAAAATAGTTTTGCCTTCAATAAACATATACACATCTTAAGGGATGGGCTGCTTTTCTCCTACCATCCCACCATTTTTTAAAGAAAAAGTGTGGCTGTGTTTTCTAGTGGTTTGGGATTAAGCCTAAATCAGCTTTTGATGGGGATGGGAGGGCAGAGATGGGTCTGAGCATTTACTAAAAGTATATTAATCCTAGAAGGTGAATGTTTTAATTTTAAGGGGTTTTTTATTTTATAAAAGAAAAAATAAAAACTACAAAAACTATATTTTACCAGAATTTAATCAACATTATTTTCTGGGAGAGGTTGAAGCATTGCAGGAAGGAAGGAAAGAGCTTTCATGGAGCCTATGAGCTGCCCATTTTGTCAGACTACAATTCTGAATTGCACTTGGAATGTGCCCACAACTTGAATAAAGATACTGCACATCATATATAGTCCCCAAACCAATCTATTAAATCCATTACGCCTAGAACTATTGGTTATTATAATTATCTTACTGACTACTATTAAACTGCATAGTCTTTTAAAGCTTGATAATGTTAATTTTTAATTCTGAGAAATATTTAGCTGAATAATTATTTCCATAACAGAATTAAAGAGTATTTAATTCAAAACCAAAAGCATCTCCAAAATAAAGAGATGTATATGAGGATATCCTATACTACATGCAAGCAGTCCAACTTCTGGTTAAATATATTATTGTAACAGTAGTAGTAGCAGCAGTAGTAGTAGTAAGAGGAGGAGGAGGAGGAGGAGGAGGGAGTGAAGTATTTGGACAGGAATACAGTCAGCAAATATAGCAATAATACAAAAATTTTGTCCATTTTGTTATAATGTGACTGTAGTCCTCAACCTATCACCATCATTGAGCCCAAAATTTCCATTGCTAAGCAAGGCAGTTATTAAATAAATTGTGGCTTCTCCCATTGACTTTGCTTGCCAGATGTCAGTAGGTAAGGTTACAAATGACGATCACATGACCTGGGACATGGCAACTGCCAGAAATACATGCCAGTTGCCACTTACACAAATTTTGACCACATTACCATAGGGAGGGTCCAATGGTCATAAATGTAAAACTAGGATCATATGTCATGTTTTTCAGTGCCATTGTAATTTACTAAACAAATGGTCGAAAATCAAAGCCTAAGTATGGAATATAATCTATCTATGTTATAAAAACACAAAGACCCACAGAAGTACACATTCTTATATACAGCTGAAAAATATCATTGAGCATGTGGATTTCTACTCTGCTATGAAAACTGCATCTGTCAATAGTATAGTTATATAACTCTCCCCATCTATTCTGCAAGGCTATGGAACCTTCCATGGGGAGACACAGAGGAGTGAAAAGTGAAATGAAAAGTCCGGCTGTTTGAGCAATTTTCTCAAATAATGTTGGACCTATCCCATTAAAAATAAATGTGTGACAATTTAGCCAAATATTTACTTACTGACTGTTCATTTAAATCCTGAGTATCTTCCATGGAGGTTACTCACTTTTCTTCCACAAAGAGAAGCAACTGAGAAGTAACTGGATGTCCTAATTTTAAAAACAACAAGACAAAGTATTACTTTGTTTCTACAGTTGTACATATATATATATATATATACAACTACATATTAGAAACTAGTATTCTATTTCTATATGTTCATTTGTTCATAGCTGAAAGAAAAGCATCATTTTAAGTACAGCAACTAAATGGCACTGGATGTTCAAAACGGATCTTTATAATATATTGAAAATGGAACTGACATCAATAGTAGAAGGTTCACATGTTATCTACCACTGTTTTTTTTTTCATTTTTACCATATCTTCCTTCAAATCATTGTTTGTTGATAGAAATAGAAAACTGTATCAAAATTTTGAGAATTTATCTGCGTTTACAATGTTTGGTAGTAACTCCATGTGAAATGTAAATCAAATCCCAGTTTTCATATGCAAATGAGTCTTTTGATAGAATGATAGAAAAATCGTTCTAGAATCAATCAGCAAAAGCATTAGCTAAGAATCAGTACTAAATAAGCTTAAGATTTGATGAATCCCTATCTGAACATAGAAAAGGTTATAGAAATATCCAATACAACATTTTAAATTTGTGATCCAGATCTTAGAAATATAAGTTAACAGTTTCATTTAAAAGAATTACTTGGATTGCTAATATTTGTATCTAAAAAGGAAGATAATCCACTTTAATAACCAATTCATGAAAGCAAGATGAGAATGACACTTCAGTTAATTAGAATATAACTTCATGCTACATGGTAAATAACACATTCCGTCTTTCCTGGAATAACTTGCCAAGTAGTACCTTTTATTACAACATGGAATAATTCCTCATGAAATCATTTTTAAGTTCATACATGAAATTTTACTCTTAGAGATGATATATTTGTATACTGCCTTATTCCAAAATGACTCCATGCAGTTTATAATAAAATAAACATATTCACTAACAATTAAACAACCTATTAAAATGGAAATAACCAATATTTTCACGATGGCATGAGGCATAATTAAACTTGACCATAGGACCTCTGAAAAAGTATGGTTTTTAACTGCCTTCTGAAGGATAGATTACTCTAAAGGATTTTAAAACCCAGGAAAAGCCATGATAATATGGTTACAAGCTGCATCTGTTTTATGCCTAAAAGTATACTACTAGACAAAGCTGCTACCCATAGCAGGACTTAGTCGATAAAGCATTTAACCTAGCATTCTAAATTGGCTGAAATTTCAATACCATGTAGAAAACTTTAAAATAGGCCAAATGATTGTCAGATTTGAGAAGTTCGGAATTATATACAATTGACAGTGTGCAAATACAATCATGTTTTCAAATTTGGAAATTTAAACAGAAAGGTTATTGTATATTTAAATAAAGTTTATTTTTATTGGCATACTAAAGGCATTGGACTCTAAAACTGAAAATGTCTTCTAGTGAAGTCATACCACCTTTTTTCATCCCTTCAGCCATAACACCAACAATAAGGTCAGTCCCATTCTTTGAAATCACTTGAGCAGAATAGATTGAAGCAGCTATAAGCGAATGAGTCCAAGTCACATCTTAACCAAGTAAATCATTGGTCACATCAAAGTGATTCACTATAATTCACATCTTATAACCTTGCAATGTATTACAAGGTAAATAAAATAGCTTCTTTTTAATAATTATCCCCCAAATGAAATTAAAATGGATCCACAAGATATGCTTTATCTATTTTATCAACAGCTGAAATGCCACCAAAGATAAGATTTTTTGCTCTCAGAAAACATCAACAAAGCAATTAGATCATTTGAACAAAAACAGAAATGTTATTTCTCCAGCACAACCATATCAAGCAGCTGTCCTTTAGAAGCAGGGGTGGATTCCAAATTTTTTTACTACTGGTTCTGTGGGCGTGACTTATTTTGTGGATGTGAGTTGATGGTCATGTGACAATTCTTTACGATTTAGCACAGGTACTGATCTACCAGGCTTTTAACTGCTTGCAGAGCTGTACCCGTCTACTCCATTTGTTTTTGGAGGCACCGGTCTACCGATTTGTTTTTGGAGGCATCTGTTTACTCATTTGTTTTTGGAGGCACTGCTCTACTCATTTATTTTTGCAGGCACTGGTCTACTCATTTGTTTTTGGAGGCACTGGTCTACCATTTATTTTTGCAGGTACCGGTCTAGTCATTTTAACACTGATAAGCTGTAGGGCGGCTCTTTGAAGCCCTGCGGCAAGAGTTTAAACAGGTTTTTTCCCTCTAGCCGATCAGCTGGGACTGAGAAGGCAGCAATAGATTGGGGGTGGGGCCAAATAAAAAGTAAGGATGCAGGGGGCCAGGAGGGGCAGAGGGGCAGCCAGAACCGGCTCGGTGACATCATATTGTCACTGCTACCGGCGTGGCGGAACTGGGCGGAACCCACCACTGTTTAGAAGTCATGCATCGGTTTCTTCTGAATTTGCTATTGATGTTCTAGCCAACACACTAGTTATATTACTGCTCGATCAATCGTAGCTTCAATATAAATGTAAAATATTTTGTGGTTATTTTATTTTTTCCATTAAAAAAACTTCTCTTAACAATGATGTAGCATATCATACATACATACTTCTTTCAAGAAGTACATCAACAGTACTTTTTTATGGATGGTCACATTGTTAGCCATATTACTATTTGTTCACAACAATGTGGAGTCACAACTGCAAGTTCATTAGTCAATGTTGACCTACATACACATCAAGAACCTAGTATGTTATAATGAATTGGCATAGTGTATGTATGGATACAAGCTGTGACATTTTGCAATTGCATACACATCGGTACTTAGCGATCTAAGTACCACCTAAGATGTTTTGGTATGGCATCAAGTCTCATGTATTTCCCAAACATTTTTCTGGAACAATTAATAGTAGGTGATTTCCCTCCATTTTTATGAGAAAAGCTGTAGCTCAAGACCAAGAATAATGATGCCAAGGCCCGATTGACCAATCATGGTTCCCCATGCCATCAAGACAAATCAAAATTTAAAGCAGAACTTTGAAACTACTACAAAAATGATCACTAATGCAGGGGCACCTGCAGGAGGGAATAAAAAAAGTCAAGATGGCAGCTTTAACTGAAGTCTTGCTCCTTTTTATGTGCACCACACATTTAACACATGTAAAAAAATAGTCAGGGCTTTGATTATGTGTTTATGGCCACTGTGATTTGTTAACCTGCAATATACAGCAATATTTAGGACAGATGGGAAACAAACTCCTTTTAGGATATGATTGTCCTGGATTTTATGAGCAAAAACATTTAGGAACTCAAAAATTCTAAGAGAGGTAGTAATATACTTTCATTACTGATACAACTTGACTTGGTTCCCAAGTCAAATTACAAGATACATTTCATGTTAAAAAATACTAAAACAGAAGATTGATTATTTTTTATGCCAGTTATAAATCATTTTTTAAACTTTTTAAAAAAATATTTTCAAGTTTATAGACCATTTAGTGTGAAGATAGACATCTGCCATCTGTAGATGCAATTTAAAGTTGAAGTATGTTTAATTTTTTTCCCAAAACAGTTATTGAAAAAGTTATTGAAGATAACTTTCTATATTAACACATTTAATATACTTTTGCAAAATTCTTTTACAACATCCTAATTTTTATACCAGATGTCAACTAATACATTCATAAATAATAATTTACATTGTCAGTTGACATCTGGTATAAAAATGTATCAGAAAGTCTTTGAAACTTAAACCACTGACCATACCTAAGCTAAAGTACACATGACTCAAATAAGTTTACAGGCCTTCTTTGCTTACTGAAAGTCTCTCTCTCTTTTTTCTTTAGTTCCCACAGGCACTTTTTAATTTTATATGTGTGTATGTATCTGAACTGTGAATATATTCCCCTATTTTTTAAAGGACATCATATAGTTAATGAGCTTAACAATTGCTCCTATTGTTTTGATAGTATTTTCATCTTCTGATTCCCCAGAGTTCACTACCTTTCTTCTGTCTTCACTATTCAAGAGATAATGATTATTTAACAGGCAAAACCAGAAATGAGGCTACTCTCGATTTATGCTTTTTTACCTTACCGTTAATCAATATGGGCACCACTACTCCAAGTAACAGTGGTACAGTCATTATAAGACCTGACTGCTAACATTACACAGCAAGCAAAAATATCAGCAGGAACAGAGACAGTGATCAGGAGAAGGAAACACCATGAAGCCATTAACTTTTGCCTTTCAGACAATGATGTAATCTAATTAAAGATTCTAAGATTTAAAATATTCATACTGTATAAACAACATGGCAACTAAAATTGCCAAGCATCAAAGATAAGAAAAGTGACAAATATGATTTTCTGAATGCTATAGTTCTAAAATAACGGTTATAATTTGAAAGGTCAGAGATATAGGCCAGGAAAAGTTCCAATATAGCCACGTTTGACAGTTTTATCTCAGCTTTTCAGGTGAAGTTTGTAAAAAAAAAAAATCTTTGAAGCTAAGATCAGACTTCAACTTGATATTATTTTGTTGCCTAATACACATATACAACATGGTTTTCAACATCTTGTGCCTTTCTCATATTTTTCCACTAAGTCAGCGGTCCCCAATATTTTGGCACCAGGGAACTGTTTCATGGAAAACAATTTTTCCACAGATCAGGAGGGGAAGGATGGTTACACGCGCTATCTATATTCCACGCATGCGCAGATGAAGCTTCACTCACTTGCATAGCTCAGTTCCTAACAGGCTGCAGATCAGTACCAGTCCATGGTCCGGGGTTGGGGATCCCTACACTAAGTGATTTATTCTACTCCAGATCAATACAAAAATATCAGAATGCTAAGATTAATTACATAACTGTATTGTGGCAAATGTAACTGATATATTTGGGATAGACAAAAATTCCCCCTTTAGTTTATTCGGAGAGCAAATTTTGCCATAATAATTTAGAAACCAAGCAATAGTCACCATAAAATTGAAGTAACCTTAAGAAAGTACCCTCACATAAAATATATCCACTCAATTAATTTAGGAGGTCCTCATTGAAGCCAGTCCAAAAATTTGAAATGATGTAGTGCTTCATTGACTAAACACTGTATATAAAAAGAGTACTGTGCAAAATGACCATTAGTGCCCCTAACTGTTTGCGTAATACATGTGAAAATCACCCAACACTAATAATAAAAATATTAAGTTTTAATTAGTTAAAGAGTGCTCATTTTAAAATTAAGTAAACCATTCCAAACCAACTCACCACAAAATATTTCCACTGGAACCTTGCCGTTTTCCTTACAAACAACATTCATTTATAAGAATATGTTTAATTGTCCTACAGTTAAAAAAGAACAAGTCATATGACAAAAACCTGAAATTTAACAATACACCACCATTTAAATTTAGCTATATTCACATAAAATGATCCAATAAACACAAATAAGTCATGAACAGATATAGATCTGCAGGCAATTTATGTATATTATTGTTAGTACTATTATCAAATTAATAAGCAAGTGTATACAATTTCTGATGTTATTGTTACTTGCTTGATAAATTAGTTATAAATGTATTATGACCATACCATATGAATCTTCTATAAATAACATGGTTGCTATTTTCCTAATGTAGGAAATATCCTAATCTTACTTTTACATTCCCTAAGTCATAGATAGTACAGTAGTGTGTGTGGACACATACATATTCACAATTTACTGTACACACACACGCAAGCACTTGTAAGAGCTACTTCCTCAAATATTCACGTACTTCATCAGATGTTCCCATCACTATATCGTAAATTAAAAACAACTACGCTTTAGTATGAGAGTAATGAAATTCTATCTTTGTAACTGACATAAAAGTTGATATCTGATCCTGAAGTCATAGAAGCGTATAGCCTTTCAAATTAGTATGTTTGTACCTACTGTATAGAATATTGTGTGCATGTGCATACAAACATACAGTTCATAGTTTTTAGAACATTGTGGAAAAAATTTGAAATGTTACTTTCTATATTGAACTTTTACATATTCAATATTTTAAAATCGTCAAGTGTTTTATCATTTACAAGATAGTCTGCAAATCTAAACTGATCATTCAATATCTCCAGCCAAAAAGAGAACAAAAATACATTATTATTTTTTCTATTTACATATAGTTTTCTCATTCATTTCTTCTTCTATATCAGACTTGCTCCATGTATAGAAAACTATCCTCATATAAAACTCCATTCATACATTGCTACATACAGAACAGGAAGTGAATTGTATCCAACTGGGTTAATATACATGTTTGGCGAAGTATGAAGAAATATAGATGTAAGTAAGCCTTTACAAACTGCAAATGTCTTGGGTCCAAATTTACAATATTTGAACTGAGCATTTTATTTTACTTGAATTATTTTTTCTTGAAGGTAATAGCAGAACCATGACAGGAGACAATAATCAGAATTTTATGCTTTTTTTTTTCATTTTCACTAAGGAATAACAAAAAAGCATTTCTTTACTGCATATAGTATACAATGTTTCAACAACACTTCTTTTTCATTTCATTTCATTTCATTTCTTCTCATTCTAATAGGTCATTAGTTGTATACTCAGAAGAAAATCACATTAAGCTAAATAGAATTTACTCAGATGAATTTTATTTATGTTTCAAGGCTACTGACAAAGGGTATATTTCAAAGCAGATTTGTTCAGAGCCACATAAACAATACTTAAAAACTATCTATCCAAACAGGTGAGGTTCTTATTGAAATCTCTAATGTAGAACACTAAAGTAGAAAAAAAGTAAATTAAGGCAACTGGCATGGGCATACAACCAATGAAACATCTGCGCCTGTCCTTATGATATATTTATCAAATTTTACAAGTCTCTAAAAACCTAGAGTTTATATCCACTCATACTGGTTTATAAATCTGTTTTGTAAAGAAACTGCATTATCCAAAGTACTCAAAATTATGAAGAGACTTCTTTTTAAGCATCCTGCTGTGGTTTTATTTATATAAGTTTATATTTACACAAATGCTCACAACTATGTGAAATTCCACTTAGAGTGGTAAGAAAGGAAAACATTTAGTTACCTAAAGAGATAACTTCCATTAAAATACAGTTTGTGGTGCACTGGCATTGTTCATTGCTTCATTTTATTTTACTGACCTTTATCCTATGCAAAACATTTGAAACTTATGCCTCAAGTAAAAGTAAAAAAAAAGTTGGACTTGATTCCTAATGACTTTATAGGCATGTTCATACAGCTTTCTTGACAACAAAAGATGTTTCTTGTTGCCTACAAACTTTAAACTATCAAATTCAAGGTATATTTGATTGTATATACACAAGCAACTTGCTGGGTTGAATTCCCTAATGCAGGGATGTCAAACTCAAGGCCTGAGGGTTGGATCCGGCCTGCAGGGTGCTTAGATCTGGCCCACCCTGGAAACAGCGAAGGACCAGCCGGCGATGCCTCTGCCAGTGAAAACGGAGCTCACGAGGGCCACAGGTGGCCCTCCCGAGCTCTGTTTTATTGGCAGAGGGTTGCAGGAGGCGGTTGGTGCTGAAAACTGAGCTCGGGAGCCTGTTTTTGCTGACAGAGCGCTCGGGCCACCACAGATGCCCCCAACATGAATGACACTGAGATAGCCATGCCTACCCGGCGTGGCTATCAAACAAAAGATCTGATGAAATAGAGTTTGACACCTCTGACCTAAAGGATCGGTCTTCTAATGGTAAATTTAAGTAAACGGAATTAATATAACTTATAGCTAGAGTTCAACAAAATTATTTAAGCAAAATACAATAATTACATTTGTGGATTCAGGATTTAATGAGTGATTTAATCTAACAATTTTAAAACTTCCTGGTTATCAGAAATTGCTTTAAAAGGCCTCTCAATTTTCAAAGTGAACTTTGGATATAGTTACCTGCTTATTACTATTATTTTTTTTCAAATATTTTTTCCCATAGTTTCTGCTTAGCCCAGCAGATAGACCACAAAAGGCATGAGCTGAGTTCCCTCCATTCAACAGGGTCATCTTGTTGGATCCAGAAGCTGTATTTTAACTGTGGCACCTCATGCCTTGTGGAATAGTGTATCTCCAAAAATCCAGAAAGACCCAATCATGTTACCCTTTCACAAAGCTTTGAACACCAGATGTTTGGGTCAGATGGTTAGGTAAGCATTGCTGTTGAGATGGTTTTTGAAATTTGGTTTTTGTGTTTTAACCTTGGACATCATGGGTTATATATGGAGACAATAGTTGTTCTAATCATTAAACACCACTAGAGTCACTGTTCTGAGATAGGTGGCCATGTAAACTACTTAATTTAAAGAATAAAAATCCTGGCTTTCAGAAACACTATTATATTTGACTTCCGTTTATTTTCAGTTGAAGTGAAACTATATAAATGGTTTACACAGATAGCAAAGATAATGTAATAGATTGTATTTTGGTTCTTCTGTGTATATAGATGTTATTTTTATAGGTATAAAATATACCACTACTCTAAATTTCCACAAACTATCAATCATATATCCTTTATTGCACTGAAATATTTTCTAACAATATAATGTGCAATTACTGTCACTTCAAAAGGTGTAGGTCAAAAAACTCTATTATATATATATGTGTGTGTTTGTCTTTGGTTATTTGGGTCTGTGTGTGTGTGTGTGTGTGTTACTTTTACATATTATTAACTGACCTAAAAACTAATTCATGTTCTTTTATTTTATGAAGACTTATCAAAAATGAAAGGAATCTGTCTTAAGTAACTTTGTAAAGTACAAAGCATAACTAAATAAGTTTTCAGAAACTTATGTTCTACTGGAAAATGAATAGGTAAACATTATAGTCAACTCTTTAACTTGAATAAAATGTCAAAACTAGGATGTAGTCAAATAATAACAATTCAAAAGTTTCTTCATGTCTAAATATTGAGGTTAAATGGAAAATGATTGTTACATTTGGACCCCACTATTAGCCAAGGTTTTATCCTGAGGACCTCTTTTGTCTCTCTTGTGTTTTGATATGGGGAGCTGAGGAGAGAGAAAGAATTGCCATAGCTTACTATTCCATCAAAAATTATGAAGTTGATTTTTTTTGACTGTCGTATTTTTGAAGTACAGAAATATCAAGCCCTGATTAATATATCTTGATTGGTTGAATAGGCCATAAAGGTTTAGGATTCATGAATTAACTTGAATAATTTAAAACGCATGCAGAAATATCTAATCTTGTCATTTGATGACCTGAAGCACAGAAGTAAAAAAAAGGTTATATCCAGTTTTTAAGAAAAATACATACAAATTATATGGTTAGTACCCAGGTTTATCATTATATCATAATTTCATACAAAACAATAAGATTAAAAAATACTTTAAAAGAGCATGTCATAAGAAAGCTTGAAGCATCAAAATAAGCTATTATGAATATACTTTAAGCTTAATCGTATTTTAATAATATGCAAAAGTTACATTCAGCTAAATACCCAGTTTTTGAAAACTATTCCTGGTAAAAATGTTCCATTTACAGTTAAATCAGAGATCAAATATTCACAAAGTAATTTCTGCTGCTAAACAATGTAGTATTGTTGATAACTATCTGCTATTCAAAGCAACAAATAATAATATATATAATCAATACCTTTATGTATTATTTCCAAGATATACCCTGAAGTCATGAAAATGTTCATGCCTTTAATATAAAACATTATGCAGAACTTATTATTACTAATAAACACAGTGTGTCAATAAATGATATTTTATTATGCTTGACATCAAATTTCAAACCATACCTATTTGTCCTTGGCATTATAAAGTTTATACAATAATATTTGTATTAATTCATAATAAAATAATTAATGAAAATGTAAATATATAATATGAAAATTATATAGATTTTTAGATATTATTGTATAAAATTTTCTATTTGTCACTCAATGTGAGTTTGGGAAATCAGTTAAGATTTCATTGCACAAAGCAGATGAACATTTATTTTAAACAAATGTTAAGTGGAGGTAAAATTGATTATGAAACAATTGCATTTTTAAAAATACCAAGCAAAGATATGTTTTAACAATTTCTTTGCAAGGGAGTCACTTTTCAAAGGAGACTAAAAGAATACAGAATTACATCAAGAAAATAAATTTCAGCTATTCTTTTTGTTTAATTTTAAAACTCTACCTGCTTTTGTTTAGCAATGGATTTTAAAGAATAACTCTTCCATTTATTTCTTTAAGCAGCAATTGAAAATATTTACTACTAGGCAGTACCTAATTTTAGGTTTTAAGTGCTTTAACAGCTCTATGAAATATGATCAGCAGCTGCTATATAAAAGTATGCCGAATAAACTCCTCTTGTAAAAAAAAAAACCCCTCTAAGCAGTTTGGATATCTTAATTTTTAAAGGTTACACCAAGAACTTTATCAAAAATCACTCCAATAAATACAATTATGTCCCAGACGATATTACCTGTAAATGAGAAGGTAAATATCTAATAAAACTTCATTTTCATATGTAGGTTTTCCCTCTTCTGTAAAATAAGCACAGCAGTAGATTTTGTCCATGATAACTTGCAAAATAATTTGGTTCTGCCATTTTCAAATGAATATAATATTGGGGGAGGGGTCTATTTATTATAGTTAACCTTTTGCACATCTCTATTTCCATCGTTATTAATTATATTGTGATGCTTTAATATTCACTTTAAAAATTCTTTTGGTATCAAAACTACCATATTTATATCTTTAAAAACAGAGCTTAAAAGCCTATTATATTAACATTATATAATTATAAAGATTGTACAAATAAGGAGTAAAAATGATGGCAAGATGAGTTAAAATTATCAATCCTTTCTTACCATCAAAACAGGTTCCTAACTCCACAAAAATTCAAATTATGCCTCATTAGAAAAAAAGTATTGATTTAGTACCAGTATTTGTTTATTCATTTATTTATTTAATTTCTATAGTATACCTCACTATAAAGATACTCTACTACCAATAATGTTTATAACAAAGCTATAAGCACATAATTTTTATTTTACAATAAGGATACCTTAAAAAACACTGCCACAGACAAAATAAAATATTGGAAATTGGTGCTTAATAAAAAAATTTTATACTAAACAAAAAATGTCAAGCATTTTAAAAACACAGACTGGATGAAATTAAGAAACCACTGGAATAAAATATGGTACATTTACATATTTGTATCATGATTAAGAATGAAGTGCTGATAGATTAAAGAAAAAACAAACAAACAGTGTTTGGATCTCTATTTCCCTAATCACAAACGCCTGGCCGGAAAACCAAGGATATACAAAAATCTCAAATGCAGAGAAACCTATATATACTTTACCTGGACTCAAACCAACCTAATACTTTCATTAATGAAAACTAATCATTTAATCAATGTGTCTCTTAATATTCTAATGTAGAGTTTATTTTATATTCCAAAAGGACTAATTATGTTGCTTGCTGCCCGTTTGTCAACCCTAGCTCACTCTAACCATGCGGATATAAAAACAGGAATAGATCAGTTTTATGTCTGGCTTTACTAACAATAATTTTCTGGCAGGTGGATAAAATCCCCAGTCAATAATTGTCTTTGGAAAGTAAAAACTTCGTACGCCAATGTCACTGCATAATGAAATAGTTACACATTGAAGAGCAACGTATAGTAGCCCTAATAACAGACAAAATAGCTTGGATGTATTAAATTTGTTACTATTTAGCTGCAGCATTTTCACAGAATGCTAAATTTGAGATGGTCCAAGACATGCTATTTTGTCATAAATTCTGCATTTCTTTTTCCTTTTCTGCTGTACCAAAGCTTCTAAATGAGAAGGCAACATCGATTAATGGCTAAAGCCCATGGGGCTGAATATAAAATAACTATTACTTCAAGGAGGACCAACCACAAAAAAGTCTTCCACGTGGTAGTATTTTAAGATCAAAACACAAGTCATTGATTGTATAATGTCCATTGCACCTCCCTCACCTGATCTACGAAGTCAATTCCTCCTTTGCTCAGAATAATTTTAAGAAGGGAAGGCGCTCAACTAAGTGTTTTGTAGCTGTAAGCTTAAATTCACTGAAACATTTCGGGATTTTAAAAAAACCTATACAGAAACAATGCAGGTGGAGCATCTTACACCCCATTTTTTTTTTAAAAAAAAAAATCCTATGTTACTCGAACTCAAAAAACAAACTTCCTCATTAAGCCCTGCATGCCAAACTTACTTCTTCAGGATAAACATGAAGACATACGGGAAAGTTCCAGGTTTTCAATGCAACAAAATAAGGCACGATTTAGCTTCAACGTTTATAATCCAAGTTAGGGGAAAAAAAGAAAAACCCGAGTGTTTCCCAAAAAGGCTGGCACAGTGTTTCTCCAATTGAAAATACAAGTAATTAAAAAAAAAAACATACTCTCTCCCCCGAGTTTGGGAGACTTTTCACAATTTTTTGCCCCGTCCCCCACCCCACCCCACCGACAGCAACGATTCCCTGCCGAAACGCCAACTCCGTCCCGGTTTGAAGCAAGTCCAGTCGAGCCACTGTGAAGAAGCACAACGCTAGAAAAACAAGCGACCTTTGGAAACAGAAGCCGAAAAGCGAGGAGGAACCCAACCCAGGCGCGTCAAAAGCGGCCGTCTGAATTTCTCTTACCGGTTATGTCACGTTTTGTTATTCTAGCGACCCTAAGCGACGGGAGGAGGCAAAGAAACCCGAGATGGAGGGGGGGGGGGGAATTTAGGACGGCCGAATTGGGAATTCTGGCCAAAAGAGCCGAGGTGAACTTTTCTCCATTGCGGTGTTTTCGTTCCGAAGAGGCCTTACTTACTTACTCCGAGGCGATATCCTCGGTCCTGTAGGTGGGGTGGGGGGTGGGGGAGAAAGACACCGGGGCGGCAACTCGAGCGCGCGACAACACCCCCCTCCCAAACAGAGCCGCCCCTCTGAGGAAAAGTTCGCGTGGTTTTTGGTTTTTTTTTTTCTTTCCCCCCTCGAGACCCAAACGCGCGCGGGCGCCCTCTACGCCCAGGTCCCAGGACGCGAAGGACAAAAATGGACTTGGGGGAGAGCCGCTCGCCGGGCACCGGAGTCAGGCTCTCTCGGTTTCTAGCCGAGGCCGCCGCTTTGGTCAGCGGCTTTTCTTGTTTCGATCGCCAGTCCCTTTTGTGTCCCCCTTTCTCTCTCCCCCCCCCTCCCCGCGCGCGGTGGTTGTTCCCTTACAGGAAAGCGCGGTTAAAGCCAAGGGACCAAGAGACGCGTTTTCCCCCTACCGGTTTTCGTCGCCGCCAAAAGAAAAAGAGGGTTGTGGGAAGCTGGAGAGAGAGAAACGAAAAGAGAAAAAAAGGTAAGGGAAGTGATCGTACCCACCTTTTCTTTTTCTTTTCTTCTTTCCCCTGGCTCGGTTCTTACAAGTTGCTGCTCCTGCTTCCTTTCTGTATAATGTTTATTATTCACTCCCCGGCTCCAAGACGAAGATCCAGTCTTGAACGACTCTTCATTTATTTATTTATTTAATTTTATTTCTCTTGGTAAGCGGAGCACCAGCGCCTCTCAAAGTTGTATACTTTCTCTCGCTCCCCGTCTTTCTTCACGCAACAAAGTTACAACGGGACGAAGTGGGGGAATAAGAAGAAAAATTTTACTCATCGGCGCGGCCGATTGAAACTTTCAAACAATAAAATAAAATAAAAAATCCTTAACACTTTCTTGAGAGATCGCTAGTTTTGCCCCTCGCACTTTTCGCCCCCTCTCCGTCTTTCCAAAAAGAAAAAGAAAAAAAAAAGGAAGGAAGGAAACTCCTCTTTGCAAAGGGAGTCTCGAGCTCAGATGAAGCACCCAGAAATGAGTATCAGAGGAAGGAGAGAGAGGGGTGGGGATCGGGGTGGGGTGGGAAAGGGTTTTTTTTTTAAAAAAAAAAAACGTGCGCCACGTTGCCTAATTTTTTTTTGCGAGATGCCTTTCCTCCGTTGTTGGGGTTGGTGGTATGTTTTATTTTTATTTTTTTTGGTGGAGGGTTTTTGCACTTGTGCGGCGATTTGTTGCGAGTTCGGGAACGGCGCTCCCCGAAGCGGCGGACAGTCGGCGCGTGCGTGTCTAGTGTGCGAGGTGAGGGCGGGAGGGACGGTGTTTACAGCTGACGGCCGTCGCTTTGTCATTGGCTGCTTTCGCGCGTGAGTAATTGGTCGATGGCGGGCCGCGGGAGGGAATCGGCACGTGGCATGGATGCTGGCCTCGGGCATTGCGACGCCCTTGGGTCCTTGGCTGGCGAGGCTGAAATGGCGAGGCGGGGCTGCTGTGCGCTGCGTTGCGTTGCGTTGCCTTGTTTTCCGAATCCCGCGTGGGGTTTCTCAACAACCCCATGGGCTCCTCCTCTCCTAAGGAGTAGTAGAAACAAAACAAAACCCCAATTAATCAAACTTGTGGCCGGTAATAAGCAAGCACTGATCCCTTCCACTGGTAGGATTTAAGGCAATGTTTCCTTAAATCCATTACCTCCACACTTCTGTCCTCCCACCAAAACCATGTAAGAAACGTCACAGGCTTGTTCTTCAATAAGTCGTTATAACTACTGGGCCACTAGCCAATTTCTGTTAGGCCACATCAAGCCTGTTGAATGCAGTGGTGGGTTTCAAATTTTTTTATTACCGGTTCTGTGGGTGGGGCTTGGGGAAGGATACTGTAAAATTTCCATTCCCCACTCTACTCCACTGGAAGGATACTGCAAAATCACCATTTTCTCCGAATCAGCTGCGACTTGGGAGGCAGAGAATAGGTGGAGGTGGGACCAGTCAGAATTTTTACTACCGGTTCTCGGAACTACTCAAAATTTCCGCTACTGGTTCTCCAGAACTGGTCAGAACCTGATGAAACCCACCTCTGGTTGAACGTCTGAATTCTTGCAAGTCCCAAGCCGCTCGCTTCATTTTGGAAAAGTAATCACTGGCCACTCCTGGAAATGACCTCATCCCATTCCTAAGAGGTCTGTAAGGGGCATGCATAAGCGCACCAGCATGCCTACCGTCCCTATCCTAATGTCCCTTTTTATTCATATCCATTTCATGTATTCATAATCATGTTTATACTTTTATCTATAATCTTATATATGCTTGACAAAAATAAATAAATAAATACATAAAAATAAATAAGTGGATAGTTCTGCCCAGATGCACTTCAGTTAGTTTGCTTTTCTTTAAAGCTTGAAAGCATGGGACCAGATAGCAGTCAGGCCATTTGGTTTCCCCTTCTGCCCCATATGGATTTCAGAGTGAGCCAACAACTGAGTTGGATGTAAACATTCAGTCAAAGCCAAGAAGGCAAATTCTAGGCAAGTGGAGAAGTCTATTAGTGTCTATCAGCTACTGCAAACACAAATGAAATGTCAAGTGGTGCTTTGGTGATTGCCACATGCCAGAGGACAAATAAGGATGAGTGGCTGGCTGACATTACCTATCTTGTGAACTTCTCAGAGTTCACAAGATAGGTTAGGTCCAACTCAGAGTTCACAGAGTTAGGTTAGTCCACGGAAATAATATGCAAGAGACTTCCCTTAAAGTAAGTATAGGTACTAAGGGGTTGGTCTTTGGAATACATCCAGCTGTTCCTGAAGTCACATTGACCTGAAATTAGTCATACAGTTAACATTTCATGTCAGAGGGTTAAGGTAGCAAATAATTTCTCATTGTATAATACTAAAGATTGATATGATTGGGTAGCATTGACATAAAGGATCGGCTGGATACTGAAATTATGCAGATCAGTCAATAATGACATATCTTTTAGTCCCGCCTTTTTGCTCACTGACTTGCATAAGTTTGAACCTTTCATTTCTGCTGCTTTGGTGGAAAAGTTAGGTTTCTAGTAAATAAATAAATACATTTCTATTCCTTGCAGAAAATAATTGGATTCGTAGCAAACCTAGCAAACCAAAATGTCTCAGGATAACTCTAAAATAGTTAACTGTTATGTTTTAGCTGCTGCTATTTAAAAAAGAGCCATCTTGGTGTAGGGATTAAGGCCCCAGCCTGGAAACTGGGAAATTGTGAGTTATAGTCCTACCCAGTGGTGGGTTGCCCCCAGTTTGCATTGGTTCTATAGAACCGGTAGTAAAACTGGCGGTAGTAAAACTCCACCCACTGACCCTGACATCATCAAAACGCTTCTGCACATGCGCAGAAGAGCATGCAAGCGAGCGAAGTAAGCACACGTGCACGGCCCTGCTGCGAACTGGTAGTAAATGTAAGTAGAACCCACCCCTGGTCCTACCGTAGCACAAGGAAATTTAATAAATAAAAAATAAAAAACCCAGATGATTGACCTTGGGCCAGTCACTCTCTCTTAGCCTTAGGAAATAGGCAATGGCAAACCACTTCTGAAATATTGCCAAGAAAACTTCAGGAACTTGTTTAGGCAGTTGCCAAGAGTCAACACTGATGAGAAGGAACAAACAAACAAAGGAACAAACAAAACTATTAATCTTGAACTTATTGTTAGATGACCCTGTGTAAATAAGTGTATTGTAAACCTCTACTTTCATTTGTTGCATAAAAACAACTTTTTTTTCTTTTAAAAATGTACTTAAAAACCAGATCTTTAAGACAGTGTTTTCCAGATTGCGAGTGATCTCAGGTAAGACAGAAAGATTATTGGGAAATGAATATGCTTATGTACTTAAAAACCAGATCTTTAAGACAGTGTTTTCCAGATTGCGAGTGATCTCAGGTAAGACAGAAAGATTATTGGGAAATGAATATGCTTATCTATCATCACTGTTTCATTTTATTTTAAGTTCACTGCTTTTTAGTGCAGTAGTTTGTTTAGGTTTGCAACAGTTTTCAGAAGGGAAGCTGTATTTATCTTACAGCTAAAAGCAGCAAAGATGAGGAGGAGGAGACATTAAAAGTGTTCCATGGCCTATAGTTTCATTTGCTTTCCCCCCTCTCCCCACTTGAGCACCATGTTACTGGGCCTGGATTTACAGTTCCTTCATAAGAATGACTAAAGTATGAATTAGCCTCAAGTATTCCTCTCAGCTAGACAGAAGGAAAATAATGTAACAAACATGACAAGAAAATTTCAATTTGTAGTTCTTACAGAATGAATTGGAAATCCCTAATAACACAAGTTTTTTGCTTTGCCAAGACTCTTGTCTCTTTTACCACAGACATGTGATATCACAACTTACAATTTCTTTTGATGAGATTCTTATTCCTGCCGAGGAGAGTTTCTTTGTTTATTTATTCTGCCCAACAAGGACTTGTTTTCATCTCAAGGCAATTTCATTAAATTCTATTAGTTCGTATCCTGAGAATCTCACCTCACGTATTTCAGAGGCTTAAATGCCAACAAAGTAAAATGGAATAGGCTATGTTTATTTCTGTTCCAGCTGCCAAGTATAATGAAGAAAGGTAGCTAAACAAGTATTAGACTTCTTACAAAGCAACCTTGACTTCTGATGATATTCATGTACAATAATAATGGCAATAATAATGTTATTTACCATTCCTTGTTTCCAGTTCTGTTTTGTTTCTAATTTCATAGTCTAACAACACTCCTGAAAATTGCTCATTCAAACACTAAATTGGTCTGACTCTGCTTATCTTTTTGATATGGGCCTGACCCATCTCAAATACCAGCTGCTATAGATGAAAATACACACCTTATTCAATAATTCATCATAAATGTTTTCTATGGAGTTTATATATTACCTTTTCCCGACTTTAGGAATTATATACTGTAAATTTTTCAGCTATGCCTTTTCTATTAAAAGCTTAGTTTAAATATTGAATATATAAGTTTGTATAATACTGTAAATGTTTAAGCAAATATTAAAAACAGTCTTAATCATAAAACCTAAACGGTTTAGCTATCTACATAAATGGTTTTCTATGAACCAGGTTTAAACTTTAAAATAAATCATTGAATTTTACTAAATGAATCATTTATTTATTTGACATGTGCTTATTTGCTGTACCATGACTGGTTACCATTACTTTTCTCCATTGTCTTACAGCACTTAAGCAACAAGCATGCATTTTGAATGGAACATCTAATGCATGAGGCGGTTTTTCTTTATGAAGTGTTACTAGTTTTCCATTTGAAGTTGATAAGTTCAATACAGACAGATGTTAAGTTAAGCAGGGTAATTTCTGCTGTTCAGCAGTACCAAACAAAATAGCAATAGCACTTAGACTTATATACAGTGGTGGGCTGCAAATTTTTGAACAACCATTCTTTGCCCTAATGACTGGCTGGGTGGGCATGGCCAATTCGATGTCACTTACGTTGAGGGGCGCTTTGCCTCACCCACCCTCTCATGACCGTGGGGATGCTGCAACGGTCGTAAGTGTGAAAAATGGTCATAAATCACTTTTTCCCATGCCCTTGTAACTTTGAATGGTCACTAAATGAACTGTTGTAAGTCAAGGATTGCCTGTACAAAAATACGAAAAGCTTCTTTGCTTGCAAAAAGCTGCCCTAAATACCAGTCATTAGATTAGAAATGGGGGAATCAATGAGTCACAGCCGTCATGGAAACCTAAACCATTCTGTCTGAATACCTTCCTTTTCCTCAGCAATACCTGCAACCCGGACTTACAAATCAGGCAGGTTGCCAGAGCACATTGAGGAATTAAAATAGTTAAAATACAAGGATAACTATCAACAGCCAAGTTATTCTTGCTCATAAAGTGAAACCCTTTAGCAAAGAGGTCATTGAAGCTCTCCAGAAAGTGGGTGGGCATATTTGGGCTACAAAATGCCGAGCTAAAGAGACAAATTAACAAATTAACATCTTGAGTGAGGGCTAATCCCATTTTGCCTTTGTTCAGATTTTGCTGCAGGGAAGTTTTGCCTATGAATATAGCTATCTATCTCTTTATCTCTTAAGTGCTGACATCTTCTGTGGGCTATTAAGGAAGGTGGGAGCTGCTTTCTCCCTCTAAGAAAACATGTTTCTCTATTTCTCATTCAGGGGAATATATTTTTCCTTTTTCATATTTCTCAAAATATTTCATTCTTCTAAGAGAGGGGTGGATGGATGCTAACTTTCTGCAACTGGTGCCATGTTACTATGTCATATTATCATGAGAGAAAACTAAAACAAATTGGAAGGAGGATCCACTTATTATCAGTGACCAACCATGTGCCTTGCCCACTCCGCAACAATGCAAGAGACTCCTGACCCAAAGGTGCTTTTTCAAGAGGCAACTGGACTTTCCGGAAACCAAAAAAGTCCAGTTGCCTCTTGAAAAAAAGCACCTTTGAGACAACCATGACCTGGATTCCTGAAGAATCCCCATAGACAAGAGACTCCTGTGTTCAGTGAACTGACAAAGCACAGTTTCCCACCCAGGAGAAGCAATCATTAGATCCATTTGCACCACTTAAACATACCAGCTGGTCTCACTTACCTCACAAGATATCCTTAGGTAATCTTCCAGATTTAAGGAAAGATCACATGCCTCCAGAAAGGCAGTAAAAGAAATCAGACAGAATGCCAAGTTTGTATCCTGCCTCTCAGCCATTTCTTCTGTGGTATGCCAAACCTTCTGTAAATAGCTGTTCCAGCCATGTTGGAAGTATACTCCAAAAAGCTTAAAACAACACTTTAACTATCTTTAAGAAAGTCAAGCATCAGGAATAAAAGTACCACAAAAAACTCCATGGAGGGTGGTGGAACTCCAGAGAAGCTCAGTCTACAGACATAAATTCTGGGCGTAAGGCTTAAAATGTAACAAGCTTAACCCAGAGGTAGTTTCTGAAAACACTTAAAGCATCAGGGCAATTGATAAGGATTAGGCTAGAAATAGAGGCATACCAGAATGTTTCCTTCCTACCTCCCTTGCAGGATTAGCCCTATAAAGTGGGAAAAGATTTCTTCCAACAACAGGTTCTCTGAACTGCTCAGGAAATTAACATCTGATTCGGTAGAACCAGTGAGAACCGGTAGCAGCCCACCTTTGTTTCTATACCACTTCACAGTGCTTTGCAGTCCTCTCTTAAGTGTTTTACAGAGTCAGCATATTGCTCTCAAACAATCTGGGTCTTCATTTTACCAACCTTGGAAGGATGGAAGGCTGAGTCAATCCTGAACCGATTGACAATCGAACTGCCGAACTGCTAGCAGTCAGCAAAAGTAGACTGCAATACTGCATTTTAACCACTGCACCACCATGGCCCTAATAGTTGGCTATACAGTAAAGGAAATTAAATCTTTATCGTTAATATTTTTAAAAAATGATTATGCTTTTTCAGTGTTAAAATATTGCTTGGAATTGTTTTTTACCACATTATTTACTAGGCAAGTGAAGTAACTTCTCTGCCTGAAGTATCTTATAACACAGTCTTGTATTGTTTATGAAGCCCTATTGAGCTGAATGGGATTTAATAGCAGGTGAATGGGGTATAGGATGATACTTTTAATTAACATAATTAACTCATTAATTTTATATTTTAAGTAAATCACTTTAAAGATGATACAGTTGACAGTTTAAGCGAAGAGGAATTTTAGAATTGATTTTTTAAAATACCCAAAGTAATTTTCCGTAATTTCACACATATTGCATTAAATAATTCCAGGTGTCCTTGTGTTATTAATTTACATATCCTGATTATTAGAATGCTAATTCTGTTGTTGTTAAACTAAGAATACTTATGGGAAATTTGATCTGCCACCTTAACCAAGAAATAATGTTTTACACAAAGATGCTGGTGGAGCCAGAAACAGGCCTTCCCTGTGGCTGCCCTAGTTCTTGGTTTGTTTGTTTGTTTATTGGTTTGTTTGATTGAAAGAATTGGTAGGTTGTCCTATTCCAGACAACTCTAGACAACGTTTTTTGAAAACCTTGCTACCTTATATCCAAGATGATTCTACTTTCCTTTTGGTGAAAACATTTTGGACCACCTTCAGAGGACTATCCAGTCTCTGAAGAGTTCCAATGAAGTGATAGAACAATTTCTAGCCAAGCTATTCCATTGATTGACAGCTCTTATCATCAGGAAATTTCTCATAATATTTAAAATGAATCTTCTTTGTGGGTTCAACCCAGTGATTGCCCTCCAAAGCAACAGGAGTCAGGTCCGTTCCTTCTTCTGAAAACTGAACATACCAATGTTATGTCGTTTTACTTTAGAGTAGTCTCTAAAGTATTCATAGAATTTCATTTCCATTATCATATTGTCATCCTCTGAACTTGCTTCAGTTTGTTGGTGTCATTAGATTGCAGTGCCCAAAACTGTATATTGTACAATATTCTAAGTGAGAGAATAAAGCAGCTACCTCCCATGATTTTGTCTCTGTTCTTTTTGTCATTTTAGCAAATGTATCATGTTGTTGGCTCAAGTTATGATCTCTCAAGCTATCCTGATCCATTTCACATGTATTACTGCTAAACTAGGTTCCTTTCCCCAGTCCCAAATGCTACAGTATTGGCTTTCTTTTTTCTTATCAGATGCAAGCTTCTACATTTTATCCTATGGGTTGCAGCCTACTATTCCACCGCATGTATCTTTCTGTTTCAAAGTGTTAACCATTCCTCCTAGTTTGGTGTCCTCTAAAAATCTGATAATTCATTTCTCAACCCTTTTATTCAATTACCGCGTTTCCCTGAAAATAAGACCCTGTTTTATATTTTTTGAACCCCAAAATAAGCGCTTGGCCCTATTTTCAGGGGCGATCTTATTATTTTGGGGTGCATGAAGCAAGATGGGCTCCTCTTGCTGTCTTACCTGATTTCCACCTCTGTCTCCCTAACCCTAACCTGAGAAAATGGTGGGGACTGGCTATGCATGCACTTAAATATTTTTGGGGAAGGCTTATTGTAGCACATGCGCTCAACAGCCCGATTGGGCTTATTATCCGGGGAGGTCTTATTTTTGGGAAAACAGGGTATTAATAAAAATATTGACTAGCAGAAGGTCCTGAAAAGAGTCCTATGATACTCCATGTGATACTATATTCCAGTCTGAGGTTGAACTGTTTATAAATATACCGAATGTAGCAGGCTAGTCAGTAATGACTCTGATAAATTGTTAGTTAGCATTCAATATTCTGTCATGATGTCCTCATTAACAAAATGGTAAAATATTGGGTGAATGAATATGTTTAAGTAAATATGTTTCTTGTTGACTTTCAAATTCTATAACTACTTTTGTTTGCCAAAGGATTTTAAATTCCTCCTCCTCAACACCTTTAATTAGTACATTAAAAAGTGCCTATCAATATAAGTTTATATGGTATATATGTGCTTTGGTTTACTTTTTGTGTTATATAAGTTAGGAAGCTCTTACACAAAGTACGTTCAGTTTCTATGTTTCTAAAAACATTCCTTTTTAAATTTTATGAATAAATGCTTTTAAATTATGGCCATGTTCAGAAGCAATAGCAATAGCATTTAGATTTATATACCACTTCATACAGTAGTGGGTTTCAATTTAGTTTGCTACCGGTTCACTTGTGCGCATGATGCTTCTGCGCATGTGCAGAAGTGTCCGGGTGGGTGGGCGGAGCCTCCCACCACTGCCGCTACCAGTTCGCCCGATCCAGCGGCACATGACTTCATAGTGCTTTACACCCCGCTCTAAATGGTTTACAGAGTCAGTATATTGCTCCCAACAATGGGTTCCTCATTTTACCAACCTTGGAAGGATGGAAGGCTGAGTCAACCTTGAATTGGTGAAGATAAGGGGTGTGCATAAGCGCACCAGCATGCCTACCATCCCTGTCCTAATGTTCCCTTTATTTGTATTCATTTCATGTATCCAACTTATGTTCATGCTTATATATATTATCTAATATGTGCTTGACAAAATAAATAAAATAAATAAAGATCAAACTTCTGGCAGTGAGCTAAATTAGCCTGCAATACTGCCTAAGTTATTGGTAAAGCATATGGTTATATATAGGTATACCATGATGTAAAGGAGTTGAATTCTTTTTCATTTCCTAACAATTAGGACTTTAAAATTGGAGAAGTATATGGGACTAAAATACTGCATGTCATTCAACAATTCATTTGGATAACCAAAAACCTCTTGATAACTAAAAGCTCCCACAGGTCTGATTCCAGAGCATTATTTGTCAATTGGGAAGAGTTTCAATGCCACAATTACTAATAATTGGAAATGGAACAGCAGGGAGAAAAATAAAGTAGCTCTTTAGAGACCCAATTTGAGACAAGGGATATCCTCTTGAGAGACGTAAGTGAATGTGAAATGTAGCACAGCTGCGGTCTTAACTTTCAGAATGAACATCAAGACCTGACAGGGTTTTTTTTAATATATATATATAAATATCAAATGCTGCAGAACAATTCAGAAGCCAAAGAGGGACATGAACTATACTTGAAAAATGCAGAAGAAAATGTGTATTTTATTTTCATGATTTCAGGCAAAGCATTAATGTAAAATTAAAATTATTTTTGGCACACACGTTGATTCAGTGAGTTACATTTTTCTTTCAGAAATACATTCCAGGATAAATATTCAATAGTGTTAAAGAATGAAAAAAACAACAAGAAAATAACTTAAAGGTAAAGGCTACAAGGAAGTAATGCGGAGGTCAATAATTTAGTCAGTAGTCAACAGAAACTCCTCTATAGATTTAGGTAGCATTACATTTTGTTTGCCTCTAAGGATCTAAGTTTGTATGTTTAGCTAGTGTTATTTACAGCCTTTTAAACAGGAATATCAAAATTCTTTACTTAATTGTCAGTGAATGTTTTGCTTTTTGTCCTGCTAGCTGGCTCCCATTGGGCAGCAAGTTCTGAATACAGCAGTGCTATGGAGATAAAACATGATTCACTACAGGAGGAAAAAAAGATCTAATTCACTAATTTGTCCTGGGTGCTATACTTACTTAATATGTCCAATATATTTAGATGGATTTGCTTTCATGTAATTATCAAGCCAGCTTGAAACTCTGTTTTAGAACATTGCCAGATGGACCTATATTAACTAGGGCTAAAATTCAATCAGATATATCTCATAGTGCAATATTTATGCATACATAGTTAAAGACAGAGCCATCTCAAGAGACGAGAGTATAAAATGATGTTTTTCCCACATATTTCTATGCATTTTATGATCCTACTTTGTCACCAGCTTCAAAGGAAGATTCAGTTGGCACAAAATATATAGGACATAACTGGCCACAAAGTAGTTATTCTTATTGTTATTTAGCTGTTCAGATGTTATTGATTGTTAAATTGAGTTGTCTGAAACAATTAATTAAATCAACCTAATAATAGGACTGGCCTTTCCTAAAAGTAAGTACCATTAAATTAATTGTAACCTTTTAGGCAAGTGAATATAGGGTAAGATTTGGGAAATTCATCACTTAATCAAATGACATCATCATCATCATCATCATCATTATTATTATTATTGTCATCGTCATCATCATTATTAAACAATTTTAATACTTTTTAAATAATTATTTAAGATTTTTTATATTTTCTGTAAGGATAGTTTGATCTACCTCATTGGACCTGGATGTCTATAAATTATTGTCTTGGTTGAAGAAAACATTTGCTTTTATGACTCCATAGAACTATAAAGAGGTTGTCAAAAAGAGGGATGTGAAAATATTTACAGACCCTCGCATCCTGGACATAGCCTGTTTCAACTCCTACCCTCAAAACGATGCTATAGAGCACTGCACACCAGAACAACTAGACACAAGAACAGTTTTTTTCCCGAATGCCATCACTCTGCTAAACAAACAATTCCCTCAATATTGTCAAACTAGTTATTAAGTCTGCATTAGTATTAATCTTCTCATCAGTCCTATCACCCATCTCCTCCAACTTTTGACTGTATGACTGTAACCTTGTTGCTGGTATCCTTAAGATTTATATTGACTGTTTCCTAATATGATTTGATTGCTTATTTGTTCCCTATGACTACCATTAAGTGTTGCACCTTGTGATTCTTAACAAATGTCTCTTTTCTTTTATGTACACTGAGAGTGTATGCACCAAGACAAATTCCTTGTGCGTCCAAACACACTTGGCCAATAAAGAATTCTGTTCTGTTCTGTTCTGTTCTGTTCTGTTCTATTGGCTTAATTCTTTTTCTTGAGTGACCTCATGACACTTTCAATCACAATGGATATCTTTACTCTAAGAAGGATAACAGAGATGGCTTTAAACCAAGTATTTAGAGGTAAAATATAACCAAAGCTATTCAACCTATCATTTCCTTTCAGAGCAATCATTTCCTCTTGGCACCAAGCATTTTGCTTTTATCTCTCAACAAAAATGTTGTCTAATCACTGTATACAAACTGAAATATGGATTATGGATTTCAGGAGATCATTTGGTTTGGGGTTTTGCTTTTGTTTCTTTTTGTTTTGGTTTCAAAAAGATGTTTTTCTTTTAAACAAGAAGCTTTTTTACCACATGCACAAACACGTACAAATGTGTAAACACACAAAGAGGGGAAAAGTGAAATATTGAAACAATAGACAAAAAGTTGCTATATCACATTATAGGAAACATGATTTTTTGTGCATCTATTTTTCAGTTTCAGTTTGTTACTGAAATTCACTGACTGGTTTAAAGAAGGGGCATATGCGTGTGCAAGCAAATACTGCTCATTGGATTATAAATTGCTCAAATGCTCTTTACTGAAGACCAGTTCAATGTGTTACTATATTAAAATATGCTTTAGTAAGGTTGCTGGGAACTGTCAAGCCCTTTTGTCAAAGAATTTTTATTTATTTAATGAATGCAAACCATTACTGATCTATCTATTGGCTGGGAAAAATAAATGAATTCATACATGTTTCTGAATATGTATGCTTATTTAAAATTGACAATATGCCATTTAGCATATAATTTTACATAAATGGGTGACTGTATTAGATGCATAATTTTATGATAACCTTGCTTTCCGCTATATATAAGAAAGCTAATATATTTGAAAAAAATACATTCATACAGAAAAATAATATTGGTCTGACTGAATACATTCTCTTGGAAATATTGCCTAATACATTACACCAAAGCATTGCTTCCTACTCCTTCCTTATCTTCCTGCATAGTTGTTCAGTCCACCTTCTATTACAGAGGGACAGAATATATAATTAGCTACATTCCAGCTAGTTTTATACCTGCCAAAAAATCTTGGCAAAGTAAAGTTGCTTCAGTAGAAATGTATCAACTGACAAGCAAATTCATTCTGAAAATTCATTTCTCAGGAAGGCTCATGTAACAGAATGTTTGGAATAGAATCTGCTATACGAGTTTCTTTTCGTCACAGCAACCCTTTGAAAAACAGACACAAGAAGTTGAACAAGTATTGTCAATAACATGGAAGAGATTTTCTTTATGGAACACCAGTGACAACTACAGTATATACCTTGACACTTTATTTCATCAACTGAACTCGCCTCGCATTTGAGAGAGATGGTTAAACAGGTCACAGATATTTGGCATATAGATTCTTCACTTATAGACAGAATATTAGTTTAATTTCTGTGAAACACCACTACATAGATATTTTCCATATACAATATAGAATATTATAGATATTTTTGTAAATATGTAGTATTTTCATTTATAGCGCATAAATATTGGATCAAACACCATGCCGAAACTATATATGTGATACTGGATACTTAACCAAGATATCAGTAATTATAT
This sequence comes from Masticophis lateralis, assembly GCA_030761175.1. NCBI lineage: Eukaryota > Metazoa > Chordata > Lepidosauria > Squamata > Colubridae > Masticophis > Masticophis lateralis. Next base: position 92,323,960 of record JAUDYJ010000001.1, read on the forward strand.
CCAGTTAGTATTACGATAATGTTGCTATTCCCTTCTGAAAGGGCCATCATAGCTCCTATGGGGTCAGAATTTTGTGCTTGATTAATGCAATAAATAAATTCATACCACAGTTTTAAGATTTGTTTTTTTTAACGTTTTATTTGTTTTATTTACATAGCATTCAATTTTCATCAAACTGTGTTCTCGGTGCAGTTATGTTTAGATAGTCATATTACACATCTTTGTTGTGATAATTCATCTCCATTGTATTAATAATATAACAACATACCGAAATAATATAATAACATTAATATTTAAGATTTCTTGCAAGCTTCCTCTAACCAGAGGCCTATCCTAATTATATGCATGTGTTCCTAAACACAAAAATGCCAGGATGATTAAATGTATATTGCAAATTACAGCAGAAGCTTTACTAATTCATACTTGCACATAAAAATGAAAAAGATGGCATTTATATCATGATGTTCTTTATTTGTATTCCATTTTTATTATTTTTACAGATAACTCAAGGGGCAAACATAGCCAACACACTACCTCTCCTATTTTTCCCACAACTACCCTGTGAAATGGATTGAGCTGAAAAAGACTGATTGGTCCAAGGTCACTCGGCTTTCATGACTAAGGAAGGACTTCAATTTACAGCCTCTTGCTTTCTAGCCTGGTGCCTTAACCACTAGACCAAACTGGTTCATGTTTCATTTCCTTCTCCCCGGGCAAATGCCCACAGCTCTTAATGACAAAATATTTCTAATTGATATGCATTAATAATGACTGTGCATAGAATTTTGTTCAAATGATTAACTGTATAACTAAGTTTTCTTTTAGGAAAATGAATGCAGTTTTGCCTTCTTACCAAACCGTTTTTCTTATTAAAAATTTCAGAGGCCAGCCTGAAAAATTTTCATACTGAAAATAGACATTCAGTGTATCAGAGAAATACAAAAGCCAAAAAACCTGTTGAGATATTAATATTAATGATAAAGTAGTTAGAATATGATAATATAAAACACATAAAGTACAATTATAAGAGAATTAGTCATAAGCATCTTAGGCCAGAGACTGACTTAATGGCATCACTGCAACTTAAATACGTAGTGGTTAAATTGTTGTGGAATAGCATGGTTGAAATTCCCATCCAGAACTGTGATTATTTAACAATCTGGGGACAATTGCTATAATTCAGCAAGCTTTTGAAGATAAAATGAACATGAAAAGCGGCGGGGGGGGGGGGTGTTGGATCTTTCTATCTTTCACATTTTCCATTCCCTAGTCCCATTGCCTTCATGGATTCCAGACTTAAAATGTAGACAGTTACAAGGAGAATCAAGAGTGGAATGAGATGATTCCCCATGGCCAACTTGTTGCAGCCAACCCACAGCTACCAACTGACGATGGTCAACTCATTAGGGCCAGCTCGCCATGGCCAACTCATTGTGAGGCAACTTATTACAGGACAATTCAACAATTTTATTTAATTATTTAAAATAATTTAAAAATTGTTTTAATCTTTGTCACTTACATTTCATTTTGTCCTTCCTTTTGTATCCTTTCTTTAATGATTCTATTCCACCATTTCTTAGATATTATGTAACTTGTCCTGGGGTGAGTTGGCTGTGGCAAGTTGGCTGTGGCAAGCTGGCCATGGTGAGAAGCAGGATGAAATGAGACTTCCCATAAAATTAGGAATGAACTGTGTGAAGATTTGCTACAAATTTGCTACAAATAAGTGCTGTAAAACTAGTAATAAATCAGCTCAGCCCCCAGATCTTCTGATGTCATAAAACAGATAGGTTGGAAAGTGATTCCAAAGTTCCACAAAGACCTTTGAGAAACTGTGGGATATAATACAATATGTAAAGAGAAAAACGAAAACCAATATAATGTGGAAATTAAAGTGCCAGGCTAGAAGAAAAAAAGGAGAAATGTGTACAAATCTCCAACCACAAAGTTGGAGAAAAGCCAGTCACTGTATCACAAGATTGTTATGAGGATAAAAATGTTAAGACTATTATTTGAAAAATATTATATATCCACTTCTTTTAATAGAAGGGTGATCCCAGGAGTGTTACCTAAAACTCATATTAAGCATTGTGGTTCTCTTAAATGCTGGAATTTGAATATGATGAATCTCATTGAATCTCTTTTACAGCCCAGAATTTCCTTTTAATTTCCTGTTGTAGACAATCAGGATTAAACATGAAAAGAACTGAAAAGTGAAAATACATATTATTACATTTACACTTTTCTAGATGGTGTTAATAAAGATGAAAAAAATTCTTTATGCATTACTATTACAAATGGTAATACTCAATTAATCTCTCCTGGTTGAAATTATTGAAATTTCCTTTGGCTGAAAAGGAGACTTTGAGAAAATGTCCCAGCAACTTTTCATAAAGAATATTGTTGTTGATATATTATTGAATCCGTACTTTTTAAGATATAAAATTATGTAAACTAAGAAATGGTGGTAACTGTTTAGTTGCTGGGAAACTGAAGTATTTCATTAGATGGGTTATATTTGACAATGTGAGAAAATGCTGTGCCTGAAAACTTAATAAGAAAGAGTTTTGGAAAATCATACAGCAAATTTACATTTACTGAAATCTGATTGTGTTTGTAGCTGCATTAAGAGTTCTCAGCTGATTTTTTTTTGTCTATACAAACTGAATTTGTTCTAAATACAAAAAGTGAATATAGACGTTTTAAAATATGTGTGTGTGTGTGAGAGAGAGAATATGCCTACGTTGTTCATCTCTTTTGTTTTCAGTTTTAATTACATTTCTTCTTACTTCTGATTTTTTAATGATTTTTTAAAGCTTTTCTCAGCCTGCTTTCTTGTGAAAAATAAAAAGGGTAAAATGGGTAAGGAAGTTACCATGAACTTTAAAGTAGGAAGAATGGATTTTAAAAATGAAATGTTCAATCAATGGCTTAATAAATACAGAAATAGTAGCCATACATTCTCCACAATGATTCTACGCCAACATAACAAGGAATTTGCATATTTGACATATGAATTATAAAAGTACTGTAATGACAGAAATGTCTGTCTGGAACATCCAGTATGCATGGTAGAGTATGATCATTTAATTATGAAAGGAATATATACAGAATAACTTTATTAAATAAACAATTGATTCCAGATTCTATGGGAATGTAAATAACCAGATAAGGATATGGAGAAGGGGAAGAAATGAAATTGATGAATCAATTGATGAGCAATTTGTTTATGGTCATTCAACAAAAATAGTTTTGGTGGAGATAGAACAGCAAAAACATCAAATAAGCACATACAATACAGATGGAAGAAAAAGAGAAGGTATTAAAATGATGGACTTCCAGTTTGTAAACTATAGATTTTACATGGTATGGGCTGTGACATGAAAGCTGAATGCAGTGTATTGGTGCACTTGCACTAGTTCTTAATCCAAGTCACATATGTGTTCCCTGAGATAATGATTCTTCATATATTTGCTCTGTGATCAGATACTGCATTCTGTACGTGAAAATCCCAAGCGGTATGTTCTTCAAGAGAATGAGTCTTAAGACAGCCTTATCAGAAACAAGTGCAACCGTCATTTTGATTGTCAGGATCACCGAAATTAATTGCAACTACAAGAGTGATGGAGCTTAAAATAGCATGAGCTGTTGATGACCCAAAAAACCACTCACAGCATGTCCAAGCTAGTATTTGGCAGAGCACATGCAGCTTAAAAAAAGAACATAACCCTTTAGGTTCATACAAGCAATTAAACTTTTTGTGGAAATGTCAGACCATAAGTAGGAAAAGAATTTTCAATTGTTTACGAAGCATTTTCTTCCAGTTAGTGAGACAGCTTTTAATTTTTACCTGCTTTTTTTCCTCCTTGAAAGAGCCAGATAAGCTTACATTTTAGAAGGCAGCTGTTCAATTAAAAAACAATAATTCTTGCCAAGATAGACCCCATGATTCTTATGATGGAGTGGGGGAGTATGAGTAAATGCCAGTCAGCTTAGCAGTATTTAAAGATATGTTAGGAACTTAGCTTGGAAGCTCTGCTGACGATGTAAAACTTGGAGATATTTCCAGAAGTGTCTGTCAGACAAAGTGTAAAAATAATCAGAGGCTGATGACATCAGTTAATGAGACTTTCACTGGAAGGGTGAAGCACACAGCGGGGCAGAAAATAAAATAGGCTCCATTGTTGCCTTTTTATTGATCAACAAATTAAAAACAAGGAAAGTGCTGTTCCAAAATGTGATATGCCACACAGTTTATACACTTGTTTAAAACATTAATTATAATTCTGAAATCCTAAAACATGAAAGCACAACCTTGTTTCTGTGTGGAATCCTATATGGGTTTGATGGAAAGTGTCACAGAATGTGAAGAGTTAAGTTCTCAAAACAGAAAAGCAGCGTGTCCAGAAAACTTATATATTGTTCCCACCTACTACTTTTACTTAGGATGAGATACATATTATTCCCATGTACTATAAACAACAGGGGTGGGGGTTGGGGGGGGGAGGAGAGGGAACAAGTAACAAAATATGTTTTGTGACATCAGGACAATGTTGAGACTTAAATGTAGGATACTAAGATTTTTATCATGTTGCTGTAATTTTTGTAGTTTGCATCAAATGCTATGTCAAAAAGATGGAGTAAATTTTCCCCTTGTTCATTATAAAACTGCATTACTCAGAGCAAATATTGTCATCTAGGTCCTCTAGTGAGCAAACTACCATTCAGGGAATGAGAGATAGGTGAACCATAGTTCTGTCATGTGAGAGGAGAATGAGAAAGCGGACAAGTTTCTAGCAGTGTTTCCACTTCATTGGAAACTTTATTCTTTTTTTATATAAATACCCACCTTTATTCTTTTTTTATATTTAACTTTATTATCCCACCTTTATTCTTTTTATATATATAAATACCTCAAAGTGATGAGCATATAATACATACGTAATACTTCTTCCTCCTCCTATTCCCCTTTCCAACAACCCCATGAAGTAGGTGGTGCAGAGAGAGATTGACTGGCCCAACGTCACCCAGATAGCTTTCATGTCTAAGGTGGAACTAAAATTTGGGGTCTCCCAGATTCTAGCCAGGGGCCTTAACCACTAGATGAGTGATTCTCCACCTGTGGTCTGTGGACTTCTAGGGGGCCACGATGTCATCACAGGGGGTCTGTGAAGACTTGAAGAAATGTTAAGATTTAATTCTTGAGTTAAGTCTTGGGGGTCTGTGCCCATGGTTCATGGCCACAACAAGTATTTAAAAGGGTCTGGTGAAGAAAAGATTGAGAATCACTGCACTAGACCAAATTGGCTCTACTTTTTAAAAGGAAGCCTGTTAATAATGATCACTTCACCCTTTGGGATTGTCCTCTGCAAAGCTGAATACTTGTGAGCAAAACAGCAATGCTTGAAGAGTTGAGAGTCAGCATTAGAATAGATTCCACACACATACCCCCCCCCCCTTTTTTGGTGAAAGCAGTAAACATTTGACAATACCTAACAGCTGGCATTTACTATTTAATGGTATGTAACATGCAGCAGGCAGCGTTTGACAAGACCTGACAGGTGACATGCAGCAGCAGGTAATACATGACAATATTTTGGTTGGCACTGAGTTTTGGAATGAGTAATTCGTACATAATCTCTTCCCGTTTGTAAAACCCTTACCAATTATATAAAGTACAGTCCCTATTCAGAAGTTTAGCACTGTTCAATTCATAGAGCCAGATTTTCCAACACCAGTTGCCTGCTTCCTTCATTTTCCAACTGAACAGAAACGGGTGGCATACACACACAAAAAGACTAATCACAGAAAAGCCAAATTTTAACTTCTAATGTTCCTGGAAGTTTTCAGTGCTACTGGATACTGTTATTTAGTTCTTCCAGATAGATAAATAAAAACAGTGACAGAGATGGATGAGAATGTTTGAAAGTAGTAGCATTACTGCAGGTCAGAATAGAAAATTAGATCATAATACAAATATATCCACTTGAAAAGATGAAATATATCATCATTGGACCAATCATGGATGGATGGACAGACCTTGGATTTAAAAATCTTCTGTTTATATGATGAAAAGCACTGAACATTGGGCTACAAAGTTAAAATGGTTAAACTTTTTGAATTAAAGGATATTAACCCAGTGTTTGAAGCTTGTATAGGCTCTTCAAGTACTTTTCTGATTCCCCCCCCCCCCCAAGGACTTTTTACTGAATTAAAGACAGACTAACTTTTAAAAATATGCCCACACTCCAAATCATACCTTTCTTCTTCCCAAGTCTATAGCAGGGAAGAAGAGAGTTTACTTCTAGCCACCAGAAAAAACAACCAAGATGGGAGGGCAGGGAAAGAGAGGAACTGATGTGATTTCCACATATTGAACTGTAGGACATTAATGACTCTATGGCCATGATGGTGAACCTATGGCACGCGTGCCCAAAGTGGCATGTGAAGCCATGTCATCCAGCACGTGCAGCCTTCTCTGTTTGTCTTTCGGGTTTCTGATGCATATGTGTGAGTGACAATCAGATGTCCTTTGTGTGCATGGCAGTGCCGAAAACTGTCGTGCACATGCATGCTGGCTAGCTGATGGTCAGGTGCACATGCGTGCCAGAACTTGAAAGTTTAGCTTTTCTGGAGCGTGTTCCCGACACCCAGTGCTGAAAAAATTTGCCATCACTGTTCTATGGTGACCATACCATTTGTTAAATATAAGCATATAGTAACAATATAAAAGGCTAGATTCACACATCGTTCCTGTCTTCATTGTTTCTCTTGAATGTGGGATGTAGATTACTTAGGACAAGCTCCTGGTTGCTTTGTAGCCCATTCAGGCTATTTCACCTCCCATCTGAAGCAGATGCCCTGACTCAGTCCTTCAACCCCTGACCAGCCACAAACTTTAGTAGCCTTGCAGAGGAAATTATTAGAGTGACTCCACATTCTCAGGTGGCCTACATCAACCCTAGCATGTCTCAATACCAAACCTGCAGAATCACCATCAGAAACAATGGAAGCATTCCAACTGACACTGTGGCACCTTTTAATACAATAGCCAATATTAGAGAAGATAATGTTTTTTCTCTTTTCCTGAGGGTGGCGGATTTTTAAAAAAGAAAGGGAAAGGTGTTCTGTTTTGTTTTATATGAAGAGATAAAGAAAAAGAGATAAACTGTGCCTTGGATAAGTATTCAACCCCAGGAAATTCAGAATGCCATTAACAGCTGTTGCTGTGTTAGCTCAATCAGTTGGTGCCATGGCCTACTACTCTAGACTATACTCTACGCTACATGTCAAAACCTAGTGGGGGAACAACCTAGTGGGGGAAACTTTGTTAGACTAGCATACAGGTACAGTATTTGGTTTAAGAAGAATCTGCAGACAATAAAAAGGAAAAAAATATAAACACCACCATATTCTACTGTACTTTCAATGCTTTGCTGGACAGCTCCCTGATTTGAAACATTCAGAGAAGGTGAAAATGGGCAACAGAGTACTTAGTATCAAACAAGAAAGTAGCTTGTGTGTCATAAGAAATAAATTATAGCCCTCTCATTTGGGGGGCCAGAGACAGAACAGACAAGTTCCTATCTGCTTCTGTTTCTGTTTCCTCAGCATTTACTTGGGGTGAGAGTAATTAGGCTGTCTCTTTGCATGAGATCTGATTGAAATGAAAGCATACCAACCCACTGACCCAAACAGCACAGACACTCTTAAATTTTTTTTACATCTTTTTAGCTATAAGAAGGAGAATATGTTTCCTTCTTTAATTTTTAAAACAATGGCCTGCCTAGTAGATATTTGTAAAAAATTTGGATAAAACAGCAGATACAATTTGTCATGGAAAAAAGTTAACTCAGTAACTTGATGTTCCCAGCATATATACATATGCTATTTTATTTACATATTGTAGCTTTATTAACCTGATTTATAGTTGCTGGATATGTGTGCTTCTCAGAAATGATTAGTGATTGGAGCAGCATATAAGCCCATAAAATAAAATAAAAGGATGAAATAAATTTACTTGCTGCTTTTATTAACTTCAGTTCAAAAATATTTTGGATTGGTATGTTCTGTGTTTTTCTCCAGTTCTGTACTGCTTTATATTATAGGAGGTTTTAATTCTCTCTCTCTCTCTCTCTCTCTCTCTCTCTCTCTCTCTCTCTCTCCCTCTCCCTCTCTCCCTCTCTCCCTCTCTCCCTCTCTCCCTCTCTCCCTCCCTCCATCTCTCTCCCCAATAAGATGAACATAAGAATGAATGAATAGGAACTGGCAATTATTCTACCATCCTCTTTTTGAAGCATCAAGTTGAGTACTACTGGAAATGGAATAATGGACAATGTGAAGCCTTCATCTGATAATTCCTTCCCTTTCAGGTTTAGTTAATCAGTGTATTGATGCAATGTTACCTTGCATAAGATCAGTGCAATATAGTATAATAAAGATTTAATATTTTTTTAAAGAAGTGTTAAAATACCAAGTTGTTCTTACTTTCAACAGTTACTACAAAGCTATGTAAAATATCTATAGCTTTCATGTACAGATAGTTATCACTGAGAAGTGGTATTTTTTTGCCCAATTTCTGCACTAACCTACCACTGGGAAAGGAACAAAGGAAATATTTAGCATATTGTAAGTTCTTTTGCAAGTCCAAGTGGTCAGAGTTCAGATTACAGGTTTAAAACCAACATTTGAGAGCAATTTTGGCTGTGCTTTAAGAAGTCATCTAAGGAGGCTGCTCCTCTTTGTTTCATCTAATGTTATAATAAATATATGCAGAGTTGTAACAAACAAGCATTCATGCACATTGACCCATTCAGGTATGCTGGAAGAAACAAATAGGTCACAATACTACCATAACATACTATCTTCTATCTAGAACAAAAAAAGACTAAGATACTGTATTATATAAGAAGATTCTTCCTGAAGGAGCAGAAGTGAGTCACCACTGAGGTTAGAGAAAGTTACACGTAAGAGGCCATGAGGGAACCAAGTACAGCCACCATCACAAATCACAGATCATCAGAGAACATCAACAATATTATAGGGTTAGTTTGAATGAATCAGTTGGATTTAGATGGAATGTACATTTTTGCTTATAACTGTTGTCTTGTACTATCTTCATAAGGACAAGTGTAGTTCTCTTGTATCAAATTATTACTATACAAATAACTTGTGGTTGAATTTAATTTCTTGACATCTGAAAGGGCCAGTGTGTATGTATTGCCTCACACAACATACAAGACTGAACTTGTGGGGACAGGAATACAAACCAACATGGTTTAGGTTCTGAAGACAGAGTGCAAGAAGAAAGACTGTGTAGATCACTGAAGGGTGCTTTGCTTTATGAAGACTATAAGTCAAAATATCTCTTCAAAGTGAAACAATGTCTTGGTTGTCTTGGTTGAGACAGAACAGCCACTTTGATTGCTCAGTACAGGTAGTCCTTGACTTACAACCATTCATTTAGTGACTAACATTGCAGCATCCCCACAGTCACATTATTAAAATTTGGGCCCCTGGCAGCCAGAATACAACATCTTGGGGTTATGATAGGCCATTTGTGACCTTTCCAGTAATTGGAGTCGGGGGGAGCCAGATTCATTTAACAACTGTATGATTCACTTAACAACTGCAATGATTCTCTGAACTATGGCAAAAAATCAGTAAAATCAGGTGAATCTCGCTTAACCATCTCCTTCCTTAGCAATAGAAATTCTGGTCCCAATTGTAGTGGTAAATCAAGACTATCTGCAATTGTGGCTTCATAAGCTATTATTATTGTATGAGCCCTGGTGGGGCAGTGGTTAGCGTGCAGTAGTGCAGACTACTTCTGCTGACTGCCAGCTGACTGCAATTTGGCAGTTCAAATCTCACCAGGCTCAGTGTTGACTCAGCCTTCCATCCTTCCAAGATGGGTAAAATGAGGATCCAAATTGTTGGGGGCAATATGCTGATTCTGTAAAATACTTAGAGGGAGCTGTAAAGCACTGTAAAGTGGTATATAAATCTAAGTGCTATTATCAAAGTGGTGCACCTCATCCAGGATAAGTCCAGCCTCAATTCTCCATTAAAGAAAAGCAACACTTCTCACTGAAGACATAACAGGTGATTTGCATTCCCCTTTCATCTAGCCAACAATGGCTAGTACAATAAATCTTGGTTAAAACAACCATGATTGAATGTGCTATGAACCCAGGCCTGAATAGAAACACCTTTGCAACAGATGCTAAGTTAGTTTACTCTGATTCACCTAAACATCATACAATTGGGCAATGGCTCTTCTGTCCCATGTTTCAGTTATGACTGCAAATCCTGGAAACAGTATTTTCTGAAGTTTGTATCTTAAAATCACCTAACTAAGAGAAAATGGTATGATCTAAAAGTCTGATCATTTAAGACTGGAAGAAATATGTATATTTGTATATGGAGATGTATATATCTTTCCTCTAACAGTGCAATACACAATAAAACACATTCTTTAACACAGTATCTCACCCCTGAATAATGCTTAACATTCTATTGGCAGAATTCATTTGCACCTGGCCTATTCAAAAACTACTGATCTTCTGCTCATTAAAGAAATTTAATAAGCACATTTCACAGGTGAAATAGCTCAGAATTAGATGCAAAGTAAAGGTTAATGCTTTACCTTTTTTTAAAAGTTGGCCTGGGTTGTTTATTTTGTTGGTTGGTTGTATGCCAATGATATTCCTCTACCCACCTTTTTTAAAGGTTATTAAAAGCCACATTGTAAACACACTTGTATTAATATAAAGTTTTCTGAAGACAAAATGAGGTATGACTTCTTCTGAATCTTAGCCTTTGGAGGCCAAGAACATGCCAAATCACAGTAGGTAGCATCAGGACAAAAAAATTAAATTTGATGAAGTTTAATTTTCAATTAGATTCAGTTATTGACAGATTACAATTTTGGAACTCCTTTTGGAAATTTGTTATAATCAAGGGCTTCTGGACCCCCTAAACTCTTGAAACTGTGTGTGCCTGTTTGCAGATGTTTGGAAGGATGAGGTCCTTGGTGCTCTCTGAGCTTGGTTGTTTTCTAATCTGAACTAGGTTACATCATCTCACAATAGAATCCCTTATGCCACAAGACTTGAAATTCTGGGCTTGGACAATCTGGAACTGTGCTGCCTGTGGTCCGATCTAACCATAATACAAATTGTCTGCTACAATGTCTCACCTGTCAATGACTTCTTTAGCTTCAACCACAATAATACACAGGCCAACAATCGATACAAACGCAAGGTAAACTGTTCCAAACTCGATTGTAGAAAATACAACTTCAGCAACAGAGTGGTCAACGCCTGGAATGTTCTACCCGACTCCATTATTACAGCCTCAAATCCACATAGCTTCAACCTCAAACTGTCTACCGTGGACATCACCCCATTCCTAAGAAGTCCGTAAAGGGGGTGTGCATAAGTGTACCAACGTGCTTATTGTCCCTGTCTTACTGTCCCCATTTATCTGTACTTACTTCGTTTATGTTTATGTTTATACCTATATCTGCTATCTTGTACATGTTTGACAAACAAAATAAATAAAAAATAAAAATAAATCTCTAGCATTGATTATGTTTCTTAGTTTGGATAATAAAATGGCTGCAAGAAAACAACCAAGCTCATAGACCACCAAGGACCCTTCATTTCAACCCTAAGCTACAAATTTTCTCCTTTATTGTATGGAAGTGTACCAGACAAAACCCAGCCAGGATGACAGGACTTCTGCTTTTGGATTTCGAGGTAACCATTTGTCACAGTAGAAATCAAGTGGGCCTCAACCAAGTGGGCCTCATCCTCCTGGAAGAGAAAACAAAGAACTATTGCTTCAGTATTAACACTAATATCAAGAACTATTTAAGGCATATCTTTTGAATACAAACTATGTTAGCTATTTTTCCCCCTTAATACCAGCCATTCCAAACAATTTGGACAAGTGTACTTTTTGAAAGATTTGTCCCATAACTGCTCAAGGCACAACTTTGAGCTTCACAAACTCAAAACCTCCTTATTGAACTGAACTATTTCATACTTCTTTAAATCAAGCTAATAATTTCTTTTCATTTGTTCTTCAGTGAACATTTGTTTTCATTTTTATTGCTAAACTCTTTTACATGCTTCTATTTTATAAATATATTTTTGTCTGTGTTTTAGCAGAATATAAATGTACTGGGGTGTGTGGGGCTTTAGGTTTGTTTGTTTGTTTGTTTTTGGATACAGGAAGCTGTGCTGAAAGATTAAAAAATAAATAAAATCCACATGTGCTTACGTGAACATTGTTTGCAGAACTGGATCATGACAAACATCCAAGCTGCTTAGGTTCAGGATTTTGCAAAAACCTTAGATATTTAAATCTGCTCCAGAAGACAAAATGCTGCCTGGAAGAATTTTAGCAACCCCTTTTCCTGCTTATATGAATTCTTTAATGTTGACCAAGTTATCCCTTGAATGCGGGACATGGCCTGCTTATTGGGGCCTTGACCTCAATCTGACTTGAACACTGCTATGGCTTGACACCTTGTAACTCCGACCAAAGGCTAAGACCCAGTTTATGGTTTTTGTAACCAAATATGATAAGCAAGCGGGCTTGATTTTGTTCTGTTAGGGAACAAAAATGTCCTTCCGTGTTCTCCAGCATCTGCTTTTCAGAATTGTGCTGCCTTTGATATTGAAGGAGAGCACTTGTGACTTAAAACCTCTGTGGATTTGCTGATTACCCTTTTAAAGTTCAACTGATAGCCATCAACATGTTAGGTGATAGCAAAGCCTATTATTTAATTACAGGTCCTTCTCATTTAGTGACCAGAATTGGGACCAACTGTGTTGTTAAATGAAGCAGTTTCTAAGTGAAAAATCTTATCATCCCCCGCTCCCCCAACCAAGCATATAATTTTACTTCAGCTTTCCTTTGCTTTACAGGGTCAAAAAAAAAAAAAAAAAGAGAAGAAGATCATAACCAATGGTGACTCCAAATGTCAGGGAAGGAACTTAAGGAAACCGTATAAAAGGGCAACCTTTTCTGCATTCCCCTGCTATTTGGAATGCTCACCCTGGGACTGGGATAATTAGAAGAGAATTAATATTTGTATTTACATTCACTGGAGAGAAGGGTTTACAAGGGAATAAGCAGGCACACAATGGAGAATACACTAGAACAGTGATGGCTAACTTTTTTGCCATCATGTGCCAAAAGAGGGGGTAATGGGGGGGATTGCACATGTGCATGCCCACGCCCATAATTCAATGCATCCCATCCCCCCACATATACGCGCATGACCCTCCCCGCTCCCCCTTCCGCTTTTGGCATGCAATGGCCTGGTGGGCAGGGTAGGCCTATTTTTTTTGCCCTCCCCAGGCTCCAGAGCCTTTCTAGAAGCCTGGGGAGGGTGAAAAAAGCATTCCCCATTCCCCCGGGGCCCTCCGGAGGCCCAGAAACAGCCCGTTTCCTGACTTCCGGTGGGTCCGCAAGGCCCGAAAATCAGTTGGCCAGCGCATACATACGTGCTGGACTGAGGTAGGGCAATGCTCGCGTGCCCACAGATATGGCTCCGTGTGCCACCTGTGGCACCCGTGCCATAGGTTCGCCATCACGGCACTAGAACCTAGCTGTTCCAGACTCTGAACCGGCAGAGCTGCTTAGAAAACAAACAAAAGCCTTTAGTGTGAAACTGATTAAGATCAGTAACTGATCTCGTTAGTGTCAGGCAGCAGCATGAGCTGGTGGGAGGGCTCTAATCAACAAAGTTCAGCTTGTTAATTTGCTGTTAGTACTTTTTAGGGATGCACCACAGAGAAAAGCAGCTCAAATGAGAGCTTATTTAGGCAATTTTTCCATTCTGTGAGAGGGAAAAATAGGTCAGGCACAGTTCAGTGCATACTAAACGACTGTGAAGGTGAACATGTGACTGAAGGAGAGATGTTGCAAAGGTTGCAAAAGGCAGCATCTGTCACAAAGTCACTTTTTCATCACACGTGTGTGTGTGTGTGTGTGTGTGTGTGAGAGAGAGAGAGAGAGAGAGAGAGAGAGAGAGAGAGAGAGAGAGAGAGAGAGAGCGGATCTTCTGAAAATACCTTTTTGAACATAAGGGCATTGTACTTTCAAAACCTTTTAAAAACTGTTTTGATTTAAATCTGATACAGAAGATTGTATGTTTGAAAAACAGTACAGGCAGTCCTCGGGTTAAGAATGTTCAACTTAAGGACAGCCCCTATTTACAAACAGGCTGCCTATTATTAAAAATGGTGGACAGTATTATGCTTCCCCGAACTGGTGAACCACTGAAGCCATGCAGTGTTTTTTTTTATGAACTGCTAAAGCCCCATGTTTTTAATATATAGCCTGTTTTCAGTGGTTCATGAAAACATTGCACAGCTTCAAATATTCCATCAGCTCAAGGAAGGAAAATGCCATCCACCATTTTCAGCAATAGGCAGCCCTTTCGTAAGTATGAGTTCCAAGTTCAAATACAAATTTGAACTAAAGACAGAGTTGGAAACAGAACTGGTTGTTAATTGAGGCTCTGCCCGTAGTAGCCATGAGGAAATTAGTACATTTATTTTGGTTAATCAGTTTAGCCAGATGTAGATGATAAATAGGACCAATTAGCTCACAAAGTCACATTACTGCAAATTCCATATTAGGACTGCATTACAAATGAGACCAGGACCTGAATCAGCTGAATTTTGGTAGTGCAGGGATGAATAAGATGCTGAACTTTGATTCTGTGGGGCTCCAACAGGATATGTGGCCCATGGGATGCCTTCGAGCATTCTGTGGTCATTGTGAAGAAATCTTATCAGCTGATGAGGACCAACATTTACTACATGTTAGAAGACTGGTAGAAATTTTTTTAAAAATATTAAGTCGGAATTCCACCTTGGATATCATCCACTTCTTTAAAGAGTAAATTTCAAATGATGTGGGAATTTTCTCCATCACTATTGATAATATTGACAATTTCTAAAGCACAACCAACATCTTTTTGACTTAGATGAAGAAAAGGTGAATTTACCACATCAGTGCTGCAGTGGTTTAGTGATGTTCCTGAGTCAGTGAGAACATTTAACTAATGAGTCTGGCTACCTTTTTGGAGTTAGTGCAGTTCAGGCTGCATTACAAAAATACTTTTAAAAAAAAGATTGGAATCAGATTTGACAGGTAAGAGCTGAATTCTAAATTAACAGGTGTCTTTCCATTTTTATTTGATTTAAAATAGCACTCTTTGTTGGAAAATGCAAGTCTGCATCCTATTTAAAATGGCATTCCTGACAGAAAATATCCTTCTCATAACTCTTTTGGGGGAAAAGCTCACTTTTAAAAGATACCTGAGACTTGTCCTTTCAAAAAACAAAATGATTTTGTTTCCACACTCCTTTGTAATAATTTTTTTTTCTCTATTAATTGTTTGGTTGCAATCTTATGCGCACATACCTAGCAATAACCTCCACTCAGCTCACAGAATTACAGTTGTATCTTAATTCTATTCAGGAATACAGCCTCAGGCTGTCATCCTTTGTACACACACAAGATAATATGTGTAGCAGATTGATTAGGCTTTAGAGATAAGTGCATATGTGCCTTGCACACTTAACCTGTGATCTGCGCTTTTGCTGGCTTGATTCTAATGCATGTTAAGAAAATCCTGCCCAGACTTGAAATACTTTGCCAACAGTTTGCAAGATATTCAGTGAAAATTATAGGCTACCACATCCTCCCTTTGGACAGTTCTTCACTTCAGTGAGTGAATGAGACACTTTCACACAGACACAGTAAACAGACAGATATACATAAAGACAGATATGCCAAAATGCCATAAAACAGATGCAACCAACTTTTTTAAAAAAAATCATTTTCTGCTGGGCTATTTGTTTGTTTTTAGTAAGTCTACTGGTACTCCCTCACAAGACTGAGAAACGATGAAAGAGTGAATTCATGGTCGTAATAAAAAGCAAACAAACAACCCAGCAGGAAGCAGGTAACTCAGGAAAGTTGTATGTATGTTCATTTGTTCCTGCCACTTCTGACCCAGAGACAATAAACAAGTAAGGGCAATTCAGGTAGTTCTCTACTTACAAAAGTTCATTTAGTGACCCTTCAAAGTTACAACGGTACTGAAAAAAGTGACTTACAACCATTTTTCACACTTATGACCATTGCAGCATCCCCATGGTCATGTGATTTACATTCGGATGCTTGATAACTGTCTCACGTTTATGACGGTTACAGTGTCACAGAGTAATGTGATCTCCTTCTGCAACCTCCTGATGAGCAATATCAATGGGAAAGCCAGATTCATTTAACAACCGTATTACTAATTTAACAGCTGCAGTGATTCACTTAACAAATGTGGCAACAAAAGTCATGAAATGGGGCAAAACTCACTTAACAAATTTCTCACTTAACAACATAAATTTTGGGCTCAATTATGGTCTTAAGTTAAGGACTACCAGTATTTCAACTATTTTGCTAGTAATTTAAACCTGCTCTAATAAGATCTACAGCAGATGTGTTTGAGGAAAAGCAGGAATAAATGTGGTGATGGGACATTCTGGCTGCTAAGCAGTAGCCAGTCAAAATGGAAGGGATGACAGGGATGTCAAAGACAAGGCTTGTGGGACGGATCCAGCCCACCATGTGGTCTGATCCAGCTGGTGGGCTGTCCTGGAAAATATAACGGGCTGTCTTGCATCACTTCAGCTCGGTCTATCCAATGTGGCTTCAGCCCCAGTGGTGTATTAACCATTAAGCAGACTAAGCATGTGCTCAGGGCATCAGGCCCAAAGGGGGCACCACAGACTTGAGGAAAAAGAAAAAACAATGACGATTTGAACAGTATGTACAAAGGAGGGAGGCGCCAAGCTTTGTCGGTGCTTAGGGCACCAGTAAGCCTTAATCCGCCACTGTTCAGCCCAGTCCACCCAATATGATCTACCCAATGTGAAGAGAAAACATCAGGCCAACATGGCTTTGGCCCAGTCTACCCAAAGCGAAGAGGAAACATTGGGCCAGAGTGGCTTCAGCCTGTCTACCCAATGCGGCTTCAGCCTAGTCTACCTAATGTGAAGAGGACACATCGGGCCAGCGTGGCTTTGGCCTGGTCTAACCAATGTGAAGAGGAAACATGCCAGCAGTTTGGGAAGTGGCGCAAGTTGGCCATGTCCACTGAGTCAGCCACGCTCATCCAGTTGGCCACACCCAGTGAATGGCATCCAGCTGGCCACATGCCTACCCAGTCGGCCACACCAACCCAGTCAGCCACACACAGACCCCGAGGTCAACCATAGCCCTGTTGTGGCCTTAATGAAATTGAGTTTGACGCCCCTATGAGAAAATAGAGCACAGCATTCCAACTGGAAAGCAGAGTTTGAGCTGCCACAAACAGAAAAATACTTTTTTGAAATTAGAGCATGAAACTTGCTCAAGTGTCCATTCATGCTGGATAGGACTGAGGACAGGACAGCAGCATCCATTCAGTCCTCCAACAGTTGTCGGCCTGTTCCTATTTTCCCCCCAGTGTATGGCATACATAGCCAGGGAAGTCTACAATGCTTTTTACCATAGAGTAGTTCTGGCAGCCTAAGATTGCTAATTCATTTTATTCATGCATGCACACTAATTCACCATAGGGGGTGAATTAATTTTGCACCAGCTGGCTAGCAGTGTTCGGGGGATGTTTGGTCTTCTAGACTTTCTTCCACTGACCTTGCTTTGCATCTGGGCAGGTCTGGCACCAGCTCCCTCTTCTGCACAGAACTTTGCTAGTTTTTCCCACTGGAGTGGTACCTTGCTATCTATTTTTGAACTGCTTTAGAGAGCTAGGAGTGGCCTGTACTGATAACAGGCAAACCGGAAGTATGGATAATGAAATGAGATTGCAGCCCAAATAAGTTTTTTTCCCATTTCTTTTATAAGTTACTTACCTATGTTTTGAGATTCAGTTATGTTTTCCAGGAAACCAAAAAAAAGTTATTTATTGGCTTCACAAACCTCCGGATAATTAGTATGTAAGTTACAATGGATAATTTGCTTTTGAAGAGTCATGGTGATATACATAATAAAAATGCAAAATACAAGTTATGTGTGAATAAAACATACCTTATATCTCCAGCACATTGCAACCTGAAATAATGATGCAGTAATGATATAAGATTGCCTGCCTCAAGTGTAGCTTTCCCAGGCAAAATGTTTTTACAACCTCTGATTTCAGGTTGTAAACTACCGATTACAAACATATTTAGAAGGCTCAGTGAAAGGCAGGAATGCCCAAGATGTGAAACATATGATCAAATAACAGTAGCGGAAGACTTTCCATCTGATTGCATGGTATGCATAGAGCACGTTTGCTAAAGCACAATATCCAGTTTTTAATCTTTATAGATCTGCCTTCATTCCATATAATATGTAGCTGTAGGCTACTTGGATGTGAACAGAATTAAGTAAACAAAAGTAAAAAGTAAAAAGGATACATGGACACATAGTCAATTCATGGAGACATACACAAACATCTACTACATTTCAATAACAAGAAGCAGCCACCCCCCCAAAAAACCCCCCAGATTTTGAATTTCACCAAATTTAGTGTAGACTGGTTTTTATTTTTGCTAATGTTATTATTTTTGGAATTTCATGAATAGGGAAATATCCTACTTTTTGGTTCCCACTTTCTGGAATATGTTTTTCTTCTTTTTACATTTCATCCTTATTCTCTGAAGAGGACGTAATTTTATTAGACCTGAAAATATTCATTCCTTCATTCATTCCTTCCTTCCTTCCTTCCTTCATTCATTCATTCATTCATTCATTCATTCATTCATTCAACTTTATGTTGAAGTTGCCCAACTCTTCAAAATAATTTTATTTATGTTAGTTATCTGACTATGGGAAGAGAAATTGCACACAGAGATATTTGAATCCATTGGTCAAAACACACTTTCTTATTGATCCCAAGCCAGCCATAATAAACCTGGTTTGTCAATAACTTAATGGATTGTGTGAACCCAACCATCATTGGCAGCTCTCATGTTCAATTTTAAAATTATTTTGTTTAAGTGCTTTAAAATCTGTAAAGTACCATTGAATCCAGAGTAAATATGTTTTGAATAGCGCCATGAGAAACTGACCGATTCACAAAACCATTGAAGCATGCCAGAAATTGGGCTGAAGTCATCTATGTTTGCTATTTTTCCATGGCAAATTGGTTAACAGGAATGTGAAACAAGTCCATTCCTCTTCTATAGAGACCCATTTCCATCCACTCAAAAAATGATATGTGCATGGAGAAATGGCCACTCGGATCTCTAAAAATTATTACCATTTTATGAAATGTCCTTAATCCTTCATATTTTGGAAATAAACAGTTGAATGCAAGTGTGGCAGTTTCACAGAATTCATATGAAACACATCTTTCTGCTCTACAATTGCAATGTATTTTGATTAATGATTATTAATAAAAATCAATTAATTTTGTAGCTGAAATGTTTAGAAATAAAAAATCCTGATATCTTTCCATTGATGCTTTAGAATAAAGCCATTTTTTTAAAAAAACCAAACCAATTGGCCTGTAACTTCAAATAAGAGAGAGAAAATTATTTTGACTCCCCAAATACTAGCATAGCCCTTCTTTCGCTGTGTTGATAATTTAGAATAGAATAGAATAACAGAGTTGGAAGGGACCTTGGAGGTCTTCTAGTCCAACCCCCTGCCCAGGCAGGAAACCCTACACCACTTCAGACAAATGGCTATCCAACATCTTAAAAATTTCCAGAGTTGGAGCATTCAAAACTTCTGCAGACAAGTTGTTCCACTTATTAATAGTTCTAACTGTCAGGAAATTTCTCCTTAGTTCTAAATTACTTCTCTCCTTGATTAGTTTCCACCCATTGCTTCTTGTTCTACTCTCAAGTGCTTTGAAGAATAGTTTGACTCCCTCTTTTTTGTGGCAACCCCTGCTTACAATTTAAATCGTAAGCAGCAGTAACAAAGTGAGCTTCTACATGCTGTCTATTGGTCACAAGCAAAAAACAAAAACAAAAGACAAACAAACCTTGAGAGTTTTGAAAACCCCTCTTTTGAACCCTCCACTAGATACTACAAAATCATTGGTGCAAAAGCCATACAAGAAACCTTGATATAGTGAGATAATTTCTGATCTCACTGCCACGCTGTAAAAGTATTTAATCAAAAAGATATCACATTATATAGTCAGGGGATCTCTTTGGCTCTGAACCACCTGTTGACTATAAATGATACGATAACAAATATTTTATCCAATTCCAATTTATCCCCAGTACTCTAAGTCATGGAAAAAAAGAACAATTTATTTGAAACTCCCCCCCCCCCCCGCCACCCCCAATGTTTAGTCAATTGATGATTTGGGGCTATTACCTATCCCTGGTTAAGTATCTCTAATAACAGACCACATGCTCCACTGAACCTGATAAAAGATCTCCTTTAGGACAATTACTTATACATTATTTTTTTTAAAAAAATCATTGATTAAAATAATAGTTGCATATTTTAAGTTATAGCGATGTAATTTTAGAAATGCCTAATTAAAATGAAAATTGGAAAGATTTCATCATATCAGAAGAGAATGTAATCAGAAGTGTTCTTTGTTTGTTCAGCTATCTATTTGCTGTTGTGGGACCACTTCAAAGCCCATCTTTAAATAAATTGGATTTGGACGCTATAGATCTTCCAATAAAGACTGTCTTCTGTAAAGTAAAGCAGATGACCACCTTAGTTACATGTTTTTAGCGTGCCTTAGATTACAAAAAACTTAAGATGATCTTGTTGATCCTGCCATGTTGGCAGGAAATTCTGAGAGCTGAAGTCCAACAGATTTGTATAGCATATAATTGAAGAAGAGTACAATAAGGCAAAAATGTACTATTATTATGGTTGGTCACATAGCCAGATGTTTGGACTAGATTTCACATGTTTATGCCATAATCTTTCAACTTCATTTTTCGAATCCTGGTACTTTCTGATCTTCTCCAATTCTTCATCTTTTATTCTACTGTGTATTGCCACATCAATTATTCACACTTTCTTCTTTTCAACCACAGTTATATCTGGTTATTCTGAACCAAGACTTTGTCACTTTATATTTAAAAATCCTATAATATTTTAATCTGCTCATTTTTTACTACTTTTTCAACTACGTATTCCCACCAATTTTGTTGTTAGTGACACATGATAATTTTTACAGATGTTCCAGTGAATCATTTTGGCAACTGTGTTATGTGATTATTTATAATCAGTTTGTGTGATCTATGAACTGAAATACATGATATACTACTGCATCTTCTGCTTCTTTGAGTAATCTTCACTTTGAATCATTTGATGATTTTTTAAATTCTGTCCTTCACTGCATTAGTTTGAATAGCTTGCTCTTAAGTAAGCAAAAGCAAGCCTTCAGTTTCTTTTTTTTTTTAATGTTTCAATGTAAGGAATCTATCTGAAAATCTTAAGGTACTGTACTTATTTTATCCCTTACTTTCCTGATAATTCCAAAAAATACAAGCGGAGAGGTGAGAAGAGGTAAGGCTAGATAATAAGAGGTAAGGACAGCCTCATAATGCAGCTAAAAATAAGTTACATAAAGACAAGTACATAGTTATGTGTTGGAGTTTGCCCTCAAATGCCATTATGCTATTATTGTTTTATTGTTATTATTATTTTTTATTTTTCATTTTCTAGGTATTTAATATTGTGTTCCTCATCCATCACAAATGCAAGATGGACAGCTACATGAATTGATGAAGCAAATAAATAAACTTAAAATACTGTATTATATTTGAATAACAAGTTAATATGGCAGTTCTTAGACAGCCAGAAGACTAATCCTCAAAGAGCCTTTGTGATGTTACTTTATGTTTTGCTTGTATAAAGAGACAGAAGCTTTCCTGACACTCAGGTCAGCTTCCAGAAACACATCACCAAACAAAGTGCTTATAAAATCTGAAGCATTTCTTTTGAGAGTGGGAGAGTGGGAAAGCATTGAATTGAATTGAATTGAATTGAATCACTTTAATTTAGCGACTGCAGTGGTTAACTCTCTCCTGCCCTCTTGCCCTGTCTATTATGGCAAGTGACACTTGGAGACAAAATGGATGAATTGTATATAAAAAACCAAGACCACAGAACCTGCCCTGTGGTCCATTTTTCACTAAGTTTCTTAAAGCTTGGAAACAAGTCCTGTAGAATGATGTGAGCTAAAATCAGGATTCACAACTCCTGAAATGCCAGATGGTAGGAAGTGTAAGAATATTCTGATCTGAAGGAGGAAAGAAAGAGAGAGACATTAAATAGGGAGCCTCTGCCTTCCCCCAAAAATGCTTCAGCGCTCTTTCGTGTATGTTGCATGGTTTAACATACAGGAAATATGATGCCCCTGTGGAGCTGAATAAAGGAAAGGTGATTGATTGGATTGTACAGCGTATGTATTAAGGACTATTAATTGCTATACAGGTAAGGAGCAAAGTGAAACAAATAGAAAATGGCACTCTTCAATAACCATATGAAAATTTGCTTTTGAGGACAGTACTGAAAGCAGAATTTAAACCAACATGAAGTTTCCTTTGAAGGCCATGCTATTTTTGCCATTGCGTTTGAACAAACATTCTGATTTGTTTAGGAAACTTATTTTCATGGGAAGACTAGTTGAATGGGCAAAATCTTTCCATGAGTAGTACAAGTTTTGATCAAGTTTTGATTATTTTGGGATCTTCAAATCTTTCTCCTTTGAGGGACGAGGGGACTCAGAGGGGAGGAGGGGGATTCTTTTTGATGATGATATTTCACATACTGTGTAAATCGCCAGAGCATTTTTAGACTTTGCATCCTCCCTTAGTGCAGGGATCCACATACAGTATGTGCACATTCATTCAAAAGAAAAAAAAATAAGGTGGTGGTGTCCATGACCATGTGATTGAAGCATTTTTTTAACTTGTGATAACATAAAAAGAGTAGAACTTCAGTCATGAAGTAGGTCTACCATTTTAACGTTTTTTGACCCTCTCCCTTCCTGCAAACAACTCTGACCCTAGTCAAAATTCATAAGAACCAGAGATGGTAGTACTATTTCAATATTTGATATTGAAAAATTGCATAACTGCCTCTTCTATTCTACTTAAGCCAACAATAATAAGTGAAATTGCACTAGACAGTGTCTAAAAATAAGTCCATCTTTTTCTGCACCACAAAGACCAGTGCTAGAGACAGTCTGAAATCATGTTCTCTGAAGTTCAGAGGGATCCTTATATTTCTAAAAGGGAAAGTATAGACTTTCTGTTGAATAAACTACCATCCTTACAAACAACCATTTTTTGATATCTAAAACTACATACTCCAAACTTTCATATGGTAAATTCTAAGCACAAGCAATGTAATATTAGCACAATTTGAGTGGATTAAGCTATGAATTCTTACATTATCTCTTCATCGTTGTATGTAGTTCCCCAAAGCTTGTTTAGTTTGGAATTCTAGAGAAGCTGTAATTTTCAGGTCCTCTGCTCAAAATATTGACATAAGTTTGAAGACGAACTTGCATTTGTACATTTAATTTATTTAGATTGGCCTAACAGTCAAGAGCAAAAGAATAAGATCTAAAATAATACCCCAGCTGACTTAACATGGATTGTTTAGGGTTGGAGAAATAAATTCAAAATGATCCATTTGAAAGTCAGAAGATACGTAAACCTTTTGCAGCTGATGGCTTTTTCTACATGCCATTTTTTTCCCTTCAGCTTTTTGCTGCTTAAAGGAACTTTTGCATAGCTGGTTACAGGAAGCTAAAACCCATGAACAGGAATCAGATATGTCTACAGTAGTTTAAAAGAAGGACTAGGGGTGACATGATAGCAGTGTTCCTATCTAAGGGGTTGCCCAAAGAAGAAGGAGTCACCTATTCTCCAAAGTACCTGAAGGCAAAACAAGAAGCAATGGATGGAAAGTAATCAAGAAAACCAAACCAGAAATAAGGATAAATTTATTGATAGTGAGAACAATTGCTCACAGATACTCATGCATTTGTTACCTCACAAATGGACTTTTGCAACATGCTCTATGAGGGACTGCTTTTGAAGACCATGCAGAAGCTACAAATGATCCAAAATGCATCAGTACAGGTAGTTATGGATGCTTAAGACCCAGCTCTTTTCCAGGCTAACTACAGTCCCCATTTTAGGCAGCATAATGTAATGTATTGATTTTAATGATATAGGAGTCCTCAATTTACAATCTTTTGTTCAGCAACCATTCAAAGTCGTGGTGGTGCTGAACAGAGGAATTGACGATAACAATAGGTTTTCCATGGAAACCTACCATATACATTATTTTAATAACCCAGAATGATATACTGTAAGAGGTGATGCAGCTTGAAAATGAAAAGTATGCCACTGAAATCCATTGGAGCTGGGCAACTATAATAAACTTAAATAATAAATAAATAAATAATCAACAAACAAATAAATAGCAAGCTTAGACCCACACTCTGACTTAGCCTGCATATGTTCCTATAACAAGTCAGAATGACATTACGTTAAGAATATTATTACTAATTAAAGTGGCTGTTCTCACATCCTTTCTTGCCTATTTTTAATGGCCAAGGTAGGGATCCATGATACGAATCCAGCAGCCTTTAAAAGATGTTGCTGACATCATAGTCAGGAAAAACAAAAAGGAATGGAGAACTTTTTACAATAAAAGGTAAGTTGCAAGCGGTTTGAAAAATTAAGTTAGAATTAATCAAAGATCAATAGAAAGAGACTTTGCACAGCAAATCGTACACTGAGCAGTAAGCTGGGTTTAGATGTTATCAAAGAATTTTACGGTCTCAAAAGCAACACTCGCCTGCTCTCTGTCCTTTTATTTCTGTTCTTACATTAGTAATCTGTCCTCTGTAATCCTGGAATGTAATGTCCATTCAATGACAACTAAAAATATAAGAGACTAACAGTATAATCTTAGGTATGTCCCCAAAGGACTCAACTAAGTCCCAAATGAGCTCATAGGATTTATCTTCCTAGGTAAGAATGTATCAGATTACAGACTAAGACTTAGTAGCATCAAATGTGTAACCCTACACTCTCAGTTATATAAAATAATTATATGACTGAAGACAATCTAGGAAGAAATGGAATGCCATTCTTCTTTCCTCTCCCCCACCCCACCCCAATCCCATCACAACTCACTCTACTTTTAAGTTAGTTTTGTTTTCATGAGTCTGTCCCCCGCCCAACCTCTGCATTACTTTATCTATATCTTTGGTTTACCATTTTGAGTGGTATTTAATTGAGTTCATGTGCAAGTCTCTGGAGTTACCGCTTGTGGCTTCAATACAACTGCTCTTGTTTGCAAATAAAAGCAAATACAAACAGCATTTGAGCAGAAATATGTGTAAACTCAGAAAAACAAAAACAAAAAGATATGGCTGAATTTTTCCAAATTAAGTCTCACCTTTCCAATGAGTACCTTGAAATGAATCTTGCAAGACCATCAAGAGATTGTAGGAAATAGAAACCTAACACACCATGAGAAGAAAATCATGCATTTTTACATTGTATTAACGTGAACACAGAGATCAGATCCTGGACATGTTGCTGAATTCATAATGGTTCTCTCTCCCTCTCTCTCACCCTCTCTCCACACAATCAGAAGAGTTCTGTCTAGAAAACCTGTAACAGGTCATAAGCAGGGTGTGTGTGTGTGTGTGTGTGTGTATTTATTTATTTAGTCAAGCATGTATTAGATAACAGATATAGGTATAAACATGGTTATTAATACATGAAATGGATACAAATAAAAGGGAACATTAGGACAGGGACAGTAGGCATGTTAGTGCACTTATGCACGCCCCTTACAGACCTCTTAGGAATGGGGTGAGGTCAACAGTAGATAGGCTAAGGTTAAAGTTTTGGGGGTTTGGGGAAGAAACCAAAGAGTCAGGTAATGTATTCCAGGCATTGATTATTCCGTTGAATTCTTGAAGTCTTATTTCCTGCAATCAAATGTAGGTGAAACAATTTATAATTTATAATAATTTATAATAAATGTAAATAAAAAATGTAGGTGAAACAACTTATAAAGTGGCATACATCTAAATTTTTCAGGAATTCTGGTGCCACTGTCGAAACATGTTCTTGAAATCTTTGTGCTTGGGAATACTCAATGTGTCAACCAACCAAGTAGAAGGTCACCGTCAGATGGTATGAAAAAGCTATAGAAAAAGGAAACTCTCTTTTTCCAGGACATTACCCCAGCATTCTAAGTGATAAAAACAACATAAAATTTAAAAAATTGCCACTGGCATTTTGTCAGCCTACTTGTAGCTACTCTGACATATATTCTGCAGTCTGGTAACTATTAGGTGAGGCAATCAATATTTCTCTCTTCAACAGAGGAGTATAAATAATGATTTCCAATAAAAACCTATTTCAGACTGTTCTGACTAGAGAACAGAGACAAGTCATTGAGAACGGTGCACTTAAAGCCGCCTCCTTTTTAAAAGCCTGAATAATGGAAGAAGATCTAGTGATAAGATGTGGGAGAGAACGTGTGCTCATGCATGTATGCATACACGCACAGAAAGAGAGAGACACACGCATAAGGATTTGGCTCAGAGCAGTCTGATCTACTAATGGCTGTAAGCTGATATCCATAATGAAATAAAAATGTCTCATCCCAAGCACATAGCTCCACAATTATTACCAGCACTAGTCCTTCTTTACAACTTAAGAAATGTGCACTGGAACTATATTTTCCCCGTCAAAAAAAGCAGGGCCAAAGTCTGCACAAATAAAAGAAGATTCATGCTTATTTTTATGTGACGTAGTTTTGCCCTTTTAGTAACCTCTCGGTAATGATTCTGGAGGCATCGTCTGCCATTTTAAATATAATAAGTAAAGAAAGAAGAAGTGTAATGCAGAAGCTAATATAATGTTGGGAGGATAATGTTATCCTCCCAACATTATATTAAAACACATATGTAAACACAGACAGACCTGCTTGTGCATCCATCCTGGGATTCTTCACCTTGGTCTCAGAATATCTACACTGGGTACCAGAGTAATAATTGTACTGTGATTTATATGCAATCTACCCTACAAAGGGTAGATTGCAATCTACTGCTATGAAGACTTGCCACAGATAGGCCAAATAAAAGCCTAGAAATAAGGAGAAATTTCCTGACAGTTATAACAATTAATCAGTGGGATGACTTGCCTCCAGAATTTGTGGGTGCACAAGTTCTGGAGGCTTTTTAAAGAGTTTTTAAGAAGAGATTGGAGAACTGTTTGTCTGAAATGGTATAGCAGGGGTATCAAACTCAAGGCCCAGGGGCCAGATCTGTCTTGCGGGATACTTAGATCTGGCCCGTGGGGTCACCCTGGAAATAACAAAGGACCAGGCCACGGTGCCTCTGCCAGTGAAAATTAAGCTCGGGAGGGTCATGTGCCATCCTGGATAGGTGGCACAGTGGCTAAGACACTAAGCTTGTTGATCAGAAATGTTGGCAGTTTGGCGGCTCGAATCCCTAGCATAGGTCTCCTGCGTGAGCAGGGGGTTGGACTAGATGACCTCCAAGGTCCCTTCCAATTCTGCTACTGTTACCTGTTAACATCCTCCCAGACTCTTGTTTTTGCCTGCAACAGCATCCTGCAGCCCTCTACCAGCGAAAACAGAGCTTGGGGTGGCACATGCGGACTCACCAAGCTTTGTTTTCATTGGCAGAGGGCTGCAGGAGGCCATCTCAGATAAAAATGGAGCTCAGGAGCCCATTTTTGCTGGCTGAGTTCAGGTCACCATAGGCACCTGAACACAAGTGTTGTCATCTGACACAAGTGTTGTCAAGCTGGCCACTCCCATCCCGGCCCCCTGAGGTCAAACATAACCCTGATGCGTCCCTCAATGAAATCAAATTTGACACCCATGTGGTACAGGGTTTCCTGCTTGGGCAAGGGGTTTGATTAGAAGATCTCCAAGGTCCCTTCCAATTCTGCTATTCTATTCTATTCTGTTCTGTTCTGTTCTGTTCTGTTCTGTTCTGTTCTGTTCTGGTCTGGTCTGGTCTGGTCTGGTCTGGTCTGGTCTGGTCTGGTCTGGTCTGGTCCGGTCCGGTCCGGTCTGGTCCAGTCCAATGATATTGATAGCTATGAAATCTTGTAAACCATGCTTACCTTCCCTATTTTTAAAACACCCCTTAACATCCAGCATACTATCCACTTCTGCACATATATCTCAGTCCTAATATTTTATTTCATTTTACAGTACATAGATACAGCAATATACATGCCAACTACCGGTATTCTGTTTTCCATACGTGTTCCTTCAAGCTTACTTTTACTATGTCTGAATGGTACCATTTCGGCTACATAGGAATATTAGGAGAATGAATTTGCTATTTGAATTTAGCATATCTGTTAACAGTTTTCATTTTTGTGGCTTCCATTTAAGAAATAAGTGAATACTGAATTTTGTGAGCTTAATAACACACCCCATATGTTTAATATATAATCCAGTTCCCAGTTTAGTTTCATTTTATCACCCTAGTTCCAGTTTCCCATACTGCTTCAGGTGAAAGACACTATATGCCAAGTGCATTCAAACTGTATTGCCCAGGCTAAAGTGGTCATTCCTGGATCTCCACACAGTTTGCAGTTATTTAATTTCAATCAGAAGCAGCTCCCTCTGCTTCTCCCTCCATGTGTGACATCATCAATCTTTCCCTGCTCTTTTATGAACATCTCCCAATATGCAACATCTAAAAAAACTCAGTCCCCAGAGCTTTCACTGTTCAGTTATTTATAAGCATTCTTTTAATAACTTTTGTTATAAGGCATAATGGAATCTCTCTCTCTCTCTCTCTCTCTCTCTCTCCCTCCCCCCCACCCCATATAAAAGGTAGGTCTCATGTGTTCCAAACTGAAAGAGCAGAGAGATGGAACAACAGCTGGTTTCCATCAATGGACAACTTTTATGGCGGCATTCAGTCTTTTTGCCCTGTTTAAAAACCATTTCAAGTACTCCCTAATTTGGGGCCTGCCAATCTCAGTCTTACCCAATTTAAAGGCTTACAGTGAAGAAATAAAATGATAAGGGGAATTATGTATAGTCCTTGAACTCTCATTGGAAATAAATATGATAGCAACATTCAATAACAATAGATTCTGAGATTATTATCACATGATACTACTTGCCTGTGGAAAAAAGCCAAAGTATTTACAACATGTTTGGTGTGTTGTGTATCTGTATGTAAATGTATATGTGTGCATCGCCGTTGCACAGATCACATTTCTGGTGATAGGAATTGAGGGAAAATGAAGAAAATGATTTGTAACACAGATAATCTGAATAACTTTATCATTCATTCGAGCTCATCATTCATTTCTTGGCTGGGCTCAGTAACTTAACATCAGCATTTGTAGGTATCATGTGCATAATACGGTACATATCACATGATTTATAGCATTTTTATATGAAGGACTGGATTCTACAGTACATACTTCCCCTATATATTTATATGTCTCTGAAAATTGATAACTTATTTACTATTGGGCCACCTATTTTTTTCCTTGTTAAATATTGGGATGTAGCATTTTTGCTAGTTAGGCTAGTGT
This sequence comes from Masticophis lateralis, assembly GCA_030761175.1. Classification (NCBI taxonomy): domain Eukaryota; kingdom Metazoa; phylum Chordata; class Lepidosauria; order Squamata; family Colubridae; genus Masticophis; species Masticophis lateralis. The sequence continues at coordinate 92,353,596 of JAUDYJ010000001.1, forward strand.
TAAAGGATTTCTAATTTAAAATATAAACTTACTGCCTTAATATATATAAATTGTAAACCTCCCTAATTTAACAGCAGCAAGAGGACTGATATTAATCCATCTTTTACAACACTTTTTTCATGTATAATTATTTCAATTTCCTTGAACTTATAAATGTTGGTCTCTAGCAGGATAGATTCTGTTCCATGTGGAGCTGCAGCAGATTGTTAAACATATGCAATAAATAAAGTTAGAGGCCTACTTTTTCAGGAAATAATGTTTTCCTACAGACAAAATTATTAGTGTATTTCTGGTTTACTTCACTCTCAACTTGAGGGTTAGAAAGAGTTCACTAGATTTCATCTTAACTTTTAACCTTTTTACAATTTAGAATTCCACAAAACTTGAAGGAATGGAATATGTTTACTGGAGGTTTTTGCAATGTAAATTTAAGCACTGGCGAACAGCATCTATAAGAACCATTTTCACTGGTAATGAAAGTTTAATTGCTGCCATTTTCAGATTTGGCAAGTATTTTAGTAAATGTTTAGTTATTAAAAAAACAAACAACATGTCAAGCCCAGAAGAAAATAATATTTGATTTAATGTAATTAAACTGCAGAATAACTATAACTGGAATGTTAAAATCATTAATTCTATCATGATTATTATCACTGTTCACAGCTATAATATTTAATAGGTTTTTAATGTTGCTTTTATTTTTATTTTGCTTATTAATTTATTGATTTAATGGATCATATTGTTTTTCTTTTCATTTTGGATTTTTGCCTTGCTCATTTAACTTATATTGCATATTTCTAATGTAGCAGCTGGCAGTAAGAAAGATTCAGTGACATATAAATCTAATACAAAAATAAACCATTTAAAGCTGTTTTGATTCTTCTAGCTGTCTGAGTTTTGGGCCTATATTTCCTTAGTTCATAATCTGTCCAATTATTTTTTAAAAGTTGTTGGTTTTTTGAAAGGGTTTTAATATATAACCGTGCTTTAAATAATAGCACAAATGATAATAACTACAACCCCTCAATCCATTAAGAAAGTTAATATCAAAACCTTCTTTAAAAACAGTGCCCAACAAAAACAGCAGAGATAAGTAGGCAGACATAATAAACTAAAAAAATATTCAGTTAACTAATTTCCATAATATTTCTCCCTAATCACCAAGGTAGCTGAAACCAGAAATATATTATGTGATGAGGAACAAGATGCTCCAAAACGTGGGTTCACCCCTTCAGATCAGGGATGGGATCTATTTACCTTTACTACTGGTTTGCAAAGGGATCACGAGCGCCTTGTTTCTGCGCATGCTCAGATCATCGATGATGACATCTGGGGTGGTGGGTAGGGCCTCCCGCCGGTTTTACTACCGGTTCTTGCAAACTGGTCCGAACCAGGGGCACTGCTTCAGATGAAGAACTATTGAGATGCAAAGGACAAGAGAGGTAGTCCTTGTGAAATCCTTATTCCCCAGTCTTGGAACACTCAGGATAATACAATTGCATTAATTGGGCTTCTAAACAAGCAGACAGCTATTTGCTGAATAATATATTCTGAAATTTCCCAGATGTTATTGATGCAAAACTGTGCCACACTAAAGCACAGTACAAAAAGCCGCATCCAGTGAATCCCCCCCCCCCATCAATATCATTTAAAAACAGTTTTGACTAATTCTACCATCTAAAACTCTGCAAGGCAAATGGAATCCCAGAGCATCTCCAAATTGTAAAGCTGCTCCTTGACAGGCAGCATAATTCCATGCAGACATAATGACCAAAATACAAGGTAGACCTCACTTAACAACTGCCATCAAATTTTCCAGCAATCCACTCCCAGTATTTCTGAAAAATTAAAACTAAAACTAAACTAAACATAAAAACACCAAGCCAGTTTAGTGTAGTGGTAAAGGTGCTGGCCTAAAAACCAGGAGACCAAGTTCTAGTCAAACCTTTAACACCTCGTGGAGAAGAATTGCATGGGCCAACCCACTTTATGAAGTGCTTGTTTCAAAGGCTTTGCACAAGTTACCTTGTCAAGGCATGAAGGATATTGATCTTAACTTAATGGACACTCCACTTCAAAAACGTCATCAAAAAAGAACAAGGAATGTTTTTTCTGCTCCAACTCAGAAAGCTCAAACTGCCCAAGGAGCTACTGATCCACTTCTACAGAGGAATTATTGAATCTGTTATCTGCACCTCTATAATTGTCTGGTTTGGTTCTGTAACCCAACAAGACAGACACAGACTTCAGAGGATAATTGGAACTACAGAAAAAACGATTACTACCAATCTGTCTTCCTCTGAGGATCTGTATACTGCATGAGTCAAAAAGAGGACTGTGAAAATATTTATAGACCCCTCACATCCTGGACATAACCTGTTTCAACTCCTACCCTCAAAACTATAGAGCACTGCATACCAGAACAACTAGACACAAGAACAGTTTTTTCCCGAATGCCATCACTCTGCTAAACAAATAATTCCCTCACTACTGTCAAACTATTTACTAAATCTGCACTACTATTAATCTTCTCATTGTTCCCATCACCCATCTCCTCCCACTTATTACTGCTATCCTTAAGATTTATATTGAATGTTTCCCTATGATTATCATTAAGTGTTGTACCTTATAATTCTTGACAAATGTATCTTTTTTTATGTACATTGAGAGCGTATGCACTAAGTCAAATTCCTTGTATGTCCAATCACACTTTGCAAATAAAGAATTCTATTCTATTCTATTTTAACTTGCATATGATGGAAGTCAGAAAGTTATTCTACAGAGTCACAGATACGTTCATTCATAAGAGCCCCCATTTCTTTTACCTTTTAGGTAAGAAATGACAAATTCCTGACCTTTACTATTCTGCTCAAAAACTATGATTGACAGGCAACATCTACTTAACTATTTTAAAAAAAAACACAAGTGAAATGATACCTCAACAACATCATAATTCTCAGATAGACAAAGGTTCTTCTTTTTTCATTCTCAAGAATCCAATATATTCTGTTTGGAATTCATTACATGCCACCGTCTTCTTATGACTTTTGAAAAAACAATATTATTTTGAATTTATCTTTTTTTACATTGATTTCAATCTGTCATTGTTTTGTTAATGTCCAAAAGTCTTTTAAAGCAGCTGTAGTTAAATGTTTTTATTTTGTAAGCAGATATATTTTCCTAATGGTATTTTAATAAAAAGTGCACAAACACACATTCTGTGGGATGTATGTCTGTTTTTCTATTAAGAGTTAAATATTAATATTATCCTCCAAGAGTTGAAGAAGGCATATGTAGCATGCCCTCCTTCCTACTTTTCTCCAGAACATGTGGGATATGTTGGACTGAGAAACAGCGAGTAGCTGAAAGGGCATTAAATTCAGATATTCCAGAACTTAATCTAACATCTTAAACATCTTAATCATTACATCTCTTCCTCTCCCTCCCTCTCCCTCTCTCTCCCCCCTCTCTCATACCCACACACACATACATGCACATACACACACTTAATGAAGGAATATATTAAATACTTATATTACTAGTGACAAAAGACAAAAGTGACAAAAAGTATCTCTACAAAATCTTCAGTTGGGTGGGGTTACAAAAATCTACCATTGAAAAAGAAGAAAAAAAGAAAAAAAGGCAGGCAGACACGTGGATTCAATGTTTGTTAAAAGTGATAATTTATTTGGTTACATCTATGAACTCACTATATTTATTTGGAGAGAATGGACCATTCTTTGAAGAGAGCTGGGTGGACTTTTAATAACATTTTACCACTACAGTCTATTTCAGATTACTAAAAAAAAAGATGATTTTCTGTCATTTGTTATTTTTATTGCCTTTTACAACAATCTATGTTTTTCAGCTGAAAAATTAAGTGTTAAACTACTTATAAATCTCTCTTTCTCTTTCTATAATCATTTTCCCACTCAATTCAGTAAGGGTATTTTAATAATTCCTTAACGCACTGTTTGTTTTATGTCTCTTCGTTTTCCTAAGGAGCCCATAACTCTATTAAAACAAGAGTGACTGATTAACTAGATGAATTTGAATGGATCTTTTAAAAGAGCTGCTTTTCTATAATCAGTGTATTAAAAAATGTTCGTGTCCATTTGCATTAAGGACCTCATGGTTTTTGCTAGTTAAAAATGAAAGCCAAAAATCCAGGACTGATGCCTGATTGGCAAAAAGCCAGTGAAATGAAATTAAGAACACATGTTGAAAAATCCATTTGTGATAGCAGATCCATTTCTCAAAAATGGTAGCTTAAACCTTCTATGTGAATGGTTTTACTTTCCCCCGCTTACCCCTCCCCATTTGAATTTTCTTTATATCAGTGACGCTTTCCTGGACACATTGGTTTATTTCCTAGGGTTGGACCATACGAGCTGAAAGTTCTCTCATTTAGCTAAGCTCTAGTTGGTTATCATTATGAGTAGTTGAATAAGATATAACTGAGTGTATACAGCTAGTCCTTGACTTATGACCACAGTTGAACCCAAAATTTCTGTTGTTAAGTGAGACATATGTTAAATGACTTTTCCCCATTTTATGACCTTCCTTGCCTCAGTTGTTAAGTGAATCACTGCCATTGATAAGTTAGTAACCTGGTTGTTAAGTGACTCTAGCGTCCCCATTGACTTTGCTTATCAGAAGGTTGCAAAAGGGGATCAAGTGATCTTGGGACACAGCAACGGTCATAAATATGGACCAGTTACCAAGCCTCTGAATTTTGATTACATGATCATGAGGGTGCTGCAAAGGTCATAGCTGTGAAAAATGATCATAAGCCACTTTTTTCAGTGCCCTTGTAACTTTGAATGGTCACTAAATGAACTATTGTAAGTTGAGGACTACTTGTACAAGGCTCCAGGTCAAAAGCAAACCTGATTATTGCTTTTAGTGGTCTAGGGACCCATTTATTATTTTTTGCATAGCAAAGAGATATTTGGAGATTTTTTAATATATATAATTGTGACTTTTGTTTTAGGGATTACATTACAGTAACAGGCGTTTCCCAGCCCCCAAATGATGGGAAATCATACCTTTCATGTCTAGCAGAAAAATCTCTGAAAGACCTAAAAAGGAATTCTCTTGCTGCTTAGGGGCTGCAGTGGTTGAATTCTGGCTTAAAAAGAACATATGACTCTAGCAATAGGCTATACCAGGGTTCGGCAACCTTAAACACTCAAAGAGCCATTTGGACCCATTTCCCACAGAAAAGAGAACACCGGGAGCCACAAAACCCTTTTGACATCTAAAATGAAGATAACACTGCATATATCATTTTTTACCTGTATGTTATGTATAAAAAAACTATAGTGTGTTGCATTTATGAAATCAATGAATTGCTACAGAGAAAATAAATTTTTATTTCTCCATGCAACAAAAACATTTTGAACTCCGAAAAAAAAAAGATGGGTTGAAAAGCTCAATAAATCACGTGCCAGCGGATGTCATACATTGGCGGTTGTGACACATATTTTGAGTGACAGGGAGCCACAGCAGAGGGATGAAAGAGCCACATGTGGCTCCAGAGCTGCCGGTTGCAGACCCCTGGCCTATACAGTAACTTATAAGTGGCTCTGATCAAAGATGAATGTTGTGGCCTTTCCAGCAATAAATGTATTGAAACTACATCAATAAGCTTTCATAAGATTAATATTTTGTAAAACTAATTTACTATTGATCTTACACAGTGGTGAAATGTAAAATTTGTTACTACCGGTTCTGTGGGAGTGGCTTGGTGGGGGGGTAATGTGACTGGGTGGGCATGGCCAACTTTTTTTTTTTTTTAACTTTTAAAACCATTTTTTCTACAACCTCTTTGGCCGAAGAGGTTGTAAGAAAAAAATGCTTTTAAAAGCCTCTGCCGATCAGGCAACTCAGCTGGGATCGTCAGAGGCTTTTAAAAGCATTTTTTCTACAACCTCTTCGGCCTAAGAGGTTGTAGAAAAAAATGGTTTTAAAAATAATAAAAAAAGCCTCTGATGATTGCGTGGCTCAGCTGGGCATGGGGGTGGGGGGCAGGGATTTTTGCTACCGGTTCTCCGAATCACCCGTCGCCATCGCTACCAGATCAGGTGATCCGGTCCGAACCGGGAGCATTTCACCCCTGATCTTACAAAATATGAACGATTAGCCAAAACGTCTTTCTTCACTTTTCAGGGCCACAGACTTCCACAGTTGGCCTGGTGACTAACAAAAGATCCTTGAAATAATCTAAACAGTTTTTAGCTGGAAAAAAAAGGCATAAGGCTTTTTCTCTCATATATGTAAACAGCTTAAAAATAATACAACTTATCTTCATTTCAAGTAATCAGATTTACAAGTAGGTAGTTCTCCTTCAGGAGGAAGCTCTACATTTCTATAAAAGATTATAAACTTCTATCAATGTTCTGCAATGCTCACAGCAGTGGAATAATTGTCTCTGTTACCAGAAGTCTCTTTATCTATTTTTAACCATGTTTTATATAAGGTCCTACACACATTTAGAACCCAATCTTTGTGGCTAAGGGAACTCAATCAATGTTCCATCATTTTATGCATATGTCCCAATGTATATCCCACCATGATTCCTTTGAAATATTAACCTTCCTTTTTGCACTTTACATGTTTTTCAGTGTATTGCATATCACATTAAAGCATCAAAATTCATTCTGATGCGCCTTTTGGATATTCACATGAATGTGACTCTCATTTGTTTACATTGCTTGATTTCAGCTGGCAGCTGAGTTCTCTATGGCTATTATTCATAGGCATGCCTTTATGGTTATAAAATAAAGTGCTTTGGTTCAGTTCAAAACTAGCAAATCTAAATTTGTGGAGCCTGATTAGCTTGAGATAAGTCCATGTGCATAGCTTGGATTTGAATGTGGCACTTTCAGGATAAAACCGGTTATATTTTAAATATAACAGAACTGCACATTTGGCCACTTTTAAAAAGAAAGAAAAAGAAACAGGTGTGATTTCAATTTATTCAGCAACTCACACACTTACTGTATTTCATTGTCACTGTGGTAATGCATTATATGTTTTTTTACTTATCAGCATTGTAATTGGTGTTTATACTTTGTGGCGAGCAGTCTTTTAGAGAAGGAAAAATGAAATGGAGTATGTATAAACCAACTGAATCAGCCTTTGGGATCTGACATTGATTAACTACACAGGAGCAGGAAAAAGGGAGCTACCTAGATCTTAAAGTAATTGCTCTCCTTTCCTTACCACTTTACAATGCACTGAAAAACTCAACCACTACATTATGAAAGCATCCATTAGAATTAACTACTGATCAACAATTATACATTACCTCATTTACATAGTCTTTGATAGCATTTCGTGCTACACATTTTGGATATCACGAATGCAAACACTTCACATTCCCCTTAGAAAAAGGAAGCAAATGTTTTTTAAAAAATCATCCAGCTCCTGTGCTGTGCATTCTTTTATGATGGCTGGAATTTTGTGGTTTTTCTTTCCAGATGTATGTTTTAAGGAACTGAGTCCAAGGAAAGCAAAATGGAGGGTGTGATTTTGGTCCAGATGAAAGGACCAAAAATTTACCTCAAAAAGGTAAATTTAATCATTTGAAGGTGTTTCAAATTGTGTGTGTGTGTTTTTTTGAAAGACACTAGTAAAATTTGCCAATCATAGCATTGATCTGGGGAGCGCTTAAGGGTGTGGTGGAATAGGTTAGGAACATATGTATTGTATTTGAAAGGGCATTTTCAGTTCAAAAATAATGTAGCTCTCGTTGCTATATGGCCTGCTCATTGCCCAAGTGCAGGAGAATCCTATGTCTGCATGAGGTTTACTAGCCATTCTTTGTAACTCCCAGGACCAGTCTAACCACTGTTTCTGAAAAATCAATGGGGAAACAGAGGAGGGGCTGTGGAAATGAAGCAAGTGAAAAGATATCTAAGCAGTGGTGAAATTCATTTTTTTTTTACTACCGGTTCTGTGGGTGTGGCTTGGTGGGCGTGGCAGGGAAAGGATACTGCAAAATCTCCATTCCCAACTGACTCCAGGAGAAGGATACTGCAAAATCTCCATTCCCTCCTGAATCTGGGGCCAGCCAGAGGTGGTATTTGCCGGTTCTCCGAACTACTCAAAATTTCCGCTACCAGTTTTCCAGAACCTGTCAGAACCTGCTGGATTTCACCCCTATATCTAAGGTAGAGGTGAGATAAATCCAAAAGTGAATGTAATCAAGCACTAACCAGAGTTGTGGTTCAGATCCATACAGTGGCAGTAAGAATGGCAAAGCATGTATACTTCCCCCTTTTATTTCATAAAATAGCCCTTGGATTACAACCATTTGTTTGGTGATCATTCAGTGTTATAATGGCACTGAAAAATAGTGCCTTGCAATCAATCCTTACACTTATGACCATCACAGCATCCCCTACATGATCAGACTTTGGGTGCTTGGCAAGTGGCATGTATTTACAATGGTTGCAATCTTCTGGGGGTCATTCAATTGCGACCTTCACATCCGGCTTCCAACAAGCAAAGACAATAGGGGAAGCTCTCTTCTAAGCCATCATGTAGTTTGATTGGCTTGAGCTTAATTTAGAGCCACTTGACCTGTAAAGTCCCATGGAACCACTTGAATGACAGCAAACAGGTATTGTTTTTCTGTATATAAACCTTTGAATGTCAACCCAAGGGCTAGGCATTCAATTCTTACTACATTCAGTAATCAACCTGCTTTGTATTCAAATAAAATACACCATAAGTCAAACCTACTTGTTTTATCGTACAATAAAATGTGTAAATCAAATAAACTTTCCATCACCCTTTAGTTGGCCAGGTTAGGGTCAGAGCAGGGGTCTCTAATGTTGGCAACCAAAGCAAGGCTGGCTGGGGAATTCTGGGAATTGAAGTCTGCCAGGCTTAAAGTTGCCAAGGTTGGAGACCCCTGGGTTAGAGGAATGCTGCTTTATTATTCTTGGATATAATGACAGAATCCCAAAAGATTGTCATCCTTCTTTCTTTAATTAATTCAATAAAATTTTATCATGAATAATCAAACCAAGACAATGTTACATTTATAGTCATTCCTGATTGGAATTTCTGACCATAAAAACCGATCATTTTGGGTGGGGGTATAAAATGTATCTTAAGAAAATTTGAGCATCGGAGTCTTCACAGAATATGGCTAAAAATGTGAAGAAGTCATGATGACAGCCACAATATGTGGGTGACCTTGATGGAGATACACAGCTAAAAAGGGTTAAAGTGTATTTTAAGTCCAGAAGGTCGAGAGAAGATTTAGAAACAGCTGAGACAGATGCCTTCCTAAACCACTGAATTACCAAGAAGAGGAGGAAGTGCAGTGCAATTAGACTTGTAAAATTCTGTTATAATAGCCAAAGTAGTTTAGCCATCCTGTGGAATTAATGTCATGGTCTAGTCTACTTAAGTGGGACTGACCAATGCTGTGATTGAAGCTTCATTCAATTCTACGTGCATCACAAAGACCACTTCACTCCAGAAATGTTGTCTGGAATAGCTCAGTCTTCTGGAAGGTTCACTCATAGTGAGGACGTTAGCAACACTTCAAGATGGAGGCCAGTCCAATAATATGAAAGACATTATGTGCTGGAAAAAGGTAAAGATTTCCCCTGTCTAGTCATGTCCAACTCTAGGGGGCAGTGCTTATCTCTTTTTCTTAGCTCCAAAGACATTTCTGTGGCAATGTGGCCAGCATGATTATCCATTGAGGTGCACAGACTGCTGTTACCTTCCCACCAAAGAAGTGGCTATTAATCTACTCACATTTGAGTGCTTTCAAACTGTTAGGTGGGCAGGAGCTGGGGCTAGTAAAGGAAGCTCACCCCATCATGCAGCGCTTGGGTTTCAAACCCATCACGCAGCACTTGGGTTTCCAGCAGACAGGTTCAGCAACTTTAACTGCCGAGCCATCAATATTTCTACAAAAAGAAAAAAAGGAAATGAAATATAAATTAAAACACAGATTTGTACAATGAGTGTCCTCAGGCAACTTCCTATTTCTAGATTTTGTCATCATTTTTTACTTTCCTATCAAGATACACATAATAGAACAGAGGCATTTGGTTTCCGTTGTTTGCAGCTGTACTCTCATTTGTCATCATTCCTTGAGCAGCTTTGCTTTAAAAATCTTTAACAGTTAGGTCACTTTCCACTTGCCCCTGATTGGAGAGATTTTCCTGCCTTTGTACCCTTTGCTGCTGAAAGAGAACAATAAGGATAAATAGCAGAGGTGGTATTCAGCAGGTTCTGACAATTTCTGGAGAACCGGTAGCGGAAATTTTGAGTAGTGTGGAGAACTGGTAAATACCACCTCTGACTGGCTCCACGCAATCTGGCTCCCGAGTCCCAGCTGATCGGGAGGATATGGGGATTTTGCAGTAATCTTTCCCTGCCATGCCCACCAAGTCATGCCACAGCCACCAAGCCACACCCATAGAACCGGTAGTAATTTTTTTTGAATCTCACCATTGATAAATAGGTGAATATTGGAAGTTCCTTGGTGAGTAAATGAACATCAGGCTCCATTTCATTCTCAGTTGTCAATCATATTTTGAACTCATAAAGGGGAATTTTGAGGAAAATAGCTCAGTTTGCTGTTTACTGAATAGAAATGGGCAGAAGTGGTTATCCAACCAATCAATGGTGCCTGGAGGAGGATCAGGTAGGCAGGATAATAGAAGCTGGTTATAGTTCAAGCTCCACCCCTTCTCTCAGATACCTATGATTCTAATAATGGATAAATTTTACTTTATAGATGACAGATATGAAATGCTGCCAAACTACCCAAGAAAATGAACAATCAGGATCTCTTAAGGCCCTACTAGCAGGTGAATGCAGTGGTGGGTTGCTACCGGTTTGCCCCAGCTCAGGCAAACCGGTAGCAGCAGTGGCAGGAGGCTCCGCCCACTCACCCAGACATCTCTGCGCATGCTCACACTCGCGCGCGTCCGCAAGCAAAATGATAGTGACAGGATTTGAAACCCACTACTGGGTGAATGCAATTGCGCCCCTTTTCTGCCACCATAGAGAAATTGGGAGGAAAGTGTGAGAAAGAAACTCAAAAGAATCCTGCCTTGATTCTTTTTTGTATGAGGGGAACTCAGGCAGCCTTTCATGTTCCCGTTTTTATTATACCCTATGACAATAAAGTAGCATGCCTATAATCTATGCTCTCTCTTGAATAGGGGTCCCCAACTCCCAGTCTGTGGCCCGGTGCCAGACAGCAGCCTGTTTAGAACTGGGCCATTAAATTCATTGGCGAGCATATGTATGTGTGCAAAGCTGCATTTGTGAAAGCTGCACACACATGGGTGCAAAACCATCCCCTCTCCCGCCCTGCTGTCTCCACTGATCTGCCAAGCCAGAAAGTTTGGAGATCACAGCTCTTGAAGACTTGAATTACTGTAGCTTTTTTCGTATATTTTGTTTAATTTAGCTTCCCCTTTGTGGAATAACGGAATACCTTAAGGTAGTGTCTCTTATATGATACAATGCTATTCTTCAATATATTATCCATTTTTATGTCTTATGAGTCCACGGTTTTCCAATTTTTCTTCCATGCCCAATCTTGGCATTCCACGCACAGGCTGCCGCTCTTATTATCTTTGAACCTGATTATATACAGATTGAAATGGAATCTTTTATCCCAGCAGTCTAGGGGATAAAACAACATCTGGTTCTCAATATGTGGTGGGTCAAGAAGAAGCTCTGTGAGATCACTTAACTAGTATAAGTATTAAGGTCTTACCCTCAATATTTAGTCCAGTGTTTCATGCTGCCTCATTACTGTTGCAAACAAGACCCCAGAAAATGCCTCTGGTTTTCTATATGCAGCTTCTGCTCCCACATTTATCCTGGGATGGTGGGAGAGGGGAGTGGTGTGTTTGTCTAAAATCCAATTTATGTGAGTTCTTTGTGCTGTGCATGAATGTTTTTTTTTCCTATTGGGATTTTACCTTTTTTGGGATAAGTTTTCTATACATTTCTGATTTTCGCCCTCAATTTTAATCATTTCCAGATTATTTGTCCTATATGGAGGATGAATTCTACTTCCTAAATCCCATTCCATGGTAAGCAGAGAAGTGTTAATGAGTAAGTTTGCTTACGATTTCACTGAAGGTTACAATGCTGCACTTATCTAAGAAGTACATCTAACCAAACTTGGCATGGTTTACTTCTAAGCATTGTGACCTTTCTTCAGCTACCTTGGCTCTTTGAATTTGCAGTCTTGCTGACAGCATAGTCTATTCAACCCAGACTTAGCAATAGTCTAGAATAATTACCTTATTCTCAGGTAAGATGATACTTACAGCAGCCTCCATACTTTCCAAGTAGTACTACCCTTTAGCGGTTGTCTCTTTAAAAACAGTTTTCTTCTGTCACTATTCATTCAGAATCTGCTAACTGTCCAGGCTGTTAAACACCCCACTATAAACAGGATATCTTATAAATTGCAGTCTTGTAGAGATAAGATGTTCACAAAGCTTAATATAATTTTCTTAGGAATTGGAAATCTGCTTGGCTTCCTTATTCGAAAGTCCAATTGGTGGTAGATTGGCTTTTTCATTGTAAAGCTGGAATGCTATGAGAGAACAAAACTTCCATTCTGCAGATGTGCCTAAGTTTTCTAAGGCTAAAAAACTGACAAGGCCAAACCATTTTACCTGCTTGAGAGAGGGAAATGAGGCATGGGTGGGCTCTACTTACCTTTATTACCGGTTTGCAATGGGATCACGCAGATTGCCTATGACAATATTCCGGGGCGGTGGGCAGTCTCCCGCTGGTTTTACTACCGGTTCTTGCAAACCGGTCCAAACCGGGGGCAACCCACCACTGAAATGAGGGGGGCCAACGGAATTAACAGCCAGATTTGCTTTGTGTTAGGAAGACAGTCTTTATATAACACACTGTTCCATTCTAGACAAACTCCCTTTAGCTTTTTTGAAGAGTGGAATTGAAGTTGAACTTCCTGTTAAAATCATATCTGAAAATGAAATATGTTTTGTTATGGGGTTTTTTGTTGGTCAAATTTATATGATGGCCCATTGCATAAGTAAGCAACTCTGGGTAGCATGCAGTATAACAGAGCTAAAATAATATATGTATATAAAACTATAATGGTTCGTTGCACGGTCTGACAGGTGTTCAAACTGGACTTGGCATTTTTACCTATATATTGAGATCTTCCCATTGACCTGGGATAGGCAGATGTGGTTGTTTAATGATGCTAAAGGTATCATCGCAGTTTGTAAGCTGTTCCAAATAAAGCTGCTTTTTGCAATTGACTGATAATGATATGTCAATGCCAATGGCATTATAATGGTGTTCCAGATGTTTTGGGATTGCACTCAAGGCATCTATTACTATTGATATGATTTTTGCTTTCTTTTGCTATAGTTGTTCTACTTCTATTTGTTTGTATTTTGTGATTCTCTTCTCTTCTCTTCTCTTCTCTTCTCTTCTCTTCTCTTCTCTTCTCTTCTCTTCTCTTCTCTTCTCTTCTCTTCTCTTCCCTTCCCTTCCCTTCCCTTCCCTTCCCTTCCCCTCCCCCTCCTTTCTCCTCTCTTCTGCTGTCTCCAGCTATTGTCATGTGTACTATCTAGGTTTTTTTGCCTTTCTTATTGACCATTGGTCCACATATATTTATTAATTATATATTATTATAAATATTAATATGATTAATATTTATCTTTGCGGCTTGGAGGCCTGGGGGAGAGGGGGGAGAGGAGAACTGGACTGTATAAACAGTGGGCTGGAGCACACGTGTGTGCATGAAACTCAATTTGTGCAAGCGAAGGGCTGGCACACTTGTGCATGTGCGCACAGCTCGACTTCTGAAAACCAAGCTGCACATGCATGTGAGCCCCAGCCCGCCACTCACAGGGTCCTGTTACAAACCACAACCCGGCAAGGGGCTGTGGCCCGGGGATTGGGGACCTCTGTTATTAATTGTTAAGTCTTGGGTATTATGTGGCAGACGCTCAACTGTCTGAATTCTACAGTATTTTAGCTTCTTCATTTTCCATTATTTTATCTATTTTGTGGTCTCACTAGTTCTTGCTTGAAGGCAAGTGGCATTTCTTGCACCTATTCCAGTGCACAGTTCTGATATTTCCAGATATTGAGAAAGTCCTTGAGATATTGCTCCAAAGGCTCCAATCACAATTGGTATAACATATCTTTTTCCATTAGTGTTCAGTTTCGGTCTGCAAGTCCTGATATTTCATAATTTTCTTCCAATGGTTTTTTCCTCACTTCTAGCATCATCTGGAATAGCAACATCAATGAACCAGATTTTCTTCTTTGCAATAACTGTTATATCAGGCATGTTATGAGCAAGATGCCTGTCTGACTAGATCTTAAAATCCCATAAGTACTTAATCCACTCATTTTCCAAAACCACCTCAATGTGATGATCCCAGTAGCTTTTACTACATTCAAACCAGGGGTGAAATGCTCCTGGTTCGGACCGGCTCGGGCGAGTAGGTAGCGATGGCGGCAGGCAGTTCGGAGAACTGGTAGCAAAAATCCCTGACCCCACCCCCCATGCCCAGCTGAGCTGCACGATCATCAGAGCCTTTTTTTTTCTTTTAAGTGGCTTTGACAAGCCAAGCTCTGATGATCCCAGCTGAGTTGCCTGCTGGTCAGGCAACTCAGCTGGGATCATCAGAGCCTTTTGAAACCATTTTTTACATGGTTTTACATGTAAAAAATGGTTTTAAAAGTAAAAAAAAAAAATTGGCCACGCCCACCCAGTCACATTACCTCCCCCCCCCACCAAGCCACACCCACAGAACCAGTAGTAACAAATTTTAGATTTCACCCCTGATTCAAACCCAAACCTCTGGCAGGGTTTCCAATGAATAATTCTGGCAACTCAGTCATGATGCTGCTTATAGTCAGTTTGTGAAATTTTGCTGCAGCCACTGATTCAATGGCCAATTATTTAATTCTTTTTACTGTAAAGGCTACATATACTGTTATTTGTTACATGTTGAATTTTCATGTTCATGTAATTATTTTCATGATTATTCTTGAATTATTAAAATAAAACCTTCAGTTTCTTAACCAACTCCATAAGGGTTTTTTCTTATCAGCTATTCCTTCTATATTCTTCCTCTACTGACCATGCATTAGCTTATTCTCTCAATTAACAAACTGGTTTTCAGTAGTCCTTTTTCTATATTCAGCCTTCATTTTTGTTGTTTTCAAGAATTTTCCTTGATGGACTTCTTTCATCAAATTTCTTGGCTTTTCTTAATATATTCATTCAGGCCATGTTTTTCTTCACCTGTAGAAGTCTTCTACCCCACTTCAGGTCTTGGCAAATGTAGCAGATCAATATCATTTTCTGGGTGCAAAGCATTGTCTTCTAATTTAAGTTATCAAGTTCCATGTGTATTATTAAAAACCTTTAAAACTATTAAAAAGCACAAAGCTAAAACAGAAGAGATGATGGCCAAAGAACAAGTGTTAAAGACAATAGAGCCAGCTCAGTATTTCACCAGTCCCTTGGGCATCACGGTCCCTGATGGTGCAATCAGCTTTGAGGGATTTCCAGAAAGTCAACAGGGGAGAAGTCAGCTTTGATTTGAAGTAGGGGAGGAGACTATTTGATAAATCAGGCCCATCGCTTAAAGGTAAAGGTTCCCCTTGGCACATATGTGTTAGTCGTTCCCAACTCTAGAAGGAAGTGCTCATCTCCATTTCAAAGCCAAAGAGCCAGCACTGTCTGAAGACGTCTCCATGGTCATGTGGCCAGCATGACTAAACGCCAAAGGTGCACGGAACTCTGTTACCTTCCCATCGAAGGTGGTCCCTATTTTTCTACTTGCTTTTTTTATGTGCTTTCAAACTGCTAGATTGGCAGAAGCTGGGACAAGTAATGGGAGCTCACCTCATTATGCGGCACTAAGGATTTGAACTGCTGAACTGCCGACTTTCAATCGACAAGCTCAGCATCTTAGCCAGTGAGCCACCGTGTCCCAGGTATCATCTGAGTTGATACATTTGGTGGGTCCCAGCCAGTGGTGAACCGGTAGTAAAACTGGTGGGAGGCTCTGCCCACTGACCCCAATGTCATCAAAACGCTTCTGCACATGTGCAGAAGAGTGCACAACCCCGCTGTGAACCGGTAGTAAAAGTAAGTAGAACCCATCCCTGGTCCCAGCCCATTGCTTAGGACCCACCAAATGTAGCTCCCTAGCCAACAGGAACCCACAGAATGCCCTCTCTGCTGGGTTAACAGGGGTAGGGATTTAATTATTTCTAAAACAAAATTAAGGTGAAGGTGGAAGAGCCTGTTTGGGCCAAACATATATCCATGTTTTTAAAGGGCACTTCCACACTAGTGATTTATAGCTTCTATTAATCCAACCATCATTGTGGCCTATAATAATATTAAGGACAGTCTTTATAGTGCTTCAGCAATGGCCAGGTGATACTATGAGGAAGCTATAAGTCACTAGTGTGGAAAGGGCTGAAAAATCATTTAATCTCTTGGACATCTTACTCCCTTGGCTGCCATACTATTTCACACAAGCTTGGTGCATCCTGACTTGCCTGCAAGAGTTATGGAGTAATATTTCTGATTCAGATGAACAAAATTGGACAGAGGGACTCAATGAGGCTTACATCCCCGTACATGAGTGTGGGATCGCAGAGTTATGATGCAACCCTAAACATGGCAACTCAGACATAAATTTCACCAAGTTAAAATGAGCATATTTCCAGGTTGTTGATACAGAGTTGTGAAATAAGTATTGAAGCCTACTTGAAGTTGAACTTAAATCCTAATAATAAATTCAGAATCTTAGGAAACAATGAAAAGCTTCTTAAATGGATCAGAAAGGAAAATATGAGTAGACAAACTTTCCTGCTTCATGAAGCCCACTACAATAGTGCAGCTGTTGTTTCCACCTTTCATAGTGACAGATCCCTAAAATAAGAAAAAAAAGCATGTTCCCTTATATCAGTCATTCACAACATCTGGAAAGATAGAGATGGCACAAGCCTGTGAATCATTAATATGTAAAAATACTACAAAAACAATGAAAGCCACTTAAAATTATGTATTGAAATAGGTAGATTACCTATTTTGTTTCTTCCCTGTCTTTATGTTTTGACGATCTCAAGAGAATCCATAAGACCTGGGTTGTAACTATATTCATCTTTGTGCTATGCTCTAGGCAGAATTTTTTTGGGGGGGTGAGGGCAGAAACTGTGAATATAATTAGACATGGGATACTTCTAACAGCTGGATGGATTTCACACATAGTCCCTAATTTACAAAACATTGGATTTGGCACCATTTCAGACCTAGCCCTGCAAGTCATAATTTCTTTGACATATTTTTGGCATGGCAAATTATTTATGTATGAATATATATCATTGTAAATGTGGAGGGAGGGAAACATTCTGCCCATACCTGTTTAGTGATAAATGAGCAACTTCAGAAGCAATGCCAGAAGTAAATAATGACCTTGCTCATGTTCAAAATGTAAACTAATTTCTCTTTTTGTTTGGAAAAGAGCCTGCTCTAGATTTCCACATTACTGCAACTGGCTGCAATACTTCTCTCAAGCTTTAATGAAATCAATTTGTGCGAGATTTACAAGAAAAATACATTGAAGTGCCAGAGTGCCAAGAGTAGCTATACAGGCTGTATCAATTCTGCAATTTTTGTGTGATGTTATTCTTTTTTTTTTTCTTTGACATTGTCAGACAAATCATGGGACAAAGTAAGAAAAATTTCACATGACAAAGTTTTTGTTTGTTCTAGCACATAATAGATTTGCAGACAATTGCTACCATATTGATTTTTCTAAACATGACATCTGCATGCATGCTAAAACAGTGATCAATTGATACAGTCAATCTAGATCACAATTAGCCAAACATGTATTCCATTGAAATCAATATTGAGATGATACTTATGGGGGATTATTCCTTCCAGGTACCAGTCAAAAGAGCAGCTTCTCTTATCTTAACAAATTATCAGATATCGTGCCTTGACTTTTTCTGGATGAATGAAGTGCAGTTCCCAGAAGTTAGCTAAGTTAGCCAGGAAATCTTGGAATTGGGGTCCAACTCAGAAAATGCTATAATGGGGGAAATGATTTCAATGGTGTCAAAACTTGCTTTTTATGTCTGTCTGTCCATCAATCCACTTTCATTGGTAGTAAATGCAGGGAAAAAAATTAAATACATGGCTCAGACAAATTGCATTTATAATAGCATAGCAAAGGAATAATGTGGCCTCTCCTTTGGAGCAGGCATTTGAATTGAATTTGGCTGCCACACCATCAGCTGAAAAAAATGATAAAACTATCCTGTGCTTTGGAATTGGTATTGATTGGCCCTTTGTAACTACTTAGGTCTATATCTGTGATGGCGAACGTGTGCCATAGGTGGCACGTAAAGCCCTCTCTGCAAGCACATGAGCTCTCACCCCAGCTCAGCTCCACTGTGTCTCCTACCAGCCAGCTGATTTTGGGGTCTCTGCTGCACATATGCGGGGGTTTGGGGCATATGCAGGAGATGTGCGCGATGCATGCAGGGGGTGGAGGCAGCGTGGGAGTGCGCCTCTCCTGCGCCCTATTTTTGGTCACAGGAGGCTGCAGGGAGACCTGGTAGGCCCAAAACTGGGCATGGGTCGGAGGGTGCGCCATGCCCCTCCAACCCAATTTTTGGTTCCAGGAGGCTGCAGGGAGGCCTGCTAGTCCCAAAATGGGGGACAGGGGGCATGGCGCACCCTCCTGTGGCCGGTTTTGGTCCCAGGAGGCTGCCAGGAGGCCTGCTAGACCAAAATAGGGTTGTGGGGGGATTGTGTGTGTATGCACAGTGGGGCTGGGGGAGAGCGGGTGGTTGTGCGCGCATGCATGGGGGGTCATGCGTGCATGAGCAGGTGTCATTGCACGTTTATTGCATTATGGGTGCCGGCACGCACATGCATGCAGTTTTGGCACGCAACGACAAAAAGGTTAGCCATCACTGGTCTATATGCTAAAAGAAGAATTATGTATCTGCTTGTGTTTGGCTTTGAGCTAATGATGATAATGATGATGAGCATTTCTATATAAATACTTTATTTTGCACTTTTTCCCAGAAGAGCCCAGGCTGGTTTAAACAATTTTATTGTTGGTTTTTCTTTTTGATGTTAACCACGAGGTTAAAGATTCCAGCAGTATAGAAAACAGATTACTTAATTAATTCAAAGAAAAGTATTACATAAAGACAGCACAATAAAAAAAACTAGCCAAATTTAAAAATACTAAATGCAAAAATTAGTGCAATGTTCATTTTGTAAAACAGAAACAGACTGA
Source organism: Masticophis lateralis (assembly GCA_030761175.1). Classification (NCBI taxonomy): domain Eukaryota; kingdom Metazoa; phylum Chordata; class Lepidosauria; order Squamata; family Colubridae; genus Masticophis; species Masticophis lateralis. The sequence continues at coordinate 92,372,939 of JAUDYJ010000001.1, forward strand.
CAATCTCTGTAGACATTATGTTCTACACTTCACATAAAGTACTATTTTATTTTTATTTCCTCTTAAAATGCCAAGCAAACAATTCTGCTCAATAGAGGAGAAATCACTGAAGTTCGAAGTATTTATACTTTCAGGTTTCATGATGCCACAGGTCAGACAAGGAATTATAGTTATAAATTTATAAATACTTATATGAGATAACAGCATTATCTAAGTGAAACTTTTTCATAAAAAGTATTAATGAATAAGGGATTTATTGCAATATGTACTAATCTTTGTGTACTATAGAAAGTCTAAAAAGGAGATCATATTAAACAGAAACAGTAATTTGCTTAAAATTTTATGAATTAATGGTATTTTATGTAGTACCATGCACTATTCAATACAATGTCCCTTGGTGGGATGTCAATTGATGACTTACGCTAAATATCTTAGCTGCCTTCATTAGTGAATCAAGTGTAAATATGTGTATTGGTGCAATATTCAGTGTGACATGCCTGCTTCATGCAATTAAATCATCCCTTTTTTTTTAAGTGATCAAATGATGGATGTATATCTGTGAATTTTGATTTGGGTTAGACATTGTGCCAGTCCATTGTCAACAGTTTATTAATAAGCCACAATCATGACTTCAAAATGGTTGTTCAATAAGCCATGGTTACAAACCATGATACTTTGGTTCACACAACATGCTACATAGTAGAGAGGTATCAAAATTGGCAAATGGCCTACAGAGCATTGTGATGCTAGCTCTGCCCCTTCTGTAAATACATTAACATCCTACACAAGTTCCTGGAGTGGAGCGTGCCCTGCAAGACTCCATCCACTATTTTTGCTAATTGTGATACACTCCAACCCAGAAAATGCCACTGGTACCACTCTCACCCACCAAAAGATCCAATAAATCACCTTATGGTACAATCCAATCATTATTCACTACGTCTGCATTACTATTACTATTAATCTTCTCATTGTTCCTCATCTTTCTCATCTTCCCATCTCCTCCTACTTATGACTGTACGACTGTAATTTGTTGCTGTATCCTTACGATTTATATTGATTGTTTCCTAGTATGATTTGACTGCTTATTTGTACCCTATGGCTATCATTAAGTATTGTACCTTATGATTCTTAACGAATGTATCTTTTCTTTTATGTACACTGAGAGCATATGCACCAAAAACAAATTCCTTGTATGTCCAATCACACTTGGCCAATAAAGAAATCTAATCTAATCTAATCTAATCTAATCTAATCTAATCTAATCTAATCTAATCTAATCTAATCGGAAAAGAAAGAGAACTGCCCACATGTCATTTTCCTTCCTTGAATCTTCAACCTGCTTGTAGTTCCCAGTTGTAGGATGAGAGAGAAGAGCTGAAAAGAGTCCTTATCAGCAGTGATACATAAAATCTGAAAGTCATCTCTCTCCTTTCCCTAAACTGCTTCCAAATGTCCAACACAGAGTCAAAACTGGGGTGGGGATGGGGGTATTCTGGGGCAGATACGGTCTTCTTGACTGCCAGTGAGGGGGAACACCTCATGCCTCGTATGAGTGTAAAACATTTTAACAGAATTTATGAGAGCGGTAGCTCTAGACAAAGTTCTCTTGTCAGTTGCGTAGCTGTTATACCCATTGGTTTCGTAGAGAATTGCATGCTGATGATGGATGTCAGGATTTGTTCCAACCAAATCTCTTAATTGTTTTCAGCTTCACCTCTCTTGGCACAGCGTATGGTTTTCATTCTGTGCAATGCACAGGATGCAAGAGAGAAGCATGCTTTTCCAGCTTCCCTTCATCGTTATGAGGGGCAGACCACCTTTCCCTGTATTTCTTGGAACTGACCTCCTGAAACCAGTGGGGCTGCCTGCCAGGAAAATGTACGTAAGATGGAAGATCCAGATTTCACTTGTCTCAACAACACTGATTCGCTTCATACTTTAGAATAATACAGCTTTAAATACGGAATTCAGAGATAACCATCAGGCTTAATAGTTAAAGCCAGTTCCAGAAGTTGTGATGCTGCTGCCATGGCTACTGTCTTTCGAAAATGTGATAGTGTGTGTGTGAGTAGGGCTGCTGCTGACATATGTGCTGACATACATGCAAATTCCATGTAGCATCCTCACCCCCAAAACTTTTTTTAAAACATTCAAAAAGTATGAAAGTTAACTGCTCTAAATAACAAAAATTATGTAAGGGCCCACTGGGTTGTTACTATAGGGGTCTGCAACCTTAAACACTCAAAGAACCATTTGTTTTCCACAGAAAAGAAATCACCGGGGGCCACGAAACCTGGGTGGGCATGGTCAACTCAACGTCACTCACTCCCATCCAGTCACATGACACCCCCCCTCCCAGCCACTCTTACCCAGGTTTTGTGGCTTCTGGTGTTTTCTTTTCTGTGGGATACAGGTATCTCTCTCTCTGTGCCTCTCTTTCTCTCTGTTTATCTGTTTCTCTCTCTCTCCCTCTCTCATCTCCCTCTCTCTTATCTTTCTCTCTCTGTCTTGTGTGTGTGTGTGTGTGTGTGTGTGTGTGTGTGTGTGTGTTCCCTCTTGAACCATTTCCCAAAACAGGTGAGGATTAGTGACTTACTCTCTGCCCCGAGACACTGGCTCGACCTGTCTGTGGCCAATGCCACTGCTGTTGCCACCTCTATAGCCTGCCCGCTGCTCTCATAGCACCTTCTGCAGCACAGTTAAATTTAGTGCACTTCACAATGGTGGAGACGGTGTCCCCTCCTCCTGCTGGAGCCCATTACAATGCAGAGCATCAGCAGCAGTCGGACTGGACCAGTGTCTCAGGGTGGAGAGCAAGTCACACATCTCCCCAAGCAACCTAAGTGCACGCAGCATCAACAAGGGCTGGAAGAAGTGCCTGCGATATATGGCAAGTGCAGGGGTGCTTCACTCCCGCTTTGGAATATGGAGCGAGTCTCCATATTCCACTCCCTGCCATTGCTCTTACCTTCTCAGGCCCGGCAAGGAGTGATTGGGAGGGGAGAGAAAGGGGCGGGGCCAGCCTGTGGTGGGTTCAATGGACAGAGAACCACAGCAGAACGAAAGAGCCGCATGCAGCTCCGGAGCCGCAGGCTGTACACCTGCTATAGGTTATGTCACTGACTTTGGTGACCAAGTGTGCATGTATGAAGTCAGCATGACTGTGCCATTGATATTGAATCTCTTTCCATTTTTACTTACAACGATATCTGTAGATCCTTGCCAAATTGTTTTTTCTTTGGCCAATATGAATGTAATTCAAGATATTGGACAGCAGCAAGTAAAGTCAGACCAGTCATTCAGTGAGCAGCACCAGAACAACAAATTGTAAGCCAAGAATGAGCAGTTTCTCCATGTTATAGCTCCAAGCATCTCTGGCCATTGGCCCTACTAGATAAACATTGTCTTCCACCAATAACTGAAGAGCCACAAATTTCCTATCTCTGTAAATCCCTCCCCCCTCCCTTTAATTGCTAATAGGAATGACTACAATGGCTAGAGAGGAAGGCAAGTGCTCGGAACATGTTAATTTTTCAGGAAATTCTAAAAACTGTTTTTGGATGTTCGGGTTAATATTTCTGAACAGATATATTGCGCTCTTTTCTGTTTGTTTGTTTGTTTGTTTGTTTGTTTTAACATTAGAATCATCATTAATACGTTAAACCAAAAAGCCAAATCTTTTAAGCAGTGAATTGGAGCTGCATGCATATATGTAGCTCCTTTGGTTTATCATGGGACAAATAATCTTTTTCTGGTCTTCAGTATGCTTACCAAAATCTGGCTCCCCCATATTAGTAGCAGGAATAGTCACAACCAAGAGTGGGATTGTTCGGGGGGGGGGGGGGAGAGGGGAGGGAATAGCAAAGGAAAGTAAACCAACTCTTAGCAATTTTTTTTCACCCTTGGCTCTGTAGTTAGGAGTCAGAATAGGCTATATCAAGAACCTGGAACTCCAATAGCAATGCTATTGGGCAGGGAAGGATTAAATATGTTTTGGGAGGGATATTCAATGTTTCATAAATGTAGGGGTCAACATTTAATCTTTGTTTATGTAATAGTTTTTAAGAAAAATCTACATCTACAGCACCTTTAGGGCTGTTTCCATACATACACCCCTTTTTAAATAGTAATAACTTTAATGCTTTTCCTAGAACAACAATATACTGTAACAAATAATAACAAATGAACTCTTCCCTTTTCTCAAGAATATGACCTTTGTTGCATCTCTTGTGGGTAATAAATCCCACAGATTACGAGTCTTAAATTCTTGATCATATTTTAAGAAGTGAATAGCAGATTCACCGAGCATTATAGGCTGCTCTAATAGCCTTTTCAGAAAGGCGAAGTGGATGCTTGCATGCATGATGACCCCTAAACCTTCCCAATTGTTTATTTCAGATCGGCAATTTTATATATATGCAGCAATATATATATATTGCTGCAGAATTTAAGCTTTTAGAAGAGCTTTATGAATCCAGCTGCAGTGGTTATTGGTAGCTTTTACAGGCCCTTTAAACCGACAGGCACATATGTTCTATGGTGTATGTTGATACTGAATCTCTCAAAGTCATGCAACTGCTTATGAAGTGTACTTGTAAATCCAATAAAAAATGTACCAGCCGTACTCATAAACCCACATTAACAGCTTTCTTTCAGTTGCCTTGCAAAGCACTTCATGCAATTAATTTGTGGTCAGTCCATATACGTACTTGAAAATATTTCCCCTTTTCTTATCTATTCTCCATAGAGCAGACATTCGATAAAAAAAAATGAAAGTACATGGAACAAAAATTGTACAGACAACAAAAATTGTTTTAAAAGAGGGGGAGGGCAATCCTAATATTCTATTTATTTTAATTTTTAAAAATTAGAAGAGCCGTAACAACCTTCTCAGAGCTTGTAAAAGCCAATTGAGATTTCTTTAAATTCAGTTTGGTCTTTGTAGAATAAAAAGTTCTCCAACAGCAAATCTTTTTTTCAACATGAATATTGGCATCATTTTTGTATTGGGTGGACTTTTGTGGCCAATACGTTTATTTTAACTATTTGTTTTTTTCACTTAATCTTTTTGTTGTTATTTTGTACACTGATCTCACCTTCTTTGGTAAAAAAAAAGAAAAAGAAAAGAAAATCACACTAAATTGCAGGGAGTTGGATAGCATATACTGCAAATTTAGTAATTAGGGCTGATTGCACAGTAAGCCAGAGGTTTTAAACTGGATTTGGCCATTTTTTGTCCATCTATCGAATCCTTCCCAAGAATAGACTGATGTTGTTGTATGATGAAGTTAGTGGTATCATCACAGGATATACGCTTTTTGCAATTAACTGATGGTGATTTTGTTGATGCCGATGGTGTTCAAGTTGTGTTCCAGATGTTTTGGGATAATACCCAAGGCATTTATCAATCTAACTATTGATGAAGTCTTCATATTTTGTGATTTTTCTCAAGGTCTTTCTCTTTGCTTCTGCTGGCTCCAGATATGTCAGTAATGCTTGATATATTAAAAATTGCTGACTATAGAACAAAGTTTCCTGCCACTCAGCAAATGAAGTGTGCACTTGCTCGCACAAGTGAGGATGTGTGCACTCTGCAGCCTTTCCGCATTGTGGTTGCAAACCTCTCATGGGCCACTAGTGTGGACCCCTGATATAGAGGTTCCTAAAACATTTAGGTTTGCGTATAGAAAACAGGATTTACTTCCAAGATCTGCTATTTGCCAAATATTAAAAATATTGGAAAACATTTAAAACAATAACATCAAACTCCCCTTTTACTACCCTGTAATCCCTTAATTCGAGGTAGAGTATTTGTTAAAAAATATTTTATGTATGTCAATATCTAAGGCTTTAACTTTTTACATTACTTTTACATTATTCAATAAATAAACTATGAATGCATGCACAGATCTATAAATACATATGTTGATACACTGCCATTTTGGAGAACAACATCGCTGTTGGTATTTTTCAACTTTCTCCAACCCAGCAGTTTCCAAATGGATGCCTTGCAGATCTAAAAGTATCCATTTGACAAGACCTTTGCCCAGCCTTTAATTATGACTACTTCAAATCCATAACATGACACCTACTGATTTGAAATTTAAAAAACTCTGTCAACAATATCGATAAAAATTAATTTTTAAAAGTTAATTAAAATTAACTTTTAATCCTAATGAATAATTAAGTCAACATTCTAACTATTTTTATTGTTAAGGATGCCATTCTTTTCCTGGGGTCCAAATTCCCAGTTACTGCAAACATTGGATCATGGAAGTTCCACCCTAGAACAGGGTTTCCTTTGCATAGGCATGGATGCCATCCTGACTTTTTTGACACCTCCTCACAGATGTCTCTGGTAGAGATCCTACAATATCATAAAAGCAGCTGTTTGTTCCCTATACCATCCATCTGGTAAACTTGTAAGATTTGTTTCTCTTGCCATGTACATGTATACATCCAAACTAGACAGTGTTGTTTCTCTGTGTCTTATAATATATGTGGGTACATGCATAATTTTGTATTTATTTATTTATTTATCTTGTCATGCTTATGTTTACGTTAGAGATGGAGACCCTTTGAGAGCTGTATGCAACATAATTTCATTTTAATGTATGCTGATTCGTGTACATTCAAAGTGACAATAAACCTATTCTATTCTATTCTATTCTATTCTATTCTATTCTATTCTATTCTATTCTATTCCATTCCATTCCATTCCATTCCATTCCATTCCAGACAACTATTTTTTATATTTTAGTTATGAGATGCATCTGTAATACAATTCTCATATTTTTAGAAGATCCAGCTAATTTCTATGGAAGATTGATAGGGATAGAGATTCACTGATGAATAAATTCTGATCCTGGCAGCAGTTTTGTACCTTAATAAATTTTAGGGGATGATAATAGTGGCTAATAGAAATACAAGGTCACACATAAAAAAGGTAGATGCCAAGATTAGACTGCCAAATATAACAGTTCTTTAAAGCTGCTCTTAGCAAAATGAATCATCAGAAGCAGAGTTATGGGGAAAATGCGTTTTATCTGTAAAGGTATTACATACAGCACTGTATCAAGAATATATGTCATTGTGGTTTAATAAAGCCAGCCTGCCCTCAACCTGGCAACTTTAAGATAGGTGGACCTCAACATTTTTCCTGAGGAATTGTGGCAGTTGAGGTCCACCTATCTTAAAATTGCCAGGGTTGACATATGCTGAATTGAGCTAAGAACTTGTTCAAAATGGAGTTCTGCTTGGGGGGAAAAAAATGTTTCATAAGCAGTAGTCCTGTTCCAAAAATAATGTTTTATTAAAGAAAAGATTGGTGGGAATAACATTTTTATCAAAATGGGGAGCTAATGGAATGATGGATTTAGTGAAAAGACATGCTAACTGTTCTTAATTTCCAATGGCGAAGTGAAATTGCTCCTGAGAAAACATCATTTGTAGCTAACTGCTTGGGCTAGCTGAAATGCTAGCTTTGACAAGCTGTGAAAATGATAAAATGTTGGTTTTGGCACTTCCAACTCTCTAAATAGAGCCCTGAAAAAAAAATCCTTTTAAAGTAAGGTGTCAATTGATTAATGCACCTGCAGGTAAGCCAAGTAGCTCATTGAGATATATAAGAATTTTTCCTCTAAAACTGCAAGGCGTGTCTACTGTACATGGGCACTACTTCATTTAGTTCAAAGCACAGAAGAGTTTATTACTGTTACCTGTACAGAAGAATCTAGTCAGCTAATTAGCAGAGTTGGTACTAAAGGTCAATGAAATTCATGGGCCAGATGGATTTGATTTTTTTTTTTTTGTGGCAACACAATGATGCTAAACTGATGACATGTTTAACTCTGCCTTCCAGCTCTTCTCCTACAAGGACTACCTGTACACATACAGGACTGCAACTTTAAGTTGCTGGTTCATGAATATAGAAGTAAATATCACAAAATATAATGGACTTTTTTAACATATAATGCTAAGATATTGTTAATAATCCATAACTTACTAAATGGGAAATAATGGCTTTATTGATACCTACTGCCCAAAATAAAAATAAGCTACAATATGAGTTAGTGTGATGTCTTCTAAATTCATTTCTCAGGAGATAGATGTAGGATTGCGTTAACACATGATGCAGTCATCCAGAACAATTCCTTCCTGTATTCTTTAATGCTCAAAGGGAGGTTAGTAGATTCCTGATTATAGAGATAACCTTTGATACATGGTAAATGTACATATAATAGCAGGCACCATTATCATTGGAGCAGTCAGCAGACACCGTAACAGGAAGATGACATCAGATGCATTATTTTAGCTGAAGGGAGATAGATAATATGGTGTTGATCCAACTTCTAGCCTGGAATATTGCTATCTGCATTTCTGGGCTTCAGGTACTTTCTCTGCATTCAATGCCAAAGACCAGGGAAAGCATAGCAATCTAAAGTTGTACTCAAGTCAAGAGAGAATTGTTTTTTGCACACTGAGGTGTTTTGTCACTCAACAGGGTGGCCCTACTTCTGAAGGAGCAGAACCATGACCTAAGGAGTGTCTTGGAGGAGTTCCAAGACTCACATTTTTCATGCTCCTGGATTGGTTAGCAGAGTCTGCAGCCCACCTTCAGTTGGTATGTGAATTGTGACCCCACTTGGTGGAAATTTCAAAAAATGCCAGATACTTGGGATAGTATTTTATGCGCCATCACTATTCATTTTGTGATGTATTATACATTGAGTGTAGATTATTGCCTCTGAAGACCACTTGAATTCTACAGTTGCCCCAGAATGCTGCAGTCCATTTTTTAATTGGCACTTGTCACCATGAGCACATCATAGCTGTGAGGCAGGTTCTGCATTGGCTTCCTCTTGACTTCTGGGTACAATTCAAAATGCTGGTCTTAACTATACACCCCTATGTATTTGGTATCTTCAGGACTGTGTTTCCCAGCTGGAGCCAATCTATCCAATCCATGTACAGCAGAACCTCTGGTCATGAATGCTTCTGACCACAACCAAATCAGGTTCTGACAAAAAAATTCACAATGTTTTTTTCATGGCCAATTTCTCCTTCCGCGTAGTTTTTTTTGTAAGTGCCAAATTTCCATAATTAAGTTCAGGTCACAACCAAATCATTTGCGACCAAAGATATGGAACAAATTATGGTCATGTCCAGAGGTTCTAGTGTATGGTGAGAGAAACTGATAAAAGGAGTTGAACTCTGCAGGTGCCATTTATCAGTGGACAACACATATCGTATAGGACTGCCTCTTGCTGGAGATCAGACTTATCGTCAAGCTGTCTTTACAGAAGTTACTAAAAATGGAAATTATCCAGAACACCTATAGAACCTGAAATGACAATGTTATTGAAGATTATTGATATTATGCTTTTCTGATTTCTTTTTAAGTTATATTTTATTGTTTTTTATTTTTTCAGTCATTATTGACCCTTCCATTGTATGTTAATTGCCAACCGTCTGATTTGCTTGATGCATTGTGCAAATTTGATAGAGGATAAGATGTAATAATCACCAATTACTTTTTCTCTGTTGTCTCAGAAATTTCACACTGATTGTTACAATATCCCGCAGTCAAATTTCAAGGGGGTCACTTTATTTCAATGAATTTTCAATCCAAATAGCCCCTTAAAAGATGCTGTTGAAATACTGGTTTTGAGCTGCAAGGCACCAGGCCAAGTAGCTGAGCTGTTTGAATGATTAATAAAAGGAGCTTCTGCACATGACCACTATATGTCCAGATGTCTCTTTTGGTGTAGCAAGGATACCAGTTAAGGTACTGTAGGTCAGCCCTATCTTGATGCCCTGTCAATACAAAACCATAGGATTTATTGAGATTTTGCAATTAAATACCTCTTCTAATCTCAACAGGTACTAATCTCTGTACTCTAAGTGGTTCATAGTTAACATGTTTGCTTTGACTGCATTTTTATATTGTTTTAAATTTGATTTTTAGTAATACAATTTTAATTAACCAAAGCTACAGTCTATAAACCTTGTAAACTACAGTTTCTCATGCAATCAACTTTTTTTTTCTTTGCAAGTGCTGCCTTGTGGATTGCAAATGCGTCAAAAGACAAGTGATGGACATCCAACCTAAATTAATTGAATTGAAAGTCAAACTAATCAAAAGCAAAGAAAAACATTCTGGGGAGGTAAATGTGAATTTAAGTGTTTGTTAAAGAATACAAATACTCCAAAGTTTGTTTATGAGTTTGAAAAGCCTTTTCAGTTCAACTTTATTTATTTTGGTTTTATTCCAAGTGAATTTTTACCTTCTGAATTTCACATTCAGTCTCAGGGTTAAATGAACCAAAAAAAAAAAAAAAAGTAATATAAGTCACACCTGAAATTCCCAAGGATCACTTGCTTTCACATCAATGTCCAAGCTCCCCAAAACTACATTTCATGCAAGTTTAACTGGAAAAAGATAAAAATGTCAATTTGTGATCCTGCTCAGGTATGTGAAAAGGATTTTGAAGTGAATAGTAAATCTGTCAGAGATCTTGAAAGAGAAACTGTGTTTAGTCTCTCCGTGTCTGAAAATTCATGTTGTATTCTTAGAATAAAGTCTAATTTGATCATGAATAAAATTGGTATAACACTGTCTTCTCAATTAAGCCTACTGCTTAGAAGTCAATGCAGGGGTGGGCTGCTGGGGGTTCACAGGGATTTGGGAGAACCTCTAGCTAAGATTCTATGTAGTTTGGAGAACCCCCAAATCCCACTCCTGGCTGGCCCTGCCCACCTGCCCCACTCCCAGGAGTCCCCACACGGCCCGTTTTGGGTGCAGGTAAGTGGAGGGCGCACATGGAGGCTCAGGGAGGGTGAAAAAGAGGCCTACTAGAAGTTTGGGAAGGCTGGAAATGGGCCTGTTTCCAGCCTCCAGAGGGCCCCGGAGCCTGGGGAGGCAGTTTTGGATCTTGGAGGCTTAAGGAAAGCAAACTCACTCCTCGCCATGGTGCAGGAGGCAGACTGGGCCACGCCCACCATGGCTACGCCCACTCAGCAACCGGGCAGAGAACCCCTTGGTAAAATTTTTGAAGCCCACCCCTTAGTCAATGTATTATGAACAACTTGAATAGAAGAATAGAAAATATCATTAATGAACCTGCAGCTGATACAAAAGCAAATGGGATAGCAACATTTAAGAGAACAATAGTGGCGAATATCTGTAGCTCGGGTGTAGGATGAAGGTGAAGTTTTGTTCTTTGAGCTTGTGGGTTGGTTTCCAAACATTTAGTTACCAGGCTAGGTAATGTGAGATATAAGACCCAAATAGTTTAATCCTCACAATTCATAAACAAGTCTGGTTCACAAAATCATAGGTTTATTGGAGATAAAATGAAGAAAAATAAAAAGCGGTTGCAAGCGCGGCCTCTTAGACCCTTCCCAAATGGATTGAGTTCAAAGAGCGCAAGAAGCAGTTTTCAAGCTACACATTTTATACTCCTACACACAATGCATGCCACAGCTAAGAATCCTTCCCAACTCCCCTTTATTCTCCTAAGTCATTCTCCAAGTTATTTTACACTTTAAAAGGGTCATCTTGATAATTTTTGTCTAACAATGACTATCTTATTATGTTTATTTTTAACTTCACCTTGGGCGGATGTTCCTTTCTTACTGACAGTGGTTTTTGCCCAAGGCGTAGGTTCCTGTCTCCAAGGGAGCTTTTAGCAAGTCATTACACGTTGTCTCTACTAATTACAATTTCTGGTCAGTTTGCAACAGTAAGAACATCGTAGCTTTTTAATACATTAAACATTTTTATAAAAGAGTAACTTATTATTCATTTTCTTCAGTAACATCTTCAGTGAAGTTTACAGGATGTCAGGTGTCAGTGTTATTCTGCTTATAAGGGTTTCAGGTGTGGGTGTGTCAAGTGAGGGTCAAGTGATGGGAAAGAACTTGATAAGCCATCATAATAGGTATAAACCAAGGAGACTAATTTCAACTTAGATAAATGCAAAGTTCTATATCTGAATAGGAAAAATCAAAGGCATAAATATAGGTGGCAGTGGGGAACCAGTATGGTATACGTTCAAGAAAGGGAACTTTAAAAAGAAACATAATACAGACTACATCAACATGTACATCAACATGTGTCATGGTTGAGTGAAGTCACTGTGCCAACTCTAAGCTCTGATATAAAGCTCCAAAGTTTGCTCAGGTAATGTAGCAGCCAGGAGTGTGGTAGAGAGAACAATCACTATTACTATAGCATTTCTACCAGAAGTCACTGTAGCTATGAATTACAGAAACATAACTTGGTATGAACTGAAATCTCCCCCAAAATTCTCCTAAGAATGTTCATATTAAGTATTTTCATAATTTATTACATGCTCAAGTACTTGTATGTTTCTGATACCTAGTCCTGCCCCTCTAATATTTATTTTCAGTATTTGGCATGTAGAAGCTGATATGTTTAAACTCTAGGCAGAAACTCACTTCTTTTTAACTTTTGTCTTCCCCATTAAAAAATATCCTTTTTGAGGAGGGAAAATCATTCTGCTTTATGTACTTTATCTTCCACTACTGCCTCTTTCAGTTCGTTTATAGTAAAATACCATTTTTTCATATTTCCTATTGGTTTAATGCCACACACTTCTGTGCCATTCTGTAATTTTTTCACTCTGTTCTCAGCAATTTCCATGTTGTCCTCTTATTTCCATTATCCATTCATTCACCAGAAAGAGTAATCACAAAGAAGCAAATAAATACAAAATAAATCTACAACTACAACATTTGTAGTTTATTTGCTTTATTTGCAAATCTACAACAAATGTTGTAGTTGTAGATTTATTTCTTTGCAGTGTGCATGAATGAATATACTTATGCTTAAACCACATATTTTTTCTGAGGAAATAACAGTCTCATCAGTTTTTCTGTAATGTCTTATCTCCATGTATCATTCCTGTCATATAACCGGGGGGGGGGAGGGGGGAGAACCTCCTGGAAGCATTAATTGAGGAGGTTGTACACTTTCTCCCCAAAAGTGTGTTACAAACCCATGAGATATCCCTTCATGTCCAATCACAATAACCCAAAAGCAGTGGTGAAATCCATTTTTTTTTACTATTGGTACTGTGGGTGTGGCTTGGTAGGCATGGCTTGATGGACGTGGCAGGGAAGGATACTGCAAAATCCCCATTCCCACCCCACTCTGGGGCTAGCCGGAGGTGGCATTTGCCGGTTCTCTGAACTACTCAAATTTTCCGCTACCAGTTCTCCGAACTGCTCAATATTTCCACTACCGGTTCTCCAAAACCTGTCAGAACCTGCTGGATTTCACCCCTGCCCGAAAGGACATATTTTAATTCGTTCATGATCAAATCTATATCTTCATTTCCTTGCCGTCATCCATCAACTTCTTTCTACAAGATCACTTTTTCAGATCCTTCCTCTTTCTCTTAGTTTCATAGACAGAAAATATATATCATATAATATACATTTCTCTTCTCTTAATTGCATTTATTAATGACACTTTAACCATGTATTCTCTTGCAGTCCATCTCACATTCTTTATGTTATCATGGTCATCAGAGTAGTAAAGTTCTATTACTCAACATGGCTTTGGTAAATCAAGGATTTCACATGCTTGTAGCAAAATGGAGAAGGTGTAGGTTAGGTTGCCAATCTTAGTTAGACCCATGCTGCCCATAGAATTCCTTGTTACTTGTAAGAGTAGTAAATCAGAGGTGGGTTTCAGCTCTGTTCTGGAGAACTAGTAGCAGAAATTTTGAGTAATTTGAGAACCAGTAAATGCCACCTCTGACTGGCCCCACCCCCCATCTATTCTCTGCCTCTCGAGTCCCAGCTGATTGGGAGGAAATGGGGATTTTGCAGTATCCTTCCCCTGGAGTGGGGTGCGAATGGAGATTTTACAGTATCCTTTCCCTGCCACACCACACCCACAGAACCGGTAGTAAAAAAAATTTGAAACCCACCACTGTAGTAAACGCTCATTTGAGTACATTTTAACAAGTACGCTATTAGCATAACCAACTATACCTCAAGCATACTTGCAGGTTACAAGCAGGATAGAACGTTCTAGACTCTATATAGTGTGAATTGATAGTTGCTAGGGCATTTCAAAAAGTAAAATCTAAAAGTGCAGTGTGCCATTGCAGGACAGATAACTGAAGTTGATCTGAGGAGAGGACGCAGCAGTAAATAAGAACAGAAGATTAAACTAGACTCTAAAAGAAAGGGTAATCACAAGAGCTGAATGCTCTCAAGAAACCAGCATCTCTTATTTCCCCAGGCATAAGTATATTCCAAACTTAAATTTTGCTGGCTTATAGATGATGGTTTTTTTTTTAAAAAAAAGAAGTGTTGCACAGTACTTTCTGTACATTGAGGTCAGCTGTGGCCATCAATCAATGGACACTTTGCCTTTGGCAGCACATGTTTCCATAAAAAAGAGTCTTTGGCAGGCCCCCTTTAGTTAGAAATGACAGAGCAACCTCTGTGTCAAGACATATACTTGATAAATTTTGCATGTGCTGTTGACTGACAGAAGTTCTGGCTTCCTGTTGAAGCAGCCTGTACAAGCTTCAAAGCACACAGAAATCCTTTTCTTCATCCCAAGTGAAAAGCCCTGAAGGGGGGAAAAAGAGAGAGAGACTGCAGTCAAGTTGAGCCAGAAGACCGTGCCTTTTGCGGATGGGGTTGGGGGCCATGCTGGCGTTCAGCAAGCTGAAATAGTTCCTTTTCCCCCTTCCTGGCTGCATTTGCTTGTCACTTGCAATCACTTTGCAGTTCCCTCAGACTTCTGATGGGGTGCTTAGCAGGTTCAATTATGTGAAATAACAGTCTGATTGAATGATCCTGCAGCTGAACGGGTATAAATCTAATTCACACACTCCCACCACTGGCCGAGATTCCCTATCTTTGGAAATCAGGAAGGAGGGTGGAGCGGTAGCCCTTTGTTTAGTCTGTGTGGATATGGTAATTATGTGCAGCTGGAGCTTCTGCTTGGCTTTGCTTCACTTTTAAGGTAATGCCCCAGCTACAGGGATTCTGAAACCCACCGGGGATTTCCTTCTTAAAGGCAGAGTAAACACTGCTCAAGTCTTCAAAAACCTTAGTCGATTAAGGGTGGCAGAGCCTTGCACATTAGTTGCAGTGCTTTCCACTTGTTTCCTACGCTGACTGTTGCTATGGGTCTTGCCCAAAGACTCCAGGAGAGAAAGCAGGAGGTGGGGGTGGGGAGAAAAGAATGAGAGCATGAGCGCAGAATTCAGCATCCTGAATTGGGTATTGTCAAGGGTGGGCAACCCACCACTGACGCACACCATGGCCACGCTGACCCAGCAACCGGGCAGAGGACCGGTTGGTAAATTTTTTGAATCCCACCCCTTTGGATTACTGAGCATTCAGTAGAGTTGAATTGGCCCTGAGGACCCCACTTCACATCATAGCCTGGCTACCTGGTGTGGAGCAAAAAAAAAAAAAAAACATCTCAAGGAATCTCTCTCTTTCCTCAAGGTAGGGATGTCCAAACTTGGCAACTTTAAGATTTGTGGATTTCAGAAGGTTCCCATCTTTTTAGAAGCCACAGATGCGCAGCAGCAGCAAGGAGGTGACACCTCTTCACAGAGTCCTTGTGACAGATTGTCCAGCAGGGGACTCTAGGGAGCTCAAAACAGTTCCAGAAGGTATGCAAATCTTATTGCCCCCACCAGGGGTCGGTTCTACTTACATTTTCTACCAGTTTGCAACAGGGCCCTGCGTGCAGGATTGCTTTGCTTGCACGCGTCGCGCACGTGCTCTTCTGCACATGCGCAGAAGCGTTCTGATGACGTTGGGGTTGGTGGGTAAAGCCTCCTGCGGGTTTTACTACCGGTTCTATAGAACCAGTCAGAACCGGGGGCAACCCACCACTGGCCCCCACCCTCTATTTAGCAGACATTGATTGCATGGGTGTGGCTGCCATCTTGACTTTTTTGACTCCCTGTGGGAGATAACAGTAGGAACCTCCAATTTCTATGACAACAAAATAAAAACTGTGCATTGGCTTTCTTATTTTCTTATCTTCCTTCTGTCTTATATCTTTTCAGTTAAGCCAAAAAGCAGGGAGGATCTGCTGATTACTACCATCTAAGACACTCTAGAATTGGAGTGCAGTGGCTCACATGGTTAGGATGCTGGCTCGACAATCAGCAAGCCCATGTTTGAGACCTGAGTGCTGCTGCATGATAGGGTGAGCTCCTGTCATTTGCTCCAGCTGGCTGACCTAGCAGTTTGAAAGCAAGCAATCCTGAATAGATAGATGGATACCACTTTAGTGGGCATTTTAATGGGGACATGAAAGGAACCCCTAATTGGGCACTCCGTGAGCAGCTAATCTTTCAACTGGAAGTGCTTCTGTGCTTCCAATATGACAATGAGCCAGTCATTCTAGAAACCATTTAGGCTGAAAAAGAGCGAATACAAACTAGATTAAAAAAAAAAGCTTACTAGTGTTCAGAAAAGTGATCATGGGGATGTCATTAGAGATCAGCTGAGATCTTTGCTTGTCTCCATGAGAAATAATTGAAATAAGCAAATTTACCAGATTATTATAGATACACTGAACGTTGCTGGATTTTGTTCTTCTAGCATAGAATATATACTGAATCCTACAGGTGTAGGCAGCCATGTTTGCCCTTACATTAAACCCTGAAGCAATTTATTTTGATCCTACTGACTCAATGTCCTTTGTAACTAAATTTTAAATTCAGTGCAAGACTAATTGACCAAGTATGTTGGATTTGGTTACAACCATGCTGTTAGTGAATCAACTACCTTATAGGAGTTGTGGAATAGACTTAGTGCTACAGTTGGTGCACAGCTGAAATATAAATCATTGAAATAACAGGAACAGACCTGTTGAATAAGTATACACAAACTTTTTAAAAGTTCATCCATGCTCACATTATTAGGCCCAGTAAGCTGCCTTGATGAAGACCATTGGTTAAGTTGTAGATACAGATGAAAGCCTCATCATAGTCTGGAATCATAGTTATGTTAATTCTATTTGTCTGACATATTGTCAACCCATGGAGGTGGGGAAATGTATATGCATCATCTATGCATAATTTTTGTTCAGTCTCTGAATAAAAATATATGAGGGTGAAGCAGCCACCAAAAGAGGGAGATCCAATTATAATATTGCTACTACTATCAATTTTTTCCCCTGTCACCATAGACAAAGTTCAGTGGGGTCACTAAAAGGATAAAGTGTAATTCAACTTTACTCATCCTATCTACAGTGGCCTTGGTCTTAAGCAAGTCACCATATTGTTGTGGTTCAAGCTATATTTAAAACAATCAACCCATGAGGAATTGGCTGACCAACCCCTGAATAGCATCCAGGATGCAGGCCAAAATGGCAGCTAACCAGCAAAACCCAGCTGCTTGTAGTTTGCTAGCTTGTCTGGTACCAAATGATGGATAAATGCCTTGCTCACGGTGGACAGCAAATCTGGCATGGCGTGTTGGCTAAACACACTGTAGGTCTAGAATCTAGATATTCATCTCACAAAGGCTCACAATTCACTCGCTATTGAAGTTATGTGCTAGAGAATATAGGGCTATGAGTGGACTTTTGGATGAGGTGTCCTATTTTCTGAACTAATGTATTGAACATTAAGACCTTGAAGTTTGTAAATAATTATGATTACAAAGCAGCCAATTCTGCTAAATTGTTATAGGCTTTAAAAATCCCCCATTTAGAGATGAATTTCTTATAACAACTGAATCAATGGTTACAAAATGTCCTGAACATTTTTTGAACATCTTTTGAAGGTACAGGTCAGTGGTGGGTTGCTACCAGTTCACCCCGGATCGGGTGAACCAGTAGCGGCGGTGGTGGCAGAAGGCTCCGCCCACCCACCCGGACGTCTGTGCAGGCACAGAAGCATTGCATGCATGCATGAGCGTGTGCATGCCCACAAGCTAACCGGTAGTGGCCGAAATTGAAACCCACTACTGGTGCAGGTTATAGTTTTTAGCCTTCCATACAAATTAACATCCCCATACACAAAAATGGAGTACATCAAAATGAAAAATTCAGCCAGGCATTCATATAGTTTATTTTCACAGAAGGGGGGAAAGGGGAAGAATAATCTTTTTATATAGGGAACATGTGGCTCATGCTTTTCAAAGAAAGCAACCAGATCTGTAGCCTGGAGTGATAAAAAGAAGCTTTATCCTTTAATTCTCTTGTTTGTACAGAGGCCAGTCCAAGTCTGATCCTGATTAATGGTAATGTTTTGGTTTTGATTATGAAATTAATCCATTACAGAATTATAGATCTTTATACTCCAGTCATCCCACTGCCTATAATAGATAGAAATTACCTTTTCCAACTCAGAGATTTCAGTTCATTTGCACAACATTCCTCATTTTTTTAAAAAAGCAACCCAACGCATTACAAATCTATCGCTTACATTCTCACAGCACAACAGGAGGCTTGCCCGTGTGCCTGAACTCTCTTGGTCACTGCAAAAGTGCTTGCTCAAACCAGCAAAACGTGAACAAATCATAATTGACTGTAAGTACAATTACCAATCTGCAGTGGCAGTTTCATTGCTTACAATAGCACAACGCTCCTGAACGACAAACGGACTGGTTCAAGTTTATTTCGAAAGGAACCCAAGCCACACTTATCAACAGATGTCATTCATGGTGCATCCATCAAAATGATGGTGTTTATGGAACAAGAAATTTAAAACCAACATTTGTGTTAGAGCAGTAATGGAAAGTGGCTCCTTTACCTCAGCAGCTGAGGTTGGTTTATCAGGCAACGGGTTCGAACCTAGCCATAGGTCTGCAGGTTTGCAGAAACACCCTATTTAAAAATTTAAACCCCTTAGAGGATAATTGGTGCTTCTGGAATATACCAGTACATATCCTAGATGGTGTGTGTAGGCATGTTTTCCTTATTTCTGCTACTCTTAATGTTCCACAAAGAATATAAACTTATAAAGCAACATATTAGTCTTGAGATTTTATACCATATCTATATACATACATATATATTCAGAGAGAGAAAGAGAGAGAGAGAGAGAACTTAGAGCTTCACTGTTGCTGCACATGGAATCTTTGCTGACACAAATACCATATTTTCCCCCCTTAAAAGGGGGTGAAAATTTAAGTGCGTTTTATACACCGAATATAGCCCTGCCCACCCACTGGCCCCCACCATTTGGCCTGTGCCTCACAGCAGTTGCCTCCTTGCAAGCAAACAGTAAGAAAAAACAACTCCCTTCAGCTTCAGCACAACCTAATTAGCACAAGTTGATTGGATTGGCCTTCTGACTCTCAGCTAATTTGCTGCTTGCTGCAAAGAGGTAAATTGCTGGAGCAGATTTTTTTTTCCCTTGTGCTAATCGAGCTATGCTGAAAATGAAAATGAAAGTAAAGCAGGTTGTTTGCTGTTTGCTGCAATGAGGCAAAATTGCTCAGAAGCAGAGGAAGATTTCTTTTTCTTCTTTTCCTCACCAAAAAAGGTAGGTGCGTCTTATACTCTGTTGCGTTTTATAATCCTAAAAATACGATACATCTTTGGGTCGCATCAATAAGATTTAACACTGCCAATGCCAAGCACAATAAATGTAGCATCGGTTTACAGTTATTTACAATGTTCTACGAAAAGGACATATTATTTTACACTTAAATAAGCTTCCCTTGTCAGAAATCATATTGCTTGTTTCAGGCCTGTATTCAAAAACAGCAAATAAATTGATTTGCTCACCTGAAGAGGATGCTGTGGGATTCCATACCGTACAAGGCATACACAAAAAGAGGAGAAGGTCAAAGAACATGTGGCCTAGAAGAAGATGGGGAGATAACATCATAATGGTTGAGGCTGCCAGAAAAACAAGATCCAGAACTTGATATTTTCCTCAACACTCAAAGAGGAGGAGGAGGAGGAGGAGGAGGAGGAGGAGGAGGAGGAGGCCTATATCCTGAACTAAGAAATTGATTATGACCCAATCAATTTTGACAGAGCCTTTATTAAAGCTAAGATCTATTCCCTAGGGCTACAAAAATCGGGTTGCTCAAATCTGGGGGACTTCTAGGTAGCTGACCATGAGGGGACCTTAATGCTCTTTCTCCCACCTCTCGTATGAGGAAATCATCACAAGCTCTCAGGTGAACTGGAAGCTATTGTAGCTTGCAGTTTTGTGTGAAGCACAAATCACGTGTTAGCTTTAGTTTTACTTAATCCAAACAAATCAGGATCAAAACTGTAATTTAAACAGGTTTCTTTGAAAATATTGTAAATCACATTAAGAATTTCTCCTGGTTTGGACAACCTAAAATAATTTCTCCAATTGTTGGCTTGCACTATCTTCCTGTTAGCTATGTTGGGATCTCTCATGCATGTAATGGTAAACTACAGCTCAACATTTTTATATTGGGTACATAATTTGGACATATCCCTACCAGGAACCAATACAAATTCAACCTTAAATCGCAACACAAAAGAGACATAGTGTTACGTTTTCTAACAGAAACATTCCACTGTATCCAATTGTTTTAATGTCTTACAAAATAAATGTATTTACAATTCAGGTTCTTATGCATTGTCTGACATATTTTTATTCTAATCGTTTCTAACTATAATAAGACTGGAGTATATAGATATATATATATTTTCCAAGCAGCTTAAATAAATTCTAAATATGCACTCCATCAAAATAAAACGAACAAACAAACAAAAAAACACCTACTGGCATAGATTTCATATGGTATAATCCTCACCCAATTGATGAGGGTTTTAACATATTTCCATGAGTTTAAATATGAAAAGAGCCCCTGGGAAACCGAAGCCTGATTAGTTTCCCCTTTTTACTGCAGCCTGCAGAGTGTAAAACACAGCACATCAGAATTGAATTTGTCATCTCCAGACCTCACAGGAATTCTAGGAACTAAATAGTTAGGAAGCCATTCTGGTCCTTCTTGTTGCTTTAATCATAGTAGAAGTTTCAATTTAAACATTCAGGAAATCTCCCTTATTTAAAGCAATCAACTCACTGCTGAAAGGAGTCTGGCTTTAACTGTGTTTAATTTTTTGGCATCAGGCAGAAGTAGATTGGTTACAGCTAGTGCATGAAAAGATTCAACCTTATTTCCAACCCCCAGCCCCCAGCCCACTTAATCTTTTAAAATTCCAAAGTGTTGCTGCATCATTTCTACTGAGACCTGCTCAGACTTCCAGTAATGACAAATCAGCAAAATCAGCAAGTAACTCAAAGCCTCAGCTGGAAAATAGGCATAATACTGGAAAGTATAAGGAAAATCTCACCAGAAAAGAGCCTTGGAGCTGGAGGTTCGTTAGCCTATTAAAAAAAAAAAAAAAAAAACCAGAAAGCAAGCAAGCAAGCAAACCCAAGCTCTGTGTTAAAGTTTAAATGTTAAAGTCCATGGTGCCCAGTTTTACAAAAATGTATTCTGCCTGTGGTATCACACTATCAAGGAAGCTGAATGCTTTTGCAACTTGAGCCCAAGTTTGAAGACTGCCGGCTCATTTGATGGAATGTAAGACTCATAATGCTGGACAAAATGGTGACCAGATAATAGGCAAGGAACTGGACTCGCTGGTCTTCAGAATACTTGTGCAAATGTACTGTTTGCATTATGAATTGCAAATAGTTGACTATGGGTTATGATATTCTCCCTGCGTAAAGTGGAGCGATGGAGAAGAGATTATCAAATCAAGTTATCCCAGAGAGACTTCAGGAAATGCATTATTTATGTTTTTGTGTACACTTAAAGGAAAATGTTTAAGTGCAAGTACAGGTCTATGGAGGGAATGGCTTCATTGACTGACACTAGGGGAAAAGAAAAGATCACTTGCCAAAACTCAGCTGGAAAACGAGTGAAATCCATCCCCCTGCCAAAGAGCCTTAGATAACAGGATATTGGCAGCCAGGTTTTCGTTCCTCTCCAGCTGATTTCTTATTAAAAGCAATTGGCAACATTTTTATTTTATTTTTTATTTTTGCTGATAAATCTTACAAAGTACAAAACACTTGCAATTACAAAATCAGTTTTGCGAGCATAAGTTTTAAGAATGAATGGCTGATTTGCACAAGGATTGGAATATAAGAAATGCAAATGTGAGGTCAAATAGAGTAGTGGTTTCATCTATTGTATGTCTGCATTACAGATATTTGTCAGCATTTTTATTCTAAGAATCTACTTAGGGCAAGGAAAGACCTTCCTGTTTTGGCAGGCAATTTGGGTAGCTAGATAAAGGTTTACTTCCCTTTGTCATATTTTTCAATGTTTCCACTGTTTTAAAATAGATTCCTATGCATTCTAAATCTCCTGGGTGGATGACCTATCCAGAAAAATATGCCTATGTGTAATTCACCATTGATTGCCTACATCGGTCAGAATGGAAGATAAAACTGAATGGCTACCCAATAACGTTAGCAGGCTTTGCTAATCTGGATTAGGAGCCCAGTGAAATTTCCTTTGCTTTGCAATGACAGGGAAGAGGTTGCAACCTCTCCTTACCTGCCATCCCAAAGGATCTACAACCATTATACATCCTTTTCAAGATGCAGGACCAAACTGGCTTTGTGGTATAATCAAGTGCTTCTTTGTGTCTGCCTTGTGCCAATGTTTCCATCAGTTTATGAAGATGGAGACAGGCTGTTTAGTGTTTAACTTCTTCTCCCTCTTCACCTTTTGAGGATGTGAAGAACCTCATATTCCCCAGTATTACATGCAAAAGAATAAAAGGAATAGTTAAGCAGCATTTTCCCCCTCATCCAAAAACCTTTTTTTTTTCTTGTTTTGGAGAAAGAAAAGACCTGGTTCCCTTAAATACTGAGTTTAAAAGCATAGAATTGGACAGGTTCATTAAAACCATATTCAACTCCTTGCTTAGTGCCAGGATCTAAATTAAAGCAACCTAGACAGATGGCTGCTTAATTTCCATTTCAATTCTTCCTTGGAAGGAGAATCCAGCAACTCTTGGTTCTACTGTCAAACTGTCTTTATGTAACTTAAATCCGTTAACTAGTATCCTGTACCCTGAGATGAAAGAAAGCACATTTTCATATTCTCCTATTTATTCTCCTACTTATGTAACTTCCAGGTATTTGAACATTACTATCAACCCTACCTCAGATTTTTTTCTTCTCAAGATTAGGCATTCTCACTTCCTTCAATTTCCTACAACCAAAATAAAAATCATAATAATCAGTTGATTTCTGTCTTCAAAACAAGATCCCAGATCTTTGTAGTACTTGTTCTAGTTTAAAACTTAGGTTTCTTCTTTCCTCCTTTCCCACAATCTAGCAGTCTCTTGGCTTTGAGTTTCCCAGGCTTGGTGCTAAATATTCACGGGGCATTGATGTTATTTGCATTCCTATCTTCAAGACTCTCTCTGCAAACCAGATTGGAAACAACCACAAAACAAAATCAAGAACTTTTGATAAGTAATTTATTATAGGAAAGTTAAAGCCATTAAGAAATCAGTATCTGCTACATGTCCATTTATAGACAATTAAGGTCTGTATTAAGAATGTAAATTCTTGGGCCACTTTCTTCCACCTGTAACTGCTTTGAAGACTATCTGTTGTGTGGGTTGTTCCCTTGTTTTAAACTATTTGCTTCTGAACTGATAACTAGCTTCCATGTCCCTTTTTCCTTCATTCTCCCATATTTCCAATGAAAACTGATTATTTTTCACCCATCCTTCTATATGGCAAGTATGGGTGTTTTTACTTAATACACTTCTCTCTGGGTGTCTGTAGATGAACCCTTCCTCTCCTTCTTAGGGGAAACTGTATGGTACAGAAACCTAGACAAAAAAGTATTTCCACTTATTAGAGAGGAGGCTTTATGGGAGAATCCAGCATGATCCTCCAGGCCAGACGGTTTTTCGTTGGTCAAAACAACTCCAGACATGATCAAGAATGCGGCCGTGCGGGTGATTATGGGGGCGACACGTCGCATCCACATAATACCTCTCCTGCATGAGCTGCACTGGCTTCCGGTGGTCTTCCAGGTGCGATTCAAGGTGTTGGTGACCACCTTTAAAGCGCTCCATGGCTTAGGACCTGGTTAATTACAAGACCACCTGCTGCCACCGATAGCCTCCCATTGGCCAGTACATTCTCACAGAGAGGGTCTCCTCAGGGTGCCATCAGTCAAATTATGTCTACTGGCGACCGCCAGGGGGAGAGCCTTCTCTGTGGGGGCCCCCACCCTTTGGAACAAATTGCCTCCGGATATACATAGGATCCCTGACCTTCGCGCCTTTTACCGGGCCCTGAAGATCCTATTATTTCAGCAAGCTGGTCTGATGGTATGAGGAATTTTAATGGGATTTTTTAGTTTTGGGGTTTTAAATATTTGGCCAAACTATTGAATCACTTTTAAATTGATTTAACTTTTGTATCAATTTTTTTATTATTGGCTGTACACCACACTGAGTCCTGACTCAGTGTGGTGTACAGCCAATAATAAAAAAAATTGGAGAAGGGTGGTATAAAAGTATAATCAATCAATCAATCAATCAAGGGGGAAAATATGAGGTAGGAAAATATCTATCCAATTTAGAGTTCGGAAGGGAGGAATGGTTATTTCCTGGAGATTTGTCCCTTGATCCCCTTCTCCAAAACTCAGATGGATCAGTTTTCCTGAATGATGTACTACCCACCACTGCCTCCTGGTTGTCTAAATGTGAGTTCCTTTCCCCTCAGAGGCAAAATAGTCATTGTATTGTGGATGGATTACGAGTCTGGTCAAGAGTCTGGAGTTTGTGTGGGCATAGCACATGAATGTGTTTTCTGCTATTTCTCAGGATTTTCTATACCTGGATGCCCCTTCCATTGAATTAGATATTCCAATTGTTCTTGCAGTGGGAATCCAAAATAGATTTTACCTTAAATTGTTCTTCTCAAACTGGAGGGGAGTTGGATGTAGGAATGTAAGTTGAATGGAAAGCATTCAAGGTCCAGAAGGATAAAACCAAGGTGGGATAAACCACGGTGAGATAAAACCAACTACTGTATATTTTTTTTATCATAGGTGGGAATTGAAGAGGAAAGTTAGCTGAGCATCCATTTTCTTGGAGCATGGAACTTAGCAGAAAGCCATGTCCCAGCAGAAATAGGAAGGTCATCTTGCCAACGACAGTCAGCATCTTCCTTGCAGGAAGCTTTGACAACATCCAGCTGTTGTTTGAAAAGCTGGTATGGTGCTAAAGTTACTGTTGAAAATGCAAAACCTCAAGGAGGATGGAGAGTCTGGCAACAGGTGGGGATGGTAGCCATATGAAGCCTGAAATGCGAAATGTGAGTAGAAGATTGAACTAAATAATAATGCAAACTTGGTAAGCTTTCAATTTGCCCATGAAATTAGTACAATTGTCTATGAAAGGACAGTTGTTTTCCAGAAGAGGGACTGTCCATTTTATAGCTTCTCCAATCTCCCCAGAAATGATCTTTGGGGAATTCCCTGCTATCCATTCATACTGAGTGTTGAAGGATTTAAATCCATCAGACTTCATCATACAAATCAGGCAAGGAATGAAGGAATCTCAGTTTAGTTGTAGGGTGCTATACTGCAGCTGGCCCTTGCTAGCTTGATTCATCTGTTGTACAAGTTGGTTCACTGATGGTTTTAAAAAGTTATTCTGAATTGCCTCCTGGATTTAATGTTGCAGCACTCCAGCCTATTGCTGAAGAAAAGTATTAGCAGGCAAGGCAAGACTAAGTGTGATTAGATACACAATGAATATGTCTCCTTTGATCAAAATTTGAAAGACACTATGGGAAAGGTATCAGTCACCATAACTTGTAACTAGACATTTGAGAAATTTTCTTTATCTTCCTGTAGAATAGACTATAATCTTTATTGTGGTCAATAACCAATCTGTAAAAAACACTTGGTTACATAAAATTGATATTGGTTAGTTAGATAGGGAAACAGATTCACTCAAACTGCTGTGCATCTTACATATTATAAAGCAGAATTTGGCTGCCCTTAAGGAAATAGAGATGTGGTGGTTCAGTGGCTAAGACGCTGAGCTTGTCAATCAGAAGGTTGGCAGTTCAGCGGTTCAAATCCCTCGCGTAATGGAGTGAGCTCCCATTACTTGCCCCAGCTTCTGCCAACCTAGCAGTTAGAAAGCATGTAAAAAATGCAAATAGAAAAATAGGGACCACTTTGGTGGGAAGGTAACAGTGCTCCGTGCGCCTTTGGCATTTAGTCATGCCAGCCACATGACCACGGAGACATCTTTGGACAGCGCTGGCCTTTCGGCTTAGAAATGGAGATGAGCACCATCCCAAGAGCCGGAAACGACAAGCACGCATGTGTGGGGTAACCTTTACCTATACCTTTAAGGACATAGTCATTTAAATCTGAAAGCAAAAGATTTAAATGGAACTGATCAAAGTAACCAGGATATTTGTGTGGAATTTGCAGCTCATACAGAGTGTCAGCATAAAATGAACAATACAGTAAGACATGTTTGGTAGTTTCTATGGCTCCTTTATCACCTGGGAAGAATCTGGACTTAACTGCTTAGATGGAAGAATCCATCTAAAACTGCTTAAGGGACTACATCAACCTATGGTAGAGTTGGGGCCATCCTTAGTTATCCTCCTGTAAAATGGTAATAAAGGAATTGCTGGAATTATTGTCAAGATTCTCACAATAAGCTGGGCTGGAAACAGGCACAATCAAGGGTTTAACAGCCTCTGACGCAAGTAAGCACCCACTTTCAATGTAATTCTATACATGATTGTCCTGATACTAATTGCAGTGCCTTTTTCAGATGATCAGATGTTTATAGACACTTTGCTTTATCAGAAATGATTCTTACAATTCTTGGATATCTCAAAGCATGGCCAGTTGGATGCTCCATGCTGGAAGCAGGAGGAGGAGGATGTCCTTTCGTGTGTGCAGCATGTAAAAGTAGCATAGGATAGCTTTTGAAGCCATACAGTCAAACAATCCTTTTTAATGTTATGTCAGGTATACTCAGTCCTGAGCACAATGCAGTGCTATGGGTATAGCAAACCTTAAAATGGAAGGCAATGTGCATAAAAACAGAAGGAAGGAAAGTAGGGACATGGTACCCAATTGATGACTTGGAAATCAGACACAGAAGGCTGAGGTATTGTTCCTTGTTGGATACATTTAGCTTCAGCTGAAGAACTATGACATGGATTTGGGATGTCGCAGACAGATTTGGAGCTGTGTTTGTCAGATGGTAACTTCTGGTGCAACTTATCAGGCTACTTTTGAGATTGACAGGAGTCTTAAAAACACCAATTTATACTATTGTTCAGGAATCTAGGGTTCAAAGGAGGAAGAGAATCCCTCTGGTCAAGCTTAAAGTAACTCTCTGGATTTTGGCCTCAAGAGATATCAAGATTTCCCTTTCTAAAGTTTCAGTTCTATATTATTACTTTGACCTGATTGACTTTACTTTGCTTGAGGTGTTGGAATGTGTATTTGTTTGACATGTTGGTAGAAAATCAGAATAGTTTTCTGCAAAAAAATATACATGGATGTTCTTGCTTTGTTATGCTGTAATATTCAGTTACAATTTAAGCCACGCTTATTTTAATAGAAGAGTTGTTTATAAGCAATGAATTAATTCACAAGCAAAAAATAGGTGAGCAGAGTCACATTGAATAGCTCTGCTGCTTAGTTCTAGTTCATGTGGAGGTTGTGCAACCATATGTGTAAAGGCCTCCTTTTTATGTACAACCATTACATATGGTGGTTTCAGGGGTGGGTTCTAAATTTTTTTACTACCAGTTCTGTGGGAGTGGCTTATTTTGTGGGCGTGGCCAACTTTTTTTTTAACTTTTAAAAGCATTTTTTTCTACAATCTTAAGAGGTTGCAGAAAACAATACTTTGAAAAGCCTCTGCCGATCAGGTAACTCAGCTGAGATCGTCAGAGGCTTTCCAAAGCATTTTTTTAACCACCTCTTCAACTGAAGAGGTTGTAGAAAAAATGCTTTGGAAAGCCTCTGACGTTCCCAGCTGAGACGCGGGATCATCAGAGGCTTTTTTTTTTTTACTTTTAAAAGCATTTTTTTTAGCCGAAGAGGTTGTAGAAAAAATGCTTTTAAAAGTTAAAAAAAAAAGCCTCTGATGAGGTGGGTGGGGTAAGCGAGCGGCAACCGGGCCAGGGACCGGTTCGGAGGGGTGGCAGCCAATGTTATTACCGGTTCTTGGAACTACTACAAATTTTTACTACCGGTTCTTGCGAACTGGTGCGAACCAGGAGCAACCCGGGAGCAACCCACCACTGCGTGGTTTTCATGACAAGAAAACTGGCATAGGGTTATTCAGTGCATAATATCAAAACTCATCTTCAGTCCCATTCAGTCATTTGAGTGATGAGCACAAGAGCCATTTCTCCTTGTTTCCTCTATCATTTCCCACCCCACCCCCATAGGATGGGCATAAGAAGCTTTCTGCCCATGAGAACTGGGATATGTGTCCTGGGGATTTTATTTCTGGATTGTTTTTCTTTCTAGTGCCCACCCAGATCTTTTCTTTTTCAAACTCAAAACTTTATTTTGCTGTTTCCTCCCACCACACCACGTTTGGCCCCATTCTGGTCATTTTTAAGAGAATTGTCTGGTTGTTGGACAGATGTAAAGACATAAGAATATGACAGTCTCAAGCCCAGCTATGTAATTTCTTTCCATCTTTATGTTGAGTTGGAAAGAATAAAAATTTTCTTCAATGCCACATCGTTCTTGCTGCGGTTACTTGTATCATCACACATTTTTAGGTAAGTTCAGTTGCTTTGGGCCTTCTCACCTACTATAGATTTCCAGGTATGGTCACAGACCAGAAAACTTTTCCAGCCATTTTCTTATCCACTATATTTTTCTTTTAATTCAGGGCATGTGTAAAATTCTTAATTCTAAAGAAATCAGAACAATGATAATACAAATTCTCCACAAGGTTATTTCCACAGCAGATACATAATTAGTCACTGTTCTTTTTAAAGATTTTTGTTTTGTTCGGTACACACATTAGTCTAATTGCAGACATTGTTGTGTAAATAGAAAGGTATTTATTTAGAGATGCCTGTAAGGATTTTATACATAAGGATCCCAGACCAGAATGCATTGCAGGATGCTTATCTGGATTGAAAGAGTGAAACATCTGAAGACACTTACCCTAAAGGGGTACTTAGGCTTAGTTGATATCTCAGTGTTTTTAAGTGACAGGGGTCACTAATAATTTCAGTTTAAATCTGTGTATTCCCCTATCTATGTTAATGGAAGGAGTAATTTGGCTCCTAAATGAACATGTCCAATATTTCCTATTCCTTCATCAGCTTTCCTACTATCGATTAGAAAGTTCTCTGCACTTCTCATGCTGTATTATTTATTTACTTGCTGATTTCTTCAGTTTTTAAACTGCCATAATCAAAAGACTAGTGGCAGAACACAGTACAATTCAATCAACATCATATTTGATAAATACAATTTAAAATGCCCACAGTGACTAACAATAACAACAACAATAATAATCACTAAGTACCACCAATTATACATACACAGAGAAAGAGACATGAAAGGACAATTTGAAAAAATAACAAAATATTGGGATTTGCAGATTGAAGTTGAACGCTTACAGAAACACAAATCTGCTATTACACCAATTGTGATTGGGCCCTTGCAATGAAAGCTAAAGGACTTCATCAATATGTGGCAACACTGAATTTATCAGACCTAAATACTCTACTTTTACAAATAACTACTCTGCTTGGAACTGCCTATATTCTTAGGCATTACCTTAATAATTCTCATGGCCTTGGTTAGGACTTGAATTGTTTCCACCAGCCTTAGACTGTGAATCTAACTGCAGATTACCCACACATAACTTCCATCAGTTAATTTCAAAAGGCAGCATTACTGGAACAGCTTGGTTCTTGCAATGATATATTTAACACTGTAAAACAACAACGTATGACTTGAGAAGGACTGGATAAGTGGATAAAAATGCCAAATCCAGTCTAAACATAGGGCCAGTAGTGTAACCAACCAGCCATAATAATAATAATATCACATATATTATGCCAATGCACTATGACATTCTTAATTCTTCTAAGAAACTTGATGCATTTGAAGGCCAACATCAACTAAAAACTGGCGGTTTTGATTTCACGTTGTAAACATGTATGTATATATTTATATTTAAAATAATCAGAATAAAATCCAGTATTTTTTCATTGCAAATTAGTTTCTGTAAATGCCCAGAAACATATAGATATATACAATGTCATAAAGGTAAGAATAATATTATGAAGTGAGCTGTTTGCTGTAAAAGAATATTATATATTTTACATTCATTTATTGACCAATACTATTTTTAATACTGTATCTATCATATTCCAAAACAGTATTACTTATAGCATATATCATTTATTAAATAATGATTTTAAGAAGTTTATATGGGCCATAGTTCAGTTACACAAAGAAGGTTGGGTACAAATGTGAACTCTCAAATCACTGCAGTGCATTTCAGTGCAAACAAAATAATTCCATTGGAAAATCATAGATTCCATATTATCCCAATAAGATTAGTACAGAGAGACAGAAATTGATGCACATGGGTCTGTACAAGAGATTGTATATGATTGTATTATGTCTTCCTTTAAATAAAGGTTTTTAAAAAGGAATATAGTTTTTTAAAAAAATTAAGACTGTAAAATATTAGTTCTATTTTGGGCAGAACAGAATGATCCACTCAATGTACTTACAAAATATTTGGTTGTGGGTAGTCAGAATCAACAAATCTTTATTATCAAATGCCATACTTTTAACAGACAGATAGATAACTTTGTAAAGATGAATATATTGATTATAAATTCCTGAGAAAAAGTAATTTTATTACATTTTACAAAGCACACACAAATAAACTAGCAATTAAAAGGAACAATAAAGAGTAAAAAGAGAATAGAGATAGAAGCACAAATAGAAGCAAAGAATGATTTCTGACTTCTTCTTTCAAGAGTATAAAGAATGCTTGCTTTTGACTTTTCTTTTAAGTCTGTAAATTGTAATAAAATGTCAATCTACCCCCCAAAAAAGAAAAGAGAGAAATATTTTTTCTCTTTTTAAATTTTAAAGTCATCGAAACCATATGTTAAAAATTGATCAGTATTGGTCCATACTGATCAAGATCTCTTTTCTGAGATCTTCATCAACTCCATCCAGTCCTATCCTGCCTATCAACCCACCAATTCCTTCTTCCTACATTTATTTTGTGATTTGATTCTTATTCATTCTTCCCACATGACCAAATCACAATACACTTCCTTCACAGTGGCCATTCATTCTTTATTTCAATCCACATTCATTCAGCAGATTCAGCCTTGATTCTATGTCTTGTCTCACAACACAAATTTTGTAAGTACTCCATTCATGATGAACTAGGCTTATTTTTTACTTTTTGACATCTTCATCTCTCCTCAAATCAAATTCCATCTAATGAACCTGATAGAAGCATGCTCTATACACAGCTGTATTTGTTTCCTATAACAAACAATCATTAAATACTCTTGATTTAAAAAATCTAAGAATGTGATGGGTGGGTGCATTGTATATAAAATTAAGAGACTGTATCTTTAAAAAAAAAATTTTAGTGTTGAAAATATGAGAGGATTTGAGGTTCAAATATAATAGACATTTTCCATTGGGTTTTTTGGGGTGGGTAGGTGGGAAAGGAAATCTTCATGGTTTTAAGTAATTGGATTCACTTTTTCTGGCTTCATAATTGAGTAATCCTGTTGCATAATTTCTAACAGTTGGTCCGCTTACCAGGATTAGTATTTCCTGATGCTATTATGTTCAGTGGTGTGTTTCAATTTTTTTTACTATTGGTTCTGTGGGTGTGGCTTGGTGGGCATGGCATGGCTTGGTGGGCGTAGCTAGGTGGGCATGGCAGGGGAAGGATACTGTAAAATCTCCATTTCCTCCCGATCAGCTGGGACTTGGAAAGCAGAGAATAGATGGGGGCAGGACCAGTCAGAATTTTTACTACCGGTTCTCCAGAACTGGTCAGAACCTGCTGAAACCCACCTCTGATTATGTTGTTCTATACTATAAAGGTACCAGTAAGGGTGAATATTTGTAGTTCAGGGTTGAAATGAAGGGTCCTTGGACAGCCCCAAGGACCCCTCACATTATAAAGGGTTTCTTTCCTGACTGTGTGCAGGAGTTCAATCCTGAAATACTCATTATTATATTTCAGAAGTACATTTTAAAGATCTATCTCTTTACTGGTACTCTCCCTGGGCCTATAGGGCCTTCTATTTTAAATCCCTATATTTTAGGTTGTTTTTTTTAAATTCCTTATCATTTTCACTGTAATACTTTAATCTTATTTTCTTGCTTTGATGTTTTCCCTTCTTCAAAATGCTTCTACAGGACAAAATATAGAACAAATGAAAAAGTAGGCATGTACAAGTATAAACAGTGAGATGGCTAATAATTTTGTTATGCTCGCAGTTTAAAAGCAATTTACTTAATGTCCTGCCTTTTAACCAGTAGCTTTTAGAAATATTTTGCAATTCTTCAACATTTGAACCATGTAGATTATGCCCCGGTGATGGTTTGTACCATAAACCACAGAGGCTGTGTATTTAATTCTTTTACATTTGGGATTTAAATTCCTTAATCACAGGCATCGAAATATATATGAGCCAATAATCTCAACTTTTGCAACTTTTAAAGGAAAACATATTAATTTTGCACGGTGGATATAAAATACTGCCTAAATGTCATTTGTGTAATGGTCCCATCAATTTGGGCTTAAATCTACTTCACAGAAAAGCTAGAATCTCATGCCCTTAACCTAATGGTAGCTTTCTACAGCAGTGCTAATCTTAGTCTTATGTTGTTGTTTACGATTTATAGACCTAACTGATAGAAGTCTCATTTTTATATATAAAGATTGAAAATCCATCAACTGTCTGGGTTTTTGTGGGACTGCCTGTTTCTTATTGTTTCTGCTTTCCTCACTGGTCCAACCGGTCAGGATGCCTTCCATCCAAAAATGTCCTTTGTTGTACCCAGGACTCATGACTTCTCTGTGGCAATGCCTATCCTGGAGAACAACATCCCTCCAGAAATCCAGATGATCTTAACTTTGTTACTTTTTTCATAAGGCTTGCCACTCAAGCTTTTGGAACAGGAGTTTGGCAAGCTTTATTGGTTAATACTGTTTTTTAAAAAAAATAAATTGGGATAATTGCTTTGACCTCAGGCATTGAGTTTGGATTGTTGTTGTTTTATCCTTTTTTTAAAAAGTTTTTTTATTTTTTAAACAAACATTTAATATATCAGTCATTCCTTCCATGTGACATCTCAGTGTTGTCTCCAATTGTTCTTCTTTTTGTTATTTCTTCTATCTTCATTCTCATCCAATCAATTACAACAATTCATCACTTACAAAATATTCTGATTATAGCATATTATTTTTTTATCCTTGTACACCACTTAGAGGCATTGCTATGAGATGGGCATCCATATATCTCATTTAAATAATCTCTTCACCGACACAAATGCAATACACAAAGTAAAACTTTAGTGAATGTTTGAAATTGGTTTTAATTGGACTTTGATCAGGGAAAGAATGGATCAGAAGTTACCCAGATTAGTGGCTAATCTGTGGGAAATAATTTCTTTGCCCCAGTCTGTGTACTAAAGAATTTTAATAATAAAATCAAAGATGCAGCAAAAGTGGCAAATACAAAAGAGCTGGCATGCAGGCAGAAAAGATTTAAAAAGATACATTTATTTGAAACTGAAGTTTTAATCTGATCACCTGTACAATATAATTTTTCACTCATTGTTCCACTTTGAATAATATTGTTAAAGTAACACAAAGGGCTTTTTTTGTTTAAAAGAAAATTAAATGTTATCTGCAAACTCTAAAAACTGGAGTTGGTGATTTGTTTTACATGTTAGAAATCAAACAATTTTTAAAATAAAAATCTGCGTAGAATATTTGGGAATTGTCTGCACTGAAATACATATATTGATAAATACATACCAAAGATCCCAAATATATTGTGTTAAGAAGAATTCCTTGCAGAATCGTGAACATTGCTTATAATAGAAAATTGTATAGAATTCATGCACTGTTTTCAAATAAGAAAAAGACAGGTTGAGTATAAAATTTTAAAAAACAGCACATTTTTCCTTTTCTTTAGTGACATTCAGAACTATCTACTTGATATAACTGAACAACAGTCATACTTTTATTATAATTTTTCATATTAGAAATATGAAATTAATCTCATATTAAAATAAACCAATATATTAGTTTCGATTTCCAGAGAAGAAGTTATAATACTTTGCTGTGCAAAAATAAGAACATGTAGGCAGATAAAAGACTAAAACATTTAAAATCACATAATAAATATGAACTGGAACCAATCAAAAAATGTTCCTGATTCATATCTAAAACCCACCTTCTCTTTTAAAAGTTTTCAAAAGTTTGAATTTTACAGTTTACTGTCAGTTAGTTGAAACAAACATTTCTTTCACTAAAGCCAGTGGTGGGTTGCCCCCGGTTCGGACCGGTTCTATAGAACCGGTAGTAAAACCGGCGGGAGGCTCCACCCACTGACCCTGGCATCATGAGAAGCAATCTGTCTATATGCAGAAGCAAGGCGCATGCGCAGAAGCAAGGCACATGCGCGAGTGAAGTGAACACACATGCACAATCCCATTGTGAACCGGTAGTAAAGGTAAGTAGAACCCACCCCTGACTAAAGCTGTGCATTCATACATAACATGAGAA
Organism: Masticophis lateralis; assembly: GCA_030761175.1. NCBI lineage: Eukaryota > Metazoa > Chordata > Lepidosauria > Squamata > Colubridae > Masticophis > Masticophis lateralis. The sequence goes on from JAUDYJ010000001.1 coordinate 92,407,764, forward strand.
ACAAATTTTCTGAAACGAGCGCTGATATGTGAGAGCTAGTTACTCCAATTTCTTTACTTTGCCTATTTGAATCCTGCCATTTGTGAAACAAGCAATTTCAGTCTTTGACAACAACTTCCATAATTGAACTGGGAGTTAATCTGGCTTCCCCATCACTCTGAAATGTTTGCAAGCTACTGAATATAATTATTCAACGTCCTGACAATACCGTCATTTAATCTACTGATCACATTCGTTCTGAAGCATTACGTTTACATGTTCTTTAAATAAGACATTGGAATGTTGAAGGAAATGACCCTACTAATGCTAAACACAGCTCCCAAAAAATAGTTAGCTTGCCTAACTATTCCAGTTACGAAGTAAGAAGAATCACAGGGTGAATCTGTAGCAAAGGGGAATAATTTAAGCATCCCTGCCAGACCTCCTTCTTCAAAGAGTTCCACATGAAAGATAATTATGGCTGGCTGCTACAAGTCAGGCTGAACTTCTTGATGTACCCTGATTGATTTAGCTTGGGAGTTTCTAACGCTTCTGCCAACACTTCTTTCATTTTAAATCTAAGAAAAACAGAAAGGAAGTTGTTAGTTCTGACCCAGTTCCAGAAACAGATATAGGGCTTAACAAACCTTGTGCCAGTCTTGAAGTACAATCTTGCCCATGTCACTTTGCAATCTTGCACATGTAGAATGCTTAAATGAGAAATTCCCTTCAAAAGCAATGAAACTGACTAGATATAAAGAGGTGCTTATTGGGAGCATGAAGAAATAAAGGAAGACAATAATCACGAGAAAATAAAGGAAGACAATAATCACAGCCAGAACATTTTAAGTAAAGACTGGTTAATCTGATGTTATCTTGAATGAGAACTAGGTTTCAGAGCATATTCTGAATTTACAACACAGGAAATTTGAAGGAAATCCTGCAGGCCTTTTGGAAGATTGGGGTTGATTTTCCCTGTGGTTTTCCTTGCTGTTTGTTTTTGTTGCTGCTGCTGTTGAATGGGGAGGAGACAGGAAGAATATTTTTTTAGGAAATAAAATACAAATTATGTTTATCTAGATCTTTCAGCATGGAATCAACCTCCTACATTCTTAAGCAGTACTTCTTCTTAGTGTTTTTCCCACAAGTGTAGGGTCCACCATTTTTCAGATTAGCCAATTCTTGATCCATTGGTTGTGACAAGAATTGACCAATTGGCTTGTTGCCTGATCCTGATCCCATGGGCTGGGAAAGAGTAGCTGGCCCAAAGCCACCCAGCTGGCTTTCACGCCTAAAGCAGAACTAGAACTCAAAGTCTCCCAGTTTCTAGATTGATGCTTTAACCACAATAGTAGACCAAATTGCCTGTTTTCTTATGCAGCACTATTCTGATACATGAAACAAACTAGAGCTTATCTCAAGAGTCCTGTTTTTTCCACCTTTGCATGATACATACTTGATACCTAAATCCATGACTAAATTTAGGACTGATAGCAAGAACTCATTTCAGCCTCATTTGGTGTTTTGTAGAGAGAGAGAGAGAGAGAGAGAGAGAAAGAGAGAATTTACTTGAGACCTGACATAAAATGCAGGTAATAAAAAGTTTGTAAAAGATGTTGCGATCAGTATATTATATCTCTACATTTTAATTCTCCAGATCCAAGGGCATTGTTGTACTCTGTCCTTGACACTGCACCACAAGGACATGGGAACTGACCACATTCTGGTCCCAAAACATATGGAATTTTTATACAGTACATATGCCAGAACAAATAAACTGGAGAATATAATATTATATAACAAGCTCATGTACAATGTAGGGGAAAACAAGCCTATCGAGTGGACACACACACACACATACACACACACACACACACATACTTGCTATTAAAGCCAGATCCTGCTTTCCCCTCAGGAACAAAGACGGTGCCTTCTCTGCCTTACCAAGCTCACTATCATCAGATGACTTCAATCATTGTTTTCAAATTAAGGTCCAGAATTGAAAGCCATTTTCTAACTAAACGCATAGCTGTTTTGAATTAAAACTATATTGGCTTCTCTTTATCGTTTGTATCATAATTTAATTAAATAGGCCTCCTGTGGAAGAATTTGTTCTCTTCTAACATGTCACAAGCAGTAGTGCTTACCAACTCCAGCTGCTATTCCCACATGAAGCATGCCTTTACAATAAGCAAGCAAATACACAGACTTTCTCCAAAACCACAAGCATATGCTGGGTGGCTAATTTGTTTCTTCTTGTCTAATATTCTTTCCTCATGGAACCCAATGGCACTTGCTGAAGCCAGCAGAGGTACAATGTAAAGACATCTTGGGGTTACAAGAACAATTAGATTGCTAAATTCAGGTCACAGTTCCTGTTTCCAAATAGGCCTATGACAGCCTTCTTAAATCTAGTTCCCTTCAGATATGTTGTGATTGTAAGTCCAAGGATCCTTAATGCTGACTGCAAATTGTGCATTTGCCATGCATCTGGAGGACACCAGGTTGCATGAAGCTGGCCTACATACTTTAAATTGGAGAATTGGTCTGGATTCATTGGTCCATTTAGTTTCTTTCTTAAATTCCCATCAACTGTAACCAGCATAGCCAATGACAAGGAGCGGTAATTCAAAATCCACAGTAGGCATCAGGCTGCCTACCAACCTGATCCACAGAGGAGTTAAAAAATTTAGATGGCAGGTATGAAGCTCCACTCCTTTTTATATGTATATGATAAAAAGAGGTAAGGTTTCTATTACATGGTCACACCTGCCATGTCAAAATTTAAATGCTCTGCAGCAGGTGTTCCTAGTGCCAGCTCCTTCATTCCATTTCAGTTCTTTGTTGTAGCAGAGGAGATGATTATCTCAAAGTGAATGATTCCAATATACATCTCCATCTTGCTATGACTTTCCCGCCATAGTTAGCCTGTTACACAAAGCTACTAATGGTAGGGCTACTAAATCTATCCTGAAAAACTCTGGACAGCAAATGGCTGATCACAAAGAAATGCAAAAATTTGTTAACTCTTTGCTGCCATCTAAAGGTCCTCCATATGTATGTATGTATGTATGTATGTATGTATGTATGTATGTATGTATTTGTCAAATATGTACAAGATAGCAGGTATAGGCATAAACATAAACATAAACATAAACAGAAGAAGTAAGTACAGATAAATGGGGACAGTAGGACAGAGACGGTAGACACTCTGTATACCTCCTTTATGGATCTCTTAGGAATGAGGTGAGGTCCACGGTAGACAGTTTGAGGTTGAAGCTGTGAGGGTTTGAGGCTGTAATAACAGAGTTGGGTAGAGCATTCTAGGTGTTGACCGCTCTGTTGCTGAAGTTGTATTTCCTGCAATCGAGTTTGGAGCGGTTTACCTTGAGTTTGTAGCGATTGTTTGCCCATGTATTATTGTGGTTAAAGCTGAAGAAGTCATTGACAGGTAAAACATTTGTAGCCCAGTTTTGGTGGTCCTGTAATGGAGACTGAAAGGATTCCTTGATTCAGCACCAGAAATGCCCTCCTCTGCTCATACAAGGCAAGGCTAAGGACTACATTGACACTGGGGTTATTTAATATTACTGACTGAGCAGCATTCTATAAAATTGTCACTTTAACCAATGATTTGATTCAGATGTCATGCTGAGGAGAGAAAATCACTTGGAAAAACAACGAAGCAATTGGATATTAGATTTTTTTAATGCATTTGTTGAGCTTGCATAAGATTACTAATATAATAGGTATTTAAAGTGAAATGCTGCACATTAATAATGCATATTAAGATGATGCACTGAAATGATTTAGCTATAGTAGTTCATTTTTTATGGGCTTTTGCTCACTTTTACCCTCCATTGTTTTAGTTTGTTTCATCTCTGTTTTATCATGAATGGCCAAAGGAGAGAGAATTTAAAAATGTGTGTAATGATATAATCAAGCCAAACCACACAATTTAATGCAAGTTCATAAGGGGATGAATTTGCATGATATTATTGCATGAGGGTCACTATTTTGGTATCCTGTATTTTGCTGAAGACACTGCTGTATTTTTTCTCCCAAAAATATTTTCTAATGGACAGCTACCATATGGAATGAAATAAGCAAATCAAGACTATTATCAGTATTAAATACTATAAATAAGGCATTATTTAGGATTGTGTGTTTGTTTGAGAAGATTTTAACTTGGTGAAACTTATACATGTTAGAACTATACAGTTCCTTAGTTGCTAAGTCTCCAAGACTTAGGATGGAAATATGGTTTTGAAAATATATGCCTCACATTTTATTTAATAGTAATAGTTTTCTGCTTGGATGGAGACCATTCCAACTTAATACCCCTTCATTCATATGTTTATCTTTGGAATGTTTGGCATTATTATGATTTTCACACTACAGTCTTGGTTACAATAATAGACTATAACATTACATTTACCCACAGGAAACCTATATGTGGATCCTTAAAGTTCTGACAACTTGAAAGAAGCAAAGTATCCAAACTTGTATCTGATTATATTTTGAGTCTTTGAAAAAAATACAGTGAATCATTATCTGAAATGGTTGTTGGGACTGGACACCCTTTGCAGCTTTTCCCCCCGTGATCAGGAAAAAAGTTATAGTTGCTTCATTGCCATTCAGTGGCTAAAAATTCTGCCATTACTCAACTCAGTAATGAATTGAGTTTGATATCAATTTTGTGATTCACAAAATACATTAGTGTCATATTCCCAGATGCTATTCTGATATTTCCAAATTTTTCAAATTAGGAAGTATTTGGAGGTATGAGTATCTACCTCAGAAAAGAGATCGGAATTACAGTCAACTTTTTGTTTGTCTTGGATTGTAATCTGGATTGTTTTTCTCTTCAAGATCCCCTTTCCCAATTAGTTCTGCCATACCTTCCTTTTTATTGTTTGAAGTGATAACAGTTATAAGAACAAATGTAAGAAAATTGAAGGAGGCTCAGCTTTTCTCTACTCTAAAGTTGTATGAAGAGCACAGCAACTTTCCAGGACAAACTAAAGAAAGATGAAAATGATGGTTGCAAAATATAGAGTCAAATAGTTAGACATGGTTAAGGTTAAAAGTAGCAAGTTAAGAAGAAAAGTAGCAAAGCAATTTTTATGGAAACAAAAATCATTCTGGAAATGAGTAAAGTTGGCTAAACAAGGAGCCTTCAGTGGGGACAAAATTATTTGGGCAGAACAATAGTGGCATATTGAAGAGTAGAACTAAAATAAATGCTATAAATGTCAGGAGCCAAGAAAAAATAAATGGAAAGTGTAAGATCGGCGCAGGAAAGAAGACATGACCAGCGGAGTCCTTGAACAAGTTTATTTGAACGGGAACAAGACTGGCGCTGCGCTGCCAGAGTTCTCCTTATATTCGCTCTGGCAGCCGCACCGCCCACTGGACAGCTGTTCAAACTTCCCGCCGGAGGATTTTCTAACCAATCCCCGGTGGATGTCCTTATAAGGACACAACAGAAAGAAAGCAATAAATGCTGTGAGAACATTGTAAAGTGGTCAAGCTAAAGGGAAATATGTTGTAATTGGAGTATTACTAAAATAGGGACATAATCTGTTAATTGAGCGTATGGCTTGTTTAATCTGCAATTGTATTGTTTTCTGATTGGAAGAATGTAACCCTAGTCTCCTAATTGATAACAAAAAAGAAATACAAAATGCAGAGGGATTCATTTATTTCAGAGAATGAACCAGGTGGCTGGAATATTGGCAAGATATTGTCACAAGACAATATTGGCAAGATATTGTCACAAGAGGTGACAATAATCAAAAGGTGACTATGGTTTACGCTAGGCAGGGAATGTTCTGACCAATATTTTGTGCTTCAGGGTAATTGAAAAACATATAAACTTGAAAAAAGAAGTGTGTTGCGTGTTTAGAGAAAGTGTGTGATAAAGTATGAACTTTTGAATTATGAAATGTTTTGGCATGTAGGGAATCGAAGCTCGATTGTTCTGTGATAAAAAAAAGGATGTGATGAGTAGTAAGTGGTTTTTGTGAGGAATGAGTGCTTGTCAAAAGATGTGAAAATGGCTGTGTTTCTGTCTACTTTGCTACATGGAAGTTATTGTCAGTGGGTAAGGGCAAATATAAATACAGGTAGTCATCAATTTACAACTGGTTGCTTAGCAACCATTCAAATTTATGGTTGACTTCCCCAGAGCAACTTCCAACCCAGTTTCAAAGTTCCAATAGTTGCCCCCCCACAATGGTCCCATGTTCACATTTGGGGCACTTGGCAACCCGCCCACATTTACAAACTTTTGCACTGTCACACAATCACTTGTCCATGATTTATGATAGGTTTTTTCCCCCACAAACTGGTTTCCACAAACTGGTTTCTAACTAGTTAGTTAGATTCTTTTCTTTCTCTTCTTTTTCTTAACTCATGCCAATTTCTTTGGCTTGCTATTTATTTCTCCCTTTCTGTGTGTTGCATTATGCTACAAAGGAACAATGTCATGGACCTGAGAACAATTCTAAGAAATTAAAACAGAAAGGCAATAACTGTCAAAGCCAAATTCAGAATTTGTTTTAATATTTTTGGCCTTGTAATAACCAAAAAGCATGCACAGGCTGGCTGGACAATCTTTGTTTTCTTCTCAGGGCACATGAGTTTTTAAATCATTCGCTGAGAAATTTGGGGAATGGGGTGTCCCATATGAATTCTTTCCAGCTGTTGATGGTCTTTCCAGGAAGAGATGGCGCAATCTTTCTGGCTTGGACTCCTTCTGGCTTTTCCCTTAAGGTGATAAAACTTATTATCATTTATTGGTATCTCTGCTGACTAATATGTAACCACTTTCATGCTGTATAATTTGCTCACCTCATGTTCAAAATACTTGATTTATG